>JAWDJD010000002.1:100617500-102057500 GCA_035047305.1 Bradypodion pumilum | reverse complement strand
GTTTGGACTGGGGCCAGAGACATGCCCGTGTTCCGGTTTCCCGAATTCTGGCAATACCTGGCCCAATGATAGCCTTTCTTGCACTTCGGACAGAGGGTGTTCGGAGCCTTGGGACGGCCGGACTTTTGCCCGCCTCCCTTGGATCGGCACTCCCTAGCGAAGTGACCGATCTTGCCGCAATTGTGGCATGCTCCTTTGCTCTTACCATTAGGTCTTTTCCCTCCTTGCACCGCTGCCGCTAGCAGACCCATCTTATAGGATTCTGTGCCAACGTCGGCGCAAGCTCTAATCATGTCCGATAGGGTCAAGTCAGGACGATTGCCTAGGGACTGCAAGATTCTACGGCAGTCCAGGTTGGCATTGTCCTTGGCTAACTTAATCATGAGCTCTTCCTGGGCTTGCTCATTATCAATCTGCCTGCTAATGGCTTCTTCCAGGCGATTGATGAAGTCCATGTAGGGTTCCTGGGCTCCCTGCTTAATGGAGGTGTAATTTTTAGCCGCTTTGCCAGTGGCTGGGATCTTAAAGTAAGCCCTAAAGGCTGCCTCGGCTGACATCTCGAGAGTGGCGAGAGGCAGGTTGATCTGAGCATTGATTGACTCGAAATTACCCGAGCCATACAGCTGCTCAGGAAGCACTGCGCCTCCCATCCTGGCAGCCCGAGTTTGCGCCTCTAGGCGGAACTCGCTGTCCCAGATCATGTACTGGCTAGGGGTCAGCATCATCCTCATGACAGCTTTCCAATCATGGGGGATCCACATGGTGGTCTCGCACACCTGCTGAAGCGTGCCCCTAGTAAAACGACTTTGGAGCCCTGTTTCTGCAATTGCCTTCCGCATAGCCATGAGCAGCTTATACGGGACTGGGGAATGAACAATCTGCTGTGCGCCCGTGAGCGCGTCCATTTCCATGCGGATTGGACATATCTGTCTGAGCTCAGCTAGTTCTTCTGCCGGCAATTCCCCCTTCCTAATCTCCTCTTCAATTGTGCGCTGAAGGAGACTTTTGGTAACTCGGGAACCCGAAGCTGTCAGAGGAGCGCCTGCGCTTCTCATGCCCTGCATTCCCTCGGTGACGTCTGCAGCTGTCACCGCGGGAAGGCTCCCTGCGCTACTCTGCTGGTACTTGAATGTCGGATAGAGTGCGGTGGGCGTAGTCGGCTCGACTGGCTGTACTGATGACTTCTCTAATGGGGGTTCTTCCGCTTCTATCCGGACTGGTTCGATCTCAGCTAAGAGTTTCCTACACTTCCTCCATGTACTAACTATCCCTCCTGGGGCCTTCGGGGGTTGCTGAATGCAGTCTCCTATCCGATCCCAGAGCTGTAGGGTTAACGTACCTACTTCTGGGTAAAGCAGGCAGTGTTCCCTAAGGTACGCCAAAAGTCTCGCTAGCTCCCTGCTGTGAAAGCGTAACTTAAATACCCT
Source organism: Bradypodion pumilum (assembly GCA_035047305.1). Classification (NCBI taxonomy): domain Eukaryota; kingdom Metazoa; phylum Chordata; class Lepidosauria; order Squamata; family Chamaeleonidae; genus Bradypodion; species Bradypodion pumilum. Next base: position 102,056,073 of record JAWDJD010000002.1, on the reverse strand, counting down.
GGCCAGGATTCTAAACTCTTCCTCCCGAGTTTTTTGGCTAGCGGACGGACTCTGTCCCTGAGAACAAGTCCCCATATTACCTGCAAGTTGTCCTCTGAAGTTTCCTCCTCGGGACGGGTTGACGCGTCTTGGGGCAAGGTAACTGGTTCTGGCGACGATCGTCTGGGTGGAGCTCGGAGCGTGGCTTCCTGCCACGGGCCCTCGGCAGCCTCTGCGCTGTCAGGGGCTCACAGCTGCCCTGAGCGGAACGCGTTTTTCCCTTTGGCGCAAGTCTCCCCGAAAGCCGGGAGCAAGGTGCAGGAATGCCTCTCTTGGAATGCCTCGCCGCTGGCCGTCCTTCTGACCGACTGGCTGCCGGCCAGAGTGCCGCGCTGTCCTCCGGGCGGACGGGTCGCGGTTCAAGCGTAGAACCGGACCGCGTGGTTCGCTACTCGTGAGTAGACCTCTCCTGGGCCGCTTTACTCACGAGTAAATCACGTCTCGGGGTCACCAGATGTAGGAATTGGGGCCACTGGGGTGGCCTTAATGTCCCGGAGGAGACTGATCAAGTGACGACACGAGGCAAAAGGAGCGAGATCAGATCAGTACTTTATTGGAAAAAGGCAACATCATTTATAGGGAAAAAAGCGCAACGGTGGCAAAACTGTCATCGGACAGGAAAATTACCTCACCCACGTACCCGGGTTAATAGGGAACCTCTCAAAGGGAAGTTAATTAACTTGGACAAACATGGAGCAAGGAAGACCATTGTTTAGGGTTTAAGCAAGGGTAAATATGGCTGATATTTACACCGGGGATTACCTTGGCCAGAGGATGAGTGATTACTCTAATAGGTAACTGAGGTCTGCGAGATGCTTGCTCGGCAGAATCGTCGGTCAGGCTACAAGCGGCCAAATTAATCCCTATCATTAATTCACCCCCCTTATGCAGGACGGAAATGAGCTCCCGTCTTCGTCCCAGCTCCTGCCAACCTAGCAGTTCGAAAGCAAGAAATTGCAAGTAGATAAATAGGGACCACTTCGGTGGGAAGGTAACAGCGTTCCGTGCGCTCCGGTGTCTAGTCATGCCTGCCACATGACCACGGAAACGTCTGCAGAAGCAGACAGCGCTGGCTCTTCGGCTTAGAAACAGAGATGAGCACTGCACCCTAGAGTCGGATACGACTGGCTTTCGAGCAAGGGAAACCTTTACCTTTACTTTACTATGCCCTGACAAGGGCCAGAGGCCAGGAGTTTGCTCACTGGTTTAACCTCTGCCAGAAGCCACTGATGCCCAACCGGGCACGGGGAATCTTCACTTTTTCAAACTTCTTTGAAAACTAAACTTGCCAAGGACCCAAGACAGGTTACTGTTCCCCCCTAGATAACCCACCCAGTGGCAAAACCTTGATACAGTATTCTGTTTTGTAACAAAAAAACTTACAAACAGCCCAAAGCATGGAAATTTTGCTATATTATTGTAACCACTTTTCCTAACATTAAGAGCGAAAAGTACAGTACAGTACTATACAGTATATAGAAGTTTAATATGTTCGGACCATTTGTGTGAGCTAGCTGAAGATAAAAACCATGCTTAGAGATGGCACTTTAAATGTGTGTAAACTAACAAACCACAGCATTGGAAAGCAGTCTTAATTTGCACAAAAACAGAATCATGTTGAGTATGCAAAATTCCACTCAGTGTGGACTGAGAGCCAAGAGCAATTGTATTCTTCCTTTGGTTAATTAGCAACCACAAGCAGAACTGGACAAACATATTACCTCACAAGTCACAAGGATAGCTGCAGGATGAGGCTTAAGAGGAAACAATCACCTGAAGCAGACAATTCAGCTGAACCGATTCAAAGGGGATGTTTGGAAACAGAAGTAAACGGCAAGCTATTCCCTCCTTTCCATAACTGCCAACTAATGAGTTTTAGTTTTATTTCTTACGCTGCAGAAACAGAAACTGTGTATCATGCAATAGAAGAGAACAATTTGACTGTGGGGAAAATATTTAAAAAATGGCTTTTTTCTGTAGCATTCAGAAGGATAGAAGTCTTGTTCTCATTTTTCAACACCACTCCTTTCCCACAGGGCAATGAAAACACAAGTGAACACAAGAAACGTGAGGGGCATTATAGCAATAGCAATTACACTTATACACCACCCCATAGCTTGTGTGCTCATTAGCTGCTCTTCTGGTGTTTCTGCACAAAGGAGAGGTATTCTTGCACATCCTCTGGAGAACCCACAACAAAGGGGGCTCTCTGATGAATTGACTCTGGCTTCACATCCAACACTGCTTCTTTCCCAGTGGTAGCAATCCCTCCTGCCTGCTCAATGATGAAAGCCATGGGATTGCATTCGTAAAGAAGCCGGAGCTATAACACAAGTAGAAACCCTTATTTTTTTAGTGTTCTCCATTTGCTTAGAAAACAGTTGAGAAGCCTACTTTAACTGTAAAAGTTGCACATATTATTGATACTTTTTTATAGGTTCATATCAAAATCTTGCAATTCTGTACTTACTGATGTGCAGGGGGAATTTTAATTGAAATATATACAAACTTGTAGAATAGCACTATATGTCAGTCAGTGCTCTGGCTACCTGTATCTTGTTTACAGGGAAAAGTTATTTCAGTCTACAATCCCCAAATTTCTCCCACATAGCATGGCCAAATGGCTATGCTTGCTGGCCATTCTTGGAGCTAGAATCCAAAATATAACTTTTTCAAGGCCTATCATTAGATCATATTCAATATGGCATGCTTTCTCGTATTTTCTCTCCTTTATTCATATGTTCTTCCACTGTTCAAAACTGCTGTGATTTTGGTGTTGTCAGTTGAGTAAAATTTGAAACTGTCCCCAAATTTGCTGATGTTTCGTGGAATATAAAATAACTTTTCATTATACATTTTTGCCCTTTTATTTTGCAATAGCTGAAAAAATCATTTATCAAAAGACGGACTTCTGAGACAATTAAACACACAATGGCTGAAATCCTGTTGCCTAGATACACAAATGGTGTAACTTTTGGTAGCACAATGCCACAAATTAAAAAATCTCTGCAGATATTACCTGTTCCATACTGAGTTGTATGACTTGGCATGCAACAGATATGATCTACAGGGATGTCTTAATTTTCCTCTAAAAGTAACACAGCTTGCTTAACTCAGGTTTCCAGCCACTATTCATATTTCACACTGCACTATACTTAGTCAAGTCATTATTGCTCAGATCCCCCCCCCCATTTATTTGAAAAAGATTATTTGGTGTGCAGTTGTTTTATACAGGCTTGCATATTGTGCATAGTTTTAATTGTATTCAAAGTATAATCCAGGACAAATTATAAAAAAAATCTTAATTATTCTTATGGGAATTCTTATGGAGTCAATTACTCATCCGCTACAAACAACACTATCTACAGATATTTATATTCCCATCACCGTCTTTTCAGAATGAAAATCTTCTAACCTTTGACCAGGGCTAGAAAACCATATGCAGCAGACTAAGGTCAGAAGTCAAAATTCAAACTTATGCAACAAGTCACTTTTTTTCCAACCAGGACTTGTAAAGGTCCCTTTTTAAACTATTACTTCCAGAATTCTTTGGCTAATATTGCCCTTACTTATGAAAAAGTCCATTATGTAGGCTTTTGATTAAATTGATTTTTGGTAACTCGAAACAAACCCATAGGAAAAATGATTTTTTATGTAAATTGAAGCAAACCTATAGGGAAATTCATTTTTACGTAACTCGAAGCAAACCCATAGGAAAAAGAATCTTTATGTAACTTGAAGCAAACCTATAGGAAATTGTGTAAATCGGGACATGGTTTCAGCATAAAATCACTATGTAAGTCAAATTTTATGTAACTCAAGGCATTTGTAAGTCGGGGTTTTACTGTACAAAGTAATTGCTCCAATAAAGAAGCTGCTCATTGTTCTGTTTCTTGGGAACGCTGTACCTTATGGGCTACTTGGCATAGGATTAAATTCCTAGCAATTGTATGCACAGTCATCAAAATCTGGCCCTCTGGGGCTTTTAGTCTGGCTGGCTCAGGCTTCCCATTCCTTCCCAGTTACACCATCACTTGGTGGTTTCCCTTCTGCCACAAAGGTTCTCCCCTACACACCCCACCACTCTTCTTAATTACTAAGGATTTAAGAAATTTAACTTATAAAGTTTTTTAATTCTACCTTTCTGCCCTTGGCTCTAACCCACTGTTAAGCTGTGATCCCCAAGAAATTATCTGCAATTGACATTGGTCCCTACCATACCTGTCAAGTTTTGCATTTGGAAATAAGGGAAATTTCCTGGCAAATAAGGGATACTTGACAGCTATGCTTATCCTGTGCTGCCCTCCAATGGCGGCAATAGGGCATTGCAGTCTAATTAATAAGGGATGACGGCGGGAAAGAGGGTAAAATAAGGGGTTTTCCCGGCCAATAAGGTATACTTGACAGCTATGGTCCCTACAGGGATTGTGCCCTTATTCTATAAGGTTTTTGCTTACAAGAAAACTGAAATTGTTCATTCAGTAGGTCAAAACACAGTTTTAGTTTGAGAAGTCCCCTTACTCCCAATTGTTTGAAATGGATCAGTGTTGTCGTCTTGACATGTCTGAGAAAACAGCTTTACTGAGGGAAAGGATCATGTACTCAAATAGAGTTTCACTCTGTCCCTCAAAAAAGAGGAAGAATTGATCTATTTTCCTTTACTTTTCAACATCTCCTTGATCCTGTCCTTCTAGAAAAAGTGTTGAAGAAAGAAAAAAAGAGATATGAATATTCATTAGTGTTCCCCACCCCTGTTCCCACCAAGAAGCTTATTTCTTTTGCCAAGCACCTAAAAGTCCATGTCTTTTGACTTGGCAGTAAGCAAAGATTTTGCACAAAAGCTTATTTTACAAATTAGCTCTGCATGCCAGTCAATTTAAGTAGGTCAATGGGTTAAGTCTCTGGTAACAATGCTAATAAGGGCCTGGTGGCTTAGTGATTAAGATGCTTGATGACCAGAAGATTGGCAGGTCAGCAGTTCTCGACCTGAGTGCTGCACAAGGGAGTGAGCTCCCATCATCTGTCCTAGCTCCTGCCAACCTAGCAGTTTGAAAATAAGAAATTGCAAGTAGAAAAATAGGTACTGTATATACTTGAGTATAAGCCAAGTTTTTTAGCCCCAAAATGAGCCCAAAAAAGGAGACTCGGGTTATATTCGGGTCAATGACCATGAGGGTCCCAAGAACATGCTGGATTGAGATGTTTGAAACTCACTAGCAGCTGCTGCATTTCCCACCCTTGGCTTATACTTGGGTCAATCTATTTTCCATGGTTTTCAGGTCAAAATTAGGTACCTCGTCTTATATTCAGGTTGGCTTATACTCTAGTATATATGGTACCACTCCAGCCGAAACAGTAACAGCATCCTGTGCACTCCAGCATCTAGTCATGCCTGCCACATGACTATGTAAAAGTCTGCAGAAGCAGAGAGCACTGGCTCTTTGGCTGTAAACAGAAATGAGGACCAACCCCTAGAGTGAGACAAGACTGGCTTTTGATCAAGGGAGACCTTTACCTTTACTGATGCTAATGGCAGAGGTTCAGCACAACAGCTGCAATTCTTGCTAACTCGTTTGTTTTGCACTTCCTAAAGGCGACTGTGATAGAATACAACATTTATATTGGAGTGCTATGGCACTTTAAAGACTAACACACTTACTATGGATATGCTTTTGCAGACTACTGTTCACTTCAATGTGGTGTAGCTGATGAATTATATTGTAGTCCATGAAAACCTATGCCATCATAAAATTACTATGCTAGTAATTTCTTGCCCAATTGTGTTGTGTTGGGATGATTGTGTAAGTGTCCCCATCTCTGGTCGGCTTTTCTCATGTGATGGGCCGCATGACCAATTCTGAGAATAGGGGAAGTGTTGGGAAGCCTTGCCATAGCAAAAAGGAAGATACCAAAGTGATTGTGTTTCCACTCCCTGTTTAGGCAATCAGATATGGCCTATGGGCTTTAAAAAGCCATCAGACTCTTTTTTGTTAATACTTAACACTCTTAAGAAGAAGATGAAGAGTTACCTTTCCTTTTGGACTCTTCTGATTAGCTGGATACAAAAAGATCCCACCATACACCAGGGTGCGGTGAACATCAGCCACCATGGAGCCTACATATCTAGCACCATAAGGAGGAGTGTCTTCCTGTGAAATGGTTGGAAAGAGACATGGGAGAGTTGGTCCACATTTGTTTTGCAATGTAAACACAGATAACTACATCAGATAAAAGAAAGAAACCTTTCAGATGTTGCCATCCTCCAGCTCCCGTTGCCGCTAGTCTAGAAGTAAGGAATCACAAGACTTGGAGTCCAAGAAAAAAGGGGAGATCTACACAATCCTCATCATTGAGCTAGATTTAGGACCAAATGTTATATCACAGAGGGCACATGATTAGAAGATGAAATCGTTTAAGTGTTCCAGAGACAGGATTCCAGCAGAACTCCATTTCTGAACAATCAGACTCACAAACACAGCCCACATTTACCTCCCAATTACCAATCCCAGCTCCCTCTATGAAGCCTTGGAAGCCCAAGTTATACAACTCCATTCCAAGGGAGGCTAGGGTGGTCACTTCCCTGCCCTATTCCAAATAAGCAAAGATATGTTTATTTAACCAGGCCTTTAACTAGGATTGTTGAATGGTGCATGTGATTCTTTGCTGTTATTGTTGCTGGCTTTAAATTGCACTGTTTGTGTATTTGCTCTGCAATTTGTTGCATTTTTTAGCTAAGTCTGCTATTGAAATGTCTGTTCTATAAGGGAATAAGATTTTTTTATTATTAAATTATTATTATTAAATTATTATTATTATTATTATTATTATTATTATTATTATTATTATTATTATTATTATTATTATTATTATTATTATTATTATTATTATTATTATTATTATTATTATTATTATTATTATTATTATTATTATTATTATTATTATTATTATTATTATTATTATTTGGGGGGGGGGGACAAATGAAGCTAATTTCCAATCTATTGAAGGTCTGAAAAGTTTATGCTATGACAATCAGATGTTTTGACCCTGAGACACAAAATATTCCTCTAGAACAGGGGTGGCCAACCTACAGCCCGTGGGCCAGACCCAGTCTATGGCACCATTTCAGGTGGCCTGCTACTGCTCTCGCCATTACCAGAAGCAGAAGCGGATGCATTTATGGCAGCCATAAAATGCATCCGCACATGTGTAAACTCACCCACACCTGCTGTAAATGCTGCCCTAAATGTACCCGTGGCTGTTCAATGTTCTCAGAAACCAAGAGAAGCTATAGATAAGGGGTGGCCAAACTACGGCCTGCAGGCCAAACCCAGAACTATTTCATGTGGCCTGCCGCCACCCTCACCACTTCCGGAAGCAGAAACAAACATATTTACAACAGCTGTAAAATGCGCCTGCACATGCGTAAACATGTCCACACCTGACATAAATGCTCTGCGTCTGTCATAAACATGTTTACGACATCCGTGGACCTGTTTTATGGCAGCATTTACAGGGAGCGGGATCCTGCTTGTGGCGCCAAAAGTTTGGGAACCCCTGCTATAGATTCTCCCATTAAATCAATCTGCCTATTTGTTGTGTCCAAACACTTATTAATGTATTTTGTTTAAATTGCACTCGCAATTAAGTCTTTGCTGTATTGTGCACCCTTTTCTGTAAGGTTTCCTATGTACCTTATTGGTCCCGCACAGGTTTTCCCGTATTAACTAAGCCCAGGCAAATGTATCACTGTAACTACCTTCCTGTCTGTATATAAGTTGCTACCTCACCCTGTTTTCCCCAGGTCCGAATTAGTCCAAAACAAGTCAGAAACGAGTCAGAGTCCATTCTGTAATGGTTCTGACCATGGCTGAAATCACTCCGAACTGAGCTATAATAAACAAATAAACGTTTTGTTGGTTAACCACCCGAGCTGTTGTTGCATTGCAATTAATAGTCGGACTCAACACTATTACGAGGCAAAACAGCATTACAAATCCTGCTGGTTGCAGAAGATAAGGGAGAAGCCACAACCACAAGACTGCTGGAAGATCAATGTGGAAGGCCATCTTGTGGTGACCTATTGCCATGAACACACACTGAAATAGTCATTTTATCTCTTGTTATTTACCATATATGTCTGCAAATTTATATCGCAGAGATTTCTGTTTCAGTTGACAAGGGGAAGAAATACAATCTGATACTGAGGAATAATTCAGCTGTCAAAAAACATAATTAAATAGATGTTGCTGTAATATCATGTTCACTTCTGCTTGGAATTCTAGAAGGGTACGATTCAATGTACTGTTATTGTCTAACTGATATTTTCTAAGAGCTCCAGATCACTTATGTGCCACAAGTAGTGGAGCAGTGCTTGCATCTTGAGTAACTGTGTTGGTTTCATCCATTATCTTAATATCTAAAAAGTAACATACATTCCCAGGACTGCTGTGGCTTAGCGATTAAGACACTGAATTTGATGACTAGAAGGTCAGCAGAATGGTTTTCATGGTTTTCTAGGTAACAGAGTATTCGGAAATAGAAGATTGGGCTCCCAACATCAGGCTCATACTTAATTCACTGAGCTATATATGTTTACTTTATATCAATCCTACAGCCATCTTGATGTAGGATTTCCAAGTAATTAGAAGCGAAAGTATATTTATTATACATACAAATAGTGCTACTTTGTGTATAACAGCAATGAGGCTGGTTCATTTTCACATGACTAAGTGGCCACAATATGTTATAGTATATTACCTCAGGAAATTTCTTCTTTTGTATATACGCTGTCAGAGCAGGATCAAAGTACTTGGCATAACCTTCATTAATGCTGTAGATTTTCCCCTTCTTCTTGATCTTTACATCTTTATCTACCAAAATGAATTCACCAAGTGCCTACAGAACAAGGAGTACATGTCAATGTGACTAAGATTTTCAAGGTATTTTTTTTACATGCAGACACTTTTTCACTTACTTTGCTCAATGGTTGCCTGATACTCCAAACGATAAAATGTACAACGGCAATGTTTAGCCCTGACATCCTACAACATTCGATTGCAGGCTAAAATACATTGCAAGCTTAATTCCAAGTCAATATGAGAGTATTAGTTATTTCCATATAAGAGATTCTTTATACTATCAGTGTCATTGTAACATTTCTTTTATTTCCAAATTGCTGACAAAAATATAATAAAAACAAATGCGTCCTTCTACCACAGGCAGCTAATTTCCCAATATTCCCTCAGTTTTCAGAAACCATTGAAACCTCCATACTTCACCTGTGACGGATCTGTAGGTAGAAATATTGCCCCCTCTTCTCTTTCAATATTTGGACAGCAAAACAAATTCTAGTTCTCTGGAGAATGTCACTTCTCCAAATTCTAATTGGGATTATACTCCCCAAACAGAGAAATCTCCAATGAACGGGATAACATTTCTGAGTAGGTTTTGATCAGTTGATTGTTCTGGAATATTAGACAATCATCAGACTAATACAGGTTGACCTTTCAGACATTCCGTGTTTAGAAAAATATATCAGCCCCACTAAAGAAGCATAAAAGTTAGGGGAAGTGTGTGGATAGCTTGCAATAAATGAATGGGTCAAAAGCTGGTATCAGGATCTGGAATTTGTGAGCTGCCAGATGATGTTGCACTAAAACTCCTATCAACCTTAGCCAGCAAGGGATGAAGATTAAGAAGGGTTGAAGTCCAACAGCATCTGAAGGACCATGGGTTTACTGCATGTACTGTGGATTCACAGGGACTTGGGCTTCTGGGGATTGAAGTCCAAGAATAGCTGGAGTGCCAAGGTTCACCATCACTGTCTTAGAATATACAAGAGGTTTTGCGCAAAAAAAGCTGGAATCAAATCTGTTGGGAACAACAAATTATATTTTTAAAACTCTAACTGAATCCTGAGGAAGCAGGGCCAAATTTCTTTTTAATTAATTTTCTGAAGGGAGAAGAAAGCTTTACAGCCAATGTTCCCTGGCTCCACCTGTCCCCCAAGTCTTTAAAATTTGTTTTAAGTACCCATCAGCTTCCATTTCAGCACAATTACCCCCAGATTTCTCCTTCTTACTGGCTACACAATGCTAACTAAAGAAAAAATGCACTACTGCCACTATGATTTCATCACGTGAAAATATCAGAAGCCCATTCAGAGTGAAGGCCGTCAGAATGCACACCATGGAAAAGAGGGAGATGGCAATCTGTACTTCCTCCCTTACTCTTGAAAGGATGAGATGCATAGCAACAAGATTATTCGTATTAATGTTAATGCAGAGTACCGGATCTAGCATGAAGAGGTCCACGCCTTGCCCTGTGGAAAGTGCCACCAGAGTAGCACTGCCGTACAAGGCATAACCTGCAGCAACTATATTGCGTCCAGGCTGTAAGGCATCTTTTTCAGAAGGCTCATCTTCTGATGTCTAAGGAAAAAAGAGAAGAGACAGATACCATAAAGACAAATAAGATTTCTCTGGAACTGTTTTATATCCTAATGGTTGCAATGTGGAATGGTTTAACCAGGCCTCCACTCAGTACCCATACAGTAGCAGCAGTGTGTGTTTTGTACTTTCAAGATGATTCTTACAACAATCCTAAGAGGGTTTCTGAGGTATATAAGATATTTAATGTGTGGATTTACCAATGCCAGTTTCTCACAGTGAGTTCCCATAGCCAAATGGGAATTTGAATCCAGCTCTCCGGAGTCATAGTCTGATGCTCTATCTATGAAATGCAACGTTTCTCAAACTGTGTTCCGTGGAACGCTGATGTTTCACAGAGTTATTCTTTAAGTTGCCACAACTTTTTGTCTTTTGTTGTTGTTTCATTTTGTTTATTCTCTAATGTAATTGAAAAACCCAAACCTATCTTTCTATTACAAAACCCAAAGTGTCCTGTTAAAATTTTAGGTGTTCCACGATATAATAAGTTTGGGAAACGCTGGTCTAGTGGTTATGATTAAAACAATGCAATGGGATTTCATTGGGCCTTAGTGGAGTTATTTTTAATAAGACTAAATAAAAGGCCCATAAGAATTTTCCAAAAGGAAAATGATAGTGGAGAACAACAGGATGGCAGGAATCCCACCACCTGGGAGTAGCTAGCAGGAAACGCTCTCCACCAGATAGTAATTTATGTATTTATTTATAATTCACATTTCTATGCCACCCAATCAGGTGAACCCGACTCAGGGTGGCTTACAACAGGTTAAAACATATATAAAAAAAACCAATTAAACCCCCTTACCTACCTACCCACCTACACCCCCCCCCCATTCATATTAAAAACTAACCACATTAAAACTACCCACATTAAAAAGGTGAAGAGGCTTTGTTTTATAAGCCAACAGGCGGGGGCCACTTTTCCATCCGGGCCCCACACCTGCCCCGCCAACCAGGTTTTTACTTATTTTCTGAAAGGCAGCAGCTCCGTCTGCTCCTGCAACTCTACTGGCCGGAGGTTGCACAAGGCCGGTGCGGACATGGAAAAGGCCCTCCTTCGTGTGCCAGAAATATGGGCCTCTCTGGCAGATGGAACAATTAGAGAGCCCCTCCGGTCTGCTCTGGTTGGACGGGCAGACACTCTTGGGACGATGCGGTCTCTTAGGTATCCTGGCCCACTACCATGAAGGGCTTTAAAGGTCAAAACCAGCACCTTGAACTGCACCCGGAGGCAAACTGGTAACCAGTTTCTAGTAAGAAAGCCTTCTCCTAAATATTGTAAGAACCTGAAAGATTTGAGTGCAGGAATACAATCTTTCAAATAGCCCAGTCCCAAAATGAGCATGTCTTCATTCGTCATACCTAACACTTTCAGTGGGGCCTTGTTGTGTATGGAAACACTATATCTTTAAGAATGAATGTAACCATTTCAATGTAAGAATGTAACCTTGTAATGAATACAATGTTTCTCAGCTGTAATGGAACGCGAGCTAGTTACCCATAGAGGGCAGCTGCGAGTGTTCAGCTCACATGGTGCAAATTCCCCATTACTGTCAGCCATGGCAACATTCCCGCCACGACTACACCTGGTGAAGAAGGGCATGACTCAGAATGACGTCACACAGGCGGTGGCCAATGGGCTATCGTGCATCCATATTCAAATGTGTTGTTGCTGTATAAAAGGAGCTGTACCTCCGCCATTACCACATGTTCAGATTGCATACCATCAAATAAAGATGTGTTTAGCTTTGTAACTGCTGACTGCTGCGTATCAATCTGCCAACATCAAATTGGCGACGAAGGTGGGATATGGCGTCCCAGACGGTACATATACCTCTTTTTGACATCAAACACCCCAAAAAATGGGGGTCGTCGAAATGCATTTTCGGCATGCAATGGACGTTGCCGACATCACCGACAAGGGGAAAAAGCGGTCGCATCTCCTCACAAGCGTGGGGTTCCCCACGTTAGAGCTCCTGGTAAACCTACTGGCACCGAGGAAGGAGAAGACGGTTCCACTCAAACAGATCCTGACGACGCTCCGGGAACATTTCCAGCTGACGGTGTCCATTTTTCTGGCCTGGGTAGCGTTCCTGAGGAGAGACAAGCTACCGGGAGAGTCCGTGGCTGAGTACGTGGCGGCCCTGCGACTGGCGGCAGGCCCGTGCAACTGGGAAACTCTGGAGATAACCCTCAGAGACCGGCTACTCTGCGGTCTGTGGGACGAGGAGACTCAGAGAAAGCTAATGACCTGGGGCCGTGACCTGACACTCCAAGACGTGATGAAGGAGGCTCAGGCGGCCAAGGCAGCGAGGAGCGGGGTCAAGATGTTTAAGGCATGACCCCTGGCTCTCGAAGGGCCAGTGGTCACGGTGAAGGCGGCCTGGCATACAGAGTGACCCCCGAAGAGTCCGCTATCCTCATCGGAGGCCTCCGCAACCGCGGTTTCGGGATCCAGCGAAGACGATGACATCCAAAACGTGCGGAAAAAGTCAGCGGAGAGTCACACTCGCTCGAAAGGGAGCCACTGATGCAATGGCTGCGGAGCATCTCACGAGAGGAGAAGGTGCCCTTTTCGGAAAGCGGAGTGCCACAACTGCGGGTGGCGAGACCACATCGCCAAGGTGTGCAGGCGACAGCGAATGAAGGACAAGGGCTCAGCAGAACGACCTCAATGGAAGGTGGCTGGGATCGCGAAGGTCTCCGATGATGATGACACGCCAGCAGTGAACCGCGTGTCCCTGGAGCACCGGCGTTTTTTTGTTGAGGTACTGTTACAAGGGGATGGAAATAGTCTCGGGGTCGTCCTACTCCATCCTTTCACAGAAGGAGTTCCTGCGCATTCCCCCTAATGTGCGGCCCAAGCTGAGGGCCTTGAAGTCGAACTTGCGGGATGTACAGGGTTATAGGATCCCGGTGTTGGGGGTGGGAAACTTCACGGTGAAGTTTAAAAGGTTCACGGAGAAACTGCCCCTAGTAGTTCTTAAACAAGGGTCTTGTTGCCTCTTAGGGACTCAGTGGTTTGCCCCCCTGGGAATCGAACTGTCCAGCATAAACGCCATCGAGACTGACCCAACACGAATCGTGTGTGACGCACACCTGGTGGTTTTTGAAAAGGGGAAACTAGGGCCCCCCCAGTTTCGTTTGACTTGGACCCAGAAATCTGACCCATACAGCTCAAGCCAAGAAGAGTCCCCTTCGCCCTCAAAGACAAGATTGAGGCGGAATTGGACAAATTGGTGGGTCAGGGGATTTTGGCTCCAGTGGATTCTGCGGAGTGGGAAACTCTGATTGTTACAGCATTGAAATCTAACGGGGAGGTTAGGATTTGTGCTGATTATAAGTGTATGATCAACAAGGCCATTCGGCCCAATGCATATCTGGTGCCAGTAGTTAGCCACTTACTAGCCACTTTACACAGGGGTAAATGTTTCGCTAAACTAGATTTGGTGCAGGCGTACCAACAGCTCACTGTAACTCCAGCTGCCGCCACTGCGCAAACCATCGTCACGCACAAAGGTGCATTCAAGGTAACGCGCCTACAGTTCGGCGTGAATTCGGCTCCTGGGATTTTCCAGTCTCTCACGGAGCACCTTTTAAAGGGCCTCCCAGGTGTTCTCCCCTACTTTGACGATGTTTTGATAACTGGGGGTAGCAAATCAGAACTAGTGAAAAGGCTAGACAAGGTCCTAACAGCATTCGAGAAAGCAGGACTGAGGTTGAGAAGGGACAAATGTGTGTTTTTTGTGAGGGAGGTTGAGTTTCTTGGGTTCAGGATAACCCCCGATGGTATTAAGCCCTCCGAGTCAAAGGTTGCAGCTGTTCAGAATGCCCCTCACCCCACCGTGAAACCAGAGCTGCAGTCGTTTCTAGGGCTCCTGAATTTTTACCATTCCTTCTTGCCAAGGAAAGCATCCGTTGCAGAGCCACTGCATGCATTACTGAAGAAAGACGTGGTTTGGCGGTGGGGAGATAGCTAGGAAAAAGCTTTCAAAGAGCTCAAGAGGCTCCTATCCTCAGATACCGTTTTGACTCATTTTGACCCAAGGAAGCCTGTGGTCCTGGTCTGTGATGCCTCACCGGTGGGGGTGGGGCAGTACTGTGCCACGTGTTGGAGAGCGGACAGGAAGCCCCAGTGGCCTTCTACTCTAGATCCCTTTTGAAAGCAGAGCGCAGTTATGTGCAAACAGACAAGGAAGCCCTTGCGGTAAGTCGCGGGAACAAAGAAATTCCACGACTTCCTGTATCGTCGGCCCTTCACCATTGTGACCGACCACAAACCCCTGCTAGGCATCTTCACCACAGGCAAGCCCACACCACAGATTCTGTCCCCCACAATGCTATGATGGGCCATCTTCCTCAACGCCTACCAGTATACTCTGGCCCACTGCCCGGGGAAGATCTCCCACGCGGATGCACTTTCCCGGTCCCCTCTCCCACAGCTGGGAGACCCCGAATGCGAGGTAGAACAGGATCACCAGGTCCTGCTGATTGAGTCTCTCGACTCACCACCCATAGTATCCGCAGACCTCGCCAAAGCCACAGCAGCAGACAAAGCGCTATCCCTAGTCAGTTCCTGTGTTAAGAAAGGGTGGCCTCGACTCCCCCTGCAGAGGAGTTCAAAGCATTTTTCAAATGGAGGGTTGAACTCTCCATAGAGAGGGGCTGCCTCCTCTGCGGCCAACAGGTGGTCATTCCCGAAAAGCTATGACCGAAAGTGCTCAAGCTACTGCATACCAGCCACCCGGGGATCGTACGCTCTAAGGCTCTGGCCAGAAGCTATTTCTGGTGGCCCCAAATAGACACTGATATAGAGCACATGGTGGGCACTTGTGAGAGTTGCCAGAGCTCTCGACACGAGGAGTCCCGGCTTCCCCACAGAGCATGGGACATGGTCCGCGGCCCATGGTCCCAAGTGCACATCGACTTTGTTGGCCCGTTCCGGGGGTCCCTTTCCCTACGGTATTGATAGTAGATGCATACTCCAAGTGGTTGGAGGTCATTCCAATGTCCAACACCTCATCAGCCGCAACAGTAAAACAGTTGCACAGGGTGTTTAGTTGTTTCGGTTTACCCGATGCACTGGTCTCCAATAATGCAAGTACCTTCACGTCTGCCGAATTCAAGGTGTTCATCGAGAGAAATGCCATTTGGCACATCACTTCTGCTCCGTTCCAGCCCACCACAAACGGTCAGGTAGAACGCCAGGTGCGGACTACAAAATACGCACTGCGGCAGATGGGCCCTGGGGATTTGAACCTCCAACTGTGCCAGTTCCTAATCTGCTACAGGGCGACTCCCCTGGTGTCCGGGCTCTCACCTGCAGAGCTCCTCATGCGTAGGAAACCCGTAACACTTTTTGATCGGTTGGATCCAACCAGAGTGGAGGATGAGGGGAGGAACATAGAAATTAGGAGCACCAAAGGTTTTGCAGTAGGGGAACCGGTGCATTGTAGAAATTACACACTGTCGGGAGCAATATGGGTTCCGGGAGTGATAGTTGAGCATACAGGGCCGGTGTCCTACCAAGTAGAAACCAGCATGGGTCTACTGTGGAGAAGACACGCTGACCAACTCAGGCGTCGGGTCACCAGCAGCCTAGGCAAGGAGAGCCAACAAGGAGAGTCAACATTAGGGTCCTCCCCCACCCACTTATCCCAAGGGGGAGACACAGAGTACCCCTCGGGTACAAACCCATATCCTTTGGGCCCTCAGAGTACAAATGCATATCCTTGACTCCCACCAAGAGGGGAGGGGGAATGATACAAATCCATATCCTTGGGATGCATCAGGGGGGGAAAAGAGAATAATGAAGTGTTTGAGGAGTTTGATTTTGATTTCTGAAACTGGGGGGGGGGTGTTTGTGGAGTGGTCCCCCACCCGTCTGAGCAAAAAGTGGGGTTTTTATTTAGTCCCAGGTGCCCCCGGTTTCCCAGGGTTAGAATTTACCCCCACCCCTCAACGAAAACAATTGAGGACAGCGAATCCACAGCAGATCGCTAACAAATCTCATTCTCCCCTTGCAGGGCGAGAATCCGCGGAGCACGGAAACCCTAGTTCCCCCAAGCTCGGCCAAGCTGCCATACGCCCCAAGCGCACATGCGGAAAACCACAATGGTTAAGGGACTTTGTCCCATCCTAGGGGGGAGGGGTGTGGTGTATGGTACAAATTCCCCAATTACTGTCAGCCGTGGCAACATTCCCGCCACGGCTACACCTGGTGAAGAAGGGCGTGACTCAGAATGACATCACGCAGTAGCCAATAGGCTACTGTGCATCCATATTCAAATGTGTTGTTGCTGTATAAAAGGAGCTGTACCTCTGCCATTACCACATGTTCAGATTGCATACCACCAAATAAAGATGTGTTTAGCTTTGTAACTGCTGACTGCTGCGTATCAATTTGCCAACATCAAAGGCCTGAAAACAAACCTAGAAACAGTCTGAACATTCTGGTGAAGAAACAAAACAATACTGAAAAACTATTTCTTCTCTCTCAAGAAGTTATGTAGTAACTGTTTATTTTCTTCAGTCTTCCAGCTTACCTTCTTGTAGATAGCAAATATAGTTCCTATGGAAGCTAAGCAGTCTATATTGGAAGAACCATCTAGAGGATCAAAGCATACCACATATTTACCCTGAAAGAGAGGAAATTAAAATCAGCCTTAAATAATACAGTATGTTACCAGGATCAATCCATGTTCGTTGTATGGACGGAACTACAGAAATTGTAGGTTCTCGGAACTGTGCAAAAAAAGAATAATGTCTGGTCAATTTCATTGGTTGAAATATGTATCATAGTGGTTTACATAGTACAGTACTAGGCAGTGCGTTCTGCAAAAGGAAAGGGAAATATAAAAATTAGAGCAGAATAAAAACCTGCATAACATTTAGAAGTGGCTGTGGTTGGGACATCAAAGCCTCTGGAAAGATATGCTCTGGCTGCTTCTAGTCAACAGGAAGTCAAGCTTCATGGCTGATGAGGCTCAATGAAAGTGTCAACCCAGTGTGCCTCATCAGTGAAAAAAGCAAACTCAATGCTAGGGATCATTAGGAAGGGTATAGAAAATAAGTCAGCAAGTGTCATTTTGCCTCTTTATAAATCTATGGTGAGGCCCCATCTGGAATACTGTGTACAGTTCTGGTCACCATACCTCCAGAAGGATATTATGGAGCTGGAAAAAGTGCAGAGGAGGGCAACCAGAATGATTAGGGGACTGGAACACAATCCTTACCATCTGAGGCTGCAATGGTTGGGCCTCTTCACTCTTGAATGACCTGATTGAAGTTAATAAAATCATGCACGGTGTGGACAAAGTAGATAAGGAAAAACTGTTTTCCCTATCGCATAACACTAGAACTAGGGGGCACTCCATGAAACTTTTGGGTACTAGTTCTCAAACAAATAAGAGAAAGTAATTTTTCACCCAGAGGATCACTTGTCTATGGAACTCCCTGCCAGAAGAAGTGGTGACAGCTGTCAGGCTTGACAGCTTTAAGAAAGGATTAGACAAGTTCCTGGAGGACAAGGGTATCAATGGCTATAATTATGGATACTTAAGGACAACCTCCGGGTTGGAGAGATAGGCAGGATATCTGTCAATGCCGTTTCCAGGGAATCATAAGCAGGTGAAGGCATCTGCTTGGGAATACCCTGAATCAAATGGTAAGCCACTGTGTGAGACAGAATGCTGGACTGGATGGGCTGTGGCCTGTTCCAGCAGGGCTGTTCTTATGTTCTTATCTTGTTGGGCAGTTGGTTCAGTTTAGTAATCCACAACTAGCTTCTGTCATTAGATGTTCAATGAATCATTCCTGGTTCTGACTGTCTAGCTTTGTTTTGGCCAAGGCCTCCTTCATGAGCAATGCAATTGCTCCATCTACTGCTCAAGATAGCACCATGGTATGTATACAAACCCTTCTCTCTTTTGGAGTGATAATAGCCTCTTTGTTCTCCTCTGAGACCAGGACGCATGTGCCATAGGAGGATTGCAACATGTTTATAACCAGAGAATTTGATAACACATCTAACTTCTTCTGTTCATCACCGGTCACATTCACTGAGCCTGCGATTCCATACCTGGAGAGGGGGGGGGGAATGAGGGGACGGGATGGAACACACAGTTATTAATATAATGTGTGGATGTCAAATCAGTACACTTTATATCACAAAAAAAATCACATTGAGTTTCAGATACAGCTCAGTTGTGCCCTTTGTTGATGTTCAAGACTGAGATTAATTAGTATTGTTTGCCCTGAAAGCCCCATACCAAATATTCATAACAATTCATTTCTAAGAGCTGTAATTTTGAGACCATGTTATATCCCATCGATCCCATTGAATGTTGCTAGAAGGTACTTGTGAAACTCAGCTACAAGTTGGCATTTGTCCCTACTGTGCTCTGTGTTCTACTTTAGTTCACCAACCTGGTAATGATGTCTAAAGTACACTGTTGATTTCCCTATCACTCTATCCACTCTATTTTAATATTTACAGGATTGTACTTTTCATATTGAAGTCCTTGAGCTTTTCACCATTCATACGGTGACACTCACTTAGCTAGGAGAGGAAGGCTTGTTTACAATACTGCAGACAAATCTAATAGATTACATTTTATTAATGAATGAGTGGAAAAAAGAACTTAACTGATATATTAGAATATTGCATTACTAGGGCTGTGACAATAGAGTAGGACAGCAAACACGCGTGATCATGCCAACTTATTTAATGAACGCAGTGGGGTTCACTGTCATCATATGATACACTTCTGATGCAGCAATTTGGAATTTCCCCCCTAAATGCATCTTCAGTTACATTATGAACAAGTTAACTATCCTGACCTTTACATGAATCTATGGGCCTTCATCTTTGACCTTGACAGCACTAGAAATGGCTCTTGGAAACAGCAGGCTATTCTTGTTTCTTTAGTTATTTTCACATTGTTAAAGCAAAATATAAGAATTTACACATTCTCCTTTATTAAAATAGTAGCAATGCAAAATGATGTAATATTTCCCTAGTCTTACATGCTTTTAAACTTTACTCAGGGTCAAATCAGACACCATAGATAACACATCATTAGACAAAGAAAACATGCTAGTGTTTGAGCTATGCAATCTTCTACGTGTTGATCCTGAACAATCTGAATGCAAATAATGCTAGTGTTTACTCTGGATGACCAGTTACAAAACAAAGTAAGCTGATTTACATGCTATGGGAGATCAGAAAAGCTTGAGGGAACACAACCAAATGGCTTTTCACATTTAAGGATCTGTAGCTTTTTACAATAAGCCCTCTGTATTATCTAGCTCAGCCCTCAGTTCATGTTTCTATGCATTATAATGATAAATGGTAGACCAGCAGTTGTAATAGGTCTTGCTCACACCCTTATGCAAATCAAAATGGTTGTCCACACACACACACCCTACTGAAATTCAGCCACACTGTTATCAATAGCCATTTGAGATACTGAGAGACATAAGTTTTGAATGTACAACTAACTCTTTTTCATCCCAGCTACACTGAATTTCCAAAGTGCAGTTGTTGCTCAGTCCTTTAGTTTAGGGCTGCACTGCAGTGTAGGATTCCTCCTGTGTCATCCAAAAGGGGATCATACTAATCTTCTACTTCCCCATCCCACACAAACTCACATATGAGCAAGGCCTGCTTTTCTGACCGCTGAAGAGATGGCCTTGATAGCAGTGAGCATAGAATTCAAGAGCTGGGTCAGTTCTCCTGTAGCCCCTTTAACCCTTCGTCCTCTCTCCATGACAAATCGGTTAAGAGTCAGCATGTCTGTTTCAAAGGGGCTTCTGTCCGACATCTTGGCTAGTAAACAGAGTCAATCAATTTTCTTAGCTATAATATAAGGGTTTATTTCTTCCCTCAGTGTTGCTGCTGTTCAGGAGCAGTTTTATTTTGAGGAGACACTCTTGGCTTGCATACTAGACATGGTTTAGTTTGTAACATGTGACTTCAATGCTTGGAATAGACCTGCAGTACAACTCATTTCGCTCTTTAAGGTTGAAGTGGAACAACTTAAATACCACTCAGCAATCTACCCTTCTTCTGTAATAAAACCAGCTGTCCAGTAAGGATTGTCTGTTTACTGGGGCATATAGAAATAGAAAGTGTTGCATTCCCTGCTCATTTTATAAACAATAATTTTCCTCCTTTCGGTGGAAAAGAAAAATGTTTATAATCTAAGCTAGCTGTGTGAACAATGAATCCACAAATAACTAAATTACCATCTACAGATAAAATTATTGGCAATTAATGTTTTGTCACCTAGTTTGTCTGGTTTATCAGCTGTTGATTTACATGGAGAAATTAAATCTGTCTTGAATTACTCATGACCTACCTTAGGACAGGAAACTTCTAGAGGTCCCAGAGCTGCACATGCACCTGCCTGGAACTTGGAAATGCACATAATCTCCAATGCAGTTTCTCTCTCTCCCTCCCTGCCCCCCATGTTGTACTGTTTTGCTCGGGAAAAACCTTCTGGTTTTCTAGTGGCCAGCTTTTTTTAAAAAAATGAAGAAAATAATGAAAGCGCGGCGCCAAAATGGCCACCGCGCTCTTTGCGGCCCTCCCCACCCGGACTCAGACATCCGGGTGAGTTAGGGGGCATGGCCACCCCTCTATAAAAGGGGTGTCCACGAGGCAGCCGAGCTGCCATTTTAGAATAGCGACGGAGAGGAGAAGTTTTCTCCGTCGCTTTTTTTTTTCTCTTTAGTCTTCGGCTATAGAGCCTTGCCGTTCGTTTCCTGGCTGGGAAAGGAGGATTACAGTACCCGGAGCCTTTTCGGATTGCTTCTTGGCTAGCGCGGTACTTACACGCTAGGAGTTTGATCCCTGGATAGGGATCCTTCAGCGACTTTTCTTCTCCTAGGGAGACATGGTTCCCAAGCGGAAGGCCCCGGCGCTAAAGCCACGGCCGAGGGGAAGAACTTTTACCAGCCCTGCATCGGATGGGGGCCAGCCTTTGGGTCGGAGGACCAGGTCTGCGCCCCAACGGCAGGGCAATGTTCCAGCCTTGCCCACTGGTACCAGTGGGGCTGGTCAGGCTACCACTTGGCAGCCAGGTTCCAGCTTGGTAGCTGGTCAGCTACAGGCCGGCCCCTCTGGGGCTTCGGCCCTCGGCCTGCCTTTGCTGGGCACGGGACAGGATGGCCCGGGGGGGGGGGCTGGTGCGGGTGTCCGCCCCACTGCTCCTCCGGCCCCCCATGGGCCAGAGTTTTGGGCATGGCCCTGTTCTGGCCCTGGCTCTCCTTTTGGGTTGCCTTTTCCTCAACTGCCTAGTGGGCCGTCCGGCCCACCCAGCCCGCTTTATACTGGGGGCTCTAGGGCAGTGGATGCTCTGTTAGCATGGATAGCAGTGCTGAAAGCATCCTTGGGCATTGCACACCCTCCTAAGGAGGGGGGCGCTACTCTTCCTTCAACAGGGGCCCCTTCGTCGGCCCCAGCTACCTTGCCAGCCACAACGCTTCAGCGGGCGGCCAACCAGGTCGAGCTGCTTGAGACGGTCCGGCCGGCCCAAGCTGGTGTCTCGCAGCTCCCCGTTCGACCTGATGTCCAGGCTGGGAGCAGTCAGGGGTGGTCCCAGAGCTCGATTCCGGTCACGAGCTCTGACACCCGCCATGGGCCAGAACCCCCGGTGGGGGTGGCTCACGGGGGTGCAACTAGTGAGTATCAGGTTCAATTTAGTGCACCACCACCACAGTCCACTTACATTGGGGGGGGGGAATTCAGTGGCCCTGGCCTCGTCAAGTTGATGCGAGTGGGCAGCAGTTACCATCCTATCCCAGTAACCCATGGTTTCAAAATGTTCCCTCGTTAAGGGCGGGGGTGTCCGCCCCTGGGGCAGTGCCGAGCATCGCAGGGGCTGTTCAGGTCCCGCTGCGTATGCCCTCTATACAGAATGTGCCGACGATGGCTTTGCCGACGGCTGGTTATTCCTTGCCCCTGGGTGATCATTTGTCACAGGTCACGAGGGATAAGATTTGGCGAGGGGAGTACGTGGATATATTCTCCCTATTGAACCGTGAGCCAACTAAGGAAAAGAGAGAGGGACAGGACGACAGAGACAAAGAGCTGTCTCGTCGTCGTAAGCCACCACGCACTTGGGCCAACTGGTTGCCGGCATATCTTATATATATGGTGGTATACCTGAGGGCCCGGCCTGATCTGGCCATTCCTATGATCCAATACTTGGACAATATTTACAGGGCGATGGTTGATTTCCCTGGCCCGTCGTGGTTGGCTTATGACGAGGAATTTAGAATGAGGGTGGCCCTACACCCAGAGATGAGGTGGGATGAGCCCTGCCAGAAATTGTGGCTCTTGTACATGACCCCCACGCGTCCGGCGCCTGGGGATAGGTACCATTGTGGCCATGCTGTGCAGCGAGCTGCTCCAACACAGGCTCCCCGCCAGCCGGCGGGGCAGGGGGTTCCAGCCCGCTTGCTGTGTTGGAGCTTCTCAGCTAATGGCGTGTGCAATAAGCGACAGTGTCGGTTCAAACATGAGTGTCCCTCTTGCGCTGGCCCCCACGCCGCCTCCACGTGCCCGCGTGCCGGTGGGTCACAGGGCAGAGGTAGAGGTGGACAGGGGGCGGTCAGGGCTTCCTCTGATGGAGCTAGCCATTCAAAAGGCCCCCTCCCCGGTTAATGTGTATATGCTGGAGCGATGGCTCTCAACTTATCCAAGAAGGGAGGACGCGAGGTACATTCTGGAGGGTTTCCAGTGGGGCTTTCGTATTCCGTTCGAGGGGGTTCGGAGACCCCAAGATGCCCCCAATTTAATTTCCCTGAAGGGTAAGGAGGAGGTAGCTGCCCTGAGTATTGCTAAAGAAGTGGAGACTAGGAGGGTAGCGGGCCCCTTTTCCGAACCTCCTTTCCCTAACCTGAAGGTCTCCCCTCTGGGGTTAGTACCTAAAAAGACCCTGGGTGAATTTCATTTAATCCACCATCTATCGTACCCAGTGGGTTCTTCTGTCAATGATGCTATTCCTGATGACCTTTGTTCGGTCAGGTATACGTCGTTTGACCAGGCCCTACGGATGGTGCGCTCATGTGGTCCCAGTGCCCTCCTGGCAAAATGTGACATTAAATCGGCATTCCAATTGCTGCCAGTGCACCCAGGGGACTTTGAGCTATTGGGTTTTAGATTCCAAGGGTAGTTCTATGTAGATAAGGCCATGCCTTTTGGCTGCTCTATTTCATGTTCGGCGTTCAAACGTTTTAGCACTTTTCTTCAGTGGGCCTTTGTTTGCAGGTCCAGGTCTCGGTCTGTAGCCCATTACCTCGATGACTTTTTGTTCGGGGGTGAACGGGGCTCGGACACGTGCACGCGTCTCCTCACTACATTTCAGACGCTAATGCGGGAACTGGGTGTCCCCTTAGCGCCTGAAAAGACCGAGGGCCCATCTACTAAGCTCACATTTCTAGGTATTGAAATTTACACGGTCGCACAGGCATTCCGGTTACCCATGGATAAGGTCACCCGGATCTCCGCGATGATTTTGGCATTGATGGCCAAACGTAAAGTGTCCCTTCGTGAGCTGCAGGTACTTCATGGTCATCTTAACTTTGCCTGCAGGGTGGTGACACCCGGCAGAGCATTTGCCCGGCGCCTATGTGACGCCATGACTGGCCTGTTACAGCGCCACCATAGGGTCCGACTGACCAGGGGCATGCGGGCTGACCTTTCGGTTTGGCTCACATTCCTACGGGATTTTAACGGGGTCTCTTTCTGGAGATCAGACCTTATGGTCTGCCCTAGATTCCAAGTACAGTCGGATGCCTCCGGCTCCCTGGGATATGGGATTTATTTTTAGGGGAGGTGGGCTTACGGCCGATGGCCTCACGCATGGCTTGGCATGGATTGCCTCCGCGATCTTACCTTCCTTGAGTTCCTTCCCATCCTGGGAGCTTTGATGCTATGGGGCGAGGAGTGGGCCAACTCAGTGGTCCATTTTTGGTGTGACAATGTGGCAGTGGTGCACATTGTCAATGCTTAGACGTCTAAATCGCCTAGGGTTATGGCATTGGTTCGTCAATTTGTGTTAAGAAGCCTACGCCTAAATGTGCTGTTTAAGGCCAGACATGTCCCAGGCATTAATAATGATATTGCTGATGCTTTATCCCACCTGCAGATCCCCTGGTTCCGTGCCTTGGCTCCGGAAGCAGAGGAATTCCCCTTGCCACTCCCAGCCGAGATTTGGACATTTGGCGAGGAGAGGTGAACCGGGCGATCGGCATGTCTTTGGCACCTCGCACGCGTAAGGCGTATCAACATGCTTTTGTACAATTTAGAACCTTTTGTGTGCAACTACAGTTGCCCGAAGTGTGGCCCATACCAGCCGAACAGGTTTTACAATTTATGGTTTATCTTCACAGTCAGGGTTTGGCTCCTCGTACTATAGCATCCAGGATGTCGGCACTGGCATTTATGGCCAAAGTGAGGGGCTTCGCTGACTGTGTGAATGATTTCCGCATACGTCATGTTTTGGAGGGGTGGACACGGGAACGTGGCCGCCACCCGGACACTCGTCACCCAATTTCACCAGAGGTCCTGACCCACCTTGCACGAGGCTGGCATAACTTGTGTTATGATAGGTATGAGGTGGCTCTTTTTCACGCGGCTACCACGGTGGCCTTCTTTGGAGTGCTCTGCATCAGTGAGTTGGTACCACTGTCTAAGGCGGATGCGACTCGTAGGGCACTGGAACTCGACGATGTCTATGTCACTAATGAGTGGGCTCAGTTGAGGATACGGTCCTCAAAGGTTGATCAGCACGGCGTAGGCAGTGGAGTTAGACTGCTACGATGTTCCATTGCAGACATCTGTCCGGTTGGTGCCCTACATGAGTTTTTGGCAGTGCGTGGCGTGCACCCTGGCCCGTTTTTCTGCCACCAGGA
Organism: Bradypodion pumilum; assembly: GCA_035047305.1. Classification (NCBI taxonomy): domain Eukaryota; kingdom Metazoa; phylum Chordata; class Lepidosauria; order Squamata; family Chamaeleonidae; genus Bradypodion; species Bradypodion pumilum. The sequence continues at coordinate 102,030,664 of JAWDJD010000002.1, read as the reverse complement.
TGGGTCTCCCCTTACTAAATTCCAATTTTGGAAGGTGACCGGTATGGCACTAACCAGTGTTGGCCTCCCCGGGGCTCGTTAAGGCACCCATTCATTTAGGATAGGTGCTGCATCAACTGCGGCTGCATTTGGGTACTCTGAGGCTGATATACGCCGGATGGGGAGATGGGGATCCATGCGTTTTGCATTGTACGTTTGCCCACTTCAGGTATGAGTACCAGTTAAGTCATTATTCTCTTTTCTTCTTTTACAGACCCTGTGTGTCCCCGCACACCGGTGGCAGTATGGCTGGTGGGCCACAGTTACGTGTACTGGGCAGCGCAGTATGCTGCGGCGACAGAGTGGGGATCCAAGCTTGGACTACGTGCAGCCGCACGTATACGTTGGTACGATAAGCACGGAATGAGATGGCGGGAACTGTTGCCATTCCTGTTTTCCATCAGGGATGCTGAACCACCTGATGTCCTTGTACTGCACCTCGGGGGCAATGACCTTGCCCAGGTCACTGGCCTTTCCTTAAAATTCACGATCTGCAGTGACCTAGCCTATTTGCCTTATGTGTGGCCGTCCACAAGGCTGCTATGGTCGGACATCGTGCCGCGACATACTTACAGGGGAGGTATTGACCTCCGTGCCCTTGACCGCGCTCGCCGCTCGGTGAACAGGGCGGTTGCCCGGTTTTTGTCAGACAAGGGTTTGGGGATGGTCATCCGGCACCCCACGATTAGTTTGCAAAATTACGCTCTCTATGCAGGGGATGGGGACCACCTGTCGGCTAGAGGTATGAACCTCTTTCTGGAAGATTTGCAAGCAGGCCTGGTGACCGAGCTGACGGTCTGGGGGGGGGGGGGGCGGTGAGTCATCATAGACGCCTCCCCGTGTGGCGGGTAGCACTGGTAAGGTAAAGATTTATGACCCATAGGTATCCGACAGGTTCGCAATTGACTGGCCAACACTTAGACAGGTACAGGGGTAATAGCTTTGGCCGGTCAACGACGAACCAGGCAAGGGTGATGGCAGGAGCTTAACAGCATGCATCACTTTGTGATTTAACGGATACACGTCATAGGGTGGGGTCAGTAGATAGTTTATTGACTCCGGTCAACAATTTGTTTGTGTCAACAAACAAATTGATACAAATAGTTACACTGTAGCCAATTATCATTGGCATTTTGGGAGGAACCTTACCAGTGTTACTGCGGCCTGCTTGCCTTAAGAATTACAATTGGATGAATACACCAATTGAAAGTTATAATTCGGACTAGGGCATTATTCAATAAAAGTGGCCCAATGCCTTTATCCATATACTGGTGTCTGAGTCTTTCTTTGGGGGGTGCGCCTGCAAAGGCCCCAGTAGTGTTGGGGAAGAGGACAAAGAAAACTCATAGACATTGTCAATGGATTGGTTTATATAAAAAAATGATAAGCAGGTGGGGCTGCAGTGGCTCAGTGGTTAAGAAGCTCACCTTGTTATCTGAAAGGCTAGCAAGTTGGCAGTTTGAGACCTAGGTACTGCATGATGGATTGAGCACCCATCTCTGTCCCAGCTCTTGGGGGACATGAAAGGAGCCTCATTTGGGTGTTCCCTGAGTAGAGTTTCCTCTGCAAAAATCCTTTCAACCCAGAATAATTTCTGACATGAAATTATTATTATTATAAGCAGGTCTTTTGTGAACATAATTGGTCTACAATTCTGTTCAAAACCAAACTACTGCATCCTCTAATACTTTCTATTACAGTAAGGATTATTTGCAAAGATATATTGATCCTGGAAAAATCAATTCCTCTCTGAACTACTGTGATTATTGTATCTTAAGCTCAGAAGAACAGAAAAGCCTGATGGGGTGACAGATGATGAGACAGTCAGATTTGCTCAGAAAATGCTAGGGCTTTTTCAACCTCTTGTTTTCCTCTGTTTGCTCCATAGAGGCTTTTGGACTCTTGACCCAGAATATAGTTCTGGGGTAGATGATGTTGAATATGCTTATTTCCAAGATACAGGTATTCTTGGTAGGAAAAAGAAGGGAGGTTTACAGCCAGTCGTATGTTGTTAAATTGAATGGGAGACACACACACACACAAACCCCTGAGTTAATGACAAGAGGTAATATTTGCAAATCCTACGACTTGGTCTACCTTATTTTACCAGATCCTGTATTTTGCATCCATTATAATCCACTGGCTCTGTAACTGTTAGTAAAAATAATAGTGCTTATCATCTTGGTGGAAGATTACCAGATGCTGAATTGCTGGAATTGTATTTACAGGAACTGTAAAAGCAATATAAATTTATAATGTAATTTTCTAATGTAAAATTACATTAGAAATTTATATTGTTTTTACAATTTTTCTTGCAAAAGCCAGTTGTTCACAGTTTGAAGAGAAATGGAAACATCTGAGATAAATATAAATATGTGGAGGCAGAAAACACACAACACAGCAATACAGATCCATACAATATTGTACCCAAAAACACAAACCAGATACCAGGGAGTATCAGGCACCATGTAGCAGCAACAGTGGGAGCAGATAAGGACAACAAAGCTATAATGATTTTTACTTTTAAATAGCATATTTTAAGAGATATGTTCTCTGCTCTTCATGCTATATCTTAACCTATAAAACCAAGCATTAACCGTTGGAACTGGCTATAGGATGCTATGCGTCGCCCTACTGACCCACACCCACCCTTCATGTGCAAGGCCGAATTCCCTACGCAGGTCAACGAAGGATTTAAAAATCCGGCACGGGGGCCTCAGCCCCACAAACGGCAAGAAACGCAAAGAACTTCATTACCCAAAAAGCATTGCATTTCGCCCTGCTTCTTCGAGCGGCAGCCAATTAAGAGCACAAAAACATCGCTCTCAGTCTTTCCGTGCCGCGCCGCAGCCAATCAAAACATGCGTATTAAAACCTTGCCGAGTCAAGGACGCTGAAACCACAGGGAAAAATACAGATCCCAGCATCCTATTCACTTTAACACCATATAAGGAGTTACTATAGCCAATCATCAGCTTCGGAGCAAACGCCTCAAACAGGACGGAACAAATGATGACCAAACGGTATAAAGGGAGCTCCATTGCCTTGCAAACCCCTGCACAAAGAACCTGGGGAAACACAGCGCGGCCAAACAAAACCAAGCCGCATGAAAAAAAAACCGAGCAAAAAGGCAAAGCACAAATGGAAAAATACAATCCCCAGGGTCCTGCGCGCCGTGAGTGCGCAGAACTCTGGAAAAGCCGGCACGGCCAAAATAAAAATAAAAAACACACATCAACACAGCACAGGTAACGGAAGCACACACACCCGCCGCTGGGCTACCTTACCCTGGGCCGCCCACGGAGGCCAGCACCCGGGAATGAAATCCCCCCCGCTGGGCTTCCTTACTGCTGCCCACCCAGAGAATCCAGCCCCCGGTAACAAAAGCCCACCACCATCACCACGCCACTGGGCTTCCTTACTGCGGGCCAGAAGCCAGCACCCAGGAACGAAAGCCCACACACAACACGACGCTGGGATTCCCCCCCAAAACAAAAACAAAAACGCCGTGGGGATTTGTGCAGTCCGCACCCCCACCAAAACAAACAAAGCAACAAACACAATGGGGATATTCCCACGGGCCGTGGCCGGCCTGCGAATATACCCCCAACCTACATCCCCCCACCCCCCCCAGAAGAGAAAGGAGCACACACCTTAAACTTCCAGCCTCACCGAGGAACACATGTGCAATGAAAAAAGAACGGGAAGAAAATACAGACCACAACTGAGTTACCATTTCAAAATAGTGCAACAGCACCACCCAGTGGCTACAGCAAAAATTACACTCCATGATTTCAATTTTATCTCCCAGAATTTACAAAACGGAAATTAGTTTCAAAACCAATCAAACAAATCCAAACGAAAAAATTAATCAAACATAAATAAATAAGAAAACACTAAAACAAAAACCAAACATCTAAAAACAGTCAAAAACATTAAATTTAAAAAAACATACACTTACACATTTTTTAAAAAATTCCATTATTTGAAAAAAATATATATCAACCTTTCCTCTTTTTAAAATCCAAATTTATTATAACATTTATTTAAAACACTACCTACGTATAAAAAAACATTATTTAAAAAAATAACAAAACTCATTTAAATACACATACAACACAAATCATCCAACAACCATTTTTCATATTTTTTTAAAATAACCCAAAAAAAAGCCCGGCAACGCCGGACAACCCTTGCTAGTGCCCTTATAAGTTTTGGAAAGTAATTTAATTTTTTTAAAAAATATTTTTATTGTCTGTTTTATGCTTCTGAATTTTGGATTGAATTGTGACTTCAGAATTTGCCCTGAAATTTAGTTTAGTTTTCATATATTTTTAAATATTTGTGCCTACAGTTTTTCAAAGCTGTCAATATCTTTGGGATATTTTCAACAACAAGGATTTTTGTGCATATGCAACGTAGAAACAATGTAGATGAAGAAAGCTTGAAGAGAAAGACAAGCAGCTATTGCCTGGAATCATAGCAACGTTGAAAAGAGTTACGTATCTTTATACCCAAGTGAATTTTTATCTGATTAGGACTGGTTGTCTGATTTCATTCTGGAGGAACACAGGTTTCTGATTTTTCTTAGAGGTCTATAAAACTCTGTAGGGCTCTTAGGAACATGTTCAGGCATTAGACTCCCTGACCTGACAATAAACTACTGCTCATATAACCATCTGAGTTACCCAGTTAGCCCAAAGTGCTGCAAGACCAGCTTTGCATGCCTTTCTGAGCCCTAGGAGTAATATAGGAGATGCCCAATTTGTAGTCTTGGGTTGGTAAGTGCAATGGAAGACATTCAATGATTAAACATCTACAGCAGAAAAGATAGCCTATAGATCAGTGATGGTGAACCATGGCACTCCATCTGTTCTTGAATTTCAATTCCCAGAAGCCCTGATCAGCTGGAGTGCTGATGTGGGCTTCTGGTAATTGAAGTCCAGGAACATTATCTTTTTCCACAATTAAAACTACTTTACCAAATGGCATTGTTGTGTCAAATAAACCATACAATTAATTAAACACACAACATACATTAAACACACAATTCTGTACATGCTTGCTCAGAAATAAAACCCATAGAGTTTAGCTGAATTATTCTCAGTTGAGAGTGTAGTACATCAGCAGAATTTATTTCATGTTACAGTATTTGAATTCAAATATTGCTTTCAGCCAAGATCAGTCCTGAGAGATACTTCACTTTCTCCAGTGTGATTTCCTGTGGCTACCTTTAGTGTATGAGAGTCAAGACACAAGGCACAGCCAACGGCTGGGTTAACTCAGGTTTATTGCATGGTGGACAGAGGGAACATGAGGTAATGGCGGACGAACAGCTCTATATATAAGGCAGTAACGTATTTGAATGTGGCTCCACGGTAGCCCGTTGGCTACTGGTCCGCGTGACGTCATGGCTGGCCACGCCCTTCTTGTCCAGGTGTAGGTAGCGGCGGGAAACTTCCCGCGCTGCGGTCTTTGATGGGTTTGAACCAAGAGAGCTTGGACGCTCGCTGCTGCCAGCTGGTGGTCATCAGCTCGCGTCCTATTACAGGGTTTATGTGATACAGCTGAAGGTTACATTGTTACTCATTGGCAAGGTTACATTGGTTCAGATACATTGATAACACATGTAGAAGGGTACCTATTAGGACACAACACTCCTCCCCCCTAGGATGAGACGAAGTCTCTCAGCCAAGATGGCTTATTTCGAACACGCTGGGGTCTCGGCGCGGGCTGCCCTGCCCCGGCTTCGCTCCCTCCTCCTTGCTCCCTGGCTTCCTGCCCTGCAATCAGAGAGGATGACTTGTTAGTGGTTTGCCGCGGCTCTGCGGCTTTGTTGGGAGGTGTGTGCTTTGTTTGGGAAGAACCGGGGGCACTGGGGGCTAACGAAAAACCCCTCTTCTCGCTTGGATGGGTGGGGGAACACTCCGAAAACCCCCCCCGGCTCGCAAAATCAAAATCAAAATCGGATTCGGGGGAAGCGGCAGCGGCGGCCGCACACTCCTTTTCCCTCCCCCCGGGCTCGGATAGAACTGGGGTATCAAAAGGATATGAGTCGGGCTCGCTGCTTTCCCCCCTGTCTCCCCCTTGGGCTAAACGGGTGGGGGAGAACCCTATCGCTGAATCCTGTCGCTGTGCTCCACTGGTCGGTCCCTCGCTCACTCGGTGCCTCAGTTGATCAGCGTGCCTCCTCCAGAGGAGGCCGGTGCTAGTTTCCACCCGATAGGACACTGGCCCCGTCTGTTCTATTATCGTCCCTGGCACCCAGGCTGGGCCTGCGTTGGCATAGTTCCTACAATGTACAGGATCGCCTATGCCGAACCCTTTCGAGACCGCTAACCCTATGTTCTTCCCTTTGTCCTCGACCCTCGACGGGTCTAGCCTGGACAAAAGCGTGGTCAGCTTCCTCCGCATCAGCAGCTCGGCCGGCGAGTAACCAGACGCTAAGGGGGTCACTCTGTATGCTAATAGAAATTGACAAACCTGGTGATGTAGATCTCCCGAGCCCATGCGCCGCAGCGCATCTTTTGTGGTGCGCACTAACCGTTCCACTTGGCCATTCGTGGCCGGGTGAAACGGCGCGGATGTGACATGCCGAATTGCATTTGCCTCCATGAATGCCGCGAACTCAGCGGACGTGAAACAACTGGCGTTGTCGCTGACCAAAGTGTCGGGTAAACCGAACGTGGAAAAGACCCTCCTTAGCTGGCGAATGGTAGTGGCGGAGGATGTGCTCTTTACCGGAATGACCTCCAGCCACTTAGAGTATGCATCCACCACCAGGAGAAACATGGTTCCCCGGAATGGGCCAGCAAAATCTACGTGCACCCTGGACCACGGTCCCCTCGCTGCGTCCCATTCCCTATGTGGTAGGCGGGCCACCTCCGGTCGAGAACATTGACATGCTTCACAAGTGCCAACCATCTGCTCTATGTCGGCGTCCAGCTGGGGCCACCAGAAGTAACTCCGGGCCAACGCCTTGGAACGGACGATCCCCGGGTGGCTGACGTGCAACAGCTTTAGCACCTTCGGCCGCAGGGACGTAGGAACCACCACCCGTTGGCCCCACAGGAGGCACCCCCTCTCTAAAGACAACTCCACTCGCTTTCGGAAGAATGGGTCGAATTCCGTGCCTGGGGATGACGCCGGCCACCCCTTCTGCACCCACGAGCATACCTTCTCTAGTGTTCTATCCTTTCCGGTCGCCCTGGCAATGTCGGCCGGTACTATCGGGGGTGACTCTAAAACCTCTATTAGCAATACCTGGCGGTCTCTTCTCACCCCTGCCTTCTGGTCGTCCGACAATGGTAACGGCGACCGTGAGAGCGCGTCTGCATGGCTGATTTCCTTCCCTGGCCGGTATTCTAATTCATGTTGATATGCATTAAGAAAAATAGCCCACCGCAGCATCCTCGGGGACAGGATCTGTGGCGTGGGCTTATTTGCAGTGAAGATCCCTAACAGGGGCTTGTGGTCAGTAACGATCTTGAACGGCCGACCATACAGAAAATCGTGAAATTTCTTGGTTCCCGCTACTATCGCTAGTGCCTCCCTATCGGTCTGTGCGTAATTCCGCTCTGCTTGGGACAGGGACCTTGAATAAAACGCTATCGGGGCCTCCCTTCCGTCGTTTAACACGTGGCAAAGCACCGCCCCCACCCCCACCGGGGATGCATCGCAGACTAAAACTATGGGCCGTTTGGGGTCGAAATGAGTCAGGATTGCCTCGGATGTGAGGAGTTGCTTTAACTCTGAGAACGCTCTGTCTTGCTCGTCACCCCACAGCCATTTTTCCTCTTTTTTAAGCAGCCGATGAAGCGGCTCGGCAACAGACGCCTTCCGTGGAAGGAAGGTATGGTAGAAATTGAGGAGCCCCAGAAATGACTGAAGCTCGGTTTTGGAAGTGGGGCGAGGGGCTTTCTTAATGGCGGCTACCTTAGATTTGGACGGCCTAATTCCCTCGGGAGTGACACGGAACCCTAAAAACTCAACCTCTGTTTCGTAAAATACACATTTGTCTTTTCTCAGTCGCAGCCCCGCTTTCTCGAACACGGCCAGGACCTTATCCAATCTGTGGGCCAGCTCGGCCTTACTCCCCCCCGTTATCAACACGTCATCAAAATATGGCAACACCCCCTCCAGCCCCTTCAGGAGGCGTTCCACTAGCGACTGAAAAATGCCAGGTGCCGAGTTCACGCCGAACTGTAACCTCGACACCTGGAACGCCCCCTTATGTGTGACTATTGTTTGTGCCGCCGCTGTGGCGGGGGTTACCGGGAGTTGTTGGTAGGCCTGTGCTAAATCGAGTTTAGCGAAACACTTTCCCCCATTCAGCCTGGCCAGGAGGTGGCTGACCACTGGCACCGGGTATGCATTAGGGCGGATTGCCTTATTAATGGTACACTTATAATCAGCGCAAATGCGCACCTCCCCGTTAGCCTTCAGAGCTGTTACAATTGGAGTCTCCCACTCCGCGGAATCCACAGGAACGAGGATTCCTTGACCCACCAGTTTGTCCAGTTCCGCCTCTATTTTGTCCTTAAGCACGAACGGTACCCTGCGCGGTTTAAGTCTTATCGGGCGGACCTCCGGGTCTAAGTCGAAGGCTACAGGGGGTCCCTTGAATTTTCCCAGTCCACTTTTAAAAACGGCGGGGTGTGCGTCACATACTGCTTGTATTGGGTCCTCGCCTACGGCATGCACCCCCCCTATGAACAGGCCTAAGGGCTGAAACCACTGTGTTCCGAGGAGGCTACAACTCCCCCCTTTTAGCACCACTAGGGGAAGTTCCGCAGAATGTCTCTTAAAGCGAACCCGGAACGTTCCGACCCCCAACACTGGAATGCTGTTCCCCTGAACGTCCCGTAGTGTGGCCCTCAACGCCTTAAGTTTGGGCCGCACGTGGGGGTCGATTTTCAAGAACTCTCTCTGGGGAATTATAGAATAGGAGGACCCCGAGTCAACTTCCATCCTAATAGGGGTCCCTTGTACTAGTACCTCAACAAAGTAATGGGGCTGTCCCGCAGACACGTTGAACACAGGAGCGTCGCCCTCGCTGTCGTCCGAGATGCGGCCCACGCCGTCCTGCTTCCTCGTGGCCCGGGCGCCATCTTTGGGCCTCGCTGGACGGTCCGGTCTGGCTGAACGGTCTTGCGAATGTCTCCGGCCCTCTTTCCATTTCCTGCACGCCTTGGCGATGTGCCCCCGACGTCCGCAGTTGAAGCACTTGGCTTTCCTGAATGGGCACTTCACGCGCTCATGGGCCGCTCCGCAACCATCGCAGCAGCGCCCGCCTCTCCGGACTTTCTGGACCTCCTCGCCATCGCTACTCTCCGACGACGATTTCGAGGTCGGTCGGGTTGCATGCACCGACTGACCGGACTTCCCGTGCGATGAGTTTTCCGCCTTGCCGGCCCTCGGACGCCACTCACGCCACTTGTGCATCTCGTCTACTCCAGCATTCGTGGACTCCGCGGCTTCCGCGGCCTCTACAACCTCTTCCAGTGTGGGTGGTGGCTCCCTGTTCATCAAGCTGCGCTGTACTTCCTTGTCCTTCAGGCCACACAGCACTCCGTCCCTGAGGGCCATCTCTAGGATGTGGTCCCATTTGCAGGGGGCGGCGGCTACCCTCATAGCCGTTACGAAGGCTTCAACCGACTCGTCCGGCGCTTGAACTCGCCTCCAAAACGCACTCCGAGCGGGAAACATTGCCCTCGAGGGTCGGAAACGCTCACGCAGCATTTTCATGATGTCACCGGCTTTGAAATCGCTCATCTTCTTGGGTGCAAGGATGCCCACCAGCGTCCGCTTGGTTTCCATCCCAAGCATGCGAGTGAGGATGGCCCTCTTCCTTTCCTCGTCGTCTTCTTTGACTTTGAGTTCCACCAGTGCCGCCTGGAAGTCCATCTCAAAGAGCTCCCAGTCTTGCGGTTTGGTGATGTTGAACCCGCTCTGTGTCCTGGCTCCGTGGGGATCCATTATCCCACCTTCGTCGCCAATTTAGTGTATGAGAGTCAAGACACAAGGCACAGCCAACGGCTGGGTTAACTCAGGTTTATTGCATGGTGGACAGAGGGAACATGAGGTAATGGCGGACGAACAGCTCTATATATAAGGCAGTAACGTATTTGAATGTGGCTCCACGGTAGCCCGTTGGCTACTGGTCCGCGTGACGTCATGGCTGGTCACGCCCTTCTTGTCCAGGTGTAGGTAGCGGCGGGAAACTTCCCGCGCTGCGGTCTTTGATGGGTTTGAACCAAGAGAGCTTGGACGCTCGCTGCTGCCAGCTGGTGGTCATCAGCTCGCGTCCTATTACAGGGTTTATGTGATACAGCTGAAGGTTACATTGTTACTCATTGGCAAGGTTACATTGGTTCAGATACATTGATAACACATGTAGAAGGGTACCTATTAGGACACAACACTACCGGAGCCATGCTTATGACAAATAGAACCCACCCCCAGTGACTTAAAACTGGACTAGAGCCATTCTAAATTTAGCTCAGCAAAAGGAAAACTGACCTTTACAAATAATACCTGCCCAAAAGTGCAAATGGAGCAATTGTCATTCGAGTAGCACTGCATTTTATTATGGATATCATTACACTTCCAGTGTAATATAAAGGCAATGTTTTAAAATATTTTTTCTCTCTGAAATGTCAGATGTGAACATGCAAAATAGGTAACTTCTATGTTGACTTCATCTGGAAGTGGAGTTCATGGATTGGGCTATTCCATTATTCATTTAGTTTAGTTTAGTTAAGACATGTGGAAAATTTTGCCATCTATGTAAAAAATTGCAATTTGGATTTCTTCTTCTTGTTGTTGTTGTTGTTGTTGTTGTTGTTGTTGTTGTTGTTGTTGTTGTTGTTGTTGTTGTTGTTGTTGTTGTTCAGTCGCACAGTCAATTCCAACCCTTTGCGACCCCATGGACCATTTTCCTCCAGGCACCTCTATCCTCCACCATTCTCCTCAGCCCACCAAGCTCTGTGCCCATTGTGTCCACAATACCATCTAGCCATCTCATCTTTGGACGCCTCCTTCTTCTCTTGCCCTCCACCTTTCCCAGCATCAAGGCCTTCTCAAGTGAGTCCTCCCTTCTCATTTGGTGTCCAAAGTACTTTAGCTTCATCTTCACTATTTGTCCCTCCAATGAACAGTCAGGGTTGATTTCTTCCAGTATTGACCTATTTGTTCTCTTTGCTGTCCAAGGGACTCTCAGGACTCTCCTCCAACACCACATCTCAAATGCATCTATTCTTCTGCGCTCAGCCTTCCTAATGGTCCAGCTCTCACACCCATACATTACCACTGGGAATACCATTGCTTTGACTATGTGAATTTTTGTTTTAAAGGTGATGTCTCTGCTTTTCACTATATTCCCCAGGTTTTTCATAGCTTGTCTTCCCATAATCAGTTGCCTTTTTATTTCATGGCTACAGTCGCCATCTGCAGTGATCTTAGATCCTAGGAAAGTAAAATCTGTCACTGCTTCTACTTCTTCCCCATCTATTTTCCAGGGACTGATCGGACCTGTTGCCATTATCTTGGTTTTCTTGATATTAAGAACTCCCTGCCAGAAGAAGTGGTGACAGCTGTGAGTCTTGACAGCTTTAAGAAAGGATTAGACAAGTTCATGGAGGACAAGAGTATCAATGGCTATAATTATGGATACTTAAGGACAACCTCCGGGTTGGAGAGATAGGCAGGATTAATTTAAAATTTAATTTAATTGTCACATTTATATACCGCTCACTCGGCCAAAGCCAACTCAGGGCGGTTCACAATAAAAATTAAAAAACACATGTTAAAAACAGTTAAAACTACCCACCCCCTAAAAACAAGGGCTGCAGGATCCAAAGGCACCATGGGGAAGAGTTCTTCTACACCAACCACCCAATGGAGGTTACCCTTCCACCTGCACCCCACACTTGACCCGCCAGCCAGGTTTTAAGTTCTTTTCTGAAAGGCAGCAATTCCGTCCGGAGACGTAGCTCTGTTGGCAGGAGGTTCCAGAGGACCGGCGCAGACACGGAGAAGGCTCTCCTCCTTGTGCCAGAGAGGCGAGCCCCTCTGGCTGATGGAACAATTAGAGAGCCCTTCCGGTCCGCTCTGGTTGGACGGACAGACGTCCTCAGGGCGATGCGGTCTCTTAGGTAACCCGGCCCACTACCATATAGGGCTATAGGATATCTCTCAATATCATTTCTAGGGAATCCTAAGCAGGTGAAGGCATCTGCTTGGGATTACCCTGAAGGAAATGGTGAGCCACTGTGTGAGACAGAATGCTGAACTGGATGGGCTGTGGCCTGTTCCAGCAAGGCTGTTCTTATGTTCTTATGTTCTTAAGTCTCAAGCCAGCTTTAGCACTCTCCTCCTTCAATCCAATCAAGAGATTCTTTAGGTCTTCCTCACTTTCTGCAATTAGGGTGGTATCGTCTGCATATCTCAAATTGTTGATGTTTCACCCAGCAATTTTGATCCCATATTGTGATTCCTCCATCCCTGCATTGCACATTATGTGCTCTGTGTATAGATTGAATAAGCAGGGTGATAAAATGCAGCCTTGTCTTACTCCTTTTCCTATTCCAAACCACTCTGTCTTTCCGTGTTCTGTCCTAACTGTTGCTTCTTGGTTCGTGTAAAGATTTCTTATGAGGCATATGAGGTGTTCTGGTATTCCCATCTCTTTAAGTACTTGCCACATTTTGTTGTGGTCCACACAGCCAAAAGCCTTAGTGTAGTCAATAAAACAAAAGTAGACTTGTTTCTGGTATTCTTTTGTTTTCTCCATGCTCCAACGTATGTTGGCAATGTGGTCTCTAGTCCCCCTGCCTCTTCTGAAACCGGCCTGCACCTCTGGTAGTTCTCTCTCCACATGCTGCTGAAGTCTATCCTGTATTATCCTGAGCATCACCTTGCTGGCATGTGGGATGAGCGTAATTGTTCGGTAATTTGAGCATTCTTTGGCATTGCCTTTTTTGGGGATTGGAACGTACACTGATCCTTTCCAATCCTGTGGCCACTGTTTTGTTTTCCAAATTTGCTGGCATATTGAATGCAGTAGTTTGATTCCATCATCTTTTAGGGCTTTGAAAAATTCAATTGGGTTACCATCATTTCCACTAGTTTTATTGTTTGCAGTGCTTTTTAGGACCTTTCTGACTTCACTCTCCAGAATGTCTGGTTCAAGTTCAAATTTCTCATTATTGTTATTATCAGGAGTGTTGAGGTCCTTTTTGTAGAGTTCCTCTGTGTACTCTTGCCATCTTTTTTCGATCTCTTCTGCTTCAGCTAACTCCTTTCCATCTTTGTCCCTTTCGTGGTCATTTTTGCTTTGAATGTTCCCTTGACTTCCCCAATGTTTTTAAAGAGATCTCTAGTCCTGCCTCTTTTGTTGTTTTCCTCCATTTCCTTGCACTGTTCATTCAGGTAGTTTTCCTTATCTCTCCTTGCTTTTCTTTGAAATTCTGTATTCAGGTGATTGTATTTTTTCTTTCTCCTTGGACTTTTGCATTCCTTCTTTCCTCTTCTATTTTAAGGGCCTCATCAGACAACCACTTTGCTTTCTTATGCTTCTTTTCTTTTGGTATGGTTTCTCTTGCTGCCTCCTGCATGATGTCCCGCGTCTCTGTCCATAATTCTTCTGGTACTCTGTCTATCAGGTACAGGACATTAAATCTGTTCATGACCTCCACCGTGTATTCTTTAGGGATGTTGTGTAGGTCATATCTGTCTGGTCTAATTGTTTTCCCCATTTTCTTTAATCTAAGCCTGAATTTTGCGATCAGTAGGTTGTGATCTGAGCCACAGTCTGCTCCAGGTCTTGTTTTTGCTGACTGAATGGAGATTCTCCAACTTTGACTGCAGAGTATGTAATTGGATTTCTATGTATAGTAAAATTACATCAGAGTATGCCCACTGGGAACACAAAATGAAGCAGGGCAAAGACTGATAGAGTTCTGCCAAGATAACACACTAGTCATAGCAAACACCCTTTTCCAGCAACACAAGAGGAGACTCTACACATGGACATCACCAGATGGCCAACATCGAAAGCAAATTGACTACATACTCTGCAGCCAAAGATGGAGAACCTCCATACAGTCAGCAAAAACAAGACCTGGAGCAGACTGTGGCTCAGATCACAATCTACTGATCGCAAAATTCAGGCTCAGACTGAAGAAAATAGGGAAAACTAATAGGCCGGATAGATATGATCTAGACAACATACCCAAGGAATACACAGTGGAGGTGAGGAACAGATTCAATGGTCTGGACCAGATAGAGTACCAGAAGAACTATGTACATTATGCAGGAGGCAGCAAGGAAAACTATACCAAAAGAAAAGAAGCGCAAAAAAGCAAAGTGGTTGTCGGGACGAGGCTCTTAAAATAGCACAGGAAAGAAGGAACGCAAAAGGCAAAGTAGAAAGGAAAAAAATACAACCACTTAAATAAAGAATTTCAAAGAAAAGCAAGGAGAGATAAGGAAACCTACCTAAATGAACAGTGCAAAGAAATAGAGGAAAACAACACAAGAGGCAGGACTAGAGATCTCTTTAAAAACATTGGGGAAGTCAAGGGAACATTCAAAGCAAAAATGACCACGATAAAAGACAAATATGGCAAAGAGTTAGCGGATGCAGAAGAGATAAAGAAAAGATGGCAAGAGTACACAGAGGAACTTTACAAAAAAGAACTAAACACCCCGTATAATAACAATGAGGGGGAAATTGAACTTAAACCAGACATCCTAGAGAGTGAAGTCAGAAAGGCCCTAAAAAGCACGGCAAATAACAAAGCCAGTGGAGATGATGGTATCTCAGTTGAATTCTTCAAGGCCCTAAAAGATGATGGAATCAAGCTACTACATGCTATATGCCAGCAGATTTGGAAAACAAAACAGTGGCCACAGGATTGGAAAAGATCAGTATACGTCCCAAAAAAGGGCAATGCCAAAGAATGTTCAAATTATCGAACAATTGCGCTCATCCCACAAGCTAGCAAAGTGATGCTCAAGATAATACAGGATAGACTGCAGCAGCATGTAGAAAGAGAACTACCAGAGGTGCAGGCTGGGTTCAGAAGAGGCAGGTGGACCAGAGATCACATTGCCAACATACGTTGGATCATGGAGAAAACAAAGGAATACCAGAAACAAGCTTACTTCTGTTTCATTGACCACACCAAGGCCTTTGATTGTGTGGACCACAACAAAATGTGGCAAGTAATTAAAGAGGTGGGAATACCAGAACACCTCATATGTCTCATGAGAAATCTGTACATGAGTCAAGAAGCAACAGTTAGGACAGAGTATGGAATGACGGAGTGGTTTGGAATAGGAAAAGGAGTAAGACAAGGCTGCATTCTGTCACCCTGCTTATTAAACTTATACACAGAGAGAATAATGCGCAATTCAGGGATGGAGGAATCACAATATGGGATCAAAATTGCTGGGAGAAACATCAACAGTTTAAGATATGCAGATGATACCACCCTAATGGCAGAAAGTGAGGAAGACCTAAAGAAGCTCCTGATTAGGTTGAAAGAAGAGAGTGCAAAAGCTACCCTGAGACTCAATATCAAGAAAACCAAGATAATGGCAACAGGCCCTATCAGGTCCCTGGAAAATAGATGGGGAAGAAGTAAAAGCAGTAACAGATTTTACTTTCTTAGGATCCAAGATCACTGCAGATGGAGATTGCAGCCATGAAATAAAAAGGCGACTGATTCTTGGGAGACAAGCTATGAAAAACCTGGGGAATATAGTGAAAAGTAGAAACATCTCACTGCAAACAAAGGTCCGCATAGTCAAAGCAATGGTATTTCCGGTGGTAATGTATGGCTGTGAGAGTTGGACCATTAGAATGGCTGAGCGAAGAAAAATAGATGCCTTTGAGATGTGGTGCTGGAGGAGAGTTTTGAGAGTCCCTTGGACAACAAGGAGAACAAATAGGTCAATACTAGAAGAGATTAGCCCTGAGTGCTCATTAGAAGGTCAAATAGTAAAGATGAAGCTGATGTATTTTGGACATCCAATGAGAAGAGAGGATTCACTTGAGAAGGCCTTGATGCTGGGGAAGGTGGAGGGCAAAATAAGAAGCGGACGGCCAAAGATGAGGTGGCTAGATGGTATTGTAGATACAATGGGCACGGGGCTGTGCGGACTAAGGAGGATGGTGGAGGACAGGGGTGCCTGAAGAGCGATGGTCCATGGGGTCTCAAAAAGTCGGAATCGACTGTGCGACTGAACAACAACATGCCCACTGAATCAACAGTGATTTAATGAGTCAACTCCTTCATAGGCTCCATTGATTCAAGTGGGCCTACTCTAATTGTAATTTACTTTAGTATAGTAATTCAGTTAAGAGTACACCCATTTGAATCACTGGGAAAAATTATGGAGGAGTTGATGCATTAAATCTTGTTGATTCAATGGGCCTACTCTAGTGTAATTTACTACGATAAGCAGAATTTTCACAAATGTATGCAGTCCTGAATGTGTTGATTCAACAAATGACAAAGCTGCAAGAACAAATATTTGCATTTCAAAGAGCACTGTTCAAGCTGATGCATTTCTTGATTAATAGCAGCTGTAGAGAAGAAATTATTATTTTTCTTACAATTTTACTAAAATAGAATCTCCAGCTTCTATGTCTTTTATGGGAATGTAACAGAGTGGAGTGTGATACTACATCCCAAAGGTTTACTTTCCTGCCCTGTAGGACTGTTTTTTTCTGTGAGTGAAAGTAGCTAACTGGTCTTCCTGATACCAGGGAGAGGCAACAACCATCAGAATGCTAGGAGATTCCAATGCCTACCCCGGGGTAGAATGGGACAGTGGAGGTCTAGCAAAAAAGTTTACAATGAGTCATTCTGAGGATCCTTTTCTTTGCCAAGGCAGAGGTGATTGTAGCAAATGATTCCAACCACTAGCAATTTTTCATATTAACATCACTTTATATACACAGGAACCCATGCTATCGTTCTCTCTGTAGATATGAATGTGGAAGCTCTGGAGAATGGTGTGAACAAGAGTATTGTCTTCTTTGCAAAACAGATTCTACTCCAGGTGGCCTTTTGTGCTACAATTTCTTACCCTTTTCTATATCACAAGAGCACAGGGCTTCTCTATGGCCTCACCCATAGAACTCAACACATTTTTTTGGTCACTGATGTCAGAATGGTGCTTTAGCTCATTACTGCCAGTCTTGTGAAAGAAGATAGGATGAAGCAGGGCTGGGGAATCCTTGGAAATTTAGAAGTTGTGGACTCTAAATCCCCCCAACCTCTTAGTATTGGTCCATGTTGGTGAGGGTCAAAACGTCTCTCCCCCCACTGGGATAGTGTTAGTGAACCAGAGAATTCAATGCCACACATTTCATAGTCCTCTGAGGTTTTGAAAATGTGTGTTCCACATCTATATTGGCTTTGTAGGGAAATAAAATGGATTTGGGAATTTACTAGATCAGTGTTTCCCAATCTCTGGGTTTTGGACTTCAGTTCCCAGAACCCTAAGTCAATTCCCCAAAGCACTGATCAACCAATATACTGACTTAGGCTTCTGGGAACTGAAGTCACCAGTGTCCCATGGAATATAGTTTGGGAAACGCTGCCCTAGATGATAATCACAGCGTTATTAAACAGTGCAAGAAAGCCACTCTCTAAGCACCTCCATAAATGATTTGGTTGACATGTGCATGGAAGAGAAGCAATTACAGTACTGAGTTATTTCCATCCCTGAGAGCATGAAAGCAGTTCTGATTATACCCCCACCTCAGTCTAAATGCTAGTAGTCTGAGTTACTGACACCAGGTGTAAACAGAGCCAGTGACCTTTCACCAAATGCCAAAGTACTTTAGTTGCTTAGTAGAACAGTACCTGATGTAATGAAGATTGTGTTACAAGAGAACTAAGGAGAGAGCTTGTTTTCAAATGCTGATGATGAGCTGCTTATAAAAGCCCTCTTATTACTTTTCGAAAGTTCTTCTCTCTACGCCTCAATGGTAGCAATGAAAAACAAGAAATATATATATATGTGTGCCTTTCATACGTCCTTTAGGAATGAACAAATCTTGCAGGTTCTATTATTTGTTCTGCAGGCTTTGCCTCATGTTTGCTTTCCACGAGTAGAATTACAATTCCCATAGGCCCCCAGCACATACCTGTCAACCTTCCCGGATTGGCCAGGATTTCCCGATTTTCGGCGCCAATTTGCACCATTTCCCACCCGCAGCTGCCAAAACCCCAGAATTGGCAGCGGGGGGGGAGAGGTACTGTGCATCCCTTCTGCGCAGATCACCTTCTACGCATGCGTAGAAGGTGATCTGCGCAGAAGGGGATCGTAGAAACCTTCTACGCATGCATAGAAGGGTTCTACGCAAGCATAGAAGGGTTCTACGCAAGCGTAAAAGCCTTCTACACATGCATAGAAGGCGATCTGCGCAGAACCGTTCTGCGCAGGTCCTGTAAAAGGTGACCTGCACAGAACCGTTCTGCGCAGGTCTCGTATTTTCCGGAGCCACAGTTGACAGGTATGCCCCAGCAGCCTTATTATAATAATCAGGAATAATAAAAGCTATAGTCCCTGCCTTATCAAGGTTCCCAATCATGGGAGTTCTGTAAGCATTATCAACTTGTATAGGACACACCTAGGGAGTCCTTTTCAGAATTTTGGACACAATGAACAGAAATCTCTAATGCTGACAGGTAAATGGGACTATTCAGTGGCAGGGCTTAAGTATCTCCCTACTCTGTATTTAGTCCTTTACAGATTTGATCAAATATCCACCCATACAATAGAGAATGCTACTGTATCTGGAGCAGTACAGACATCGATCCCACTCCAGACCACAGTAGATCAAAGTCCCTTATGGCTGGGGTGCTTGGGAGATGTAAATCAACCAACAGGTCTCTATACAGAGTTGACTCCATCACCTCTGGATTAATCTATCATACAGCCTACCCATGTAATCTTAAACAAACAAAAAGAGTATATCCACACTTATCTACAATCGAACTTTCAGACTTCTTCTAGTGACAAGTTTGTTATTATTTTATTGATCTAGCATGTAAAAGAGAAAAAAATATTTAAAGCAGTGTCTCCCAATGTGGGGCCCATGTCCCACAGGGGGACTTCAATTCCCAGAAGCTTAAATCAGTACATTGGCTGATCAGTGCTTTGGGGAATTGATTTAAGGTTCTGGGAACTGAAGTTCAAAAACCAAAGGCTGAGAAAACACTCATTTAAAAGCTTGAGTAGTTAAAATTAAAATAATTTCCTTCCATTTGCTCTTAATGGCCAAGAGACGACAGTGGTAAGTACATTTTTAATGCACAATGGCTTTATGGCTCTTTTGCATTTTGCCAATGGCTTCACAGCTCATATTATTGCACGATATGGTCTTTGGTCCATCAACAAGGCATTTCATCTGGAGACATGACTGCTGCTTTCTCCTCTTCATTTAGCTGAATGCTTCTTGACCAGGTTTATGTATTCCTGGACATCATCTGGAGAGCCCAAGACAATAGGCACACGCTGGTGAATGTTTTCAGGTACAATATCTAAGATCGCCTCTTTGCCTGTTGTTGCCATCCCTCCAGCCTTCTCCATGATGAAAGCCATTGGGTTGCATTCATATAGTAGTCTCAACTGAAAACACATGTTTGAAAAATAAGAAGAGGTCAATCAGCTATTTACTGCAAGCAAGTGTATTTATAAGTAGAGCACATGATGGTAGTATATTGGTTTTACACACTACAGTCCTTTATGTTTACTCAGACAAATGATCCACTGCATCCAAAAAATAATTATTAAGCAATAACTATATTTTCAATCTTAGTGTAGAAGTTCAAATTTTGTATTTAAATAATCTCCTTTAGAGGTTTTTTTAATTAGCAGATACATTTTATACATTCTTGAATAGAGCCCATGTGGTGTTACGCAGCATTAAGAGTGTCAGATCAGGACTGGAAAATCCTAATGCAAACATTATTCTGCCATGACTTTTGATCTGCTATTATCTCTCAGCTTGACCTATCTTAGGTGGTTGTCGTGAAGATCAAATGGAATGGGAGAATCATGTGCTTCATCCTGAGTTCCACAGAGGAAAAGCTGCATGTAAAGCAAGTAAGCATAATTAAATGCAGGGTTGATCAATGAACACTTGCAAGAGGACAAGCACTAGTACTTGTGTACACAGAAACTCCAGGTTCCTTCTCAACTAGAGGGAAAAGGTTTTGTTTACAACATTGTGACATTCTGTGTAAATGAGTAACTGCTTCTTATCTACATACTGAAGCAAGCATTGAAAGAGTTTCAACATTCACACACACACACACACACACACACACACACACACACACACACACACACACACACACACGCATGCACACACAAAACTACAGGTTCTTCTCCTTTCCAACCATGAGCTGGGGAAATGTTTATCATAGAAACAGTTGGCAACTTCTCTGATGCTGAAACTGGAGTTTATGCTCAATTACCATTGGAGAAAGCGAGGACGTAAAATGTGAATATAGTTCTAGATATTTTTTAAAAATACTCTCTCTTTAGCAAAACAAAATGTTTTGACTTCTTACACTATAGCAGTTATTGTATTTCCAGGCCTGCTGTATACAGAATGAGTTGGCAGGATCCTGAGCAGTGGAATAGATTGCACCACCCTGGAATGTAGTTGGGGCTTGCCATTTTAATTGTTTTTCTAGGACCCAAACTTCCTACAAATATACATTTAAAATAGCACCTTGGGAGAAAGGTTCTGTCCCAACTCACTCCCTGCTAAGCTAGCCCTCCAACTGTATGGGTATTTTTTATAATTTTTTTTAAACAATGTCATTTATTTTGAAGCTTGGGTCCTTCACCAGCAGTCTGACCTTATACAGTTAATTGTATAGCTTCAGAGCTGAGCTCCTCAAACAGTGTGTGAAGGCCAAAAGTAATGTATCCATAAGAAGAATGAAATCCAATGGGCAGCCACAGAGATCACTGTAGCCTAAAGGAACTGGGGGCTGCCTTCAATCTCACACTGATTACTTTGTCTTTCACCAGGAACCCTGTTGGACCATCAACTGCAGTCTTCATTTCTTCTGGATCAGGAGCAAAATTAGTGTATAAAGAGACACTGCATCAAATATAGCAACACTGTGCAGTGTATTTGCCCAATATGCCACAGTGAAGAGATGTAAGCTGAGATAATGTAATACTGGCACCAGACACCAAACAAGGTATATTTACATTACCTTTCCTTTGGGACTCTTTGAATTGGCAGGATAGAGAAAGATTCCCCCATACACCAGAGTCCGGTGCACATCAGCGACCATGGAACCTATGTATCTGCTGCCATAAGGAGAACCACCATCCTAGAATAGCAATTTGGGGGAAAGAGTGCATTAGCACAATATGTGTTTCCTTAAAGGAACTACCTCAGCCTTCCCCAATCTACTGTCTCCCAGATGTTCGGAACGTCAGTACCCATCAGACTCATTTCCCTGCAGCCAATGGACAGGAATGTTGAGAACTGTAATCTAAAACAGGCAGAGGACATTAGGTTGTGGGAAGGATGTTTTACAGCTTTTAAATCAGGAACAAGCAACTTCTAGAGACCTCCAGGGGCAACATGCCCACTTCCTGATTCAAGAGGACCACCCCTGCAAAATATTCTTTTGCAAAGAAAATCTGAAACACACTGATGGGGCCTGAAAATATGGTAAAATCCTGCATGCACTCCTAGACAGTGCAGGATCCTTTTTAAAGAGATAGAGGTTGCCAGGATTTGGTGATTATGCTAAGAGCCCAACGGCTCTAAGTTAGTGAGGGCTCTAAAATTAGTGAGGGCAGCTACTACCATCATCTTGCAATGAGTCCAGAGAATTAGGTGGCCATTTCTTCTTCCTGATAGTGTGCTATAACAGGAAGGGCAAAAACTGTCCTAAGGAGGACGTATGTCTTCAGTATGTTCTCTGTAAAGAAGCCAGCCATACAAACTCTACAACCACACCTAACAGCCACGTATAAAGGCAGGATCCGGGAAAGGGATCAAGCACTTCATGTGTGCAGACTGGCCCCAGTGAATGGTCTGAAAGAACACAGTCAGGTGTCACATGCATATGCCTTAGGGGCCATTCAACAATTACATGATCCTTGAGGAGGGAGGGGGTCTGCCATCTGAATTATGGAAAACTACTTGGGGGCAGGGTGTGTGTGTCAGGTCAAAGATTACATAATCCATTTGATGCTCTTGTGGTTTCGAAACATGGCACTTTTTTAGGTTTAAAAATTATCTCTGGGAATTTTGATCCGAATTTGAGATTATTGAATCCTCACCGATACGTTCTGCATTAGGCACCAATAGTGAAAAGCTCTAAAAATTAGAGTTTTGATACAAAAACTCTGGATTATGTAATTTTAAAGGGAGGGGGTATTCGAAGCAAAAATTACAGCCGGATTACATTGGGGTGGGGGGTAATTTCCCCCAAAAATGGATCACGTAATTGTTGAATGGCCCCTTAGGACTCACCCAAAAGTATAAAATTCTTACTTTGCAAGCAAAGCATGCAAGTCCTCTTGTGCAATAGTTACGCTTACACAATTTACATGCATTTTTTACATCAGTGTTTCCCAACCTTTGGTTTTTGGACTTCAATTCCCAGAAGCCTAAATCAGAACATTGGCTGATTAGTGCTCTGGGGAATTGACTTAGGCTCCTGGCAACTGAAGTCCAAAAACCAAAGGTTGGGAAACACTGTTTTACAGCCTATCACAGCATCCCACTCCTTTGACACACAGTGAAATAGGGGACTGTCCCATAGAACAGAAAACAAGCCTTGGGTAGATTCAGGACACACCATGTCCAATATTATCCTAGGGCTCAGCCTTACTTCTTGTACTGCATGCGCAGTTCAAACGGTGTAAAATAACTATTTTGATCCTGAGCAATTTCTCTAATGGAGAATGTTTGGAAAATTCTCCTTTGGGTTAATTCACAGGTTTACTACTATGAACAGCGCAACTAAATCAAAACCACTGTTGGATTATATAAAGCAGTTGCATGAGGATTCAAAGAAACAGTTCTGTGCATCTAAGCGGATTCTCTATTTACCTGTGGAAACTTCTTTTGCTTAAGATATTCTGTGACAGCAGGATCAAAGTATGAAGCATATCCTTCGTTGAGGCTGTAGATATTTCCTTTTTTCTTTATTTTTACATCTCTATTGACCAAAATGAATTCCCCAATTGCCTAGCATTAAAAAAAAGCATTGTTGTCATTACAGAAGATAATTTATATCCAAATTAACTGCATGCAGTTTCTAAAACAGCATTTAAAAAAACTACTGCAGTATGAAGTGATGCTGGATGAGTTCGTACTATCAAAACAAAACATGTTCAGAGACTTGAACCAGCCAGGGAATTTGTATCATCACATCAAATACAGTTTGTCCAGTTTGTTCAAGTTCTCTTGTGATCTGATTAATAAACAATGAGGAATACTTTGTCCAAAATTTAACTACAATCAGGAATTTCCTCAAAATACTTAGCAGCAACCATAAAAATCTTCTCATTATTTAAGATTAAAGAAATACTACAGTGCAAAAAAGTCAAAGACTTTTAAAAGAAACAAAGATATAAATATAAGTTTCATGCAGCAATTTAAATGTACACAATGGAGAATTCCAAGTTCTAGTTAGGGAAAATATTAACTTTCACTTCCTTCAATGTAAACAGACAGGGTAACATTCAACTAAAGCTTGAAATGTTGTTTTTCCTATTCAAAAATCAGTTCTAATTTCTAGATGAGCTATGGTGAAACATGCAGGCATTCAAGGAGGAAGACATTTCTAGGTTGAGCTATCACACACAAACACCCCACTTACTCTTTCAGACATCAGGATGCAATCTGAAAGTGTACAAGAACATCAGTTAACATGATTTTGTTCAGATACTGATTACAAGAAGAGAGAGCCTTCTTATGGAAGTGTTCAGATTTTTTTTTAAATGGCTACAGGTTAAGCAATGTTGTTTCATATTCTAAGAGCCTTTAAAATGGATATACTAAGCATTAAGTTACACTTTCCCTTTAATCTATACCCTGAAACTAAATTCACTCCCTTTAAAATATAGTAGAACCTCGTATAACAAAAAAACTCCATTCCGCGGGGCTCTTCATTACATGGTTTTTTCGTTATACAAAGCGGTATTGGTGCTACCCCACATAACAAAAAAATGTTCATTATACAGGTTTTGTTAAGCGAGGTAACTAAGCGTTCGCTATACTAAGCGTTCCACTGTACTTAAAATCAAATTCAAGGTGTCCAAACCTACAGTTTTATCCCATTATGCTCCAAAACTGTGAGAGTGAGTTGTTTTGAGGATACTGGTCCAACAGTTTGCACAAGGATCTCCCTCCACTTTGCTTCTTTGGATGTTTTTCTTGTGCAAATTGCACGCCTGCAAAACTCCTTGCCCAACAATGGATCAAAATTACAGTTGGAGGGGAAAGGCTGACGCTCTCTACACTGCACACGAAAGCTGTAAATCTCGGCATCCTTTTTATAAGGAAAAAAAGCAACAGTTGCTTTCCAGTCTATTGAATATAGCTTTCCCATATATAAATTGCCCCTAAGAGTGGAACTGAATAGGGACTTTTGGGGCAATGGAATTGAGGGAAAGCAGCGTCGAGCATCACCCAGTCCGCCCCGGTCCAGGCGGACCGGTAAGAAACCTGGCTGACCACGCCCCCTCCCCTCCCCACCCCACCCACCTCTTCTGGGAGAGCGGGCGACCCAACAGCTTTGGGCAGTGCTTCGTTCTTCTCCGGAGCGGCTGCGGGTGCCGCTCGGGTGGTGGTGGAGGTGGTGGCGTGTGTGCGCCTGGCTCTGGGGGAAGAGGAGGGGGAGCTGATGTCACGCGCCACCCAGGAGAGTTCGCCCCCACCACTCTTTGCTGCCTCCTTCTAGCAGCAGCAGCTTTCGCAATGCCTGGACTCATTACTGCAGGAAGAGAACTTCCTGCAGGATGTCTGTCTGACTCTGGGCATTGTGAGAGTTGCCCTGCCTGGACACCTCTCATAATGCCCAGACAAACATCTTGCAGGAAGTTCTCTTCCCTGCAGGAATAACTTAGTCCAGGCATTGCGAAAGCTGCTGCTGCTAGAAGGAGGCAGCAAAGAGTGGCGGAGGGGGCATTGGGGCGCGCAAGCGAGCCCTCCTGGGTGTTGCGCGTGATGTCAGCTCCCCCTCCTCTTCCCCCAAGGCCAGGGATGCACTCACCTCCACCAGCAGCAGCAGCTCTACAAGCAGCAGCGCGGCTGGACTCGCTGGTCCTGGAGGACTAAAAGAAACGCGCCCCCCCCCCCCAATGGGAGGAAGGAACACCCGACATGTCACTTTCTGGGTAAGTGTGTCTTTTGGTTTCACGCCCCCCCCACGTGTGTGTGTGTGTGTGTGTGTGTGTGTGTGTGTGTGTGTGTGTGTGTGTGTGTGTGTGTGTGTGTGTGTGTGTGTGTGTGTGTGTGTGTGGAGATTGGAAACATTAATAAATACTCACATACATTTACTAAAACTGTGCTTGTTTGCACAGAAATCATGGGGAAATGGGTACTAGTTGAAGAATGGAAGTGCTGGAGGTGTGTGTGTGTGTGTGTGTGTGTGTGTGTGTGTGTGTGTGTGTGTGTGTGTGTGTGTGTGTGTGTGTGTGTGTGTAGAAGGGAGCAGAGGCTAAAGGGATTTCCCAGGGCGGAGGTTGGGGTGGCAGTGAGTCTTTAAGGTGCCACAACATTTTTGTGTTTTTGTTTTGTTTACCTCCTGATCTGCTTGCACAGAATTAAACTTTAGAATTGGTGCCATTTTATTCTGTGCAAGCATATCAAAGAGTAAACAAAAAATGTTGTGGCACCTTAAAGACCGATTAGGCCATGCCCACTGATTAGGCCACACCCACCAGTTAGGCCATGCCCCACGGTGTGGTAGTAATTTTTTTTGGTGCCCATCACTGAGGGAAAGGTATTGTGAGAATGGTATAGCAAAGTGGCTGAAGCTAGATAGCAAACCCCCTGCCTTTTACAAGCATTAACAACCTTGGCTACAGTGGCCGTCATCTTACAATGTGCTCTATGATTCGTTATCTAGTTTGCACCACAGCAAACTTTGGCCCTCCATTCTCATTTCACACACACACAAACCAGAGACTGACAAAAACATGACAGCAAAACCAAGGCCAAGCACGGAGTTTAACATAGGGTTTTGAGGTCTGTGCCTTCTTCCTTCTCTGACACTTACACAGGTCACTCCTTTAACAGACTCCATTTGTTACCTTTACAAAAATCCTATTTCTCATTTGTATATATGGCAAGAATGCTTCTGTTGTTTTTAAAGCACATGGGTTAAAAGTCTACAGGACATCCCTTGTTCGAATTCCTTACCGGATCAAGCATAAAACAGTTGACACCACATTCCAGCGCCAAAACTAGCATGGTGGCACTGCCGTAGAGGGCATAACCGGCTGCCACTAGATTACGTCCCGGTTGCAGAGCATCTTTCTCAGTAGGCGCACCAGGTGTAACCTTGCATAAGAGAGAAAAGCTTTCAAATCTGAAAGTTTATGTCAGCAATTTTTACCTCAAGGTATTCTCAATTGATTTCCTCATAAGCATCAGAGATAGAGACAGATGGAGAATCTGCTGGAGATACTTTTCATATGGTTGGCTTAAATGGGACTTGACTACTGTTTTACTGATAGGGGAGATTCCCCTACTTCCAACTGACTGAGTCCATTGAATGATTGGGAGTATGAAAGAAATCATTACTCCTACACCAGAAAAAACCCTAGATATCAGTGAGTATAGCCAGTGATGGTGAACTTTGGCACTCCAAGTGTTCTTGGATTTCAATTACCAGAAGCCCAAGTCAGCACTCCTGCTGATCAGGGCTTCTGGGAATTGAAGTCCAAGAACATCTGGAGTGCCAAGGTTCGCCATCTCTGGTATAGACTGTTCTGCTTTAGCACACTATAGAAACTGCAAGGTTTTGAAAATTAAGTTTATTTATGTTCTTTCCAGACTTCTCTTATAATCATATACTGTATTGAAAAGCACAATTGAATCACAATACAATAATTGTGAGTTTAATACAGTAATACCCCGCATAACGAACGCTTTGCATAACAAAAAATTCACATAGCGAAGCGTTCGTTATGCAAGAGCAATACCCCACATAACGAAAAAAATTGTTCATTATGCGGGGTTTTTGGTAACTGGGGTATACCCAGTCAATGGGAACCCCGGATAACAAAAAAAATTGTTCGTTATCCAGGGCATCTCCCATTCACTTTGCATAATGAAAAAAAAAACGCATATTGAAGCAACTCACAGAACGGAGTTTTTTCATTATGCGGGGGTCTACTGTACTTAGGTCAGGGTTCAGCAACCTTTTTAAGTCGGGGGCCGGGTCACACTCCCTCAGACAGTTGAGAGGGCTGGACTGGTGCCCCCCCCCCCCACCATAAATGCTGCCGTAAACTCTGCTGTAAATACGTCCCAGCTGGTAGCTCTGAGACAGTCAGCACTGTTCTGTAAGGATAATGCTCTATATTCTCATACAGATAATCACAGCTAAGAGATGGACAAGATTTGGAGGAGTTTTGAGATTCAGAGCAGCCTACTAGAAGCTCCTTAAGAACCAAAGCTATAAAAAGCACAAAATTTGACAGATTTATATGACAAGAAACCTTATTAGGGTCAAGTGACAAGCCAGTTAAAGGCATGATTAGTAGTTACATTAAATGGGGCAAACTACTTAAAACTGACACTTCCCATGCCTTTTCAAAACTTGATCCTCATTTTTATTTTACCATAGTGTTGCTGATAAGCCTTGACCCTCTGTGCAGCTTTGGGATTTATGAACAAGTTTGAAGTGGTACAATAGAAACACAGAATGAGCAAGACTTGTAGCTGTACAAGATAAGCAACCATAGAAACAGGCACAGTTGAGAAGGGAAGGATTATGTTGCATGGGGAGCCCTAATAAAAACCAAACCCTACAAATGAGAGAAACAGAAGGGGAGAGAAAAGAAGATATAGTTTGGCAGCTGAATTTGTTCTTAAACATAGTGCCCCCAGTTTGGCTCTTATTTTGCTCTTTGTCCAATGTTACTTAAAAATTCCCTAACTGTATGCACACTTTAGGATTTTGTATACAACAAATCAAGAATGTTAATAATCAAAACAAATAGCAGGGTATATGCCTTGGACATAATTTTAGATATTTTAAATATGTTAATCCAGAAAATCAAGTTTCTCCTGTTCACACCACAAGTTGGCAATCACCCAATTGATTGTGCAAATAAAAACCTACTAGAATTAACCAGACTCCTGTTGACACAAGCATTGTGTGAGCCTACCTATTCTTCTGCAAGCAAAATTTCCCCTTCTAAAAGATCAGATAATGCCATTAAAGCCTATGGAACTTCAGTCATCAAACTGAAAAGACTCAATCTTGCCACAACTGGGGGGGGGGATTCATATCTTTGATTCTGTTCTAATAATCACTCCCATAAGCATACCTGTCAAGTATCCCATATTGGTCGGGATTTCCTGTATTTCAGTGCTCGTTCCTCCCCTTTCCCACTGCCATCCCGTATTTTGAACGGCAGGGAAAGGGGTTACTGCACATGTGCGCCCATCAGAAGCAGTTCCGCACATGCGCAAAGGGGTTCTGCGCATGCACAAAGGAGTTCTGCGCACACGCAAGAAGTTGTTGCTGCACATGCGTACCCGGGCCGAAGCAGTTCCCATATTTTCCGGAGCCGTGCTTGACAGGTATGCCCAAAAGTTAAAACTTATCACTGCTAACTATGAATGTAAGACTGGTCAAACTCATTTTCAAAGCAATTGTTTTTATTTTCATTATTCCTATCACAGCACAATTTTTGCTTACAACCATTGAAAGTATCTGACCTTTCTGTAGATGGCAAAAATGGTTCCAATAGAAACAAGGCAGTCAATGTTAGAAGAGCCATCAAGTGGATCCATACAGACAATATATTTGCCCTATAGAAAAAGAAAATAGGCATATAATTATAACAAATCAGATTATGCATGCAAACCTATCCTTGTTTCCTTGCTAAAATACTTACGGAATAATACTATTGTCAGGATTCTGGCAATATGCCTATAGGAAAAAAATTCTGATAGGTGGGCTCTGAAGAATATATAAAGCATCTTAATATTGTATTATCCAGACATTTTTTTTAAATGGAAAACTGTCCAACTGAACAAAATTTTGAGAAAAACAGAACAGTTTGAGGGTGAAGGAACTCAATAACTGAAGCACACAGTGCTGTGTAATTGCAGAGATGCAGTAAGTGGAGGAAGAAGTTTATTTCAGCCACAACAATACTGTACAGTAAAACCCTGTATAATGATTTTAATTTGTTCCACAGGACTGGTCACTATGCGATTTTGTCGTTGTATGATTTTTTCTATGAAAAAAAAATCATACAACTTTTTTTGCTAAGTGGGTTTTCCCATTGAAAATTGTTCTAAGATTTTTTTCCATAGGAAAAATCATTATGTGGGGTGCCACTTTCTTTAAAAACCTAATTGTTATGTGATTTAGTTGCCATAAAGGGTGTTCGTTATATGAGGTTCCACTGTAGTTTGAAATATTTAGGAATATTTACAACAAACAGCAAAAGTGCTGGACTTTAGACAAAACCAGAGAATTGTAGAATCATGGAATTGGAAGGGTCCTATAAGGCCAACCCCCTGCTCAGTGTAGGAATCCATGTCAAAGCAGATGTGACAGATATATGTCCAATTTTCTCTTGAATGTCTCCAGCACTGGAGCACTCACCGCTTCCTCATGTAATTGGTTTTATTGTTGTACAAATCTTAAAAACAACAATTTCCTTGGTGAAACATGAGTTCATGGGATTTGCTATATTTAAGACAATGGGAGCAAAAGGCTGCAGTGAGAACTATCTAGATAGTCCAGTAAATGTATTGTCTAAATGTCATTTCCCATATATAATGGGAATGTATGACAGATGGTGGGTGGAAGAAACAATATACAATCAATGTTGCATTCACCAGTTCTCACCATTCAATGTCTCAACACAGCTTTTCTGTTCAATTTGAGCTGTCCTCCAGTTTTGCAAAACAGAGGAAGAGGCTTTTCAAAATAGCAATGGGGCAAGAAAAATAATAAATACGGTAATAATACTTGTATGCTATCAAGTAAATTCTGATTTATGGTGACCCTTTCCAGGGTTTTCCAGGTAGAGAATACCTGTACACCGAATTGGTTTACTGTTCTCTTCTTCTTGGGGCAGCCTAGAACTCTGCATCTTGCCAATGACTGCACAGGCTGGCTTTTCTCCTAGCCAGATACCTAAACCATTGACCTATCCTGCCAGCTCAGGAATCCACTGATTTTAGATTTTTCAGGGTCTTCCCAGCCCTTGCATTAGGAAGAATTAAACATCCATATTTCCATGTGGTATCAATAGCTACCCACAATGTAGCCTAATGCCATTGTATGCATAAAGAAGGGTGCTGCCCTTTGCCCTGTGGAACTTGTACTTTAGGTTAATTTTTACATGCTTCAGAGATATCTACTGCTCACTCATGTTCAAAGTAAGCATTGGAAAAATATTAGCGGCACTGACTTGCTTGTCTTCTTCCACGATGATAGGATCTTTGTTTTCCTCTGATACAATCATACAAGTTGTGAAGGATGACTTGAGCATATTGATCACCATGTCATTGGAGAGGATATCCAACTTCTTTACTTGGTCCCCTGTCACATTGGTAGAGCCAGCAATTCCATAACTGTACCAAGAGAAAAGAAGCATAAGAAAAACACCACCAGAGAAATATTTGGTTTGTTTTAAGCAGGTGAAACACAAGTCTTAGCCACCCTTGTATCAAACACCATCCTGTTAATTTACATAGAACCCCAGGGGCCTTTCAGTTATCTATTATGCATGTGCTATATCTTTCTGCAATCAGTTAGAGTTTAGGATCAGTGGTTCCTAAACATAGAATATGTACATGTATGTGATACAGAGAAAGAGAAAGAAGTTCTGCTGGGACACAAGATTGTGAGAGCACCCTTAAGGGAAAAAAAATATAGTTTTATTAACATAAATCAATTGCTGTTGTAAATTATTTTTGTTAACTTTGTAGGTCAAGCAAAATGTTTGTGCTTATTTTCTTTCAAATTATAAATTGACCTTTTGGGTAAATGCAGAGTTGTAAAAGGGAAGTGGTGAGAATAAGGGTTTCTTAACAATCAAAAGGGGGTAAGGGAAGTGAGAAGTAATTAACAGGGCTTGGAAAAAATTTTGCTTGACAATTTCCAGAATTTCCTAGGACAGCAAGCATGGCCACAGCCCATGAATATACATTCGGACATCATGCTAAGCCATAAGTTTGCAGAGAGACATTGAACCTGTGATCCTCTAAATCATTGGTTCTCAATGTGAGGCACATGCTTCAAGGGGAATTCAATTCTCAGAAGCCTAAGTCAGTACATTGGCTGATCAGTGCTTTGGAGAACTGACTTAGGCTTCTGGGAATTGAAGTCACAAAGGCTGGGAAACACTGTTCTAAATATTGCTGAACTCCAACCCCCAGCTTTTTACTACTAGATAGTGTCAGTTGGGACAAATGGGTCACTTGACTAGTGCTCTCTCTTTTTTTTAAATAACCAGAGTTCAATTTGTCCTCCGAATGCTAAACTGTCATTAAATTGTGGTCTGTTGAAAAAAGCTCATTTTATAATCCATGGTTTAAAGCCAGCTCGCTTCAAAACAAACCACAAAAGGATGAACTGTGCTTTGTTGTGCTTAGAAAATACCTACTGATGGCCATGTTGGAGGAAAGAAACAGCATGTTACCCTAAGGATCTCCCTAGTACTGTGATTGAGAACCTTGGCACTCCAGATGTACAGGCACATTTTACTTCCGCTTCTGGGAGCTATGAGGGTAGTGCGGGCCAGATGAATGGCAGTAAATCCATTCATGTGGATTCACAGGGTGCTTGGACTTCTGGGAATTGAAGTCCAAGAACATCTGGAGTGCCAAGGTTCACCATCATGGTACTAGTATGGTCACATAAGTCAAATGTTTAGACTCTAAACCAGTGGTTCCCAATGTGGGGCCCATGTCCCATAGCGGGACTTCAGTTTCCAGAAGCCTAAATCATGCATTGGCTGATCAGTGGTTTGGGGAATTGACTTAGGCTTCTGGGAATTGAAGTCAAAAAACCAAAGTTCTAAGCACTGGTCTAAACTGTACACGAGAGATACTTTGGCCTACCAACTGTTGTTAAACACCAGACCCCATCAGCCTTAGCCAACGTGACCAAAAGTGATGCATGAATAAAATAGTAGTTCATCTGCCTCTAAAAGGCTAGAGAGCTACCACCTTTTCCACAGTTTAAAGCAGGGGTTTTCAACCTTTTCAAGCCGAGGGCCAGGTCACACTGCCTCAGACAGCTTCAGGGGCCAGACAGCGATTTTGCCCAGCCCGCCACACATGGCACTTCTGGGTGTGGCAGAGGCGGGCCACATGAAATGGTTTCATGGGCAAACATCCGGCCCCTGGGCCATAGGTTAAGAACCTCTGGTTTAAAGCAATGTTGATTTTTCATATTTAAATGTTAATATTTGTTTTCAGATTCTCAGAAATGTCACTTTGCCTTGCTTAATTTGTGTTTTAATTTTTAAAACTTTAAGAATGAGAACTGTTTTCCCAAATCCTTGCTATCATCTTCAGATAACAGTGAGACCTGCAAGAATTTAAACAATAAAAAGAAAAATATTTCCCCAGAAATTATAATTTGATAACAATTTAAAACAGCTGCAAACGATGAAAATAGTATTGTTCTTTTCCATTGGCAAAGAACTGGTGGCAGAGAGTTTGATCAGTTACTAGGGCCCTCTTCCTCCAGGATAACCTGTTCAGAATGCAATTCAAATAGATAAGCACTTTCACACTTCACAGATTGTAACAAACAAGAGCAAAGCACCTGCTTAGCTTTCCAGCGCCAGAAAACATTGGTGATTGAACCATAGAACAAATTAGGGTTTATTTCCCCTTTTTGCCCTTCAGAATTTATTTCAGTGCTGAGCTCAGCAAGAAAACTCTTGTGTAATTGACAAACACTAATGCATGTGAAAGGTACCTTGAACTGTAAACACCACCTAAGGCAAAATGGGCTGTCCAAATAAAAAGTTAAAAGGGCAAAGTCTAAAGTTAACATCTGGGTTTCTCAAAAAATCTCTTTTCATGCAAGTTTCTGTTTATGCAACCTAATATTTTAAAATGCCTTAATAATCTATTTTTAATAGAATTGTACCAAAATATGGCCATTTTGTTGTTGTCCAGTCGCACAGTCAACTCCGACCCTTTGCGACCCCATGGACCATTGCCCGCCAGGCACATCTGGCCATATCAGTATACTATTGTTCATTCTAACTACAGAAAACACATTAAATCATTTGCTGAATGAGGCCATGGAGAATAATTTATTAACTTTGCATGGTACCTGCTCAATGTGGATAAACCAAGCAAGTTCCCCAGAGATGGATAACTCCCTTATCATTTATACTGGTAAGAAAACACCTACTTCAGATTCATCCATCTCACACTGACCATTAATCCAAGAGCAAAAGACCCAACTGACATTATTATCATAGAATACTGCAGGTTGGCAGAGAAAGATTGTAGACATTCACTTCCAAAATTTCAGCAGGGCACATGACAAAGTGAACAGCTGGAGGTGGATGGTTTTGTAAGCCATTCACTAACCTCTCACTGACCAAAGTAATATTTACTAGAAATGCATGGTGAAAAAAAATCAACAAAGTTGTTTGCTGAATAACACATTAACCAGCCCTTATGCTAATATCATGGTGCACAGTATGCGAATTGCTACTGTGCCGGCTCAACTTGGTTGTAAAAGTTAGCTCAGTTGAATTGAGGGAAGGACCCACGTAACTGTTTGACTGAGAATTCAAAAAGAGTGTGTCCAAACGCATTTAGAAAACGGGACACTAGATTTTTTTTGTGCTACCACTTCCTGTGCAGATGGAATTACAAAAGTTGCAGTTGCACCACAATTTGCGCATGAGACAAGGGATGCAATTGAGAGGATGTTCACACTACATATACTGTAATAAGCAATGCGTTTTTAAGAAAAAGGAGCACATTATCCACAGTGACAGAAGACTAAAAGAAAACATTACCCAATCAAGATTTCTCTTGTTTTCTTTTCTGTTGTTTCCTACAATGCCATCAACCAATTTCCAAAGCTTTGCAAAGTTGCTTTTTTAAATTGTAACTAAGCAGAATCTCCCAGTCATGCTAGCTACACAGCCCGGGGTATTCTGAAGTAGCAATCCACAAAACAACTTCTCCTTGCTCTGTTACATGTTTCCAAAAGAGGAATGAGGAAACATTACGGTTGCAATAATATTGCCCTGCATCTGAAGAAACCTCATTTACCTGGACAGAGCTTACTGTGAACACTGTCCATATATTATAGGTCAGTTTCCCATCCTGACCCTTTCCAGACATGCTGAATTAAGGTAAAGATCACCCTTGTTCGAAAGCCAGTAGAATCCGACTCTAGGGTTCAGTGCTCATCTCTGTTTATAGTCCAAGAGCCAGTGCTGTCTGCATTTGCAGACATTTCCGTGGACATGCGGTAGGCATGCCTCAACACCTGAGTGCACGGAACACTGTTTACCTTCCCATTGAAGTGGTACCTATTTATTTACTTGCAATTTCTTGCTTTCAAACCGCTAGGTTGGCTGGAGCTTGGACAGAGACGGGCGCTCGCTCCATCGTGCAACACCTGGGTCTTGAACTGCTGAGCTGCCGACCTTCCAGTCATCAAGTTCAGCATCTTATTAACCACTAAGCTGCCACAGTTCCTTTATGCTAAATTACAACACCCATAATCCACATTCCATAAATGACAAAAATGCTTGGTGTGGATTTCAAGTGTGCAGGAGCCCTCTGATCCACTCTGTACCTGCGTGAAATGTTATACAGATCACTAATTAAATCACTAATAATCTAATATAGATATTGACTTATATAGCCCTAAACTATTTGAAACTATGTATCATGGAAATCTTTGGTTTGCACTTGTATTTTGCCAACCCAGCCTGAATCATTTAGGAGACATTCCAACCTGCCTCCTTCTCTCTGGGTATCTGACATTGTCTGTCCATCAATGGATCCTCATTAAAGAAAAGTTAATGGGGAAACTGGGAAGAAAACAAAAATAGCTATGCCTGGTATGTGCATGCTATGCAGCACCTTTCTTGTGTCACCTGCCTACTTAACAACAATCATCCTTTCACAATCACATACACACTCAGTCTTCATTGTGTAAGAGAATTGTAAAACCCCAGAATGGCATGAATCTCCTTGATTCAGTCTGATTTTTGACATTTGCACAGAGGTAGCCTACATGTGTAAGGTGAATAATGGAAGTTGCAGCTTGACAGCCTGGGAGATTTGTGGATCAAGAAACACTGATACAGGTAAGGAAGAAGCAAGAGCTCTTGTGAGTATATATTTAAAGGGTGTAAAACCTACATACCTATCACTTCTCATTGTTGAGCACATAGCAATGTTTGGGCACACATTGCAAACTACAAGTGCAAACCAAAGATTTCCATCATACATAGTTTCAAATAGTTTAGGGCTATATAAGTCAATATGTATATTAGATTATTGGTGATTTACACTTCACTTTCTCTTTCTCTGTAAGGGTAAAGGACACCCTTACTCAAAAGCCAGTTGTATCCGACTCTAGGGGGTGGTGCTCATCTCTGGTTAGAGCCAAAGAGCAGGAGACGGAGCTACGTTTGGGGAGGGGGCGACCGGAATGGTGTGTGTGTGTGTGTGTGTGTGTGTGTGTGTGTGTGTGTGTGTGTGCCCCTCCTCCTACCCCCCCCCCCCCCACTCACAGGTTGGCAATGCCCGCCTTGCGCACGGCGGTGGAGATGGCTTTGACGGCGGTGCACAGAGAGTTGAGGAGCTGCGTGAGCTCGCCGGTGCCCCGCGCTTTGCGGCCCTCCTCCATCACGAAGCGGGTCAGGGTGGTCACATTGGTGTCGAAGGTGGAGCGGTCCGTCATGGCGGCGGCGGCGGCGGCGGCGGCTGGAGTTCTCCCACGTCCCACACCTCCTCCTCCTGACTGAGGCTCGCTCCTTTTTCTGAGCCCGGCGGAACTGGCGGCGGCCCAAGAAGCGCCCCAGGGGGGGCGGGGGGAGGGGAGGGGTCGCCTCCGCCCAATCCGGAGCGAAGGGTGGCGAAGAGGCGCGGACTTGAGGGAGGCGGCGTGACTGCCGCGAGACTCCCACTTGTGGCGCGCGGTTCTACCGCCGCCAACACCCTCTGGCGGGAAATTGGAGAGCCCCATAGTAAAGGTTTCCCATGCTCGAAAGCCAGTCGTATCCGGCTCTAGGGTTCGGTGCTCATCTCTGTTTCAAAGCCGAAGAGCCAGCGCTGTCTGCTTCTGCAGACGGTTTCCGTGGTCATGTGGCAGGCACGACTAGACACCGGAGCGCACGGAGCGCCGTTGACTTTCCCACCGAAGTGGTCCCCAGTTATCTACTTGCAATCTCTTGCTTTCGAACTGCTAGGCTGGCAGGAGCTGAGGACAAAGACGGGAGCTCACTCCGTCCTGCAGTACTCGGGAATCAAACTGCTGACTTTTCCGCCTCCCAGTCAGCGTCTTAGCCACCGAAAAAGGAGGGGGGAGGAGAGAGGAAAAAAAGGCGGGCGGCCCTCTCCAGAGGGAGAGTAGGTAGGTAGGGGGAACTGGGCGCCCTTGGATGCGAGCAATAGC
The DNA here is from genome assembly GCA_035047305.1 of Bradypodion pumilum. NCBI lineage: Eukaryota > Metazoa > Chordata > Lepidosauria > Squamata > Chamaeleonidae > Bradypodion > Bradypodion pumilum. Next base: position 101,993,738 of record JAWDJD010000002.1, on the reverse strand, counting down.
AATTCGTGGCTCAAGTGGCTAAGACGCTGACTGGAAGGCGGCAGGTCAGCAGTTGTTCGAGACCCGAATGCTGCAGGACGGAATGAGCTCCCGTCTCTGCCCCAGCTCCTGCCAACCTAGCAGTTCGAAAGCAAGAAATTGCAAGTAGATAAATGGGGACCACTTCGGTGGGAAGGTCAACGGCGCTCCGTGCGTGTGTCTAGTCGTGCCTGCCACATGACCACGGAAACGTCTGCAAATGCAGACAGCGCTGGCTCTTCGGCTTTGAAACAGAGATGAGAACCAAGACAATAGAAACAGCCGAAAGGTTGGCTTAACACATCTTTATTGCATGATGGTCCGGGGGAACATGTGGTAATGGCGGATGAACAGCTCAATATATACTGTGGCTATACATTTGAATGTGGCTCCTCGATAGCCCATTGGCTACTGTCTGCGTGACGTCACTCCCCGTCACGCCCTTCTTGTCCAGGTGAGGTGGTGGCGGGAATCTTCCCGCGCTGTAGGTATTTGGAGAATTGGAACCATGTGAGCTAGGCGCTCGCTATTGCCCCTAGTGGTCATTAGCTCGCGTCCTAATATGGAGGGTTACATAGTTACAGCTGGTGATTGTTACATTCACTCATTCGAGTGTTACATTACTTAAAGGCATAATATTCCAAACACAACATCCCTCCCCCCTAGGATGAGATGAAGTCTCTCATCCAATATGGTTTATTGCAAGCGCGTTTTGGGCGCAAGGCTGGCTGGCTTGTCCCGGGGGCGCTATCACTTCTGTGTTCCCTGGGCTCTTGTCCTGCAATGGGAGAGGGATACTCGTTAGCGACTCGCCGAGGTTCCGCGGTTTTCGGGGTAGGGGTAAACTCCATTGTGGGAAAACCGGGGGCATTGGGGGCTAACGAAAAACCCCGCTTCTTGCTTGGATGGGTGGGGGACCACTCCGAACCCGCCCCCCGGTTTTGTAACTCAAACTCAAAATCATCTTCTGGGGACTCTGTGGGGGTATCCCGCAGGATATCTATGGGGATAAACTTATTCCCTTCCCCCCTGGAGGGGACCACTGGCCCCCCTCTCCTCCCCCTTGGGCTGAACGGGTGGGGGAGAACCCTAACGTTGAATCCTGTTCCGCGCTGTCCGCGCTCTAGTTTCCGGAGACCCGGCATCGGAGTTGGTCCGCGTGCCGCCTCCAGAGTAGACCTGTGCTGGTCTCTACACAGTACGACACGGGGCCTGTCTGCCCAATGACTACTCCCGGAACCCAGGCTGGCCCTGCGCTAGCGTAGTTTCTGCAATGGACCGGGGCGCCTATTTTGAAACTCTTCGTGCCCGCTAACCCGATGTTCCTCCCTGTGTCTTCCACCCTCGTAGGGTCTAGCCTGGTCAGTACCATAGTCAGTTTTCTGCGCATTAGGAGCTCTGCGGGCGAGTACCCTGACGCTAGGGGGGTTACCCTATACCCCAGCAAAAACTGGCACAACTGCAGGTTCAAATCCCCGGGCCCCATGCACCTCAGCGCATCTTTGGTGGTACGCACAAGGCGTTCTACCTGGCCATTCGTCGCCGGGTGGAAGGGCGCGGAGGTGATGTGCCGGATGGCGTTAATGTCGATGAATGCCCTGAATTCGGCGGATGTGAAGCAACTCGCGTTATCGCTAACAAGAGTATCGGGTATACCGAACGAGCTGAACACCCTGCACAATTGTTTAATGGTTGCGGCTGAGGAGGTGTTCGCAACTGGGATAACCTCTAACCATTTGGAATAAGCATCCACTATAAGGAGAAAAAGCGAACCTCTAAACGGGCCCGCGAAATCAATGTGCACCCAGGACCACGGCCCCTTTGCCGCATCCCATTCCCTGTGCGGAAGTCGGGCCTCTTCAGGCTGGGAGCTTTGGCAACTCTCGCAAGTACCCACCATGTGCTCGATATCAGCGTCCAACTGGGGCCACCAGAAGTAGCTCCTGGCCAGTGCCTTGGAGCGGACAATCCCAGGGTGGCTGACGTGCAGCAGCTTGAGCAACCTAGCTCTCAGGGACTCAGGGACGACTACCCGCTGGCCCCACAGGAGGCAACCCCTCTCCATGGACAGTTCTAACCTTTTCCTAAAAAATGGGGCAAATTCTGCCGCCAGGGAGGATGTTGGCCACCCTTTCTGCACCCAGGAACTAACCAGGGCCAACGTTTTGTCCCTGCCCGTCGCCTTGGTGATCTCTGCGGGCACTATGGGGGTGAATCCAGGACCTCTATCATGAGCACTTGGTGGTCGTGTTCCACTTCGCACATGTGGCTGCCCGTGTGGGGGAGGGGTGACCTCCACAGGGCGTCCGCGTGGCTTATGTCCTTTCCAGGGCGATACACCAGCGCGTTCTGGTACGCGTTCAAAAAAATGGCCCACCTGAGCATCCTAGGGGACAGAATCTGTGGCGTGGGCTTGTCTGCAGTAAAAATGCCTAGCAGGGGCTTGTGGTCAGTCATGATGGTAAAGGGGCGGCTGTAGAGGCAGGCGTGCAACTTCTTTGTCCCAGCAATTATCGCTAATGCCTCCCTGTCTGTCTGTGCATAGTTATGCTCTGCCTTAGACAGGGACCTGGAGTAGAACGCCACCGGAGCTTCCCGCCCATTTTCCAACACGTGGCACAGGACCGCCCCCACCCCCACTAGAGATGCATCACATACCAGAACCACTGGCTTCTTGGGGTCAAAATGGGTTAATATGGCGTCTGAGGATAAGAGTTGTTTCAGCTCATTGAATGCCCTCTCCTGACTCTCGCCCCATTTCCACGCCTCGTCCTTTTTTAGCAACTTATGAAGTGGCTCCGCTACCGACGCCTTCCTAGGCAGGAAGGAATGGTAGAAGTTTAAGAGCCCCAGGAACGACTGCAATTCGGGCTTGGAGGTGGGGCGAGGAGCATTTTGAACGGCGGCCACCATTGATTTGGAGGGTTTAGTGCCTACAGGGGTTACCCGGAAACCCAGGAACTCAACCTCTCTTGCGAAGAAGATGCATTTGTCTTTCCGCAACCTCAACCCCGCCTTTTCAAATACCGTCAGTACTTTGTCTAGCCTCTCAGCCAATTCTGACTCACTCCCCCCGTTATCAATACGTCGTCAAAATATGGCAAGACCCCCTCCAGCCCCTTTAAGAGATGTTCCACTAATGATTGGAAGATGCCTGGCGCCGAATTCACGCCAAACTGCAGGCGCGTCACCTGAAACGCCCCTTATGAGTGACTATCGTCTGTGCAGCAGCTGCAGCCGGAGTTACCGAGAGCTGCTGATAAGCCTGCGCCAGGTCAAGCTTTGCGAAACACTTTCCCCCATGTAACCTGGCCAACAGGTGGCTGACTACCGGCACCGGATACGCATTTGGGCGTATCGCCTTATTAATGGTACATTTGTAATCAGCGCATATTCGAACCTCCCCGTTGGCCTTAAGCACTGTTACAATCGGAGTCTCCCACTCCGCAGAATCAACAGGAACAAGGATCCCCTGGCCCACCAATTTGTCCAGTTCCGCCTCTATTTTGTCCTTAATTCCCACATCAATGGGAAGGTAAACAGTGTCCCGTACACTCAGGTGTTGAGACATGCCTAGCACATGTTCACAGAAAAGTCTGCAAATGCAGACAGCACTGGCTCTGGCTATAAACAGAGATGAGCACTGAACCCTAGAGTCGGATACTGTACTACTGGCTTTACCTTAATTCAGCTTATCTGGAAGGGGTCAGGATGGGAAACTGACCCATCTCCTGCCGTCTCTGTCCCAGCTCCTGCCAACCTAGCAGTTTGAAAGCAAGACATTGCAAGTAAATACATAGGGACCACTTTGGTGGGAAGGCAAAACAGTGTTCTGTGCTCTCTGGTGTATAGTTATGTCAGCCACATGTCCACGGAAACATCTACAGAAGTAAACAGTGCTGGCTGGGCACTGAACCCTAGAGTCGGATACAACTGGATTTCGAGCAAAGGAAAGCTTTACCCTTACCCTCTAGGCAGGCTTTTACTCGACCACATATCACACAGGAAGATCGGTTATTTTCAGTTCTGTTATTAGCATGTCCACAATTTATTTATTTTTCAAAGTAAACAGGGAGTGCATACAGAGGGGTGTTTGGAGAAGTGGGCAGAACTTGACATGTAGCAGTGTTGTGTCTGGGAATTGCAATCCCGGTTGTGTAAAGTATCCAGATCAGTGCTTTCTGTTAGTGGCTGCTTCCAGTAAAATTAAAAGGGGGGGATGGACATCTGATTGGAATTCCATGTCATTAATAAGAAGCTCAAACATGAAGAAGCAGATAGAATCCAGTGGGCCTGGTAGATTTCTGCTACTCCGTAATGTTTGCTGCTGATAAGGAGAATGAAGCAAGAAAGCAGCATGGTAGCTGACAGCATCTTGCATTAGGTGTATACAGGTACAGTGGAACCTCATACAACAATTGTCCCGTATAGCAAAGAAATTGCATAACAGGTTTTTTTTTGGTGGGGGATGGTGTCCCGCATAACAATTTTCCCTATGGAAAAAAATCGTACAACAATTTTTGAATGGGAAAAAAACCACTTAGCAAAAAAAAAAATCATTGTACGATGCATCCCATAGGGAAAATCGCTATACGATGCATGTATCGTATAGCAATTTTTTCGTACAGTACAACAATGAGTCCCATGGAAAGGATTAAAATCGTTGTACGAGGTATCACTGTATATTGCATTAAGAGAGTGCCCAAAGAGTTTTAGAGAAACAGGAAAAGGGAACAGCAGAACAATAACATTAAATAGAAATGATAATGCATATTTCCATTTGTAGCACTGCTGATACTTTGCTTTCATCTGCTGTCATAGCATTCAGTTATATATATAAAAATAGGAAATGAAATGAAATTCTTTTGTTGTATTAATGGTGAAGTTATTTGCCATCCTATGCATTTCTTTACATGTTAACAAGAACTTTTCAATGCTGCCAACTTTTTCATGGTGCCTTCCAAAAACAAGCAGAAATACAGCAACCCTCAGAGTGTGCATAAAAGGATCAACAATGGTAGGACTAAAGGAAGAGAGGATGAACTGAGGCAGAACTAAAGAAAAGAAAGGAAGCTGAAGGCTGAAATAACTATCACATCCCAGCCAGTGTAAACACTGAAATGCCAATTCAATCCACATAACTAATATGAATAATGATTACAGTAATATGTAATAAAAACTACTTCTTCTTAGTCAAGCCCTGAGTTAGGTATGAGACGGAAGTTGGGAGTTTGATTCCTCACTGTGCCTTGAAGGAGAAGAACCAGTCCACGTCACCTTGGGCAAGCTTCATAGGATGCCCCCAGAAAAAGGGAATGGTAAACAACCCCTGAATGATATATAACTAGAAAACCTAGAAAGGGTTGCTGGTTAATAACTATTGCAACATTCCCTATAGACTAGACCACCACCACCATCCAAAAAACAACAACTACAAAAACAAGCACAGACAATGACAGTTCATATTTTAGTCTCATGGGCTCTAGAATCTTGTCATAGATTTGTGTTGACATAAAATCAATTATGTAAATTGAGAAGATGAATTGTCAATTGCATTCCAAGTCATGCAACGGACAGGAAAAAGCCTCTTAGCAAAAGTGAATTTATGGCAGGACTGGCTCTTACTCATTTGTCTCCAAAACCAATAGGCTAAACATTTACAAAAGTAGGGTTTTTTTGGGTGGGGGAGAGAAAGATCAATTTCTGTTAATGAAATACTGCTGCATGGGTTCACCTTCTCATAGCAGAGCACTATGTACAAGAAGAGACAGTGCTGAACTCAGGATGTCATTCACTTCAGGTTATACATATACTTAGGGAAACACACTATTGATTAAAGTGTGCTATTTTGAATAACAGGATATTGGGCAGCTACCTAAAAGGAGTGGCAAAAAGTGGATGACATTCCAACAAAGACCCAATATTCCTTCTGGAGTTGTTCATTGATCTGGGGAAACAGAACTAGAAATATGTTGAACTGTCTTTGTTTACTTCTTGGGAGGAGAGAACCTGGAACAAAGCATAGAACTAAAACATCAGTTAGTGTTTAACTTGAACAATTCTTCTAACAGCAATATTTGCCTATTCTAGGCTAACAAGTCTAGACAATACTAAATGCAGGTTTGGTAGGTACTATGTTGATACAAATATCTAACACTAGTTCTGTAACTGGCAAAATAACAAAAACTATGTGCCCAGATTTGTTAATTTCATGTCCTGAATAGGACTAACTCCTTGTTTATTTAGCACCAACCTATTCAACTATTGTTTGTTCAATTACTGTTTGTTCAACTGTACTGTATAGGCAGTATGATTATATTCATTGCATTAAGGTTAGGTTTGCCAGCTCTTTTTATCCAGCCCTATTTCACAATTTTTAATGGACTGGTCTTCTCTGGTACACCTCCACAGAGTGTGACGTTAAAAAGTTTTGCACATTAAACTTTCCACATCACTTTTCTATTACCATGATAGGAATAGCTTCTTCTTCTTCTTCTTTACTTCCTCTTTTACATCTTCAGGTGTTGAGCAAGATGCAAGGTTCTTGTTTTGGCACTTCTAGCGGCCTCCACCAGTGTCATTTGGTGTTCTTGTAATATTTCTTTGATGTTTACTCTCCACCTTCATCTGGGTATGCCTCGTGGTCTTTGTCCTTCTTCTCTTTCCACATATGCCTTGCAAGGCATGGCATTCCAAGACATTCTCTCTAAATGGGCAAATCACTTTATTTGTTGTCTCTGTATGTAGTGCAATATTGGTTCTGTTCCAATTCTTTCCCTTATAACCCCATTCCCAATTTTATCAAGTGGCTAAGACACGGACTGGTAGGCGGAAGATCAGCAGTTCGATTCCTGAGTACTGCAGGATGGAATGAGCTCCCGTCTTTGTCCCAGCTCCTGCCAACCTAGCAGTTCAAAAGCAAGAAATTGCAAGTAGATAAATAGGAACCACTTCAGTGGAAAGGTAACAGCGTTCTGTGTGCTCTGGTGTCTAGCCATGCCTGCCACATGACCACAGAAACATCTGCAGAAGCAGACAGCGCTTACTCTTCGGCTTTGAAACAGAGATGAGCACTGAACCCTAGAGTCGGATATGACTGGCTTTTGAGCAAGGAAAACCTTTACCTTTACTAGTCACTCCAGCAACCTTCCTCAGACATCTCACTTCCATAGTGATCAACTTTTGCTTATGTTTTGTTGTAAGTGTCCATATTTGGCACTAGTAACATAAGGTGGGAATGAATATGCTTTATATGAGGTGTTTCTTTGTATTGATTGGTAATGCCTTGTATTGTAAGAGCAGAGCTAACTGTCCCAATATTTGGTTTGCCTTACTGCACTGTATGTTAATCTCTTTGTCCATTTTTGCTATTTTCAGTAAATGTTGTTCCTATTTGAACTCTGCCACTTGTTTTATGCTTGTCCCCTCCATCTCAATATCTAGAGTATGCTGTTTCCTTCCAATTGCCATCACCTCAGTCTTCTCCTTATTGATTCTCACATTATTTATCTTATATACTTTGTTCATGGATGTAAGGTGTTGTTGTAATTCCTTAGCTGTACTTGCTATCAATGCCTGATCTCTGCAAAAAGTAATTTATTGATATTGTTTCCATTCATGGGCTTAGCTTTTTTTGCTTATGCTGTCTATGTAGATGATGAATAATAGTGGTGATAGTCGGCATCCCTGCCTCACTCCAGAGGGGAGTGAATAGCTTTACCTGGCATAATTATTTGTGTTATAATGTTATTAAAGGCACAAAACTTCCTAACTCCCCTAATTTTGTATTTATTAATAGGTCATGTACGTATGAAGAAACTAAGAAGCTTAATGATATGGGAAAGGGAATCCCAGATCTAGGAAGTCCAGAATGTGCTTTGTCTGTGCCTGAGAGAAGATAGCTGTTTGTATCTGCTAATTACTAAAGGAAAATAAGGCTGCCAGAGCACCCTTCCTGATTAGATTCAGCCAGGGCCTCCCAGGTGTTAGGGTTTTGGGTTCTTAACTCCAAGGAAGGCCCAAGTGGCTATTTCAGGGAGCAAGGCCTTCTCAGGGGTGGCCCCAATAATCATAGCTGTCAAGTATCCTGTATTGGCTGGGAAAAACCCTTATTTTGCCCTCTTTCCCGCCGTCATCCCTTATTAATTAGACTGCAATGCCCTATTGCTGCCATTGGAGGGCAGCACAGGATAAGCATAGCTGTCAAGTATCCCGTATTTGCTGGGAAATTTCCCTTATTTCCATATCCAAAACTTGACAGGTATGCCAATAATGTGGAATACCCTCCTGGCCTATATACACCTGGCCCCTTCTCCCTAAGCATTTTGTAAATTAGTTAAAGACAAACTGTATAGATAGGCATGCAGTAATGTTTTGCCCTTCTCTTAACATGGTGCATGTACTCTGTGGCTTTGCAGAGTACATGCCAATATACACTGTATATGCCAATATACACTGTGCCAAGTGTATATTGGCATATACGGCCCCTGGCAAAGGTTACACCAGATGAGGAAGACCCCTGGTCACTGGCCCCTGCCAGTACAGAAATTGGGGAGCGGATTAATAGTCATAAGATTGATTCACCCATATCTGACCTGACCGGCAATTCTGCAGGAGGAAGCTGAATCTCTAACTCCCGTTAGACATTAGGTAATTCCACACTTGGAGATTAGCTCAAGCCCTAGCGCAAATAGTGGCCATGTTTACCCTTGTGCAAGCCATGAACAATGGATTTCCCCTGTCAGTATTTGCCTTAGTTAATTAACTTCCCCAAGAGAAGTTCCCAATTAACCCGGGTAAATGGGTGATGTGACTTTCTGTCAGATGACGATTCTATCACACGCTGCCTTGAATTCCTATATATGATGATGATTTTCCCTCAATAAACCACTGGTCTTCACTCCATCTTGCCTCGTGTCGTTACTTGACCAGTCTCCTCCAGGACCTCAAGGGCCGCTTCACGGCCCCAATCCAACATCTGGTGACCCCGACGTGATCCTACTCGTGAGTAAGCGATCAACGTGGTCCGGTTCTACGCTAGAACCGTGTCCAATCACCCCGGAGGACAGCGCGGCAGCTCCAGTCGGAAAGCCATCCGATTGGGAAGACAGCTACGTGGCGAGGCATCTCAGAGAGGCATCCTACAGCTTGCTCTGGCTATCGCGGCGGCTTGCAGCACGGAAAAACACGTTCTGCTCAGGGTCGGCTGTGAACCCCTGACAGCGCAGATGCCACCGAGGGCCCGTGGCAGCGGCCCACGCTCCGAGCTCTACCCAGAGATTCGTCATGCAAAACCTATTGCCTGAACTTCAGATGCGTCGAATCGTCCCGAGAAGGAGACTTCAAAGGACCCGGCAGGTAATATGGGGACTTGTCCTCAGCGGCAACGTCCGCCCGCTAGTCAAAGAATTCATGAGGATGAATTCAAAATCCTGGCCAGGGTATATCAGATAAGCTTTCACAGCGGAGAACTAGCGTGGCTTTTGGTGTTCTTGAGGGAACACTGCCTGCTTTACCCAGAAGTAGGTACGTTATCCCTTCAGCTCTGGGATCAGATAGGAGTCTGCATTCAGCAACCCCCGAGAGCTCCAGATGGCGTAACTCGCACATGGAGCAAATGTAGGAAACACTCAGCAGAGGAAGACCCAGTCCGGATAGAGACCCAGAAACCCCCAGCGCAATCAGAACCATCAGCCCCAAGGAGTCTCTATCCGTCATTTCAGCTTAAGCAGGGCAGTGTAGGGAGCATTCCCTCAGTGACAGCTGCAGACGTCACTGAAGGAATTCATGGCATGAGAGGCCCTGGCGCTTCTCTGACAGTTACAAGTTCCCTGCCAATTAAGAACTCCATTCAGCGCAGGGGTGAGGAAGATCCATTCACGGGGAAATTGCCAGTGGCACAATTAGCTAGCGCCCAACTGCTGTGTTCAGCCTATTTGAAGGCAGACACACGTTCAGGCAGGGCTGCTCAGCGCCCACTGCTCACAGAAATCTGCACGGCCCCTGGCCACGCAGGGCTCCAGAGCAGATCCATTACCACACTCCGGCGCAGAGCAGTGCCAAAACCCCAAGGCGCCTGCTTCCAGTGTGGAAAGATGAGACACCTTAGAAGAGAATGCCAATCTAGACCAGGCAGATCTTCAAAAGGTTGTCCGGATCTTAATACCAAATGGCCACGCTGGCACTGGAAAGGAGGCAGCACCAAGATCCGCGAGTCCGGCCCTCCGGCATGCATCTGGCCCAGGCTAGAAAGGAGGCAGCCATTGCCCTGGCTATGCCAGAGGAACCATCCCAGCAATAGTACCCCGAGCTCTCCCAAGGCACAGGCAGAACCTACTTGTCTCACCTTGGAGTAGCCCAGAGAAACTCACCCCTAAGTAGAAGCACCCAGATGGTTGTAAAGGGCCAGCTGTGTATAAGTCATCTCCTCATGTGTAGGATAGAACACTGTAGATCAGGGGAGGAATGTGCGAGTGCGTAAATAAATGTGTGTATGCGTGGTGCACCACTGAATGTATGACTGCAAGAACTGTGTATGATTGCAAAAGCCTTGTCTCTATGACCACAGTATGATTGAAAAAGTGTTCCTTGTGTGTAACTGCGTGGTAATGTCACTGTGAAGTATGTGTTAAACAGTTTGCACTCTGCTCATGGGCAGGAACTATTTAAGGTTTGAGAAAGCATGGTGAACAAAACCCCTTTGCCTTGCCTGCTTAGCAGCTTAAGGGCAAAGACAGCAGGAGGGTGGATGGGGGGGGGAATCCTAACCTGCAATAGGGCAGGGTGACCCCCCTTCTTCCCTTGAGACTTTTCCTTGTCAAAGGATTAAGCCACTCTTGGAAACTGGTTTTGCAATCCTTGCGACTCAGGAAAACAGATTTTTCTTTTCAGAAGCGCGATCTGAAAACAAAAATCACTTCTATGAGTTTTCCTCACTAAATCATAAACTATGGGGCCCCTCCCTACGTCTGTGTTCCTCAAACCCCCATCTCTGTGTTTCAAGGTGTCTGAATGTCGCTTAGCGTCTTGGAGTCACGTATCTCACTAGGAGTGAGAGAATTGCATTGTCTTCATGTGTGTACTGTGTTATCATCTTGTAACCTCGGTTCTCAACCCTTAAAGTCAGGGGCCAAGTTTCGGGGCCTCAGGCAGCTCTGGGGGTCCGGACAGTCACCCTGCCCTTCCTTCGCCACACAGCCCTTCTTGGCTTGGTGGAGGTAGTGGCAGAGCAACGTGGGCCGCATCTGGCCCACTTGCCCACATCTGGCCGCGGGTTGAGAATCGTTCTAACTCTCCTTCATTCTCTTAAGAAAGAAATTGTTCTGGTAATTTGACTTTAATCTGTGTAAAGTAACTCACTCATTGTACCCCTTTCACAGGAAAAAGCACGCAAACATTCTTGCGCTCTGTATATTCAGAAAATGCTTAATCGCTACCTTTTTACAGGAACAAAACTCCTCTCCAGGCCTTAATAGTAACCAATTTATTTATTTCTACAGCCTTAAATTGCTTCCTTTCACAGGGTCCAGAGTTAATTACTGGTAGGGATTTCTTAACAGGAGGACTCTGTTGTCTTAATTACCTGACCTAATCTGATTGATAAGAGTTGTTGCATTCTCATTGTGCTAACTTCTGACTTGTCTTTCCTCCTTCCCTCCTTTCGCCAGTGGAACTCCCTGCTGGAAATGTTTAACTTGTGTGTCTTTTCATTTTTGTGTATTATTTCCTTACAGCTGGCACGTCATAGTTGGCTTGTTTTTGATAAGTCTTAGTCGGTCATTTTAAGTATGGCACCTGGCCCACAGCACCCTCTCTGATGAGCAGACACATTTCGCAGACTCCGGAGCACAGAGGAAGGATTAGTCCCTGAGCTCCTGAGAATGTGCAGAGTGCCACTCATTAGCCAGGAAGGCCTAGGACCATTTTAAGAATGCAGTCAGGTCACACTTTCAATCAGATACAGGCATTTTCAGGCCACCCCTTCCTTTTTTTTTTTGCTGCTAGTCTAAGCACAGTCAAAAGGCTAAGCCAGCATCTGGCACCCTTCTCACAGGAGCACAAGAATAGCTCCAGGAAAAGTATGCACGCACGCCATGGGTGGATGTGCGCCGGGGGGGCCTTCATGAGAAATTTACCCAAGGGAAGCCTGGCACGTCATGCGCCAAGGTTTGCCATAAGACCCCAGACTCGTCTCGCTTCAAACGCCCACAGTCACCTTGTGTGAATTAATGTCACTGGCTCTCCTTCGGGGGGCTGGGACAGTTTTCACTTATGGGGGTCACACATATTAGGTTCTTACTTGGCAAGAGGACCAAGCTTGGCGCACGCTCCTGACTCTTCCGCAAGCGGGCAGAGTTGGCAGCCGTGAACCTCGCTTTGCGCACCTTTGCCAAAGAACACTTCCACATAATTACTGACAGCCAGTTTGTTAGGAATTTGCTTCACAGTCTACCGGGAGCATACATCACTCCCGCGACAGACAAAAACTTGCTGAGTTTGTTCCTCACAACTCCAATTCAGAGTCATGCATTCTTTCATCAGAATGCCAAAGCACTTGCAAGGCAGTTCAACCTGCCACTTTCCCAAGCCCAAGGCATAGTCCGTTCCTGTCTGCATCGTGCAGGGGCACCGGGGGGGGGGGCTCGTGGGGGGTCAACCCATGAGGGACAGAGGCCATCCAGGTGTGGCAAATGGACATCACACATGCCCCACATTTTGGCAAATGGCAGTACATGCACGTTTGCATTAATACCTTCTCACAGTTTGTTTGGGAAACAGCACAGAAGGGAGAAACGGCTCCTCATGTGGAGCAGCATCTCCTTTCCCACGGCCATGGGTGAACCTCGGCACATGAAGTCCGATGACGCCCCAGCTTATAGCTGGGGGCCACCTGGGATATTAAGAACACCTTTGGCGTTCCGTACAATCCGCAGGGGCAAGCGATTGTGGAACGGGCCTATCGGACGCTTAAGTCCTACATTGACAAACAAACAGAAAGGGGGGAACAACATCCCATAGTTGCACAGCAATTGCTATCCTATAACTGCAAAAACCAACTAACTCTTTCAGAATTTTTATCTCCCAAACAAGTCTCTTCCCCATGCAGGTCCCAGAGGCCAGAATCAGACCCGGATGCCAAGTTCGGCTATTGCAAAGGATGGCACCAGCCTTGGATGTCATCAGCTGTCCGTCTTCCTTTATGACTTACATCTCCAAAGACATTTCTATGAACATATTGCATACTCAGTGCTACTTCCAAGAACCATGCTTTTCTACAAAACAAGACTTTTCCAAACTCAAGTTACACATGAAACCCCACCAAGAAGGGAAGCCTCATCTTCAAGAAGCTGCTGAATGTTTTCTATTGCTATTATTATCTGTAGTTGCTCTTTATTCATTCATGCCTTGTACAATGCTCCAGTTGGGATTTGCAAGGGACACTTGAATTTCTGTATACGTAGGGTCGTATATTGTTAATAACGGCCAGCTTCCACCAAAGGAAGCCAGACCGGCCCATGTTTGCACTGGCCCATTGCTTGGAAAGATTGAGCACCCGGTAGCCGGTAATCTCCAGCCATTGTAAATTTCACACCTCCCCATAGGTGCTAGAAAGACATTTGCACAACGACAGAAGATGCAGAGATAGCTTAGAATCACCCCAGGTCACAGTAAGAGATCAATGACACATCTCATTATCTTGCCTTGCTACAAAAAGCAGTCTGGATTCAGACCCACAGCTCTGAAAAACCAGGCAGCAGTCAGTATATTCAGTGTGCCAGGTTTAGCCATAGGCAACGCTCGGAGAATTGGTCAATTGGCTTGCGCTTTGGCAAGAGCCATTAACCACACCTCCTCGGCAATAGCGCTGCTCAACCAGGAGCAGACAGAGCTTCGCCATGCCATACTGGATAATCAAGCAGCTATTGATTATCCCCTGTTGTTACATCATTTGGGTTGCGAGTCTGTCCATGGCATGTGTTGCTTTAATCTCACAGACAATACCCACAAGGTACAAAGCCAGCTCACGGACCTCCACACCCTAGTTAAGAACATCAAAGAGGATGCTTCATGGGGGTGGTGGGATTCGTTGTGGTCGTGGTTCCCATGGGGATGGTTTCAGACGACACTCAAAGTGATTGTGGGGGTGGTAATACTGGGCACAACAGTGTGTTGTTTCGTGCAATGTATCCCCTCACTGCTATCGAGATGTCCCCCGTGGAGGGAACCCCGAAACATCATCCCCCCACACCAGCTGATGGCCCTCCTACGCAGGGCCGTCTGTCAGGTTCAAAAATAACAGAAAAAGGGGAGGTACGGGTTCCGCGGGCACAATTGGCATATACGGCCCCTGGCAAAGGTTACACCAGATGAGGAAGACCCCTGGTCACTGGCCCCTGCCAGTACAGAAATTGGGGAGCGGATTAATAGTCATAAGATTGATTCACCCATATCTGACCTGACCGGCAATTCTGCAGGAGGAAGCTGAATCTCTAACTCCCGTTAGACATTAGGTAATTCCACACTTGGAGATTAGCCCAAGCCCTAGCGCAAATAGTGGCCATGTTTACCCTTGTGCAAGCCATGAACAATGGATTTCCCCTGTCAGTATTTGCCTTAGTTAATTAACTTCCCCAAGAGAAGTTCCCAATTAACCCGGGTAAATGGGTGATGTGACTTTCTGTCAGATGACGATTCTATCACACGCTGCCTTGAATTCCTATATATGATGATGATTTTCCCTCAATAAACCACTGGTCTTCGCTCCATCTTGCCTCGTGTCGTTACTCGACCAGTCTCCTCCGGGACCTCAAGGGCCGCTTCATGGCCCCAATCCAACAAGGGAATTCTATAATGATGGAGCCACTGCTAAGAAGGCCTAACTTCTCACTCTATTTTATAGACCTTCTTCAATATAAGAACCCTTAAAGCCAAAGCCCAAAAGGATTAAGTGGTTTGGGTACCATTCCTTTGGAAGAGACTCTCCAATATATCAAGGTTCCCAACCATGTAGGTATTTATAGGTCACTAGCAGAGTTTGCTCGGCGTTGCCGGGCTGTTTTAAATTGTGTTGGAAGGTTGTTGTTGTTGGGGTTTTTTGGTAATGTTTGTAAAAAAGAGGTTAGTCTGTAATTGTTCTTTTTAAAAAATTTATTTATGCAAAAATTCTTTATGTTGTCATTTGTTAAATAGATTGTATTGTTTTGATACTGTAAAGTAATAACAACTTGTATTTTGTTATTTTTCTAATGTATTTTTGAATATTTCTTTTAACATATATGTTAATTTTTGTTACAATGCCGGGCTGTTATAAACTGTGATTAGTTGTTGTTGTTGTTTTTTTGGGGGGGTTGTGGGTTTTGGTGTCATTTAACGTGTTTTTTCTCTCCTGGCCTCTGGGTGGGGCTTCTTCTGGTAAGTAGTCTCTTTGTTTCTCCATTTCTGTTCCGGTCGTCGTGGAGGGAGGTCGTGCTGGTGAGTTGTCTGGTTTTGTTTTTCTTCTGGGGTTTTTCTTTGTTTTGCCTTTGTGGTGGTGGGCTGGGAGGTGTTTCTGTTTGTTAGTTTTTGTTTTGGTTTAGTTTTAGGTAGGTTTAATTGGTTTGATTTTTTTCTGGTTGTGTTTAATTTGTTTTATTTCATTGTTGTTTGTTTGTGTAATTTGTGTTTTTTCATGTTGTAGTTAGGTGTTTTGTTTGTGGTGTTGTGGAAGTTTTTGTTTGTGTATTTTGTGGTTTATTTCTTTTTGTTTATTAATGTTTTTTAATTATTGATTTATTTTTGTTTTATTATTTTGTAATAGTTTTGGTGTTTGTTTTTGTTGGTTACATTTTGTGTATGCTGGTGTTTAGGGGTTGTTTTGGTGTGTGCGCACACACACACACACTGGGCAGGTTTGAAATGTCCAGCCCAGTAGGTGTGTGCTGCAGTTGCGTTCAGAGGGTGCGCCCAGGTGAGTACCTCTGGGAGGCGAAGGCAACGACCGGAGGCCTGTTCACTGCCTTTGCTTCCTGGGGAATTGGTTTGCTTTCAACGGGGGGGGGGGGAAGAGGTATTGGTGCATTCCCCCCTCTTGAAAGCGAAACACTTTCTCGGGAAGTAAAGGCAACAACCGGAGCCTTGTTTGCTGCCTTTGCTTCTTGGGGAATTGGTTCGATTTCAAGGGGGGGGCGCGAATGCATCAGTACCTTCCCCCCATTGATCCCCCCTGTTTTTGGTGTTTTTTTCCACCCCGGCTCAACATTTCTTGAGGCCGGTGGTGGTCTCACCGTGTCTTCGGTGGGGTAGCGTGGAGGAGAGGGAGTCCCTCTTCTTCCCATTGCTCTGGGAAAGAAGGACGGTGGGTGTCTCGCAGTGGCGTTTTTTGGCTTTATATTTTGCGTGGCTGTGATGCGCTGAGTCTGCCTGCAGTGGACTTGCGCTCCCATTGCGTTTTGTATTTTTATTTTTCACGCGCCGGCTTTCTCAGCGTTCTGCACGCTAATGGCGCACAGGACACTGGGGCTTGTAGTTTTGCGTTTATGGTTTCCATTTGTGCAGCAGGTTTTTTTTGCGGCTCAATTTTGATTGGCTGTGGTGCATTTCCCAACGTTTATTTTGCTCGTGCCTCTCAGCCTGATTGGCTGTGGCACGCCGTGGCGCATAGGATGTTGGGTATTGAGGCCTTTTTCCTTGTTTGTATTTGTTTGCATCTCCTGCCCCACTGGCGCATTTCTCATCCCGAAAGTTACCTCCGTACCCTGTTCGGGCAAGTGCACGAATGTTCGGTATGGGATAGTATGGCGGGTGCGGGATTCTTTGTCAAATGACAACGGTTAACGCTTGGATTTATAGATATAGATTAGCAGCATCTTGAATTTGGCATAAAAGCCTTAAGGGAGCCACTGCAGGCCGTGTTAGTGTATTAGATAAACTACTGTAGCTAGCTTGTTATTTTCTGTTGTGTTCCTCTTGAATGGTTAAAATCTTGTCTCTGTAATTTGCACTATTATATTGGGAAACCATTTTAAAACTGAACTTCATCCTTTTGTACTCTTAACCTTCTGAAATATGTAGTATTACCAGTATTACCTATTGCCAGTATTACCTATTTTTCCCTTTAACTAACATCTGTTTATCTGCTGGTAGTATCATCAAGTTCTACCATGTGTACAGTATGGGATTAATTCCAGCTTTGCTAGTGTAATCCCTCACAAATTGATTGTCCTTGTGTAGTGAATAGAATGATGGACTAGGACTCCGGAAATCTCAGTTTGAATCCCCAGTAAGCCATGAAACTTGCTGGAGGGAGGGCAGGTCTGGATAAAACATTCCTTAAATATCTCACTTACCTTGAAAGCCTTTTAAGGCTTTCACACATCTTTAGTGCTTTTACACACACAGTCATAATCATAAGCTTTTATCACCTTGTAGAAAGTAAACTGAATTAATCGATAATCCTAGCTGATCAACATTTGTAGGTCTGGTTTTTACTTTATATACATTTTTGCAGGGTTATAATTTTTGAGCTTCAATTTATAATTTGTTAATTGCCCTTATTGTTTTGCTGTTTGGAATTAAAGCTGCTTGTACAGCTTCTATCTCAAATTTCTGTCATCTTAGTGAACCAGAAGTATGTTAAAATTAGCTAGCTTGTATGTTTCCAAAAATTTACTAGGATTGTGAAGGGCAAAAGGGCAAAAGACCTTTGCTTCTTTGCCCATCCGTATATTACTGATCAAGAAACTCCAAAAGTGTCCTTTTCAGTTTCACTTCCCCTGTCGATCAGGGAAAGTTCTCAATTTCCAGTATCCTGAAACAGCTCGTTAGTTGCTTTAGAACAGACGTTTCAAACCTTTTTAAATTGGGGGCCGGGTCATGCTCCCTTAGAAAATTGAGGGGCCAGACTGGTGCCCCCCCCCCAAATTGCTGTTTACAGCAGCCATAAACAAGTCTGTGGCAGATTCTGGCGGTGGAGGCTGAAGTAAGGACATTGAGTGGATTATTTGTTACCACAGGTCAGATCTGGCCCATGGGTGATTGTTGTGTATGGAGTGTAATGTGCCTTAAGTAATGTAACCACACGAATGAGTGGATGTAACAATCTCTAATAGTAACACTGTAACCTTCTGTATGAGGACGCGAGCTAGTGACCACTGGGGGCAGTAGCGAGCGTCCAACTCACATGGTACAAATTCTCCAAATGCCTACAGCCGTGGTGTTGTGTCCTAATAGTGTAACCTTCTACATGTGATATCAATGTATCTGAACCAATGTAACCTTGCCGATGAGTAACAATGTAACCTTCAGCTGTATCACATAAACCCTGTAATAGGACGCGAGCTAATGTCCACCAGCTGGCAGCAGCGAGCGTCCAAGCTCTCTTGGTTCAAACCCATCAAAGACCGCAGCGCGGGAAGTTTCCCGCCGCTACCTACACCTGGACAAGAAGGGCGTGACCAGCCATGACGTCACGCGGACCAGTAGCCAACGGGCTACCGTGGAGCCACATTCAAATACGTTACTGCATTATATATAGAGCTGTTCGTCCGCCATTACCTCATGTTCCCTCTGTCCACCATGCAATAAACCTGAGTTAACCCAGCCTTTGGCTGTGCCTTGTGTCTTGACTCTCATACACTAAATTGGCGACGAAGGTGGGATAATGGATCCCCACGGAGCCAGGACACAGAGCGGGTTCAACATCACCAAACCGCAAGACTGGGAGCTTTTTGAGATGGACTTCCAGGCGGCACTGGTGGAGCTCAAAGTCAAAGAAGACGACGAGGAAAGGAAGAGGGCCATCCTCACTCGCATGCTTGGGATGGAAACCAAGCGGACGCTGGTGGGCATCCTTGCACCGAAGAAGATGAGCGATTTCAAAGCAGGTGACATCATGAAAATGCTGCGTGAGCGTTTCCGACCCTCGAGGGCAATGTTTCCCGCTCGGAGTGCGTTTTGGAGGCGAGTTCAAGCGCCGGACGAGTCGGTAGAAGCCTTCGTAACGGCTATGAGGGTAGCCGCCGCCCCCTGCAAATGGGACCACATCCTAGAGATGGCCCTCAGGGACGGAGTGCTGTGTGGCCTGAAGGACAAGGAAGTACAGCGCAGCTTGATGAACAGGGAGCCACCACCCACACTGGAAGAGGTTGTAGAGGCCGCGGAAGCCGCGGAATCCACGAATGCTGGAGTAGACGAGATGCACAAGTGGCGTGAGTGGCGTCCGAGGGCCGGCAAAGCGGAAAACTCGTCGCACGGGAAGTCCGGTCAGTCGGTGCATGCAACCCGACCGACCTCGAAATCGTCTTCAGAAAGTAGCGATGGCGAGGAGGTCCAGAAGGTCCGGAGAGGCGGGCGCCGCTGCGATGGTTGCGGAGCGGCCCATGAGCGCGTGAAGTGCCCATTCAGGAAAGCCGAGTGCTTCAACTGCGGACGTCGGGGGCACATCGCCAAGGCGTGCAGGAAATGGAAAGAGGGCCGGAGACAGTCGCAAGACCGTTCAGCCAGACCGGACCGTCCAGCGAGGCCCAAAGATGGCGCCCGGGCCACGAGGAAGCAGGACGGCGTGGGCCGCATCTCGGACGACAGCGAGGGCGACGCTCCTGTGTTCAACGTGTCTGCGGGACAGCCCCATTACTTTGTTGAGGTACTAGTACAAGGGACCCCTATTAGGATGGAAGTTGACTCGGGGTCCTCCTATTCTATAATTCCCCAGAAAGAGTTCTTGAAAATCGACCCCCACGTGCGGCCCAAACTTAAAGCGTTGAGGGCCACACTACGGGACGTTCAGGGGAACAGCATTCCAGTGTTGGGGGTCGGAACGTTCCGGGTTCGCTTTAAGAGACATTCTGCGGAACTTCCCCTAGTGGTGCTAAAAGGGGGGAGTTGTAGCCTCCTCGGAACACAGTGGTTTCAGCCCTTAGGCCTGTTCATAGGGGGGGTGCATGCCGTAGGCGAGGACCCAATACAAGCAGTGTGTGACGCACACCCCGCCGTTTTTAAAAGTGGACTGGGAAAGTTCAAGGGTCCCCCTGTAGCCTTCGACTTAGACCCGGAGGTCCGCCCGATAAGACTTAAACCGCGCAGGGTACCGTTCGCGCTTAAGGACAAAATAGAGGCGGAACTGGACAAACTGGTGGGTCAAGGAATTCTCGTTCCTGTGGATTCCGCGGAGTGGGAGACTCCAATTGTAACAGCACTGAAGGCTAACGGGGAGGTGCGCATTTGCGCTGATTATAAGTGTACCATTAATAAGGCAATCCGCCCTAATGCATACCCGGTGCCAGTGGTCAGCCACCTTCTGGCCAGGCTGAATGGGGGAAAGTGTTTCGCTAAACTCGATTTAGCACAGGCCTACCAGCAACTCCCGGTAACCCCCGCCACAGCGGCGGCACAAACAATAGTCACACATAAGGGGGCGTTCCAGGTGTCGAGGTTACAGTTCGGCGTGAACTCGGCACCTGGCATTTTTCAGTCGCTGGTGGAACGCCTCCTGAAGGGGTTGGAGGGGGTGTTGCCATATTTTGATGACGTGTTGATAACGGGGGGGAGTAAGGCCGAGCTGGCCCACAGATTGGATAAGGTCCTGGCCGTGTTCGAGAAAGCGGGGCTGCGACTGAGAAAAGACAAATGTGTATTTTTCGAAACAGAGGTTGAGTTTTTAGGGTTCCGTGTCACACCCGAGGGAATTAGGCCGTCCAAATCTAAGGTAGCCGCCATTAAGAAAGCCCCTCGCCCCACTTCCAAAACCGAGCTTCAGTCATTTCTGGGGCTTCTCAATTTCTACCATACCTTCCTTCCACGGAAGGCGTCTGTTGCCGAGCCGCTCCATCGGCTGCTTAAAAAAGAGGAAAAATGGCTGTGGGGTGACGAGCAAGAAAGAGCGTTCACAGAGTTAAAGCAACTCCTCACATCCGAGGCAATCCTGACTCATTTCGACCCCAAACGGCCCATAGTTTTGGTCTGCGATGCATCCCCAGTGGGGGTGGGGGCGGTGCTTTGCCACGTGTTAGACGACGGAAGGGAGGCCCCGATAGCGTTTTATTCAAGGTCCCTGTCCCAAGCAGAGCGGAATTACGCACAGACCGATAGGGAGGCACTAGCGATAGTAGCGGGAACCAAGAAATTTCACGATTTTCTGTATGGTCGGCCGTTCAAGATCGTTACTGATCACAAGCCCCTGTTAGGAATCTTCACTGCAAATAAGCCCACGCCACAGATCCTGTCCCCGAGGATGCTGCGGTGGGCTATTTTTCTTAACGCATATCAACATGAGTTAGAATACCGGCCAGGGAAGGAAATCAGCCATGCAGACGCGCTCTCACGGTCGCCGTTACCATTGTCGGACGACCAGAAAGCAGGGGTAAGAAGAGACCGCCAGGTATTGCTAATAGAGGTCTTAGAGTCACCCCCGATAGTACCGGCCGACATTGCCAGGGCGACCGGAAAGGATAGAACACTAGAGAAGGTATGCTCGTGGGTGCAGAAGGGGTGGCCGGCGTCATCCCCAGGCACGGAATTCGACCCATTCTTCCGAAAGTGAGTGGAGTTGTCTTTAGAGAGGGGGTGCCTTTTGTGGGGCCAACGGGTGGTGGTTCCTACGTCCCTGCGGCCGAAGGTGCTAAAGCTTTTGCACGTCAGCCACCCGGGGATCGTCCGTTCCAAGGCGTTGGCCCGGAGTTACTTCTGGTGGCCCCAGCTGGACGCCGACATAGAGCAGATGGTCGGCACTTGTGAGGCATGTCAATGCTCTCGACCGGAGGTGGCCCGCCTACCGCATAGGGAATGGGACGCAGCAAGGGGACCGTGGTCCAGGGTGCACGTAGATTTTGCTGGCCCATTCCGGGGAACCATGTTTCTCCTGGTGGTGGATGCATACTCAAAGTGGCTGGAGGTCATTCCGGTAAAGAGCACATCCTCCGCCACTACCATTCGCCAGCTAAGGAGGGTCTTTTCCACGTTCGGTTTACCCGACACTTTGGTCAGCGATAACGCCAGTTGTTTCACGTCCGCTGAGTTCGCAGCATTCATGGAGGCAAATGCAATTCGGCATGTCACATCCGCGCCGTTTCACCCGGCCACGAATGGCCAAGTGGAACGGTTGGTGCGCACCACAAAAGATGCGCTGCGGCGCATGGGCTCGGGAGATCTACATCACCAGGTTTGTCAATTTCTATTAGCGTACAGAGTGACCCCCTTAGCGTCTGGTTACTCGCCGGCCGAGCTGCTGATGCGGAGGAAACTGACCACGCTTTTGTCCAGGCTAGACCCGTCGAGGGTCGAGGACAAAGGGAAGAACATAGGGTTAGCGGTCTCGAAAGGTTTCGGCATAGGCGATCCTGTACATTGCAGGACCTATGCCAACGCAGGCCCAGCCTGGGTGCCAGGGACGATAATAGAACAGACGGGGCCAGTGTCCTATCGGGTGGAAACTAGCACCGGCCTCCTCTGGAGGAGGCACGCTGACCAACTGAGGCACCGAGTGAGCGAGGGGCCGGCCAGTGGGGCACAGCGACAGGATTCAGCGATAGGGTTCTCCCCCACCCGTTTAGCCCAAGGGGGAGACAGGGGGGAAAGCAGCGAGCCCGACTCATATCCTTTTGATACCCCAGTTCTATCCGAGCCCGGGGGGAGGGAAAAGGAGTATGCGGCCGCCGCTGCCGCTTCCCCCGAATCCGATTTTGATTTTGATTTTGCGAGCCGGGGGGGGTTTTCGGAGTGTTCCCCCACCCATCCAAGCGAGAAGAGGGGTTTTTCGTTAGCCCCCAGTGCCCCCGGTTCTTCCCAAACAAAGCACACACCTCCCAACAAAGCCGCAGAGCCGCGGCAAACCACTAACAAGTCATCCTCTCCGATTGCAGGGCAGGAAGCCAGGGAGCAAGGAGGAGGGAGCGAAGCCGGGGCAGGGCAGCCCGCGCCGAGACCCCAGCGTGTTCGAAATAAGCCATCTTGGCTGAGAGACTTCGTCTCATCCTAGGGGGGAGGAGTGTTGTGTCCTAATAGTGTAACCTTCTACATGTGATATCAATGTATCTGAACCAATGTAACCTTGCCGATGAGTAACAATGTAACCTTCAGCTGTATCACATAAACCCTGTAATAGGACGCGAGCTAATGTCCACCAGCTGGCAGCAGCGAGCGTCCAAGCTCTCTTGGTTCAAACCCATCAAAGACCGCAGCGCGGGAAGTTTCCCGCCGCTACCTACACCTGGACAAGAAGGGCGTGACCAGCCATGACGTCACGCGGACCAGTAGCCAACGGGCTACCGTGGAGCCACATTCAAATACGTTACTGCATTATATATAGAGCTGTTCGTCCGCCATTACCTCATGTTCCCTCTGTCCACCATGCAATAAACCTGAGTTAACCCAGCCTTTGGCTGTGCCTTGTGTCTTGACTCTCATACACTAAACGTGGGAAGATTCCCGCTACTACCTCACCTGGACAAGAAGGGCGTGACTGAGGGTGACGTCATGCAGACAGTAGCCAATGAGCTACCGAGGAGCCACATTCAAATGTTTAGCCACTGTATATATTGAGCTGTTCATCCACCATTACCACATGTTCCCCCTGACCATCATGCAATAAAGATGAGTTAAGCCAGACTTCGGCTGTTTCTATTGTCTTGGTTCTTGAACACTAAAGTGATAGGCTGCCTACCCCTGCTTTAGGATACAGTAGATCCTCAAATATGGATGCTACTTGGTTCCCCAAGTAGCGTCGCTATAGGGGAAACGTCATTGTGCGGTTTTCAATGGCAGCTGCATCATCAAGCGGCAAAAAGCTGTCGTTATCCGCACAACAACGTTAAAAAAACATCGTTAATCTGCACAATGACTTTTTTGTCGTTGTGTGGATAGTCACATGGTGAGCGACGATGCATCGTTAAGCGGAAATGATGCTATTCGAATGTGTCGTTAATCGAGGTTCCAATGTATTGTAGGTTAACAGCTGATTTTCTCTTATTTATTCCATTCCCAGTATCCCCATATACTGGGAATGGGGTAAAAGAAAGGACCACAAAATAGTAGAATCCCCAACAGGGATACACAAAGGAGTACATTGGAACAAGTTGTGCTACTCTAGTGCCCAAATCTCGTGATGCATGAAGGAAAAGCAGACCACCTCAGCCCAAAAATGTAATGAAAAGTGGATATATAGTTGTGTAGGCAGCCCCCAAGTGTTGTTAATCAGCATACAGTCATTCTAATTTACAAAACAAATTGTTCAGTTAGAGTCTTTTTGAGATTCCAGTTAAATCCCTTAGAATTCATGTTGGTAGAAATCATATTAGCAAGAATGGAACTCTGAACATACTGAATGCTCAGGCTTGTAAATTATCTAATATAATCGCTGAAATAATCCAAGCCATCTCTGCCCTGTTATGACTCCATGTAATCACCATATTAATAGTACAGTATCTTTATTTTACCCTTTTACCAAGGAAATCTGGAAGTATATATAAGAAATTGACAAATTGTAAGGTAAAGGTAAAGGTTTCCCTTGCTCGAAAGCCAGTCGTATCCGACTCTAGGGTTCAGTGCTCATCTCTGTTTCAAAGCCGAAGAGCCAGCGCTGTCTGCTACTGCAGACATTTCCGTGGTCATGTGGCAGGCATGACTAGACACCGAAGCACATGGAACGCTGTTCCCTTCCCACCGAAGTGGTCCCTATTTATCTACTTGCAATTTCTTGCTTTCGAGCTGCTATGTTGGCAGGAGCTGGGACAAAGACGGGAGCTCATTCCATCCTGCAGTAGCTAAATTGTAGCTAAAAGGAAATCAGGAAGTATATATAAGAACTATATTATCCATGCAACAATAGTGACTGGCTTCAGTGTGGAGCAGATACAGTATCTAACACCACTATTAGCCCCAACTAGAAGAGACCCAGTGCATCAATGCAAGTTGTATAAATGTTGATTATCAAGCTGCAGTGATTCAGTAGTCTATAGTAGTTGGAATGAACAACACCTTAATAACTCAGTTTAGCAAAGGTAAAGGTCACCCTTGCTAGAAAGCCAGTTGTATCTGACTCTAGGGTTCAGTGCTCATTTCTGTTTATAACCCCAGCACTGTCTTCATTTGCAGACGTTTCCATGGATATGTGGCAGGCATGCCTAGACACTGGAGTGCATGGAATGCTGTTTACCTTCCCACCGAAGTGGTACCTATTTAGCTACTTGCAATTTCTTGCTTTTGAACTGCTAGGTTAGCAGGAGCTGGGACAGGGACAAGGGCTCATTCCATCGTGCAGTACTCAGGTCTCAAATTGCTGACCTGCTGGCCTTCCAGTCATCAAGTTCAGCATCTTAACCACTTGAACCACTACAGTCCTTTAACTTAGTTTAGTTCAGTTCATATTGAAAACCATAGTGGATACAGTGCCCTGTGGCATAAGAGTAATGACCTCCAGTGTTAGAGAATTATAATGCAGAAATGGGGAATGTGCCACCTTCCAGATGTTAGACCGAATTTCCCAGGTTTTTCACTATTGACTATGTTGGGTAAATCAGATAGCAGCATAATAGAACTAAAACTGAAAGGCAATATGTTTTGACACCTGATTTTTTAAAATGTATCTTCCAAGATCTTATATAGAAGCAGACAAGCTCAGAGCTTGGAAATATTTTCCTGTTATTCATTGTAGTGTTTAAAAATTAAACTATCATTTTTTTTTTTTGAAACAGTAATTCATTATGTTACCTGTTACTTTTCCAGTTACTTTTGAGATGGAACCAAGATTGGTAAGAGAATAAGGTTTTAAAATTCCAGTTGAAATGGATTTTAAAGTACCTTGAAATACCCTTTGAAAGTAATTTTGAAAGTACTGTACTATAAATAGAAAATCTTACTCACTGTATCAGTAAGGTACCTTAAATCTTGTTCCATGTACTGTACTGTACTACTATTAAAATTTAACTGGGTTGAAACCTTGTTACCACAAAAATGATAGGTTACAGGTAATTGTGTCACTTGTAACTGTTTACTCCCACCATTGCCAGAAAAATGGGTGAAACAGAAAGAGGAAGTAATAATTGCATGGAAGAGAGAATAGCTTTGTGCTTACGCTTTCTGAAGTCGCCTTTTCAAGTCAACAATACTGTGAAGAAACAGCCTCTCTCTTTCTACTTCTTGTTCTGCTGTATCCAAATCCGAATACAGTATCAGCAATCCTCACTCATGGCGATCAGCCATGAAGACTGTCCTGAAAATATAATGAAGTGGCCTTTCATTTACCTTCCACATTGCAGCATGACATCTGTACCACTGATCCAGTTTGGTGAGTCACTTTCTGGACCTGAGACCTTTTGGCACACAAAATCCTCCTCAGCCCCAGGCCAGTATTGATGAAATTGCTGCCCTCCATCAAGATGAATTCAAGTGGGATTTAATCCACTTGGAGACCCTCACCCTTCCTTGTGGACTTTTCCACCCAAGGCTGCTAGTCCTCAGGATTGTCAGGTTAGTAACCACTGCCTGACAATTGGCATTGAGTTGCTGGCAGTATGTTCTATTACTATAGCAGGATAATCTGGCCAAACACCCCTTCTTTCTACTATTATATTATTAACACCAAGATGGCTACTAATTTAGCATAAAGTTGGGTTCAAATTTCCAATTTTTCTCTAAGACATAATTTTCCATTTATAGTTTTTATCTGTTCAACTTCGTTCCATTTAACGGAATAAGCTTAAACTTTAATTTGTATTTCTCACTAAATGTAGAGATTGCAGAGAGACTCAATGAATTCTTTGCTTCAGTATTCACTGAAGAAGACAGAGGCCACATGCCCAAAACAGAGCCTATCTTCGTAGGGAGGGAAACCGAAGAATTAAGCCAGATAGAAATAACCAGGGAGGAGGTCCTTGCATGTCTTGTTAAGCTAAACACTAACAAATCACCAGGACCAGATGGAATCCATCCACGAGTTCTCAGGGAACTTAAAGATGAAATTGCTGATCTCCTAGCCAAAATATATAATCTTTCCCTCAAATCAGGCTTTGTGCCGGATGACTGGAAGGTAGCGAATGTAACACCAATTTTCAAAAAAGGATCCAGGGGTGATCCAGGAAATTACCGACCTGTCAGTTTGACATGTGTCCCAGGTAAAGTGATGGAAACCATCCTAAAAGATAGAATTAATAGGCACATAGAAGAGAAGGCGCTGCTAAAGGAGAGCCAACATGGTTTTTGCAAGGGCAAATCATGCCTCACTAATCTGTTGGAATTTTTTGAGAGTGTCAACAAGCATGTGGATAAGGGGGATCCAGTTGACATTGTTTATCTGGACTTTCAGAAGGCTTTTGACAAGGTCCCACACCAAAGGCTCTTGAATAAACTTACCAGTCATGGAATAAAGGGACAGGTCTTGTCCTGGATCAGCAACTGGCTAAGGGACAGGAAACAGAGGGTAGCACTAAATGGACACTTCTCCAAGTGGAGGGAAGTAAAGAGTGGGGTCCCCCAAGGTTCAGTACTGGGACCCCTGCTTTTCAACCTCTTCATAAATGATTTAGAGGTAGGAGTAAAAAGCAAGGTAGCCAAATTTGCTGACGACACTAAATTATACAGGGTAGTGAAAACTGTGAGAGATTGTGAGGAGCTTCAGAGGGATCTCTCGACACTGGGGGAGTGGGCAAAACAGTGGCAAATGAGTTTCAACATTAGTAAGTGCAGAGTGATGCATGTTGGGGCAAAGAACCCCAATTACATTTATAAACTGATGGGGTCTGAACTCTCTGCGACAAACCAGGAAAGGGACCTTGGTGTCCTGGTGGACAACTCAATGAAGGTGTCAACCCAGTGTGCCTCAGCAGTGAAAAAAGCAAACTCAATGCTAGGGATCATTAGGAAGGGTATAGAAAATAAGTCAGCAAGTGTCATTTTGCCTCTTTATAAATCTATGGTGAGGCCCCATCTGGAATACTGTGTACAGCTCTGGTCGCCATACCTCCAGAAGGATATTATGGAGCTGGAAAAAGTGCAGAGGAGGGCAACCAGAATGATTAGGGGACTGGAACACCTTCCTTACCATCTGAGGCTGCAACGGTTGGGCCTCTTCACTCTTGAACGACGACGTCTAAGAGGTGACCTGATTGAAGTTTATAAAATCATGCACGGTGTGGACAAAGTAGATAAGGAAAAACTGTTTTCCCTATCGCATAACACTAGAACTAGGGGACACTCGATGAAACTTTTGGGTACTAGTTCTCAAACAAATAAGAGAAAGTATTTTTTCACCCAGAGGATTACTGGTCTATGGAACTCCCTGCCAGAAGAAGTGGTGACAGCTGTCAGTCTTGACAGCTTTAAGAAAGGATTAGACAAGTTCATGGAGGACAAGAGTATCAATGGCTATAATTATGGATACTTAAGGACAACCTCCGGGTTGGAGAGATAGGCAGGATATCTCTCAATATCATTTCCAGGGAATCCTAAGCAGGTGAAGGCATCTGCTTGGGAATACCCTGAAGGAAATGGTGAGCCACTGTGTGAGACAGAATGCTGGACTGGATGGGCTGTGGCCTGTTCCAGCAAGGCTGTTCTTATGTTCTTATATGTTCTTATGTAGCATTGCCCGCATTACACAAGATGAACAGCAGGGGGCAGTCCATTTTTGTTGAATAAAATCCCAAAGCCTCCCACCCACAGTCGTTTTCCTGGCATACCAAAGGCAGCTCTAATCTGCCCAGCTTGTCAAAGGAGTTGTTAAAGCCAGTCTGTTGTAGCCCCTGGGTGGGTAATGGGCCAAGTAAATGAAACACAACATGTGCATTCTTTTAAAATGTTAGGTCCTCTGTGTATTTCATTACAGTAAGAATAAGGGTCTGGAGCAGCTTGCTACGTGTAATTGTGACGCCAAATGATGTGTAACAGATTCCTTTGCTGTCTTGCTAATTTGGAAGCACTGTGCATAGCTTGTTTAAGTGTCTGAGAAGTGCCAGTGAAGGGAAAAGACAGGTGAAAGTAAACAGACTAATGGTCAAGAATTATTACTGCTTTGGAAGATTGGCATATAAAAACAATACGCTCCCCTGCCCGCTGCAGAAAGTTGCACCACAGAAAAATACTGAGAAATCATATACACCTTGGGATACTAAGAAAGAGCCTCCTCAAAGATTGTGGTATTTCTGAACCACAATCGGGCATACCCCAGGCAATAGCAACCTTGTTGTACCAACTAATCTTTCTCGCACTAGGTCAGGCAAAAGGAACTACAGAATGAATTCACCTAAAGGTGGTGTTATTTTGGCAGTTTCCTATCTGGCCTAGACATGGAAGAAGATATATGCCTTGAGAGTTATACTAGGGATAGGACATTCAACTTTCCCAGTACAACAAGTATGAGGAAGAAAGTGGTAATATATGTTTACATAGCATTAGAGAATCCATGATCGATACAATATTAAGGCTTTCTAGTATCCAGGCAGTGACTGTCATCTTTTAACAGGTGTAGGACATAGTTTTGCTCTTATACAGGAGAACAAACTACTTTATGCATTGTTTACATCCTGTATGTTGTTTACATGCTAGATTACTGGGCCATATAGTATTCTACATGAATCACTCTTAAAAATACACCAGAAACTACAATCTGAAGAGCAAGGGAAAATTTATCAGCCCTCTCCACTATCTATGCTGACTAGCAGCTGGGAGTTGCAGCCCAACACGTTGGACCAGATGCTGCCCATTTCTGGAGTACAGAATGGAGCATCACAGGTACAGAATTTGAACCTGTGCATTTAGACCATGCTACATACAATCTATGTACTTGGGTGGCTTAGAGGTTAAGATGCTAAACTTGATGACTGGAAGGTCGGCAGGTCAGCAGTTCGAGACCAGAGTGTTGCATGATAGAGTGAGCTCCAGTTTTTGCACCAGCTCCTGCCAACCTAGCAGTTCGAAAGCAAGAAATTGCAAGTAGATAAATAGGTACCATTTCCATGGGAAGGGAAATAGCATTCCATGTCTAGTTATGCCTGCCACATGTCCACAGAAACATCTGCAAATGCAGACAGCACTGTCTCTTTGTCTGTATACGGAGATGAGCACTGAACCCTATAGTCATATCCAACTACCTTTACCTTACATGCAAACTGTCTTAGAATTACAAGCTGCTTATTTTTTTCCCCGACCAATTTTAAATGCCAGTCTTTTAAAAATGTTGGTGACCTGATTGTCTGAAAGTGTGTGTTAAGGTGTGTGTTAAGATCTGTTTCAAAGGTCTTGTTCTTTGGCCCACCATCAAGATTTCTGTTTTAAGAAAACACTACAGATGGTTTCATTTAAGGCCACATTTGGCTAGTGCACAGAGACTGGTTTGTTAAATGACCTAACATCATAATTCATGAATTCATCTATACAGTAAAACCCTGGGTTACAACCACCTCAGTTTAAGTTTGCTGCGGTTTACAACAGCAAATCCTATGGAAATGCCATCCTGGTTTACAAATTTTGAATGTTTTTTTTTTGTTTACAACGATCAATTCAGGACCATTTTTAAATCTTTCATTGCATCCCTATGGATGTTTCTGTTTACAATTTTTTGGGGTTACAACGGAGGCTATTGGAACAGACCTCTGTGGTATTTACTGTATTTTTTTTTAATATAAATTTTATTGAATTTTTCAAAGACATACAAAAAAGAAAAGAAAACAATGACTAACAATACAATACATAAACAAATCCATAGTATCATCTTAACAAACATTACTAAATGTTAGCACATAACAATATCTAGACTCATTAATTACTATATAACCACAAAATATTAAGAAAAAAAAACATTGTTTCAAAAT
This sequence comes from Bradypodion pumilum, assembly GCA_035047305.1. Classification (NCBI taxonomy): domain Eukaryota; kingdom Metazoa; phylum Chordata; class Lepidosauria; order Squamata; family Chamaeleonidae; genus Bradypodion; species Bradypodion pumilum. The sequence continues at coordinate 101,962,947 of JAWDJD010000002.1, read as the reverse complement.
CCAAAATAATAAAAACTTTCTGTGCTACCATTAATCTTTAGATGAATAATAACACCCTGTGAATATATACAATGCCCGGAGAGTTTATTTGCTACTCAACTCCAAAAACTTCTTTGTGATGGTACTGGTCCTGAACTATCATTTGCCGTACAAGAATGGTCCACAAATGGTTTCCATATATTCCAAAATCTATTCTCTTTTAAGTTATCCCTTTTCACTTTAATCTCCCATGTCAGTTTATCATTCAATGCTAAACTCCACATTTCTTTATACCACTCTCCAATCTGTATTTCTATGTCATTTTTCCAGTTTCTAGCTATACATTGTCTGCCCGTTGTCAATACAATTTCCAATAATTCCTTTTCATCTTTGTTTAAACCCAAACCTTCCACATTCGTTAAAAGAATGATACTTGACACCAGCTTAACACTTCTACCCATTATTACACCAAACTCAGCTTCTATTCTCCCCCAGAAATCCCTATTTACTGTATTTTTAAAATCCACATGTAAGACTACTTGTGAGAGTAATGTGACCTGAAAGGGTTTCAAAATCAGCCAGTAAGTCAACAAGCTCCCTTAATAAAAAGAGAGGTTAGTGTGACCCTATCCTGTTTGTAAATTAAAAATGTCTGGTCCAGCACCTCACAAAGGTCCCTAAACTCCCTTGGGATTTTTTTTAAATGGGGAAACTTTTGGGGCCACGGGATAGAAGTATTTAATTTGCAAAAAAATACTGCTGCTGATGTCATCTGGAAAAATTCTTGAGGGTACGTAAGAGCAAAACCAAATCAGAAGATGGAGGAAGGAGCTCACAGAAAAGGAACAACATAAAATGAGGACATAGCTGAGGAATTCAACCTCCCCTGCATCACTTGAAGGACCTCGACTAGGCTGAGGGTTGGAGTCCCTAAATGCAAGACCAACATACTCAAGTGGGGGCTGCTGGTTGACAACAACACACTGTGTTAATGTGCAGTCAGTATCTGGCTCATTAATTGTTCTGCCAATTATTGCCAGAAACATGTCCCAATGAGGACTTAAGTTTGGCCAACGGCAAAGCCAAGAGAGTGTCTTTCTTTTGGCTGTCCATGGTTTGATCTAGACATGAAAGAAGAAGAAGAACCACCTGGAAAATAAATCTTTGGTGGCAATTTTCAGTAATAAAAGACGTCCCTTATCCTGTCCCTCGGCCTCCAACAGCTTTCTGCCAATGAAAGGGATTTCACAGGAGTCTCAGGACTTTCAGAGGAGGAATGATGCGGAGTAACATAGAGACCAGAAGCTAAACTTCAGTCCAATGCTAGTTTAATCTTAAATGTATCCCAGTGAGGTTACAAGAAATGGCTACCGGGTGAAGAGGTACCATAACAGAATTCAGTCAAAGGGCTGAGCTATGAATCATGAAATCCCTGATCTGAATGGTTTACTTTCTCTCAACAGATTCACTAGATCCTCTTCAGCAAGTCATTCTTTTCTGTCAGTGTCAGCTTCCCATCTGTAGCAGAAAAAACAATAACACATGGCATGGGCATTGAAATGATAGCAACCAGCAAATGAGAGTACAGTAATACCTCATACAAAGTCCGCTTCATACAACACTGGATTCATACAACATCGCCTAATTCCTTGAAAAAAGTTGCCTCATACAAAGTCGTGTGACGTTGTATGAGGCATTGGGGTTTTCCCAGGTTGCATTGTGCCTGGACAGTATAAAAGGCAGGGCACATGTGCGCATTGCTCTTGTGGGTTTTGCATGAGGCAACGAGTGTTTAGGAGTGGTTTTGAGCGCTATTTTGGATTTTTTCGATTTTTTTTATCAGAATTTTTAGAAGCATTCCTGGGATTTTTGCAGCATTCAGGTTCTTGGACAATCAGGGTTGTTTGACAAGTTTTTGTAATGTTTTTAGCCTTTAGACAATGATTTCTTAAAGTTCTGTCAGTTTCCTGTCTGTTTCCTTGACTTTGCCCTGAAGTCTGTGCTGTTACAGTACAATGTATCTCTATGGAAATGACGTTGTATGAGGCATCGCGGCAAAGATTTGGACATTGTATGAGGCATCGCAGCTAGGATTTTGCATGCCTCATACAAAGTCCAAATCCGTATAAAGTCCAAACTTGTGGAACCAAGTTTGGACGTTGTATGAGGTATCACTGTATTCATATCTTACAATAACATGTCTACTGTTTCCTCTCCTCTTCCTTTTATAGGCTGCTGTTTCAGGGTGGGCATCTGAAGAAACATTTTTGAGGGTACACAAGAAAAAAAAATCAAATTAAAAGTCGTAGGAAGCAGCTCCCTGGACAAGGAATAATATTAAAGGAGGATATGGCTGAGGAACCTGACCTCCCCTATGTCACTTGGGGGACCCTGAATAGGCTAAGGGTTGGAGTTACTAAATGTAAGACCAACATGCTCAAGTGTGGGCTGCTGGTGGACAACAACACGCTGTGTGAATGTGGAGAGATACAGAGTCTGGCTCATTTGCTGGTCTGCTGATTACCACTGGAAAGGATTTAAGTTTGGCCAACAACAAAGCCAAAAAGGTCTCTTCATTTTGGCAGTTTAAAGTTTGACCTTGACATGAAAGAAGAATCTGAAGATATAAGCCATAGACCAGCCACAGGTGGGTCTCAGACATAAGCTATCACATGGTTAAAACAGGCCAGAGTTCATAAGCGAACAGCAAGACTGTGGACTCCAATTCTGGTTTGTAGTTGTAGGTTTTTAAACCAAATTTTGAAAGCCAAAAGCATTTTTGCACATCATAATATGCCACACTTCAGCAAATCAACAATAGCTTGTCAGGAAGTATATGTGAAATGCTTTGAACAGATGAAAACACTATATAAAATGCAAGCATGGCTATTATTTACTTATGGCTGAATTAATTCTGGTTTTGATTTAATACCTACTGATTCATCGGATGTATCTATTCCTACTTAGACCATTTGCATGGGCTGAGAAATAACAATTGAAAATGGAATCTTAAGACTAAATCTAGTTAAACCAGCAGCTTAAACAAGACCTTAAAACTTAGAACAGAGAGGAATAAGTACTACAAATGGCTGATAAAACATCCTGGCCTCCTAGTATTCCCCCTAAGGAACTGAACTGAAAGGGGAAAAACCCCAAACAAACTCGGGAGAACAGAGAGGATAAAAACTCCACTGAGTGCTTTTTTGGCCTTCTGCCATTTCCCAAATGCCCAGTAATGTTTTCAAAACAAAATAAAGTAAAATAACATCTTCATATACAGCTATCATTTTAAAAACCTAATCTAGTCTTATTCCTGAACAATTCAGAAATACTTGCTTTGGAGAAAATAATGATTTCTTCCCCCAACTTCTTGTTGTTTTATACATTTTATCAGATATACCTAACTGAAGTTCGACAACCATGAAAATCTCTTTAACTATTAACAGAAGTTCCCGCCACTAGCACTATACCATGAAAGCCAGACTGAATTAGTACAAAATGCCTGTATGGGTGGGGTCTGTGGTTTGTTTCTCCAGTGGATTTTGCTGTGGTATCCCTCAGCTCTAAGGATTACATACACTACTGGGAAATGAATAGATTCATCAGCAAATTTGGCTGTCCTAACGTTCTGCATATTATATAAATACTTAACATGTTTTCCAGATTTTCACTGCATCTTTCTATTTGGATGAATGTTATTTATTCTGGAGAAAGACCAGCAATGTAATTTTCAGTGACTCAGACAAAAAGGGAAGAGAGGAGAATGGATATAGACTTAGCTTTGCTAACTAGACAATTTTCAATAACTCTATGCTTTTTTGTCTAATCCTTTAATTCTAAGGATAATTGCAAAGTGCACATTATGACTGGGCAAAGACATGGGGGCGGGGGGGGGTTTAACACTTTTTTTAGACAGTCACACACAAAAGTTAGTTTTTCACTCTGCATGCGTCTTCATCAAGCTGGGCATTTCAGAGGTGAGATGGTGCAGAAAAAACATAAAAAATTCAAAATCCATAACCAGATGTTTAGACCAAGCTTCCTAGTTTAATTTGACTGCAGTGGGCTTATCTTTCTTTATAAACTAAATTTTATCCCAGCTTCTCTGTGACTGACACATTTCTTTTGTGCCTTTGTAGCCTGCTATAAGACAAGGTCTGTGTATGCACTGAGTGATTGGCAACTCTTTGTCTAACAGGTTGAGGAGTGCTGCAAAGCATGTACAGAGTGCTTAAACAATTAAAAATGGTGTAGAAAAATAGCAGCCTTGAAAATGGCTAAGAAATACTTTTAACTTGATATATTTTTACCTTTAAGAAGTTTGATATTTTGAGTAGTGTTTTTTACTTTATGAATTTTAATTTTTAAGAACATAAATGTTCAAGAGATATACACTCTGCTTTTCCAATCTGCCTTTTTAGGCTATAGGTTTTGGCATTTTTAGAGTGTACTTTAGACATTCTTTTTGATGTTTCATTTTATATTTTAAAGCTTCTAGTCCAGACATTTTTATAGTGATCAATAGCTTTTCACAAGTATTAACTTATTTTTAAGTATTTGTGCTATGGTTTTCATGGCAGTAAGACAAGTGGGTGTTGCCTGGAACTCACACAGCATTTTCTGAAGTCTTTGAACTCAAAGTGAAGCAAGGAATGTTGCTTTCATGTCGGAAGCAGAAGAGACACTAGTTTGATTTAATTGGTGACTTTGCTCTTTTCCATACTGATTTGGCTGACTTCCACTTTGGTCCTACCAGATTCCATTAGTGAAAAGTTTTTATTTTATTTTAACCATGTTATTAACATGCCATGAATGTGTGCAGTGAGTAAAAAGCGATGGAACTAGATCTACCGGGTGAATTTGAAATGGTTTATAATTGAATAATGGCTGTTTGATTTGGTCATTTGTCCCTATCAAATGTGTGTTGTGAAAATGATGACAGCTCAGTCTTTGCTTGAAAGAAAGTCAGGCTAGATTTTATTGATTCAGCAATAGCAGCAGCAGAACCCTTATTAAAGGAAGTTGGGCTGTTGAATCTGAGGTCTGGTCAACACGCAATTAAATGAGGTGGCAGAATTGACTGCACCACTTCAGAGTGAAGCTGAAGAAATTATGTATTTGTGTAAAAGCTTCAAAAAGAATAGCAAGGAATGAGCTGAGCTAGAATTTTATTTTAATTCTTGCCTTACATCTGGAGACAGCTATTTTGTTTTAAAAATATTTCACACCACTGCACGATGAAGGAATACTTCTTCTTCCATGTTTAGGCCAGACGTGAAACTGCCAAAATGAAGCCACCTTTTGGTGAGTTTAGCCTGACCTAGTGAGGAAAAGATTATCCGGCAACACAAGGTTATTGTTATCAGGGTATGCCCAATTGTGGTTCAAAAACAACACAATCTTCAAAGAGGCTTTTTCTGTGTACCAATACCATGAAGGTGGTCCTGAGAATAGAATGCAGTGGCCCTTCATCTGCCTTCCACGTTGCAGCATGACCCTCATACCACTAATCCAGTTCCGCGAGTCACTTACTGGTCCTGAGTCCTTTTGGCACGCAAAGTCCTCCTCAGCCCCAGGCCAGTATTGATGAAGCTGCTGCCCTCCATCAAGATGGATTCAAGTGGGATTTAATCCATTTAGGGACCGTTACCATTCCCTGTGGACTTCGGCACCCAAGGCCATTAGTTCTGAAGGTTTTCAGGTTAGTTAACCATTGCCAGACACAGTGTTGAGTTGCTGGCAGTATGGTCTACTCTCGTGGTGGTGAACCTTGGCATTCCAGCTGTTCTTGGACTTCAATTCCCAGGCCAGCAAGTGTATTGACTTGGTCTTCTGGGAATTGAAGTCCAAGAACAACCAGAGTACCAAGGTTCACCACGAGTTGTGTACTCTATTACCATAGCAGGATAACCTGGCCAGACAGTCTCTGAAGGGGTGAAGCCCATTCAAGCATCTCAGGCAGGATGCAGTCCCTTCATTCACTGTGACTTATTGTACATAAGATGAGTTCCTGCATGGCCTACCTTGATTACTTCAGTGTTGAAATAGCAATTGAAAAGTGTTTTGCAGGAGAGTGCTGATTGTAAAGACAAGAGTTTATTAACATATTTATTTTGTGAACCTTTTAAAATGGCACTTTAAACTGAGTCGAATAGAAGGGGAGTAAAAAGGTAGACAAAATATATGATGAGCAAGGAAATTTCAAATCCTAAATGCAAATATCCCATTGACTAGGTAAGCGCTTTTAGTTATGTTGTTAAATTTAGAGATATAGGAAGTGGGTTTATACCAAGTTAGTCCATTGGCACTTAACTACAGCAGCTCATGGTCCAGTTGGTGTAGGCCCGTGATAGCAAACCTTGGCACTGCAGGTGTTCTGGAAATTCAATTTCCAGAAGCCCTGATCAGCAGGAGTGCTGACTTGGTCTTATGGTAACTGCAGTCAAAGAACACCTGGAGTGCCAAGGTTTGCCACCATGGATCTAGGCAATGGGCTGAAGTGCTCCCTTCTTATTCATACCATGGGTTACTTTTGCTTCTAATCCAATATTGTTCACATGAGTTGGTAAGACCTTTCCAGAGTTTCAGAAAAATGTGTTCTTCAGCCCTTCCTGGAGGCTGAACATAGAAGCTTCCATAAGCATGTGCTGTACCCTTGAATAAGGCCTCAGGTATGCTGTAGCTGAATAGGAGAGGTATTAAGTTTTCTGTCCTTAAAACCTATATCTCTCCCATATTCTTTCTTGCAAGTGTGTCCTTTCTTATACTGTACCTATTACAGGACATCATTTTGAATGAAGATGGCTTATAGTAGGTTTTTTAGTAGGCTTATAGTAGGTTTTATAGTAGGTCTCTACTGGCGTAGAGACCGGCAAGGCACGCCACAAAGTCTGCCAAGAGAACCCTATGGACCAAAACAAAAGGCAAAACAAGGGGATGCTCAGCACAGCAGATCTGAAAAGGGGGAGGGATACGAAAGGGGAGGAGAAATACAGTGTTGCAGGGAACAATACTGCATAGGGACATGGAATGTGAGGTCTATGAATCAAGGAAAACTGGAAGTGGTAAAAAATGAGATGGAAAGAATAAGCATTGACATCTTGGGCATCAGTGAACTCAAATGGACAGGGATGGGTGAATTCAGCTCTGGAAACCATCATATCTACTACTGCGGGCAAGAAAACCTTAGAAGAAATGGAGTAGCCATAATTGTCAATAAAAGAGTGAGAAAAGCAGTAATGGGATACAATCTCAAAAATGACAGAATGATGTCAGTCAGATTTCAAGGCAAACCTTTCAATGTCACTGTGATCCAAATATACGCACCAACCACTGGTGCAGATGAAGCCACAATGGACCAGTTCTATGAGGACTTACAACACCTCATAGAACAGACACCAAGAAATGATGTCCAAATTATATTAGGAGACTGGAATGCCAAAGTAGGAAATCAAAAAGTGGAGGGAATAACAGGCAAATTTGGTCTTGGAACACAAAATGAAGCAGGGCAAAGATTGATAGAGTTCTGCCAAGAGAACGCACTGGTCATAGCAAACACTCTCTTTCAGCAACACAAGAGGCGACTTTACACATGGACATCACCAGATGGCCAACACCGAAACCAGATTGACTACATACTCTGCAGCCAAAGATGGAGAACCTCCATACAGTCAGCAAAAACAAGACCTGGAGCAGACTGTGGCTCAGATCACAACCTACTGATCGCAAAATTCAGGCTTAGACTAAAGAAAATAGGGAAAACACGGAGACCAGAAAGATATCACCTAGACAGCATCCCTAAAGAATACACGGTGGAGGTGATGAACAGATTTAATGGCTTAGACTCGGTAGACAGAGTACCGGAAGAATTATGGACGGAGATGAGGGACATCATGCAGGAAGCAGCAAAGAAAACCATACCAAAAGAAAAGAAGAGTAAGAAAGCAAAGTGGTTGTCTGATGAGGCTCTTAAAATAGCAGAGAAAAGAAGGAACGCAAAAGTCAAAGGAGAAAGGAAAAACTACAACCATTTGAACACAGAATTTCAAAGAAAAGCAAGGAGAGATAAGGAAAACTACCTAAAAGAACAGTGCAGAGAAATGGAGGAAAACAACAAAAGAGGCAGAACCAGAGATCTTTTCAAAAAAATTGGGGAAATCAAGGGAACATTTAAAGCAAAAATGACCGTGATAAGGGACAAAGACGGAAAGGAGCTAGCTGATGCAGAAGAAATTAAGAAAAGATGGAAAGAGTACACAGAGGAACTTTACAAAAAGGACCTCAACACTCCTGATAATCACAATGATGAAGAAATTGAACTTGAGCCAGACATCCTGGAGAGCGAAGTCATAAAGGCCCTAAAGAGCACTGCAAACAACAAAGCTAGTGGAGATGATGGTATCCCAGTTGAATTTTTCAAAGCGCTAAAAGATGATGGCGTCAAATTACTGCATTCAATATGCCAGCAGATTTAGAAAACAAAACAGTGGCCACAGGATTGGAAAAGATCAGTATACGTCCCAATCCCAAAAAAGGGCAATGCCAAAGAATGTTCAAATTATCGAACAATCGCGCTCATCCCACATGCCAGCAAGGTGATGCTCAAGATAATACAGGACAGACTTCAGCAGCATGTGGAGAGAGAATTACCAGAGGTGCAGGCTGGTTTCAGAAGAGGAAGGGGGACTAGAGACCACATCGCCAACATACGCTGGATCATGGAGAAAACAAAGGAATACCAGAAACAAGTTTACTTTTGTTTTATTGACTACACTAAGGCATTTGACTGTGTGGACCACAACAAGATGTGGCAAGTAATTAAAGAGATGGGAATACCAGAGCACCTCATATGCCTCCTGAGAAATCTGTACATGAACCAAGAAGCAACAGTTAGGACAGAACATGGAATAACAGAGTGGTTTGGAATAGGAAAAGGAGTAAGACAAGGCTGCATTTTGTCACCATGCTTATTCAACACAGAGCACATAATGCGCAGTGCAGGGATGGAGGAATCACAATATGGGATTAAAATCGCTGGGAGAAACATCAATAATCTGAGATATGCAGACGATACCACCCTAATGGCAGAAAGTGAGGAAGACCTAAAGAATCTCTTGATTGGGCTGAAGGAGGAGAGTGCAAAAGCTGGCTTGAGACTCAATATCAAGAAAACCAAGATAATGGCAACAGGCCCCATCAGTTCCTGGAAAATAGACGGGGAAGAAGTAGAAGCAGTGACAGATTTTACTTTCTTAGGATCAAAGATCACTGCAGATGGGGATTGCAGCCATGAAATAAAAAGGCGACTGATTCTTGGGAGACAAGCGATGAGAAACCTGGGGAACATAGTGAAAAGCAGAGACATCACATTGCAAACAAAAATTAGAATAGTCAAAGCAATGGTTTTCCCAGTAGTAATGTATGGATGTGAGAGCTGGACAATTAGGAAGGCTGAACGCAGAGGAATAGATGCCTTTGAAATGTGGTGTTGGAGGAGGGTTTTGAGAGTCCCCTGGACAGCGAGGAGAACAAATAGGTCAATCTTAGAAGAAATTAACCCTGACTGCTCATTGGAAGGTCAAATAGTAAAGATGAAGCTAAAGTACTTTGGACATCAAATGAGAAGGGAGGATTCACTTGAGAAGGCATTGATGTTGGGAAAGGTGGAGGGCAAAAGAAGAAGGGGGAGGCCAAGGATGAGATGGCTAGATGGTATTATAAACACAATGGGCACAGAGCTGGGAGGGTTGAGGGGGATGGTAGAGGACAGAGGCGCCTGGAGGAAAATGGTCCATGGGGTCGCAAAGGGTCGGAGTCGACTGTGCGACTGAACAACAACAATGTTTTTTTTCCAGCAATAGGAAAAATACAGAGGATTTGCTCTCCTACAGTGGTAAAATACTTGTTTTCCAAGTAAAAGATTCAGGACAAATCTCCACTACCTACACATTTAGGACTCTCCCAGAGTAGAGCTAGGAAAAGCCTGATTCCAAGATCAAACCCACAGCCACTCTGAATACCATACCAGAATCCAGGTCTGTGCTGGCCATTTGGACACAGGGACAAGTCCCGGTGTGCCCCAGTGACTGGCGCCCCCCAGAGGTGGGCAGGAGTATGTCACCTCGTGGCTACAATCCATGACACCATGCAGTACCCTCCATAGGCGCCACCCCTCCCTTCCTGTCCAGCACCCTTTTAGCATAGCCAGCACACCCCTGCCAGAATCAAATATCAGTGTCTACTGTCAGACCTTGTGTAGACTACCACTGTGATTGGAGAAAGGGGGGGGCATTGCAACTGATGTCTAGATGTAGCCCCAGCTGAGATACCCACTCACTTTTCCTGCAGTTGATGCCATTAGAGGAAGAAGCAGTGTGTATCTTCCATTAGGCTTAGACAAAGTTCCATGACCTGCTGAAGCATGACAAGCATGAGCAAAGTCAGTCATGTTTGCTTTTCTTCCTCCCAATTTCTTTTCTGTTGGCATGACTCCTTTACTCCTTAACTGTGTAACTCATTCTCACAGTGTTTTAGGATGAAGAGCAAGATTAGAATGCTTTAGGCGGTCAATAAATTAATACATAAAAGTGAAGGAAGAGACTGGTCACACAAGAAAACTCTGCTTTTCCTACTGCATCTGATGACCTGGACTCTAGCTGAGAAAAGCTTATTCAGTGATTATTCATTGTTCTTTTTTAGAGACCACATGACTCTTTGCTGCTTGGTATTTCCCCCCCCCCCCCCTGTAACCTACAGCAATGCCATATCAAGATGATCATCTGATGATGATGGAAGAATCTGTTGAGTAATTCTTATGGCAGGGAATATATATATATTTCCCTTAAGGAGATACATAATGGGAGTAGATGCTGCTGAGAAAAGGCTTTTCTGTTGCCTGTAACTATGATTTAAATGTACTAATTTCAATTTATTTTTTAAAAAATGGAAACATTCCTCAAAGCAGTAAGCTAAAATTCTTAAAGGTCAGATGGTTTCTAATGGTTAGAGTAATACAAATATAATATGACTGTATGGTAATAATATAACAGCAAAAGGATATAGCTCAGACTTCTTCTTCCAGAGCTCAGTTCATGGATTCCTCTCTCCCAACAAATAACATTATTTTATATTCATCAAATATAGAGGACTTAAATGTCTTCAGTGCAAGTTAGCTTCTTCTTCTTCCATGTCCAGGCCAGATGTGAAACTGTCAAAATGAAGACACCTTTTGGTGAGTTCATTCTGCAGTTCCTTTCACCTGACCTAGTGTGAGAAAGATTAGCCAGCAACAAAAGGTTGCCATTACCTGGGTATGCCTGATTATAGATCAAAAATACCACATTCTTTGAGGAGGCTCTTTCTGTGTACCCCACAGGCTAGCTTATGCAGTGCCTAGAATCTCTGCCTGCCTCAAAAGATCGGGAAATAAGGCCATCTAATTCTTTTAGTATGGGTTCATTTTTATGCATTATTTCCTACTTGTTGTGGCTACAAAAATGTGGAATCCTCTTATGTGGAAACATGTTGATCAGTGTGCTGTAAGCTATATCACATTTAGATACCCGCAGCATGCTGCATTCTGAGTGAATGGAATATTAGTGTGCCAGCATCATGGCTAAATGCGCCTGGCCTACAAATGACCTAGCTTAGACAAGCTAGTGAAGTATGGGAGGTGTGCAGAGTCTCTTGTTTCAGATTCTATTTCATATCAGGTATGAAACAGCAGTTTGGGGAGGGGTACATGGGAACGACCCCTTGATAACCAGTATAGTGGATACACTAAACTGGATTAGGACTCAAGAGTCCTGGGTTTGAATCCTTGGTCAACCATAGAAGTTCACTGTGGGTATGGAACTGACAAAACCACTTGTTACAAATCTCACTTAGCTTGAAAGCCCTATAGGGTGTTATAAGTCGGTTCTGACCTGATGATGGTTTTTGGACTTCAATTCCTAGAAGCCTATGTCAATTTCCAAAAGCACTGATCAGCCAATGTACTGACTTAGGCTTTTGGAAATTGAAGTCCACCAGTGTTCTGCAGAACATAGTTTGGGAAACGCTGATGTAAACAGTGCCCATCTTTGCAGTGAATTCTTTAAAAATTGTTCTTCTCTAGATCTGCCCGCCCACCCGCCCACTGCAGAAACACAGGCTGTGAAGAATGTGTGGATTGGTGTTCAAGAATTGCTATGATAATTTTTGGTATCAGTAGTTTGGATGTCTGTGAGAAAGAACTGATGAGGATTAGAAGACGGATAATTAATGTTTCCTGAGAATTCAGCAATGTTTGTGCATTTGACAATACATCTTATGGTGCTTGCTCAACTTTTCATTTGTAAACTTAAATAAAATAAAGATGCCACAAATTCTACTAGTTGCACAAACAAAAGGATTGGAGACAAGTTTTGGGCTTCAATTTCCCAAGCAAATGGGAGATTGCATTGGGCAAATGACCTTATAAACTGAACGGGATATCCATAACTGTGTTGGATACTGCATGGAGGCATGGTGAACATGTGAAGAAAAAAGGCTCCCATTCCTCCTGAGCATGCACAAGTCTTACCAACCCCACAAATGCTACTTAGCACACTTTATGAGCAAGTGTAGGGAAGCATGAAATGCACAACTGCATAATTGCTGGCACTCAACATCAAAAAGGCTGCAGAGCAGCTTTTAAACTGATAACTGGGGGAAAGCCGACAGGAGCTGGGCAGCATCCGGTTCGGGAAAGTGTGTACTTGAGTAGTGAGGAGGATGCAAAAATTACTGAGCAGAGCAAGGAGCTAGTCACTAGCATTCTAGCAGAAGGATGCAAGAGGCAGTCTAACAATGCAACTGGACACAAAAGACTGTGTCAGAAATGCATATATAAATGCTTGTATACAAATGCCAGAAGCCTCCGGAACAAAATAGGGGAGCTGGAATACTTAGCAATAGATAAGAATATTGATATTATTGGTATCACTGAAACCTGGTGGACGGATGATAACCAATGGGATACAGTTATCCCAGGCTACAAACTGTACAGGAAGGATAGGAAGGGGCAAACAGGAGGTGGTGTAGCCTTGTATGTCAAAGAAGTGATAAAATCTTATGAATTGGAATATCTAGGTGATTTAGAGTCACCATTAGAAGCTCTGTGGGTAAGAGTACCAGGCCACAAGGATGGTCTAACAGTAGGCATATACTATCGGCCTCCGACCCAAACTCTTGAGGGAGACTGGCAGTTGGAGAATGTTGTAAAGGAGGCATCCAGGAAGGGAAGCCTGGTTATAATGGGGGACTTCAATTACCCTCACATAGACTGGGTGAACTGTTGTTCAGCACATGATAAAGAGATAAAGTTCCTAGATATGCTAAACGATTGTTCCCTGGGACAGATGGTTGAAGACCCAACTAGAGGTACAAGAATCCTTGACTTGATCCTGAGTAATACTCAAGATCTGGTGCAAGATGTTAATGTGACTGATCCAATAGGGAACAGTGACCACAACTCAATTATGTTTAACTTGAACATAGACCGCAAGTCACTGATAAAATCTAACACAGAGACCTTAAATTTTCAAAAAGGAAATTTTCCAAAGTTGAGGAAACTGGTAAAAAAGAAGCTGAAAGGGAAAATTGAGAGAGTCCAAACACTCCAAGAGGCATGGAGGCTGTTTACAAAAACAATAACAGAGGCCCAATTGGAATGCATACCCAAAAGGAAAAAGGGCACTGCCAGGTCCAAGAGGACTCCAATGTGGCTTACAGGAGCTGTTCGGGAAGTGATCAAGAGCAAGAAAAGCTCATTTAGAAGATGGAAGGCTTGTCCAAATGAGGACAGCAGGCAGAAACATAAATTCTGGCAGAACAAATGCAAGGCAACAATCAGGAAAGCAAAGCAAGACTTTGAGGAGCGTATAGCTAAAAATACTCAGAGGAATAACAAAGACTTCTTTAAGTACATTAGAAGTAAGAACCCAACTAGGAAGGCCATTGGACCATTAGATGACAATGGAAGGCAAGGGGTTATTAAAGAGGAAACAGAGATTGCAGAGAGACTCAATGAATTCTTTGCTTCAGTATTCACTGAAGAAGATAGAGACCACATGCCCAAAACAGAACCTATCTTCGTAGGGAGGGAAACCGAAGAATTAAGCAAGATAGAAATAACCAGGGAGGAGGTCCTTGCATGTCTTGTTAAACTAAACACTAACAAATCACCAGGACCAGATGGCATCCATCCACGAGTTCTCAGGGAACTTAAAGATGAAATTGCTGATCTCCTAGCCAAAATATATAATATTTCCCTCAAATCAGGGTTTGTGCCTGATGACTGGAAGGTAGCGAATGTAATACCAATTTTCAAAAAAGGATCCAGGGGTGATCCAGGAAATTACCGGCCTGTCAGTTTGACATGTGTCCCAGGTAAAGTGATGGAAACCATCCTAAAAGATAGAATTAATAGGTACATAGAAGAGAAGGCGCTGCTAAAGGAGAGCCAACATGGCTTTTGCAAGGGCAAATCATGCCTCACTAATCTGTTGGAATTTTTTGAGAGTGTCAACAAGCATGTGGATAAGGGGGATCCAGTTGACATTGTTTATCTGGACTTTCAGAAGGCTTTTGACAAGGTCCCACACCAAAGGCTCTTGAATAAACTTACCAGTCATGGAATAAAGGGACAGGTCTTGTCCTGGATCAGCAACTGGCTAAGGGACAGGAAACAGAGGGTAGCACTAAATGGACACTTCTCCAAGTGGAGGGAAGTAAAGAGTGGGGTCCCCCAAGGTTCAGTACTGGGACCCCTGCTTTTCAACCTCTTCATAAATGATCTAGAGGTAGGAGTAAAAAGCAAGGTAGCCAAATTTGCTGACGATACTAAATTATACAGGGTAGTGAAAACTGTGAGAGATTGTGAAGAGCTCCAGAGGGATCTCTTGACACTGGGGGAGTGGGCAAAACAGTGGCAAATGAGCTTCAACATCAGTAAGTGCAGAGTGATGCATGTTGGGGCAAAAAAAACCCAATTACATTTATAAACTGATGGGGTCTGAACTCTCTGCGACAAACCAGGAAAGGGACCTTGGTGTCCTGGTGGACAGCTCAATGAAGGTGTCAACCCAGTGTGCCTCAGCAGTGAAAAAAGCAAACTCAATGTTAGGGATCATTAGGAAGGGTATAGAAAATAAGTCAGCAAGTGTCATTTTGCCTCTTTATAAATCTATGGTGAGGCCCCATCTGGAATACTGTGTACAGTTCTGGTCGCCATACCTCCAGAAGGATATTATGGAGTTGGAGAAAGTACAGAGGAGGGCAACCAGAATGATTAGGGGACTGGAACACCTTCCTTACCATCTGAGGCTGCAACGGTTGGGCCTTTTCACTCTTGAACGACGGCGTCTAAGAGGTGACCTGATTGAAGTTTATAAAATCATGCACGGTGTGGACAAAGTGGATAAGGAAAAACTGTTTTCCCTATCGCACAACACTAGAACTAGGGGACACTCCATGAAACTTTTGGGTACTAGTTCTCAAACAAATAAGAGAAAGTACTTTTTCACCCAGAGGATTACTGGTCTATGGAACTCCCTGCCAGAAGAAGTGGTGACAGCTGTCAGTCTTGACAGCTTTAAGAAAGGATTAGACAAGTTCATGGAGGACAAGGCTATCAATGGCTATAATTATGGCTACCTAAGGACAACCTCCGGGTTGGAGAGATAGGCAGGATATCTCTCAATGCCATTTCCAGGGAATCCTAAACAGGTGAAGGCATCTCCTTGGGAATACCCTGAAGGAAATGGTGAGCCACTGTGTGAGACAGAATGCTGGACTGGATGGGCTGTGGCCTGTTCCAGCAAGGCTGTTCTTATGTTCTTATGTTCTTATAATATAGGTAAAGGTTTCCCTTGCTCGAAAGCCAGCCGTATCCGACTCTAGGGTTCAGTGCTCATCTCTGTTTCAAAGCTGAAGAGCCAGCGTTGTCTGCTTCTGCAGATGTTTCCATGGTCATGTGGCAGGCATGACTAGACACCGGAGCGCACGAAACGCTGTTACCTTCCCACAGAAGTGGTCCTTATTTATCTACTTGCAATTTCTTGCTTTAGAACTGCTAGGTTGGCACGTGCTGGGACAAAGACGGGAGCTCATTCTGTCCTGCAATAATCGGGAATCGAACACACATATGCATAAACAAACTAAAAAGGACAGTCCTAATTTGTCTGTAGGGGACTGCGGTGGCTTAGTGGATTAAGACACTGAACTTGATGACTGGAAGGTCGGCAGGTCAGCAGTTTGAGCCCTGAGTACTGCACAATGGAGTGAGCTCCCATCTCTGTCCCAGTTCCTGCCAACCTAGCAGTTTGAAAGCAAAAATTTGGTGGGAAGGTAAACAGTGTTCCTTGCACTGCGATGCATGCCACATGTCCATGGAAACACCTGCAAATGCAGACAGCACTGGCTCTTTGGCTGTAAACAGAGATGAGCGCTGGCTTTCAAGCAAAGGCGACCTTTACCTTTACCTAATTTGTCTCCAATCCGACAATATTATGCTATATTGCTGTACTGAAAGAAAAAGTCCTTTGGAATTGCTAAGGGAGGGAGAAGCAAAAAATTGAATCTGACCCACAGTTCTGGATATCTGGATGGAGGAGAAGCTGGCTGTAGCTTCTCTCTCTCCTCATAGCAACCCTGAGTGACATTTTTGTTTTCATGGCACCAGAAAGCTGCCATGAGTGATTTGTGGTCCAGAAGTAATTTTGCACATTGATAGAAATGGAATTTAGCAACAGGGGAATATGAGTGTCTCACAACACACACACACACACACACACACACACACACACACACACACACACACACACACACACACACACACACACACACACACACACACACACACACACACACACACACACACACAGGGTTCTTTCAGCACTTGGACCTTGCACCTCTAGAATAATGTGTCAAGATTTTCCAAAATCCCTTGGAAATGGTTGTGTGTTTCATGTTGTAATTGTTTTGCTTTCTTTAAAGAAGCCAGAGCTAGGTCTTAATATCAGCTAGTAAAACAAACTGGTAGCAAAAAGCTCAGTTGCTGGCCAGGAAATAAAGGAAAAGTGAATATACACAGATTGACTGCAACATTCTTGAGTAGTTACTTTCACATTTAATCTTTCAGAGGAAAACTTGAAAGGAAAAATAAATGAGAAGATAATCAGGTAAACTGGTACAGTCCCCCCCCCCTTTCCATCTTATAACATTATGATAGCAATGGGTCACGATGCAAAATGCCAAGAACATCCCCACCAGCTGATCAGTGTCTGTCCTGGGAAATGCATCTTTAAGATTTCCTAGGCAGTCATAAAATTTTAAAGAGCTACGGTAAATATTGCTTTCATTTTTACAGTAAAGCAGCTGATCAAAGACAAGAAGCTTGTTTTGCTTATGGTTGAAGTCTCTTAACTCTTTAATAGGACATGATATTTTTTCTCTACTTGCTCTTGATTCCTTTGTGCTGCCTGTTTGTCAGAAGAAGCAGAGCAAGAAGGGTTAAGGACAGATCCCAAGCCATTAGCCAAATTTAGTTTCCATCACTGCCAGATGAGTTATTGAATTGTTCTCTAGTCAAAACATTTATCTGCAGCCCTCTGGTTGCAGCTGTCTAACATGCCAGTTTGACACTGTTCAGAGCAATCTTTCCAAGACTCAATTCTGTTCAGGCAGCAGTTGATCAGAAATTATGGCCACAAGGATGCAGGAAGTGTAGGTTTTCTAAGCAACAAAACTAGATAAATGGAAGAGATGGGAGATGGATCCAACATTTCTGTCTTTGTTTGGATCTGAACTGGCAACAAGAGAGCCAACATTCAAACTCTGTTTCATAATCTGATCTACAGAAACCGGCTTCCAAAGCCATGGCTTGTCCGATTTTCACAAAATGGAAATTGTAGGATCTGGATAGAAAATTGAGTGGAAAGCTGGAAAGAGAATTAGAATATGAAGGAGAAAGAACCAAGACAAAACTGATATAGATTATCAGGATCAAGAAGGCTCTAATCACAAAATAAGAAAAATGTGTATTTCTGGCATTTACAATTTCAAAAGCTCTGCACCTGACCAGTCTGATTTGTAAACCCATCTTTACTTTCTGATGACCAATCAGAAAACAAAGGCAAGCTAATTGGATACATGTGGAGTGGATCAAATGCCTTCTAATTCTAAAGGGAGGTCTGTTCCTAATCTTATTTAATTAGAGAACCTGAATATTACAGATTTAAGGTTCAGTTTAGAGAAACTGGATTGCAACTGAGTTCCACTGAAATCCATGGAACAAGTTAGTTATGAGTAGCATATGTTCCTCTAATTTCAATGGCATTCAAAAATTTTTTTTCCTCATGAACATTAATTTAAGATTAGAATTTCTTTTCTGTTGCTCACACATAGATGAAGGACTAGGTCCTGCTATTTACCCATCACACAGCCAGTTCAGAAGATAGCTATGCTTGTTGATAAATTGTGTGGCTAGTGATAGTGTTCACTGTCTGTCTGTCAGGATCTGGGACAGCTCCAGTATTCATAGGATGAGTTCCCCAGAGCAGGATTGGACCCCCAGTTTGGAGGGCAGATCTAGTGCTTGCTGGATTGGACCCTCATCCTGCGAAGCCCCATGTAAGAGCTCTGAGGAAAGTTCTGGACCATCATAAGCTCCACCTGGAAGCTGGGTGGCTTGGCTACATACGAACCTCTCAGAAGCTGTCTCAACAATAAAGGTTACTCAGCTTGCAGTTGTTTGGCTCTTGAATCTCTTGCCTTGTTCTTGGTTCCTGCGTTAGAAAATCTTCTGCCTTGTTACTGGTTCCTACTCCTGAAGACTTCTTGTCTCTGGTTCCTATAGACTATTGTTGTGTTTTGCCTGGATCCTTGCTCCTTGAACCCTGTCCTTGCCCTGCTCAGGTCCCTGAAGGTACTCTGCCTTGGCTGCTCTCTTAGTCACATTTAATTTAATTTAATTTAATATTTACATTTCTATACCGCTTCACTTCCCCTAAGAGAACTCAGAGCGGTTTACAGCATGTAAAATAAAGTAAGAAATACAATCCAAAATACAGAAACAGTATACAAATCAGATTCAGACAAAATACAAAATCACAATTATAAAATAGTCAATTAATTACATCAAAAAGTACACAATATAAAAAATTCCAAACATCAAATACAAATCATCACAGAGTAACAATATCAAAAATGTACCCTGCACAGTCCTTCTGGTCCTTCCAGAGGGGAATGGGACAAAAACATGCACCAGTCCTTTGAAATGTGGTGTTGGAGGAGGGTTTTGAGAGTCCCCTGGACAGCGAGGAGAACAAATAGGTCAATCTTAGAAGAAATTAACCCTGAATGCTCACTGGAAGGTCAAATAGTAAAGATGAAGCTAAAATACTTTGGACATCAAATGAGAAGGGGGGATTCACTTGAGAAGGCATTGATGTTGGGAAAGGTGGAGGGCAAAAGAAGAAGGGGGAGGCCAAGGATGAGATGGCTAGATGGCATTGTAGACACAATGGGCACAGAGCTGGGAGGGCT
Source organism: Bradypodion pumilum (assembly GCA_035047305.1). Lineage (NCBI taxonomy): Eukaryota > Metazoa > Chordata > Lepidosauria > Squamata > Chamaeleonidae > Bradypodion > Bradypodion pumilum. The sequence goes on along the minus strand of JAWDJD010000002.1, from coordinate 101,943,402 downwards.
GAGGGGGATGGTGGAGGACAGAGGCGCCTGGAGAGCAATGGTCCATAGGGTCGCAAAGGGTCGGAACCGACTGTGCGACTGAACAACAACAACAAGTCCTGGAGCTCCTAGTCGACCGGCCTCCTTACCTCCACGGAGGCCAAGACCATGAGCGACGATGATGGCAAGTCCAGCTGGCCGGAGCGGCTTCATCCTTCCATGTTGGCCTGAGGTGAGGACCGGGAACGCAAGGAAAAGAGGGAATGAAGCCCCTTCTCACAACTATAATCACAATCCCCAGGGCGGCGATGGGCTTCAGCATGATGTGACGGCCCACAGCTGTGGCAATGGTCCTTGGGGCGGCGGTGATTGCTCCCTCAGCTGTCCTTACTCCCCGCCGACCCGGGGGGAGGAATGCGAAACTCCAGCATCCAGTGTTGGGGTGGGGGCGGCGGCAGCGCTTTTGAGGGCGCAGTCCACCCCCAGCTGTTCTCACTCCCCGCCGACCGTGACATCTGGCTTGGACTATGCCCTGTGGTCTGGACTAACCCCATATCCCTATCTACCCACACAATGATTGGAATCCGATTATGGTGGGCAGCACTTTGCAGTTGAGATGGTGAAGTTTCTCCCCCATTAGCTACAAAGCATTGCTTGTCTCTTACCCATGAACACATTGTTGAGTCCCAATCAGCAGCAGTCCCATCAACATTGTTGAGTCCCATCTATTAGGGTAGAAGCAGCCTTACAGCCAATCTCTCATCATCTCTCACCCGCAACTTGACAGGTATGATGTATATGTTTCTGTCTCCCACCAATTTCCTAACCTAAAAAGAGAGAGCCATAAGATAGAAACATAATACAGTACTGTAAATGCAAACATAGCCAGTGTGACAATAAACTGGATAGATTTTGACTATTGGGTCAAAACCTTGTGGTTTCAAGTTCTTTTTTCCCTGCCTGATTTTCTTCATAAGGTTATTATGAAAGCATAATGGGGAGGAAGAGATTCTTGTGTGCCATCTTGATGACATTCAGGGCCATAGCCAGGATTCTAGATGTGTGTGTGTGTGTGTGTAGAGACATGAAAATTGCTTCTTATTTGAATGGGAAAATACATGAGCGGCATAAATTAGATTGTAAGAACTGCCAAAGATGTCCTTGTAAATATAGGATGTCTCACTAACTGCTACCATCATTTGTTAATTTACTTATTTATTAATTACATCATGTAAGATAGGCCAGGCTGAGAGTCATTAATTGGCTAGTTGTTTTTTATCTCTGATGGGCAGAAATGCTATTTGGGAATACCACATAAAAATAATAGCTTACTTTGGATTCAGAAGAGACCCCAAAACTTAGGCAATAGCAGTTTACTTAGACTATTCTCTTGGACCCCTGACCTTCCTGGGTAGTGAAAGCCTCTAAGGAGGTGACAGGTAGCTGGATCGGAGCAATAATTAATGCATCGCTACGGGAGGGGGTGGTTCCTGTACCTTTAAAACACTCTTTGGTGCACCCCCTCCTTAAAAAGCCTTCCTTTGATCCAGCCGTCCTCTCTAGCTATAGACCGGTCTCCAACCTCCCCTTCTTGGGGAAGGTAATGGAGAGGGCAGTGGCGCATCAGCTGCAGGGAGCTCTGGATGAAGCGGATTATCTGGACCCCTTTCAGTCGGGATTCAGGCCTGGACATGGTACTGAGACAGCATGTGGATGATCTCTTGAGGGAGCAGGACAGGGGTCATCCATCCATTCTTGCTCTCCTTGACCTCTCTGCGGCCTTCGATACCCAGTATTCTTCTGGATCGGCTCAAAGGGTTGGGGATCCAGGTCACTGTGCTGTCTTGGTTCTCCTCATTCCTGGAGGGCTGGACCCAGTCGGTGTGGTTGGAGAGGGAGAGGTCCAACCCTAGGCTTCTCCAATATGGGGTGCCTCAGGGCTTGATGCTTTCTTCTCTCATATTTAACATCTGCATGAAGCCGTTGGGTGAGATCATCCATTCCCACGGGGTGCGGTACCATCAGTACGCAGATGATACACAGTTGTACATCTCGGCCCGTGGGGACACAAGTGATGCTGTCAATGTCCTGTCTGGCTGTCTCAAGGCTGTGGGGGTCTGGATGGGGGTCAACGGGTTATAGCTGAACCCTAGCAAGACTGAGTGGCTGTGGGTTCGGGGTCCCGCATTATCCTAGGAGCTGCCATCCTTGGTCTTGGATGGGGTTATTCTGTCCCAGACAGACCCAGTGTGCAACTTGGGGGTCCACCTGAATGCGCGTCTGCTGCTAGAAGAACAGGTGGCGGCCGTGGCCAGGAGGGCCTTTGCGCAACTTTGTGTAATTTGCCAGTTGCGCCCGCTCCTGGATAGGGATTCCTCGCTCATGGTCACACAAACGCTGGTTACCTCTGGACTTGATTGTAATGCGCTCTACATGGGGCTGCCCTTAACGACCATTTAGAGGCTGCAGCTGGTCCAGAATGTGGCAGCCCAGGTAGTGATGGGGTGCGGGCGCTATGTCCATGTCTCGCCTCTGCTCCAGGAGCTGCACTGGTTACCAGTTTGTCTCCGGGTGCAATTCAAGGTGCTGGTAATGACCTTTAAAGCCCTTCATGGTAGTGGGCCAGGTTACCTAAGAGACCGCATCACCCCAAGAGAGCCTGCCCACCCCACTAGGGCGGACCGGAGGGGCTCTCTCAGTGTTCCATCGGTTAGAGGGGCTCACCTCTCTAGCACAAGGAGAATGCCCTTTCCGTGTCCACCCCAACTCTGTGGAACCTCCTGCCAGCAGATCTACGACTGCAGACAGAATTGCTGCCCTTTAGGAAAGAGCTGAAAACCTGGCTGGCAGGGCAAGTATGAGGGGCCGACGGGGTGCTGACTCCCGCTCGTTGGCTCTGTTAAGAGTTATATGTCCCTTTTACTGTTGGGTTGGGAAGGGAGGGTCGTTTTTAATTTCAGGATGGTTTTAAATTGTTTTCTATCTCATTCTATTTTTGTAGTAAAAATTTTAAGGGGGTGTATATAATACTTATGTGATTGTGCGCTGCCCTGAGTTGCCCTAGGGCAAGAGGGCGGGATATAAATCCAAATAAATAAATAAAAATACAAAAGGTTCCTTCAGCGCAGGCCAAGGGAAATGATTTCTTCCAGAATAGTACAAAACACACATTAAAGTGAATTTCCACAATTACCAGCAGCTTCTTTTTCACAGCCACAGCCCTGTATCTTAATATAAACTGTACATTAAGTAAGAGAAGAATGTATGTGCTTAGGTTAAGATGGATATATTGGGAAATATCTCTGTACTGTATTTAGATATTTTCTTCTCTTCCTCTGTATATCAACAACTAATATTACTATAAAGAGTTTGTTACCCTTCCTGTTATTCCTCCATTACCATGAACTGCCCTTTCTTGTACTGTACACAGCCATACTTATTTAATGTGACAAATGTGGAAAGGTAAACATCAGAAACAGAAGGAACACCATGTCCTTTAGGTTTGTTACCCATTATTTCTTAATGCTTTCTCTTTAAAAAGCCAACTCCTGAACCATATTCCCCCCCCCCCTTTTCTGATCAGCCTCACAATATCCACATGTTGGGTACAGGGCAGTATGTCTCTTTTATTGCATTCTTTCTTTTAATTAGCTAGCATAAACTCCCCCACCTCTTTTGCTTTCTTAGTGGCTCCAGTCTAATCTGGGAACAAGGTAGTCTCATAAATTTCAAAGTTGTTTGATTTAGCAAGTTTCAAATCAGAATCAGCCCTTTTATTTGGGAGTGGGATTGTGTCACCTTATAATTTGCAATGGTTGACTGCACTAGGCAGGAACAGAGAGCTGTAAATTTTGATGTGGTGCAGCTGTAAAAACTCTGATGCAAGTGTCTGTCTTATTATTAATTCATTCATTCATTTATCTACCACCTTTCTCTATAGGGGATCTCATAGGAGACTTTCTTGATCTGGCCAAGTGTTAGATCATATTTCAGTGCCATATAATATTTTAGAATGCAACTGCTTGTCAAAGTATGCATGTACAGGGTTCACATTTATCTATAAGGGCAATAAACTTCCTCATATGCTATTGTGCAGTCCCCACACCATGAACCAAACCATAATGAAGGAAGCTAGCATATGATTGTTATCAGATATAACCTGAAGCCATGGTTCTGTGCGTGGGCAGCCATGAACCTCTGCACCCTTTCATTCTCCCTATTCTTCTCCTCATTATCATCATCTACCATAAGTCAAATTTGTTTTATGTATGCTCAGACCTGCAGTTTTTTCATTGTGTTTAATTTCATATGGTGTCTCACTTTTCTGATACTCTATTTTGGACAGTCCTTGTATATTATAGTTGATTTTTTTGAATAGTAGCTCTGTTAGTCTGTGTTTCAAGCATATCAAAGAGTAAACAAAGAAATTGCCATAAAAGTGCCACAGCGTGTTTTGTTTATTCTTTGATATGTATATAATAGATTTCTGTTTCTTTCTTTCAGAATAGCAAGACTGGGTTGTTTTTATTTTTAATTAGCATATTTTGCCCGGCGGTGCCGGGCTTTTTAAAATTGTGTTGGATAGTAAAGGGTTTCATTTTTTTCCTTGAACCAATGATGCTGGGCTGTTTTAAATGGTGTTGTAAGGTTTTGTGATTTTGTGGCTTCGAGGCGCTGTGTCCGCCTGCAGCGGACTTGCGCTCCCAGCAAATTTTTTTTTTGCATGCTGTGCTCTTTATATTGGTTTTTGAAGGTTTTTGTTCTTTGTTTATACAAATTTTATTTTATTTTAATTAATGTAATTTAATTTAATTTAATTTATAATTTAATTTTGGTTTTTTAAATCTTTATTTTTATGCATTTTTTATTTTTGGCTTTGGTTTTTTTGAGTGAAAAGTGATTTCTGGTTTTTTTGTATTTTTTGAAATCAGTGTGATTATTTTTGAATGTTTTTATAACTTATTTGATTAATTTTGGAATTAATCTTATTAGTTTCAATATTTTTGAATGTTTTTTTCTCTTTTGGCCTCTGGGTGGGGGTGGTGAGCTTTTCTTCCTCTCTATAATTGTTCTCTTCTGTCCTCTGGGTGTCGCTTCCGGTAAGTTTTTTCTTTATTTTCCCATTTGAGTTCCGGTCCTCATGGATAGAAGATGTCTTTTGGTAAGCTCTCTGGTTGTTGGGTTTTTTTGGGGGGGGGGGGTTGGATTTTTGGGGGGGGGGGGTCTGTGTGTTTTTTCTTGTTTGTTTTTGGCTGTTTTGTGTTTCCTTTTTGGATTTTTGAGTGTTTTTGATTGTTTTTGGTTTTTTTTTTTTTTGTGTTTACTTTTTCAGGGGTGGGTGGCTTTCTTTCCTGCGGGCCATGCTGGCTGGCCTGTGGGAAGGAAGGGCATTGGGGGGGGGCTTTCTTTCCCACGGGCCATGCTGGCTGGCCCGTGGGAAGGAAGGGCAATGGCTGCGGGGGGTTCCCTTTTTTTCCCCGCGGGCCATACTGGCTGGCCCGTGGGGAAGAAGGGCAGCGGCTGTGGGTTCTTTTTACTTTTATTTTTCTGGCGCCACCTGGCCCATCGAAAGGAAGAGCAGCGGCGGCGGGTTTTTTCTTGTTTTACCCCACGGGCCATGCTGGCTGGCCCGTGGGGAAGGAGGGCAGCGGCGGTGGGCGTTTTTTTTTTACTTTTATTTTTCGCGTGCTGGCCACCTCAGCGTTCTGCTGATGGCGCGCAGGACGCTGTGGCTTGTAGTTTTGCCTGCGCGTGTTTGCTTACTGTAGCGGGTTTTTTCCTGCAGCTTTTTTTATTGGCCACGGCGCATTTCTGAATGTTCCTTTTGCCACGCTGCTCAGCCTGATTGGCTCTGGCGCGGCACAAGGAACGTTGGGAATTGAAGTTCCCTTTTTTCGTTTGCGACTGGGGGCTCCTGCCCCCGGGTCGAAAATTTCAACCCGACAGTTACCCGCGAACCGGGTTCGGGTGAGTGAACGGAGGCCCATTACGAACTAGTGGGGCCTGGTGCAACATTCTTTGTCACATTCCAATGGTTAACGCACCATTTTATAGGTATAGATTGTATTTGCACAGTTGTACCAATGACACAATAAATTAGAGATATATACATATATGTATATACTGTATATATGGGACTGCAGTGGCTCAAGTAGCTAAGATGCTGACTGGGAAGCGGAAGGTCAGCAGTTCGATTCCCGAGTACTGCAGGATGGAATGAGCTCCTGTCTTTGTCCCAGCTCCTGCCAACCTAGCAGTTTGAAAGCAAGACATTGCAAGTAGATAAATAGGGACCACTTCGGTGGGAAGGTAACAGCGTTCCGTGCACTCCAGTGTCTAATCATGCCTGCCACATGACCATGGAAACGTCTGCAGAAGCAGACAGCGCTGGCTCTTCGACTTGGAAAGAGATGAGCACTGAACCCTAGAGTCGGATACGACTGGCTTTCTAGTAAGGGAAACCTTTATATACAGTATATACCTGTGTATATATATACATATTATCTCCCATGCCTCCTTCCACAGTTACCTAAAAAATAAGAGGTGCAATGATCTGTAAGTATTAACACATTTTAAAGGCTAGTCTATATGTTAAAATATAGTGTCTATCACTCCAGAGCCATGGTGGATAATTTCTTCCTTTGGCCAAGCACTGTTCACGTAATTAATCAGTTTATCAGTCTCCTTTTACACTACGCAGTTTGAGTATACAATCTAAATAAACTAAATGATACCAAAATGTTTTATTTTGACTAACATGTGCTTCCAGGACTTTTGCACTGTTATGTATGCATATCAATGTACTGTAAAGCTATCAAGATATAAATGTTCCATCACAATTACAATGTATCTCAGCTGAAAGGAACGCGAGCAAGCAACCCCTTGGGGCAGCTGCGAGCGTTCAGCCTCACATGGTTCACATTGCTCAATCACGGACAGCCGCAGGAAATGCCTCCGCATTCAGCAGAATGAAGATACTCGCATTCAGCAGAATGAAGATACTCGCATTCAGCAGGAAGAAGATACAACTACGAGAGTAAGGCGTGCCTGGGCGAGGCCACGCCGACAGTAGCCAATGAGCTACCGTGCTGCAAGATTCAAATGTATAGTCCTCAGTATATAATGAGATGTACCACCACCATTACCCCCATGCTTCACCGGAACACCATGCAATAAACCTGTGTTAAACCAACCCTTCGGTTGTCCTGTTGTCTTTGGTCCCATACACTAAATTGGCGACGAAGGTGGGATATGGCTGCCCACGGGACCAAGACATGCGCCGGCTACGAGATCAGGAAGCCGGGAGACTTGGAGCTGTTTGAGATAGACTTCAACGCAGCGCTGGTGGAGCTCGAAGTCTCAGATGAGGCCAAGAAGAGGGCCATTTTCGTCCGCATGCTCGGACACGAGACCAAGAGGACCTTGGTGGACCTGATCGCGCCGAGGAAGGTGGGCGACCTCAAAGCCACAGAGCTCCTGGCGGTGCTGCGCGCCCATCTCCGGCCAGCGATAGCGATGTTCCCCGCTCGGAGCGCGTTCTGGAGGCGAGTCCAGGCGCCCGGGGAATCGGTCGCCGAGTTCGCCGCGGCCCTGCGGCTGGCCGCCGGCCCATGCAAGTGGGAGACCCCAGAAGTCACCCTCCGGGACTGCCTGCTCTGCGGTCTGAGGGATACCGAGACTCAGCGTGCGCTGATGAAAAAGGAGCCGCCTCCCACGTGGCAACAAGTCCTCGACACGGCGCAGGCCGCGGAGGCCACGACTGCCGGGGTGCAAGAGCTTCAGGACTGGCGCCCGAAGCCCGCCAAGGCAGAGAGCTCGGTGCGCGCGGCCCGGCGAGTTTCGAACTCGTCTGCGGAGAGCAGCAACGACGAGGACGTCCGGAGGGTCCAGAGAGAGGGCCGGCGCTGCGACGGCTGCGGCGCCGCCCACGCCCGCGCCAAATGCCCATTCCGCAAGGCCGAGTGCCACAACTGCGGCCGGCGCGGGCACATCGCCAAGGTCTGCCGGAAAAGGCGCGAGGCCACAAGGAGTTCTCCAGACCGCTCGGCGAGGCAGGACCGCACCACGAGGCCAAAGGACGGCACCCGGACCACGAGGACGCGGGACGGCGTAGGGCGCATCTCCGACGACAGCGAGGACGACGCTCCGGTTTGCAGCGTTTCCACGGAGCACCCCCGTTACTTCGTTGAGGTAGTAATACAAGGGGCCCCTGTTAGAATGGAGGTGGACTCGGGTTCGTCATACTCTATTATTTCCCAAGGAGAGTTCATGAAAATCGCCCCCCGCGTGCGGCCCAAGCTCAAAGCGTTGAGGGCCACGCTGAAGGACGTGCAAGGGAACCGCATCCCAGTGTTGGGGGTTGGGAAGTTCCAGGTCCAGTTTAAAAAGCACACCGCAACGCTTCCCCTAGTCGTCCTCAAGGGAGGCCCCGATAGCATTCTACTCTAGGTCCTTGTCCCAAGCGGAGAGGAACTATGCCCAGACAGACAGGGAAGCACTAGCGATAATTGCGGGGACTAAGAAATTTCATGATTTTGTGTACGGCCGCCCCTTCACCATAGTGACTGACCATAAGCCCTTGCTAGGCATTTTCACCGCAGATAAGCCCACACCCCAAATCCTGTCCCCGAGAATGCTCAGGTGGGCCATTTTTCTCAACGCGTATCAGCACGCGTTGGTATACCGGCCCGGGAAGGAGATCAGCCATGCGGATGCCCTGTCAAGGTCCCCCATTCCCCGGGATTGCTGCCACGTGGGCGAGGTAGAGAGGGACCACCAGGTCTTAATGATAGAGGTCCTAGACTCCCCTCCAGTAGTACCGGCCGACATCGCTAAAGCGACCGGCAAGGACAAAACGCTGGCCACAGTTTGCTCCTGGGTACAGAAAGGGTGGCCCGTGTCTTCCCCAGCAGCGGAATTCGACACATTTTTCAAAAAGAAACTAGAGTTGTCCCTAGAGAGGGGTTGCCTTTTGTGGGGACAGCGGGTAGTGATCCCCACGTCTCTCCGGCCGAGGGTGCTTAAACTGCTGCACGTCAGCCACCCGGGGATCGTCCGCTCTAAGGCGCTGGCCCGCAGTTACTTTTGGTGGCCCCAGCTAGACGCCGACATCGAACACATGGTCGGCACTTGCGAAGCGTGCCAAAGCTCCAGGCCAGAAGAGGCCCGCTCGCCACATAGGGAGTGGGACGCAGCAAGGGGGCCCTGGTCCCGGGTACACGTAGACTTTGCTGGCCCGTTCAGGGGAACGCTTTTCCTCCTTGTGGTGGACGCGTTCTCCAAGTGGTTGGAGGTCATCCCAGTCTCGAGCACCTCCTCGGCCACAACAATTAAACAGTTACGGAGGGTCTTTTCCACGTTCGGTTTACCCGACACCCTCGTCAGCGATAACGCTAGCTGTTTCACGTCCGCCGAGTTCGGGGCGTTCATGGAGCGCAACGCCATTCGGCACATCACCTCCGCCCCCTTTCACCCGGCCACCAACGGCCAAGTAGAGCGCCTCATGCGCACCACGAAAGACGCGCTGCTGCGCATGGGCCCCGGAGACCTCGACCTGAAATTGTGCCAATTCCTGCTAAGATACAGGGCCACCCCATTGGCGTCAGGGTACTCCCCCGCAGAGCTGTTGATGCGCAGGAAGCTGGCCACGGGAATCTCCAAGCTAGACCCCACGAGAGTAGAGGACAAAGGGTGGAACATAGGGGTGGAACCCTCAAAGAGTTTCAGCGTAGGCGCCCCGGTGCACTGCAGGAACTACGCCAACGCGGGGCCAGCCTGGGTGCCGGGCACCGTAATAGCACAAACCGGCCCTGTCTCATACCGCATGGAGACCAGTACAGGTTTCCTGTGGAGGCGACACGTGGACCAACTCAGGCGCAGGGTTCCCGGAGAGCAGGACGGAGACGAAAATAGCGTCGAATCAGCGTTAGGGTACTCCCCCACCCGCTTAGCCCAAGGGGGAGGAAAAGGGGAACATGGGTCCCCACCAAGGGGGGAGGAAAGGGAATCGATCCACAGAGATCTTTTGCGGGAGTCTGCAGCGGAAAGGAAGAGCCCCGACCACACACATACCCCTTGGAAGTTTCCCCGAGACACAGACGCCCATAGAAGTTTAGACGTTGATTTACAGTACCAGGGGGAGTTAGCGGAGTGGTCCCCCACCCGTCCTAGCGAAAAGAGGGGTTTCAGTTCAGCCCCTGGTACTTCCAGTCCCAGTAGCCCCTGTGAGTTAGAATGCAATATAGCGCCAATTTCCCGGAGACCGACACCCCCAAGACAGGAGGCAGCAGCGAGTCCGCCCGCCCACAGTCTCAAGGTCCCCCGAGCGGGGATCAGAAGGTAGCAGAACCTCAAGGGCGACCTCATCGATTCCACGGTTCACAATAGGAGGGTCCCCGGGGTCCGAGAGCAACAGGCAGGGGTTCACCTCCCAACTATTCATTCCATTCCCATCCCCGGGCGCAAGGCAGGCACGGACGCCCCACAGAGCCACTAACGAATCCCCGTTTCCCGTAGCAGGACAAGCTCCCACGGAGTCAGGGATCACAGGCTCTCCGGTACTAGGTCAGGCGCAAGCACGCCCCAAGCGCACGTGCGGCAAGCCACAATGGTTGCGGGACTTCGTCCCATCCTAGGGGGGAGGGGTGTTATGTATGCATATCAATGTACTGTAAAGCTATCAAGATATAAATGTTCCATCACAATTACAATGTATCTCAGCTGAAAGGAACGCGAGCAAGCAACCCCTTGGGGCAGCTGCGAGCGTTCAGCCTCACATGGTTCACATTGCTCAATCACGGACAGCCGCGGGAAATGCCTCCGCATTCAGCAGAATGAAGATACTCGCATTCAGCAGAATGAAGATACTCGCATTCAGCAGGAAGAAGATACAACTGCGAGAGTAAGGCGTGCCTGGGCGAGGCCACGCCGACAGTAGCCAATGAGCTACCGTGCTGCAAGATTCAAATGTATAGTCCTCAGTATATAATGAGATGTACCACCACCATTACCCCCATGCTTCACCGGAACACCATGCAATAAACCTGTGTTAAACCAACCCTTCGGTTGTCCTGTTGTCTTTGGTCCCATACACTAAATGCACTCACCCATTGTGGGTGCTCCAGACTTTGCATTTCAGCTATTTCAGGTAATGGGCGCCCCTGCAAAGGGGCAACCTCCCCCCCCCCCAATACTTTCAGGTATCACCATCATTTGCTTGAAAGGGTTTTCTTCCTGCCTTTTTGCAACTAAAATGGAGTTATATTATATTTTTCACATGAAATGAGAAGCAGAAGTATGTGTGTGGGGTGCCCCCAACTGAACGGGGAACACACAGAATGACAATTATATTATCAACCCTTGGGTATTTTGGCTGAGTAGCTCAGGTGTCTGGCTGTGGGACCAGAAGTTGGGAGTTTTATTCCCATTCTGCTTCAAGGAAGAAAAGCCAGCCTATATGTAACCTTGCGGTCTGGCCAGGTTATATTGCTAAGGTAATAGAGTAGACCATCCTGCCAGCAACTCAACACTGAGTACTAGGCGGTGGTTAACTAACCTGACAACCCTGAATACTAACAGCCTTGGGTGGCGAAGTCCACAGGGAAGGGTGAATGCCCCCAAGTGGATTAAATCTCACTTGAATCCATCTTGACGGAGGTCAGCAGCTTCATCAATACTGGCCTGGGGTTGATGAGGACTTTGTGTGCCAAAAGGGCTCAGGACCAGAAAGTGACTCACAAAACTGGATAAGTGGTATGGGTGTCATGTTGCTATACGGAAGACAGATGAAGGGCCACTGCAATATATTCTCAGGACAGTCTTCATGGTTGATTGCCATGATGATCACCAATATTCATATTCGGAAGGAGGAGGAGGAGAAGAAGTAGAAATAGAAGTGTAGCCTTGGGCAAGCTGCAAACTCCCAGGGCACCCCAGAAGAAGAGAATGGGAAACCACTTCTGTGTTTTCTTTACCTAGAAACCCCTGGAAAGCGTCACCATAAGTCAGAATTGACTTGATGCCACACAATTATTAATTCTTATTATCTTGAGGGTGGAGCCAGAGATTGGGATTTTGATTTTTCACACTGCCTTGTGAAGGATCAAAATATGAAGAGCCAGACTGTGTATAACATTCACTGGGAAGGTGAGTGAGTCATGCTTCTCTCCTGTTAGCTGAAGGTGAACCCAAAGGGATGTCCTTGCCCCAGGCTTTTACATATCTTTCTACTGGATGACATCTCAAAAGCCCTTCCTTGAATTTCTCACCTAGCCTGATTCTGCTGCTTTCTTTGGAACAAAGACTGCCCACTTCTGCAAAATCTACTCATCCTGCTTTTAATCAATCTGAAATGTTACCTCTGCTTGCCCTTACTCCTTCAGTTGATAAAGTCAGATTCTATCAAACGTTGTGCACTGGGGATGTGGATGGAATTGATAATAAGAAAGTAAAATACAGGAATGTGCCATTGTTTTACAGGCCATGGTCTTCTCATCCTGATACAGTGGAACCCCGTATAATGAATGCTTCGTATAATGAAAAATTCATACAACTAAGTGTTTTTGCACTATTGGTGATACCCTGCACAACATTTTTTCATCATACAGGGTTTTCGTTAAGCAAGGTACACCTCGCTTAACGAAACCCCATATAATGAACATTTTTTTCATTACGCGGGGTATCGCCAATAGCACTTTGTATAACAAAAAATATATAACGAAGAGACCTGCAGAACTGAGTTTTTCGTTATGCGGGGTTCTACTGTGCCATGATGCATAGGTGGAAGATGTAACAGATGCTACTTCTAGTCTTTTGTTCTGTATTGCATTTCTCTTGCAACTATTATTTGGTTAAGCCCAATGGGTGGGGAAACCTAAGGAAGGGGCTTTGATTCAGGATTTGAGTTAGAAAAAGTAGGAGAAGTGGAGAAGCAGGAGATGCTGTTCCAATGGATGATGAGATGTATGTTACGACCTTAATTTAGATAGTAGAATTTGAATATAATTGCGCAAGATGGATAGTGGAATTATGAATCCGTATAGCAATCTTATGTATTTGCATTTAGATTTTGTTTTGTGGCATTAGATATTGTATATATGGAACTAATTCCTCTATGTTGCAGATATCTTGGACTTTGCTCTCAAAGAGGCGTTTGAATTCTCCAAGCAGTAGTCTGGCCAGACATTCCGCTACAGTAATGGAGTAGACTGTACAGCCAGCGACTCAATGCCGAGTGTTGGGCAGCAAATCTGACTCCCTAAAGGGGCCAATGGCTACGGGTGGATGAGCCCCTTTAGGTGGGGTGATGGCCCCCTCAGTGGAAGAAATGCCACTAGAAATCTTCATATTGGGCCCAACGGCAAAATGAGTGGAGAAGGAACGCTGATTCCCAACGGTCATGGAGACAAAAGAGGCCATGCCAGATGGACTGGCTCTTGAAGGTGCAGCTTGTTAATACAGTAGAGCCCCACATAACGAAAAAAACTCAGTTCCATGAAGTTCTTCGCGGTGTGGTTTCCCCCTGTTATGCGGTTCCCTATGGGAAATGCCCCACATAATGGAAAAAATGTTAGCTAACTGGGGTTCCCATTAAGCTGGGACCTTAATGTTCCATGGCAGGAGGACATTTTTCACCTTTGTCCCTGCCACAGAGCCCTTAGCTCCTCCCCTCAGCTGGTTGGAGGGGAGTGGGAGTGACCGTTGCTCCGTGGCTGGAGGACATTTTCCACCTTCGTCCCTGCCACAGAGCCCCCTTAGCTCCTCCCCTCAGCCGGTTGTAGGGGAGTGGAAGCGGCTGTTACCCATGACTTGGGCCTTAATTTTTATGTAATTTACCATCTTTGTCTGTAAACCGCTTTGGGTCACCAATAGGTGAGGAAAGCGGTATAAAAATATACTAAATAAATAAAATAAAATAAAAATATACCCCGGTTACCAAAAACCCCGCATAATGAAATTTTTTCCGTTATGTGGGGTATTGCCATTGTATAATGAATGCTTCGTTGTGTGACTTTTTCGCTATGCGATGTGTACCTTATGCAAGGTACCACTGTGTCATCAAAGAAGTATTGTAAGACTTGTAGATGGGAGCCACAGAAGTGGATTTGAGCCACGAAATCTAACATTAAAATGGAGCAGTTAGTCTCTAAAGAAGGGGTGCCCAAATTTTTCAGGCTCGGGCCGGTCACGTGGTTCATGGAGCCGGTCACTATGACCTGGGGGCCAGATGCAGCCTGATGCCAATTCACCCAGCCCGCGAAGCCCTCGTTGTTTATGGGTGCGTTTTAATTCCGCTTCCAGGAGCAACGAGGGCTTCGCGGGCTGGATGGATTGGCATCAGGGGCCACATCCGGCCCCCGGGCTGTAGTTTGGGCACCCCTGCTTTAAAGTGCCACGACGTGGTTTTTGTTGTTGTTTTGTCTTTTTGTTTTTCTGAGAGTCACGAATGGGACTGTCACTCGAACAGAAACCCGTCCTTTGTTATGACCGCAGTCCCAGCTCAATATAAATACAACTACGCTGTCAGGAGAAAGGGGCGGAGCCTGAGAACGCCACACCCATTGGGCGGGGACTGATCGTGGGCGTCATCAAGCGCTGCCTTATGCCGCGGAAGCCTGGGAATAAAACCCAAACAAAAAAGTCGTGGTGATGGCGCTTAAGGTAAATAAGGGCGCGCGGCTCTGGTCTCGCGCGGGGCAGGAGGAGAAGGGAGGGGGGGGAGCCGATGGTGTCTGGCCGGTTCCATCTTTGGCCATCCCCGAGGGGGAGGCGGCGGATAAAAAGCGACTGCGGAGGTATAACTTGCCTGTTCCTATGGTCAGAATCCCCCCCTCTTTCCAGTTGTTTTGGTCCACGGTCTTTCTCGCCTCTTTCTTTAAAGTCTTGAGGGTGGAAATCTAGTCGGGACTCTGTTGAATGTCCTTGCCTTCCCCTTTGCCTCTGGCCGTGGTTACTTCTGGGGATGGGCAGGGAAACGTGTGAAAGCAGCAGCTGTTGCCCCCTCTTTCTGGTCTGCTCACCGGGGCAGGCAGGGTTTTAATAGGCTCATAGCCCTAACCCAAGGGGAGAATGAATTCCCACTGACTTGCCTGCTTTCTGGCCAGTGCACAACGCCAGGTCAGCAGCTCAGGGTGTGGCCCACCTCACCTTTGACTTGCTTGCCTAGCATCTATCTGCCTTTTTGAGTTGAAAATGAATGGGGAGTTTTACCCAACTTTCTCCCTCTTATCAGTTTAAAAATAAAATAAAAATAAAGAAAAAAGCATACAAATACAATATATACAGGTGAAGCTCGGAAAATTAGAATATCGTGCAAATGTTCATTCATTTCACTTAAAAGGTGAAACAAATATATGAGATAGACTCACTACATGCAAAGCGAGAGATGTCATGCCTTAATTCGTTATATTCGTGATATATATACAGCGTACATGAGAATATGTGATGATTATGGGGTACATGAGATTGGGGGGATTTGATGTTTTCATAAACTGTAAGCCATAAGCATCAATATTATAACAAAGTAAGGCTTAAACTATCGCTTTGCATGTAATGAGTCTATCTCATATATTTGTTTCACCTTTTAAGTTGCATTACTGAACTGAATGAACATTTGCATGATATTCTAATTTTCCGAGTTTCACCTGTAAACCCCACAAAGTCTTTAAAAAAAACCCCAGAACTTCTTGTAAATATTCTCTATATGACATTTCATTTATATACTTGTCCCCTCTTTCCAAAATATTAAATATTCTTCCCCTGACCTTATTCCTTTCCCCTTCACTAAAACATATTCAATACATTCTCGCTATATCTGCAGTGGCTCAAGTGGCTAAGACGCTGACTGGAAGGCCGGAGGCCGGCAGTTCGATTCCCGAGTACTGCAGGACAGAATTAGCTCCCGTCTTTGTCCTCAGCTCCTGCCAACCTAGCAGTTTGAAAGCAGGAAACTGCAAGTAGATAAATAGGAACCACTTTGGTGGGAAGGTAAACAGCATTTCGTGCACTCCAGTGTCTAGTCATGCCTGCCACATGGCCACAGAAATGTCTGCAGAAGCAGACAGTGCTTGTTCTTCAGCTTTGAAACATACCTAAGGACAACGTCCGGGTTGGAGAGATAGGCAGGATATATTTCAATGCCATTTCCAGGGAATCCTAAGCAGGTGAAAGCATCTGCTTGGGAATCCCTTGAAGCAAATGGTGAGCCACTGTGTGAGACAGAATGCTGGACTGGATGGGCTGTGGCCTGTTCCAGCAAGGCTGTTCTTATGTTCTTAAATGAGCACTGAACCCTAGAGTCAGATATGACTGGCTTTCAAGCAAGGGAAACCTTTACCTTTATATCTCTCTAAAATGCCCAACCTTCTCAAAGATGGGTGAATGAGAGGAGGCAGTTGATACTTTCATGTGGTTTGGCAATCTTTATTCCACCCTCAACGAAAAGTGGACAAATGTTGATTATGTTTCTGTCACTAATTGCTTATCTGTCCTCTCTGCAGCATGCTTTTTCACCCAGTCATCTTGAGCCATGGGGTGTGTGTGTTAATGGTGCTACACAGAAAGAATGAGCAAAGGACCGTGGGGGGCTGGCTGAATTGCACTCCACTTCACTAGTTGTCTTCACATGATATGAAGGATTGGGTTGTTTGCTTGCTGCCTTACAATTTGGAGGAAGAGTGTAAGAACAGGGAAGAGTATGTGGCAGCTGCTTTTCAGTGCATAACCCACATTGCTCTGTAATAGAGAGTGTTAGGCTGCACTACCAAGAGAGTAAGAAAATCTGGAGGAGATGTATCTTTATTTTCCCTACCTGTCGGTAGAAATGTCAAAAGTCAGATGATGGAGTAGAGTGGAGGTGAGAGTGAACTGGGAGTTTCAAGACTGCTGAAGTCCTCTTTCCAATCCCCCCCCCCCCCTCTTCCAAAGGGTTAGGAAAAAGGAGGAGATACTGCTGTTTACTTTCACATCATTCGTTTTCATGTACTTTGCTTTCAACAATAGTGTTGATGCAATGCATGTTTGCTTCAAATACTTCTTTTTTGTTATGTATGATTAGGCTCCCTGTTACTGCACTGAGTCTGTGTCACTAAAGTCAGTGAAATATTCTTTCAGCCGTTGGTAGCCCCAGAGTTTAATTTTCTTGTCTGTTTTGTTTTGGTATTATTTCAAATCAAATCTTCATTACAGTCCAAGACCAGCATAGAACAGCAAAAGGAACAGAAGTTAAAATGGGGGTAGTAAAATATACCAGGCCTCCTCATTGGTATTATTTAGGATCAGATCACACATTACAACAAATTTATGTTTTATTCTCTTATAATGCTATCACTCTATCTATACAGAACTTTTTCAGCTAAATGCTTAAGAAATCAAATGTGGAAATAAATCTGAGCCATCTCTCACCTGACCAAAGGAAAATAAACACAAGCTTTTGCTAAATATGTATCGAAGCAAGCTCATGTATAGTGATGTTTTATGTTAAGTGTTATTATCTAGTTGGCCTATCAGTCTTAGGCACTTTCATGTGAGGCGAGGGAGTCCAGCCTTCTACTTCACATGTCCCTTTCCTTGTTAGAGAGTAAAGCCACTTCATCTCTATGGTATACACTTTGTATTTCTTTCCTTACATTCACAAGAACCTGTAACCACAATCTTGTACCGTCTAGGGCACATATTAATAGCACAATCCTGTGTATGCTTATTTCACTAAGATTGATAGAATTCATCCTATAGTATAGTAAATAGGTATTTTATTTCTCCTTATGTTAGTTCTGTGCAGTAGGTAGCGATAGAATGTTCCATATCGTGAAAACCCTATGATGAGAAAGCCCAAAATGAAAGAAGAGATGGTGCTGAAAGATGAGTCTCCTGGGTCAGAAAGTATCTAATTAAAAAAACAGGGAAGAACAAAGGGCAAGTATGAATATCTCTGCCACTAATGATGCAGTCTGAAGATGAAAAAGCTGCAGTTTTAGAAAGTGAAGTGAAAGCTGCTCTGAAAGCACTAGAGAGAAAGAGATTGGTAGGGCTAAATGGGATGCCATCCATTTCATGCCATCAAGAGTGAATTTATCAACATTCTAACAAGAATATGCCAACATTCTAGCAAGACTATGTCAACAGATATGGAAAACCAAACAATGGCCCATAGACTGGCAGTATTCAAAATCCAGTTCCCAAAAAGGAGATTCCAAAGAGTGCAGTAACTATAGGCTGGTTGCTTAAATTTATCATGCAAGCAAGGTGATGCTCAAGGTATTACAACAAAGGCATTCACTTCTTACGGAGCAAGAGATGCCTGATGTTCAAGCTGGATTCTGAAAAGGAAGAGACACCTGAGATCTCACTGCAAGTACTATTTGAGTGCACCAAAGAATTCCAGAAAAAAGATCAGCCTCTACTTTATAGATACTGTACAACTTTATAGATAGATAAATCTTTATTGTCATTGTCCTGCACAGAACAACGAGATTGGGGGGGAAAACACTTATCAACCCAACAAAACCTAAACAAAATACAACTATACAAAATTATCAACATACTCCCACCCCACATATACACATTTAACCCCTAAAAAGCTCTAAAACTCTATAAACTCTAAAAACTATATACAGAAGCTCCCTCATAGACTGCATTACGCTGCATTCAAAGCCAGAACCGCTTTTGATAGAAACTATTTCTCAAGCGGCTGGTCCTGGTCTTTATGACCCTATACAGTGATACCTCATACAACGTCCAAACTTGGTTCCACAAGTTTGGACTTTATACGGATTTGGACTTTGTATGAGGCATGCAAAATCCTAGCCACAATGCCTCATACAACGTCCAAATCCTTGCCGCGATGCCTCATACAACGTCGTTTCCATAGAGATACATTGTACAGCACAGACTTCAGGGCAAAGTCAAGGAAACAGACAGGAAACTGACAGAACTTTAAGAAATCATTGTCTAAAGGCTAAAAACATTACAAAAACTTGTCAAACAACCCTGATTGTCCAAGAACCTGAATGCTGCAAAAATCCCAGGAATGCTTCTAAAAATTCTGATGAAAAATTCAAAAAAATCCAAAATCGTGCTCAAAACCACTCCTAAACACTCTTTGCCTCATGCAAAACCCACAAGAGCAATGCGCGCATGTGCCCTGCCTTTTATACTGCCCAGGCACAATGCAACCTGGGAAAACCCCAATGCCTCATACAATGTCACACGACTTTGTATGAGACAACTTTTTTCAAGGAATTAGGCGATGTTGTATGAATCCGATGTTGTATGAAGCGGACTTTGTATGAGGTATTTGTATCTTCTTCTAGAAGGCAGAAGCTGAAAGAGATCATTTCCAGGGTGCGGAATGACTGTGTGTATCAGTTGTTATAAGTTGTTCTGAAGGAAAAGAATATGCCTTAGACTTATTTATTTATTTTTATTTGTTTTTTATATTTCTATCCCACCCATTTGTGTGGTATCCCACTCTGGGCAGTGTACAAGCAAATATCAAATAACATGACAGACCACACAACAAATCAAAACAGACAACTGACAAATACATCTCAAAATAAAATAACTAAAACAACTGGCATCTGAGGGCATAGGTCAGTGCTGGTGAACCTATGGCATGTGTGCTAAAAGTGGCACACAGAAGCCTTTCTTCTGGCATGGTGTC
Organism: Bradypodion pumilum; assembly: GCA_035047305.1. Taxonomy (NCBI): domain Eukaryota; kingdom Metazoa; phylum Chordata; class Lepidosauria; order Squamata; family Chamaeleonidae; genus Bradypodion; species Bradypodion pumilum. Next base: position 101,923,766 of record JAWDJD010000002.1, on the reverse strand, counting down.
ATCAAGGGGAAGCCCCGTGAAGCCCAGCCAACACCACTTCCCCACCACTCCTCTCTCTCTGCCAAAGGAGAGACAAGAGGGGAGGCTGAAATCCCGGGAGGCTGCAGCTGGGAGAAGTAAGGTGGGGAGGCCCATCGGGGGCACGGAGCCCATTGGGGAGTGGGAAGGCCGCACAGGGAGTGGGAAGTACGGGGCTTTTCTGGAGCCTGGCACGCCTTTCTGGTGGCTGTGTGGGGCTTTTCCGGAGCCCAGGAGGCCTTTCCTTTGGCCACATGGGGCTTTTCCGGAGCCTAGGAGGCTTTTCTGGCACCCAGTGTGGCCATGCATTGCTGGTTGGGTGGGGGGCACCGCCGGGGCCTGATGTAATGGGGGCTTGTCGGGGTGGCTTGCTGTGAAGTTGAGTGGTGTGGGGGTGGTTTGCATGTACATGCGCAGCTTCAAGTGTGCAGGTGACATCATGTGGGTGCACATGCACCTATGTGACATCACCGGCATGTGCGATGCCTGCCACCCATCTCCCTCACCTCCTTGGGCACTCAGTCTCTAAAAGGTTCGCCATCACTGGTGCAGGTGATCAGCCTGACAGACTAATTTATAGCTAAAGGAAGAACACTCTGAAAGGCTGCTTTGAACAAGATAGTTTTTAATTGCTTTTTAAAGATAGCTAGTTATGTGGCCACTGAGAAGGCTCTATTTCTTTATTGTCCTGTTTTGTGAATAAGAAGCTATGATTAGGAAAGAATATGGTGAGATAGAATGGTTTCCTTTAGTCAAGGGAACATTTTATCTTATCTGTTCAAACTGTATGCAGAATATATTGTACAAAAGCTGGATCAGATTCAGATGAAGGAGGAATGAAAATGCTTGGAAAAAACACCAATAATTTAAGACATGCATATAACACCATTTTATAGACAGAAAGCAGCAGTGATTTGAAGCAACTGAAAGTGAAAGAAGAAAGAACCAAAGCAGTACTGCAGTTGAACATTAAGAAGACAAAAATCACAGCTACAAAAGAACTACACAACTTTAAGTTGACAATTAAGAAATTGAAATAATTAGTCTACCTTGGCTCAATCATTTATCCAAATGGGAGAATGCAGCCAAGAAATTGGAAGAAGACAGAGACATTGAAAGGTAAAAATGAAGGAAATAAAAAGACCATCATAGTATAATTGAGTTGAAAGGAGTCTATGAGGCCATCAAGCCCAGCCCCTACTGATTGCACGAATCCAAATCAAATCAGATCTGACAGGTGGTTGTCCAACTTTCTATTGGATGCCTCTGGCATTGGAGCACTCACCACCTCCTGAGGTAACTGGCTCTGTTGTTGTGCTGCTCTAAGATAAGAGTTAAGAAGGTTTTTCTGATACTAGACCAAGATCATCCACGCTGTTGTATGATCACCATACAGTATATGGGCGTGAAAGCTGGACAGTAAGGAAAACTGGCTGAATTTGGAGGCTTAAATATGTAGAGCAGAGGTGCCCAAACATTTTTGGGCCATGGGCCGGTCACGTCATTCAGGGGACTGGTCACTATGGCCTGGGGGCCAGATCTGGCCCCTGATGCCAATTCATCTGGCCCAGAAAGCTCTCGCCGCTCCCAGAAGTGGAAGTAAAACGCCCGTACGGACGGGCTTGGACGGGCGTGTTTTACTTCTGCTTCCAGGAGCGATGAGGGCTTTGCAGGCTGGATGAATTGGCATCGGGGGCTGGATCTGGCCTCCAGGCTGTAGTTTGGGCACTCCTGATGTAGAACATTTATTCTTCCACTGTGTCATTACCAGTCTAATAAGCTGCTAGTTGTATCTCTTTCTCCCAAGTGAGGATATGACTATATTTGAGAACCAAATACAGTGAACCCCCGCCTAACGCCACATTTGAATAGCATCTTTTTCGATTAACGACGCTACTGACGCACCCTATGTGATCATTCGAATAGCGACAAAAACATCGTTATTCGAATAACGTTTTCTGCATAGCGACGCTACTTGGGGAACCAAGTAACGTCGTTATGCGAGGGTCTACTGTAGGATTTTTTTGGCTTTGTTATGATGTGATTCACAGCCTGTAATTACTTTTTCAGACATAATCAGTGTTTACACTTGGCTTATAGATTCAATCGGGAGTTTACTGTTTACATTGCATGCTGATACAATTGGCATTCCCAGCCTACAGCCTCTACTTTCTTTCTCCTTTCAGTCCCACCTCTGTTGATCTTTCTTGTCTATGTTCCCACCTCTGCATCTACTCAATTTCTGCATCTTACCGTGATTCTGCCTCTGCCAATCCTTTATTTTTTTTTTAATAGAGGATTTTCACTACTTCGTCTTATTGCTAGGTCTTGATTCATGGATGTTAGTGGGCGGGGGAGAGGGAAAGGAGAGACTCAGAACAAGTAGGGATTCCAACAGCACACTTTAGTCCTTGAAGCAAGACTGCAGCGCTGCTGCTTTGGGATGTACAGGAAAGAGCCAGTACAAAAATAGGTTTGAAGCAGTGAAAGAAGGAACAGTGGGAGGAGAGGTAGAGGAGGAATGCTGTTGCCTATGTATTATCAGAAGTTATGGGGCTGCGGTGGCTCAGTTGTTAAGAAACTCGCCTTGTTAGCTGGAAGGCCAGCAACGCGGCAGTTTGAGACCCAGGTACTGCATGGCAATTTGAGTGCCCGTCACCTGCCCCAGCTCCTGCCAACCTAGCAGCTAATTATTATTATCAGACGTTATGAACAATTGAGTAGCACCTTCATCTCTCCAAAGGCAGAGGTAGAAAGAGAGGAGGAGAGAGTGCGGGAGAGACACATGCTCATGCGTACTTGTGTGTGTGGATCTACACATGTGTACATGCACTCATCTACAAAGGAGGAAGAGGGGGACTGTGGAGGCTTAGTGGTTAAGACACTGAACTTGATGACTGGAAGGTCGACAAGTCATCAGTTCAAGACCCGTGTGCTGCACGATGGAGTGAGTGCCTGTCTCTGTTCCAGCTCCTGCCAACCTAGCAGTTCGAAAGCAAGAAATTGCAAGTAGATAAATAAGGTACCATTCCAGTGGGAAGGTAAATAGCGTTCCATGCACTCTGATGTCTAGTTGTGTCCACGGAAACATCTGCAGATGCAGACAAAGATGAGCACTGAACACTAGAGTTGGATATGACTGGCTTTCGAGCAAGGGCGGACTTTACCTTTACCTAGGAGGAGGAGGAGAGAGATGGTGGGGATGAGAGGAGAGCTAAAGTCTAAGGGAGTCACTTCTAGTGGACAAAGCAAAGCAAGCTGTCAAGATTCACAGCTGCTGCTCCTCTAAGTCCTGCAGGGCTGGGTTATCATCCTGCTGCTGTTGCTAAACTCCACCTGAGAGCCCTGGGGAAGGTTCTGGACCTTCATAAGCTCCACCTAGAGACCCTGGGTGGTTTAGCTATATAAGAAATTGCCCTTTCTCCCAGAAACTGCCTCAGCAACAAAAATCATCAGACTTGTAGTTCTTACCCGTCAAGCGCGGTTCCGCAAAATATGTGAAATTACTGTGCATGCGTGGATTCGTATGCGCAGTAACCCGTTTGCACATGCAGTAGCTCATTTGCACATGCACACCGTGGCCGTGCATGTGCAGTAAGTCCTTTCCCCACTGTTCAAATACGGGACGGCAGTGGGAAAGGGGAGGAACGAGTGCTCAAAAACGGGAAATCCCGGCAAATACGGGATACTTGACAGGTATGTTGTAGTTGCTTGGTTCCTGGATCTCTTCCTTTGTTCCTGCAGTCAAAGATCTTTGCCGTGTTCCTGAATTCAGTTCAAATACTATTAGAAAAGATACTTTGCACTTATTTTTGTAACAAGATCTGTTTAATAAATGTAATTCAGTGTTTCACAAATGTTAGTGCCAGTTGATATAAAGGGCAATGGAAATTTTTCTCAACCAATTTTGTTCTGGAAATAAGAGATGCTAATTATTGGGATACAAAGAAAGGGCTTCCTCGAAGATTGTGGTATTTTTGAGCCACAATCGGGCATAACCTGGTAATAATAATTTCGTGTCAGATTAAAGAAAGAGGTACTGTATGGGAATGGAGTTTAAATCATATGCAGACAAATTCAAAACTTGGAAATTATTTAGAATTAACAGGACAATGCACTACTAGTATAAGTTTCTTATGTTTAGATCTTAGTGGGGAAATCAGAGGAATGAAGAATGTTAATGTGCTATCACAATAATGGTCAAATGTTAGTTTCTTTTTCACTCTTCAAAGTGCAGGTATTTGCACACTCCTTTTTGACGGAGAAAGCCTTTTGTTTGCTATAAGAAGTCTCTGATTCAGAATGTTAATAGATTTCTAGCTTTTAAGATTTAATTATGTACTTAGACTGACTATAAATCTGAAAAGAATATTTAGAACCTACTACTTATAAATTGACTTATTTTCTTGTAATTCACCAGTGGTACTGATATGAACACATCTGTAATGTGAAAAGTACATTAATCCCTGGAGTTACCTTGTGTGTATTAAATTACTGCTCTTGGGGAAAGAAACACATGAAGGCATTTAGCGTTCAATCATGCTTATCGCTTATATTCACAGCAGCCATGATCCATTTCCACTCTAAGGGAAAAAAAATAGGTGGAACACACTTTTTAAAACCAAGACAGGCAATCATATTTTTAGGCAGCAATTTATACTCACTTAGAGGTAGGAACTAGGTCCGTTTCACCTTTTGGAACTTAGAGTAAACATTTATAGGGCTTCACTATTTACTTCTGAGTAGGTTTGGATTTCCAAAATGGCAGAAGGACTTGTGGTCTATGTGCCTAACCTGGCCCACAGATAGCCCTAATCTGGTTTGCAGGGAATGTTGTAGGGCAGGGGTCACCAATCTTTTAAAGTCGGAGGCCGGGTCATGCTCCCTCAGACAGTTGAGGGGGCTGAACTGGGGTCCCCCTGCCGTTTGCGTCTGGTTAATGACAGCTGCGGGTGCATTTATGGCTGTCGTAAACGAGTCCGCAGCTGATCCCGGCGGTGGCTGGAGTGAGGGTGTGGACCAGATGATTTGGCACCACGGGCTGGATCTGGCCCATAGGCCATAGGTTGCTAACCCCTATTGGAGGGGATGCCCTCCCCTTCTGGAAAGCCTGAAAACTTGGGAGCCTGGAAGAAGGAGGTGGGATCCATCTGTTTGCCTTTCTCTGCACAGAAACTAGAAACTAGAACTGATCATTGGAGGAGGAGGCTAGAGTGAAGAAACTGCCTCTTGCTGACAGCTAACCTGTTGTGTTCTGTTGGTTTTATTGTACACACGGATTACAATGTATCTGAGCCAATGTAACCCTGCCTATAGCAACAATGTAACCTTCAGCTGTATCATATAAACCCTGTAATAGGACGCGAGCTAATGACCACCAGCTGGCAGCAGCGAGCGTCCAAGCTCTCTTGGTCCAAACTCATCAAAGGCAACAGCGCGGGAAGTTTTCCCGCCACCACCTACACCTGGACAAGAAGGGCGTGACCTGCAATGACGTCACGCAGACAGTAGCCAATGGGCTACCATGGCACCACGTTCAAATGTGTTACTGCTGTATATAAAGAGCTATCGATCCGCCATTACCTCATGTTCCCTCTGTCCACGATGAAATAAACCTGAGTTAACCCAGCCCGAGGCTGTGTCCTGTGTCTTGGTTTGCATACACTAAATTGGCGACGAGGATGGGATGATGGATCCCCACGGAACAGCCAGGGCACAGAGCGGTTTCAACATCACCAAACCGCAAGACTGGGAGCTGCTTGAGATGGATTTCCAGGCGGCCCTGGTGGAACTCAGAGTCAAAGGAGAAGACGAGGAGAGGAAGAGGGCCATCCTCACCAGAATGCTCGGGATGGAAACCAAGCGGACGCTGGTGGGCATAATCGCTCCGAAGAAGGTGAGCGACTTTAAGGCGAGCGACATCATGAAACTGCTGCGAGAGTGGTTCTGCCCCTCGAGGGCAATGTTTCCCGCTCGGAGCGCGTTTTGGAGGCGAGTCCAAGCGCCGGATGAGTCGGTTGAGGCATTCGTGGCCGCCATGAGGGTAGCCGCCGCCCCCTGTAAATGGGGCGATATCCTGGAGTTGGTCCTCAGGGACGGCGTGTTGTGTGGCCTGAAAGACAAGGAGGTACAGCGCAGCTTGATGAATAAGGAGCCGCCACCCACGCTGGCAGAGGTCATTGAGGCCGCGGAAGCCGCAGAGTCCACGAATGCCGGAGTGGACGAGATGCACCAGTGGCGTGAGTGGCGTCCTAGAGCCGGCAAGGCGGAAAATTCGGTGCACGGGAAGACCGGACAGTCGGTGCACGCGACTCGACGGGCCTCAAAGTCGTCTACGGAAGGCAGCGACGGCGAGGAGGTCCAGAAGGTCCGGAAGGGTGGTCGACGCTGCGAGGGTTGCGGAGCGGCCCACGAGCGCGCGAGATGCCCGTTCAGGAAGGCCGAGTGTTACACCTGCGGCCGTCGGGGGCACATCGCCAAGGCGTGCAGAAAGAGGAAGGAGGGCCGGAGGCAGTCACAAGACCGCGCAGCCAGACCGGACCGTCCAGCGAGGCCCAAAGATGGCGCCCAGACCACGAGGAAGCAGGACGGCGTGGGCCGCGTCTCGGACGGCAGCGAGGACGACGCCTCAGTGTTCAGCGTGTCCGCGGGACAGTCCCATTACTTCGTTGAGGTATTAGTACAAGGGGCCCCTATTAAGATGGAAATTGACTCGGGGTCCTCCTATTCCATAATTCCCCAGAAAGAGTTCCTGAAAATCGACCCCCACGTGCGACCCAAACTTAAAGCGTTGAGGTCCACACTACGGGACGTACAGGGAAACAGCATTCCGGTATTGGGGGTCGGGAAATTTCGGGTCAATTTTAAGAGACATTCTGCGGAACTGCCCCTAGTTGTCCTCAAAGGGGGAAGCTGTAGCCTCCTAGGGACACAGTGGTTTCAGCCCTTAGGGTTGTTCATAGGGGGAGTGCATACCGTGGGGGGGGACCCAATACAAGCGGTTTGCGATGCGCATCCCGACGTTTTTAAGAAAGGACTCGGAAGGTTCAAGGGACCCCCTGTAGCTTTCGACATAGACCCGGAGGTCCGCCCGATAAGACTCAAACCACGCAGGGTGCCGTTCGCACTCAAGGACAAGATAGAGGCGGAACTGGACAAACTGGTGGGCCAGGGGATTCTTATTCCTGTTGATTCCGCGGAGTGGGAAACTCCAATCGTAACAGCTCTAAAGGCTAACGGGGAGGTGCGCATTTGCGCTGATTATAAGTGTACAATTAACAAGGCGATCCGCCCTAATGCATACCCGGTGCCAGTGATCAGCCACCTTTTGGCCAGACTAAATGGGGGGAAGTGTTTCGCTAAACTCGATTTGGCACAAGCCTATCAGCAACTTCCAGTGACCCCCGCCACGGCCGCGGCACAAACGATAGTTACACATAAGGGAGCGTTCCAGGTGTCGCGGTTACAGTTCGGCGTGAACTCGGCACCCGGCCTTTTTCAATCGCTCGTGGAACGCCTCCTAAAGGGCCTGGAGGGGGTGTTGCCTTATTTTGATGACGTGTTGATAACAGGGGGGAGTGAGGCTGAACTAGCGAAAAGGTTGGACAAAGTACTGACCGTGTTCGAGAAAGCGGGGCTGAGATTGAGGAAGGACAAATGTGTGTTTTTCGAGACCGAGGTCGAGTTTTTAGGGTTCCGGATCACACCCGAGGGGATTAAGCCATCTAAATCCAAAGTAGCAGCCATTAAAAAGGCCCCTCGCCCCACATCCAAAACCGAGCTGCAGTCTTTCCTGGGGCTCCTCAATTTTTACCATACATTCCTCCCGCGGAAGGCGTCCGTGGCCGAACCGCTCCATCGGTTACTTAAAAAGGAGGAACCATGGCTGTGGGGTGAAGAGCACGAGAGGGCGTTCAAGGAGCTAAAGCAACTCCTAACATCTGAGGCAATCCTGACGCACTTCGATCCCAAACGGCCAGTGGTCCTAGTCTGTGATGCATCCCCGGTGGGGGTGGGGGCGGTGCTTTGCCACGTGTTGGAGGACGGAAGGGAGGCCCCAGTAGCGTTTTACTCAAGGTCCCTGTCCCAAGCGGAGCGAAATTACGCACAAACCGACAGAGAAGCGTTAGCAATAGTAGCGGGGACCAAAAAATTTCACGATTTTTTGTATGGCCGCCCGTTCAAAATCGTGACCGATCACAAGCCGCTGTTAGGGATTTTCACGGCAAGCAAGCCCACGCCACAGATCCTGTCCCCGAGGATGCTGCGATGGGCTATTTTTCTCAACGCGTACCAGCATGAGTTGGAGTACAGGCCCGGAAAGGAAATCAGCCATGCTGATGCGCTCTCGAGATCCCCTCTGCCCTTGTCGGCGGACCAAAAGGCGAGAGCAGAAAGGGACCGCCAGGTGTTGCTAATTGAGGTTTTAGACGCACCCCCAATAGTACCAGCCGACATTGCTAGGGCGACTGGCAAGGACAGGACGCTGGAGAAGGTTAGTTCATGGGTGCAGAAGGGGTGGCCGGCTTCGTCCCCGAGTACAGAGTTCGACCCATTTTTTTAGGAAAAAGCTTGAGTTGTCCCTAGAGAGGGGGTGCCTTCTGTGGGGCCAACGGGTGGTGGTCCCTGCGCCCCTGCGGACGAGGGTGCTCGAACTGCTGCACGTCAGCCACCCGGGCATAGTTCGTTCAAAGGCGCTAGCCCGGAGTTACTTCTGGTGGCCACAGCTGGACGCGGACATTGAGCACATGGTCGGCACTTGCGAGGCTTGCCAGGAATCCCGACCTGAGGCGGCCCGGCTGCCGCATAGAGAGTGGGACACGGCAAGGGGGCCGTGGTCCAGGGTGCACGTGGATTTCGCTGGCCCGTTCCGAGGGACCATGTTTCTCCTGGTGGTAGATGCGTTCTCCAAGTGGCTGGAGGTTATCCCAGTGAAGAGCACGTCCTCCGCCACGACAATTAGCCGGCTAAGGAGAGTCTTTTCCACGTTCGGTTTACCCGACACTTTAGTCAGCGATAACGCTAGTTGTTTCACCTCCGCTGAGTTCGGAGCATTCATGGAGGCAAACGCCATTCGGCATGTCACATCCGCACCGTTTCACCCGGCCACGAATGGCCAAGTGGAACGCCTAGTGCGTACAACAAAGGACGCGCTGCGGCGCATGGGCCCGGGGGACCTGAATCACCAGGTATGCCAGTTCCTTTTAGCGTATAGGGTGACCCCTTTAGCGTCAGGCTACTCGCCGGCGGAGCTCTTGATGCGGCGAAAATTGACCACGATCCTGTCCAGGCTGGACCCGACGAGGGTCGAGGATAAAGGGAAAAACATAGGGTTGGCAGTCTCGAAAGGTTTCGCCACCGGGGACCCTGTTCACTGCAGGAACTATTCCAGCACGGGGCCGGCCTGGGTACCAGGGAAGGTTGTAGAACAGACGGGGCCAGTATCGTACCGGGTCGAGACTAACACCGGCCTCCTCTGGAGGAGGCACGCAGACCAACTGAGGCACCGAGTGAGTGGGCCAGTCAGTGGAGCTCAGCAACAGGATTCAGCGTTAGGGTTCTCCCCCACCCGCTTAACCCAAGGGGGAGACAGCAATGGACCACAGTCCCAAACAAGGGGGGAAGGAAGCAGAAGCAGCGACCCCGACTCATATCCTTTTGATACGCCAGTTTTATCAGGGGCCGGGGAAGGGGGAGAGGAGTTCGCGACCGCTGCCCCCGATAGTAGTTTTGAGTTTGATTTTGCGAGCCGGGGGGGTTTTCAGGAGTGTTCCCCCACCCATCCAAGCGAGAAGAGGGGTTTTTCGTTAGCCCCCAGTGCCCCCGGTTCCTCCCTAAGAAAGAGCACACCTCCCAACAACGCCGCGGAGCCGCGGAAAGTCACTAACGAGTCTCCCTCTCATATTACAGGACAGGAAACCAGGGGACAAAGAGAAGGTAGCAAACCCGGGGAGAGGCAGCCCGCATCGAGACCCCAGCGTGTTCGAAATAAGCCATCTTGGCTGAGAGACTTTGTCTCCTAAGGGGGGGGGGAGTGTGTTTAAGTGTGGGCTCGAGACTTTGTCTCGTCCTAGGGGGGAGGGGTGTTGTGTTCTGTTGGTTTTATTGTACACACGGATTACAATGTATCTGAGCCAATGTAACCCTGCCTATAGCAACAATGTAACCTTCAGCTGTATCATATAAACCCTGTAATAGGACGCGAGCTAATGACCACCAGCTGGCAGCAGCGAGCGTCCAAGCTCTCTTGGTCCAAACTCATCAAAGGCAACAGCGCGGGAAGTTTTCCCGCCACCACCTACACCTGGACAAGAAGGGCGTGACCTGCAATGACGTCACGCAGACAGTAGCCAATGGGCTACCATGGCACCACGTTCAAATGTGTTACTGCTGTATATAAAGAGCTATCGATCCGCCATTACCTCATGTTCCCTCTGTCCACGATGAAATAAACCTGAGTTAACCCAGCCCGAGGCTGTGTCCTGTGTCTTGGTTTGCATACACTAAATAACCAGATTTTTTTATAAGGGAGGTGGCGGGGACAGTCCACAGCAATGATCAAAACCCACCTTCATGCAAAAAAACTTATTGCTAATGCTCTTCTTTACACCTCTATCACTGTTTTGTCTTTGGTTATTTGTGTAAAATGAGATTTCCTGAAGCCCTGGTGGCACAGTGATTAAACTGCCCTACTGCAACCAAACGTTTGCTACTTCGATCCTGACCAGGGCTCAAGGTTGTCTCAGCCTTCCATCCTTCCGTGGTTGGTAAAATGAGTACCCAGCATGTTGGGAGCAATTGCTAATTAACTTGTGAACCGCCCAGAGTGCTATGGGGTGGTATATAAGTGTGACTGATTGCTATAAAGTACACAATTCTGAAGTTTGATATGCAGATGTATGAATTCAACTGCTGATCCTTTCATGTTCTGTTTAAAAGGTAATTTCAGTGTACTTCATTTTTTGCAGCCCTTGTTTAAATGGACATCTCACTGTTTTGTTTTTGTTTTGTCTTCACAGGGTAAAAAAAAAAGTGATAACACACAGGCAGCTCACTCCATTGCAATAGATAATGGAGCGATTTTTATAATACTGTAATTGGGAAACTAAATATATAAACAGATGCCAAGAAGAGAATATAAGAAACAGAAACAGTATAAGAAAGGAAGAATTGTGCCTGCATAGAAAATTGGCAGGCAAAAAATGGAGCTTGACCTAACCAAAGATGATCTGCCTTTAATGGCCAATACTACAGACCTGTTGGTGAGACATTATGTATTGGATCTGGATGTGGATTTTAAAAGCTGTGTGATTGGGGGCACAATAGTTCTGTTCTTTGAAATGCCCAGCAGGCGCAGGAGAGAAAGCAGTGAGCAAGTGGAAGAAGGCTGTTATTTGTGGTCAGATGACACGGGCGACATTCCTTTGTCAAATGTGAGTGCCTGCCTGCAGAAAAGTGGATGCAAGGATTTGGCTGGCTGTGGGAAAGGTAAAAATGATACTTCTGATAAAAATGGTAGCCATGGCAACAGGGAACAGGCTTCTGGGATTTCTAGTTCAAAGGACTGCTGTGACATTGAGATTCATGGGAATGAAGATTTCTTGCTGGTCCTGGACTGCTGTGATTTATCGGTGCTGAAGGTTGAGGAAGTAGATGTTGCTGCTGTTCCAGGCATTGAGAAATCTATAAGCTCTGCCAAATTAGTGCATGCATCGAAGAATCTGAAGGATCTGAGGAATCAAATTGTACCTGAACTTGTGACATTACCTGCAGATCACTGGAAAGAGCAGTTTCACTACTACAAGCGTTGCAGCCAAGCACCTGCTTGCGGAGAGCTTCACTTTACTATTGGCCCTTGGAGCCTGGAAATCAGGAAAGCAGGTGTCCAAGAGCCAAAGGACTTCCCTTGTGCCATAAGGATATGGTACAAAACAAAGCTGGAAGGAAAATCTCTTAGCTGGACTACAGACCAGAATAACAGGTATGTATGAGTCTTGGATGTATTTTTGTATGTCACAGAAGTCACAGATGTTACAAGTGAGATGGTTTCAGAGCTGAATTCTGAGTAATAATTTAATTTTCAGGTTGAATTTAGTGAGATGGATAACACATCAGGGAAAATTCAGAGCTTACAATAGTTTAGCAGAATTATATCACTTTAAGACAAGATCAAGTGAACACATTTCTTTCTTGTCTTAAATAGCTATAAGGAAGAGCTGATTGTGGCGTATTTTGGATAGAAGGTATAGGATGCAAACATAGAGCACTTTCACATTGCTTTCCCCCTCACACTCCTCAGTTCATTGTGGTGAGCAGTAAAGTAATTTTGTAATAAAGAAAAATGTACTTCATGACAGATTGTTAAAATATGCTGGGTATCATTGCTTCATATTATAAGAGAAAGGTCTGTGTTCTATTTGCTTTAATTTGTCATGTAGGATCTCTACATAAGTTGATAGAAGCTGTGATCTACAATCTATCTCTAAGGCCATGTATCATATGTGATGGTTGTACTAAAATTTATAGATGTAAAAACAGAAATACTTAGGAAATTGTAGAACTTAGAGATACAGTGTTCTATATTTCCTGAATCATGCAATTTACTTATTTTTCATTTGGCATCTGGTTCAGGACAACCCTATATTAACTTACACATTTGTCAGTTCTTGACCTGATTTCCATTGCTGTTTTGTCTATCTGACTTGTCAAGAACAAATTGTTTTCATAACTCAACACTTGAGTTATTAACTAAATGCTTAATGGCTGTTGAGAAGAGAAAAGAGATACTGCACTTGAAAAGATATGAAAGATTTTTGACTGCCTCATGGATGGGTTGTTTAAAATGTTTGTCAAGGCCTGTGAGAATTTAGATCAGAGTTGAGAAAATAGATATGTTTACCCTTCACCATGTATCTTTTTTCAAATCTACATTGCTTCCCCTGGAGTATTTGCTTACCCTTTGTGGCAGAACATTCAAGTGTCCTTACAGTACCTTTATGTTTGACACATGAGCATCACAAGTTCATCTTGTGTAAAATAGATGTTTTCTTGAATATTATATTATATTATATTATATTATATTATATTATATTATATTATATTATATTATATTATATTATATTATATTATATTATATTATATTATATTATATTATATTATATTATATTATGATGTGTTATGTTATGTTATATCTATACCTATAAATCTGTGTGTTAACTGTTGGAATGTGACAAAGGATGTTGCACCAGGCCCCACTAGCCCCGACCGAGCCTCTGTGCACTCACCCGACCGGGAGTTGCAGGTAACTGTCGGGTTGAATTTTGCGCTAGTGGGGCAGGAGCCCCCCGACCGCAAACAAAAAGAAAGGACTCAATTTCCCAAGGTTCCTTAGGCCGCACCACAGCCAATCAGGCTGAGAGGCACGAGCAAAAGGAACGTTTAGAAACACGCCGCGGCCAATCAAAATGAAGCCGCAGGAAAAAAACTGCTGCACAAACGATAAACACAAACCCAAAACTACAAGCCCCAGTGTCCTGCGTGCCATGAGCGCGCAGAACGCTGAGTAAGCCGGTGCGCGAAAAATAAAAATAAAAAACACACTGGGAGCACAAGTCCGCCGCAGGCGGACGCAGCACCTCAAAACCACGCAAACACCTGCCAGCCTTCTTGCATGGAGTAACGGGGAGGAGAAGGACTCCCTCTTCTCCACGCTACCCCACCGAAGACACGGCGAGACCACCACCGGCCTCAACAAAAGTTGAGCCGGGGTGGAAAAAAAACCACAACAACAGAGGGAGTTCAGGGAGGGGGGAGAAAGGTATTGATGCCTTTGCCCCGCCCCCTTGAAAGCAAAACAATTCCTCCAGAAAGGAAAGGCACCGGACGGCGCTCTGCCCGGTGCCTTTACTTTCCGAGTAAGTGTTTCGCTTTCAAGGGAGGGCGAAAGCATCATTGCCTCCCCCTCCTTGAAAGCGAAACAATTCCTCCTCTGTAGCATGGGGTGTGTGGAAAGAGGATACCTCTCTCTTCCACACACACCCCACCCATGCTTTGGCGAGGCAACGGGGAAAAACGATGTTTTCCCCTGCAGCCTCGGAGGCCTGCCCAAGCCAGTCCATAGCTTGGGGGGAGGGGATACCCTCCTCTTCCCCCCCAAACCCAGGCTACGGCAAAACACTGGCCAGCCCCCCTGTAAAAAAATACATATAAATAAATAAAAGAATCCCCACCTTCACCCCAACGCAAGGATTTAACGCGGCCTGGCCAGCAAGGCAAGGTCACGTTAAACCCTCCCAACCCCCCCCCCACACACACACACATTGAACACATTCCCAGGTAAGCAAAGCCAGCGGACGGCGCTCCGCCTGCTGACTTTACTTACCCCAAAAATAAAACACAAAAATCAGAATCAAAAACATTCAAAAATAATCAAAATCAAACCCAAAAATAAGAACAAGACAGAACACACAGAACCCCCCCCCCCCGAAAAAATAACAAAACAAACCCACAGAGAAATTAAACCAGAGAACTCACCCCCACGACGTCCGGAAATGAATTGAGGAAAGAAAGAGACTACTTACTGGAAGAAGCGACAACGAGAGGCCAGTAGAGAAAAACAGTCAAAGCAAAAGAAAACCTGAACAGCACCACCCAGAGGCCGCAGGAGAAAAAACTGTCAGAAATATTCACAGAAATGATTCACACATTTCTAAAATCCTGTGTTCAGTTTTCACTCAAAAATAAAAACACAACATTTTAAAATATTTTAAAAATATTAAATTTGAAAAAACATATACTTACACATTTTTAAAATTTGTATCCAAAGTACAACTATTAAAAAAATTCACATAGTAAAACATTATTTGGTTTTAAAAATTGTAAAAAATTATATCATCCTTTCCTCCTTTTTTTAATCCAAAAAAACACACACCAAAAAAAGCTGATCACAGTTTATAACAGCCCATGCATATAAATAAACATTTTAAAAATCACAAAACCTTTCAACACCATTTAAAACAGCCTGGCACCATTTGTTCAAGAAAAAAACACCTTTACTATCCAACACAATTTTACGTCTTTTTATATAACAATACACATAAAAAAAACCTTCCAAAACAATTTAAAACAGCCCGGCACCGCCGGGCAATCTCTGCTAGTTATATTATATTATATTATATTATATTATATTATATTATATTATATTATATTATATTATATTATATTATATTATATTATATTATATTATATTATATTATATTATATTATATTATATAGTAATACCTCATACAATGTCCAAACTTGGTTCCACAGGTTAGGACGTTGTATGAATTCCGACTTTGTATGAGGCATGCAAAATCCTAGCCGTGATGCCTCATACAACGTCCAAATTATTGCCACCTATGCTTTGTATAACATCGTTCCCATAGAGATACATTGTAACAGCACAGACTGCAGGGCAAAGTCAAAGAAACAGGAAACTGACAGTACTTTAAGAGGGGCCAGAGGGGTGCGTTTCTCCACCAGCAGGGCCCCCTCGATGATGATGATGATGATGATGATGATGATAATAATAATAATAAGAATAAGAATAATAATAAGAATAAGAATAAGAATAAGAATAAGAATAAGAATAAGAATAAGAATAAGAATAAGAATAAGAATAAGAATAAGAATAAGAATAAGAATAAGAATAATAAGAATTAATAATTATTTATGTACTGTACCGCAATTCTCTGCCCAAAGGGAGACTCAATGCGATTTACATTTCCGGAGGTGGGGAACCACTTTTGGGGCTGCGGAGAGGCGAGCCCCAGGTGCAGTGAGTTCTTTCTTCCCTGCCTCCTCCGGCCGGCTGCTGGTCCCAAAAGTGGCTCCCCACCTCCAACGGACCCCACCGACGCCAGGGCTTGGAGGCCCCACAGAGCTCAACCGGCAGCTGGCCGGAGGAGGCGGGGAAGAAAGAACTCGCTGCACCTGGGCGTGCTTCTCCACGGCCCCAAAAGTGGCTCCCTGCCTCCAATGTACCCCACCGGCACTGGGGCTTAGATGCCCCATGGAGCTCGATCGGCAGGCGGCCGGAGGAGGCAGGGAAGAAAGAACTCGCCGCACCTGGGGCTCGCCTCTCCATGGCCCCAAAAGCAGCTCCCCACCTCCAACGGACCCCACCGATGCTGGGGCTTGGAGGCCCCATGGAACTCGACCGGCAGCTGGCCGGAAGAGGTGGGGAAAGAAAGAACTTGCCACACCTGGGGCTTGCCTCTCAGTGGCCCCAAAAGCGGCTCCCCGCCTCCAACAGACCCCACCGACGGCAGGGCTTGGAGGCCCCATGGTGAGGCAAGTTCTTTCTTCCCCGCCTCCTCCGGCCGGCTGCCGGTCGAGCTCCTCGCTGGTTGTTTTTCCCTGCGGGAGGGAAGGGTAGTTCGGCTGGCAGCCGGGGAGGATGCAGGGCTGAAGGACCCAGCCACGGCCTCCTCCCCGGGCAAATGGGGAAGTTCTTGCATTCCCCACCGCCCGGGGAGATGCAGTTGCCGGGTTCTTCGGCCCTGCGTTCCCGGGCGAACAGGGAGTGTGCAGGGAGATGCAGTGGCTGGGTCCTTTGGACCTTCGTCCCCGGGCAAATGGGGAGGGTGCAGCGCAGCGGTGGCCTGCGGCGGCCTCACTGTGCACCCAGTGATGATGCCAGTGCGCTGTTGCGCACTGGTGCATCCTGGGTTTTTTCTTCGGATGGCTCTGGTAGGGCTTGTGCCCCACCTGCGTCATCCGGACCCCCTTCTTTGACCGAAGGGAGGACCAAGGTAGGTGGCGTGTGCTGGTCAGGTGGCTGGGTAGTGGAGGGGGGAAGGAAGGCTGGACCAACAAACGTACGGGTCTCCTTTATAGGTATAGATTATATTCTTATATTATACCTTGGATACCTTGGAGTTGTTATTCAGCGAAGAGTCTGCACAATAGTAGATGTCTCTGCAGCAACATTCCACACATGCAAATGGGCCCACCTGGGGGCCCGCCCCCCACCCCTGGGCCCGCCCCCCACTCCAGCTGCCTTACCTTTTTGTCTGCAGTTGTTGCGGCTGCTCTCTCAGCTCTGCCATTAAGCGTCGTCTCAGCCTGACTCTGGCTGCCACTGTCGGCCTCCCCAGCGAGTACAGTCAGTGGGTAGCCATAGCAGCCCAGCCCCTCTGTCCTCCCGTGGGTTGTGTCAGGCAGAAGGGAGATTCCATTTGGGCGGGTGGGCAGAGGACTCATTTGGGGGGGCGGAGGCCTGTGGAAGGCAGTGGCCCGGTCCCATCCTCCACCCGCCCCTGGCTGTGGGTCCCCCCCCCCCCGCGGCATGCCTCCTCTGCACTAGAGGAGCCATGCCACGGTGGCTGCCCGCCAACAGTAGTCGCTTGGGCAGGGGCGGCTGTAATTGCCGCCGTCCATACTGTTGGCTAGGCTGTGCGCCACCTGAAATGCCGGGCAGACTTTGGCACATGTGTGGAATTTCATACACGTGCCACAGCCTGGAACACCAGGCATGGTTAAATGCATGCGTGGATTCTTGTGCATGTGCAGTCACCTCTCCTGGTCGTTTCTGCCAGCAGGGGGCAGGCGTTGCAGCCCCTTTTCGGGGGCAAGGACCCTGAGGTGGGCTGCCGGTTACCCACATCGGGTGCCGGCCATCCCAGACGTTGAAGGTAGGTGTGCATGCAGTTTCCAGCACAATCGGTGCAGGGGTGTCGCTTTGTATTAGGGGGCCCTGTGATGTCACAGAGCCCCAGATCTGGTCAGCTGGGAATTGGTTGAGCTGTGACGATGACATCACAATCCCCCCTGGTTGGCTTTTCCCCCTTGCGTTTTCTCCTGTTGGTGGGGGCGTCCCCTTTGCGGATTGATTTAGGGGGTATACCCCTCCCCATGGCACTTGTCGCCCCCACAGTGGCCGTCTCTTCGTCCTAAGGTATGTGTGCCAAGTTTCAGCGCGATCGGTGCAGGGGTGTGGATTTGTATAAGGAACATACAGCGCTGGACCTTGATTTTAGTTATATAGATTATGTGAGGTAGAATGATTTTTTAATCATTTGAATCGGTAATGTTTCTAGCTACTTTATGAGACCTCCCTATTTTATCCTGAAAACTATTCTGTACTGTATTTCCTGAGATACTGATTGGCTAAGGATGGAGGATTTGAACTTGGATCTCCTTGTTCCAAGCTAAATACTCTCACTAACCATTACAATGAATGGGTTGATTCAGATCAATGGTTACTGTGTATGTGACTTTCTTGCCAAGAACAAAACACTGTGACACAAAGCAACAATGCAATTAGTAGTTAAATGCCTATTATAGACCAGGGTTTCTCAATGTTTTTCAGCCACGGGCTGGACCATGCCTCCTCAGGGTGCTGAATGGGCTGGATTGGTGGTGCCCCCACCATAAATGCTGACGTAAAATGGGTCCACAGCCGTAGACTCATTTAGGGCTGTAGTAAATGTGCTTACGGACTAATATATGGCTGTAGCAAATGCGTTTATGATTGCTGCAAATGAGTCCGCAGCCGATTCTGGCAGCGGTGGCAGCTGGAGTGAGGTCAGGGGCTGGATTATTTGGCGTTGCAGGCTGGATCCGGCCATAGGTTGCGACCCTCTGTTATGTACATTCATAGAACATGTGAATAAGGTCATATTATTTGCATAATATGTAAATGTATCTATCAAGGTTTGGAGGATTGTAATATGGTAACCCTACCTCTGGATTGTGCTACTTCAGATTTGGTAGGATTTCATATTATGGAATGATTTTTCAGTTTTTTAAAAAGTAATTACACACAGAAAACTAGTCTATCAGACAGAAGACTAGCAATCAAGTTGTTGGTCTAGAAGAAATATGTGTGGGAGAAAATTCACATGCCTCTCCAGGATCACAGCCAAGACAAAAATGTACCACCTCATCTAGTCCTCAATTCTGCAATCAGTTGGTGATTCTTTTGCAGTTAGTTGTATTATTTGCATGGTTTCTGACAGGTCTCCATGCAAATGTGAATTCTTCCCCCGGTACTCAGTGTGTAGAAAAAAGAAGAAAAACAGTTATATTGCCTTAAATCCTTTCCAACTCCTGTTAATATTTTTAGCTCTGGTGTTGATGTTTCAGCGTGTGGGAGGCTAGCGGCATGTGTCAGGTAAACAGGTGGTCTAGCTTTGCTTCCTCTTCCTTCAGTAAACATCATGGTAAAAGAATGGGGCCTGCTGGGCAATTGCAGTTAAATTCTTGAGAAGAGAGAAACAAAGGTCACTAGGCTGTGCAGCTTCCTAAATATTTCATATATTTTTTCTTAATGTGTGAAGGTAGTGACTGAGAATTGAGCAGACTTTCTGTGTTGGTAGAAAAAATGTGAGAAACTTGCAGTTATGTGGATAAAAGCCAGTTCTTAAGCAAGGTTTCAGTCCCTTTTTATCATGACAGCAAAAAACCTAAACTCATATTTGACCTGTGCAGATCATGGTGTACAGGTAAAACTTAGAAAATTAGAATATTGTGCGAATGTTCATTCAGTTCAGTAATGCAACTTAAAAGGTGAAACAAATATATGAGATAGACTCATTACATGCAAAGCGAGATAGTTCAAGCCTTACTTTGTTATATTGATGCTTATGGTTTACAGTTTATGAAAAACCCAAGCCCCCAATCTCATGTACCCTATAATCATCACATAATCTCATGTACGCTGTACACCATGATCATCACAATTATAACGAATTAAGGTATGGCATCTCTTGCTCTGCATGTAGTGAGTCTATCTCATATATTTGTTTCATCTTTTAAGTGAAATGAATGAACATTTGCACGATATTCTAATTTTCCGAGTTTCACCTGCATGTCAGTGTAGAAAAACATTTACTGATGAGGATTTAAGTTTGGCCAACGACAAAGCCAAACTTGTCAGTCCCAAGTTCGATCGGGACACGAAAGAAGAAGAGGAAGAATGTAGAAAAAGGCTGAAATAATTATTATTGATTCTTATTGAATACTTCATTGCAATCCAAAGCACTACTGAAAGAGGCAAAACCTGTGGCACTTATTCTTTTCTTGAGGAGCAGCTATTCTTTTACTTCCACTCTTTTGGTCTCTTTGAGTGCATGCCATACATTTCCCCAAATAATTATGTGACTGTCATTTGGTACTGTAGGGAAACTGTGCTGGATTTGGAAACCCATTATGTTAGGGCAGAACCTAACTAATCTCATATGGTCTCACCTCCATTGGCTAGGATCTTGCAGGTAGCCCTGATATATTCCTGTGCAGCCTACATATAGGCTACATATAGGCTGCACAGGAATATATCAGGGACTGCGGTGGCTTAGTGGTTAAGATGCTGAACTTGATGACTGGAAGGTCAGCAGTTCGAGAACCGAGTGCTGCATGATGGAATGAGCTCCCCTCTCTGTCCTAGCTCCTGCCAACCTATCAGTTCAAAAGCAAAAAATTGCAAGTAGATACAGTAAATAGGTACCACTTCGGTGGGAAGGTAAACAGCGTTCTGTGCACTCTGATGATTAGTCATGCCTGTCACATGTCCACAAAAGCATCTGCAGACACAGACAGCACTGATTCTTTGGCTAGAAACAGAGATTAGCACTGAACCCTAGAGTTGGATATGACTGGCTTTTGAGCAAGGGCGACCTTTAACTTTACCTAGCCTACATAGAAATAAATACTGGATTGGCTTGGATTTATTAACTCCTTCACTTTACCTCCTTCCACTGCAGCCACAAGAAATAATTTGACTTCCATTTCAGATTAATTGTGGTTTGTCATATCATTTGAAGTTGTTAGCGTACGGTTAGAAGAAAACTAGCTAAAAGGAATTGTGGTGGCTTAGTGGTTAACTGAACTTTTGACAACTGAAAGATAAGCAGGTCAGCAGTCTGAGACCCGAGTGCTGCAGGACAGAGTGAGCTTTCTTCTCTGTCCAATCTCCTGCCAACCTAGCAGTTTGAAAATAAGAAATTGCAAGTAGATAATTAGGTGGCTCTTAGACTGTAAACAGAAATGAGCACTGAACCCTAGAGCCGTGATGGTGAACTTTGGCACTCCAGATGTTCTTGGACTTCAATTCCCAGAAGCCCAAGCACCCTGTGAATCCACACGAATGGGTTTACTGTGATTCATCCAGCACACACTGCCCTTGTCGCTCCCGGAAGTGGAAGTAAAACACGCCCAGACGGTTAAGGCTCTTCTGGGTTAACCCTTCCTCCATACGGGCATGTTTTACTTCCACTTCCGGGAGTAGCGAGGGCAGCGTGGGCCAGATGAATCGCAGTTTTCCGTTCCCCCCTTTCCCTGCCGTGGGGGGGGGGAGCAGGAAAGGTGGGAGGCGGAAGTTTTCCATTTCCCCCTTTCCCTGCCATGGTGGGAGGGAGGCCTTTGTTCCCCCTCAACTGTTTCGATGTGTGTTTTTTTGTCAACCTTCGAAACAGTTGAGGGGGAAGTACAAAGGCAGCAGGCAGTGATTTGTGAGGGGAGGCACTCTCCCTGGCGGATTGCTGGCTGCCGCCTTTGTATTAACCCCACCACTGTTTCGTGTCAGCTCTTGAAACAGTGGTAGGGTAATACAAAGGCCACAGCCAGCGATCCAGCAGGGAGAGCACCTCTCCTCACGAATTGCTGCCTGCTGCCTTTGTTTTTCCCCCCTCAACTTACCCTAGGGCGGAGAAGCGCTGCATCCGCCTTCGGTGTCCCTGTGCTCCCGCTGCGTGAGGCGTTTTTATTTTGTGTGCATTGGCTTTCCCGGCCTCCTTCACGCTCACGTCCTTCAGCCTGATTGCCTGAGGGGTGGCACGGCGCAGAGGACACTGGGATGTGTAGTTTTTTTGTTCTTGTTTGTGGGGCATTTGCCCCACTCTCTGTTTCAGGACCCTTGCGGCATTGTGAGTTCGGTTTTAAGGTAAGTGTGGGCGGCTTGGTACAGGATGGTTGGGCTGGGTGTGGGCACTAATGCTGGACACTCACCACCCATCCACCTTCTTATAGGTATAGATGTGATAGAAGTCTATCAGTGGAAAACTTATCTCCTTTTGCTGTTATTCTTCTTGCCTGAATAAGGCTCCTTTCATGTCCCCAAATGCAGCTCTTGGGTATTGAAACCCGACCTTCCAGTCTCCAGCTCAGCGCCCTAATCACTAAGCCACCGGGAGAGCTTCCATTGAAAAATACATAGAAGAAAATTGCTGATACAGTACTACTTAAGTTCTTTCTTCTCGGGCTAGAATCGAGATGCATGATGGAGGTATTGGCAGTTTGAACTCCTGTGTCTCTTTGGAATTCACTATTTCCTGGGGATGTAATGTGTTTTATTTAATCTTTTCTCTCTCTCTTCCCTATAGGTCATGTGTTTATACGATAGGGTCTCCAATAAACAACAGGGCCCTTTTTCCTTGCCAAGAACCGCCTGTTGCCATGTCAACATGGCAAGCCACAGTAAGAGCAGATGCAAGCTTTGTTGTTTTAATGAGTGGTGAAAATGCAGCGGAAGTAACAAAATCTGAAGAAGGTACAGCATATATTTGCCACCTTAATATATGGTACAAACAATTGTTTAAGAAGTGTCTTAATACTAGAATATAATTCTTCCTCGCAAGCCTACTATGATTTTCATGTTCTTCTGTTCTCACCTTTCTCTGAGTCCACCTCTCGTCTGCCCACTACATTCTTGATTCTTACTTTGTCCATGTGACTTATTCACAACCTCTGGAAGGGGTGGCCCACTAAAATCCTATGCATTAACTGAGAAATTATTAGAAAGTATTAGGGAATAAATTGCTGATTAGTACCAGTGCAGAACATTAGGCTGCAAATTGAGAAACTTCTCTTTATGTCTTGTTAGTTTTGAAAGTTAACAGCTCGGTTACCATAAAAATCACACAACAAAAGGAAATCCATAGAAAATAGTGACTTGGTTTACAGATTCCCCCCCCCCCCCCGAAACAGATTAATTGGTTTTCAATGCATTCCTATGGGAAGCCATGTTTCAGTAAATGTATTTTGGGTTTCAGTGCATTCAAATGGGAAATTGCATTCAATGAATTCCTATGGGAAATTCAGTTAAAGTAATTTTTTGCTGTAAGAAACGTCCCGGAGAACACATTAATTACATTAACCGAGGTTCCACTGTATACCTTTCTCATTTCAACAATATGAAATTGAGACTGTAATCTATTTTCAAATGGGATTTATTCTCAAATAATGTTATAAATATAGGCAACAAAAAGCATATATGTCAAGATAAGATAAAAACAGATACAAATGTATTAAGAAATTATTCTAATCTTACAAACTAGAGTAAAACAGCTGAGAAACTCACTATATAATGAAGTGCATCAGCTATAGCGGTTGTGGCGGACCAATGACACGTGTACTCAGAGCCCTCTCTGTTGGCAGACGTGCCATTGGCCCAGCACAGAATTTGCCCCACTCCTCTCCCCATCAGCCCAATGGGAGTGTTTCCTCGCTCCCCCCAGCACAGAGTTCACCCTGTCCCTCTGCCCAGCAGCCCAATGGGAGCATTTCCTCGCTCCCCAGGACAGAGTTTGCCCTGCTCCTCTGCCCAGCAGCCCAATGGGAGCGCTTCCTCGCTCCCCAGGACAGAGTTTGCCCTGCTCCTCTACCCAGCAGCCCAATGGGAGCGCTTCCTAATTCCAGCACATAGTTCACCTCTGTTTGGGCACTCGGTCTCTAAAAGGTTTGCCATCACTGAGCTATACCATGTAAAATGAATGTAAGTGTAGATATGTAAGTGAATATTATGTGTGTGTGTATGAAGTACAGTATATAGCATACCAAAAAAAGAGTACTTGGAAATGGTTTACCATTCACTTCTTCTGAGAACATCCTGAGATTTTGCACCTTGTCTAAAGCCACAGAACTTGGTTCTTCTGAGACGCACAGGGAGATATCAAAATCTCAACCTCTGGATCCACAGCTAAATACCTAAATTAAATGACCTATCCAGATACCTAATAATTATGGGCCATTAAGTCTATTCTAATTAATAGTGAGCCTTTTCAGATAGAAAATATATGCAAGTGGTTCACCCTGACTAGTAGAAGAAATTAGGTAACAGTATATAGGTTTTGTGTACCTTTTACAGTTTTCAGTGTATGAAATGCTTTACAGTTCTTATTTTATTCTGAGCACATGCATGTTCCTCAGGTATAAATCCTATTGTCATCAGACATTCTCCCAAGTAAAAGTGTGGTAAAGTTAGACATCTGCTCAAACCCTTTATTGATTTATTTAATCATATTTCTAACGCCGCCCCCTCGCCAAGGCAACTCCAGACGGCTTACAAGTGACAGTAAAAACACAAAAAACATTAAATTTCAACTTATTTAAGTTAAAAAAAATTAAAATTTCTTATAAAAATCTCTTTAAAAATCTTTAATAAAAGAATGATGGGGAAATATTTATGGAAGTTTTCTATAACTAGAATTATATAAATGAAATATTACATATTCCAGCAGTTCAACAAATTTTTACGTTATTTTGTTGTTCCACTGTTCAAAAATTGATCTGTACAAGACATTGTTTTCTTTCTCATTAAAGCTTTGCTGGCACTTAAGTAAGTGGATCTCGGTGGGGTGGAATTGTTTTGAAATTTGAGAAACTTAATCACGGGAGGGGGACATTCAACATACTGTTGATTAGTGTATCATGAGTGACATCAATATTCCTTCATTTTAGTACTGATTTCAATCTGCTTTACCAAACCAAAGCTATGTTTCTGATACTTTTTTTTTTGTCCAGTGTTTCCAAGGAATAATTTCCTCCCTTTAGTAATTATAAGTTACTTTAAAGATCCTTTCTCTATTTGCAATGTATTTCTTATTACACAAATATAAGAGTTTATGAAATAGACCAGTTTATAGAATTAACTTTTGAACCAATATTTGGAACCAATGAGAGTACAGTACTGTTATAATTGCTTTGGTTGGGAGATAGAAATGCCTTTTCCCCATTGTGTAAGATAACATCATTCTCAGTATCTTTCCCGTTATCATTTTGTAAAGGCTACATGCAATGTAGCTGAATCCTTTCTGACTTCAGCTAATTGTGTATCGGCCCAGAACAATTTGTTGAATGCTGTATCTTCAGAGGGATGGAGCTAAGCATATGTGTTCTCACAGTGCCTTCATAAAAAGTGCCTGAGAAGAAATTTATAATTTGTTATCATCCAGGATGTAATCCTTGAGCTAAAAGTCTGACAGCTGCAGATTTGTTAGTGGGTCAGCCAGAGAACTCCCTGCTTCGGCCACTTCCGCAGTGCTTGTCACTATGTAGCCCTCTTCTCAATATAACAATACTAGCAGATTTTGCCCGGCAGTGCCGGGCTGTTTTAAATGGTTTTGGAAGGTTTTTTTTCTTAATGTTGGTAAAGAGCCGGGCTGTTTTAAATTGTGTTGTAAGGGATAATTCTTTTTGGTAATTTATGTAAAAAAGAGGTGTGTTGGTGGTTAGGGGTGGTTTTGGGTGTGCACAACCACCACTACCCATACAATACCACTCCAACCACCAACACACACATTAAAAATTCCTGGCAAGGCAGGAGTGGTGTGTGTGTGTGTGTGTGTGTGTGTGTGTCAGAGAGAGAGAGAGAGAGAGAGAGAAGCAGTGTGTGTGTGTGTGTGTGTGTGTATTGTCCCCCCAACCCTTCCAGAGCCAGGGGACCCTGCAGAGAGGGGATTCCCTCCCCCCACAGGACACCCCGTTATTAAAGAGAAGAAACCAAGCTCCCAAGTGTTTGGGAGGGGGGTGTATTCGATCTCCTCTTCCTGGTCCACTGGGTTTGGTAGGGTTGGGGGTACAAAAGGGGTCTGTCCCCCCAACCCTTCCAGAGCCAGGGGTCCCAGCAGAGAAGGGATCGTTTCCCCCCAAAAAACAAACAAACAACACTCCATTTTTAAAGTGAAGAAACCAAGTGGTTTCTTCTCTTTTAAAACGGAGTGTTTGGGAGGGGGGTGTATTCGATCTCCTCTCCCTGGTCCCCTTGGTTTGGTAGGGTTGGAGGGACAAAAGGGGTCTGTCCCCCCAATCCTTCCAGAGCCAGGGGACCCAGCAGAGAGGGGATCATCCCCCCCAAAACAAAACCACTCCGTTTTTAAAGAGAAGAAACCAAGTGGTTTCTTCTCTTTTAAAATGGAGTGTGTGCGTGTGTGTGTGTGTGTGGGGGTGTATTCGATCTCCTCTCCCTGGTCCCCTGGGTTTGGTAGGGTTGGGGGGACAAAAGGGGTCTGACCCCCAACCCTTCTGGATCCAGCACCTTTCATTGCCTCCCTCACCCACCCCCTAACTCTTACCTAACCCTTATCTTTTCCTGGCTCCCTCCAGCTGGGTCTTTCAAAGTCTTTCCCTCCGGCTCCCACCATTTTTTTTAAAGTCAGCGCGCGTTCCCAGCCTCCTCTGTGCTCGTATCCCTCAGCCTGATTGGCTGAGGGATTGCACAGTGCAAAGGACGCTGGGAATTGAAGTCCTTTTTCTTTGTTTACATTCGGGGTGCTCCTGCCCCACTGCCACATTTCTCAACCCGACAGTTACCTGCAAACCCGGTTCGGGTGAGTGCAGGGAGGCTCAGTCGGGGCTAGTGGGGCCTGGTGCAACATCCTTTGTCACATTCCAACAGTTAACGCACAGATTTATAGGTATAGATTAGGAGTTCCTTCTACAGCTTTTGAATTGCAATAATAAACATAGTACAGTGGAACCTCGGGTTATGAATGCCTCGACTAATGTAATTTTTGCGATGTGAAAGGAAATCCATTGAAAATAATGCCTCAAGTTACGGATTTAAATTGCAAAAAAAAATTGTATCTCGATGTGCGGTTTCCCATAGGAATGCATTGAAAACCAATTAATCCATTGTGGAGGTCAGAAAAAAACGGTTTTCAATGCATTCATATGGGAAAGGGTGCTTCAAGATATGGATTTTTTGTAATACAAAATGTCCCAAGGAACGCATTAATTTCATAACTTGAGGTTCCACTGCACATATAGCAGTGTGTTAAATATAGAAATAATGTTTATTCAAGTTATAGATTGTGGAGAATCTTCCTCGAGTTATTGACATTCACCTTTCCTTGTAAAACTGTGAGAAACAATTGCTGTAAATTCATTAACATGCATTTCTCTCCCACAACACCCCAGGAAACATGAGGTACTGTCTGAAGCCTTGTCACTACTTCACATATCAATCTGGACAATTCATTGCCAAATGAAAATGTCTATTGCATCTAGGAGTTATTTCTATTGTTTCCACCCTAGGTGGTGCTGTGTCCAAGCTAAATATAAAGCTGTCCTATTGAGACATTAGATAGCAGCACAACTGTAAAAGGAGGCTATTGATTTAGCATAGTGGGCATCAATACACAGGGCAGCAACTCATATCTGTATACTTATGAATGGTAAATAATTTGCAGTCTCTGTTTAATTTTTCTTGTTAGATTACAATTTATCTGAATCTGATTATGAGATCTCAGTGTTCTAATAAAATAATAAAACAAGATATTTTAAGCTTGACGTCTGTTTATCTTGGCTTTAGAACTGATGTCTGTAAAGTTTTGGGACATGGAGACATATGAAATCTGTGTTTCATGTTGGACATATGACAGTGGTTTCAAATTTGTAATTCTTCACTTAGCATTGCAACAACTAAATGATAATAATAATATTTTAGTGTCAGAAATTATTCTGGGTTGAAAAGATTTTTGCTTGAGAAACTCCGCTCAGGGGACACTTGACTTAGGAATTTAGTCACCAACGCAGTGGGTAAATTCTACTCTTTTGCTTCATAGGTTTGTTAAACTGGTTTTATTACGTGACCATGCCAATGCCAGCATCCACCTTCACCATTGCTGTTGGTTCCTGGACAGAAGTCCAAAGAAAAGCCTCTGATGGGTTCTTTCCCCTGTCCTCAAAGGCAGACATCAGGTTAGTGATGACTGCTGAAAAATATGTGCTTTAGAGTGCATCCATTTTCTTCTGTTATACAAGAAAATGAGTCATTGGAGCAAAGTAACAATAGGCAAACTTGTTTAATCAAAGGAAAGGGAAGCCATGTAAAAGAAATTAACCCTGAGGGTAAGGCTGTGTCACTTATATAAAAAGAAATGTTCTTTGAGTGTTGAAATTGGTTTCTGCACTGATTGCTTTAGCTGAAATATGTGAAAACTGAATTCTAAAACTAAGGAAGGTTCTCATGGCCCTTTTCTGCATACAGTATACTGTACTTGTTTTTGTGTTTAACTCACTCAAACTTTCTTCATTCAAGCACTTCAGTTAATAATTGAATGATTGCAGATGTTTTAGTGACTATCTTGGAAAGAAAGACAAAATTGAATTACCTAAGCATTTTCAGGTTAGACGTCCTGTGTTGAATGAGGCTTTAGCCCTTAGTAAAACAGTTATTTTAAGGAATACGTCTCAGAGTATGGTGAAATACAATGTTTTGTCTTATAAATTTTGATCTGAAGCATCATTCAGAACAGCTCCATACATTATGGATTTATTATCCCAAATTCTATCTGTTCGGCCAGGTTATCCTGCTATGGTAATAGAGTAGACCAGTGTCTCCCAACCTTTGATTTTTGGACTTCATTTTCCAGAAGCCTAAGTCAATTCCCCAAAGCAACTCAATGTACTGACTTAGGCTTCCGGGAATTGAAGCCTCCCTGAGGAGCATGAGCCCCATTTTGGGAACCACTGGAGTAGATCCTACTGCCAGCAACTCAATGTTGGTCAGGCAAAGGTTAACTAACATGACAACTCTGAGGACTAACGGCCTTGCATGGCAAAGTCCACAGGGACGGATGATGGTCCCCAAGTGGATTAAATCTCACTTGGATCCATCTTGATGGAGGTTAGAAGCTTCATCTATCCTGGCCTGAGCTGATGAAGACTTTGCGTGCTGAAAGGGCTCAGGACCAGAAAGTGACTTGTGGAACTGGATCAGCGATGCAGGTGTCATGATGTAATGCAGAATGTAAATGGAAGACTATTGCAATTTTATGCTTGTAGATGCTTGCAGATATGTTCATAATGATATCTTAATTAAAGGAAGTGTTCTTGAGTAAGATGTGTTCTATGTCCTTTTCTTGGCTAAGACCACATTTCCCATCTTGTTTGATGAGGGATTTTCAAATACTGATTAAGAGAGAGTCTGGCTATTAGCAACCATTGTTATTAGTTTTGTGCTCAGAGTTTGGAAATGCTGCTTTTTGAACTATATCTACCGCAATTTCCAGCCTCTAGTGTTTTCAGGCTCTGACTATGACAAAGTTCTGCACGATTAAAGCTAACAAAAGACAGAGAGGGGAATTTATTTGGAATAGAATAGTTGAACTGTTTTAATCAAAACAAAAAACAACCATTCCATTCATATCTGCCTATTCTTGACATATCCAGAACATGATTGTTATAAGTGTCAAGCAAGATCAATTTTCCCTCCACAACCAGGTTCTTAGAACAAGCTTGTGGTCACCAGCCATATCCTTGCCGTTTCCAAGATCCTGCTACTGCTTCTCAGGCAGTCCTTCCTCATCGTGTCTTTGCTCCATCGTGCTTTGAGGAATACTGTGAAGAGATTCTGCTCAAGCTGATCCCTCAGTGCCTCTCAGCTGCTTATGATCTACTGGGCACTCATCCATTTTCCCGGCTTGATGTCCTGATTGTCCCATCCAACTTTTCCAGTCTTGGAATGGCCAGGTATGCACATTTTCCCTACGTTTCCTTGTATGTTTGCTTTTCTTCTCCTTACTAAGAATATGTGGACAGCTCTGCTCTGATGTTGTGTCATTATTCACTGCAGAAAAACATTGTTAAAGATCCCATTTGCATTTGTATTATCTTCTGTGTTTTCGGATGGGCCAGAGCAAGGGTCATCAGTCATGAAACAGTTATTTTCATTTGGATGTAGGAATGTAAACTACTTTCATGGAGTTCTTGACAATCATGGATATTTTAAGATAGAAATGGATGCCTTCTTCAATAAGGATCAGTTTTTCAGTTGGAGCTATAATACTAACAAATTGAAATGTGTACCAGCAACATCTGATATAAATAACAAAGCAAAGATAATTACAAATTATTTCATTGGTATTATTAGTGTGTTGTGTCCTGGGAGGTTTAAGGGAATATATACATTACACAAGATTACCAGTGATAACGTTAAAGTAGAGGGAATGCAGTTCTAGAGATGGTGGACCTGTTGTGCAAGAGAAATCCCACTCTATTCTTAACATGCTGAAGACATTTATCTGTAGTTAATGGATGCTAAGAATGATTCACAGAGACCAGCAGCTATGTATCTTGGACACAAAAGAGCTATTCAAAGAAGGTGGCAAAATGAGGACAGAATAGACATTGCCAATGGAGACGTATCAATTACAGTAGGGATATTTAGTTATATATATTTTGCTCAAGTTTGAGTGATTCGCCTTAGCTTTGGGATGGGGGGGGGAGAGGAAGAGCCCCTCTCCCTCCCCAAGCAGCTTTGGCGAGGTAGCGGGGACAGCCCAGTCTTCCCGCAGCTTTGGTGGCCGGCACCGTAACTTGGGGGGAGAGGAAAACATGCAATACACCCCCTGTGCAGCTTCGGTGAGGCAGTGGGAAGAGCCCAGTCTCCCCGCAGCCTCGGAGGCCAGCGCCATAGCTTCGGGGTGGGAGAGGAAGAGCCCCTCTTTCCCCACCCCACCCTCGAACTTACACACACAACACCCCTGCCTTGCTGGGCAATTATCTGTGTATTGGTGATTTGGGAGGTTTTTTTTGGGGGGTGGTGGTGTTACACCCCCCCCCCCCCAAATGGACCCCCTCGTACATAATAACTGCCTGGCAGGGCTGGGCAAAAAAATACTAGTATATATATAAAACAGAAGTGTGGTTATGTAAGTCCCACAAAGGCTCCTGCACCCGTAAACTGATCCCGGTGAAACTTGGCACACAGTTAGTTTGGACTGGTGAGATCAGCACTGCGGGGGGTCCAGAACAAAATTTTGGGGTGCCTGCCACCAAAATTGGGGAGCGATGGGCACACACACACCCCGGCAGGAGACAAACCGACAGAAAACTGTACTGTGTATGCGCGGTGCGAATGTTCCAACACCCACCGCACACCGTGCGGGTGTGGATGTGTGACAGAGGCTGGCTGACCTGAATCTACAGACCGGTCCAGACTGAGAGGCGGCAGGGGCACTGGGTCTCCAGGAAACCTACTGGGCCGGCCGGCGGTCAGAGGCCTGGGAGGTGTCACGGACCTACTGGCCCCCTGCGACAATGACGGTGTCAAGAAGGGCGAGGTGGGAGGCGTTGGAGCGGAAGCAGCGACAGTCGCCTTTGCCTGCCACCCGACGGAGCCCATCATGGGTGGGCCGTGGGAGCTGAGGCTTTGCACGTCACCCAGGCCACCGCCGGGTTACTCCTCGATGGCCCAGTGGAAGAGGAGGATCTTTCCCAGCACCAAGGGCAGGAGGACAAAGGCCGGCATCAGGACGCACCAGAGGTACTCCCGCCAGCCGCAGTGGTACAGGAAGTACAGGCCAGGATGGGTAAGCGCCTAAAAAGAAAATTTATCAGAACGTCTTACATAACAAACAAAAACGCGAGCGGTGTGTGTCATACCTGTCAAGTTTGGGATTTAAAAATAAGGGAAATCTGTGGGCATGGCCAAATTTGGCCGTGTGACTTGCTGGGCTCTAGTCATGCCTGACACATGACCATGAAAACGTCTGCAAATACAGACAGCACTGACTCTTTGGCTGTAAATGGAGATGAGCACTGCACCCTAGAGTCAGATACGACTGGCTTTTGAGCAAGGGCAACCTTTATCTATTGTCAGATCCATTGCTGCCTGTCATATCTGACTCTAGGGTTCAGTGCTCATTTCTGTTTATAGCCAAAGAGCCAGCACTGCCTGTTTGTAGATGTTTCTGTAGACATGTGGCAGGCATGACTAGACACCAGAATGTTGTTACCTTTTCCACCAAAGTGGTCTCTATTTATCTACTTGTAATTTCTTGCTTTTGAACTGCTAGGTTGGCAGGAGCTGGGACATAGATGGGAGCTCAAACCGTCATGTCGGCCTTCCAGCTAACAAGGCGAGCTTCTTAATCACTGAGCTGCAGTGGCTCAAGTGGCTAAGCTGCTGACTGGAAGGTGGCAGGTCAGCAGCTCGATACCCAAGTACTGCAGGATGGAGTGATCTTCTGCCTCTGTCCCAGCTCCTGCCAACCTAGCAGTTCAAAAGCAAGAAAATTTAGGGAAACAAATAGGGTATCTGGATTAGTCCAAGCCCCTTCCCCTCATCTTCCTGTTTGTTTAAGCTTGAGTCCCACCAATCTAGTGGGGCCTCCATCCCACCACACAGAAGTGGCTCATCTTCTTCTGCCTCTTTCCTCCCATCTAGGGCCTTATTTTTTCACCCTCAGGCGTCTCTTTCTCTAGGGTCTACTTATGTTTTTCAGACCACTGTCATGGTTTCCACATGCGACCTTGCCTTGATTTTAAAAGAACATATGATCCATGTAGTGTTAAGATACATTTTGTGATTTTCTTAGGTTTAGAAATGCCAGCTTTCTTTCAGCTGCACATTGGAATGTCAGGCTGACAGCCGGACATGACAAATGATAGATAAGATAAGAACTTTCTCCTGAGGGGAGGAGGGAGAAATGAGTGTCCAGCCTTGGACTTATTCCAAACACCTGCAATCCCTTGATGGGGCATATTGACGCCAGGGAGAAACGTCTCCACTCCTGTCAATCAAACTAATTATCCCTGGACACCTGAAGATTGACTCATTTCAGGAATGCAAGGGGGGGGGGCAGATACCAAGATGAGCACGTACACTTGTCTCATTTCTCATGGGAACATAGGTGCAGTCCCATGAGATCATCACATTCCATGGCCACTTTTCTTATAAAAGAGGCTCCATTTTAGTACTCAAAAACACACACTAGGGAGCAAGGGCGAAGCTCTTGGCTCTCAGTCACTTTATTGGCAAGATGTCTCTTCGAGACTAGAAACTATACCATGTGGGGGCCCATAGCCCCTAACTTTTAAGAAGGAACCTGCTAGGGAGCTAGCAAGATATATTTATGTTTATTTTTTATTTTATGTAAGTAAGGTCTGTATCCAGTATTTGTGTTTCCAACAATAAAACTACAAAAGCTAGTAGTTTGTGTGCCTGCCTTTTTATATGAAGAAGCAGCTTAGAAACCAAGCAGAGCAACCAGAAGAAACTTCAACGGTCCTCATCACCCAGCCAGAAGAAAGAGGTGAGAGGGGATTGCTCTGTTTATGGGAAGGGAAGAGTAAGCAGTATTTAGAAGTTTAGCTTCAGCCACAGAATATTATTACCTGCCATATGCCCTGGCAGGTAATAATATTCTTACCCTGTTCCCCAGCGAATCGGGCTAGGGGGAAGAATGATCATAGAGGCAGCAGGACGCTGGATCTGTTGGTCCGCCCTGCCGGGTGTTCCCAAGAAGTTCTGGGTGCCCAACAAAGCCTTTGTGAGGCGTTTTCCTCCCCCTACGTCCCTGATAACCACCACCTCATGATGTCATTATTTGTACTTTCACTGTTATTTTTGCAGTTCTGAAGACATGTTACCTGTATTATATTGAAATTTGTCTGTTTGAATGATGATTAATCTATACAAAATGCATTCAAACCATGTCTCCCATTCCACTTTATATAATTGCAAGTACTGTAGATAAATAGGGAACACTTTGGTGGGAAGGTAAACAGCGTTCCGTGTGCTCCTGTGTCTAAGTCATGCCTGCCACATGACCATGGAAACGTCTGCAGAAGCAGACAGCACTGGCACTTTGGCTTTGAAACAAAGATGAGCACTGAACCCTAGAGTCAGATACGACTGGCTTTCAAGCAAGGTAAAGGTAAAGGTATCCCTTGCTTGAAAGCCAGTCATATCTGACTCTAGGGTTCAGTGCTCATCTCTGTTTAACCTGGTCCGGGCCCTGGCCCCTCACACACAACACACACACAAATACACACACCATTGCTCTCCACACCCACACCCACCCAGACAAAGGCGAGTCTCTCTCTCTCTCTCTCTCCCTCTCCCTTTCTCTCTCTCTCTCTCTCACACACACAGAGAGAGCAAAGTAAGCAAAACAAAAAGACAGACAGACAGACAGACAGACAGACAGACACACACACACACACAGGAAAGTAAACAAAACAAAAAGACATAGACTTACCCAAAAGGGGCAAGCACCGGTGCATCCATGCTGGCCCTGGCCCAGGGCCAGCCACATCGGGCAGCTCTTCTCTTCCTTTCCCCCTTTCCCTCACATGGGCCCATGGAGGAGTCAAAGGAACGGAAGCAGAGAGATGAAGGCCCCGCCCCAAACCACCTTCTCTCTCCCCTTCCACAAGCAAAAAGCCACAGCGGCTTCTGGTGGCAGGAAAAAAACCTTCAGCTTTGGGATTTTTTTTAAAAAAGTGTGATATTATGGGAAATTAATAAAACGGGCGGGCGGCAGGAAGAGGGGTAAAAATACGGGGGTTTCCTGGCCAATAAGGGATACTTGACAGGTCTGGTTGGTGTGTGTGTGTGTGTGTGTGTGTGTGTGTGTGTGTGTGTGTGTGTGTGTGTGTGTGTGTAGGTGGAGGAGGGAGACCCTTCCTGGCTGGGAAAACCAAGAAAACACCAGGCAAGGCCATGTAAGCAGTTATAAAAACTAATTACCAATAAATCTTGCATTAAAAGAAACAATCCTGAGCGAAGCCTGGTAATTTTATTTGTTGTTTTCATTCAGCTTGTTGGCCGCTTTGGGTCGACTTGGGGCAAGGAAAGTGGGAAAGAAGTGATGAGAAATAAATAAATAAATAAATGATCAGCTAGTAAATAAATAAATAAATAAATAAATAAATAAATAAATAAATAAATAAATAAATAAATAAATAAATAAATAAATAAATAAATGATCAGCTAGTAAATAAATAAATATAGAGATATTGTGTACATTCTCTGAAGAGATTCAGTGGTTTTAATACCAGCATAGGCAATGGTGGTATTGTGTTATTTGAAACGTTATGTACTAAGACACTACTGAATTTCCCCCCATATCTTGCAGTGGCTCAAGTGGCTAAGATGTTGACTGGAAGGCGGGAAGTCAGCAGTTCAATTCCCGAGTACTGCAGAGCTCCTGTCTTTGTCCCAGCACCTGCAAACTTAGCAGTTTGAAAGCAAGAAATTGCATGTAGATAAATAGGGACCACTTCGGTGGGAAGGTAACAGCGTTCTGTGCGCTCCGATGTCTAGTCATGCCTGCCACATGACCACAGAAACGTCTGCAGAAGCA
Source organism: Bradypodion pumilum (assembly GCA_035047305.1). Lineage (NCBI taxonomy): Eukaryota > Metazoa > Chordata > Lepidosauria > Squamata > Chamaeleonidae > Bradypodion > Bradypodion pumilum. The sequence goes on along the minus strand of JAWDJD010000002.1, from coordinate 101,888,397 downwards.
GACAGCGCTGGCTCTTCGGCTTTGAAACCGAGATGAGCACTGAACCCTAGAGTCGGATACAACTGGCTTTCGAGCAAGGGAAACCTTTACCTTTATAGTAAATTGCTCCAGCCTTATGGAACCTCCTGCCACTTGAATTGCACCTCCAGGCAGAGTTGCTTCCCTTTAGGAAGGCCTTAAAAACGTGGCTATGTCAGTAGGTGAGGTGTATAACTGGCACCACAACCCAGCCCTGCTGGCTTATTTACCCCTGCCCGAGTGTCCTTATTTAATCCCACCCTGGTGTCCTTCTTTTTAAGAGGATTGGGGAAGTTTTATAAACGTTTTTAGATAGTTTTATAATATTTAGTTTTAATCAGCATAGGTTTTAACTGACGTTGTGAGCCACCCTGGGTCGCTTAGGCGAAAAGGGCGGTTATATAAATCCAACAAATAAATAAAAATAAATAAATTAGGATATACTTTTCTAGTTGATCACTGACTGAATAATGTGAATGAGCAATATATAATTTTGGATAAATACCAAAGGTAATGAACCAACCTTGAAGGTGCTCCTCCCACAACACAGCAAAATTTTGATTTGAAAACACACTCTTCATGTGTTCATGTGTTCCACTCTTCAGTGGAATCTTCCCTTTGTTTTAACCCTTCCGTAAATGTTGAATTTTGAGATAAGAACTCAGTAAACCAGAATCTGCATACAAGTGTGGTCTTGGTTTCAGATTCTAGTTTGCCTGTGTACATCAAGAAGCTAAGAATCCTTGCCAGGAGGTAATGTGAAACAAACACAGACAAGTTTGTTTGTTTAGCCACTCCCAGTGGTGACCATCAGCAGGTTCGCACCAGTATGCGCGTACTGGTAGTAAAAATGGCTGGCCCCGCCCACCTCCCCACCCCACCCACCTCCTCCTCCTCCTCCTAGAAGAGTCTTCGGAGGGGGCTGGCTCCATTTCCCCCATCAAAGGCTTTTCCTGGGCTCTGTTTCACCTCAAAGCGCATCCCCAGCAACTCCGGAGTGGTTGGGGAGGCACTTCGGGGTGAAACACAGCCCTGGAAAAGCCTTGGACAAGGCAGGGGGGAAAGGCTTCAGAGGTTCGCTATAGAGTGCTGAAAATAGAAGAGGCTTCTACTTTCATAGCTCTATAGTGAAGAGCAGTCACATGGCCAACAGGCCACGCCCACCCAGTCACATGGCCACGCCCACAGTGTGGTAGGAATTTTGTTTTATGCCCACCACAGGCCACTCCTACTGGTTGAAGGAGCTATGTGGGAATGATTGTGCCACATAGAGCAGCACATGTATTTCTCTGTGATAAGACAACATTTATAATTATCCTGGCCTATTTTTATATGTTAACTAAACCACAGTTACATATGCATCTGATTGATTTTAAACTAAATGTAAGTAAAAGATAAAATATTGAAGAATTCTGAGTTGTAGTTTAAAAAAATATTTTCAAAGCTCTAATCATTGTCTGCTTGAATTTGGAGATTATTTCATAGAATTTCAGTTTCATAGAATAAAAGAGTTGGAAGGGGCCAATGAAGCCATCAAACCCATCCCCCTGCTCAATGCAGAAATACAAATTAAAGGACAGCTCAAGACTTCCTTCTTTGTGACTATCTTTCAAGTACAGTGGAACCTCGTACAGTATAACGAACACCCCGTATAGCAACTCAATCGCATAACAAATAGGTCTTTAAAGAAAGTGATGCCCTGCATAACAGTTTTTCCAATGGGAAAAAATTGTACAACAATTTTTCAATGGGAATAACCACTTAGCAAAAAAAAAAAATCATTGTATGATTTTTTTTTCCATAGGAAAAATTGTACAACAACTAAATTGCATAGAAACCAGACCCATGGAACAAATTAAAATTGTTATATGGGGTTTTACAGTACAGTAAAACCCCTACTTACGAAAAAGTCAGTTCCGTAGGCTTTTGCTTAAATCGGTTTTTTTATGTAGCTTGAAGCAAACCCATAGGAATTTTTTTTAATGTAACTCAAAGCAAACCCGTAGGAAAAATGAAATTTTTATGTAAATCGAAGCACACCCATAGGGAAATGAATTTTTACGTTGCTTGAAGCAAACCCATATGAAAAAGAATCTTTATGTAACTTGAAGCAAACCCCTAGGAAATCGTGTAAATTGGGACATGGTTTTAGCACAAAATCATTATGTAACTCAAATTTTTTGTAACTCGAGGCATGTGTAAGTCAGGGATTTACTGTATTTGAAAAATGCTATTATATCCCCTTTCCACCTCATTTTCTCAAGGCTAAATATGCCCACTTCCTTCACTGTTTTTTGATAGCACTTGGTTTCCAGTTCCCTTATTATTTTTGTTGCCCTCCTTTGAACGTATTCCAATTTGTTGGCATCCTCCTGAAACTACGTTGTCCAGAACATCTTCCGTGTCTAGGCCAGACGTGAAACTGTCAAAATGAAGGCAGGCTAACTAGTGCTGAATGGAGAGGGACTAGGACCTCATGGGTTTCGGAGAGTAGACTTCTGTTAATGCAACCTAAAGCAACGTTGGCCTTTTGAGCAGCCACATTGCACTGTTTAATCATATTTAGCTTGTGTTCTACAAGAATTCTAAGATCCTGCTTGCTCGTAGTATTACTGAGCCAAGTATCTCCCATTTTGTAACTATAAATTTGGGAGTTTTTTTAAATCTAGGGGAAGAAATTTGCACTTATTTCTTTTATGCTTAAAGGTTAAGTAATGCTTTTTTACTTTAACATTTTTATTTTGAAGAACTCTTACATTTTAAAATATAAGTTAAGCACTCTTATAGTATTTTATTACATGTAAGTTTCCGCTCCTGACAATTTACAGTAAAACCCCGGATCACGCTAAAACTTGGTTTCACATGCATCGGATAATGTTAAAATCCTATGGGATTAATCGTATAATGTTAAAACTCCATAGAGATACATTGTAACCAGCACAGGCTTTAGCGAACGTTATCTGATGCATCCCATAGGATTTTAATGTTATGCGATGCAATTTTTTTCCAGATTGCTTAATGCTATGCAGTTTTAGTGTTATCTGATGCAAATGTTATCTGAGGTATTACTGTATAACTATGTCATGAAACTCACACTCAGCCTGATTTTCCAATGCCTGTCCCACCTGCTCGCGTTTCCTGATCCCGAGGCAGGAAGAATCCTCAGCGGGTACATAACAAGGCTAAGGTCACTGACCAGCTAAAAGTGGCTTTCTATCTGTAAAATTAGGCCACCACCACCTCCTGTCAAAGCAAAAAAAAAATTTAATAATCAATATTTATCTTGGTAAATGTAGCCCAAATGGTCAAGGACTTGATTTAGTACAAGAATTTCCTCAACCAAACCCAATTCCAAATCATACCTGGCAACCGCAGCTACGGACAATCCGGGACCTGCGCAGAACGGTTCTGCGCAGGTTGCTTTTTACGCATGCGTAAAAGCGACTTGTGCAGAACCGTTCTGCGCAGCTCACTTCTACGCATGCACAGAAGCCTTCTACGCATGCGTAGGGTTCTACGCAAGCGTAGAAGGGTTCTATGCATGCATAAAAGCCTTCTACGCATGCGTAGAAGCGAGCTGCACAGAAGGGATGCGCAGTAACGCCTTTCCCCCCGCTGCCAAATTCCGGGGTTTCGGCAGCTCCGGGCGAGAAATGGCGAAAATTGGCGCCGAAAAACGGGAAATCCCGGCCAATCCGGGAAGGTTGACAGGTATGTTCCAAATGCCATAATTCATTTTATAAGTTTTATTAAAAAGAAAGAGAGCAAAAACTAGAAAGTAGATAAATCATGGGGAGACATTGCAAAATTTCCACAGAAAGATAGACATTTTATTCCTGCCACTCCGTAGTGTAACAATGGGATATGAATTTAGATAAAGCCCTATTTTCTCAAGTTGTATTAGAACTTTGTTCTAATACAGAAAGCGTGCTGAACTATATATGCATTGCATCATCTAACACATTGGCAGCACTGTAAAAATGATTGTATGCCTGCACAAAAGGGCTTCTGTTCTGAGACTTTTGGTTGTACTCATGTCTTCCATAAAGGAAACATATATAAATGTTTCGTCACTATCTTTAGATCTGTATGTGTGTGTCCTTATGCCTGTGTACCTTGGGAAGTCTGTTCTTCATTAGCCATCGAGCTTTTTCATTTTTAATGCAACAAAGTACCATGTCTCATTTGAAGGGGATGGTTATCCAGCATTTCAGATATAGGAAGAAATGAAGGTACTACATTTGCAGAACAGCTTAATTAGAGGCTTGAGGTTGTATTTTCCAGCAGCTGCCAGCACAGATTCAGCAGCATTTTCTTTCAAGATCTGCTGACGCCTTTTAAAGAAAAATCTTCCTTTGAAATCTTCCTTATGTGCCTTGTATATATCATCACCTTATGTTTTTAATTTCCCTTGGACTTTATATGGAAAGAAAAGCCTGTCTTCTCTTTTTAAAAAGCCACTCCTGCATTTGGATCTTCAAGAGAGACTTGAATGGGGTGTGATTTTGGGGCTGGTTAGCTTAGGACTGTCATTAAGTATTGGCTCTTCTTTCGTGAATGGAATAGTGATTGAAACTGCAGTTGCGGTTTTCATCACAAGGTCTTCTTTTGCTTTGTGTTATGCTTATTTTCAGAGGGTCTAGAACAGAGGTCTCCAACATTTCCCGCACCACGGACTGGCTTCATGCCAAACAACCTTTCCACGGACCGGCAAGTGGGGGCAGTGGGACTGGACAGCACAAGCACACATCAAAATATGACAAAGTGTACACTGTGCATGTGGGGGGGGGGGGAACCCTGCTGCAGCCCCCCCCCAAAAAAAGAGAAGGGGCCTAGCTGCCCGTCAGCCACACTGCCCGAGTTGGGCAGTGAGGCATCACACTGCACACAGGCAGTGGTGTGTGAGAAGCCCCACCACAGTTAAGAAACATGTAGGAGGAGCCCGGCCCCCCACCTATCCACTGTGTCTGAAGTCCCCGCCTACCAGGCAAAACTGGTGGAGCATGTTGAGGGCAGAAGGCTGCCACGGGGGCTCCCAGTGCTGCCGCCCCTACAGCCCGTTCGGGACAGCCAGCGGCCTAGCACTGGGCCATGGCATGGTGGTTGGGGACCCCTGGTCTAGAAAACATTGGAAACACATCACTGGAAGCACTTGTATATACTGTATACTCAGGGTTTACCTTAATTTAGGTTGTATTGGCAATTTAAAACCCACTTCTTGGGTTTCTACAGCACTACAGTACAGTGCTAACTCCTCTGTTTGTTTTGAAATTGGCATAGATAATTCTCTGTCCAAGAAAATTATTTGTGACAGAGATATAAGTATAAATCAACTTTATGTGTACAGATGTTTAATAGTATGCTCTGTTGAGTTTAATGAGACTTCATCTTGAAATTTTAAGATTAAAAATAAATTAGTTAAACTAAACATTAGAAATTAGGCAATTAACAACTTGGTGTTAACTTTTAAGATTGTAAATTTTCACTTCATTATAATGAAGTTATTAACACATTAATTGATTAATCTAATGAACTACTCTAGCGGGAAGATAATCATTCTGAGTTCCCTTCCCCAAAGGGAAACATATACAGTAAAACCTCGACTTACATATGCCTTGAGTTACATAAAATTCGACTTACATAATGATTTTGTGCTAAAACCATGTCCCGATTTACACGGTTTCTTATGGGTTTGCTTCGAGTTACATAAAAATTCTTTTTCCTATGGGTTTGCTTCGAGGTACATAAAAAATAATTTTCCTATGGATTTGCTTCGAGTTACATAAAAACCAATTTAAGCAAAAGCCTACGGAACGGACTTGTTTTTTTCATAAGTAGAGGTTTTACTGTATACCTCATTTTAGAAATAAATTGCAATAGTTACCGGTAGTCTAATTTTGAAAGTATATATGAAATTACACTGCAAAACCAGAAATTGTACTGTATGGTACTATCTTAATTGGTGTTTCTGTAGTTGTTTTAAATTAAGGGGTATGCCTTATTCGAGTTGATATATATCAACTGAGAAATTTCGTTGTTCCCACAAGGGGACAATGACAATAAAGACTTATCTATTTATCTAAATCTGTTTTTACCTTGTTCTTTAATCCATTAATTTATTGTGCTTTTAGTTAGTTTACTTTTTAGTAATTTGTAAGCTACTTTGAACCTCTTTACTAAAAACAAATGAATAGTTTTTTTTAAAAAAGGGAATAAATAAAAATTTGCCTGAGATTATGGGAGTGAATAAAGATAAAGGTAAAGGTTTCAAGTAAATTGGGGAATATTGTTCTGTAAAGAGCTAATTGCGCACTCTCAACATTGTTCTTCAGCATAGCAGTATAAGAAGATGGGTCAGAGAGTATAGATTTCCTTAAAGATGCCTTCAGGAACATCTGGCTTATCTGATTTTAGGCAGCCAAGTCAAACTATACTGTCCCACAAATTGGGGGTGGGGAGGTGGCTTTAGTCTCCTGTAAAACAGATTGCAAGGGCTCAAGTGCTTAAGACGCTGAATTCGATGACTCAAAGGTTGGAGTTCGATTCCCTAGTACTGCACAATGGAGTGAGTTTCCATCTCTGTCCCAGCTCCTGCCAACCTAGCAGTTCGAAAGCAAGAAATTGCAAGTAGATAAATAGGGACCACTTCGGTGGGAAGGTAAACAGCATTCTATGCACTCTGGTGTTGAGGCATGCCTACCACGTGTCCATGGAAACATCTGCAGATGCAGACAGTGCTGGCTCTTTGGCTATAAACAGAGATGAGCACTGAACCATAGAGTTAGGTATGACTGGCTTTTCATCAAGGGCAACCTTTACCTTTACCTTCGTCTCCTCTAGACAACACATGAAAAATAATGTTATTAGGGCAGAACCATAACCCTGCAGCCTTTTTGCAAGATGAAACTGGGATGATTTGCATGCACTCTCCCCTTAAAGTATTTGTACACAGAAAAAGCCCAATTTAATGCTTAATTAAATTGCGCATCTCAGTTGAGTACCTGGGATTATATTGGCCAGCACCTGAGGCAACTTTTAATTAGACTTATGCTTAGACAAATCTTTTGATGGATGCTCAGAGTGCCTTTTCTGCCTAGGAGTCATATGGGATATTCCTACTTGACTCTTTGGGTGTTATAAAGCAAGGTCTTCAGACAGGCAGTCTAGGATGTATCTCTTTGGCCAGGAGCATTCACTCAAGGCAACAAGCAGTGTAACATATAGACTATGTATAAAGTTTCTGCATCCATCTGAAAGACACCTTCTATTTCCCCCACCTTGTTGAAAAATCTTGGTTGATATTTATACTGAGAAGATTGTCAGTAGATTTCTTTTTACCTTGAAGGTGATTCATATATTATTTGGTCCTGATGTCTACATTTGCCTCCTTGGTACTCCTTTAGAAATATGCACTAATAATCAGAACTGGTCCAGAACAGGATTGAAAAACCAATCTTTATGATGTGTGAATCACAGCTGGTAGGTTACTTCTGAGTTGTATTTGCTTACTACTTAGTCACTAACATGATTTACTTTTAAACATTCCACATGTACTGTATATAATGAACCTAGCAGACATGCATTGAATCTGTTGAAATAGTCTGGAAGTCTGTTTTCATAAGTTATGATGATGGAATAATGCAAGAGCAGTCCTCATCTATGGTGTATGTAATGAATGCAATGATAATTTGAGATATTCCTCTTACTGTCTGTAGTGACACAGCAATTTTATATTATATGAATTATGTAGCTAAACCTGAAGTCAGCCTTGATACCACCATGGTAATGGCCCCTCCATTCCGTTGTCAATTGTGGATCAAACCAAGTTTTGGTGTACATCAAACACACAATATTTCCTTACCAACATGCTGAATCACTTAGCTCATAAATGGATAACAGATGTTTTTGAAGCAGCAGTATATTATAGAGTGGAACACACAGTAATTGCCTTCTAGTGGAAGCAAAAGAAAGATGATATAGTAAATTAAAAAAAAGACTGCAATCACCAAACTCAATTGTGAGATCATTGCAATGGTGCTTCTAAGTGGATTTCAATATTTTTTTTTATCTAAGTGTTCCGACCACTTCATCTTCTAAAGCATCTTTTGAAAAAGAGAACACAATCTGTGGGTTCCAAAACATACAGTATTTCAACCAAACTTAGTTAATGGAAAGAACAGTGAGGTATTTTGTTCAGCATACAAAAGAAGATGAACTACTTACAGTTTTCTCAATAGGAAATGTGTAACTCTATTTAAATTACATTTTTTTGAGCATAGCCACTGAAATCTGTGTAAACTACTACCAGTGGTTGTAATGCCCCATCCCATCAGAGAATTATACAAATAGTATTATTACAGGAGTAGTTAGATTTTCAGGATAAGTTGTACTAGAACTCTGAGAACCACCAGCCAGAGCAAGATGTGACATGGTGCAGGCAGACATATACTGAGATTTAAAAAAACAAGGTGCCTCTGCACTCACACGTTGTTTCTGGTAAAGTGCAAATTCCTGGACAGTCTCAGAAGGCCTTTTACACAAAAATCTAGTATTCATTTTCAGCCACCTAAATTAAACAGAGAGAGGTTTTTTAAGGTGATGGTTACATAGATGGGAGTTAGAAACCATTATGCATCCACCAGTTGATCCCAGTCTACCTTCTGCCTACCCATTCATTATAGGAGATGACAAAAATGGAAGCATTTGGTTATGTTATGCCTTCTTCTGTGTTTAGTGTAATGACTTTGAAACAAAAAACCTTATTGTTTGAAATTAAAACTCATTTTTTCATCATAGTTACTGGACAGTCATAATTTATATTATTACAATAGTACAGTGGTGGGCATCAGCAGGTTCGCACCACTTCACCAGTACTGGTAGCAGAAATTCTGGCTGGCCCCGCCCATCCAAGTTTGAAAAAAATGGGTGTAACTCAGGGCCCCACGATAAAAGACAAAGATGGCAAAGAGTTAGTGGATGCAGAAGAGATAAAGAAAAGATGGAAAGAGTACACAGAGGAACTTTACAAAAAAGACCTAAACACCGCGGATAATAACAATGAGGGGGAAATTGAACTTGAACCAGACATCCTAGAGAGTGAAGTCAGAAAGGCCCTAAAAAGCACGGCAAACAACAAAGCCAGTGGATATGATGGTATCCCAGTTGAATTCTTCAAAGCCCTGAAAGATGATGGAATCAAGCTACTACATGCTATATGCCAGCAGATTTGGAAAACGAAACAGTGGCCACAGGATTGGAAAAGATCAGTATATGTCCCAATCCCAAAAAAGGGCAATGCCAAAGAATGTTCAAATTATCGAACAATTGCGCTAATCCCACAAGCTAGCAAAGTGATGCTCAAGATAATACAGGATATACTACAGCAGCATGTAGAAAGAGAACTACCAGAGGTGCAGGCTGGATTCAGAAGAGGCAGGGGGACCAGAGATCACATTGCCAACATACGCTGGATCATGGAGAAAACAAAGGAATACCAGAAACAAGCTTACTTCTGTTTCATTGACTACACCAAGGCCTTTGATTGTGTGGACCACAACAAAATGTGGCAAGTAATTAAAGAGATGGGAATACCAGAACACCTCATATGTCTCATGAGAAATCTGTACATGAGTCAAGAAGCAACAGTTAGGACAGAACATGGAATGACGGAGTGGTTTGGAATAGGAAAAAGAGTAAGACAAGGCTGCATTCTGTCACCCTGCTTATTCAACTTATACACAGAGCACATAATGCGCAATGCAGGGATGGAGGAATCACCATATGGGATCAAAATTGCTGGGAGAAACATCAACAATTTGAGATATGCAGATGATACCACCCTAATGGCAGAAAGTGAAGAAGACCTAAAGAAGCTCCTGATTAGGTTGAAAGAAGAGAGTGCAAAAGCTGCCCTGAGACTCAATATCAAGAAAACCAAGATAATGGCAACAAGCGCTATAAGTCCCTGGAAAATAGATGGGGAAGAAGTAGAAGCAGTAACAGATTTTACTTTCTTAGGATCCAAGATCTCTGCAGATGGGGATTGCAGCCATGAAATAAAAAGGCGACTGATTCTTGGGAGACAAGCTATGAAAAACCTGGGGAACATAGTGAAAAGCAGAGATATCTCACTGCAAACAAAGGTCCACATAGTCAAAGCAATGGTATTCCCGGTGGTAATGTATGGCTGTGAGAGCTGGACCATTAGAAAGGCTGAGCGAAGAAAAATAGATGCCTTTGAGATGTGGTGCTGGAGGAGAGTTTTGAGAGTCCCCTGGACAGCGAGGAGAACAAATAGGTCAATATTAGAAGAGATTAGTCCTGAGTGCTCCTTAGAAGGACAAATAACAAAGATGAAGTTGAAGTATTTTGGACATCAAATGAGAAGAGAGGATTCACTTGAGAAGGCCTTGATGCTGGGGAAGGTGGAGGGCAGCAGAAGAAGGGGACGGCCAAAGATGAGATGGCTAGATGGTATTGTAGACACAATGGGCACGGGTCTGTGTGGACTAAGGAGGATGGTGGAGGACAGAGGTGCCTGGAGAGCGATGGTCCATAGGGTCGCAAAGAGTCGGAATCGACTGTGCGACTGAACAACAACAACTCAGGGCTTTCCCCCTGGCCACGCCCACCATACCACACCCACAGTGTGGTAGCAAATTTTTTTTTAGCCCACCACTGCAATAGTTTAAAAGTTAGAATACTTGGAAAATATAAATTGCACTAAGATCCAGATTTCTTTTTACTTGGCCACAAATACTTGGCTGAGTACATGCTCATTGGATAAGGTAATGATAAGGCTAGAAAGCCACTCATATCTGACTGTAAGGGGCAATGCTCATCTCTGTTTACAGCCAAAAAGCTGCGTCTGCATCTGCAGAGGTTTCCATGGTCATGTGGCAGGCATGACTAGACCCCGGAGTTCATGCAATGTTGTTATCTTCCCACAAAAGTGGTACCTATTTATCTACTTGCATAGGGACAATTGCACAACAACAATGGGCTGGCAAAGGTGTGCTGTGCTTAGGAAGACTGCTAGATTATTGCAATGTGCTCTACATGGGGCTGCCCTTGATGACCATTCGGAGGCTACAGTTGGTCCAGAATGCGGCTGCCCGGGTGATGTTGGGGTGTGGGCGTTATGCTCGTGCCTCACCACTGCTTCGGAAGCTGCACTGGTTACCAATTTGCCTCCGGGTGCAATTCAAGGTGCTGGTCATTACCTTTAAAGCCCTACATGGTGTGGGCCAGGATACCTAAGAGACCTCATTGTCCCAAGATCTTCTGCCCGTCCAACCAGGGCGGACCAGAAGGGCTCTCTAATTGTGCCATCAGCTAGAGGTGCTTGCCTCTCTAGCACAAGAAGGAGGGCCTTCTCTGTGTCCGCCCCGGCCCTTTGGAACCTCCTGCCAGTGGAACTGAGGCAACAGACGGAATTGCTGCCCTTCAAGAAAGAACTGAAAACCTGGCTGGCGGGGCAGATGTGGGGGGGGTTGGTGGAGAAATAACCCCCGCCTGCTGGCTGGTTAAATAAGAACCAGCCTCCCTTTTTAGCATGTGCGGGAGGGTTTTTTAACAGGGTTTTAAGGGGATTTATTGTTTTAATGGGGTTCTATTTATTGGGGGGGGGTTCATTTTGTAAGCCGCCCAGGGTCCTTGTGATTGGGGCGGCTATAGAAATTTGAATGAATGAATGAATGAATGAATGAATGAATGAATAAATAAATAATAGCCTGTTATAAGGATTCTGAGGGGGCTCCCCTAATGGTCTTTCATTTGGGGATAAACTGAACTAAGGTTACCAACCTTTGGCTACCAATCAAGGCTGGCATTGTGCTTCAGTGGAAGAAGGGTCACCCAATACAAAGGTCTGCTCCTCATGCTGAAACAATTCTACCCTTTTGTAATCTATTGAAGCTGTGACCTTTCAATTGCCCAAAATTTACTCTCAGCAAAGTGTTACATGTTAATGGTGGTGTTTTTATTCGTGGTCAGGGAATGCAGTCCACAAATCAAAACCAGGAATTTGTGTTGCGAATCCAGACTGAACCAAACTCAAGGCATTTACAGAAAATTTATTTCTGGTTGTATACTTTCCTCAAAACAATATAGTCTAAGCCAGGGATGGCCAACCATTTTCTGCCATGGGCCTGACCATGCTCCCGGACAGCTCAGTGGGCCAGACCACGCCTCCTGAAACTGGAAATGGGCACAATTACAGCTGTCGTAAATGCACCCAATTCCGCATTTACAGCAGCCGTGGGCGTGTTTGCGCATGCACGAGCATATTTTATGGCTGACGTAAATGTGCCCTCTTCTGGGTGCGATGGAGGTGGCAATGGGCCAAATAGAATGGTGTCATGGGCTGGGTCTGGCCTGCGGGCCATAGGTTGGGAACCTCTAATCTAGGCCACAGTAGAGTTAATTAGTTGCTACTCTGATTAAACAATTGGAAATCTGAAATCCTTGCTGATCTACCAGAAGTCACTCAGAGATCTGTCATTAGATCCAGATTTATTCAGCCTGATAAAGACTTTGCAGTCTAAATATCCAAATGGCCACCTCTTAATGGTTGTATTATGAAGCAGGTAATTCTGCAATACAGAATCTTGTGTCCTGAGCCAGAAACCTGATTCTGTAACAAGAATTCACATGCACACATGGATGCAACTTTCCCAAGTCTAGAAAGTGAGCCTAATTAGTAATACATTCCCTTAGAATCTACAAATTATATAGTGATAAACATGATAAAATATACAGCAGATTATAAATAGTTGAAAACTGACTTTTAGCTTGCATCTATCTCCTCTGTCACTTAACTGCTTTTGGTTGAGTTATAGTTGTACAAATAAAAATCAATGGAATCATTCTTGATTTATATATCTAGGAAATTGATGTAAAATGAGCCAAGAATTTCTTAGCTGGACTTCTAAAATATAGGATTTGTTTAGATTGGATGATTTTAAGCTTTAAAATGTTTATATATTGATGTATGTTTATCTTAAAGCTATTTTGTTAAATTCCTGGACTTCTTTACGTCATACCTGTCAACTGCGGCTCTGGACAATCCAGGACCTGTGCAGAACGGTTCTGCGCAGGTCGCTTTTTACGCATGCGTAAAAGCCTTCTATGCATGCGTAAAAGCGACTTGTGCAGAACCATTCTGCGCAGCTCGCTTCTACGCATGTGTAGAAGGCTTTTACGCATGCGTAGAAGGCTTCTACGATCCCCTTCTGCACAGAAGGCTTCTACGCAAGCGTAGAAGGGTTCTACGCATGCGTAAAAGCCTTCTACGCATGCGTAGAAGCGAGCTGCGCAGAAGGGATGCACAGTAATGCCTTTCTCCCCGGGGTTTCGGCAGCTCCAGGTGGGAAATGGCGAAAATCGGCGCCGAAAATCGGGAAATCCCGGCCAATCCAGGAAGGTTGACAGGTATGCTGTACAATGTTAATGCATATTTTTAAGAGTAAGTAAACATTTGACATCCATTAAAACATTGGTAACAATTGTTATAGCAATACAGTATATCTTTATTAAGCAACAGTTTGTGAAACAAGCGGCAATCACGAGTGGTGGGATTCAATTTTTTTTACTACTTACTCTGTGGACGTAGTATGGTGGCCGTGGCCGGGGGAAAGCCCTACGTTGCACCCAAATTAGGACTACTTTATTTCAAAACTTGGATGGGTGGGGCCAGTCATAATTTCTGCTACCGGTTCTGGCAAACTGGTGAGAACCTGCTGAAGCCCAACACTGGCAATCACTGACACATCTTGTATGTTATATACCAATATGGAAAATTCATGTAATTCTACTTTTACTGAGGGAACAATTTATAAATGCATTCTGTCAGTATCTCCAATAATCACACTTATAAACACTCTTCTTACTAGATAATTCTTGGCAAACACAAATATGTTTATATTTAGGTAATAAGATCAGACTTCCTGTTACCATACCAGCTCCATAGTTCCTATAAGTGAGTAACCTGTGGCCTTATACCAATTATTACTGTATTGATCTTTCTGAAATGCCAGTCTGAGCCTACGTTGGCATACCCGTCAAGCGCGGCTCCTGAAAATATGGGAAATTACTGCGCACACGCAGGCGCGCTTGTGCAGAACCCATTTGTGCACGTGCAGAACACATTTGCGCATACACAGAACACATTTGCGCATGTGCAGAACACATTTGCACACATGCGCAGTAACCCCTTTCCCCGACGTTCAAAATATGGGATGGCGGCGATAAAGGGGAGGAATGAGTACCAAAATACGGGAAATCTCGCCCAATACGGGATACTTGACAGTTATGTCCCTCTGTATCCTTCTCTCTTTCTTCCACAGTGTTTGAAACAATTTGAGGAATTTGGAGAAAGAGGAAGCAGGAGAAGTAGGGAATCTTACTCTTTTATCATGCTTTTCTCCCCACCCCCACCCCCAAGTCCTATTCTGTACAGATACACATGAAACTAGTAATAAAACCTTGTAATCAATATTGTTGCTTGACTTCGTCTGTTGCACTCAATTTATTTCTCAAATTGGTGTTAAAGCAAAAGTAGTAGCTGATCAAGGTCCTATAGCTAGGGAATAACATCATGGTTTGAATATTAAATTGTATAGTAACATGTAGTTATGTAAATTGTTTTTCAAAAGAAAGGAGAAAAGGAAGGAAGGAAGCTAAAGATGCCCTATTATTTCTTTTTAAACACAACCCCAAATGCCCATTATCAGCAGCAGACAGTTTGTTTGTGTGTGTTTTTTAGAAAACAACTGATAGACACACACACACACACACACACACACACCTAAAGTAATTAAAATAAGGGTTTTTTTGCGTTTGGAATTTAATTTTCTGGTTTTGTGTTTTGCAGTACAAATGAGGAATTTTTTTTATGAGAGTTATATGAGAGAAAAACAGTTACTTGTGGCAGCTGCTCTTGTTTATAGATTTATCTGTGAAATCTTAAAGCAGTTTGACCCAGAATAGACAGCTGTTTGAATTGTCATATATGAACCATGCTTCATTTTGTTCCTGATTGTTCACGATGCCATACACGTCAGAGCAAACAGTTTCCCCTCCTCAGTAATAATTATCTTGATAGCAGAGAACAAACTTGCCTATGTTTGTTATGTGTGTTATTTTACATTATTGTGTGTTATTTTACATTACTAGTAATCTTATTTGCAGAACTGAAATGATACAGTTTTAGCAGTTCAGTTTCTTGTTTGCACAACAGTACAGTAAAACCCCTACTTAAGAAAAAAAAGTCCGTTCCGTTGGCTTTTGCTTAAATCGGTTTTTTATGTAACTCGAAGCAAACCCATAGGAAAAATTATTTTTTACGTAACTTGAAGCAAACCCATAGTGAAAATGATTTTTTAATGTAAATTGAAGAAAACCCATAGAGAAATGAATTTTTACGTAACTCAAAGGAAACCCATAGGAAAAAGAATCTTTATGTAACCCGAAGCCAGCCCATAGGAAAGCGTGTAAATCGGGACGTGGTTTTAGCATAAAATCATTATGTAAGTCAAATTTTATGTAACTTGAGGCATATGCAAGTCAGGGTTTTACTGTACATGTAACAATCATGACAATAAGTAGCTCCAGGTTCTGTATGGTGTATATTATGGTCATATCCATACAGTGTTCATATTAGAAATGGGAAAAAACTACTTTTTTTCAGTTCTTCTTTCAGACTACCACCAACTACCGTAGTCATTGGCAAAGCCAGCTGGAATACTTCGGAAACTAAATAAATAAATATGAAGAACTAGCTGGGGTACCCACTTTGCTGGGTAGTGGATCCTTACCTGCGCTCTGGGCCGCATTGGCGTGAGGGGTGCTGCGGCCGCCTCTGGCGGCCTTGCGTTCCCAGTCATGGCAAGATGAAAGCTGAGTGGCAGGAGGGGCAGCAGAGCAGAGGTGGCACCTCACCCGGCCGCGTCCTCAGGTGGCATGGCTGAGGGCGGGAGGTGTGGCAGGGCAGAGGGCCTGACAAGGTCTCCTGGCCGGGCCCCTCTGTGGCCAGTCTTGAAGTGACTGCCAGCGTCGTGTGCATGTATGCCCAGTTCTTGCGTGCGGGGGCAGCTGGTTTTTTTTTTGTGCACGTCCATTGGCTCGGCTTTTTTGCGCGAGCATTGGCCTCGGATTGGCTGGCGAGTGGCATATTGGTCCCTGGGAATTGTAGTTTTCCCTTTTTGGCTGATTTTGTGGGGCATAGGCCCCACCCTCGGCCTCCGGACCCTCGCAGGGCTGATGTCTGGGATACAAGGTAGGTGTGTGCCGAGTATTATGGGATAGGCTATAGGGGTGTGGCCACGCCTGCCGGACACGAACGGTCGTGCTTTTCCTTTATAGGTATAGATAACATTTCCATCTATGGTTCTATGTAAACAATTTTCAGTAGAGACAATAATTAACTCACTAAATGCAGTAATGGAATATGACTTCAAGTTTGATATCCTACAAATTCAGAATCTTTAGAATTTCCATCTTTATTTCAGAAATATGACAGGTTTTGTAACCCTTTTTAAAAGGTCATTCAGCTTAAAAGTCAAAATAATTACTGTATCTGGATAGTGGGTGGCAGATGGTTCCAGAATGACAACAGAATCATGACAAGATGTAGACGAGAATAATGCAGCAGTTTCCCCTACATTTGATTGGTCATTTAAAGACAAAGAGGGAAAAATATTCTGAAGTGGCAAGGCAGAGACAGAAGAAAGTTTATACGTAGGTAGCTGAACAGCTGTGTGACCTAATAGCAAAGTGGACGTGTTCAGAAAAAAGAGCTGGGAACAATTCCTGATGATACTTTTCCCCCTGTCATTTCTCCCACTATTAATTTGCTTTGAAGAGTGTGTTACTCCATGGCCTATTAATCCTTCCTCTCTAGTCTCCAAAATGTATCTCTGCTGTACTCTGATACAAATCAAGACCAAAGGGCATGTTTCCAACACCCCTATGGGTAGAGATGGGGAAAAGATGGACTTGGTTACACACCAAATTTATTCCACATATACTATAGAAATATGCATTACTAACTATCAGGAAGCTATAGAGGCATACCAGAAATTGCTATGGGACAAGGTACTACCTCTATTTAACAGCTTCCTGAATGACAAGAGGGTCTTGGTGTTAACATTTCATCAGGAGGCTATGGCCCTCGCTGCCCAACAAATGCTGTCTGCATGTCATTCCATTGATTGCTTCAATAGGAATGTCACTGCCTCCATATCTCTCCGACGGTACACATGGTTAAAAACCACAGAGATTCCTGAGGTGTTGAGAACCAAATGGAGGATATTCCATTTCACAGCTAAGGTCTTTTTATCGTGAAGACCGATGATATAATAGATAACCTTTTCAAGAAGTGCATTATGGCAAAAAAGATGACTAAGTCTCAACTTTCATCTCCTCAACAGTATTCTCTACCTTATTGGAAATGAAAAAGACTTCTCTTCAAAAACAATGTTACAGTCAACCACCCTCTCAACCATCAAGACATACTTAGTTTCTAGCCCAGTTCAGAACTAAACAATCCACCAGGAAATCAGACCACTTTTGATATTCAGTGCCTGAGGCTTAATGTATCCACCGGAAATATTCTGCAGGCCCCATTGTTAGCGGACTCCCCCACCCCCCAGATCCATTATCAGTTGAACTTTCATCCAGATATCAAGAAATTAGGCATCATGGTATGGAGGGTTCTCCTACGATCTCAAAGATCCTCCTGGAAAAGAGGAAGCCTTCCACTAGGAGAAAATACCTCGATAAATGGAATAGATTCACTAAGTTCATGGTGTTGTAGAACTTCTCCTCAAGCCCTCCAACTCTGGACATGATTCTCCTGTTTCTGCTCTACCTTAAGTAGTCAGGTTTGAGTTCGTCTTCACTAAAGTGGTAAGGTAAAGTTAGCTCTTCCTCGAAAGCCTGTCATATCCGATTCCAGGGTTCAGTGCTAATCTCTACTTATCGCCAAAGAGCCAGCACTGTCTGCAGACATTTCCATGATCATGTGGCAGGCATGACTAGATTATGTGGCAGGCATGATTAGATTATGTGGCAGGCATGACTAGCCACCGGAGTGCATGGGATGCTGTTTACCTTCCCTTTATCTTCTTGCTTTCGAGCTGCTAGGTTGGCAGGAGCTGGAACAGACCAAGGGAGTTCACTCCATCGTACAGCACTTGGGTCTCGAACCGTTGACATGCCGACCTTCCGGTTGTCAAGTTCAGTATCTTAACCACCAAGCCTCCACAGTCCCATTCACTAAAGGTGTACCTTTCTGCAGTTGTGGCACACCAAGATGAGGGCTCCACAATGAAAATGTACTTTAGGGATCCAACTGTAAAACATTTCCTTAAAGGCCTGAATAATGTCTGGTGACCACATCCTTAGTCCTGCAACACCTAAGATGTCCCTCATTTGAGCCTCTGTCAATGAATGATTTATGCCTCCTGACTTATAATACAGTGTTTTTGGTAGCAATTACTTCAGCCAGAAGGGTGAATGAACTAGCAGCCCCTTGTAGTGACCAACCATACCTCCAATTTTTTAAGGACAAGGTAATTCTCCACACAGACATTTTATTTTCCCCTAAGATGGTCTCCACAGTCTACATGAGTGAACTGTTGGTGTTACTGACTTTCCTAAGCCGTCTTCTCCTCAAGAAACCATGATACACTCTCTTGATGTACACAGAGTGCTCACCTTCTACCTGAACCATACTGAGAAAATTCAAACTACAACTAGACTCTTTGTTGCCTAATGAAGGCTAGAAAGGGCTATTCTATGGAGGTATTGAGATGCAACAGCTGTCCAGATGGCTGGTGAGTACTATTGATTTGGCCTACAGGTTGGCCAAAAAGTCTCAACTGCATCATTTGACAGCTCACTCTACCATGGCGGTTTAAACATCTTAAGTCGTCATTTGGGGAGTGACCATGGAAACCATCTGTAAGGTGGCCACCTGGTTAGAACCATCAGCCTTTATTAGTCAGTGAAGGTTAGACACCAGGGAGAAAGCTGATGCATCCTTCAGACATTGTGTCTTTGCGTCTGCCTTGCAGTGACACCCGCCAACTGATACATGAGCTTGACATTCATCTATTGGTGTGCATTCATAGGGACCATGAAGAAGAAGGGCAGGCTTCTTACCTATAACTAGTTCTTTTAGTGGTCATCTGTCAATTCACATATCCAGCCCTCAGTTTTGTCATGCATGGTTAATTCTCTGTGTGGCGGCATCAGAAATAAAGGATCGCTGGGCAGGAATCGCACGTGCTGTGAAGGGTAGGAGGAGCCTATGGCTCCATTGCAGCTCTGGAACCTTCCAAGTTGTCTGTGCATGCACAAGATTTAACTGATTGGTGTGAATTCATAGGTGACCACTCGAAGAACTAAAGTTACAGGTAAGCAACCTGTCTTTACACTTATACTTTGCAGATTCCTCTATAATAAAAAGAGGGAGAAGGATTTTCTCCTATTTCTTTCCCTTTTTTACATGTACGGTATCTTTGTTGTACACATTACCAGAACCAGTAAAACATTGATTTCTGGCTCTGAATGTAATACTGTACATTGTAATCTTTTTGTACAGTTAATGATATAATGTTACATTAGGAAAACTGTGATTGGATTATGGGGCTTTATTTAGTCTGCCACTAGGTTTTTCTATAATTATTATTAAATTTTGCCACAGACATTCTCATAAAAGGCCATACATCCATTCTGGTTTTAAAGTATTATTTTAAAAGTCTCCTTAATATTTAGGGCTAAATCCAGTTGTTTGTAATTAGAATAAATATGTTGATCTGGTACAAGTTATGTAACAAGTTGCATTCATTCAGTGCCTCTCCTGTTTTTTGTTGTTCAGTCGCACAGTCGATTCTGACCCTTTGCAACCCTATGGACCACTGTCCTTCAGGCACCTCTGTCCTCCACCATCTTCCTCAGCCCACCCTGCTCTGTTCCCATTGCATCTACAATACCATGTAGCCATCTCATTTTTGGCCGCCCCCTTCTTCTTTTGCCCTCCATCTTTCCCAGCATCAAGGCTTTCTCAAGTGAATCCTCTCTTCTTATTTGATGTCCAAAGTACTTTAGCTTCATCTTTACTATTTGACCTTCTAATGAGCAGTCAGGGTTGATTTCTTTTAGGATCGACTTATTTGTTCTCCTCGCTGTCTCAAAACTTTCCAACACCACATTCCAAAGGCATCTATTCTTCTGCACTCAGCTTTCCTAATGGTCAAGCTCTCACAACCATACGACCGGGAATACCATTGCTTTGACTATGCAAATTTTTGTTTGCAAGGTGATGTCTCTACTTTGTTGGGACTAAATTAGCCCCTAATTGGTTGAAAACCCGTATGTTTAAAATATCTTATTGAACTATATTGTCAAAGTATATTAACTGTTAACACAAAGTTCTCTTACTCTCTGTGTTTTATAGCAATTTTCTGGGTTTCTGTATGGTTGATGAACAGCATTGGTACAGTTAATAGTGTCTAAGGCTGGGGTGGCCATCTTATGGTCCGTGGGCCGGCCCCAACCGGTGGCACCATTTCATGTGGTAAACGCACATGTGCCTGTCATAAACACATTTACAGCAACCACGGACATGTTTTATGACAGCGTTTATGGCAGGAGGAACCACGTAACTGGCCTGCTCAGCTTTCTGGGGGAGTGGTCCAACCCACAGCGTGAAAAGGTTGGGAACCCCTTGTTTAAGGACTGGTGGTTGTTCTTTAAATGTAAATGTCTTTAATGTTCTGGTAATGCTTTTGATTACAAATGGAAGAGGAGGTGATGCATTCATGGCCATGCAATCTAATGAAGAAAGTAATAGGCCAATTGGTAAATATTTCAAGATATTTTTGAAACATTTTCATGTTTTTGGATGTGCCACAAAAGAGTTTTCCTTATGGATCAAAATGGCCAACAATAACTTCACAAGCTAGCCCAAGTAATCCACAATGGAATGGGATTTAGTTGAATTTTATTTAGCTTTAATATGTTTCTTCCCAAACTTCTCATGTAAAAAGAGACCATGATCGACTTGAGTTCTTGATTTTAAAGGAAACAAAAGCAGAGTATAGCTGTGAGTGTATGTTGGCGCTTAGGAAAGCCAATTTCAATAAATTCAGAACAATTAATAGGTAAAATCCCATGGCGAGAGATCAAAATAAGAAAAAGAGTCCAAGATGGGTGGGAGTTTATAAAAAATGAAATTCTAAACAGACAGCTACAAAGGATTACAACAAGAAAAAAGTTGAAGACAGCAAAAAAGACCAATGTGGCTTCACAATCTCAGAGTGGAATTAAAACAAAAAAGGACACAATTAGGAAGTAGATGGAAGGTGAGGCTATGAAGGAAGAGTACAGACAAGTAGCAAAGATTTGCAGGGACAGCACTAGGAAGGCAAAAGCTGAGAGTGAGAGGAGGTTAGCAAGAGCCTAAAAGCAACAACAAAAAAGCATTATTCAGGTATATGGATTGCAAAAGACAATGAAGAAAACCCAATGATAACAGACAATTTTTGGTTCCTACTTCAGCTCAGTCTTTTAAGTCTACAACCCTCCAGGCAAAGTTGAAGTACAAAGTGAGGGGGGGGGGAATTGCTCTTTAAGATTGATAAACAAACACTCAAGGAATATTTTATTACTTTGAAGGAGTTCAGATCTCTAAGCCTAATAGATTAGGGCTGGATAGCAAAAGTGTCAGGTGGATACACAGTCGATTACAGAACTGTACTCAGAGAATGCTTCTTCTGAAGCAGATGGGGTGACAAGTAATGTACCACAAGTCCTAGACCCAGTGCTCTTCAATATTTTCATTAATGACTTGGAAAAAGGAGTGCAGGGAATACTCATAACTTTTTGGTAGAATAGTTAATATCTTGGAAGAAATGATACAAAAAAATCTTGATAAGCTTGAACACTGGGTTGAAAACAACAATGAAATTTTAATAGAATGAAATTAAGTGCAACTCAGTAATACTACAATCAAGAAGGATTTTGGAATTACTGTATATCACAAGCTGAATATGAGTCAACATAGTGATGGACTGCAAAAAAGACAGGCTGCACTGACAGAAGTATAGTCTCAAAAACCTGTGAGGTACTAGTCCACTTCTATTCAACACTAGTTAGGCCTCATCTAGAGTACGGTGTCCAGTGGAAGTGTTCTTCCACTTTAAGAAAGACGTCCACAATGGAACCAATTATGTAACTCTGGAGGTAGTGAGTACTCCAATCCTAGAGGCATTCAAAAGGAAATTGGACAACCGTCTGTCAGATCTGCTTTGATTTGGATTTCTGCATTGAGCAGGGAATTGGACTCGATGGCCTCATAGGCACCTTCCAACTCAATTATTCTATGATTTAGGATTTAAACCAAGATTAGAAACTAATTAACTATGTGCCCAATGCAGTGAACATTAACAATATGTAGTACTTCAGGCTTAGTTGCTAATGTGCAATTGAAGCTTTGATCAGGTGGAACTTGATAAATATCACAGAAAGAGGCAGACATCAATCATTGTTGTTCTGCTTTAAAAAAAAACAACAAGTAGAAGGAAGGCATGGTCCTAGGTAGAACATACCCAGATTATTCTATCCTATTCCTTAAATACTCCTTGCATATAAGCATTAGACAGTTTGAGATGTATAAGATCAATTTCTGGCCATGTAGGCTGTAATTAAACATTTTAAAGCCTACAAATTTCTTAATTCAGCACATTTCTATTGATCTGAATAAAAGTAAACCCTCATAACACCTTGTAATCAAAGCAAGACATATTTATTTGGTGATATGGCTTACCCTGCAAATTCCAAACCTTTACTTCATGAACAACAAAGAACTGTATATTTGATTTTGCTCTGTGTATGGCAAAGCTTTTTCATACCTCAATTACATGTGATTTTATGTGGTTCATTCAGGCATTTATTTCATAACATAAATCCTCTCCATATGTGCCACTGTTCATTATTACAAAGTATTTGTCAATGAAGCCTGTGTAGGGGATGCCAAACAAGGAATGCATTGTAGTGTAGTCTCTTAGAAACAAGTCTTTTTCAACATCATGTTCTATGCACACGGTCGTTATCATTACTGGAATGTTACTTACAGTGATACCTCATACAACGTCCAAACTTGGTTTCACAAGTTTGGACTTTATATGGATTTGGACTTTGTATGAGGCATGCAAAATCCTAGCTGCGATGCCTCATACAACGTCCAAATCCTTGC
This sequence comes from Bradypodion pumilum, assembly GCA_035047305.1. Taxonomy (NCBI): domain Eukaryota; kingdom Metazoa; phylum Chordata; class Lepidosauria; order Squamata; family Chamaeleonidae; genus Bradypodion; species Bradypodion pumilum. Next base: position 101,865,119 of record JAWDJD010000002.1, on the reverse strand, counting down.
CGCGATGACTTGTACAACGTTGTTTCCATAGAGATATATTGTACTGTAACAGCACAGACTTCAGGGCAAAGCCAAGGAAGCAGACAGGAAACTGAAGAACTTTAAGAAATCATTGTCTAAAGGCTAAATACAATACAAAAACATGTCAAACAACCCTGATTGTCCAAGAACCTGAAGAATGCTACAAAAATCCCAGGAATGCTTCTAAAAATTCTGAGGAAAAAAATCCAAAAAAAAAATCCAAAATCATGCTCAAAACCACTCCTAAACACTCTTTGCCTTGTGCAAAACCCACAAGAGCAATGTACACACGTGTCCTGCATTTTATACTGCCCAGGCACAACGCAACCTGGGAAAACCCCAATGCCTCATACAAAGTTGCAGCGACTTTGTATGAGGCAACTTTTTTCAAGGAATTAGGCAATGTTGTATGAATTCGATGTTGTACGAAGCGGACTTTGTATGAGGTATTACTGTATTTAACAACAATGGAATAGAGTTAAAGGGTCTCTCTTCAGTGCTGCTGTTTTACAGTAGAGAGTAAAATTGATTTTTTTCCCAATTGTGTTTACCAATACAATAAGAAGGGACTGCGGTGGCTCAATGGTTAAGAAGCTCGCCTTGTTAGCTGGAAGGTCAGCAAGTCGGCAGTTCAAGACCCAAGTACTGCATGATGAAATGAGTGCCCCCGTCTCTGTCTCAGCTCCTGCCAACCTAGCAGTTTGAAAGCAAGAAATTGCAAGTAGATAAATAGGGCTCACTTCGGTGGGAAATGATCTTGAGGACATAAAAGGAGCCTCGTTCGGGCATCCCCTGAGCGGAGTTGCTCCAGCAAAAATCCTTTCAACCCAGAAAGCACCTTTGCGTTATTCTGACATGATATAAAAGTCTTTAAATCCATCAGGATATCTGGACCTGATTATTTAATTTTTATATTAAACCAGTAGTTGCAGTTATTTAAATATGACTTGTACTTTAAAAGCTTATTTTACCTTTCTGCTGTGAGCCTAAAGGCAACAACTGCAGTAGTTTTTCAATAGCATGTAATATTAAGGAAGAGTGTATTTTAATGTGATGAATATTTTACTTCTAGAGTAGTTGAGATCCAAATGCAGTGAAGCTGTTTCCCTTCTGTGGTTTTTTGCTACAGTAAAGGAGATCCTTATATCATAGTAGATGATCCAGCAACTCTGAAAATTAATAATTAGGCTCTTAGTGATACAGTAATAGCAATAACTCCAGGTTAACATGTAAAAGAAATGTACTGCAGTCTGAATTTTTTTTTGTAAAGTACTGTATAAATACTTTTCACCAAGATCGCAATACACCAGAAATACTAGAAAGGCCTGTTAATGCAGTATTTTGTGATGTATGCTAAATATATGTTTGAAAGTAAGTTTATCCCAACTGCCAGTTTGGCATAATAGCCCATAGAGTTCAAAGTTGCTGTTTAGTCTCAACAGTTCTCTTTTTCATACCTTCATGACATAAAGTCAGTAGGGAATTGTCAGAAAAGCACTGTATAAAACAGTGAGAGAATTCTACTGAAATAGGAGACTGATGTTCAAATTGTACAGAGAATCTAGTTTGTGTTTGATGAAAAGTGCAAGTGAATTAAGACTGCAAAAAGGCAGCATGCCTTTGAGAAATTTTTTTATGGTGTCACTTCAGCCCTCAGTATATGCAGACCTAGTCTGCTAAAGAAAGTAAAATTTAATTCTTTCAATAAATTGTTCATTAAGATATTTAGGATACCAGTTTCTTCTAGCATGATCTACCAAACCTGGTTTTCAAACAGCTATTGCAAACAGTGACTTTTTGATATGCAAAATTCTTTTTAATCAGTTTATTAAATATTTGTGATTGGGACAGGACAGAATTTAACTTTTTATTTAATTTTTTAAAAAGTTTGAAAATAACCTTTCTGAAAAACAGTGAGTAAATTATTTGCGCATATATATATATATTCTGGCCTCAGTTGCTCCACAGTTCTGTTTAGAATTGCATAATCTGTGGGTTGTTGTAAAGTTGTTACAAATTGGCGGGCTGATATAATATGAAATGAGCCACCTCATCTGAATGTTGCTTTTGTTCCTTCTTTAACAAATTAGCATGTTGACATTTGTCACTGGTGGATTTTATTATTTGCTGAAAGGGTTTTAGGGGAGTTTGACAGTATGAATGGTTTGTCCTACAGACTTTGAGAATTGATAAAGGGATCTTTGTTCTTTGTGCAAAACACACAACAGATATCTTATTGACTGACATGCACAGAAAGGAAAGCTTGTATGTCTGTTGCAGAAAATAAGCTAAGAAAATAATTTTGAAGCAGTTGCGTATTCTGTTTGTTTCCCCCATATATCTTTCTTTTTGTTAACATGTATCTCATTAATAAAAATAACGGGAATTGGTAGACACTTGCTCAGTATAAATGGAAGTAATTTTATTTCATAGCACAGAGGATTTGCATACTGCTTGCAGAAAGTACTAAAACAAATAGAAGAATGTTCAGTAGTATAATTGGTTTCTTATAAAAATATCTCAACCAAGGAGAATCTAAAGCAGGTGTTAAAAACCTGTTGAATGATTAATGTGTAATGTAGTGGTTGTTGTTGTTGTTGTTGTTGTTGTTGTTGTTGTTGTTGTTGTTGTTGTTGTTGTTGTTGTTGTTGTTGTTGTTGTTGTTGTTATTTTGCAATGCCTGAAACTGTACAGAAGATTTGGTGAGACTATACAGATATTATGAGGAAATCAGCCGATTTAGGCATTCCATGCTCTCATTAACTTAAGTAGTAATTATAAGAAAAAGACATTTTAACTAAATGTGATTAATCTGAGTTTTAAAAAACTTACTCTTTTTCTTCTTGGCAGTAAGAAATTACTGTCTGGTTCTCATGACCTGCTGCATGAAGTAAATAAGATTATTGGCTCATAATGTTTTTCTTAATGGTCCTCCACACCCCTTATTTTCTATTGGGACACATGTTTTGCCAAGCATTTGGATATTTTTGGATTTTCATAATACAGTATAGGAGACACTTTGTTTCCTGCTGTTTCAATCCAGTCAGTGTACATTCAGCAATAAAACCTTTCTCCAAATCTTTAAACATGTCACATGTCTTAGAAAAGAAAAGTATTGCTCAATATCATGCTGTCATTCCGTTCTCCAGATTTTTAGTTCTTTTTCCTTCATTTTATTAGTTAGCTTAAGTAACCTTTAAGGGTGAAAGACTTCAAGACTTTCCCCTTTGCTTAAAAAAATCTATGCAGAATAGTTAGGCTTTGGCTTCAAGAAATGGCATAACATTCTTTATTTCTGACTTCTAAGCCTTTTTTTTAAAATATGTTTTATCATTTATAAGAAAACCTTGTATGGTAGTTCTGTCATATCATATCTCCATGTTACAGGGAGCAGAACCTGAGAATTTCCCTTACTGTCATAAAATGAACTAATAAATACTTGGTCCAGAGAGATTTCCAGGATGAGACCCATCTTCCTAACCATTATGTTTTGCTAGCTCTCACAGTGTTGTGCATTAAGGCACATTTGCAAGTAGCGCGGGCAGCGCCTTGCAAGAGGAAAATGGTGGTTTCCTGCCATTTCAATTAAGAGCTAAAGTTGGCGCGAAATCCCCGTCTCAGGACATGCTCATTATGCTAATCAGAGTCCTGTGATTGGCTACAGTTTTGGATCCTGGTTACCCATTGGTTAAATACATATATAGCAAGTTATGATTGGTTAGTTAAGATTATCCGGTGGGTCGCTATGTTGTATCAAGGAGGAACCGCCAGGCAGACACTTTATAAGTCCCATGGGTAAACAAGGGTGGGGCCGGACCGGATCTATACTACTACCCATTCCACAGGTAGCCTGCTAGCGTTAAGCCTGGGTCTCCTCCACATGCTACCACTTCTAGTGTAGCTTAGTCATTGCCAATTCTATGGCAGATTCCGGAGGGACTGATTTCATGGGGATTCGTATAGCCCTGTAAGTGAGATATGAAAGACTCTTTAATAAACGCCTGTTGTTGTTCTGTTTACTGTTGCCTGGACTATTGCTTATAAGGAATGGACGTAACCCCCAGACATGGTTGAAATACAATTAAGAAGCTTAAGCCATGTCAGAATTCATATGTATATTGCAAGTAAATGACTGTAGTCGCTATTTCAGATTATGTATTTGGTCCATGGGCATGATTGGATGTGGTGGTGGTGGTGGTGGTGGTGGAAGATGTACCAGAACTAAAAGTGTTGGGGAATGGCTCCTAATGAAACTGTAACCCTTTCCTGTTTTTTTTTCCTACTTCCTCTCTTGGGGTGAGGTTTCTGGCTATAATTTTAGCAGTTAACTCCCAAACATAGAAGGCAGTCCACTCCAGGGCTTTCAGTAATAGCTACGGTGGAAAGCTGTGATGGAAAGCTGCAAGTCGTGCATCAATCTGGAAGCAAATAATAACATTCATCAGTGACAAAAGTGACAAATGTTGGAAAGAAAAAATATGTTAGGGACTCTTTGTCTTTTTTATCAATTTATTAAAAGTGTACTTAGAGGGCAAGTACATTTCTACCAGAAGATATGAGATTATGTTGGTCTTTGTTCATAGTGGCCTATACTAGAGATAGAAACAGTGGCAGCGAAAGTCCTTTCTGGCTAGCTATTTCACATTCTTTTCCAGGGTAATATTAATCTGAAATCACACATTTGAGTTTGCTCCATTGTAATATGTAGTTGTAGTGTGTGGTTGAGCATGTACATCTTCATGCAGAAGGCCATCCTTGGGTCCCTGGCACATCCAGTTTGTCTGACTAAAACAGTGGAACCTCATACAACCATCGCCCCATATAGCAACAAAATCGCATAACAATTAGGTTTTGAGGGGAAATGGTGTCCTGCATAACAATTTTCCCAATGGGAAAATATCGTACAACAATTTTTCAATGGGAAAAACCACTTAGCAAAAAAAAAAAAAAAAAAACGTCGTGCGATGCATCCCATAGGGAAAATCACTATACGATGCATGTATCGTATAGCAATTGTTTCATACAACAATGAGCTCTATGGAACGGATTAAAATCGTTGTATGAGGTACCACAGTATAGGCTAGTACAGGGGTCTGCAAACTTGGCTCTCCAGGTGCTCTTGGACTTCAATTACCAGAAGCCCAATTTCCATGAAGATAAGACTTAGCTGGAATGTCCTTTCTTAGTATGCCATAGTTTTTAATTATTCCTTGGCAGAGCAATGACATTGTCTATATTAGAGACAATGGAAAAAGCAAATCATTGTATGAACCAAGGAAGGGCCCTATCTGTGTACTATAATGTTGTTTGTGGGATCGCCACCCAAAAAGTTCAAGGATAGTAGGAAACCCTTTTTGGTTATAGTCATGTTTCAGTCTAACATTAGACACTCACTCTGTCTTGATGCCAACTTCAGGTGTTCTCTTGGCTTTGTGGAATCATGTATTCATGAACATTAATAAATGAATTGGGAAAGGGGATTTTGCTTTGTAGCTATCAGGGCCTCTGAGCATGTTTATATGGCTTTGAGTCTAGTCTTTTCCTGTCTCTTTAATATGAATACATACACACATCTCTGCCTATCTTATCAGTTGATTACCTATCATCTATCTATGGCTAACCAGGTGTTTGTTTACATAGCACATTTACACGTTAGGCTTAGAGTACCACAGAGCTAGAAACCTTTTCTCCCTGTTCATCCTTGGAAAGCCAGCCACTGAAGGTTCTGTGGACAGGCTAGTCTATATCAGCCTTTTGTACTGCTGGAAAGCCAGGTTAGGCTACAAAGCATTACATCTGTAGGCTCACAAGATCAGATGTGCTGAAACAGCTGAGTGATGAGCTGAGACCAAGACAGAAAAGCGATAAGAGGGAAATGGTTATCTTAGTTCCCAGGAGAAGGAATGGCAATGAGCAATGTCTGTAGATGCTTCTTTAGAAATAAAAATAGGTTGTCTCTTGCTGACTGGAATAGACGTCTGAGTTTAAAAGGCTTAGAGCTAAAATTTCAAAGGCATCTGTTGGCAGGCTTTACCCACATGACTTCCTTTAACTTTGAAGTGAGTCATATGCCTGAAATCAGGAGTGTTGTGGTTGACTTTTTATATAGTACACAGAAATACTCTTCCTTTGTGTTGAGAAAAGCCTGTTGCTTGCTAAATGTAGTGCATTATATTCAGGAAAGCTTCCTAGACTGTTCAGGAAATGTCACTTGAGTCCCTCACAATTATTTGTTTTTCAATTATTTTGTTCTCATAAAGAGGATGAATAAAGGATTGTTTCTTCTCCATTTATTTCAATGTTTATAGGTAAAGTGGAAATTTCAGTCAAAATTAACAAACGTTTGTAGCATTAATTAATAGACTTTATAGAAGTTGCCTGATAGAAGGGACACCAGATTAATTTACACATTTTGAATTCACTTTGGTCTAAATCAGGGGTTCCCAACCTTTTCAAGCCGGGGGCCAGGTTGTGCTCTTTCAGCTTTGAGGGCTGGATGGCCATTTTGCCCTGCCTGCACGATGGGGGTGGCCATTTTGTCCCAACAGCTTCAAAGGAGGTGGCCATTTTGTTTCTTAAATGCCCTTGGAGGGTTGGGTGGCCACATGAAATAGTGCCATGGGCTGGATCCAGTCCACAGGCCTTAGGTTGGGAACCCCTGGTCTAAATGGAATGAAACCTGGCAAAAGCAAAAATGTTGCAAGGTATCTTCACATGTACCGACTCACGGCCAGAGTACGTTGATAGCAGATAATAAGGCTCACAAGTGCTTCCAGATAGATGGCTCCTAATGCTACCAAGCAAAAGACTTCGTGCAGATATTCTTTTTCTTCAGTTTCTATGGTAATGGAAAAAAGTAAAATTTAAAACACTAATTGTTGGTGGGGCATAAATTATCGTCATCGGTTGCTACTCGTATCCGAGCATACTGTACACTCTTTCCTGGAAGTCATTTTCTCGGCTGATGGATGTGTCTCTGGTGACTCCATAAACCGATCCTGGCATGGAACATGTGACGGCACTGAATAGGTGGTGGGGTGTGCAGTTGAGTTTGACGAAGCTTTCATGCTTGTCGCTTAGTCTCTTCATGCCTCTGGTGTTCCTCTTCAAAGTGATTAGTAACAGCAGAGATGGTTTGGTGCCAAAGTGGGCAATTTTCGGCTGCTTTCTCCCAAGTTTGTGGGTTTATACCTGACACCTTCATGGTTTGTTTCAGTTGGTCCTTATAATGCTTCAAAAGAGCTCTGCGAGGTCTTGTGCCGGAGCTAAGTTCCCCATAAAGGATTTAATGAGAAAGCCTGGAATTATCCATAAGGCGGACATGCCCTATCCATCTAAGATGATGGCCTACGATGGAAGCTTCAATGCTGTTTAGATTTGCCTTCTCGAGGACTGTAATGTTGGTGACATAGTCATCCCACTTGATGTTCAGGATGGATCTTAGCTTCTGTTGGTGAAAGCACTGAAGCTTTTTGATGTCTTGGCTATATAGGGTCCATGTTTCACAGTAATACTATAGTGTTGAGATAACAACAGCTTGGTATACCATGAGCTTAGTCTGGATTGTTAAATCTTTGTTCATAAATTGCTGGTGTGATAGACGACCAAAGGCAGAATGGGCAACACCAATTCTCTTCTCCACATTATGTTTTCAGGTGCAGTTTTTAGACAGGATGCTACCGAGATAAGAACACTGGTCTACCCGTTCCAGTGTTGAATCTGAATACTGAAATCTGGAAGGGCTATCCTTGGGGCAGGTTGCGCAAGTACTGTACCTTGGTTTTCTGAGCGTTTATGGTGTTTTGATGGAAAACCCTCCCTGACATGCCACCGTGAAGCACCCGGACCAGATCTACAAAACGCTCAGGCAACCAAAGTGTCTCAGCACAGCCCACATAGCAGGTATCGGGACAGAATCAAAAGCCTTTTCCAGGTCATAAAATACTAAGAAGAGCGGATTCTGTTGGTCTCTGCATTTTTCCTGAAGTTGTCTAGCAAAGAAGATCATGTCCATTGTGCCTCGGGAGATACAGAAATCACATTGAGATTCTGGGAGGACCTTTTTGGAGATAATTTGCAGATGACTGAGCAGGATTCTTGTGAAAATCTTTCCAGCAATGGATAACGATATGCCACGATAGTTGCCACAAGTACTTCGATCACCTATCTTAAAGATGGTGGTGATGATGGCATTCTTAATGTCATCAGGCACTTTACCAGTTTCCCAAATCAAGGGAATGAGTGTGAAGACCCTTGTCTGTAGAGGCACCCCCTCCCTTCTGGATTAAGTCCAGAGGGATGTTATCCAGCCCGGGAGTCTTTCTGGGCTTCAGCTTATTCAGAGCCTCACAGAATTCCTGGTGCGTCGGTGGAATTGCCATCTGTGGCTGGTGAGGATGCTGTGGCACTGCTTGAAGAAAATCCTTAGCACTGGTGGAGTTTCAGTTTAAAAGTGTGCCAAAGTGTTCCTTCCACCGCTCCAGGATTTTCTGTCCATCTGTAAGGATTGTAGCATTGTCAGCTGCTTTCAGGGTGCCTGATGAAGAGTGAGATGGTCCATATAGTTCTTTTATGCCTTCATAAGAGTTCCTAAGGTCACATGCGTCCGACAGCCTTTGGAGTTCCTGAGCTTTTTGTTTCCACCAGATGTCCTTTATTTCTCTTATTTATGTCTTGCATTTTCGCTTTAGTTCTTGGAAATGAGCTATCTTTATGTTGGAGGATGGTTCTTTTTTTAAAAAATAATTTTTATTACAGACATTAAAAATATACAAATACAAAAACATTTCAATACAAATACAAATGTAAAAAGAAAAAGAGAAGAAGAAAAAAAACCAATATCCTATGGTCCACAATGTTGTTACAATGTTTTTCATTTTCAGTGTTATTCTTCACTTCTATATTTATATAATTTGTATTATAAATAATTTTAAACTGTCTTTTTCTTATACTACCTTTTCCAAAATTTACTTTATAACACTTTTTACACCTTAAATTTCACCCAAATAGCCATACAGCACACTTATATTACTGACAAAATAATATAAACCTCAGTGATATATACAAAGCCTCAGAGATTATGTTTTCTTTTAAATACCCGTTACTTCCAGAAATTCATTTGATCTGCTGCTGGCGTGTTACCTTTCTTTTTAGTGTGTAAGTCAAAAATGGGTTCCATATCTCATAAAAATTATTTCCTTTATAATTCCCTTTTTTTTTTGGTTTAATTCCCATGTGAGCTTATCATTTAATGCAAAGGACCACATTTCGTTATACCATTCTTTAATATTCAACAAATCTCCGCTCTTCCAAGTATGCGCTATACATAATCTTGCGACTGTTGTCATAATGATTATCAAATCTTTCTTATATCTATCAATGTTTAGATCATTCGTCTCCATTAGCAGTACCATGTTAGCCTCTATTTTTATATCTTCAGCAATTATCTCTTTTATTTCCTTCATAATTTCAATCCAAAATTGATTTAACACTCTGCACTCCCACCATATATGGATATAAGTTCCTATGGTATCCTTACACCTCCAACACATTTTTGAGTTCTGATTGCAAATTTGATGTAGCCTTATAGGTGTTAGATACCATCTCCATAGTAATTTACAATTATGTTCTTTAATCCTAACCGATAAACCTTTCATAACCCTCTTTTTCCATTTATTCTTCCAATCTAAATCACTTATTTTTAAATTTAAATCCTGCTCCCAGAGCGATTTTAATATTTCCTGTTGATTCTCTCCCTTATTCATTATTTTATATAGTTTATTTATTAGACCAGTCATTTCTATCTCCCCTATTCTTACTTTACACACTAATTCTTCAAATTCTGTCTTATTTCTATTTAAACTTATTTTATCCATATACCTCTTGTTCCAATTATTTACTGCTGCTATTTGTAACCAGTTCAAATTTAATTTCCTATATATATCTAATTTTTTTTATTATCCTTACAAATCTTTAACCATTTCTTCAGTAGAAACACATCATTGTCATTGATTAATTCCTCCGCTTCAGTATTTATTTTTAATGGGAAATTTTTCAAATCTTTTAGTTCAATAATTGGAGATATTTCCGGTGCCATTATTTTTTTTTACTTTAGACCATACTTCAAACGTTGTTCTTAAAAATTTGCCCACCTTTTGGCAGTGACAGAATAGCCCTTCTGCTCAGTCAATCATCTTAACTCAACCCCCCCCCCCCGGAGGATGGTTCTTGAAGAAGGGATAGATAGGCTTCCTGTTTGGCATTAATAAGGAATGAGATTTTGTCCTTGTTGTCATCAAACCAGCCTTCCCTCTTCTTTTTTGCATAACCAATAGTTTCCTCAGCGGTTTCTGTGATAATATTTTGTAGTGAGGTCCATTCTTGTTTTTTTTTTATGTAACTCAAAGCAAACCCATAGGAAAAATGAAATTTTTATGTAAATTGAAGCACACCCATAGGGAAATGAATTTTTACGTAGCTTGAAGCAAACCCATAGGAAAAAGAATCTTGTTCTATGTCATGACTGCTGACTGGGTTATTCAGCAGTCGGTTGGAGATCTCATTCTGAAAACCCCTAGCAGTGGGCTCATCTGAAACTTTAGAAATATCTAACTTCTATTTTGGCATGTTAGGCCTGTGAGGTCTTCAGCAAAGAGAAATCCTAAGTCTTGAGATCAGAAGTTTATGGTCTATCCAACAGTCATCAACATTTCTGGCTATCCTGGTGAAGAGGACATCTTTCTTATTGCAGTGCCGGGCGATGATGCAGTCAATAATGCGCCAGTGCTTGGAGCGGGGATGCAGCCATGTGGTCTTAAAACGGTTGGATGATGAAGAGTTGATGTTCTGCACATAGACCAAGAAGCAGTAGACTATTGGAATTGCAGTTACCCAACTCATTTCCTCCGAGTTGATAATCCCTTCCGACTCAGGCATTGAAGTCCCCAAGCAGTAGAAGCTTGTCCTTAGCTGATACCTTAGTGATGGTACAGCTCATCTGGTTGTAGAACTGGTTTTTAACATCTTCATCAGCATCTAAAGTGGGGGCATAGGCGGAGATGAGTGCGATTTTTTTTGGCATAAATTAAACAAACGAATTAAAGAATGGGAAAGATTGTAAAAAATCTGGAAGGGCTACAAATGGATAATGACATTATATGAACAATGAATGAATAAGGCAGAAAATTAAACATTAAACTTCCTAATCTGGAAGCAGCATTTCCAGAGGGAAGGGTTGGAAAATTAGGAGCAATTTTGTCATGAGCCAATCTGGAGTCAAAATTCACTTCTAAAGTAGCATTATTTCTAGTTAAACACTTGGCAACTGATGTTTGTTCTGCTAGGAGGTAACATGATAGGATTATAAAAAACTATGCATAGTGTGGATATACGCTACTAGAATCTAGAATATTACATTCTGGAGTCGTCCACTAAAGCTGAATGAGGAGAGATTAAGGTCAGATAAATTGAAGTAAATGTTCTCATAACACATAGTTAAATGATGGCCACTTTGACATTTATTGCCAAAGATACATTTTTTCAAGGCAAAACTAACTGCAAATTAATTCTTAAAGCTTAACACATACAGCCCCCAGAACTTTTTAAAAATATTTTGGTAGCAAAATGATTATGCTAATGAAGGCAAATGATCAGTACACATCTTTACACAGATAATTATCCAAAAGCACTGTGACAGAATACTATATAGTATTGCCTTTTTTGCTACCTTACTGAACTTCATGTTAGCAGGACACTTTCATATGCTGTTGGGAGTGTGCTAGAGTCATCACACTCAAAAGTGGACCTTTTGCCTATAGTGCAAGTAAGATTCCTTTCTTGCATTCAAAAGAACTAAATAAATACAGTGGTACCTTGCTTAAAGAGCATAATGTGTTCCACGGGATTGTTCTTTAAGCGAGACACTATTGTAAGTAACCAATTGTGACTTCTGGCAGAGGGGGGATTTTTTTAAAAAATAAATAAATTTTTATTGAATATAAAAAGATAAACATTACAAAAAAGAAGAAAATACAGAAAAGAGAACACGTAATTTAAAAGAAAAAAACACATATTCAATTTTTATCGAATCCAATTACATTAAACATAACATAAACTACTAATAATCACCCTGTGTATTTACAAGTTATAAGAGCCTGCGGGATATTGCCTTTTTTACCATTTCCAAAAATACCATATTTTCTGGCATATAAGATGACTGAGCATATAAGACGACCCCCAACTTTTCCAGTTAAAATATAGAGTTTGGAATATACTTGCCGTATAAGACTACCTCTCTTCCAATGCACACCAAATAAAAATTAACCCACACTCAACCCGAAGACACACAGCCCTCTAAGTCAAATGGGCAGGTTCTGGTGGAGAGCCAATCCACGCTCACGTTCTCCTCCTCGAGGTACAGGAAGATGTGTGCAGCTTGCTTCCCTTTGCTTCATACTCCCCGCACAGAGCAGGGACTTGGCCGCGGCACCCCCCCCATATGCGCCGGACATATGAAGCAAGGGGAAACAAGCTGTCCTATAAGACGACCCCCGACTTTGGTACAGATTTTTCGGGGTTAAAAAGTAGTTTTATACACCAGAAAATACAGTATATATAATCTGGTACAAGGCTATTGCTCTGATCTCCATTCAATGAGCATTCCACAAAAGGTTGCCAAATTTTCCAAAATCTATTTTCTTTATTTTTTCCCTTATATTTGTTTATTTCCCATGTCAGTTTGTCATTCAATGCAAGATCCCACATCTCTTTATACCATTCCTCTACTTTTAGAACTCTATCAAGTTTCCAGCTCCTTGCTATACACATTCTAGCTGATATCAGCATAATAGCTATTAGTTCCTTATTGTCTTCATTTACTTTCAAATTCTCCACATCTGTTAACAACACCATATTTAAATTCAATTCACATTCTACCCCCATAATATCACATATTTCCTTCTCAATTTTTCCCCAATACTCTTTTACCACTTTACAATTCCACCACATATGTTCATATGTTCCTAAAAAGTTTTTACATCTCCAACACATTTTACTTTTAGCATTGTCCATTTGAAATAATTTCTCAGGAGTCAAATACCACTTCCATAATATTTTGTAATTATGCTCTTTCATTCTTACCGACATAGTTCTCATATATCTTTTTCCCCACTTATCTTTCCAATTTTTTTCCTGAATTTTTATGTTCAAATCCTGTTCCCAGCATGACTTCAAAGTTTCTTGTGGATTACCTTCATTATTTAAAATTTTATAAATCCTGTTTACTATACCCTTTAATCCCATATCTCCTTTTCGTATTTTTAACAACAGTTGCTCAAATTCTGTTTTATCCCTCTCTTTTTTTTTTTTTTTTTAACGAGTCCATAATATCATACTAACAAACATTACTATATGGTAGCACATAACAATATCTATATTCATTAACTACTATTTAACCACCAAATATTAAGAACCTTTATTTCAAAATCCAAAATAATAGAAAAAAAAACTTTCTGTACTACCACTAATCTTTTTAACCATTAAAAAAAAAAAAACACCCTGTGAATATATACAATGCCCGGAGAGTTTATTTTTAACTCAAGTCCAGAAACTTCTTTGAGATGGTACTGGTCCTGAACTATCACCTGCCATAATAGAGTGATCCACGAACGGTTTCCATATATTCCAGAATCTATTCTCTTTTAAATTATCTCTTTTGACTTTAATCTCCCATGTCAATTTATCGTTCAATGCTAAACTCCACATTTCTTTATACCATTCTCCAACCTGAATATCTACATCGTTTTTCCAATTTCTGGCTATACATTGTCTACCCGTTGTCAGTACAATTTCCAGTAGTTCTTTTTCCTCCTTGTTTAAACCCAGATCTTCCACATTCGTTAAAAGAATAGTACCCGACACCAACTTAACATTTTTACCCAATATTTCACCAAATTCATTTTCTATTTTTCCCCAAAAATCCCTTATTTTTTTACAACTCCACCACATATGTTCATATGTTCCATCAAATTCTTTACATCTCCAACATAACTTATCTCTTTTATTATCCATCTGGTAAAGTCTTAATGGTGTCAGGTACCATTGCCACAACATCTTGAAATTATGTTCTTTAATTCTTACAGACATTGTTCTCATAATTCTCTTTTTCCATTTATTTTTCCATTCAGTCTCCCCAATTTTTATATTCAAATTTTGTTCCCACTTCCGTTTCAAATCCTCCTGTGGATCTGCACCTCTATTCAATATATTATAAAGCTTACTTACAAGCTTTCGCCTTTTCTAATCTTCCTTACCAATTCCTCAAATTCCGTAAGTACTCTATCTGATCCTAGTTCTCTTTTATATTTTTTATTCCAGTTGTCCACCTTTAACTTCTGAAACCAATTCAAGTTTAATATCTCAAACATTTTTTTCCGCTCGGCATCAACATCACATGCTTTTAACCAATCCTTCAATAACAACGTCCCATTTTTATCCAATATTTCTATTTTTTCTTTATCTAATTTTATTGGGAAACACATCATATCAGTCAATTCCAAGATTGGGGAGAGATTCGGAACCATATCTTTTTTTACCTTCTTCCACACCTCCATGAGACCTTTCATCATAGTATTATTTGACCTTTTCGCCTTATCTTTCATTCCCAGAAAATTCAAGTTTCCAATATTTCTGTATTCTTTCATTTCCAATTGTTCCCAAATTACCTTTTCTCTTGCCAAGATCTTCACAACATTCTTGACTTGAAATGCTCGATAATATGCTAAGAGGTTTGGCATACCCAACCCCCCTTTTTTCTGAGACAAATACCATAATTTCTTTGGAAGCCTAGATTTTTTTCCTCCATTACAAAAGTCATTAAACATTTTTTGAAACTCATTGATTTCTTTCTCTTTTAAATGGATCGCGAGCGTGTCAAATAAAAAGTTAATCTTTGGTAACAGTATCATTTTACACATAGCAATCCTTCCAAACCATGACAGCTTTAACTTCTGAAGTTCTCGTATTTTATTCCTAAATTCAATTCTCAAACTGTCATAATTCAATCGTTTAAGTTCTTCTAATTTGTTTGAAATAGTTATCCCTAAATACTTCAACTTATCTTTGATTTGTATATTAAGTGTCGACACCGTCCTACCCATCTCGCTCAATTTCAAATTACACAACATCAATTCAGATTTATCCCAGTTTATCTTTAATCCTGTTATAGCTTGAAATACTTGTAGATGATCTTTAATCCTGTCCATTACCTGTTCGGGGTGCTTCACCATAAGCAATGTATCATCAGCGTACATGCTCACTTTATTACCCATAATCCCCTCTATATTTAAATCCTCCCTTATACTTTTAGCTAAAATCTCCATTGCCATTATAAACAAAATAGGAGATAATGGGCAACCCTGCCTAGTACCTGCCTCTAGCTTTACCACATCCGTGAGCTCCTCGTTTACTCTAACCCTGGCATTTCCTTTTTGATATAGTAAATCTATAACCCTATTAAATTTATCTCCAAACCCATATTTTTTAACTATTTCCTTAATTGAAGACCACTGCAATGAATCAAATGCCTTAAAAATATCCAATGATAGTAATCCCACTTTTTCCTTTGTTTGATTAACACTGTCTATTAAATCTAATACCCTTCTAGTCAAATCCGCCATGTGTCGTCCTTTTAGAAACCCAACTTGATCAACATTTATATATTCCCCCATAAAACTATTTAAACGGTTAGCCAATATTGCCGTGAAGATCTTCGCATCTTGATTTATAAGCGAAATTGGTCTGTACGAATCCACTCTTTCCAAATTCTTACCAGGTTTTGGCAAAAGAACAATTGTAGTGTTATACCATGAAGTCGGGATTGATCCTCCATCTAATATATAATTATATAACTTCACCAATTTCGGGACCACCACCTCTTTAAATTCTTTGTAAAACTCTGTTGATAATCCATCCTCCCCCGGGGCTTTCCCTATCTTCAATCCGCTTATTACCCCCTTAACCTCTTTATCAGTTATCTTTTCCTCCATTTTCTCCCTATGCTCTTGCTTTATCCCATTCCCTAACTGCCTCTCCAATATCCTTTTAAGCTTTTCCCTATCTATTTCTTTTTCTGCATATAACACCTGGTAAAATTCCCTAACTATTTTACATTTATCGCTATTCTTATTACACCTTGAACCTTGCCTGTCAACTAACACCCCAATTTCTCTTTTTTCCCTTTTAACCTTAGCTGCTCTTGCTAATAGTTTTGAGTTCTTATTACTAAATTCAAAATATTCTCTATTTAAATAAATCAGATCTCGTTTAACTTTATCAATATCTTTACCCATTACTTCTGCCTTGAGTCCTTGTAGTTTCAAGAGAATTTTTTTATCTTTACTCTTTACGTGTTCTTCCTGTAATTGTTTTATTTCCCTTTCTTTTTCTATGTGTTCTGCTTTATACCTTTTATATTTAAGGCTTGCCACTTTTATGCTTTCCCCCCTAAAAACTGACTTCATGGTATCCCATACAATATTAAAATCAACCTCATTATTATCATTCCATTGCCAACTTTCTTTCCAACTTTCCATAATTGCCTCTTTGCTTTTCTGATCTTTGAACAAATTAGGATCGTACCTCCAATTTCTAACTCTTTGAATATTTTTGGTGCTTTCAATTCCAGATATACTTTAGCATGATCCGATTCCTTAATAATCCCAATTTCCGTACTTTCTATATCCCCAATTAAATTTTCCGACAGAAAAACATAATCTATTCTCGAGTAGGTCCCATGTACATGCGAAAAAAAGGAATATGCCCTTTCCAAGCCTTTAAACTCTCTCCACGAATCCTTCAAACCCATAACTTTCATCCATTTGTCCATCGCCTTCCCTTTCACACCCATTCCACTTCTAGCTATGTTTGTGCAATCCATTCCTGACCTGATCAAATTAAAATCACCAGCCACAATAATTTTTGCAACATTTTCCCCCTCCACGATTTTCCGAATTTTTTCAAGAAACACTACTTGGTGGTCATTCGGAGCATAAATATTTACCAACAATATTTCCTCATCCTCCAATTTTCCTCTTAACAACAGATACCTACCCTCTTGATCAGCAATCTTTTTTGTGATTTCAAATCCTAACTTCCTAGAAATCATAGTTGCCACCCCTCTTGCTTTAGATGTTCCAAACGCCATCTCATAGTGTTGCATCCAACTCAGATAAAGTTTATTCGTATCTTTTGATTTCTGATGTGTTTCCTGTAAAAATAAAATATCTGGTCTATCTTTTTTCAACGCCGATTCCAACCTCCGTCTCTTAAGAACAGAGCCTGTACCTTTCACATTCCACGATATTATTTTAATACTATCCATAACCAAATTCTTCTCCCAACTTTAAACTCTCCATCGGGCGCGCCACCAAAAACCCTTCACCATACCCACTACATAAAACACACATTTTTCACTCTCCCCACCTTCCAACGAAAAGTCGCCTCTGTCAACCAAAGAGGGGAGAGGGGGGACCTGCAAGATGCGCCCTACTGCCGGCGCTATGCGCTACTTACCCATTCTACCTCTATTAGCTAATTAAGATTACTACTATCTAATGCTCATCCTTCCTTACCTATCTCCTCCTCCATCATAATCAAAGACGGCTCCTCCTCCTCCTCCCCTCGTTGTGGTGTTCCACCTGTTGCCCCACCGGACTCCTCCCTCCCATATTCCCTCCCCAAAGCTCCAGAATCCATCATTTCCTTCTTAAGATTTTTCCATTCTTCTGAATCTACTTGTACCAATCCCAACAAACTCAGGTATTCCAATGGATTAATGCCTTCATCAATAACTTGCATTCTTTTATCATAGAAAAAGCGCAATTGTTGTGGAAATCTCCAATTATACCTTATATTTTTACCCATCAATAATTTAGTAACAGGCCTCATCTTATATCTCCATGTTCTTTCTTTTAGTGAAATATCATTGTAGACTTCTACATCTGAGCCATCAAATTTCAACGCGTCTGAACCAACACTTTTCAGATGAGCCATTACTTTTAATTTATCTGCCCAATTTGCAAATTTAACCAACACATTTCTTTGAGCCACTCTCCCTCTTCTTGGACCCACCCGGAATACACTTCCTAAATCCTCTTGAACAAATTCCTTCCCCATTTTTAAACCATTTGACCACTGAACCACCCTCTCTCTTAACAGATCCGGAGTGCGTTCCGGTACCTGACGGATCAAAATGTTCTGCTTTCTCATCATGTCTTCGACAGCATCTATCCTCATTTCTTGTTCCTGCAGTTTTAACTTACTGTCCCGCACCACCTCCTGAGTCCCTTTTACTTCCTTCTTTACCGCATCCACCTCGATTTGAACCACTTTCAGCATTCCCTCAAATTTATTCAAACTTAAGTCCACCTTTTTGGTATAATCTGTCAGTGTTGACATCATCTTTTCTTGCCTTTTAAACATTTCATTTTTATCTTTCACCCTTGAAGCCTCATTTTTCTCCATTTTTTGCGACAACTTGCCAATTTCCACCATAATTTGAGTCTGGTCCAATGACACTGTGGGCAGAGCTGTTGGCTGAACAGATTCATCCATTGGTGCTTTTTCAATCTTCTTAGGTTTTACAAACTGTTCTTCTTCTTTTGCTTTCGCTCTCGTACCTTTATCCATAGTGATGTAATATATTTCAAACCCAATGTTGCAGATCGCTGTAACAATTCCAATATAGTAAGGCTTACTACACTGCAGCCATAGGTTCCACCAATACAACCGTCAAGTTCTTATGTCAGCAGAAGATCCAAAATTTACTGTAATCCACAACGATGGAACAAAGGAAAACAAAAGAAAACAGCTCTCCAAACAGGTAGTTTAAAAGTAAAACTTGTTAACCACAAATAATCCTTTCCCACAAAGCCAGCAGTCAAATGACGTCTTCCAACCACAGCAAAAAGGCTTCAGAACAACAGTTAATCAGGTTGCTGAGGGGGGGGGGAGCTCAGAAGGAAAGAGAAATCCAGCCACCAAGGGGTTAAGGTGAGAAGTTGAGAAGCTATTTGTAATCCACACAGTAATGGAACCCTTCAATCAAAGCCACATAATCCTTCCTTTGAAGTGGATAATCAAAACACCCTTTTCCAGCGAGTGCCTTAACTTTGTAGTGAGAAGAGGCCCCCCCTCTTCCCCCTCTTCCCTAAATGAGCAGGCAGTTTAGGCAGAAGAGAAGAGAGAGAAAAAAAAACAAACTCCCACAGCTCTCCTCTTTTCCAGACCAGAGAGGAGGTGAAAAAAAAAAGAGAAAGGAAAATTAATCCGCCTTATTGATTTCAGAATGTGGCGCGATCCTCTGGTATGTAGAAAAAAAAAAACACAGTCTATACACGATCACTTTCGTTTTCCCTGGCCGTCGCCATTACAGTACCTCCAGCTCTTCCTTCCATTCCATTCCATTCCACTTTATTTTTGTATACCGCTCCACTCTGCCCGAAGGAGACTCAGAGCGGTTTACATAGGTGCATGCT
The DNA here is from genome assembly GCA_035047305.1 of Bradypodion pumilum. Lineage (NCBI taxonomy): Eukaryota > Metazoa > Chordata > Lepidosauria > Squamata > Chamaeleonidae > Bradypodion > Bradypodion pumilum. The sequence goes on along the minus strand of JAWDJD010000002.1, from coordinate 101,845,566 downwards.
ATCTGAAAGCAGACAGCAGCAAAAAAGTATACAATAATAGAGATATAAAAATTACATCAGAACACAATACAATAAAAGCATAAACAAGTACAAAATACAATGTTCAAAATACGTATAGTCAAGAGCCCCAAATACACAATTAAGTAAGAGAAGAACCCGCGCTTACATAAAAAATAGAATCTGAGAGACGGAGTCCTTTAGCATAATGAGGACCCCAGCCGTGGAGGCAGGGGTCGGAGGAGAGCAGCCCAGGTGCCTTGGATCCCCTTGGCCGGTGAAGGGGGCCAGAGAGAGGCAGCCACAAGGAGGCTGGGGGGGGGTGGCAGCGGGCGCAGGTGTGCTCGATCCCCCAGCGATGGTGTGGCTGCAGGGGTGAGCGGGGGCCTCTCTGCTCGGTGATGGCGGCGGCTCTTTTCACCCCTCCAGCCAGGCGTAGCTCGGAGGGGGCGGCGGTGGGCGCAGGTGTGCTTGATCTCCCAGCGATGGTGCAGCTGCAGGGGTGAGCGGGGGCCTCTCTGCGCAGTGGTGGCGGCGGCTCTTTTCACCCCTCCAGCCAGGCATGGCTCGGAGGGGCGGCGGCGGGCGCAGGTGTGTTCCATCCCCGAGCGATGGTGCGTCTGCGGGGGCGAGCGTGGGTCTCTCTGCGCGGTGGTGGTGGCGGCTCTTTTCACCCCTCCAGCCAGGCGTGGCTCGGAGGGGGCGGCGGCGGGCGCAGGTGTGCTCGATCCCCGAGCGATGGTGTGGCTGCGGGGGCGAGCGGGGGCCTCCCTGCGCAGTGGTGGTGGCGGCTCTTTTCACCCCTCCAGCCAGGCGTGGCTCGGAGGGGGCGGCGGCGGGCGCAGGTGTGCTCGATCCCCAAGCGATGGTGCGGCTGCGGGGGCGAGCGAGGGCCTCTCTGCGCAGTGGTGGTGGTGGCTCTTTTCACCCCTCCAGCCAGGTGTGGCTCGGAGGGGGCGGTGGTGGGCGCAGGTGTGTTCCATCCCCGAGCGATGGTGCGGCTGCGGGGGCGAGCGAGGGTCTCTCTGCGCGGTGGTGGCGGCGGCTCTTTTCACCCCTCCAGGCGTGGCTCGGAGGGGGCGGCGGCGGGCGCAGGTGTGCTCGATCCCCGAGCGATGGTGTGGCTTCCTCCCCTTCTTTTTCTTCTGAAAAAAACTCAGCCGATTTTATAGCTTATAGCTAAGAATGTAGCTCCCTTCAGGCACTTACACACAAATTGCCTTCTCTCCAGCCGCTTTTTGCCACTTCCAAAACCAGTTCCATAGCCTTCTCCTCTCGCTGATCCCGTTCCTCGGCTCTCCAGCGGGAAAGCCGCGACTGCCGTCACAGCTCCACCGCCCAGAAAAACCTCCCGAACTTCGATCATCCAGCTTCAAAAGCTCAGCAAACTTTCCAAGGAGACAGGCAAGGATCTTAACTTTAAGCTTTACCACTTGAAAAATTTTCTATTCCGCTCCTTCACATCGTTCACCACTTTGTTGAGCGCGAGCGTCCGAAACTAGATGTTACACAGCGGCCATCTTAGCCAAACCCCCTTATCCCTCTCTAAACTACTTTCTTCCTTGCATTTATCAGTCCATCTATCCAACATTACCTTCTGAAGCCAGTTCAGATTCAACTGTGAATAAATTACTGCTTTATTCTCACTATCTTTACAGGCACGAACCCAGTCCTTCAACAAAGAAACATTTTTCCTTTCCAGTACCATCTTTAAACTATTATCTAATTGTATCGGAAAACTTTTGATATCATCTAATTCTATTATAGGAGATAGTTCTGGACTCAATTTCTTTTTGACCTTGTTCCAAACATCCAACATTGTTTTCATCATCTATTTTTAACACTAATTTTCCCTTTCTTGTCGCCTAGAAATACCCCTTTACCCATTTTTAACTCCTTCATCTCTATTTCTTCCCAGACAACCTTCTCCCTTGGCAGAGGGGGGATTGTAAACCCCGATTTAATTGTTAAGCGAGTTTTTAGTTGGTTTTAGTTCTTAAGCGAGGTGACCATTCAGAAAAAAATCTGCTCTTTAAGCGAGTTAGTCACTAAGCGAGGCACTCTTTATGCAAGGTTTTACTGTATTGTGCTTTATAAATGCCAAACAATAGCTCTAATGTATGTGGTGTTGGTTCTATTTAGTTATATGGCATAACATATTTGGATGCAGTCATTTTTAACAGATCAGGCATTGGTTTCACAGAGACCTTTTTTCATTTTGCTTTGCTACAGCATCAGCCAAAACCCTTGCTCTTTGAACAATAAGATTGCTGGGAATTATTGCTGTTATGTAACAACACAGCCTATGTAATTTTGTTAACCAAAAGTCTAATAAAAGGCTAAACATATACACAAAGTGGGGTTCATATATCTGTGGCATGTTTGTTGATTGAGTATATGGTACAACATACTTTGCAGCAAGTTTTTAAATTGGCACATGCTACTCTCTTTAGATTGAAGCAGAGTTTGACTCACAGTTTGAATTTCTTTTGCTTTTTAAATGTACTATTTTCCAGCAAATAACAAAGGTCTTAGTTCTTATCAAAGAATATGTGTGTAATTATATCTGTGAGAGAGCTCTACGTGTATAGTTTTCTGATTATTTTCATGGATTTAAATAAAAATATAATATAATAAAGCATGTAGACCCTGAAAATTCTACTTTTGATATCTATTAACCTCTTTAAAAATCATACTGAGAATTTGCCATCAGTTGTACAATATAGTTTCTAGATGAGGCTTCACAGAAATATTCTTTCAAGTAAATGATTCAAATACAGAAACCTGGGATTTGGCTACATAATACTCCTTTTGTTGAGGATTATAATGAGAGAGTACATAGATAGAAACCAGGCTATTAATTTACTTTCTACAGAGGGGTTATTGGGATCTATGCCACTTTTCTGGGAAGATTGCTAATTTTTTTTTTTGTCAACTAGCAGCTTTTAGTCCTATTTACACCACCCTTGAACCTGTTCCGGCCTGCTTTTGAAGTTTCTGCAATTTGGGTTTATGCTGCATTATAAAAATGGAAAGTAATGTACCCTAAGGCTCTTCATAAACAGGCAGACTTGGTCAAGTCTTAATCTTACTTTGTCTGACTTCAATCAGAAAAGCCAGTTAACAATGCTCATTATATTCACAACTTCAGTGTTAAAAAGGAGTTTTGGTTTTTGCAGTAAGGAATGTTGGGAGAGGCCAACTCTAAGAGCCATCACAAAAACAGAATCAGCGAGTCATATTTGCCGGACAACAGCAAAATAACAAAAAGGTTCAATAGTACTCTCCCATGGAGACACCACTTGCTGGTGAAAAGACAAAAAATCCTGAGAAAATATTGTACTATGTTGGCCATGTTAGTAAGCAGGCTGAAAGAATCCAGTTATCTAGTGTACTTCATTCAAGAGACCGGTCCAGTTTGAGTGTAATATGAAGCCAGATCTTAAAAGGTGCCCCTTTGAACCTGAGCAAAGCCTCGGACTTGTATATCCGTGTTCTCTCTCCCCCCCTGCCCTTATCCTTCCATGCAATGGTTGGAGGATGCCTGATGAGTTTAGTTTCACTCTCCCTGACCTCTAACTGGTCCTTACATACAAATCAGGAACTGTGGTTTGGAACACATTCTAGTTGATGAGTAAACAAACTAGGAACTCTTAAAAGAAATTTGTCTCTAAATATATTTCCTTGTTCATATGTAAGACAGCCAGGATTTGGAGAATGAGGTGAAACTTGACATCTATACTTTTCCTGTGGACGTGCAAGGAGAGGGTAGCACACAATGTTAACATTTAAAACAGCCCATAAAGAGGAAATCTTGGCTTAGCATTATGTGTGAATAATATCAATGTTGTATCTGGCATAAAGTTAGGTAGATGATAATTTCCCTGAGCACAGTAAATCCTGTTAGCACACTGCAGTGTAAGTCTGGGGTTGGTAGACTGCACTGAAAAAGTTTTTCACCTTAAGGATTTATAAATCACAACCACTGTGCAGTCGTGCACAGAAGGGTTTGATTGCTTTTATCAAGAGTAAGGGCCTAGAATTCAGCAATGTCACTGAACAGCTCCCCACAATCACAAGGTGTTCATGTGATTTCCACCCTGGTTATTCAGGATAAGAGCCACATCTAAAAGATTTCTGAATACCACCATGAATAGCAAACTTGATTTTCAGAGCTTGCTAATTGTATGATGAGTGGCACGAACTGTATGTTTGTTTGAACACTTCATTGATCCATTCCCACCATTAGTATGGTTTCATTGCTCACAATTTTGTGATCATTACAGGAATTATCACACAAATACTTACAGCATTTCTTACATTGCCCACATGAGAAAAGTATACATATGCAAAGATACAGAATCCTTTGTCCTGCATACTTCCAGGAGCAAGAGAGCAAACTAACACAACACTCATATGTGGTTTCAAAAGATACATGTAGGTATAATTTAAAAACACAAGAAACCCGGATCTAAAGTAGCCTTTTATCACCAGTTAGCATTTAGTATAAAAATGCCACAGTAGGGGAAAAAAACAATGGGGAGAATAAAATACATGGGATGTAATTTAAAAAGCAACAAAAATGACTAATTGAAAACCCACACACTTGTTAAAATTGTGTGTGTCCCAAACTCCCTCTCAGTCAGAAACCTATTAGGACTGCAAACTTTTTGTGTTCAGTTCCTCTGGACAGTGTCCTTAGACAGTGCAATTGTGTCCTGCCATTTAGGCAACTGCCAAGATCAACTGGCAGTGGAAGTAATACAGAACTAATATGTCCAGCTCTTTAGATCCTTTGGGCCAAAGTAAGCAATTACCACTTGCTGCCCTGTGGTGGCTTATAATTCAGGCATGTCTTTGATAAACTGGGAGATGGTATTGGGCTGAAAATGCAGCCTTGCGTGGCTTTGGTGAGAGAATAAAGAGCAAGATTTGAGGCATGAACAGGAATAAAGTCCATGTAATCCTTTTCAAACTTTAGTGTATGAGAGTCAAGACACAAGGCACAGCCAAAGGCTGGGTTAACTCAGGTTTATTGCATGGTGGACAGAGGGAACATGAGGTAATGGCGGACGAACAGCTCTATATATAAGGCAGTAACGTATTTGAATGTGGCTCCACGGTAGCCCGTTGGCTACTGGTCCGCGTGACGTCATGGCTGGTCACGCCCTTCTTGTCCAGGTGTAGGTAGCGGCGGGAAACTTCCCGCGCTGCGGTCTTTGATGGGTTTGAACCAAGAGAGCTTGGACGCTCGCTGCTGCCAGCTGGTGGTCATTAGCTCGCGTCCTATTACAGGGTTTATGTGATACAGCTGAAGGTTACATTGTTACTCATCGGCAAGGTTACATTGGTTCAGATACATTGATATCACATGTAGAAGGTTACACTATTAGGACACAACACTCCTCCCCCCTAGGATGAGACGAAGTCTCTCAGCCAAGATGGCTTATTTCGAACACGCTGGGGTCTCGGCGCGGGCTGCCCTGCCCCGGCTTCGCTCCCTCCTCCTTGCTCCCTGGCTTCCTGCCCTGCAATCGGAGAGGATGACTTGTTAGTGGTTTGCCGCGGCTCTGCGGCTTTGTTGGGAGGTGTGTGCTTTGTTTGGGAAGAACCGGGGGCACTGGGGGCTAACGAAAAACCCCTCTTCTCGCTTGGATGGGTGGGGGAACACTCCGAAAAACCCCCCCGGCTCGCAAAATCAAAATCAAAATCGGATTCGGGGGAAGCGGCAGCGGCGGCCGCACACTGCTTTTCCCTCCCCCCGGGCTCGGATAGAACTGGGGTATCAAAAGGATATGAGTCGGGCTCGCTGCTTTCCCCCCTGTCTCCCCCTTGGGCTAAACGGGTGGGGGAGAACCCTATCGCTGAATCCTGTCGCTGTGCCCCACTGGTCGGCCCCTCGCTCACTCGGTGCCTCAGTTGGTCAGCGTGCCTCCTCCAGAGGAGGCCGGTGCTAGTTTCCACCCGATAGGACACTGGCCCCGTCTGTTCTATTATCGTCCCTGGCACCCAGGCTGGGCCTGCGTTGGCATAGTTCCTGCAATGTACAGGATCGCCTATGCCGAAACCTTTCGAGACCGCTAACCCTATGTTCTTCCCTTTGTCCTTGACCCTCGACGGGTCTAGCCTGGACAAAAGCGTGGTCAGTTTCCTCCGCATCAGCAGCTCGGCCGGCGAGTAACCAGACGCTAAGGGGGTCACTCTGTACGCTAATAGAAATTGACAAACTTGGTGATGTAGATCTCCCGAGCCCATGCGCCGCAGCGCATCTTTTGTGGTGCGCACCAACCGTTCCACTTGGCCATTCGTGGCCGGGTGAAACGGCGCGGATGTGACATGCCGAATTGCATTTGCCTCCATGAATGCTGCGAACTCAGCGGACGTGAAACAACTGGCGTTATCGCTGACCAAAGTGTCGGGTAAACCGAACGTGGAAAAGACCCTCCTTAGCTGGCGAATGGTAGTGGCGGAGGATGTGCTCTTTACCGGAATGACCTCCAGCCACTTTGAGTATGCATCCACCACCAGGAGAAACATGGTTCCCCGGAATGGGCCAGCAAAATCTACATGCACCCTGGACCACGGTCCCCTTGCTGCGTCCCATTCCCTATGCGGTAGGCGGGCCACCTCCGGTCGAGAGCATTGACATGCCTCACAAGTGCCAACCATCTGCTCTATGTCGGCGTCCAGCTGGGGCCACCAGAAGTAACTCCGGGCCAACGCCTTGGAACGGACGATCCCCGGGTGGCTGACGTGCAACAGCTTTAGCACCTTCGGCCGCAGGGACGTAGGAACCACCACCCGTTGGCCCCACAAAAGGCACCCCCTCTCTAAAGACAACTCCACTCGCTTTCGGAAGAATGGGTCGAATTCCGTGCCTGGGGATGATGCCGGCCACCCCTTCTGCACCCACGAGCATACCTTCTCTAGTGTTCTATCCTTTCCGGTCGCCCTGGCAATGTCGGCCGGTACTATCGGGGGTGACTCTAAGACCTCTATTAGCAATACTTGGCGGTCTCTTCTTACCCCTGCTTTCTGGTCGTCCGACAATGGTAACGGCGACCGTGAGAGCGCGTCTGCATGGCTGATTTCCTTCCCTGGCCGGTATTCTAACTCATGTTGATATGCGTTAAGAAAAATAGCCCACCGCAGCATCCTCGGGGACAGGATCTGTGGCGTGGGCTTATTTGCAGTGAAGATTCCTAACAGGGGCTTGTGATCAGTAACGATCTTGAACGGCCGACCATATAGAAAATCGTGAAATTTCTTGGTTCCCGCTACTATCGCTAGTGCCTCCCTATCGGTCTGTGCGTAATTCCGCTCTGCTTGGGACAGGGACCTTGAATAAAACGCTATCGGGGCCTCCCTTCCGTCGTCTAACACGTGGCAAAGCACCGCCCCCACCCCCACCGGGGATGCATCGCAGACCAAAACTATGGGCCGTTTGGGGTCGAAATGAGTCAGGATTGCCTCGGATGTGAGGAGTTGCTTTAACTCTGTGAACGCTCTTTCTTGCTCGTCACCCCACAGCCATTTTTCCTCTTTTTTAAGCAGCCGATGGAGCGGCTCGGCAACAGACGCCTTCCGTGGAAGGAAGGTATGGTAGAAATTGAGAAGCCCCAGAAATGACTGAAGCTCGGTTTTGGAAGTGGGGCGAGGGGCTTTCTTAATGGCGGCTACCTTAGATTTGGACGGCCTAATTCCCTCGGGTGTGACACGGAACCCTAAAAACTCAACCTCTGTTTCGAAAAATACACATTTGTCTTTTCTCAGTCGCAGCCCCGCTTTCTCGAACACGGCCAGGACCTTATCCAATCTGTGGGCCAGCTCGGCCTTACTCCCCCCCGTTATCAACACGTCATCAAAATATGGCAACACCCCCTCCAACCCCTTCAGGAGGCGTTCCACCAGCGACTGAAAAATGCCAGGTGCCGAGTTCACGCCGAACTGTAACCTCGACACCTGGAACGCCCCCTTATGTGTGACTATTGTTTGTGCCGCCGCTGTGGCGGGGGTTACCGGGAGTTGCTGGTAGGCCTGTGCTAAATCGAGTTTAGCGAAACACTTTCCCCCATTCAGCCTGGCCAGAAGGTGGCTGACCACTGGCACCGGGTATGCATTAGGGCGGATTGCCTTATTAATGGTACACTTATAATCAGCGCAAATGCGCACCTCCCCGTTAGCCTTCAGTGCTGTTACAATTGGAGTCTCCCACTCCGCGGAATCCACAGGAACGAGAATTCCTTGACCCACCAGTTTGTCCAGTTCCGCCTCTATTTTGTCCTTAAGCGCGAACGGTACCCTGCGCGGTTTAAGTCTTATCGGGCGGACCTCCGGGTCTAAGTCGAAGGCTACAGGGGGTCCCTTGAACTTTCCCAGTCCACTTTTAAAAACGGCGGGGTGTGCGTCACACACTGCTTGTATTGGGTCCTCGCCTACGGCATGCACCCCCCCTATGAACAGGCCTAAGGGCTTAAACCACTGTGTTCCGAGGAGGCTACAACTCCCCCCTTTTAGCACCACTAGGGGAAGTTCCGCAGAATGTCTCTTAAAGCGAACCCGGAACGTTCCGACCCCCAACACTGGAATGCTGTTCCCCTGAACGTCCCGTAGTGTGGCCCTCAACGCTTTAAGTTTGGGCCGCACGTGGGGGTCGATTTTCAAGAACTCTCTCTGGGGGATTATAGAATAGGAGGACCCCGAGTCAACTTCCATCCTAATAGGGGTCCCTTGTACTAGTACCTCAACAAAGTAATGGGGCTGTCCCGCAGACACGTTGAACACAGGAGCGTCGCCCTCGCTGTCGTCCGAGATGCGGCCCACGCCGTCCTGCTTCCACGTGGCCCGGGCGCCATCTTTGGGCCTCGCTGGACGGTCCGGTCTGGCTGAACGGTCTTGCGACTGCCTCCGGCCCTCTTTCCATTTCCTGCACGCCTTGGCGATGTGCCCCCGACGTCCGCAGTTGAAGCACTCGGCTTTCCTGAATGGGCACTTCACGCGCTCATGGGCCGCTCCGCAACCATCGCAGCGGCGCCCGCCTCTCCGGACCTTCTGGACCTCCTCGCCATCGCTACTTTCTGAAGACGATTTCGAGGTCGGTCGGGTTGCATGCACCGACTGACCGGACTTCCCGTGCGACGAGTTTTCCGCTTTGCCGGCCCTCGGACGCCACTCACGCCACTTGTGCATCTCGTCTACTCCAGCATTCGTGGATTCCGCGGCTTCCGCGGCCTCTACAACCTCTTCCAGTGTGGGTGGTGGCTCCTTGTTCATCAGGCTGCGCTGTACTTCCTTGTCCTTCAGGCCACACAGCACTCCGTCCCTGAGGGCCATCTCTAGGATGTGGTCCCATTTGCAGGGGGCGGCGGCTACCCTCATAGCCGTTACGAAGGCTTCTACCGACTCGTCCGGTGCTTGAACTCGCCTCCAAAACGCACTCCGAGCGGGAAACATTGCCCTCGAGGGTCGGAAACGCTCACGCAGCATTTTCATGATGTCACCGGCTTTGAAATCGCTCATCTTCTTCGGTGCAAGGATGCCCACCAGCGTCCGCTTGGTTTCCATCCCAAGCATGCGGGTGAGGATGGCCCTCTTCCTTTCCTCATCGTCTTCTTTGACTTTGAGCTCCACCAGTGCCGCCTGGAAGTCCATCTCAAAAAGCTCCCAGTCTTGCGGTTTGGTGATGTTGAACCCGCTCTGTGTCCTGGCTCCGTGGGGATCCATTATCCCACCTTCGTCGCCAATTTAGTGTATGAGAGTCAAGACACAAGGCACAGCCAAAGGCTGGGTTAACTCAGGTTTATTGCATGGTGGACAGAGGGAACATGAGGTAATGGCGGACGAACAGCTCTATATATAAGGCAGTAACGTATTTGAATGTGGCTCCACGGTAGCCCGTTGGCTACTGGTCCGCGTGACGTCATGGCTGGTCACGCCCTTCTTGTCCAGGTGTAGGTAGCGGCGGGAAACTTCCCGCGCTGCGGTCTTTGATGGGTTTGAACCAAGAGAGCTTGGACGCTCGCTGCTGCCAGCTGGTGGTCATTAGCTCGCGTCCTATTACAGGGTTTATGTGATACAGCTGAAGGTTACATTGTTACTCATCAGCAAGGTTACATTGGTTCAGATACATTGATATCACATGTAGAAGGTTACACTATTAGGACACAACACAAACTCTGAAGGAAGTGCCTGAAAATGAAATTCTGTTCCTGTTGATCTAATTGCTGTGCAGTTCTCAGATGTTTACATCCATGAGTGCCTTTTGTTTTCTCATAAGAGCCACATTTTTAGTATGTGACCTTTCTACTATTTCAATGTGTGAATTACCTCCCCCCCTCCACAAAAGGTATTCACAAACATTTCATTTATTCACAAACATCATCTCTGCGTTAGATCTTCATATAAATGCAACAGATGCTTAAAATGTAAACCCTTTCTGCTTGCATGTTTATAAGGCCTGATGTTGCTTTTGTTTTGTTTCACTCAAATGGCCAAAAGGCTGACAGCAGCATGTCTGGAATGTTATTTACTTGGCACGTTTCTGGGCTGTTTCTTTGTAGCAGTGCATACACCACAGTTAGGGGCCATTTACTTAAATGTGACCAAAGCTGTACCCCCAACTTGCACAGTTATTCTTCTCAACAGGGGCTTTGTAATGAAAGGGAGTGTCTCATTAAGTACTACAGCTTCTGTGCTTCCCCCCATGCCTTTTTTTTTGTTATTAATAATTTAAATTGGCTGGGGTATTGATTTGGGGAGATCCTGCTTATTCTTGTTCTTTGTTCTCCGTGGCTCTGTTCCTTTGCTAGCATTTCAGTATGGTGTGATGTTTTCTGTGAAATTAGCAGATTTAATTCATCTGACCTCATCCGGGTGTGCCCTAAAAATCCTTTCAAGCCAGAGTAATCTCTGACACAAAATTATTATTATTACCTGCTTTTCTGAATTTTAATTTCAGATTGGTTACTCTTTCTGTGATTTTTCCAATGGAAACCACAGTTTTAAAAGCATAGTCTGAAGGCAAGTCCAGACAGATAAACTTTTTTTCTAGAAAAGTGTGGGTGTCCATACATTTTTTGATGGAAGGGTTGGGTCTGGGTAATAGAACCTAGTTGCAACATGGATCAATAGGACTTCAAATGTCTTATGAATATGAGTAAGAAATCTTTGTCTACACAGATTTGTACTGAATCTTTGGAAAGTTACATGTACATATGACACCTCCCAGAATTTCCTGACCAGTATGATTCTGCCTGTGCTGGCTGAAGATTGTGTGAATTGATTTCCAGATACATTGCTTAACTAAGGTCAATCCAAGCTTTGAAATAAAATACAGTAGTCCTAATTCAGGTACAATGCAGGGCTTTCCCCCTAGCCACGCCCAACATACCAGTACCACAGAGTAGGTAGCAATTTTTTTTGAATCCCACCACTGGGCAGGCATGACTAGATCGCCCACCCAGTCACATGCCCATGCCCACAGAGTAGGCCACACCCACAAAATAGGCCACACCCACAAAATAGGCCACACCCACAGTGTGGTAGTAAAATGTTTAGAGCCCACCACTGTAGCCTATTCTAGTACAGTATATTGTTCTAGATGGCGGGACCCTAACAACATTGGTCCATGCACTAGTAGTCTCAAGGATTGACTACTGCAATGCTCTCTGTATTGGGTTTCCCTTGAGGATGCTGAGGAGACTTCATCAGGTCCAGAATGCAGTGACCAGATCGGTGTGAATAGGTATTCTCAAATCTCCCTGTCTCTGGCCGTTTTACATTCATTGTTATTGTATCCGGTGCAAGGTTTTGACCTTAACATATAAAAGTCTCCACTATTTGGGACCTTGCTACATAATGGAGCATTTCCATCTAAATGTGTTTGCCCATTGTACCAGATCCTCTGAGTCCTTACAGTTCAGGATGCTTACTCCAAGAGACGCCCGTAAATCTGTAACAAGAAATCAGGACTTCTTGCTGATGGCCCCTTCGCTGTGGAATAAGCTGCCATGGGAAGTCCATGAAGCTCTTTCCTTCCTTTCCTTTAGAAAACAAATTAAAGCCTTTCTGTTTAAACAAACATTATACTAAGCCAGTGGTGCCCAACGTAGGGCAAATGCCCCACAGGAGGACTTCAGTTCCCAGAAGCCTAGGTCAGTGCATTGGCTGATCAGTGCTTTGGGGAATTGACTTGGGCTTCTGGGAATTGAAGTAAAAAAAACCAAAGATTGGAAAATACTGCACTAAGCGAATATCAGCAAGGATCAGAGAAAGCAATGTACCTGTAAAACCGGACTATGTGAGAAAGAAACTACAATATTTGGCATAGTACTGTAGTCAGAGCTGACCGTGCAATAAAACATACTGAGATTGTTGTCTTAGGTGGCTAATACTGAAAGGCATCATTAAGGTGTTAGAGAACAGTGTGCCTTATGGTCTGCACACTAAACTGCCCTCTTCATATGAGACCATACCTGTCAAGTATCCCATACTGGCTGGGATTTCCCGTATTTTGGCGCTCGTTCCTCCCCTTTCCCGCCGCTGTCCCATATTTTGAACAGCAGGGAAAGGGGTTAGTGCCCATGCACGCCTATTGCAAATGGGTTCTGCACATGTGCAAATGGGTTCTGCGCATGTGTGCATGCGCAGTAATTTCCCATATTTTCGGGAGCCACGCTTGACGGGTATGTATGAGACAGGATGTGATATCTCATCACCACTGTTAAATTCAGCTGCTGGTCCAATTAAGGTCTCGTCTTGTCCTTTGCCTCAGGCAGCAAAATGTATTTAGATATCTCTCCTTTAGTGGTCATGATTTGAACAAGACTACTTCCTAATATCCTAATAGACACTCCATTTATTTAAAAGGTCATAGTGTAAAGTACATACTGTATCATCCATTTTGAACATTGCTGTAAATACCCAGCCCTTATTTCAGAGTGCCAGACAATCAAAAAAGGTAGGAATCAGCTTTTAAAAGGTTGTCATACATGAAGTTATTCCATTTATCCACACAAAAGATCTTATGAGCTAGAACTGGTGATGAAAAGTGACCTACATTTCCCATTGAACTTAACTGAATCCATGTCTGCCTTGGAGCAAGTGGACAACTCTCCTGACATTTTACATTAGCCTGATCTCAACATTTAAAATGACTTCTAAGACAATACAATGCTTTCATAAATGTTTTAATAAAACCAACAATTTGAAAAGTTTATAAATTATGCCTTTGTTTTTCTGAAGTTAAAAAACAATATAGATATACAGTATATTGTTCTTAAGCTTCAGAAAAACAAAGGCACCAATGTTCTTGTAGTAGGTAGCCAATTACTGTCATGTTTGAAAAAGAGATGTATTAAGTTATTAGGGGTGGAGTCTGTTGTTTTGAAAGTGGCTTCATACTATCTCCTCAGAGTTTGTGTTTTGTCTTGTGCTTTCCTTTGAATCTGACTTGAAAACTAAGTCCTGCTAATGATAGTGCTTCAGAAAAGTGAACATGGAGTCATGTTCAGAAGAACTTGCTGTGCTGCTGTTGTGTATGGAATGTAACTGCTGCATTATACCTTTAAGATGAATGTAATTACTTCAGGAAAGAATGTATTCTTAAGCAATCTGTAATAGAACACAATGTATTTCAGCTGCATAAGAATGCAAGCTCGCTACCAGAGATGGCAGCAGCGAGCATTCGGCTCACATGGTTCACATTCCCCAACTACCTCCAGCCGCGGGAACTATTCCCGCCACACACACACCTGGTGAAGAAGGCGTGACCCCAAATGACGTCACGCTGACCGTAACCAATAGGCTACCGTGGTTCCACATTCAAATGTATAGTCACTGTATAATAGGAGCTGTATCACCGCCATTACCTCGTGTTCGTTCTGTATACCATGCAATAAAGATGTGTTAACCTACTGAAGGCTATCTCCGTTGTCTTGACTACTGAACACCAAAGCTGCACAGCTGCCTGCCTGCTAAGCTTCTGAACTGATTCAGCCTTAGCTTCTGAACGAACTTTGTTTATATAATTCAATCTTGACTTGCGAATTAATGTACTGGAATATTGTATAAATACTTCTTTTGTATTGTAAGTTTAACTTTTTAAGCTGATTCAGACTCAAATTGCACTATCACTTTTAACTGCATGTGAGCATGAAACATCTTACTCTATTATGCATGCAACTTTTAACATGGTAATTCCACTGAAGGCAAATGCATTTGTAGAATTGAACCGTTAGTGAAAATAAAAGTTATAACTGAGAGTTGTTAAATGTATTATTAGGAAATAATACACTAATACCTCATACAACGTCCAAACTTGGTTCCACAAGTTTGGACGTTGTATGAATTCCGACTTTGTATGAGACATGCAAAATCCAATCTGCGATGCCTCATACAACATCCAAATTATAGCCACTGATGCTTTGTATAATGTCATTCCCCTTGTGAGAGCGGGGAGGCGGGGGGCTAAAGTCTGGCCCCAGCTGTGAGGCGGCCAGAGAAGCAACCGTGGGGGAATCCCCCAAAATATCCAAGCGGCCCCGAGCACCCTCGCCCGAGGACAGGAGGAATGGGGTGAGGAGGAGGAATGGCGCTTCCGGGGCCGCGGCGGGAGACCCGCTGTGAGGTGGCCAGAGAAGCAACTGTGGGGGAATCCCCCCAAATATCTAAGTGGGCCCGAGCACCCTCGCCCGAGGACAGGAGGAATGGGGCGAGGAGGAGGAATGGCGCTTCCGGGGTGGCGGCGGGAGACCTGCTGTAAGGCGGCCAGAGAAGCAGCCGTGGGGGAATCCCCCAAAATATCCAAGCGGCCCCGAGCACCCTTGCCCGAGGACAGGAGGAATGGGGCGAGGAGGAGGAATGGCGCTTCTGGGATGGCGGCGGGAGACCCAATGAGTCTCCTCCTCTTCAGGCACTGGTTGTTTCTCTTGCTCCCGCCGGCGAGTCTCGCTCCCACCTATCCGCTCTCAACCAAGGGTCGCTTCCCTGGCGAGAGCGGGGAATGGAAGCGAGAGGCAGCATGGCACATAAGAAGACCAGCCACACCTGAGTCTCACTTCCCTTCCCCGCTCTCAACCAAGGGACGCTTCCCTGGCGAGAGCGGGGAAGTGATTGAGACTCCGGCATGGCTGGTCTTCTTATGCGCCATGCTGCCTGCCTCACAGCTGAAGCCAGTCTCCAAGGGACGCTTCCCTGGCGAGAGCAGGGAAGGGAAGCGAGACTGGCTTCAGTTGTGAGGCGGGCAGCGTGGCGCATAAGAAGACCAGCCACGCCGGAGTCTCGATCGCTTCCCCGCTCTCACCAGGGAAGCGTCCCTTGGTTGAGAGCGGGGAAGGGAAGCGAGACTCCGGCATAGCTGGTCTTCTTATGCGCCACGCTCCCTCTTGCTTCACTTCCCCGCTCTCGCCAGGGAAGCGTCCCTTGGTTGAGAGCGGGGAAGGGAAGCGAGACTCCGGCGTGGCTGGTCTTCTTATGCGCCACGCTCCCTCTCGCTTCCCTTCCCCGCTCTCGCCAGGGAAGCGTCCCTTGGTTGAGAGCGGGGAAGGGAAGCAAGACTCCGGCGTGGCTGGTCTTCTTATGCGCCATGCTGCCTCTTGCTTCTCTTCCCTGCTCTTGCCAGGGAAGTGACCCTTGGTTAAGAGTGGGTAGGTGGGAGCGAGATTCACCGATGGGAGCAAGAGAAGCAACCAGTGCCCGAAGAGGAGGAGACTCGTCGGGTCTTCCGCCGCCGCCCCGGAAGCGCCATTCCTCCTCCTCGCCCCATTCCTCCTGTCCTCGGGCGAGGGTGCTCGGGGCCGCTTGGATATTTTGGGGGATTCCCCCACGGTCGCTTCTCTGGCCGCCTCACAGCTGGGGCCAGTTTCACTCCCATCCATCTCCTAATGCCTCATACAACGTCCGGCGACGGTGTATGAGGCATCTTTCCCCCCAGAATTGGGCGACGTTGTATGGATCCAACGTTTTATGAAGCAGACGTTGTATGAGGTATTACTGTAATGAAACTGGGTGCATACAGTGTATAAATAATGTATGCAGCACAACATTATTTCCTGCTTGCTCATATAAAAATGTGTATCTTATTCCCACCTCCTAGTCCTGTTGTAAACAGTTCTAAAGCACACTGATGGTTCTGCCATGAGCTCCTGTTTGCAAGTGTTGAATTTACTAATCAGTATAATTTTGAAATAACTTGATCTAAATTCTAATTCAGAGTGAAGGAAAAGCTTACTGTCGTCATAATGTTGTCATATATTAGATATGAAAAAGTGATAAAGCAGTGACTTCATTAAGTTTTTAATGAACTAGTAGGTGTAGCAAAATCATACCTCTGTGTTCACATAGAAATGAAAGTTAAGTCACTCCGCTGGTCTGGACAGGAGCTGAGATTCAGAAAAATTAGAAGAAGCCACTAAGCAACAATAAAAACATACCACTTCTGTCTCTGTGTTACATCAGCCTTCTTTTGTGCTACTTTTGAACCACAATCAGGTGTACCCCGGGCAACAAAGATCAGGTAACTGAAAACCAAACTTATCAGGAAAGAATGAAAAAAGAAGACAGAGAAGGAGCTATGATAACACTTTTAAAATACTTAAAAGATAGGCACACAGAGGAAGGGCAGGATCTGTTCTTGATCATCCAAGAGTGAAGGACATGTATTCATCAGTTCAAGTTATAGGAAACTAGATTTTGGTTAAATATCAGGAAAAACATAGTACAGTAACTGCTAGACTATGATAATGGAACCAATTACCTATGAAGGTGATGAACACTCCAAAGCTGGAGGCTTTCAACAAAGAATTTAGATAACCACCTTTCAAATCTACTCTGGATTCCTGCATTGAACAGGAGGTTGGATTTGATGGCCTCATTGGCCCCTTCCAACTCAAATATTTTGTGATCCTATGGCATAGAAACAAATATTATATTTTCACTAAAAACAAAATTATAGGTAAAACTACCATATATCTCTAGCAGTGTTTTCCAACCTTTGGTTTTTTGGGCTTAAATTCCCAGAAGCGTAAGTCAATTCCCCAACGCACTGACTAGCCGATGTACTGACTTAGGCTTTTGGGAATTGAAGCCCCCTTGTGGGGCAATGGCCCCACATTGGGAACCACTGATCTATAGTATTTTAATAAAATCTGACATAAGGAAGGCAAACAAATTAAGTATTATTCTGATACCCTTCACTAATATCAATAATAGGGATTAATGTGTGAACCACATTAAATTGTCCTCCTCTGTTGTTGTTTTCCACTCATGGAGAATGAAAGCCTGAAGAGGAGCATCAAACAGTATGGGCAGATTAGTGTAGGTGATGGCCATGGCAACCTTGTTTCTAATCTTTAATTTACAGTACTTGCTCTTCTCAAGTAATACAGTATCCTTAGCCATTTCTACAAATCTCCTAGGACCGTGATGGCAAACCTTGGCACTACAGGTGTTCTTGGACTTCAATTACCAGAAGCTGATCAGGGTTTCTGGGAATTGAAGTTCAGGAACAGCTGGAGTGCCAAGGTTCGCCATCACTGTCCAATGATATCGTACATCTAGTGTTTTCCCCTGTGTCATACCTTGGAATGTTCAAATTGTTTTTCCAGAATCATGTTATAGTTTGGAAAAAATTAGAAATTACTGTATGAAAGTTACACTAAGGAACGACATGTAATTTGAAAAGAAAAATTATTTTTATTTAGAATTTTGTTTAAAAACTGCTTGTTATATTTCTACCTTTTCCTCTTTTATAATTCTGCAACTATTCCAATCCCCTCCTCTTTCTGTAATTTGCCTTAAACACAATTCATTCACACAGAGCATGGAGATCTACTCTATGAGTAGTCAGTGCCACACATATCTAAAGATCTACTTATGTACAAATGTGTTTTGTAATCTATAGATACTTGTAATCTATAGATACTTCCTTAATACCACAGCATGCTTTAGATTCATTAAGGGATTATTTCCTCTCCTTTTTGTCCTGGCAGTTTAGAATTATCAACATTAATAATGTTTCTTTTTGGTTCCTTCCCCCTTCTTTCTTTTCTGCCTTTTTTTGGAGGGGGGGATTTGGTCACTTTGATCATCTGGTGAAAAATACCTATGGTCTGGATTCACACTTACCCTTCTTTTTATTTTCTTGGCTTAAGCCTAAATGTTTCTATTGAAATAAATCAACCTTGTAATTTAAAAAATATAAAACATTGGGTTTAAGTTACTTATTATAGGTAATAGCCACTTGATGGTTAAATATGAAACAAATGCTTGGCAGAATATTTAGCTTGAATCCTCGCCAGAAAACAATAAAGTGCAACCTAATTCCTAAAAATGTCTGAGCTATAAACTAACTGTCATGACATAGCCTGCATCCTATAATAACAGGCTGACAAGGCTAATAAAGTCTACATATTGCTATAGCTAAGTAGAGCAAGCTGTAACAGGTCCATAATTTATTTTGTCCTTTTATGTTATGCAGCCCACACCTCATCTTCCTGTCACAGAGTACATTATTTGGAGGGAGCCACTTCTGTGGAACACAGCTATGCCATGAAATAGCTCATGCCTGGTTTGGCTTGGCTATTGGGGCACATGACTGGACTGAAGAATGGCTAAGTGAAGGATTTGCTACTCATCTAGAAGATGCACTTTGGTTAACAGCACAACAGGTACGGCAAGAAAAGTCTCCTTTGTAACTGAGAATTCTGGACACCCTCCATTTTGTGCATTACCCAATGAGAGCAAGCATTCTTTAGATCCCACTTAACAACTTATTAATTTTCATGCTTCATTGCAGTGGCCTTGTTACCCATCATTTTAACATTTGACATTTAAGCTAGGAGTGAACAAAGGATAGCCCTCCACACAGTCTTGTATTGCAACTCTTATCCACCCTAGTCAGCATACCCAGTGCTGTGAAAGATGATGGGAGTTGCAGTTCAGCAACATTTGGAGAACCATGATTTGCCCACATGTGATTTAAAATCATGAATTACAATTTAAGAAAGCAGAATGTTGAAGACATAGCATGCTGACATGTTAGTTCCCACTTTTTTGTTTTCTTTGCATGAGCAAGTAAATATATTGGAAAGAAGAGAGCTTTGTGGATATCTGAAGCTAGATTGTGTCACTAGAACAACCCAGGACCATAGACTGGATTTTTTTGTAGAACTACAAATCCTGATTTGTTCAGAGGGAATAAACTATAATATGGAGCTGAGGCATCATATGAAGCTTTTCCTTACTTGGTTTGCCCATTCATGGAAGGGGAGGAATAATGCTGAAATAAATGGACTGTTTCCACCTGTATCATTATTCAAATTCTGGTTTATTAGCTCCAACATTCTTTCTTTTATCTTTATCTCATTGGTAACTGTATTGTCATACCCCAGTTTAATCTTGTGCATACATCCCTGCAGGTGAAGTCTCAATAGAAGTATGAAAATCTTTACCACAAATAGAAAACTATTTGTTCACTTACAACTGAACAGATTTGACTTATAATTCATTTTTGCAGATATCATTGTAAAACTTCTTTTCAGACTTTCAATGTCTGGGGTGAGTAATAAACATAATGATTATATGGCAGGTATCTGGATATTCTTTTCAGCCCCTAAGGAAAGAATCAGTGTTTAACTGGCTTTTGACTCAACACTTCCAGTAAGGTTCCTGTTCTTACTTTAACTGGGCAGTCAGGAATTGGAGAACTTGATTATATTTTTTAAAGTCAAGGTAGGAACAATAGAAGCTGTATTGTGTGGAATTAAACTATTAGCATATCTAAGTTACCACTGTCTATACCAGTCTTCCCTATCCTAGTGTCTTCCAGATGTCTTAGATTGCAATTCCCATCATCATCAGACAGCATAGGAATTGTTGGATACATCTGGAGACTTTCCTAGACTTTCATGGGATTGACCCTAGGATTGTTGGCATGAAAAGAATCTGCTTTTAAACAATAGGCTTATGATCTTTTAAAAGCCAGGAACCATTGCCATTCCATGTTATTTTGAGCCTTACGTTTTACCAGCTTTTTTACTGTATTTTTTCTCTCCTCTAAATGTTAGCTCTATTCAGATGCTTTCCCCAAAGCTGCTGTGAGGAAAGGAAAGCTCATGCAACAATCAGTGAACCTGGAGTGGACATTTGTCTTGTACATTTGAAGGCTCTCCACATAAACTAGCAACCTAATACAGTAAAACCCCAGGTTACGGATGCCTTGGGTAATGGAAAACTTGACTTACGGAAGGAAATCCTGAGAAAATGACGTCCTGATTTAGGGGGGGCTATCGCATTACAGAACAGGTTTCCCCAGAGTGCATTGCATCTGGAAGGGTTTACAATGCTGGTTCTGCATCATTTTAGAATCTGTGGGTGGCACAAAAAGTCATATCTTGAGGAGTTTGAGTGGGGTTTTTGGTGAGGAAGCCACCAGCAGGTGAGGGGAGCTGCTGCTTCTTCCGCCGGGTGAACATTGCCACCGAGCTGGACTGCAACGCTGCTGTCCATCTGTGCCGAAGGCTGCCCGAGGACTCACCCCTCCTTCTGCCGAGTTATCACCGCTGGGTCAACAGCCCTGTGGCAATGATAACTTGGCAGAAAGAGGGTGAGTCCTCGGGCAGCCTTCGGTGAAGATGGACAGCAGCGTTGTGGCCGGAGTTCTGTCCTGCCCAGTGGTGATGTTCATCCAGCGGAAGGAGGAGTGGCTCCCCTTGCCTGGCAGCGGATTCTTTAGCAAGAGAGCCCAGGATGTGGGCTCCCCCAGCAGCCGGACAAACCACTCCTGTGCGGTACCCGCACCTTCCTAGGTGCGCCCAACACCAACCCTCGGAAAGAAGCACCAGTGTGGCTGGTGGAGCATTTCTCAAGTGGTGGAAAAGGTAGGGAGCTTAGCTTCATCTTCTGAATTCGCTTTTACTGTGTGCTTTGCATTTTTTGACTTTTTTTTTAGGCTGGCCACCACTTGTCTGGGCTCTGGCACTTCTTCAACCGATCTTCCCAGCTGGTGGTCAACTGGGGGGGGGGAGGAGGTGGAGTTCTTATAGAATTCCCCTTTCTCTCCCGCACCTTGATTGATCTCTAAGAACTCCTCCTCTTCTCCACTGCAGCCGCTCAGCAGCTGGGGAGATCTGTGTGCCCAGCATTTTTTTGGATTTCTTTTGAATTCTTTTTTGAGGTCAGGAATGGTTTTTTATTTTATTTTAAATGCATTCCTATTGGAAATTGTGCTTTGTGTTATGGAAAAACCGCTTTACACACACACACACACACCTAAGAAGCCTGGCAGGCTTCTTAGGGTGCTGTTTTGCCTTCATCTTGCTTTCCTCCAATATATACTGTCCTGGACAACCAGATTCTCACAAATTTGTGGACTGCTGCTATATAAGAGAGATTTTTTTTACAAGAAATAGGGCCTTCTCAGTGGTGTTACTGTATTTATGGAATGCTCTATTCCCAGCATGTCCGCCAAGCCCCTTCTCTCACTATTTTCTCAAAGTAGTAAAGGCAGAATTGTTTAGAACAGTCTGTTGACACTATGCTCCCTTGTTGAGTTGAGTTTAATTTAGTTGATTATACGTCGTCAAATTAGTCTTGGTTCTCCCCCCCCCCCCATTTTTTCTCAATGTTACATTTGTCTTTTGACTTGCCACCTATGAGCCATGGTGGCACAGTAGTTAAACTGCTGTACTGCAGCCAAATGTTATGAGTTCAATCCTGATGGGGTTTCATTTTGATTCAGCTTTCTGTCCTTCCGAGGTCAGTAAAATGAGTACCCAGCATATTGAGGGCAAAATCCTAATTACCTTGTGAACCACCCAGAAAATGTGCTACACACTATGGGTGATATATAAGGGTAATTCCTATTGGCATGTGTTTTATTGAGTTCGGTAATACAGTTTTATAATGGGGATTGTTTGGTGGTGTTAGATGGATTTTGTTTATGTTATGTTGCATTTGTTATTATCTGCATTGCTCAGAATAACAATTTTGTCAATTCGATAAATGAATGAATTTTTCAATGTGAATTTTTATGGATTACATATCTGAGGAATTTATGACAGCTCATGATGGAAAAATCTGTTGGTGCTTAAGGTTTGTTATGACACATGTAAATAATCTAAAAACAGTTTATGCTTCAGAACTCCACAAAAGATCACATTTAAATACAGGAGTTAGTCTTTAAGGCGCCACAACATTTATTTTTTGGCTGTTCTGTTTTATTTACTCTCAGATATGCTTGCACAGACTAACATGGCTACCACTTCAAATGCTTCAGAATTGTTGTTCTTACTCATAAATAAATTTCTCAATCAATTTTTGTTTGTTAAAATAACAGCACTAAAATTGTACACTCTGTTTGGAGCTGATACAACAATGAAGACTTGATCACTATCTTGAGGGCAACAGATATACAGTTAATGTAGGTAGATTTTTATCCTATGGCGGTTTTATTATTTTTATTTTTTTGCCCTTAACAAGGAAATTCTTCTTGCCCAGAGTTTGGAAAAGTTGTTCTCTTAATGAGGTGGAGGGACTACAGTTCTTCAAATCCTGCAGGCAGTGTGGCCACAAACATGGTGTGTCTGGGAATTTAGTCCAAAAAGCTTGCCATGCCTTGAGGAAAATAAGATTTTTAAATTTCTGAACAGTGACAGAAAGCAACTAACAATGAACTGCATGTTTGTCCAAACAGCTGTCATTTGATGAAGCAAGAGAGCAGCAGAAGCTGAAAGCTTTGTTGCGTTGGCAGCGTCTTAAAGATGAGGTGCAGAATTCTGAGGAGGATCTGCAAGTATTAAGGTATTGTTCAGTTGATTTGCTTATTCTTTCCAATCCCACAGTACTAAAAGATGTACATCCAATCCAGAATCCCTGGATTACTTGACTGGCCCCATTTACACCCTGTGTGTGACAGAGCACAGCGAGGCGCTATCTCCAGGAGCAAGATGGATTCTTAGTACAATGTGCCCTCTTGACCACAGAGCTAGGGTTGCCATAATTCTCTCCCGCCAAACCGGGACAGCCATGTGACATCATTGCATTCTTCAAACTGTGCATGTGTCGGATGGGGCTGTCAGGGAGACCACGGCTCTAAGACCCCGCGGAATCCTCGTCCGGTGCAGACAGCCTTCGTCAGTTTAAAATAAACTGTAGATGTGACTCTTCTTGCAAAAAACTATTCTTGATGGTTCTATTTTTATTTTATTTTATTGGAATAAAAGTTCTTGGGCCACTCTTGAAACTACACTTCCTCCCCCTGAGGTCACCCCACCCTCCCCTTCACACACACACCACTGAAGTAGACTCACTCTCAAACCCCACATGAGGATCCCTTGGAAGAAAGTTCTAAAGAGGGGCCCAGAATGGCAATGCAGTCAATGGCACCTCCATTTCCCTCCGGAAGGAGAAAAACAGGAGACAGGAAGGGACTTATTTTGGAGGAGGACCTTTGTGATGGAGGACTCTTCACTTTCTGTCCACCCTGTTCCCTTCCTCTCTAAGAATACCGACCCTATGCAATTAACCCTTTGCGGTCACATGAAGAAGGAATCCTCCATCCCAGTGTATGGTGGAGGTTTGGCTTCTTAGATATGGGTATTTCTTGCTCCTTCCTGGCTTTTGAGGAAAAGGGCTGAGGACGACTCCTTGTCCCCCAAACTTCAAGGTGAGCCAAGGGATGTTTGCAAAGAGTTATTTCACTGCCTCCATGCCTTTCTTTCAATTATCTCGCTTGCAAGTGTCTCCCCTCCCTGGCAGGCTTCTTAGGGTGCTGTTTTGCCTTCACCGCTTTCAAGCAGGATATTTGAAAGAAAGGCAGGGAGGCAGTGAATTAACAGTTTCCAAAAATTCCTTGGTAAGGGGTGATCTTGTTTCCTTTGTTCAAATTTAAAATCTGGGATTTTTACATATTTTTTCTTGAACTGGCCAGGACAGCTTGAATCCGGGAAAATCCTGGAAAACCAGGACATATGGCAACCCTACACAGAGCATGTATTGGATAAAAGGAGTACTAGTTCTCCCTAGCATAGGGCTTCCTAGCATGGACCAGAAGAAATAAGTCTTGCTTATGGCTTGCCTGGATGATTTAAAACTCTCCTGGTTAGCTCTTCCTTAGCGTCCATCAAATAGTTCATTTTGCCTAATCTATCCTTCCTGTGGAATAAGGTTTCTGTACATCATCACTTGAAGTAGAATGGCTGTTATTTTGATTAAATCTGTTATCTTGTCACCTCTTTGGGATGTGGCATTTGAGCATTAGCTGCAGCTTAGAGGTTAGATTTTAAACCAACCCCCCCCCTCCCCCAATATTTTATGGTTCCCCTAAGAGATCTTGGAAGTTTATATCAGAGTCAATTTAAGAGATCTTGGAAGTTTAAAATTATAGGGACAAAGTCTAGCTTCACTCCCAGATGACAGTGTCAACCAGTAGCTATGTCTCCAGGTAGATTCATGCTGGCTGTCATCCTGTGATTTCTTTCCAGGTAGCCAGCTCAGGATGTCAGTGTTCACATTTCACTAGACTTACTCATGCTAAAGGGATTGCGGTGCCTTATTGGTTAAGATGCTGAACTTCACGACTGGAAGGTCAGCAGGTCGAGACCTGAGTGCTGCACGATGGAGTGAGCTTCTATCTCTGTCCCAGCTCCTGCCAACCTAGCAGTTCAAAAGCAAGAAATTGCAAATAGATAAATAGGTATCACTTCATTGGTAGGGTAACAGTGCTCTGTGCACTCTAGCCTGCCACATGTCCATGGAAACATTTGCAGACACAGCTCTTTGGCTGTAAATGGAGATGAGCACCACACCCTAGAGTTGGATATGACTGGCTTCCGAGCAAGGACAACCTTAACAAGAAGTGACGGCCTTATCATGCTTTTTCCTACAGAAATAAAATAATGAAATTGGTACAAGAGTTTAATGAAATGTAGAGGCCTCAAATGAGCACAAATTGTTGACATTCTTTATCCCACATCTACCCTAAATATGTAGTTTAAACCATATTGCTTGGGCACCAATCAATAATGCCAGTGTTAACTATTGGTTTTGTAACTGGACATCAACTGGACATCAACTGGAATGATTAAGTTGGAAGCCCGAATGTATGAAGCCTTTTCCTTTCGCAAACTGGCTGCTTTTCTTTAATGTACATGGGAAATGGCAACTTAAAGGAGAATAATAATAACCTTAAGCCCATTTTCACCATAATGGGCATAGCTGAAAGAGGTTATTCATCCTTGCAGATGCAATCTTGTGGACTGTTAAGGCTGTTTTCAGGTGAGAGATGCCAAAAAGTGGGCATAAATGAAATGAACGAAATAAACCTCTGTCCTGTTTTCATCTATGTCGAGTCACCATCTTAATTCCTTATTTCTCTTCGTGCCTAATGTGACACTGCAGCTTGTGTAGCAAGTCTTAGCAGAATGCCATATGATATGATGTCATGTCTGGGAGAAGAGTTAAGTAGCTTCACATCGGCTTAGAATTGGCTACTAGTTTAACTATTCAGCTGTTTGTACAGCCATATATAAGGTTACATTCAAAAAATACATTGCTCTACTATTTCCCCCCATGAATAGAGTTACTTTAATCAGTTATTAAACGTTGTTATTCAGCAGACTGTGCCTAATAGTAATTAGGTCTCTAAGTAGTGAGATTTTATAAGCTATCATGGAGCTCTATACATGTACAGATTTTGAATCTGGAATTGTTTTGTAACCTTTTAGGCCCAAGAAAGAGAATACTGGCAGAGTCAGAGAATCGGGAGCATCTGTTGTCAAACATGGCCTCAAAGCAGAGAAGATCTTCATGCAGGTTCATTATTTGAAGGTCAGAATGCTAAAACTGGTGTTATTCTTACAAAGACCATTTGGAAACATAAAGTTCTGTATTAATCTTTGACAACCTAAATGGTTTGGAATCAGAATAAATAACAACAGCAATTACACTTATATACCATCCAATAGCGCTTAGTGCACTCTCTAGGTGGTTCACAAGTAAATTAGCATTTTGCCCCTCATTTTACTGACCTTGGAAGGATGGAAGCCTGAGTCAAGCCTGAATCCTGTCAGGATCAAACTCACAACATTCTGGCTGCAGTATAGCAATCTAACCACTGCTCCACCAGGGCTCTTATCTTATTAAATGAAGTTCCCCAGCACCTGTGTGAGCTCTGAGATTATCAGGAGCGCCATTCTCTGGTTTAGTATTTATATTTCCTAGATTGGGTGAGTGTCAGATATGGCCTTTCCTGTGGTAGCCCAACATCTTTTGAATAGCCCAGGAAAATATGACCCTTTGCTGGCCCTTATGAGAGCTTTATAGCTTTTAAAAAACATCTAACTTAGTATTTCATAACTTTATGTGCTGGATTTTAATACAGTGGTAACTCATACAACAATGTTAATCCGTGCCACAGGGCTTGTTGTATGAAACAATTGCTATACGTTGCATGCATCATATAGCGATTTTCCCTATGGGATGTACCGTACAACAATTTTTTTCGCTAAGTGGTTTTTCCTATTGAAAAATTGTTGTAAGGATTTTTTCCATAGGGAGAATTGTTATGCGGGACACCATTTCCCCCAAAAAACCTAATTGTTATACTATTTCGTTGCTATACGGGACGATTGTTGTCTGAGGTTTCACTGTAATTGTTATCTGATGCTAATAATAATCATATAATGGTATTGTTAGTTTGGTTTGGATCTTGAGTGCATTATTTGTCATTTGGTTTGATCTGTATCTTTAGTGCACTGTTTGTTGGTGATTGTGTTGTGATTTATCTTGCAAGTATAAGTACAGTACTTTGAAAGGCTGGTTTAAAAAATCTATTAAATAAGGAAATGAATAAATAATAAAATACCTTCTTGTTTATTGCGGTTACTTTCTCCAGGGTTATTTCCTTCTAGAATCTTTGGCACAGAAAGCTGGAAAAGCTGATTACTTTGCTTTTTTAAGAAGGTTTATACAGATTTTTCATGGACAACTAATACTCTCTCAGGTATTTCTTCCTGTTTGTCATTTTATTATTGAACATGTTTGTTTCATACATATGTTGAATCACAGAACTTCAAAGTATAAATTGCTTATACAGTATATGTGTCTTTTTGATGATTTATATAAGTTTAGATTAATATATTTTTCCTTTTTTCATGACATAAGAGCTAGGATGATCCAATTATATTGTGAGGCAGTTAATTCATGATAGACATTAGAAAACATTTCCTACAGTGGAGGCTGTGTTATGGTTACTGTTTTGATGACTTTAAAAAACAGTAGTAGTTCATATTGATGGATTTAGCCATGACAAGTGGGACTAGCAACAAAATGTTGCGGTGTATCCTATTTGTAATTCCAAGCAGACATATTTCTTTAGGACAGTGTAAACTGAAAAGGGTTCAAGCATGCCAATATACTTCCCTTTTTTCATATCTTTTCAGACAATACTCAGCAGTATATGGCTTTTAGTGGTCACTGAACATAGAATCATAATATCATAGAACAGGGGTTCTCAACCTTTTCAAGCCATGGGCCGGACTGGTGGTTTCCCCCGCCATATACACTGCTGTAAAATGTGTCCGCAGCTGTTGTAAACATGTTTACAATGTCCGTGGGCACATTTACAGCTGTCATAAATGTATCTGTTTCTGGTGGTGGTGGCAGCATGGGCCACATGAAATGGTGCCACGGGCTGTAGGTTGAGAACCCCTGTCATAGAATAATGGAGTAAGAAGTGGCCTAAAATTCCATTGAGTCCTATTCCCTGCTCAATGCAGGAATCCAAATTAGAGTACAGTATACTTGCTAGATGGTTGTCTAATTTTCTCTTGAATGCCTCCAACATCGAAGTGCTTACCACCCCCAGAGGTAATTGGTCCCATTGTTGTACTACTCTAACAGTTAGGAGGTTTTTCCTAATATTCAACCAAAATTATTCCTATAACTTGAGTCCATTATTAGGTATCTTGTACTGATGATTAAGAATGGATCTTGTCCTCCCATTGTACAACAGTCTTTCATATAGAAGCGCTATTATATTTATCCTAATTGTTTTTTCCCAAGGCTAAACATATCCAGTGCTTTCATTCTTTCATAACAGGACTTGGTTTCCAGTCCCATTTTCATCTTTTCCTGCTCCCCTCTGCACTTGTTCCAGTTTGTTAGCATACTTCTTTAAGTGCAGTGTCCAGAACTGGGTGCAGTACTCTAAATGAGGCCTTAGCAGTGCAAAACAGAAGGGAACTTCTATTTCATGGAATTTATTGACTATGTTTCTGTGAATTCATCCTAAAATACATTTGCCTTTTTTGGTGGCCACACTGCACTGTTGGTTCATATTCCGCTTGTTAACTTTGACAATTCAAAGACCCTTTTCATTCATATCTCCCATCTTGTAACTGTGCTTTTGGTTTTTATTACCAAACTGTAGAAATTGCATTTATCCCTGTTAAATTGCAGTCTTTTGTTTTCAGCCCAGTGCTTGAGCTTATCAAGATATTTTTGACTTTTGTTTCTGTCTACCAGGATATTAATTATTCCATGCAATAGTGTGGATCATTTACAAATTTGATATACATTCCCTTTACCCTGTCATCCAAGTTATTAATAAAAATGTTGACTAACATCAGGCCTGGGACTGAGCCTTTTGGTACCTCCCTTGTTACTTCCTCCCATTTTGAAAAGGAGTCACTGATAATCACTTTCTGAATATGATTCTGTAATCAACTGTGTACCCACCTGACACTTATGCTATCCACCCCACAGGGCAGTATCAGAACCTTTGCTGAAGTGAAGATATGTCTACTGCCCTGATGGCAAACCTAGGCACTCCAGGTGTTCTTAGATTTCAATTACAGTAGACCCTCGATTAACAACAAAGCTTGGTTCCATGAGTAGCATCATTAATCGCAAATCATCGTTAATTGAGAGTTCCCGCACAAGGATGCTAAAAAAGCGTCTTCCTATGGGAAAATGTCATTGTGCAAATGGTGAATTTGCCACTAACAACGTGTTGCTAATCGAAAATTTCATTAGTCGAATGCGTCATTAGACGGGGGTCCACTATACCCAGAAGCCCAAGTCAGCACTCTTGCTGATCAGGGCTTCTGGGAATTAAAGTTCAAGAACAGCTGGAGTGCCAAGGTTTGCCATCTATGGTCTACAACATTCCCACTGTCGACCAGGGAGATTGCCTTCCTTTTCAAGTTCATCGGCAGAATTCATCTGAGTACCTATTGCTAGGGGTGATGAGCAGAGAGAATGTGGATGCTTTCAAATGGAAGACTCATAGGCTATGAATCAAAAGTAAAGGTGTTATGCTGCAATGTTTTGCTATTTAACAAAGTCTTCACTGGTAAGGAAAATTATAGAAGAAGTGGCAGTGAAATATATAGCAGGCTTATAAATGTTATAATCTACAATCCCCATCCTTCCAGGAATTCTTTAAAGAAGATATGGTGATTGCAGAACAGAAAACTAGAGGTTTCTAAAGAGGATTCTTACTTTCACATTCTACTTATTGGCTACTTTTGAAACATTCCTTCTACTCAGGTCCAGCTCCATGATGAATAAACTTATCTTTGGGTGCCACATAATGACCAAATGGGCTGCAGGAAGCTAAATTTAAGGTTGCATAGAGATGTGGCATGCCATTTGGTGCGACTCTTGCATCCTCATATAAGGATTGGGGTTAGGAGTTGGGTTAGGCAACAACACTGCACTTCAAGCATCTATATTTGGCCTTTCCTTCCTTTAACAGGAAAGAAAAAATAACAAAGCTGTGAGAACTGCCACTCGTACATAATTTCCATGAGTTCCACACTGTCGTTGCAACTAGAACTTACTTACTTACTTACTTACTTACTTACTTACTTACTTACTTACTTACTTACTTACTTACTTACTTACTTACTTACTTACTTTTACTTACTTACTTACTTACTTACTTACTTACTTACTTACTTACTTACTTACTTACTTACTTACTTACTTACTTACTTACTTACTTACTTACTCGGTTTATAGGCCGCCTTCCTTGCCTCGGCGACCCAAAGCGGCTCACAACAAATAAAACATCTTGTACAATAAAAACCCACTGCTAAAATGGTAAAATGATTAAAATATATAAAAAACCCATAGCCTCTTAATTAAAAACCCCAACAGGGCTAAATGAGCCAGCCAGGCTGAGATGTGCTGCCAGACACTCCCCATGCCTGCTGGCAGAGCCAGGTTTTTAGGCCCTTCCTAAAGGGGTACAGCTCTGCCTGGAGGCGCAGTTCTGGTGGCAGGAGGTTCCAAAGGGCTGGGGCAGACACCGAGAAGGCTCTCCTCCTGATCCCAGTAAGATGTGCATTCCTGGCTGATGGGACCACCAGAGAGCCCCTAAGTCTGCCCTCATAGGACGGGTCAAACACCTTGAGACGATGCGGTCTCTTAGATATCCTGGCCCACTGCCATAAAGGGCTTTAAAGGTCAAAACTTCAGTTTATTGAACTTGGGACAGGTCCTAGAAAAATGATGAGCCTCCCTCCCTCAGCCCTGGCTTTTAGTCTTCCAGGGGCTATGTTTTCCAGCACTAGCTGCTCGGACAATGACCCTTCTGTTTGTGCCCCCCCCCCCAGCTCTAATTGTGTGGTCTGGATCTCAACACAGACATTAGCATAATCCCAGCTTCCTTTAGGAATGGCCTGTTTAATGGTTGAGGGGGTATGCACTGTGCCTAACCCAGCCCCTCCTGGATTGCTACTGCCTCTTTCTGATGTTTGTGCTTTCAGTGCCTCCACCTCACCACTTTGTTGAAGTTGGAACAGCCTGTCCAATCAGGTGGTACGGATGCCAGGTGGAAACAGTCTAGGCAGGGAGCATAGGAGGACTAAATATGAGGCCCCCATGACCTCTAGAAGCACACCTTTCCAGGAATCCCCTCCAAGTCATTTTCCACATTAACCACCGCAAAGAAGACGGAATCCAGGGCCTCTAAGGCTTCTCCCCTGGTTTCCTATTCATTGGAGGTATCCCCACCAGTTCCCATTCCCTCTAGACTACACTATGACCTCCCTTTCTGTCCCCTATTTCTTCTCCTTCCCTTTATCCTTGGGTGTAACCAGCCACCTTCCACCCCTACCTGCTATCCCAGTTGTTTCTCATTTATTTATATTTATTTATTACATTTATATCTCATCCATCTGAAACATTCTCCCACTCTGGGTGGTGTACAATAGATTATTATTTTTTACAATGTCAACACAAAATTAAATGTAAACAATAAACCCAAACAGATAAAATTATAAACAGTGATCAAACAAAATAACAATGCCCCCAAAACAGCCCATACCTGTACTGGTGACGGAATAGGATAGTCGAATCTTACCTACTTTGCCTATTTTAATTTAATATGATACAATGAATAAAACACGGAGCTTGCAATGGGAAATTATTTCGTTGATCATCAAACTCTGGGGCTGAAGCCTGTCTTTCCTCTTCTATGCCTTCCTGAGGCCCACCGGTGGGCTTGTTGGTAGTAAAAGATCCTTCTTCTTGGCTGCTCCTGTCTCCTCTTCTTAGGAGGACGTTTTCAATTTTAACCCGTTTCTTTCTAAAAAGACATAATGCAAGAACACTACAAGGCAATCATCTTTGGTTCTTTTCTCTTTCCTTCCATGGAAGAACAGAAGGAAGACATCAAGTTTCCAACATTGCTAAGCGATCTGCTTAAGGCGTCTGCTTTGGTTCCATCCAAGCTGTTGCATGTGTTGGAATCTAACCAGAATAGAGCAATTCTATCTGCACCAAAAAAGAAGAAAAATTAAATTAAAAAACAATCCCATACCATAGCTCTTGACATGGAGCCAAAAAGGTGTGGGTAGACGTGCATCAGGGATGGCGCTGTTCACAATGGGAGTATGTTATGTGGTCACCAGGAAAAGAAATGAACCAGCCCACCCAAAGAGTGGACTGAACAGGATGATGTATCCTCACATAGTCACACCCTTTCTTAGCTTGAATATTGTCATGTGTGCTTTTGGACCATCTTCTATGCTTGTAGCAATGGGTAGATTAAATAAATTCTCTCCTGGCTGGAAGTCAGTGTTTGATCCCTTGCTGTATAAACAATTACTGTGCCAGGAGGCCTCCTCCCTTGTTCATCTCTTTTAGCTTGCATTCAGGCAGGCTTCTCCATTGTGTTAAAACAAGGGAATTCTGGTTCGGTCAACCAAGATAATAAGCCAAAACATGGGTAGTCATAAAATCTGTTTTCTGCTCCAGTGCTACTTAGTTAGAATTGTGGCTAGAATTCTAACTTGATTCTTCCATACAATCTCCCATTGTAAGCCCTGTGTTTTATTCATTCTGTCAGATTAAATTAAAACAGTATAAGTAGTCAGATAATGAAAGATCAGACCAATAACTGAGTTGTTGTGTTAAGCAGCAAAGAGAAATTATAATAATTGGAAAATAAGAGAGACAAAAATTACTTTAGTTAAATCTAGGATTCACATAAGTACAATATTATGTCATCATTGCCTTAACTGTCTTCAGCTTTTAAAAATACTAGCATAGTTTGCCTGGCATTGCCGGGCTGTTTTAAATGGTGTTGGAAAGTTTTTGTTGTTGTTGTTAATGTTTGTAAAGAAGAGGTTAGGCTATAATTGAAATTTTTATTTATACAAATTTTTTTTGGTGGCCTGTTATAAACTGTGATGAGCTTTGTTTGGTGTTTTGGTTCTGTGGATGAAAAAAAGAATAAAGGATGATATACTTTTTCCAAAAAAATTATTTAACCCAATATTTTTTAGTATGTATTTTTTTTAAATTGTTGTACCGTAGGTAATAATTTAAAAAATGTGAAAGTACATGTTTTTTACAATAAATGTTTTTAAACTGTGTATTGATGTTTTTGTTTTTTATTTGAGTAAAAATTCAGCACAGGATTTTTGAATAGTTTTTATTTTATTTTATTGACATCTGTTTTTGATTTGTGTAAAATTGTGATTTTGTGTTATTTGTTTTTACTTGTTTTTACTCTTTGGGCCTTTTGTGTGGGGCTGTTGTGTCTTTTTGAATTTTTTTTACTATTGTGGGCAGCAAGTGGTGCTGGTAGGGGTTATCTTGTATTTTCACTGTTTTTTTCTCTCGTGGCCTCTGGGTGGAGCTTCTTCTAGTAAATAGTCTCTTTCTTTATTCATTTCTTTTCCATTCGTTGTGGTGTGAGGTCGTGTGGTGGTGAGTTGACTGTTTTTCTTTATTTGGGGTGGTGGTGGTGGTTGGATTTTGTGGTGTTTGCCTGGGTGCTGGGTGTGTTTGGAAATGTTTGTTGTTGTTTACTTTGTATTGTTTTTTGGTGTTATTTTTGTTTGTTTTTGTGTATTTTTGAATGTTTTTGATTGTTTGTTTTTGTGTTTTTTGGTGTCCTACGGGGGGATCCCCTCTCTGCCGTCTCCCCTGGCTCTGGAAGTCTTGGGGGGGACAGACCCCTTTTGTCCCCTCATGGGACCCAGGAGAGGGGATCGAATCCAGGCTACCCTCTGATATTAAAAGGGAAATCTCAATTGTGGTTTCCCCTTTTATATCATGGGGGGGGGGTTGTGATCCCCCTCTCCGCTGGCTTCCTTGGGTTTGGGAGGGTTGGGTGGAGAAAAGGGATCTGTCTCCCCAACCCTTCTGGACCCAGGAGAGCCATTGGAGATGGGGTCCCCCCCCAAACTCCGTTTTTAAAGAGAAGTAACCGCTTGGTTTCTTCTATTTAATATGGGGCGTGTGTGTGTGTGGGGAGGGGAATCCCCTCTCTGCCAGGTCCCCTGGGGTCAGGAGGGTTGGAGAGACAGACTCCTTTGGTCCCCCCAACCCTCCCAACCCCAGGGGAGCCAGTAGAGAGAGGGAGCACAACACCCCCCCCTAGTGATATTAAAGGGGAAACTCCGATTAGGAGTTTCAGGCGCCGTTGGGGAGGGGAGCTTTGGTTCCCGCGGCTTGGCGGACTTGCTCTCCCGGTGTTTTTTTTTAATTTTTGCGCGCTGGCTTCCTCAGCGTTCTGCACGCTCATGGCGCGCAGGACGCTGGGGCTTGTAGTTATCGGTTTGTGCTTTGTGTTTGTGCTGCGTTTTTTAAATGGTTTTCTTTTGATTGGCTGCGGCGCATTTCTGAATGTTTCTTGCGCCGCGCCGTGCGAGAGCCTCTCAGCCTGATTGGCTCTGGCGCGGCACGGCACAAGGAATGTTGGGAAATGAAGTTGTTTCCCTTTTTTCGCGTTTGTGGGGCTGTTGCCCCACTGCCTGTTTTCTCAATCCTTTGTTGACCTGCGGACCCAGATCGGCCGTGTGCACGAAGGGTGAGTGCAGGCAAGTAGGGCGAGGCATAGCAACCTATAGCAAGTTCCAACGGTTAACCCTTGGTTTTATAGGTTAAGATATTGTAGGTCAAGGGAATAATAGATGTGATGAAATAATGAGGGTGTTAACAAACATGGTGCCAGAGATGGACGGCTACTCAAAGCACACGTTTTGATTTTGTTCTGGTTTTAAGTTTTGAGGGATGATTTTTTCTCCACCTCTGGTTTGTTGTCTTAAGTTACTGTGACTCCTAGATGGTGTGAGGGATGTGGGATTTGGATTTGATTATTTTGAGTGGATGATTGTGTCAGGACTGATTGGATGGCAATACGATGACGGTGGGAGCATTGGTGAGGTCAAACATGGATGTTCCCGGAAGCTGGATGTTAGAAATAAGACGGATGAAAGATGCAGAGATGGGATCTTGGAATGGTCTAAAAATGAAGTTTATGTACTTAAAGAGAGTATGTGCAGTTTGAAGAATTATTTTAGCAGGCTGATATGTTTTTATGTTGGGGGTCATGTTTGATTAATGGGTTAGATTGTGGAATTGGAGAATGATTAGTAAAGGTAAAGGTTTCCCTTGCTCGAAAGCCAGTCGTATCCGACTCTAGGGTACAGTGCTCATCTCTGTTTCAAAGCCGAAGAGCCAGCGCTGTCTGCTTCTGCAGACCTTTCCGTAGTCATGTGGCAGGCATGACTAGACACCGGAGCGCACGGAACGCTGTTTACTTTCCAACTGAAGTGGTTCCTATTTATCTACTTGCAATTTCTTGCTTTTCGAATTGCATTTAAACAAAATGGCGGACACAACTATTTTCAGGTTGTGCGGCTCAGGGACCTCCTGGGAAGGCGGGAATAGCATGGAAAAGGTCCTCCCACCGTCCCAGAGGTTGCTGGGGAGGCGGAGAGCTGGAAAAATGCACCCAAATATGGCGATTTTTCAGCCCCAAACAGCGTGAAAAGGTAGGAGATCAAACACGATGCACCGGAGAACGACAAAATGACGCAATCTGGTGCAAATCTTTTCTAAAAAAATTACTGTTGTTATCTGGTGCTGTCATTATCCGGTGCTGTCGTTATCTGGAGTTCCACTGTATACCCATTCCATCCAAATGTTTAAACATTGTATGGTCGCCAGTGATGCACTGCAAAAAAATTTACTACCTGCTCTGTGGACGTGGCTAACTGTGGGCATGGGCATTTCCATCTGTGTGGACGTGGCCTCATCCCCCCCCCCCCAAAAAGAAAGAAAGAAAGAAAAGAAACCCAGGGACTTCTCTATGCATTTCCTGCAAGCGGAGGTGTCGGGCTCACTCACTCGCTTCCTCGCCCCTTTTTTATGCTCCAGTGATAGCCCACCTATCACTGCTCTCCTTCCTTCCTCCTCTTGGCTTTGAGCAGTCCTTAGCAGCGCTGAGAAGCAGGGAGCCAAAGGCAGGCTATTGCTATGAAGTGAGTGAGTTAGCCCGACTCTTTCGCTTGCAGGCAATGTTCCTTACTTGCTGCCTTGGAGACGCAGGCCACGGTGGCGGGAGACGTGCGGATGGAGGCGCTTGGCTGGGCTGCACGGAGGGCCCCTCCCCCACATGCTGGCTAGTGCCCACCGCTCCCCTCCCGCACCCCTCCCCACAGCACTCGCCTTACCTGTGGGGCATCCTCCTCCATGCAGCCCCATCCCGTGTCCCAGAAGAAGTAAGAATGGAGGTGACCAGATCTAGAGCGTTTTCTGCTGTAGACCCTAGGCTGTGGGACGAATTGCCAGGAGAAATTAGATCTGCTGCCATTTTGGAAATCTTTAAGGACATTCCTGTTTCACAAAGTTTACCCCGCTTAACATGTCAGTTATTTGGTTGGATAGGGATTTATCCCTGACTGATTGTTGTGTGCTCTTGGGGAGATTGTTTGGGTACCTGTCCTAGCTGTTTTTAATGATGTTGTTGATGATTGAGTGCTCTGTTTTATTGGTTTATTGATCTATTGTTATGAGTTTGTTTGATGTTTGTTTTATATTAGTGTTTTCATTATGGACTGCTGTGGCTCAAGTGGTTAAGACACTGACTGGAAAGCGGAAGGTCAGCAGTTCAATACCCAAATACTGCAGGACGGAATGAGCTCCCGTCTTTGTCCCAGGAACCAACCTAGCAGTTCGAAAGCAAGAAATTGCAAGTAGATAAATAGGGACCACTTCAGTGGGAAGGTAAACAGCGTTCTGTGCGCTCTGATGTCTAGTCATACCTGTCACATGACCATGGAAATGTCTGCAGAAGCAGGCAGCGCTGGCTCTTCGGCTATGAAACAGAGATGAGCACTGAACCTTAGAGATGGATATGACTGGCTTTTGACCATGGGTGACCTTTACCTTGTGCTTTCATTGTTTAAGCTGCCCAGAGTGGTGCTTGACCAGTTGAGTGGGATATAAACAGTGGTGGGATTCAATTTTTTTTACTATCTACTATGTGGGCGTGCTTCCGATTCTGGCAAACTGGTATGAACCTGCTGAAGCTCACCACTGGATATAAATGTTCTAAACAAGCAAACAATTGGAACATTTTAATTGGTTAATTAAACAAATTCTGCCAGATAGCTAAAAGATTCTTCAGTTTGATATTCACATATATTTTATTTTTAAAAATAATGTAGAAAAATATATAGAGAAAATCAAGCTAAGCTACTTTTAAAAGCAAAATAATCACTAGTCCCTTGATACCTCAGTCTCTTACCATCTTATAACTTGGCTTGGAACAGTGCAACATTATGTATAGCCATAGCATCTAAGGGAATTAATCTTTGGTTATTTTAAGAATGAAACATATATAAAAAAATGTGTCCACTAGTCAGGATTGCAAGAATTTTTATATATTTTGAATTTTGAGACTTTTTGTTGAAAATTCAAAGGGTATTTTGCACAAAAACATATTTTGTGGAAAAAATGTGTGGCTCACATAAGAACTTTTAAAGAAAATTTTTAAAACTTTTAACTTTAAATAATTTTAATTCTTTATTTTTTAAAATGTTTTGGTGCTTTTACTGTATATGTGAGCTGCCCGGAGTTGCCTCGGCGAGGGGGGCAGCATTAAAAATATGATTAATTAATTAATTAATTAACTATTTTGTTTTGCACAAAACAAATTTTGATGTAAAATACAGTTTTTGTGCAAAAGTAGTTTTTGCTGGCAGTACTGATGGTGAAACAAGGAGGAAAAAATGTATTCATGCAGGAGAAAAAAATAAGTGGTTGAGTTTTCCCCACTTGGAATTATAATAATAATTTTGTGCCAGAAATTATTCTGGGTTGAAATAATTTTTTGCTGGAGAAACTCCGATCAGGGGACACCCAAATGAGGCTCCTTTCATGTTCCCAAGATTTTTTCCTACCAAAGTGGTCCCTATTTATCTACTTGCAATTTCTTGCTTTCAAACAGCTAGGTTGGCAGGAGCTGGGACAGAGATGGGCGCTCAAACCATCATGCAGTACCCGGGTCTTGAACTGCCGACTTGCCAGCCTTCCAGCTAACAAGGCAAACTTCTTAACCACTGACAGCCACTTCCAGTTTTTGGGATTGATATGTTGAGACATAATTTTTCTGTTAACGGTTTAAAATTGTTTTGTATCTTTTGTAGTGACATATACTGTTTATTACCTAGATGCCAGTTATCAAGGATGATTTCCAAAACATATAGTGGGCACAATACTGTACTCAGATTTTCTATAGCCCAGTCATAAATGCATTTACTTAAATGTAGATCCAGAGATGGAGAATATTACTATTTTCAGCTATAGCTCCCGAAAACATAGCTGATGTATTCTAGAAGCTACCATCCAAAACAATAACTTTTGGCATGCCTGAGTAGGGACTTAGTTCAATGAGATATATTTCCAACTAAATGCTGTTTGCGTTTCAGCCTTTTAAAACTATAGAACCTACATATGCAAACAGACCAGCAAAAAGTGTTATTTTACTTACATGAAAAGTGTTGGATGGGGTTGGAGATTTCAATTTGTTTCAGTTAGATCTGTTAGCCTGATACTAAATCAATTTGGTTTGCAAATTACATAAATATTGAAAATGTTGGAAGTTCTCATCCCAGAAAGCTATTAGTCATCGTAGTAAGGTCATGTTACAATGGGCTTGCTAATCCACTAGTTATTTTCTTGTGTGTCCCAGCAGCCTACTGTGAAATGTGGGTTTATAAACTATTCAGCTGTTCTCTGACCAGATGAAACTTTTCATTCTTTCTCCTATCCCACAGACAAATGTTTACAGATCAGACTTTAAAATTGTCATCTCTTTTTTAGTTATTTAGATGTCTGAGGAGAGCTACCTCCCCCTTGTTAATTTTATATACAGTAGGCTTTCACATACTGTACTCAGTTTCATTTTCCATCTTAATGGAAGGGATTGTAACCTATAATTCTGAAGTCCCAGACCTCTAAGACTAGGATCCTGATCATCATCAGAACAAGATATGGGTAAGATGGCACCAAACCTCTCTTGGCTCCACTGCCTAGCCTCATATCCACCAATCAAGTGGGCAAATGATTAAATTACTGAGCCATCAATCTATCCATCCAAGCTGCAATTGTTTGCATTTTGTGCTGTAGGAATGCAGAATGTATTTAGGATAGAGCCTATATTCCTTGGAGTTATGCTGGGATGTGATTAATTTCACTGTAGCAAGACAGAGTAAGAGCTCAAGATATGTTTTGGACTAGCAAGGCATGAGATTCTGTAGATGGGTCTCTGTCAGGGTTGAATGGGATTACAGACATAATACACTGAATCCTGCCTCCATACCAAATTCCTCATTTCCCAATTCCCTGCTCAATGCAGAAATCTAAATCAAAGCAGTTCTGACGGATGATTGTCCACTTTTCTCTTGAATGCCTCCAAGGTTGGAGCACTCAACACCTCCCTAGTTAATTGGGTCTATTGTCATACTGCTCTAACAGTAAGAACTTTTTTCAGATATTCAGCCTATATCTTGCTGTATGCAACTTGAGCCCATTATTACATATACTGCACTCTAGGACAATTGAGAACAAAGCCCACCCCTCCTCTTTATGATAATCTTTCAAGTAATTTGAAAAGTGCTATCATAACCCCTCTCAGTTTCTTTTTCTCAAGGCTAAGCATATCCAGTTCCTTCAGTCTTCTTCATAGGTCTTGGTTTCCATTCTCCTGATTAACCAATCTTCTTCTTGATTGGGTTGCCAATAGTCATCTCCAACTACCATGTTCCTTTTCTTTTTTTGCCCCAATTGGATTCATCCAGCTGCTCTCAAATGAGCAACTAAGCCCATCCTCCTGTATTTCTATGCAGGGATATGCATTTTTAACATGTACTGCTACTCTATATCCCTTGCAGTTATATTTGTTCTTTTTGAACAATTTATATCAGGGATTCTCAACATTTTTGTGCCGTGTACCAGACCACACACCCCTAGACAGCTGAGCGGGTCAGACATGTGGTTCCCCCCACTGTAAATGCTGCCATAAAACTCATCTGTGGCTATCATAAATGCATTTACGACAGCTGTGAGTACATTTATGGCACATTTTCAGCTGTTTTTGCCACTTCTGCTGCTTCTGGTGTTGGCGGCAGGAGCAAGGGCGGTGTATTTTTGGCTGTTTTTACCACTTTTGGCGGCAGTGGCAGTAACAGGAGTAAGGGTGGCAGACCACATGAAATGGCGCTCTGGGCCGGGTTCAGCCCGTGGGCCGTAGGTTGCGAACCCCTGTATATCTTTTAGTTCCAGTATTTTAGTCATGGGAGACATTCAGCAAGTTTCATTTATCCCTATCAAATCATATGTATTCCCCTGAACTAAAATTTCCAGCCCACAGCACCATTCTATCCGGCCCATGCCCTCACGCCTGCCACCGGTGCTGCCATCGTTTCCCGCTCTGCTTGGCTTGGCATGTCCCTAACACCAGTCCATAGCAGGGAGGATGTTGTAAGATGGCTTACAGCATCTGCCCTGCTACAGATCAGCGTTAGGGACACACCAAGCCAAACACAGGGGGAAATGATGGCAGCAGTGAAAGCGGTATTGGCAGACGTACGTGGCCTTCCTGGGTACCGCTCTGGCCAAGCGTGGGCAAGGACAGGCAGGACCCCTCGCTCACCCATGGCAGGCCAGTAAGCAGGGAAGTGGCAGCATCAGTGGCATGGGGGGAGTGTTTGTGGGCTGGACTGGTAGTGTGGGAGGAGTGTTTGCAGCAGTAGTGGCAGTGTGTGTGGGAGTGTCGACTGTGTCAGTGTGGGAGGGAGTGTTGGTGGGACAGACTGGTGGCATGGGGGGAGTGTTGGTGGCGGCAGTGGTGGCATAGGGGAAGTGGCGGTGGCAGCAGAATGACTCCTCCCTCCACAGCCGCCACCATCTTTGGTGGCGGGGGGCACCAGTCTAGCCCACCAACAGTCTGAGTGGGCATGATCCGGCCACCGGCTTAAAAAGCTTGAGAACCCCTGATATATAGACACTGGAGATCGTGTGATTCATTTTCTTTTCTACATATTATGAAGATTATTATTATTAGAAATCTGTCCCTCTTATTGTACATAAGCCTTCATCTATCTTTACCTCTGAGTTTACGTCTCCCATTAAATTCTGCTCAAGTCTTTCGAACTAACAGACGTGGCTTCCTTTATTGAAAAAGTTTGTCTTATGTTAAGTCTTCTTCTCTTCCTGCTACCCTATCTTTTCCTAGCAATATTGACTTTTCTGGTCAGTTCTGTATTCTCATTAAGACACTGAGTTTGAAGACTGGAAGGTCGGGGTTCGATACCCTAGTGCTGCATGATGGATCTTGGGGACATAAAAGGAGCCTCATTCGGGCATCCCTTGAGCGAAGTTTCTCCAGCAAGAATCCTTTCAAACCAGAGTAATTTCTGACACAAAATTTATTTATTTATTACACGTGCATGCTAGGAAAGTCTCAGTTTACTATTTTTTTTCTTTAATAAGAATTTGGGATTGACTTTGAATGCTCCATTACTCCTTATCTGCTTTTCTGGTGGTCTGAGATATCTGTAAGGCTCTGCTCCAACCTCATATTCCAAATGAGTTGATTTCATTCTTTCCCTGTCTTTCTTTTCCATAGTATGGATAATTTTAATCTTGGTTTCCAGTAATAATCTTTGCTAACTCCCATCTCCTCCTTTTTTATTTTAAAAAGAGAGGGGACATCTTTTGGAAAGCATGCAGGCAACATGTTCATAGAGCTCTCAATCCTATATAGGTTTACTTCCTCTGGTTGTTTACTCCAAGGGAAAAGTTTGGAAATGGGATCGTAGCTTTCTAATCTGCTTTCTGTGTAGCAGACATGGCAACATTAGTTCACCTGAGAGTTTGGAGAGTATGCATGTTTCTTCTTTCTACGTGTTGCAATCACTCAGACATTTGTTTCGCCATTTCATTAAGTCCAAAACAACCCTTCAAAATATTTTGGCATGGTGGTACTGCAGCCACATTGCAGCTGTTTTATAGGATACCATCTTGTACTCATTAGCATTCAGTTATGAGTGAACTGGACCTTGAACTGATTGCAGATGTATTTGAAGAGAGGTGGCTTTGACTTCACATTCCAGATCTTGGATTTTGCACATTCAGAGGGTAAAGTTCTCCTTTTCTGTATTGGCAACCTTTCTTTTCTTTGGTGAAGTGTGGTACCAGCTGAAATTGATCTTTGCTGCTGCTCTTGCTTTT
This sequence comes from Bradypodion pumilum, assembly GCA_035047305.1. Lineage (NCBI taxonomy): Eukaryota > Metazoa > Chordata > Lepidosauria > Squamata > Chamaeleonidae > Bradypodion > Bradypodion pumilum. The sequence goes on along the minus strand of JAWDJD010000002.1, from coordinate 101,803,533 downwards.
GAACTTGGATGTGGATTTGTACATTCTGGTATTAGCGAGGAGGCTGAAAAAATATTGATAAGATTTGCTGTTCCATTCATTTTGTTGCTTCATTCGTATTCAGTAAATATAAAAGGGGGGGGGGTTGAGCTTGTATTAACATAATTTTTTTAAAGACAAAAGGCAGCCAATCTGATCTAATTTAAATTATTCCACTTCCCCTCCCCCCCAAAAAAAAAGGTTCATGGAAATCCCTTGTAAGCATCATTTTGCAAAGGCCCACACTACATACCCCTGATCGTAAATGAAAACGAGGTGCTTTGCAACAAGTATCCATTCCGTTCCTTTAGCCTTCTCTGAAATTCTGGGTTGTGCTCTGCTCCCCCGGATAGCTCAGTGGTTTAGGTATCTAGCTGCAGACCCAGAGGTTGGGAGTTTGATTCCCCATTTTATTTGATTGACAGGGGCTGAATTTTATTGATCCAGAGAGACCCTACCAGCTCTGCAGTTCAATGAGAAGGAGGATGATTATAGACCATCAGCCCTGAAGGAATATGGCTGAGACTTTTCAATACAAATGGCTGAGATTGCTGTTCACTAAATTTCATGGGGCAGGGGCAGAAGCACTCCTAATTCATGTAAATTCCTTGGGGATTAACAATCTAATACAGGGTTTCCCAATCTAGGACCCCCAAGTGTGCTTGGACTTCAATTACCAGAAGCCCAAGTCAGCACACTTGCTGATCAGGGCTATTGGAAATTGAAGTCCAAGAGCATCTGGGTGCCCAAGGTTGGGAAAACCTGATCTAATATCTTCCATCTGCACAGACATGTGCTTAATGCAAACCGTTAATCTGAAAGACAAATGTCTTCTAGACATTTTGATTACTTTGTACTTCCAGAGAACCTGTTGAAATAAACCCCTATCAGTTTCTTTTTGTTTGAGTTAGAAGTGGTTAACTGATTAAAATAAAGAGTGCTTCTGTGTTTTTTCTTTGTTTGGTGTCTCTTTGTGAATGGTAGGAAGCACAAGAGGATATCTTGTAGACCAGGGTTTCTCAACTTTTGGCCCCCAGGTGTTCTTGGTCTTCAATTACCAAAAGCCCAAGTCAACAAACTTACTGATCAGGTCTTCTGGGAATTGAAGTCCAAGAACATCTGGAGGCTGAAGGTTGAGAAACCCTGCTGTAGACTATCTTGACTACTGACATTGATAACATCAACATTCAGGCTGCCTTTTGTTACATGAAGTTTGACATCCTTTTTTCCTGCTGGCAGCATAGACACAATATTGTGCAGCTATATTGGTGCTATTTTCTGGCATTCTGGACCATGGTTGGACAAACAGAATATCTCACACTCATAAACCAGAGACATTTTTAAAGAATTGTTGAATTATACGTAGCCGAATCCATATTTTTTCTTCTACACATCTCTGCTAAGAACTGTTTAAACATACCAAAGTCCTGTTCTGTGGTACAATATCTTTGGTGTTCTGTCAGTAAAATACTAGTCAGTTATGAACTTCTTGTAAAGAGACTCTGCAAAAAGATATTATTTGATTATTTAGCCTGCATACCTAAATATGTGATGGCAAATATGTGATGGCAAACCTTGTCACATCATCTGTTCTTCAATTCCCAAAATCTCTGATCAACTTGGGCTTCTGGTAATTGAAGTCCAAGAACAGCTGGAGTGCCAAGGTTCACCATCACTGCTCTATGGAGTGTGTGTGTGAGACAGAGAGAGAGTGTGTGTACGCTTAGACTGTGTTGTAATATAAAATAATTTTAATCCCATTAGAGCATTCCCATTCAAATGAATGAGTCAGCAATGTAAATTCTTTTAATTTCAGTGGATCTGCTCTGGTTGAAACTAAAATTGGACTTAGCCCACTTTTTTTAGGTGTAACCTAGTATAATTATGAATGAGAACCTTTAAGTAAACATGAAATTCAGAATAAATAGAAATAGAAATGTTTAAATGTTTGGGATTCCTTTACACCATAAAATAATGTGATGGATTTTCAGCATTTTAAAGTATGAAGAAGAGCTAAACTTTTAAAATATAAATAATTGCTTACATTCTGAATACTTGCCTTGTTTCTAGTGGCATTTTAGTATTTTTTTTCTAGATCCAAGCCACAGGTGCAAGGAAATGACTTCACATGTGAAACATTAATCAGTTTGCTATCCCCTCCTTCATTTTAATTGCATGCTTGGTATGTTTTTAATAGTAGTTTTTGTTTATTTTAGTTGAGTAGCAAGAAAGTCTGGAATTTTAGGGAAGGACTTTTTAAAAAGCCCATTCTGGTTTCTGTGTGAGAATCCATTGACTAATACCTTTTGATGAAATTTATGTAATGAATGGAGTGTTGGTAACTGCAAATAAACAAAAGTGAGTATGCACTGCTGATTCCACTATGATAATCAGCAGTTTATTTTTTTAAAATATAAAAAAGGAATACCTTGGGGAACAGAAACTCTGTAGATTCTAATTTTTTCATTGTGACATCTGTTTAAATGAATAAATAACTGGTATGTTGCATCACCTGGAGAGATTGCAACTTTGCATATTATTTAATCTACCGGTATCTACTGAAGATTAAATGTAAAAATGTATTTTAAAAACTTTTTTGTCAAGTTTGAAGTTTTCATTTTGACTTATCTGTATGCTCTTCTAAATTATTTGTTAGCTTCATTTGTGCTACTATAGTATGGAAGTATGATGTATGTCAGTTTGAAGATAAAGTTTTACTCCAGCTTTCATAGACCTGAACACACGCAGAGTTCACAGAAGGGTTTTTGTTGTTGTTTGTTTGTTTGTTTCAAAAATTCACTAGGCTCCATTAGGTCAACAGTTTTTACATTTTGTTTTGACAATTTGGATTATTATTGGTTTGGACTGATTTGGAGTAATGCTGATAAATTTCAGCCTTCAGTTGCTCCATTCTGTTGACAATGTGAAAATTTATTGTGGTAATGGATGTTGTTTATTGAAAAGTTGAGAAACAATAATATATTTGATTTTGGTAGCCAACTAAAGGTAAAGGTAAAGGTTTCCCTTGCTCGAAAGCCAGTCGTATCCGACTCTAGGGTGCAGTGCTCACTCTGTTTCTAAGCCGAAGAGCCAGCACTGTCTGCTTCTGCAGACGCTTCCGTGGTCATGTGGCAGGCATGACTAGACACCGGAGCGCACAGAACGCTGTTACCTTCCCACCGAAGTGGTCCTTATTTATCTACTTGCAATTTCTTGCTTTCGAACTGCTAGGTTGGCAGGAGCTGGGATGAAGACGGGAGCTCATTTCTGTCCTGCAGTACTCGGGAATCAAACTGCTGACCTTCCGCTTCCCAGTCAGCGTCTTAGTGACTTGAGCCACTGCAGTAGCCAACTAATGAAGGGAAAAAAGAATATATAAATGTTGTTTTGCTATAGATGGTGAAATGTTGGTATTATGTCATCAAAGACTTGAAATGTGGTCCCTTAAGTTTTCCCCATAGACTGAAAGGACCAGTATTCATTCTTCTGAGATAAACAGCACACTACAGCTGAGGGTGGCTCAAGTGGCTAAGATGTTGACTGGAAGGCGGGAGGTCAGCAGTTCAATTCCTGAGTACTGCAGGACTGAATGAACTGCCATCTTTGTCCCAGCTCCTGCCAACCTAGCAGTTCAAAAGCAAGAAATTGCAAGTAGATAAATAGGTACCACTTTGGTGGGAAGGTAAACAGCGTTCTGTGTGCTCCAGTGTTTAGTCATGCCTGCCACATGACCACGGAAACATCTGCAGAAGCAGACAGCGCTGCCTCTTCATCTTTGAAACCAAGATGAGCACTGAACCCTAGAGTTGGATACAACTGGCTTTCGAGCAAGGGAAACCTTTACCTTTACCTTACAGCTGAGGGCATGTGCAGTCATGTAAATTCTGGTTTATGGCAATGCTTTTTAGAGTTTTCTAGATAGCAAATACTCAGAAGTGGTTTACCATTCCCTTCTTTGGGGGGGCCACCTTGACAGACTGATTCCCGAGCGTGCCTCCTGCAAGAAGAGCCAGCCTACGGTGCTGCCAGAAAAAAGGGAATGGTAAACCATATACTATATATGCCTTCCAAACCTTCTGTATTTTCACTCCTCTCTGCAAAATATAAACACGTTATATTTAGTTCGTCGTAATGACAGCCATTTTCCTAATACAATAATAGAGTACATGAATAGTATAATAAAATAATTATAAAGCCTGGTGCACAACGAAACAGGCAGATTGCTTCCTTTCATAGTGGAGTAGGAATTAGATTTGTCTGGGGTTTCAAGCTTCACTCTGGCTAATGGACTTTGAATAATTCATAGAAAATAAACATATACTGAAGGTCTGCGTGGTCATTGTTCTTTGTTTAAAAAACCATATCATTTAAATCTTTTAAATGTATATCAATCAGTATATATAAAATGTTGCAGCACCTCTATGCATGTTTAGACTTTTTAGTGTATGGGACCAAAGACAACCGGACAACCAAAGGGTTGGTTTAACTCAGGTTTATTGCATGAGGTTCCAGTGAAGCATGAGGTAATGGCGGTGATACATCTCAATATATACAGTAGCTCTCTACATTTGAATCTTGTAGCACGGTAGCTGATTGGCTGCTACCGGCGTGGCCTCGCCCAGGCACGCCTCTTTCTTCTGCTGCTGAATGCGGGGAAGGTTTTCCCGCGGCTGTCCGTGATTGAGCAATGTGAACCATGTGAGGCTGAACGCTCGCAGCTGCCCTCTATGGGCTGTCTGCTCGCGTTCTTTTACAGCTGGTATCGTTTGTATCTGGAGTGGTTACATTCTTGCCTTTACAGTATAATGAACATGCATACATACATACATAACATCCCTCCCCCCTAGGATGGGACGAAGTCCCGCAACCATTGTGGCTTGCCGCACGTGCGCTTGGGACGCGCTTGCGTCTGACCTAGTACTGGAGAGCCTGTGATCCCTGACTCCGCGGGTGCTTGTCCTGCAACAGGAAACGGGGATTCGTTAGTGGCTCTGTGGGGCGTCTGTGCCTGCCTCGCGCCCGGGGATGGGAAGGGAATGAATAGTTGGGAGGTGAACCCCTGCCTGTTGCTCTCTGACCCCGGGGACCCTCCTATTGTGAACCGCGGGACCGATGAGGTCGCCCTTGTGGTTCGGCTACCTTCTGATTCCTGCTCGGGGGACCTTGAGACTGTGGTGGGCGGACTCGCTGACGCCTCCCGTCTTGGGGGTGTCGGTCTCCGGGGAAATGGCGCTATATCGCATTCTGACTCACAGGGGCTACTGGGACTGGAGGTACCAGGGGCTGAACTGAAACCCCTCTTTTCGCTAGGACGGGTGGGGGACCACTCCGCTAACTCCCCCTGGTACTGTAAATCAACGTCTAAACTTCTATGGGCATCTGTGTTTCGGGGAAACTCCCGCGGGGTATATGTGTGGTCGGGGCTCTTCCATTTTTTCGGGGACTCCCGCAAAAGATTTCTGTGGATCGATTCCCTTTCCTCCCCCCTTGGTGGGGACCCCTGCTCCCCTTTTCCTCCCCCTTGGGTTAAGCGGGTGGGGGAGTACCCTAACGCTGACTCGATACTATTCTCGTCCTCGTCCTGCTCTCCGGGGACCCTGCGCCTTAGTTGGTCCACGTGCCGCCTCCACAGGAAGCCTGTACTGGTCTCTACGCGGTATGAGACGGGGCCGGTTTGTTCTACTACGGTGCCCGGCACCCAGGCTGGCCCCGCGCTGGCGTAGTTCCTGCAATGCACCGGGACGCCTACGCTGAAACTCTTTGTGGGTACCACCCCTATGTTCCGCCCTTTGTCCTCTACTCTCGTGGGGTCTAGCTTGGAGATTCCCGTGGCCAGCTTCCTGCGCATCAACAGCTCCGCGGGGGAGTACCCAGATGCTAATGGGGTGACCCTGTATCTAAGCAGGAATTGGCACAATTTCAGGTCGAGGTCTCCGGGGCCCATGCGCAGCAGGGCGTCTTTCGTGGTTCGCACGAGGCGCTCTACTTGGCCGTTGGTGGCCGGGTGAAAAGGGGCAGAGGTGACGTGCCGAATGGCGTTTCGCTCCATGAATGCCCCGAACTCGGCGGACGTGAAACAGCTAGCGTTATCGCTGACGAGGTGTCGGGTAAACCGAACGTGGAAAAGACCCTCCTTAACTGTTTAATTGTTGTGGCCGAGGAGGTGCTCGAGACTGGAATGACCTCCAACCACTTGGAGAACGCGTCCACCACGAGGAGGAAAAGCGTTCCCCTGAACGGGCCAGCAAAGTCTACATGTATCCGGGACCAGGGCCCCCTAGCCGTGTCCCACTCCCTAGGTGGCGAGCGAGCCTCTTCTGGCCTTGAGCTTTGGCACGCTTCGCAAGTGCCGACCATGTGTTCAATGTCGGCGTCTAGCTGGGGCCACCAAAAGTAACTGCGGGCCAGCGCCTTTGAGCGGACGATCCCCGGGTGGCTGACGTGCAGCAGTTTAAGCACCCTCGGCCGGAGAGGCGTGGGGATCACTACCCGCTGTCCCCACAAAAGGCAACCCCTCTCTAGGGACAACTCTAGTTTCTTTTTGAAAAATGTGTCGAATTCCGCTGCTGGGGAAGACACGGGCCACCCTTTCTGTACCCAGGAGCAAACTGTGGCCAGCGTCTTGTCCTTGCCTGTCGCTTGGGCGATGTCGGCCGGTACTACTGGAGGGGAGTCTAGAACCTCTATCATTAAGACCTGATGGTCCCTCTCTACTCCGCCCACGTGGCAGCCATCCCGGGGAATGGGGGACCTCGACAGGGCGTCGGCATGGCTGATCTCCTTCCCGGGCCGGTATACCAACGCGTGCTGATACGCGTTGAGAAAGATGGCCCACCTGAGCATTCTCGGGGACAGGATCTGGGGTGTGGGCTTATCTGCGGTGAAGATGCCTAACAAAGGCTTATGGTCAGTCACTATGGTGAAGGGGCGGCCGTACACAAAATCATGAAATTTCTTGGTCCCCGCAATTATTGCTAGTGCTTCCCTGTCTGTCTGGGCATAGTTTCTCTCCGCTTGGGACAAAGACCTAGAGTAGAACGCTATCGGGGCCTCCCTACCGTTCTCCAGCACATGGCATAACACCGCCCCCACCCCCACCGGGGATGCATCGCAAATCAGGACCACTGGGCGTTTGGGATTGAAGTGGGTCAGTACGGCATCTGATGCCAGGAGTCGCTTCAGGTCATTGAAAGCCTTTTCCTGGTCGTCGCCCCACTTCCATGCCTCGTCCTTTTTTAACAATTTGTGCAGCGGTTCTGCCACGGCTGCCTTCCGCGGGAGGAAGGAGTGGTAGAAATTGAGCAGTCCGAGGAACGACTGCAACTCGGGCTTGGAGGTGGGGCGAGGGGCCTTCTTGATGGCGGCTACCTTGGATTGTGCTGGCCTTATTCCCTCGGGCGTGACACGGAACCCTAGGAACTCAACTTCTGTAGCGAAGAAGACGCATTTGTCTTTTCGCAACCGCAACCCCGCCTTTTCGAATATAGTCAGGACCTTTCCCAACCTTGTTGCTAACTCGGCCCGGCTCCCCCCTGTAATCAATACGTCATCAAAATAGGGCAACACCCCCTCTAACCCCTTCAGGAGGCGTTCCACAAGTGACTGGAAGATCCCGGGCGCCGAATTCACGCCGAATTGGAGGCGCGATACCTGGAACGCCCCTTTGTGGGTGACTATGGTCTGCGCAGCAGCTGCGGCGGGGGTCACTGGGAGTTGCTGGTAGGCTTGGGCCAGGTCGAGTTTAGCGAAACACCTCCCCCCGTGTAACCTGGCCAACAAGTGGCTGACTACCGGCACCGGATACGCATTAGGGCGGATCGCCTTATTGATGGTGCACTTGTAATCAGCGCATATGCGGACCTCCCCGTTGGCCTTGAGCGCTGTTACAATCGGAGTTTCCCACTCCGCAGAATCAACAGGAACAAGAATCCCCTGGCCCACCAACTTGTCCAACTCCGCCTCTATTTTGTCCTTTAGTGCGAAAGGCACTCTGCGCGGTTTAAGTCTGATTGGGCGTACTGCAGGGTCCAGGTCGAAAGTCACTGGGGGGCCCTTGAATTTCCCGAGCCCCTTTTTAAAAACCTCGGGGTGCGCATCGCACACGCTCTGTATTGGATCAGTCCCGGCGGCGTGTGCTTTCACGGCGTGAACCCCCCCAATGAACAATCCCAGGGGCTGGAACCATTGAGTCCCGAGGAGGCTGCATTTACCTCCCTTGAGGACGACTAGGGGAAGCGTTGCGGTGTGCTTTTTAAACTGAACCCGGAACTTCCCAACCCCCAACACTGGGATGCGGTTCCCTTGCACGTCCTTCAGTGTGGCCCTCAACGCCTTGAGCTTGGGCCGCATGCGGGGGGGGGATTTTCATAAACTCCCCCTGGGAAATAATGGAGTATGAAGAACCCGAGTCCACCTCCATTCTAACAGGGGCCCCTTGGATTACTACCTCAACGAAGTAACGGGGGTGCTCCGTGGAAACGCTGCAAACCGGCGCGTCGTCCTCGCTGTCGTCGGAGATGCGCCCTACTTCGTCCCGCGTCCTCGTGGTCCGGGTGCCGTCCTTTGGCCTCGTGGTGCGGTCCTGCCTCGTGGTGCGGTCCTGCCTCGACGAGCGGTCTGGAGAACTCCTGGTGGCCTCGCGCCGTTTCCGGCAGACCTTGGCGATGTGCCCGCGCCGGCCGCAGTTGTGGCACTCGGCCTTGTGGAATGGGCATTTGGCGCGGGCGTGGGCGGCGCCGCAGCCGTCGCAGCGCCGGCCCTCTCTCTGGACCCTCCGGACGTCCTCGTCGTCGCCGCTCTCCGCAGACGAGTTCAAAACTCGCCGGGCCGCGCGCACCAAGCTCTCCGCCTTGGCGGTCTTCGGGCGCCAGTCCTGGAGCTCGTGCACCCCGGCAGAAGTGGCCTCCGCGGCCTGTGCCGTGTCGAGGACTTGTTGCCACGAGGGAGGCGGCTCCCTTTTCATCAGCGCGCGCTGAGTCTCTGTGTCCCTCAGACCGCAGAGCAGGCAGTCCCGGAGGGTGATTTCGGGGAGCTCCCACTTGCATGGGCCGGCAGCCAACCGCAGGGCCGCGGCGAACTCATCGACCGATTCCCCAGGTGCCTGGACTCGCCTCCAGAACGCGCTCCGAGCGGGGAACATCGCTATTGCTGGCCGGAGATGGGCGCGCAACGCCGCCAGGAGCTCTGTGGCTTTGAGGTCGCTCACCTTCCTTGGCGCAATCAGGTCCACCAAGGTCCTCTTGGTCTCGTGTCCGAGCATGCGGACGAAAATGGCCCTCTTTTTGGCCTCATCTGAGACTTCGAGCTCCACCAGCGCTGCGTTGAAGTCTATTTCAAACAGCTCCAAGTCTCCCGGCTTCTTGATCACGTAGCCGGCGCATGTCTTGGTCCCGTGGGCAGCCATCATCCCACCTTCGTCGCCAATTTAGTGTATGGGACCAAAGACAACCGGACAACCGAAGGGTTGGTTTAACTCAGGTTTATTGCATGAGGTTCCAGTGAAGCATGAGGTAATGGCGGTGATACATCTCAATATATACAGTAGCTCTCTACATTTGAATCTTGTAGCACGGTAGCTGATTGGCTGCTACCGGCGTGGCCTCGCCCAGGCACGCCTCTTTCTTCTGCTGCTGAATGCGGGGAAGGTTTTCCCGCGGCTGTCCGTGATTGAGCAATGTGAACCATGTGAGGCTGAACGCTCGCAGCTGCCCTCTATGGGCTGTCTGCTCGCGTTCTTTTACAGCTGGTATCGTTTGTATCTGGAGTGGTTACATTCTTGCCTTTACAGTATAATGAACATGCATACATACATACATAACAGACTTCCAACCAGCTTTCTGCTCTCCAGGATACTCCATTTTATTCCTTCACCCCTATATTTTTCATATAGCAGTCATTCGTCTTGTTTTCTAAATAGCAGCCATTTTGTGGCATCTGAGCATACTTAGTCCTCAATTTGCAGTTTGGATGATATATATTTTGCATGATGAAGCGACTTGGTTCATGAAAGCTCATAGTTAGATACAGGAATTAGTCTTTAAGGTGCCACAACACTTTTTTTTTTGCTGTTCTGTTTTATTTACTCTCATATATGCTTGCACAGGCTACCACTTCAAACATTTCATACATATTTCTGTCTGCTTAGAGTTTTTCATATGAGTGTTTGTCCTTCTGTAACATTTGAGAACCAACCAAGCCTGCTGATACCTTCCTCTTATGTGTGTGTGGTATTGTATTTGAACTAAGGAATCACTTTTGAATTTGAAAAGAGAGGACATGCATTCAGTTTTAATACATTAGTTGAACTTGTTAGTATTTTGGTAGGACTAATTGATTTCTACAATGTGAGCATGATCAGAAATATACATATAGAGGATAGTGTGTAGTTTTGTATCTATATAACAGTGATGGCGAATCTTGTCACTCCAGCTGTTCTTGGACTTGAATTCTCAGAAGCCCAAGTCCCTGTGAATCCACAGGGTACGCGCAGTAAACCCATTTGTGTGGATTCACAAGGGCTTGGGCTTCTGGGAATTCAAGTCCAAGAACAGCTAGAGTGCCAGTAAAACCATTTGTGTGGATTCGCATAGACTTGGGCTTTTGGGAATTGAAGTCCAAGAACAGCTGGAGTGCCAAGGTTCACCATCACTGCTATACAAGGTTAATTTTCTCATATTTCATTTTGTAGTCATATGGGACTTCTTTCTGTAAGTTTGGGAATTGTGTTGATGTCTCTGTTTTGTAATTCTGTGGGGAAAAAGAGAATAAACAGTTATAAAAATATTGCCAAGTTTTTCAATTCATTGTATCAAAGTACATTTATTTTGTTGCCTTTCTAGGACTTCCTTCACTTATTACTGGAGGACATCCCTCAGCTAAAAGGGTAAGTGGGAAATCAGACTGACAAAGATAAAGAACAATGTATGGTGTGTTTGCCTCAAGAACATTTGAGGAGATTTTTGACCTAATCGTTGCAAAGGTTAAAATATGTAGGAAAAACATGTATGTAAAACTTCAGTTGATACAAATAAATATAGGCACATTGCAGATAACAACATGTAAAATGTTTGTGATATTTTTAAAATAGCATTAACAAAGGGTACTAAAATTATACAACTGTGGTACTTGGAATTTCAGGCTGTATTGATTGGATTTTAATAACACATTTAAATATATTGGCTGGGTTCTAAGGAACAATACAAGAAGTTATGGCAAGCAAAGGGAGCTTTAGATTAGGTTTTTTCCCCTGTTTGAATAGCTCTTCCATAATTTAAGGAAAAGCTTGGAATAGTTATTTTATTTACATGTAACTCCCTGAATCTCCCTGACTAGGAAATCCTGGGAGTTATACTTGGAGAAAGTAACTTTTCCAATCTCTAAAAAAAACCTGTTGTTGTTGTTCGACTTGTATGCTGCCCCACTCACAAAGCGACTCTGGGCGGCTAACAAAGAAACAAAATAGCACAATCACATGGTATCACATTACAAAAAACATTTCAGAAACATTTCAAAAAATATCATAATTACAAAATATCAAATCATAATGCAAATCATTTCAAAAATAATACACAGAAAAGCATCATAAACTCAACCCCACCAACTGTGTCCACTTCCCTCCAGGCCGTTTGGCCGAGGGAGTGTCCAGAGGTGGCAGTAGCGGCGACAGCGATTTTGTAGCCGCCTGAGCCGTACAGCTGCTGCTGCCTCCCTCCAAGCCGGCTGGAGTTGAATTGGTTTGAAGCTCTTGCATGAGCTTATTCAGTTTTTCTGGCTCTTAGCCAGCATGTTTACTCAGTCTTTTCCAGCACTTCAGCTAGGAAAGGTGTTTTTCTTGGAAGGTACAAGCCATTCCCAATTACTTTTCTAAAAATGGCATTTGTGACCCATTTTAAACACTTTTAAAATAAGAACACAAGTATTTGCCAGAGAATCATCTGGCCCAATTATAATGAATATCATAATTGTGAATTTGTGCTGCTGTGCCATGTTAGGGGGGGACTGCTGTGGCTTAATGGTTAAGACACTGAACTTGACAACCGGAAGGTCAGCAGGTCAGCAGTTCGAGATCTGCATGAGCTACCATCTCTGACCCAGCTCCTGCCAATATAGCAATTCAAAAGCAAGAAATTGCAAATAGATAAATAGGTACCACTTCGGCGGGAAGGTAAACAGCATTCTATGCACTGGCAATGAGAGAAATACTTCAGTTTATGTCTAGTCACATGTCCATGGAAACATCTGCAGGCACAGACAGCACTAGCTCTTTGGCTGTATACCTGAAGAGCTTATACAGTTAAATATGTCAAAGGTACCACTAATTTTGTTTTGACAGTTTGTACTGATAGGGTTATTGTTACAGGAACAACTCACCGTGAATCTCACTCTTGCACATTTCCCCCTTTTTTCTCTGCATTTCTGATATGATCAGAACTGATGTCCTCTATCTTGCCTTCTTCTCAATGCCTACTCTTCTCCAGCCATCCCCCTTTTCCTCTTTGCCTTTCTTCAGGGCCGTAGCCAGGAGTCTAGATGTGGGTGGGCGAATATTTTTTCATGGTGGGCAACAAGGCCTCTTTTCAATGCATTCCTATGGGAAACCACGCCTTGTCAGAGTGGGCCAACTGCTGACTAAGGGTGGGCCACGCCCGCCCTGGCACCCCTCTGGCTATGGCCCTGCCTTTCTTACAGCTTTGGCAAAGCTAAATGAAGGGATGGAGGAGAGTGCTAGTTCTGTTCCTTCCAATGTTGTATTCTGTGTGTTGGAAAGTAGCAACCTGAAGAAGAGAGTCTCAAAATGCAGAGATTTTTCAGGATCCCCAAACGTGTAGACCTCCTACACATAGCGGACCATCCTTTCTTCAGAAAATTACTAACATATGCAGAGGGAAAGTGGGAAGATCCTAACACTCTCCCCCTCTCATGTTTTCACATTAATCCTATTTTTTTAGCACCTGAATAAAGGTTGTTGCCCTGCCCTTTTTAGCCTATCTGTGCAAAATAACATATTCAAGGAATATTTTCTAGGATGGAGGATGCTGGAATCCCACAACATTGTCCATTAGGTTTCATTTTCATTTTATCTCTAGCAAGTCCATTCTCATTTGTCTAATTTCTCTTTTGCTACTGTGTCCTTCTTTTTTTTCTTTTAGCACTGATTATATGGGCAACCCAATCTCTCTAAAACGGTGTTTCCCAACCTTTGGGTTGTGAACTTCAATTCCCAGAAGCCTAAGTCAGTTCCCCCAAAGCACTGATCAGCCAATGGACCGACTTAGGCTTCTGGGAAATTGAATTCCCCCTGTGGGGCATGGGGCCCATGTTGGGAAACACTGCAATAGAACCTTGGAGTTATTTTTTCAAATGAAATGTTTAGGTGTTGATGTGTCAGAACTATCAGTTTGAACATTAATAAGACAAATGTTTTCCAAATCATAAACAATTAAAAACAGACCACATACTGTGATTTTCCACAGGCATCCTTGTCTTTATCATCCTGCTTATAACCTTTGTAGAATTTTGGAGCTCTCCCCCTTTGACAACCAATTTTAGAAAGCTGTCCTCCTGTAAGATTGCTTTATGCTTGGTGATTGAAAATGTTTCAAGCATAGATCCATAAGATAAGATGAGTTACTCAGCTTCCCATTAGGAAAAAATTAATATTTATATCTATTCAACATTTGCAGCATGTTAGCATTTGTTTTCTGATGTACTTGAGAAACATGACATCTGTGTAGCGAAAAATGCACTCATTACACAACAATTCTGAGAGGTCTACATATTGCTGTCTATAAAGACAGTAAACAAGGATCAGGCATATCAGAACTTGAGCCTGAGCTCATAAAGTGTAATTATTTCAGTCTTGAAGTAATCTTCAGATTATGTTTTTCTTATGTAGAATAGCTGTCAGACTGGCATCGTGAGGTTTTAATCTTTAATAAAGTTGAAGTCCACATATGTACATACAAACAAAAGGACATGATACCGTTCCTATAGAAGAGAAATATTAAAATCTAGATGTTCAAAAATTCCATATCCAAATTATTCTAATCATTAGCTGTTAAAAGCAGTTCACAGCACAATCCTGTGCATTAAACAGAATTAGACTCCATTACATTCAGTGACTACTGCAGGCAAATAATGACTGCACTGTTGTGGTCCCCATACTGCACGCAAGTGGTAAGCCGCTGTCTTTCCCTTTGGGGCTGCCATGTTACAACTTGATGTCATTCCTGCCTCCTGCACCATGATGCTCTCCAGAGGGTTTGGGCCACAGTTTTTCTCAGTCATGGCCAGCACTGCCTGCGGTCATGGATAAAGTAGTCGAAATCTTCTGGAAGGTATCCTCCTTTGGAGAAGGCTGAGAAGCTGATCCCATGCCAAGAAGCAGAACTCCCTCAAGTGGCAAAAAGGTGTGATTGAGGAAGCTTTTTGTAAGCAGAAGTGTGACAGTAATTGGAATGATTGAAATGTTAACAATAGTTTTATGCATCTGAAAACATAAACAAAGAGACCACATTGCTGGGGAGAAAACATAAAAGCAGGATAGCTGGGATCAACATGTCATCTAGTGAGGCCTCAAATGTCTGTTTTATTACCACAATAGTATTCACTAAGAAGAGTGTGTTTTAGTTTGTAACGTGAGGAATTAGAAGTGTGGGAAATATTTCATGTCCAATCCAAACTTTCGAACTGTTGTTTTGTAACATGTACTTCATGCTTCCAAGCAATTTGTTTACTTTTCTTTTGCGTTCATCGTCTCTACCCTGTCTTTTTTCAAGTTAGAAAATGTAACATGATACAATCCTTCAATACCTAGGTATTGCCAGCTTTCTGATGGATGACAGTCAGTGCTCATCAGTTTGGCTATATTTAAGCAACAGTTTTTAAAATTGTTAAATTGCCATATCTTTTTCCATGGGATGCTTGTCGTTCTGTTACTGTAATAATAATAATAATAATAATAATAATAATAATAATAATAATAATAATAATAATAATAATAATAATAATAATAATAATAATAATAATAATAATAAATTTTAATTTATACCCTGCCCCACTCAGCACACAGCCAATTCTGGGTGGCATTACAACATATTAAAAATACAATAGACAATCACAATAATAACATAATATAATCACAATAACAAAATATTATACATAACTAAAACAATCAACCACTAATTACAATATAATAACCCCGAAATACAGTGTGCTTGACTTCCCCGCGGCCAATGCCGGACCGGGAAGGAGCAGAGCGAGACGCGGTGGTGGCAGTTTTTGAGTCCTCGCGCCGGGAGTCCCATTTGTGCTCGACTTCCCCACGGCCAATGCCGGACTGGGGAAGGAGCCATGGGAGGGGCCACCCACAGGTGCTCCGACTTCACCCCCGCCTTGCCAGGATGGGAGAAAATGCAAGAAGCCCCCGAGATGCTTGTGGCGGTGGGGCTTCTTCTAGCCATGGGAGGGGCTACCCACAGGTGCTCTGACTTCACCCCCACTTTGCCAGGACAGGGGGAAGGAGCAAGAAGCCCCCTTGGATCCTAATAGTATTCAGTACTTCTGGCCTCACTTATAGCATGGTCTTTACACTTGATCCTAACACTCTTGAAACACTGCAAGTATGCTTTTGTGTATGTAACGTGTGGATTTAGCCATTTTCCATAAAGGAATGTTTGCCCAGTGCTTTTTTGCACTATACTGTACTTGGGATTCAGTTTATGTGTGTAAAACCCATTGGGTTAGACCTGTAGTGAAGACATTCATGCAAGTGAATATTTATTGTATGTTGTAATTGTCTACTATTTAAAACAACTTGGCTGTCTTTATATTAGTTCTTATGATGTGGTCTTAATTTTGCAAAGTACACAAATTCATAAAGGATTGGTGATAGAATCCTGTAAAGAAACATATATATTTTTTTGTTTAAAATATTCTCCAAAGTCATGTTCTTCTTGTAGCATCAGGCTAATGGAGAATATATGCATCTGGGAAGTGCTGTTTTAGTAAACAGTTTTAAAGCCTGCTCTTTTGACATTCCAGGAAATGCCTTTTTTTAATTTTAGCTTGGCTTTTTATCTAAATATTTGTGAGCAGCCAAGGTATTTTGTGTGCTGGAAAGTCTTAAGAGAGGCAAAATTAAAATCCCCGAGATGTTTTTGTAACTCTGCTGCTTTGAGTTGGTCTAGGGCTGTGGTTCCCAATGTGGGACACATGCCCCACAGAGGGGCAGTTAGATTTGGGGGGTAATTCGAGAATATTTAGACCAAGTTAATGGCCTTTTAGGCTTCCTCCACGCGAATAGGAGTTCACTTTTTGAATAATAAGAATTATATATCACAGGGGGTCATCAGGATTTTAGAGATGCTTAGGTGGGGCATGGCCAAAAAAAAGTTGGGAACCACTGGGCTAGGATTATCCCAATTTCTTCTGCTTCACTTTCCCTTAATTAAACTTCTATGGACTTTTATACATACAAGTCCTTTTAGATATATATCTAAAATAAACAGCATTAGTGCATACCTAATGAACAGGATATACAGAAAACTGCATATGAAAATGTGTATCTTAAGGTAATTTTTCAGAGAGTTGACATTGGATGCAACTCCCAGCCAGTAGACCTTTAGTAGAGATGCAGGTTTGTTGCTAAATTTGGGGCAAATCTGTACAAATACAGGCCTGTATCTGAATGTGGCTTTTTTGTTAAGAACACAAATTTAAAGAGTTTGTGCAAAGGTAGCATAGCAGTCCATGCAATCTCCTTACACAAACCGCAGAGTGCATGCCAACAGAGCCACTTGTGCTACCACTTGTGAAGCAGTAGAATCCAGTTTTAAGCCTTTTTGTCCTTTCCCAACATACTGAAGAGTAAGCGGTGAGAACAGAGGAACACTGAATTACAATTAAGTAAATTGGGAAAGTTGAATCCAAATATATGGAGTTGGACCTTAAAAAGTGAAGAGGAGAGGGGAGAAGTTGAAGGTTAACCAATTATCAGGTGAAGCCACCTTCTGTCTCTTCTATTGGTTCTTTTCTTAATTGAAGTTATTGGAAGGGAGCATTCAGTCAGTGGAGGCTATTGGTGTGCTGGCTGGGAAATTATAGTTAGATCCACCTGGGAAGGCAGGGCAGGGTTACTGTCAAACTAAATCTATTAATCTCAAGCAGTTTTTAACTTCCCATTTGGCTAATGAATGAAGCTTTGTTCCATCCTTTCATTTATTGCACAAACTGAAGAGGAAAAACTATGCAGAAAAAGAATTGCAGAATACCTGTTCATTCTTTATATGTGTTTCATCAGTGTATTTGAGCTTCTTAAATGCATGTTGCCAGCTCCCATGTGCACTAAATTGATCACTCGGTTTTTACATGCAGAGTCCAACCTGCCTTTAATTTTTAGGTGTCATCAGCTGTGGTTTTATTAATTAAAAATGTCAAATCAAGAATGCTTTTACTCTGAGATTTATTTAGATAATAAACTTTATTTTTGAATTTTCTTGGAAGGTGTGGTTTATCAGTTGAAAACATTCTCCAGAAATGGCTTGACTGCTCAGGAATCCCGAAGGTAAATGCAAAAGCCCAGTTCTAAATAAGATCCAGATCATGAATTTTGAACATATTGTTTAAATTACTCTTTCTGTTGTAGTAGGTACGGCATAAAGTAAAATCTCTCTTCTAATGATATCCATTCTTAGGTCTTTATTCTGCACCTATATGGAAATCTATTTTATTAGTTGCAAGTTTCATTTTCTGTTTTCCTGAAAGAGATGCTGCCAATAAGAAAATCTCTTAAGCCTTATTTATTGTTAAATATACGATTCACTGGAAACTATGTCATTAAGGTATTTTAGTTAGTAACACTTTGCATGCTGTTTTAAAAAATGGAAAGTATCAGTTTTGTGAATTACTGTGGCTGAAGGAGCAAATAGCTTCCAAGAACTGTTTGTTTATTGACTGTTATATATGAAATAGGAGCTGTTCTGAAACACTGCACACCTGTTAAAATTGTGCTGACAGGATAAAGTTTTATTTAAAAAAAAAAGACAAAACACAACCCTAAATCTCTTGCCTAGAAAAGGTTCAGTTCTGATGCGTTGTGATGTGCTTAATAAAATAGTGGCTAATGTCGTAAAGCAGAACTAATGCAGGATTGGAAGTATCAAAGGAGAAGCAGGCTTCTTCATTGACTTTCTACCATAATTGGAATAGATATCACACAGGGTCATAGATGCTGTGCTCATATTTGCAAACTCAGTGGCGATCTCCGGCATTACTTATTCTGAACTAAATTTCCTTGCAAGATTAGAATCTCCATATTTAAGAGCTCATATATGCTGTCTTCTGCTTTTTACTGTACATGTTTATCTAGATCAGTGGTATTTTTGTGATTTTTTTCCAATCTAGGTTCATAACTGTCTAAATCAAGCGTAACAGAGTTGCATACATGCACGCTGAGTTGACAAGAGTCAACAATCTGTTGGCTGTTCTCTTTTATTTCCTACAAGAGGAGTTCCCAACATTTTTTGTGCCACGGGCCAGACCAGGCCCCCCAGACAGCTGAGTGGGCCAGTCATGTGGTTCCTTCCACCATAAACCCTGCTGTAAAATACATCCACAGCTGTTGTAAATGTGTTTGCGACAGCCACGAGTGCGTTTACAGCAGTGTTTATGGCAGGTGCGGGCACGTTTTTGCAGGCACAGGTGCGTTTTATGGCTGTCATAAATGTGTCCATGTTTTCTCTCACTTCCGGTAGCGGCAAGGGTGGCAGTGGGCCACATAAAATGGTGTCCTGGGTTGGGGCCAGCCTTCAGGCCATAGGTTGCCCACCCCTGCCCTACAAGGACCCCTTTTCAAGTTTCAGAGCAATCCTATGCGCAGAGCTGTTAAACGATGCTACAGCAGAAGTGAATGGAAATTATAATTAGCTGGATGAAAAACCCCTAAATTAGAAGGGTGGGTGTGGATGTCAATCATTTTGTTTAAATATACCCACTGCCAAATATATAAGAAAACAAAGCCTTTAGCCAGAGCTTGTGGATTAGGGTTGTCTTGTGAACCATACCTGTTGGCTGTAATCAACCCTTCCTTCAAGGAACTGGGGTCAGTAACTCATAGAACATATAGCACAAAAATGTGTGTCTATAGGGGGATTTTTACAATTTAATTGTGAATTCCCACTACAGATTTAATAGGAAGCAACAGAATAGCCTTAGGAATGTATGACAGAGGGGAGCAGAAATAGATTTTTCTCTCCATCTGTAACGTAAAGTATATTGCTGTGCTGAAAACAGCACCTGTTATTGAAATAAGGGAGATTACTACTTTCGTAAACCTCCACAATTCTTTTTTGCTGTAAATCAGCTGTCTTAGATTGGCCTCATCCCTCCCTCACCTCCCCCCTTTCCTAGGGAAGAATACCACACACAGCAGCATGTCTGCCTCCTGACTGGATCACAGTATGGTTTTTCCGGTGTACCACATCAGATGCGTCTGCTGGAAAGTAAACATTCGTGTCTGACACAGAAAATTTCTGGGGCTGGGTTAAATAAGGTCAACTACATTGTGCTCTTGAATTTGCTGTTTATCAGATCAGGATGTACTGCAGCCTCAGAGGTGACTCACCACAGGACTGGAGCTGCTTTTCATCCTCTACTAGGCTAATAATGACTTAATGCCAGCCACTACAGACTGTGAGTTTAAATGACAGACCAATTTCGGAAACAGCTGATTTTAGAGCTGGACAGCCCCTATTAATTCAGGGGTGCCCAAGCTTTTTGGGCCGCAGGCTGGTCATGTGGTTCAGGGAGCTGTTCACTAAGGCCAGGGGGCCGGTTCTGGCCCTGGCGCTGTAGTTTGGGCACCCCTGTATTAAGTAGTGGTGCAAATAGGGGTGCTCCAACACCATCAGAACACATGTTTCTAAAGGGGTTTGTTTTTGTTCTCTTGCCTGCTCTTAAATATCTCAGAAGCTATGGTATGGTAAGACACTGACTGAAAGGCGGGAGGTCAGCAGTTTGATTCCCAAGTACTGCAGGATGGAATGAGCTCCCGTCTTTGTCCCAGCTCCTGCCAACTTAGCAGTTTGAAAGCAAGAAATTGCAAGTACTGTAGATAAATAGGGACCAGTTTGGTGGGAAGGTAAACAGCGTTCTGTGAGCTCTGGTGTCTAGTCATGCCTGCCACATGACCATGGAAACGTCTGCAGAAGCAGACAGTGCTGGCTCTTCAGCTTTGAAACAGATGAGCACTGAACCCTAGAGTCAGATATGACTGCCATTCGAGCAAGGAAAACCTTTACATTTATGGAATTTATGCTTTCTTTGAATTACACTTCTTAAAGCTAAAGTGTTGAATAAATGTACCCCTCCTTAATTCATCATTGTTCTTTTGTCGATTTACTACTACTTCATGAAAAGTATTAAGTACACAGAATTGCCATGTGCACATTAGATATTCCATTGCATTTTAAACTACTCACAGCCAATTTAACCTTACATTTTCATTGTTTGGGCTGTATTTTCTAGTAAATTAATTTTTTAAGGTATGGTTATTTTTAAGACTGCAGTGTCTCAAGTGGTTAAGACGCTCATTGGGAGGTGGAATGTCAGCAGTTCAAAACCCGAGTACTGCATAACAGAATGAGCTCCTGCCTTTTTCCTGGCTCCTGCCAACCTAGCAGTTCGAAAGCAAGAAATTGCAAGTGGATAAATAAGGACCACTTTGGTGGGAAGGTAAACAGCATTCTGTGCACTTCGGTGTTGAGGCGTGCCTACCACATGTCCACAGAAACATCTGTAAACACAGACAGCGCTGTGACTGGTTTTTGAGCAAAGGTGACCTTTACCTTTAGCTATTTTAGGTAAAGTGTAATGGTCACCCTTTCTCAAAAGCCAGTCATATCCGACTCTAGGGTTCAGTGCTCATCTCTGTTTATAGCCAAAGAGCCAACGCTGTCCGCGTTTGCAGACATTTCCGTGGACATGTGGCAGGCATGACAAAACACACACTTCATAGTTCCTCTCTAGAGATAGTTTTGTTTATTATATAAACATATGTTTTATGGTTGCTCACGAACATGTGGACTCTGCAAGTTATAATTTTTCAGCTCAACATTGAAGTGCTGTTTTTAAGTAAATGAAACACAGGCAAATGACATTTTTCCAAACATAAACCCCAAAACATTTTTCAACTAAGTGATATTCACAATGGTTTTTATGTTCCATGTTAAAAGGAATCCATAATCAGATTGCAATAACTGGTTGCAGATCTTTTCTGCAAATATTCAGTTTTGTTTTGGCTAGCTTTTGGACATTTCAATGTGAACAAGAAAATGGATTAGGGGAGAGTATAATTGGCTATTATTATTGTCTAATTAGGAATTTGTCCTCCAACCATTCATCAGTACAAGGAGACATTTGTTTGGAGCATTTTCAATGTTTTTAACATTTATTTACTATTTAAAATCTAAGATTGACCTTTTTGTAAAAGAAACTTTATTACAGCTGCCTTTATTTGAAGCTTCAGACAGTTAGTCACCTCCAACTAATTTGGCCTTTTTAGGACAATTCATGAATAGATCTGGATTGTTCCACTACCATTCATACTCAGCACCCAGATTAGGCACATTACAGTAGAAAATCTAGTTGTGACAAGTTACTGGCTTCCTCCTCATGGGGCAAAGTAATCTGGCAAAGTATACTGGAAGCAACAGCACACAAGAGTTTGAAATGGGCACATATGTTCCTTTTCCAGAATAAGCAAGTGAATTGAATCTCTAAGGTGCTGTTTATGGTAGCTTAGCTCAAATACTCTTTGTGGCACGCCTTTTTCTGTTAATCATGCTGCTGAGCACAATAGCTGTGTTATGTGCAGAATGATCAAGTTTATCCCTAGGAGAAAGGAAAAATGTTTGGTATCTCCAGAACAATAAGAGTTTGCTGCCTGGCTGGTCAATGCTGGATCAAGTTCACATTCCCAAGCTCCCACTCTCCCACCTACATATGCAGGGGTGGAAACATACAGGGAGGGAGGGAAGGTCCTTTCTTGCACATGGATGCAAGACAAAACTTTCCTAATATGGACCCAGCTGATCCTGCATAATATTAACAGTCTATTTTAATCTGTGCTTGCAAAAACATCCTAGGAAAAACAAAGAAATTCTCTGAAAATTAACTCTTGCTGTTTTTTCTTTGGTCATCCAAAATAATCCAAAGAGAAGAAAAACATGTTGCTTTCCACCCAGTGCTATACTTTCTTTGTGCATCAACTGTTTTGTTCCCATTATACAAAATATATAAATATTTGAATTTATGTAAACCTTTTCCCTCTCTATATACAGCAGAATTTGTTCCGGATGTGCTGGATTACTATCCCCACCCTCCTCATGCAGCACAAACAATGGGTGGGTGGCTGGGTTGATGGTGGTTGTAGTTCAATACAGCTGGACTGTGATAAGTTGGAAAAGGCTGATGTATACAGTATTCAGACACAGTAAGAAGAATAAAATATATGTACACACTAGCATATTGGTGCCCAGCCTTGCCGTGGCAAATATTAGACATGCCAGTCTCCTCCCTGCCATTCTTCATTGTCTTAAGTAGCAAGAAGAGATCTCTCAGAATTTTAAAAGCAGTATAATACACTCCACAGAGCAATGGATGTTTGTCCACTTCAGGGAAATCCTTATGATGCCCATTGACAGTATAAGTATTTGTACTCCACCCCTTCTTTCCCTCTGCCAAGATTTTAATTCTACAGAGAATATTGTTATGCCAATAAAAGAGGGCAACTGAGTTCACTACACACAGCATAACCTTCTTAGTGTATCATTTTATCGATTTTTTCAACACTGAAGATCCTTGATGGATTGACGTGGAGACAATGTGGTTGCAATAGGTATGTAGAGAGGCCTGCCAGTGATGGTCCTCTATTGATTCTTCTTGTTAGCAAGCAACGCTCCAGCACTTTAAAGTGAATCAACCCATTGCCCTCTCAAAATGCATAACTAGGCTAGCAGTTGTAAAATAAACCTGTTATTTCTAAAATGTGAAATATAAATATGAGGGATCTTAATACGTAAGGTAGCTGAACCAGTTAAGATAAGCTGGTTACAATAAATAAATTTAGATGGACACTTTGGACGGACAAGCCATTCCACAATCTGTGCTTTCATTTCTACTGTTATTTAATGCTGTTAGCTATAATGCCCTTATTTATAAGCAGTACTTCAATGTAGGTTTGTGGGAAGTTGTAAACATATACTGGCACAACGTATGTTTTTCTGTATTTAACAGAGAAGCATGGATGAATAATAGTCGTTGTTGGCTGCTGCTCATATCTGAGTATACATTTTTCCTAGAAATCATTTTCAGCAGTTTGTTATATAATTCAACCTCCTGCTGCAACAGAAAAAGTCACCAATAGATTTAGGGCAGGCTGAGAAATATATCACCAAATAATGTTGTGAGGGCCCCTGTTCATTTTGAAGTACAGTGGAACCTCACGTAACAAACAGTTCGGTTAACACAGAACTCGCATAACAAAAGGAAATCCATAGAAAATAGTGGCTCGGTTAACAATTTTTTCCCCAGAACAGATTAATTGGTTTTCAATGCATTCCTATTTGGAACCGCGTTTTGGTTAACAAAATTTGGTTTCCAATGCATTCCTATTTGGAACCACGTTTTGGTTAACAAAATTTGGTTTCCAATGCATTCCTATGGGAAATTCACTTTACAATTATTTTGTAGTACAAAAGGTCCCAGGGAATGCATTGAATTTGTTAAGCGAGGTTCCACTTTATGTGCTTTCACAGGGCATTCAGGAGATACCAGGTTCAGCTCATGGAATTGCCACTTAAAGGGATCAGGTGGCAGAAATTATGGAAATTTTGATGTTGAAAACCTGCAGCACCAGTGCCAGTCCCAAGAATAATATTAAACTAGAGGAAATGCTCCAGTCGTCTGATTTAGTATGGCTCGTGGACATTACTTTTCTTAAAATTCAACTCCCAGAATCCCCCAGGTAGTATTGCATAGTCGGGAGTTGCAGTCCACAGCAGAAACATGTCCAGGGGCTGCTTGATGGAAGGTACCATCTTAATTTCTTGTTTAACAGAAAAAGCCTAAAGTCTACGTACAATAGGTGCAGTAATATTTCATTACATTCTATAGGTTTTTAAGGGGTATTCTCCAGGTGGTCTGTCATCCTGGTGTTGATCATAGTGATACTCATCTAGCTGTAATGCATCTGCTGCATCATGCCCCTTTAACTAATGCACTGAGATGCAGTTGTTGGAGGGTTTGTTTTCTTTTGCAAAACTCATGTAAATTTTACAGGGAATGTTAGTGAGTGGGAATAGACAGTAATCCTGCAAGCTGTTTTGTGGATTTTGTTCATATGGAACATTTCTGTATAAAACATACACTAAGGGCAGAGCTACACAATGGCTGAAATTCAGTAGTAAGTTGCAACTGGAGTAGGTCCATTGAATGAATACATTTTAGGTTTTGACTTACCAAATCCTTTCTGATTCAGTGGGCCTATTCTAGTAGCAACTTACTTCGGGATTTCAGGTGTACTACTATATAATCAGATGTAGGGGTTTTGAAAGTTGAGGCATAGGATAGACTTGACATTAATTATCTTGATGCATTTAACATGGTGTAAATAGCAGTAGTTTCCCCCAGCTGCTGCCATTTTAGAGGAACCTCCCATTGGTATCTTGGAAGGCTGATGCTGAAATGCAGGTAGAGAGCTTGGAAAGGTGATTTTAGCAGGAAGACAACTGCTAAATATACCCCGTGGGTACACGTATCATAGAATTTTACATATTAATTGCACTCCATCTCATTAACATCTTATCTAATTGGGTGCTAAGCGGAGCACCTAAGGAAATAAAAGGAGAGCTATTCAGTGCTGTTTTTGGGTACATCTTGACTGTTAAAAGGATCAGGGTTCCCATTTTTTAAAAAAATCGGGTGGAGGTCACATGGTGCTTGTCCCAGTTTCCATGTCTTTGGAAGTAACTGGCTGAATGAGATTTTTTTTTAAAAAAAATGCAGTCACAAAAGCTAGCTACCTTTCCAATTTCCTCCTTTTTCTCAGGTTTCCTATAGACATTCCCCCCCCCCCACTTATCCCTTGTATGTAGGCAGGGACGTTTTTTATTTTTGGACAACAAAGTCTACAATTCTTAATTTTTGAGTTCCACTTGACAGATCCATACCTGCAGTCACCTAAATGTGGGTCACTTCCAGAAAAGATCTAGTGGGATAGGCTTAGAGGCCTGGCATAGACCTACCTCCAAGTGCAGAAAGGTTGGGACCTTCCTTTTTGAACAGGACAGAGTGAGACTTGTACTCTGCCTCACCATCCTAACTAGGCCTTTTCTTTAGGTAAATTACATATATGTATCTGTAGGTGTGAATCTGTCAGGCAAAACATTCAGAATAAATAATTATCAGATTTGTAGTCCAAAACATCCCTAAATTCCATGTGTAGGTTTACACATAGGTGAATAATAACTATCTGCACAAGCATAAGGATGCAATAAGATGAAAATATCAAATAATCAAAGTAAAAAATGCTGGCTGGGAGATGATAGGCCTTGTAATCTATTTGAAAGGCCCTAGCTAAGGAAAGTAAGCACTAAAGCATAAGAAGAGAACCAAATGTCCTTTAGGGTACCTGGCCAAATAAAAATGTCTTACCATGTCCTTAGAGGTTAATGTTGATAATTGTTGGTTGTTTTGAGGGACAGCTTTTTGCAAGCAAGGCACATCTACAGAAAGGAATATATTTTCCTTTTTAAGTATATAATTCACCTCTGTCAATGAGTACATTTTTGCAGTGATCCTATTGCTATCTAATGGATCATGCTTTCACAATGAATCTGTGTAATCTCTGCAGTTTTCCTAGCAATAAATGAGTAGATACTGTGTTAATGACAGTACTATGTGAATGTGCAGAATAATGTTTCCTGTAGTATTTTCAAAGAGAACTGCTCATGTTTATATTACGTTTTTTTTAAAATTAGGTTAATCCACCTCAAATCCCTCATCATCCGTGAAGCTTACTAATTGCTTTGGGACTGGGACCTTTTATATATCACTGATACTGGAAATGCCTTTTCTTCAAACATCCCTAGTACAACATGATTGAGTTTAAAACCTAGTGCATCATAATTTAGTTTTTATGGGTTAGATGCCTCACGAGAATCCGATTATTCCTTATCTATATATGGACCTATCTTTAAATGCACAGCTTAGAAAATATACTTTTATGCATTACAGCTCCCTAACCACCCCCACCCCTCAGCTGCTATGGCTACTGACTAGAAGTCAGGTCCAGAAGGTACTTTATTGTCTAACTATTATAGCAAAACAATAGCCAGGCAGCATGTAGCTGGATACCATCTCTCTGTCTCATCCAGTGGTTCCAAACCATATTATGGCCATGCCCCACCTAAGCATCTCTAAAATCCTTATTTCTCCCCCATACCTGTCAATCTTCCTGGATTGGCCGGGATTTCCCGGTTTTCGGCGTCGATTTTTTGCCCTTCCCCGCTCCGCGCTGCCGAAACCCGGATTTCAGCAGCAGGGGAAAGGAAGCACTGCACAGCCCATCTGCACAGGTCGCGTTGCACGCATGCGTGGAAAGGCTCTACACTTCCGTAGCTCCCTTCCACACATGCGCAGAAGGCTACACCGTGTGCATAAAGGCTACGCAAGCGCCGTAGCCCTCCATGCGCATGCGTACAATGCGACCTGCGCAAACCCGGTCTGCGCAGGTCCCGGATTCGCCGGAGCCGCGGTTGACAGGTATGGTCTCCCCCTTTGACATATAATTCTTATTATTCAAAAAGTGAAGTCCTATTCACGTGGAGGAAGCCTAAAAGGCCATTAACTTGATCTAATTCATTATCGAATCCCCCCCCCCCCCTTAAAAATCAGGGTGCCTTGGAAGATGAGTGGAACAGTAAGGAGCAAGTATTTTTTTTATAAATTTGCTTAAGATTATCTGATTATAGGTCCATCTCATATTAAGTAGGCTTAAAATATAATTGACATGTTTTTATTACAGACAATAGTGGATGTTTTTATTACAGACAATAGTGGATGTGGTAATCTTGTGTTAGGCATGATTCTTAGCACAGCAGTGGCAAAAAGCTGACCCCAATGTAGATTCACACTTGTATCAAAGAGAGGTGTAGAAATAGCCTTTTGTTTAGCTATCCACTCTTCCACTTATCTTTGACCAAGGAAGGAGCAACTTTCACAGTTACTTAGTATCTATCATGAAAGGGAGGGAGGATAAGATTTTTTTTTCCTAGTGGGATACCTCCATTAAGAATTTCTCTTTTTTGAGCCATATATTTCATGGTAGTGTTGTAACTATTTAAAGCAAGAGTTTGATCTTGGCTTTGATCTAAAGCTTTTGATCTTGAAAGAAAGTTATTGTGGTAATAAAGAAAAGGGCAAGAAAGTGTCTTTTTGAAAACTAAAAGCTGTAAAGTTAAAGAGGTGGTCAAGATTTAGCAAACACTTATTTGACATACATTTATGTTGTGACATCTGTTTGCAAATGCACCATATTCTAGGTAGAACTTTTGCTTTGATATGGCATCATCATTTCTGAAAATTTCCTTTTTAACCTTTCAAGGAATTCATACATATGGCTATGACTTTTAAAAGACATGGGCATTTCCACATGTACATGAATTTTTCGGAAAACGTTTAACTGTGCCAAGCCTAATTATCCTGAAGGTATGCTCCTCTTGGCACTTGAGAAATGCTAAAAACATTATCCTAATGTCAGGTTTTTTAAAAAATCAGTTCTCAGTTTCTCCCTATTGTTTGAGTTGTCCTGAAAACCATCAGTTGAACAAGAAAGTCACTTCAAAATGTTCACACAGATAGCCTGATCTTGGGTATGTTTACTCAATAGAATTTGATTCCCAGTTAAGGATGCACAGAACTGTAGCTTTAAAGCAAAGCGCAGGCTTTTCTGCACTGAGGCCCGACGGAGGAGTCAGCTGTGGAATGCCCATGACTAATAGAAATGGCAGGATTCCAGGGGCAAAAAGCAAACTTAATGCTTGCTTTTAAGATGCACTTCAGAGTCTCCATGGGATTCATCTGATACAGTTCTGGATTCCACGGAGGTCAAGGAGTCTGTTCTGTTGGTGGGGTGCGGCGAATCTTACGCTCTCATTTGCCTTGCATTAAGTTCAAAGGCGGCCATTGCCTAACGGAGCCCCCTGATTAAAATGAACTGAGCGGATAGAAGCGGAGCCTGAGAGCTTCCAGTCCTGGCGAAGGGCAGGAGGAAAGGGACTGCGGTCTCTCTCCCTTCCCAAACAAACACCCCAGGGGTGCCCAAACTTTTTGGACCACGGGCCGGTCACATGATTCAGAGGGCTGGTCACTATGGCCCAGGGCCCGGATCCGGCCCCCGACGCCCATTCGCCCGGCCTGAGAAGCCCTCGTCACTCCCGGAAGTGGAGTTAAAATGTGCCCGTTCAGGTGTGTCTTACTTCTGCTTCCGGGAGCGACGAGGGGCTTTGTGGGCCGGATGAATTGGCAACGGGCCATAGTTTGGGCACCCCTGACCTAGCCGGTGTCTGGGGGGGGGGTTCCTCTCGCTCCCCTCCATCTTCCTTGGGGTGCGAGCCAGGACGGAGGAGTGAGGAAACGGGAGCCTGGAGGTTTGCGCCAGACGCCCCTGTGGTCCCCCGACTCCAACGCTGTGGTGGGGCGAGACGAGGCGGTGTCTGGGGTCCGTTCTGGGGCGAACAAAAGCGCCGTCCGGCCTTAATGTCTCCCCTCTCAAGGCAAGGCAGGCTCCTCCTCTGCTCGGTCTGTCTGGGAGGCAGCGAGGCTGAGGCAAGAGGAGGGGAAGGCGAAGGCGGGCGAAAGCACTCGTGTGTGTGTGTGAGTGTGTGCGTGTGTGTCCAGCTTTCTCCCTCTGAGGGGCGGCTGCGTTCCCTCAGGAGGTCCCTGGAGCCTGCGTTGCACTTTTGAGGGAGGTGTGTGTGAGGGGGGGAAAGAGCGGGAGAGACGGCGAGGGAGACTGAGGCACGACGGAGGAGGCCCCTCCTCTCCCTCCCCAGCACCGGGAAAGGCAAGCGCGGGCAAGCCAGCAGCGCGCCCAGGAGAGAAACAAACCCACCCGGGAGAAGCGCGGGAAGGGCGGCCCGAACCCGGGAGAACGACGCCGCTGGGAAGGGCTGGGCTGGGCTGGGCTGGGCTGGGAAGGACTGGGCGAGCGCGCGCGCCAGGAGGAGCTGACTGGCCAGGTGTTTGGCGGCGGCACGGACGGAGGTGAAGAAGGGAAGCCCATTGAGGTGAAGAAGAAGAAGAGTTGGCGGCCGGGTGATGATCCTGCTGGGCACGGCGGGCGGGCGGGCAGCCCCCTCCCTCCCTCCTCTCCCGTCGCCGCTGCCGCCGCCCCTGACTCAGGGGCAGGCAGGGCAGCCGGTCTTTTGGGTTGTTTTGGGGGAAAGAGGAGCGCGCCTGAGACACTTAGGAAACCTTGAGTAAACTTGCGCTTTATTTGTGTCTGTCTCTCTCTCTCCCCCCCTCTAGCCTTTGTTGGAAGAGAGTCAAGCTTGGCAGGAGTGTCGGCTAGCCCAGCAAGTGAAGGACGAGGTAACACTCCACCACCAGCTCTTCCTGGTTTTCCTCTCGTGTTGTCTTAAAACTAGGGACTGCAGTGGCTCGAGTGGCTAAGACCGCTGACTGGGAGGCAGAAGGTCAGCAGTTCGATTCCGAGTACTGCAGGCCGGAATGAACTCCCATCTTTGTCCCCCAGCTCCTGCCAACCTAGCAGTTCGAAAGCAAGACATTGCAAGTAGATAAATAGGGACCCCTTCGGTGGGAAGGTAAACAGCGTTCCGTGCGCTTCAGTGTCTAGTCATGCCTGCCACATGACCACGGAAACGTCTGCAGCAGCAGACAGCGCTGGCTGTTCGGCTTTGAAACAGAGATGAGCACTGTACCCTAGAGTCGGATACGACTGGCTTTCGAGCAAGGGAAACCTTGTCTTAAAACTGCATGTATAGAGTAAGCATCCCTTGGGAAAGTGCTGTTGACCCAGTCCCAGCCCTTAATTGCCAGTAAGGTTTAATAGTCTTTTCCTTGAGCCTGAAGGTGTGAAGCATGGACAGACGGCACAACTTTTCTCTCTCTTTTTTTGGTAAAATGTTACCAGTTACACCAAAAATAATTTCAGTCAGATCTGACAATATTCCTGGTCAGGGAAAGCTATGGCCACTTTCTTCTGGGAATTGTTTGTCAAGAGGGGATGACCATATAGCACCGCATGTTGAAATTGTTTTGATTTCTAGGCTTCTCTTTTGTGTCTCAAGCAATCTGCTGCATACCCGTCAAGCACCGCTCTGGAAAATACGGGAACTGCTCCAGCCCGGGCGCACATGCACAGGAAAAACTCCATTGTGCATGCGCAGAACCCATTTGTGCATGCGTAGAACACGTTTGTGCATGCACAGATGGGCTCTGCGCTTGTGCACATGCACAGTAACCCCTTTCCCTGCCATTCTAAATATGGGACGGCACCGGGAAAGGGGAGGAACGCGCGCCAAAATACGGGATTTCCCGGCCACTCCGGGTTACTTGACAGGTATGATTTGCTGTTGCCCAGGTCTGAGCATCAGACAAAATTTGAAGCATCAAGGTGAAGAGAGGGGGGTCTTTCTTTCGGCAAGGCATAAATAGCTAAACAGATTATCCCAAGCCATGATACTGTAGAGTGGAAAAGTATTCATTCATTCTCTCTCTCTCTCTCTCTCTCTCTCTCTCTCTCACACTCCTCACACACACACCAGTTCCCTCCCTCCCTTCTTTTCCATTTCCAGTGAAGCAATGGAAAAATGTGTCTTGCGTCTGTTTATAGTTTCTTACTCATGCTGAAGAGCTGCATTCGAGTTGCGTCTTTAACAAGTTGTATGATTTTGACCTGTAGGTTGCAAAATGGATGCAAGTAAATCATAGAGCCAGGAAAAGCAGCAAAAGGAAAAGGCAACATGAAGAAGTGACTTTCCAAAAGGTATGGACTGCTAGTGAACATCTGGTCTGTACAACAGCTTGAGAAGTTCAAGAGATAAGTTTTTCAATTAAATGGGAACTGCTCGGCATTTTACTTGGTTTCTAGCAGCAGTTGTATTGTAAATGATCATGTTTTGTAACAGGACTACTGTTATGTAGTTGGATGAATAACGGTTAATTGCAATGTGCTGACTTGGGGAATAGAGAGAGATTTTCAGAGATTTTACAGAAAATTAAAGTAAATTACTCTGTCATTTATTACTGTCTCTTTAATGTACTTAATAAAGTTTTTAAGGTGCATAGCAATGTGCAAGTGCTACAGAAGCAGAGAAAGTAGTAAATAGGTATGTTGTTAAGTTGCAAGCTAGACAAAAAACAATTGACGTATGACTTCAAGCATTAAGAAATTCCCCACTTAGGGTACTACCCCTCACTATTTTTATACAAGTCCCATTAAATAAAATGTGATTACTAAAAGAAAACAAATAGATGTTAAGCTTGGCAGATTTTGCTTGTGGTTTTGAATAAAAATCATGAAATCTTGAATGTATTTTTCTGTAATATGTTATCTTTTGTTTAAATATAGATTGCTTTTTCAAAGAATGCTGTTGCTATATGTATATCAATTTGTGCTATATGTCATTCATAAAACATGAATGGCATAGTGCCTGACTAGTTTATCTGACATAACTTTGATTTAAACAGTTTACAATGTAATTCTCTGTGTGTATACCCAATATCAGTCCCACTCTTTAGTGCGATTTCTTCACTGGTAACTACACAGAGTCTCACTGAGGAAAGTGAGTGTAATCTTACTCATGCTTACTTCCTTAATGAGCAAGTTCCCTTGATTTCAGTGGAACTTCCTTTCAAATAAGTATGTGCATTCAAAGAGTCTAGTACAGTACGTGCATTCAAAGAGTCTAGCCTAGCTGTATTGAAATTTGGCTGTTGTTATGTGCCATCAAGTAGCTTCCAGGTTATAACAACCTTAGCAGACTTTTCGAGGTTTGTGCCAATGTACAACATAGGACTGGTAAGTAACAGTTTTGACTATTGTGTTAAACAACAAAAGCCCAAAACTGTTTCACAAGATATGTGGCAATAAATAATAGGTGTTCAAACATATTAGAAATCCTATTCTTAAAAGGTATTTTTTTCTCTTTAAAAACAAACTGGTGATTTCTTCTTTGACACAAACAAGTCTTATTTTGGAAGTTACAAGTTTGGAATGAGTTATTTTACAGTTTTGCCTTAGTATGGGCATGTCTGTGTTTAGCAAATGTGCAGATATTACAAATGCCTGTGTTTAGTCGTAATAAAAGGTGGGCAGTGCAATAATGCAAAAAAAATTTTTTTTTCTAATTTTATTTCACTTAAACTGATAAAAAAGTAGGAAGGAATGATATCCAAAATCTCTGTTAGACTGCTCATTTCAAATGGCAGCTGACTAGAATATATGTATGCATAAGTGAATTTGCATTTCAAAGGTGGAGTTTAATTTATTTTTCCAAAGTTATCTTACTGAAGCATAGGGCACAGTCTGTGTTTCGAGATGCTACATTCATTTTAGTACAGGTGAGGTTCAGGTCCTGACGGTAATAGTATTATTTCAGCAATGCTACTTAGAGACAGAAATGACTCTTAGAATTCAGAAACATTTACATATTATCATTCAATGCACTGTTTATGTCTTCAAATACTGTTCCCTATTGTGATAACAAAATTGATCGGCAAGTTACTGTGCTATGTTTCTCCTGGACTGGAAGGGTTTAGCCAGCTCTACACTGTTGCCCAGGGAATGCCTGAGTGTACTTGCAATGCTTTCCACTTCTGGGGGAAGCTCCTTCTACATCCCTCAATTTTAAATTGTGCAGTGCTCTGCTACAAAAAAAGAACAGCTGGAATTCTCACTCAGTAGATTTTAAAGAATCATATTTGGTTTTGACTTAAGTGTGCTTGAAAAGGCTGTGGAGCCTACACTGACAACTCTGGAAGAAGGAATAGGGGCTTTTACTCATTCAGGAGAAATCTCCCTGCTTTATTTAGGTGTTCGGAGTGTCATCATATGCCATTGTTGGCCTGAAGACACTATTGGATGGCATTTTTACAGTCTGTTTACATTATACAGGAGGTTTTTTTTTAAAAAAAAAGTTGAATTCCTCTGTTGAGTAATCGGCTCTGAGATTAAGCATTTATGCTCTTCTAAACTGTTGTTCAGTAAGCACATATCATAAGATTTACTTATATACTGGTCTGAAATTTGAGGCAACCTAACCTCTCTTTTGGAATGCACTGGGTGTCACCGTGGAAAAGTCCCTACTCCAACTCGTTCTGCTTAATCAGTGATGCATGTAGCGTTGCAGAAAGGGAAGAATTCTTTGGCCGTACTGATAACAAATATAGCTAAAGGTATATGCAGTGCAATCTTGCAAAGATTTAGTTCAACTTTAGTGTAAGTATTTCTGGTAAGGCTTCCTTCCAGGTAAGTATACTTGAGATTGTAGTTTTTACACAGGAGATCGCATCTAGCCTCTGAGTGCCATAGTTGTAAAGCCATCTTCTTGTCTTTAGAAGAGGAATATTAAACCCGTTAACGGACATTTTGAAGGTCCTTTTGTATGTTCCCTGATTTAACTCTACCCATCATGTGCAACATCTTGATAATTATGACAAGATAATCACATTTCCGCTACTGGATGAGTGGTTTTGCCATTACTAACCTTTGTGAAGCCATGAAATGAAAGCAGCCACTCATGCATTGTGAGCGTAAATTCTGTCTGTTGGGAACTTTTTCTCTCTGTAGAGCAAAAGGTATTCTAGCCTAGAGAAGGCTTTGAGTGTGAGGTGGTGCTAGATTAAATGGAGTGTGACATAGATCTCACTAGATTCCCAGTGAGAGAAAAGAGCGGCCACTGGAGAAATGTTTTTTTTTTAAAATGATGCAAAATAGTCAGCCATTGGAGAATTTGTTTTATAAAAACGATGCAAAATAGTGGGCACGTTTATATAACCCATTGGGCCATTGTGTTATTGACTTGACAACTGGATTAAACAACATAATTTGCCACTGTGGATCAAAAACAATTGTATAAGCAATCTTCTTTTTTTGTGTTCTGATCAAACCCTGGACTGCCAAAATGAAGCCACTTTCTTTGCTTTGTCATTGCCCTCATCGGTGCATGTCTCTGGCAGCAATCGGAAGACCATAAGCAATTAAAAGTTTATGTCTCGGCTTGCTTGTTTCTTATTTTTATTTTTAATTTGTTTATCTTGTTACTCTAATTATTGCCCCACCCAAACCCAGCTAAAACCTTCCCTTCCCTTCTTAAAATGTAACCATTGCAATTTACTCCACTTTATTTTTCCCATTTAATTTAATGTTGACGTTTTCTAATATTTTTATAGCTCTTAAATGTTTTCTAGCTTTTTTCTGTTTTTTTCCTGTCTTTCCACTTTGTATTCCTTATGTGTTCCTTGTTTCTACAGTTTGTTTCATTGTAACTAGTTTAGTTCATATCCATAATAATTGGCATTTTTTGTTGGCTATAGTGAATAAGTTACTTTAGCTGTGGGCTTGGAGGGGTGTCTGCTAGACAAAGGATACAAAGTTATAAAATTAGTAAATAATTTTGAAACAAACATTAAACTAAAAGTGCCAAAGTGAGGAAGAAAGCTGAAGCTTAAATAAAGGGGTGGTAATTAATATTAAGTGACTGCAGTGGCTTAGTGGTTAAGACGCTGAACCTAACGACTGGAAAACCCAAGTGCTGCTCGATGGAGTGAGCTCCCGTCTCTGTCCCAGCCCCTGCCAACCTAGCAGTTCGAAAGCAAGAAATTGCAAGTAGATAAATAGGTACCACTATTCTGTGTTCTGTGCGCTCCGGTGCCTAGTCATGCCTCCCACATGTCCATGGAAACGTCTGCAGAGGCAGACAGCGCTGGCTTTTTGGCTAAAAAAGATGATCAGCAAACCCTAGAGTTGGATATGACTGGCCTTCGAGCAAGGGCAACTTTATACTAAGGAATATTAAAGTATTAAGCTTTTACTGATCAAATATATTACATAATTTTAAAAGGGTTAATTTTTTAATAATGATAGAATGAGAGCAAGAAAACGATTCCAGGATGGTCTAATACAGGGATTCTCAACCTGTGGCCTGCAGGCTAGATGCGGCCACAGCGCCATTTCATGTGCCCCCCCCCCCACTGCCTTCACCACATGGAAGTGCCATGTGTTAAAGGAAAGGGGAAATGGCCATCCAGCCCCTGAAGCTGTCTGAGGGAGCGTGATCCTGCCTCCAGTGTTAAAAGGTTGAGAACTCCTGGTCTAGTGGATATACAGTAGTACCTCATACAACGATTTTAATCCGTTCCACAGGGCTCGTTGTTGTACGGAACAATTGCTACATGATACATGCACCATATAGCGATTTTCCCTATGGGATGCATCATACAACGATTTTTTTTCTTTTTGCTAAGTGGTTTTTTCACATTGCAAAATTGTTGTATGGTTTTTTCCATAGGGAAAATTGTTATGCGGATGCCATCCCCCCAACCTAATTGTTATGTGATTTCATTGCTATACGGGGCAATTGTTGTATGAGGTTTCACTGTATTATGAAATCTGCCAGCTTGAAAGAATAACAAAGAAATTGTAAATATGAGCTCTTTTTAAACTATGATCTATAGAACACCTCAAGGAAGGCAGAAGAGAGATCAAAATATTGTGCTTTGTATTTGGAGCCAAAGCCACTTGGGAAAGGACCAGATGTGAAATGAAAATTGTGTAGTTGTTTATCCTATTTGTCCAGTTGCACAACCTGTTTTGCAAATAGTGGAAGATCAGGCACCCTGCCAAGGTAATGCTTACACAATTGCTTTCATGTGGTCATGTAAGTGAATCAGATGTGTGATTTGCAGTAAATTTATAGGAATTTTTAAATTTATACTGTTCAGCTGAACTAGATACAAACAGATTCTCCTCCTTCCCTCTTTATGGTGCTAAAATATGGGGATAACTGTGAATGGATTTTGGTGGGAGTTACAATCATTTATGGTGCTTGAAGTCAATTTATGAGCTCAGAGCTCATCTTTCCCCTACAATGGTTGTTCTCAGGGTTCTAGTAAATAAACAGTAGATTTTGCAATGTTAAATGCATCCCTACTACAGAAGTAGATGATCAGTCCAAAATTTAGTTAAGTTAATAAAATAAAGATATTCTGTTTGCAAACAACAACAACAACAGCTAGTGGTTTTCTGTACTATAAAGGGTGGGAAAGAAATTAACATATAATATATTCAGTGGAAGTTATATGTAGCACTCTAAACTGTAGTATACATACTTTCCGCAGTGTTTTAAGGAATAAAAGCGAACTGTATTTTAAGCATCTATATACAGTAAAACCCTGACTTACATATGCCTCGAGTTACATAAAATTTGACTTACATAATGATTTTTGCACTAAAACCATGTCCCAATTTACATAACACAATTTCCTATGGGTTTGCTTTGAGTTACGTAAGAAATTCATTTTCCCTATGGGTTTGCTTTGAGTTACATAAAAAAATCATTTTCCTATGGGGTTGCTTCGATTTACATAAATATCATTTTCCCTATGGGTTTGCTTTGAGTTAAGTAAAAAACCAATTTACATAAAAGCCTACGGGACAGACTTTTTACGTAAGTAGGGTTTTTACTGTACTTAGTCCATACATTTAAAATGTTAAAGATAGGTAGATTTTTTTAAAGACTAACTTGATTTGCATGTATTTTTGGTAAATTTCTCATGTTTTGAAAAGTAGACTTTTATTTATTCATTTTCAAAAACTGAAATTTTGTGTTTTACCCCCTCCCCCCAGGGTAACTGTGTTACATTTGTTGGAACAAAAGAATCCCCTCCCTCCCTCCCTCCCTCCACCCCACCAACTCTAATAGATTTTCTTGGGCATAAACATCCATAGACTGCAGCCGGTTTCTTTGGATGCATGGAATGCAGCCTCAATGGAAATACATTTATACAGTATTGAAGAGGCTAGAAGATGAAATATTTGGCATGTTGGTGGTTGATTGCATTGCATTGAAGCATTGCTGGCAGCCCTTGGAGATAGTAGAATTCTAAATGCTGGTTTTTGAGCATCATTATTGGATGACAGATACACGGAGACATGCTTTACAATTTGCCTTTAAATTATCACCACTGAAGACTATAAGAAATGGCTGAATTTCACCTTCAAAACTACTACCTGACATGAACTTGTGAGTATTTTTGGCTCAAGTCCACTTCCTCAGACCTTTGTGCTTGCTAGTTTTCCACAGTTTCTAACATTGGGAAGCATTCAAATGTACCTATTTGTACCTGCATTTTGAAGTGCAAGCCCATTCTATATTAGGTTTTGCAATGTGTATTTTTGCTGTGAACATATCCTTGGTTTCTTTCACAATTGTGCTGGTCACATGAAGAACAAGATTCCTTGTACATTTTATATGTATAAAAGGCTCACCACGAGTGAAAGTCAAGGTGGATCGTGTGGAATACATTTGTTTCTTTCTTCACTCGAGCTTTCTCAAGTTATTTCCCCCTTGGGTAGAGAACATGTTGCCCTATAGATGTTGATGGATTGAAATTGCTATCAACCCTAATCAATATGATTTAACAGTGAAATGGGAGGATGCAATTCAGTTTTAGCTGGAGTGCCCCGCATATTTCATTCTTGTAATACTGTATATGGTTCTCATCCCTGTTTTAGTTGCCATCCATGAGCTAAGAAATCAAGTCCCAAATCCAGATGTTGCACTTGAATGATTTCTATAGGGGTAGCAGCTAGAATACAATTTTGGAGGAATTACTGGGGGGAAAATAGATTTCTGTTTTTATCCTCCAACTCTTTAAGGTGGCCATTTTTAAATTAGAAAAATACAAACCAGCATGGCAATGTGTTTCAAGTAGCATACATTTTACATGGAATTACATCCCTTAACTAGTGTTGTTCATTGCCAGCAGCCATTTCCCTCCTGCACAGTGAAAGATTAAGGCCACCTTAATGTAAAACACAAGTTTGCCAAGGAAAGAAAGACAACAAAAGTAATGTGCCTTTTATGCAAAGAAAAAAATTAACTACACTGCAGCAATAGAACCTTTTTATTTGGTGGCTCCTCTCCTCAGAGACATTTTAATGAATTAAATTTCTGCAAGATTGTACATAATTACCCCTTGTGTGCCTGAATGTGTTCTTACAGCATATGTATAAGAGCACTTGGTGGTTTCATGTGGACAGATCACTCCTATAAGAGATGTAGTCTTAGGTGCTATCTTTAAATCTAGACTTTCTTTTTAAGTACAGTAAGATGTTTTTGAAATGTTGCAGGCTATTAGGCTAGCATCAAGTTTCTGGTAGGCAGAGAAAGAGAGAGAGGCTAAGTTCCAGAAATTGAAGAGGGTGTACATATGGCCTCTATATAGGCTTTTAATTGACCCTGTAAATTCCAAAATATGAAAATGTGTTGCAAACAGTGGGAAATGTTTTGCTTTGAATCAGCTGCTTGAAGGACATAGGAGAATCCATAGAGGGGAAAAACTGCTTTGAATCAAAGTAATATGGCAAGAAATTGTGTATGCTTCAGATCCTCATATTCAGATCCACACACATTAAAGGTAGCTTTATTTGTGCTTCTGCAATGTAATTTATATTAATTCACATTTTGGGCCATTCAACAATTATGTGATCCATTTTTAGGAGGGGGAACTGACCCCCTACCCCCCATGTAATCCCATTGTAATTTTTGCTTCGACACCCACCCACCCCCTTAAAGTTACATAATCCAGAGCTTGTGTGAACTTTGTTCACTGCCCTGGACTCACCTGCGGCGGCAGTGGGTGGTAGGACTTCGCTGCCCCCCCCCAGACTTATTTGTGGCTGGGGCAGAGAGACCGCTGCAGTATTGTGACATGGTATTGCTTTCTATTGATATATTGTCTGGACTGAATATTGTACAATCACATTGTATTGCCATTTGTATTGCCATTTTTATTGTATTGCTATTTTTGGTTGCATTGTATTGCTGTATTTTATTGTATTGCAATGTTTGATTTGTTGTGAGCCACCCTGAATCGGCGTATGCTGAGTGGGTGGCATACAAATCGAATAAATGAAATGAAATGAAATGAAATTAATATACCTCTTCGACTGCCAGGGTAAAAGATCAAAAGCCTGTTCTAGAGATTGTTGTATCAGTCTTAAGTTCCCCCCCCAGAAAATTTTGGCTAGACTTCTTCTCCCTTCTGGCTTAGCAGTGTGGCTCTGGTTAGGTGGGAACCATTTTGGTCTCTACAGATCTTGAACAGAAGGCCTAGTCACAGAAGTCAGTGGTAAGGGGTTGTAACAGTTGTAGTCCAAAGCATCTGGTAGGCCAAAGGTTCTCTGTCCTTGCAATAGTACTTTAGGGTAGCTTTTGTGAGAGTGTTTTTGAGACGCAAGCTAGATTATTTCAGTTCCAAGCTTCAGTGGGATTGGCATATTTTTCTAATCAGTGGGCCTCTCTTGGTAACTTTTTCTTGAAAGCATCTCTAATTTACTGCTCAAAAAATAAAGGGCACACAAAAATAAGGCAACCCACGATCTGAATGACTGAAATGCTGTATTCCTATTGTTCACATACTGTAGTCGAATATGCTGACAACAAAATCACAAAACTTAACAATGGGAATCAAATGCATCAACCCATGGAGGTCTGGATCTGGAGTTACACTCACAGTGACAGTGGAAGAAAACACTACAGGCCTATCCAACTGTGATGCAATGTCCTTAAATCAAGTCAAAATGAGGCTCAGTAGTGTGTGTGGCCTCTACATGCCTGTATGACCTCCCTACAACACCTGGGCATGCTCCTGATGAGGTGGCAGATGGTCTCCCGAGGGATCTCCTCCCACACCTGGACTAAAGCAACCCCCAACTCCTGGACAGTCTGTGGTGCAATGTGGCATTGGTGGATGGAGCGAGACATGATGTCCCAGATGTGCTCAGTCACCTTTGTCTTGCAGGAACTGCTGACACACTCTAGCCACATGAGGTCTAGCATTGTCGTGCATTAGGAGGAACCCAGGGCCAACCGCACCAGCATATGGTTTCACAAGGGGTCTGAGGATCTCATCTCAGTACCTAATGGCAGTCAGGCTACCTCCGGCGAGCACATGGAGGGCTGTGCGGCCCTCCAGGGAAATGCCACCCCACACCATTACTGACCCACCACCAAACCGGTCATGCTGGAGGATGTTGCAGGCAGCATAACATTCTCCACGGTGTCTCCAGACCCTGAAACGTCTGTCACATATGCTCAGTGTGAACCTGCTTTAATCTGTGAACAGCACAGGGCGCCAGTGGCGAACCTGCCAATCTTGGTGTTTTCTGGCAAATGCCAAATGTCTTGCACGGTGCTGTGCTCTGAGCACAACCCCCACCTGTGGTCGTTGGGCCCTCATACCACCCTCATGGAGTCTGTTTGAGCAGACACATGCACATTAGTGGCCCGCTGGAGGTCATTTTGCAGGTCTCTGGCAATGGTCCACCTGTTCCTCCTTGCACAAAGGCGGAGGTAGCAGTCCTGCTGCTGGGTTGTTGCCCTCCTACGGCCTCCTCCAAGTCTCCTGGTGTACTGGGCCTGTCTCCTGGTAGCGCCTCCATGCTCTGGACATTACACTGGCAGACACAGCAAACCTTCGTGCCACATCTTGCATTGATGTGCTATCCTGGATGAGCTGCACTACCTGAGCCACTTGTGTGGGTTGTAGGCTCCATCCCATGCTACCACTAGAGTGAAGGCACTGACAGCGTTCAACAGTGACCAAACCATCAGCCAGAAAGCAAAGGAACTGAGAAGTGGTCTGTGGTCACCTCCTGCTGAACCACACCTTTATTGAGGATGCCTTGCTAATTACCTCTGATGTCCACATGTCTCTTCCATTTGCACAACAGCATGTGGAACTGATTGTCAATCGGTGTTGCTACCAGGGTGGACAGTTTGATTTCACAGAAGTGTGATTGACTTGGGGTTACATTGTGTTGTTTAGGTGTTCCCTTCATTTTTTGGAGCAGCATACAATAAAAATGAATTATATTTATTCCCCTCTGGTGTCTGGAAGCAGTTTAAGTATCATATGCTGTATTAATATTTCCTAAGGTTAATACACTCACATGTACATGCACAGAAACACTCACATCCCTTGGAGCTGGGATTGTTCATTCCATTAAAATCCATGCAGATTAACACGTCTTCTTCGTCCGTCTTTCTTTCTTTCTCTGACAGGACAGAATAGGAAAGGAGGTGTTGGAAAAATATTTTTGGCTTCTCTGTGGTATTACATGTTTTTCACTTATTTTCAATCTGTTATTACCTACAAACTTCCCATACAGGAATTTGTTTGAAGTGTACTTTAAAAATAGAAGGTTGTGTAATTTCAGTTACCTATAGAGGCATAGACAATTAATCATTTCATTTATCTTGCCTGCTATACATCAAGGAGTTTTCTTCTTTTTTTTTTAAAAAAAGTCTATTTTGATTTTCTCCTATTTTTGTCGGCTGCTCTTCAAGTCTCAGTAAATTAAAAAGCCATTTATCTGGCTTTCTGTTTGTTCATGTCAAGGTTATATATTAGCTAAAACTTTATTTAGAATGGTGTTTGTCTTGTTGATTGGGTTTTTATTTCTTGGGTCATGCTATTGAACCCCTCCCCTGTTTGAAACAGGAAGATGGTAAATCATTCTTTCATTATTTTCTTTACTGCTATGCCATTGATTTGTGCTTCACCATTTCACTGCATTCAGTTTGGTGTGCATTTTTCTTTCTTTCATAAGTGTCTATTGTCTTTATTGAAGCATTTTTTTTTGTACTGAGAATACAATGAAATACAATGCAATAAAAGCCTCTTGGTCACTGCCCTGAAGCTGAAGCATAGACCAAGAAATCCATGATATTGTTGTAGATTTGCATTTTTTGGCAATCCTTAGTAAGCATTCTTTTGTCAGAATGCCAGATGCTGGAGGTACAACTAAAGTGTCTTTGCTAGAGCCATCCCAAGACAGCCTTATATTTTCAAAAGTCTACAGTGTGGTTGACCTTTTTGCTGACCTCTATTGATGCCTTGAAACTGCTACTTGTCCCTGATTCCATACAGTTCCAGGAACTTTAGATAACTAATGTGGATACATAGATAAAGTGCATACTTGACTATGTCAAGAATATTCTCCAATGATACATAGCTGAAATGCCAGTGTGTTGCCCAGGAAGAAGATTGAAATAAGTGCTCTCCACCCAAAAGGTACAGATGAGTATTTTAAACTCACCTCTGACAGCCCCTTATCACCCAATCTCAAAGGATATAGCACAGTTAAGTTTTCCATCTCATTGTCCTTATGTGCTTTCTCCTCCTTGCTTCTGCAATACTCAGCCTTGAACAGCATATAAGGTCAAGTGAAGAAGAGCAATAAAATCCAGTCCTGCTCTGTTTTTTATTCCATGTACTTCTCTGTGTAGGATGTACTTGGTCAGAGCAGGATTGGGAAGAAATATAGATATCTCTTCTTATCTTGCTCTTATATAAATTATCTTTATTGGATTTCTGTAGAATTGGGGCATGGAAGCTATGTGGCTTCACATTACAGGTAGGAACATTTTGGCATCTTGATAATGTTCTGCTGCTTGTTGTTGAAGCCGGATGATGTAGAACAACACAGGGAGTGAGAAAGAAGCAAACAATGAGAATGCTGCTGCTAAATATTTACTAGCCTATCTGTAATATTCTAGATAGCAACTAATGCAGGGAATGTGACTGTCTTCCAGTTCATTGAATGTATTACTGTATTGGTTTAGTTGGAACAATGGGGGCAGACACTGACCCCTTTTTAAAGATACAATAAGAGGGCTGTGGTGGCTTAGTGGTTAAGACACTGAACTTGGCAACTGGAAGGTTGGCAGGACAGCAGTTCACAACCCGAATGCTGCACGACGGAGAGAGCCCCCATCTCTGTCCCAGTGTCTGCCAACCTAGCAATTAGAAAGCAAGAAGTTGCAAGTAAATAATAGATTCCGTGTGCAGAATGTGTGTCTAGTCATGCCTGCCACATGACCATAGAAACATCTGCAGATGCAGACAGCACTGGCTCCTTGGCTATAAAAGGAGATGAGCACTGAACCCTAGTCAGATACGACTGCCTTTCGAGCAAGGGCAACCTTTACTAAGTAATATTAAAGCAGTGGCTTAGTGGTTAAGATGCTGAACTTGATGACTGGAAAACCCGAGTGCTGCATGACGGAGTGAGCTTCTGTCTCTATCCCAGCTCCTGCCAACCTAGCAGCTTGAAAGCAAGAAATTGCAAGTAGATAAATAGGTACCACTATTCCATGTTCCGTGTACCACGTTCAACGTGGATTTCAAGTAAGGGTGACCTTTACCTTTTACAATAATCCAGCTGAATGTCTGAGTTTGAGCAGAAATTCTGCCTTTCACATTAAATTAGACATAGTTATCAGGCATGAATATTTTGAAGTTTTTATACAGCAAACAAGTGAGATCCAGTGCTTTCTTGGATGTTTTTTGTGTGTATGGATATGCAAAAGCTAAGAGCAAGATTTGTTTGTGGAAAAGGCCAAAAGTGGTTTGTATTAAGACAAGGATTTCTAATGCCATTTTAAATAAGCCCCTCCCCTTCATAATAATGATTCATAGACTCTGCTCTCAGTTTTCTTTTTTTTAATATAGTTTGAGTGCCTTTGTGGTGTTCTACAGGTGTTCTTATCTGTCATTCCGGTCTTCCTCCATTTACAGTTGA
This sequence comes from Bradypodion pumilum, assembly GCA_035047305.1. Lineage (NCBI taxonomy): Eukaryota > Metazoa > Chordata > Lepidosauria > Squamata > Chamaeleonidae > Bradypodion > Bradypodion pumilum. The sequence continues at coordinate 101,759,624 of JAWDJD010000002.1, read as the reverse complement.
TAAGCAGAATTCTCTGCCATTTCTTTTCCACTGTTACTGTTTTTTTCAGTCAAAGATTACTCTTCTCAGTCAAATGAGCCACTCCTGTGTCTGCCACATCTAATGAAGAAATGACTCCAACCTAGTGTCACTGAAAGCTGCCTGGCATTTTCTAGGAGTCATAAATCAAAACACTTTTCTGAGCGCTTTTCTTTTTTTACATGGACAACTCAGCTGCATCAGCACAATTATCCTTTTCTTACCTTTCTATGTGTCTTCCAATGTACAACTGCAAATACTTGGAGCAGTACAAGGTGACCATTTGTTTCCAGCCACCATTCTAGAGACTGGTGGGATTCGCCTCAGCTGTCGGTGGCCGGCGCAGTGGCCATAAGGAGACCTGCCACTGCTGCATTGGGCCCGGGATGCCCGCCCCAGATGCTCGCTCGCCCTCGACCGCTTTGGCGAGAGGGTGGAGGCAAGTGCTCCTTCCCCGGTCCAGCATTGGCCGCAGGGAAGTTGGAGCAGCGCCGAAGACATAAAAACTGCCACCGTTGCTGTTTGACCCCAAAGTTGCAGCGAGCCTCTCCCAGGGACCACGGGATGGGAGGTTCCTGCTGTTTGAGGATATCTGGACCCCCAGGCCTTTTTGACGTTTTATTGAGGGGTATTGAATTTTGTTACTTTATATTGTGTTTTTGCTTTTTCTGCTCTTATTATTGATATTGTACTGTTTATATTGTATTGTAGTATTTTTGTACTATTGTGTATTTATTTATCTTGTATATTGATTTCTATTGTATTGTTTGTTATTGCTGTTGCCGCTTCGAGTAGCCTTCGGGCTGAGGGAAGCGGGATACAAATAAAACTATGAATGAACTATGAATGAATGAATGAATTCTTATTTTCCAGATATCCCAGTGTGGTATTGCTCATGGTCACTGAAAAATTTGAATGATGACTGATTTTAGGCCTCCAGCATACTTATAGCCCACTAAGTCCTATTGTTTAAGAAGATGGTTTCCCTCCAGAGCAGGAGCTTATTTATCCAGGGACCTTATTTTGCCCAGGACCTTCTCGATTTCCAGCTAATCCTGGGTCCAATAAATGTTTACCCGAGACAAGATGAAGGGCAGATAGCTGAGGTGTTACCTAACAATATTATGTTCTTCTAAGCCTTCTCAGTTTCAACCCACATTGTAAAGTATTTATCACATTTGAGTATTCCTTGAGCAGTTTAACATTTGGACTTACATTTTTACAAAGGAAAAAAAATGAAAATATGCAACTTGTTAGTGAAGGAGATGATGAGAAATCTTGCACCATTCAAAGCTTTAAATTTTTAAATCAGGACATTTCTGAGAATGAATTGATACATGAAGGTTAAATGGTGGTCAGCACATAGTACTGTCTACCAGCTTGTATCTTGTTGCTAAGTAATTAATTGCTTAATGTGATCAAGATGTAGTGGTGCTATTCACGTCAACTGTTCTGGTAATTTCACTTGGCCAGGTTACCAGGTGGAAAATGTAGATATCATGTGAATAACACTTGTATTTCTTCTGAAGCTTCAAACTACATTTATTATGTTCTACATAACTGAATTTCATAGTGCTGATTCACATGGGCATTTCTGAAATGGGGACGTGTTCCTATACTGTATATATCACTTCAATTCTCTCTGTGGATTGTATTTATGATTTATAAAACCTAAAATTTTTAAATATGTTCTGATAAGTTTAACCAAGAAACTATGTTGGTTGGACCTATGTTTTCCACTGCCTAACTAAAGCAGAGTAGCCCTTAAGAACCTTCTTTGGACTTTCCAGAAGAGCACAAATGCCTGCTGCCTTAAGTTGGGACTCACTACAGTGACATTTCAGTATACAGAACAATTTGTGTTCAGACTTGCAGCTTATTGAATGACCGTGGATGAGACAGACAGACTGACTCCAGGAATCTTGGCTCAGAGTGCAGAACATCATCAATGCCACATGCAATTCTCTCGTAGTGAAATTTAACTTTCTTGTAAATAATTCTAGTTAAAATCAGCATTCCATTTTCTATCTGTTCCATCTTTCCATGAGAAATACAGCATCTCTTCCTTTCTGTTCTTAAGGAGCAATCTGCTATAAATGAAACAGGATCCAAACAGTATTAGAAGTACTGGGAAGTGATTGTATATTTTGCTGCTTATTTGACACACCCCAAGATGTTCACAGAATATTTTTAAAAAGCTGGACATATGTTTCTAAATCAGGATTTAGTAATGAGATTGTCCTGCTTATAGCATAATGGGGAAAAGGACTTTGATAGTTGTTGCATAGTCTTTTGTACATAAATCTTGTTTCATAGCATTCAGTTCATAAAGAAATTCATTACACATTACAAACAATATTTTAAGTTGACAGCTTCAGGATGTCAGAAGATTTATCATCTATTAATATTTCACAGTTTGTCCCCCAGCATATGTGCTTAGATGTCTAAGAAAGAATCATGTTGATAAATGTTCAGAAACTCCAGAAAAAATGATAACAGCAAGTAATAATGTAATATGCATATATAAAGCTAATTATCACATTTCATATACTTCATGTCAGTAGGCCTCAGTGTCCCTGTCACCAAACAATTAGAGGAATAACAGATTTAATGATTAAATGGGCAAGTAGTATGATGCCCACTGCATCTGTGTGTGACAAAGAAGAATGATCATAGCCAGTCAGTGTAAAAAAAAGGAACACATCTGTAACATAGAAAGTGTTCTCCCTTAGTAGAGCAATAGCAGTTACACTTATATATTGCTTAGAGCACTGTCTGATTTTGTTCACAAAATTAGCATACCCCCCTCCCCCGTAAGCTAAGGTTTCCCTTGCTCGAAAGCCAGTTGTATCTGACTCTAGGGTTTAGTGCTCATCTCTGTTTCAAAGCTGAAGAGCCAGTGCTGTTTGCTTCTGCAGACTTTTCTGTGGTCATGTGGCAGGCATGACTAGACACCGGAGCGCACAGAATGCTGTTACCTTCCCACCGAAGTGGTCCCTATTTATCTACTTGCAATTTCTTGCTTTCGAACTGCTAGGTTGGCAGGAGCTGGGACAAAGATGGGAGCTCATTCCATCCTGCAGTACTCGGGAATCGAACTGCTGACCTTCCGCCTCCCAGTCAGCATCTTATTTTATCAACCTTGGAAGGATAAAAGGCTGAGTCATTTTTTAGCCCACGGATCAAACTCGGGTCATTTCACTTTGTCTTGTGACAATCAGTATATGAAGTTGGGTTGTTGAGGAACCTTTATGGAGGAAAGGTTTTGAAGGATACATTTTTATAAAGTCTTTGCCTGTGGCTTTGGACTTGGGTAACCTTTGTCAGATTCAAGAATACAGTACAGTACCTGTTTCGTCTGAAGCCTGGCCAGGAGCTATTATTTAATATACAGTTCTTCCCACTTGATGTAAGAGTACAGCATTTCAGACAACAGAGGTACTTTTTATTAATTGTGTTCTTGCTGGAAATACTAAGAAATGAGTCCTACATAACAACATTTCTAAAACTTTTCCTGTAAAAATTCAAGTAAAAGGAATGTTTGGTCTTCTGTGCACATTTATTTTTAAAATAACCATATCAAAGCAACAGGATATTAAAAAATACTTTGAGATGGTTAGTGACAACAGGGACATTGCAGTTCTGGAGGCTAAACATTTATAACACAAAGAGAAAATGCTCTCTTTCAGTGATTGAACCATGAAGAACATTTTTAGTAAAGATAAAAAACAGTTCTCTAAGGGCAGTGGTGGCTTAGTGGTTAAGATACTGAGCTAGATGACCAGAAAGTCAGCAGGTCAGCAGTTCAAGACCCAAGTGATGCGTGACAGAGTGAGTGACTGTCTTCTGTCCCAGCTCCTACCAACTTAGCAGTTTGAAAGCAAGAAATTGTAAGTAGATAAATAGGTACAACTTTGGAGGGAAAGGTAACAGTGTTCCATGTGTAGTCATGCCTGCCACATGCTATGGAAACGTCTCCAGATCATACCTGTCAACCCGCGGCTCCGGAAAAACGGGACCTGCGCACATCGCTTGTGCGCAGGTTGCTTTCCGTGCATGCGTGGAAGGGTTTTACCCCTTCCACGCATGCACGGAAGCACTACGCCACTTGCGTAGGGGCTGCGCAAGCGGCGTAGCACTTCCGCGCATGAACGGAAAGCGTTTTCCCCCGCTGCCAAATTACAGGGTTTTGGCAGCACGGGGCGGGTTATGATGTCAATTGACGTCAAATTACGGGGTTTTCCCGGCCAAATCGGGATGATTGACAGGTATGCTCCAGATACAGACAGTGTTGGCTCTTTGTATGTAAACAGAGATAAGCACCACCCCCAAGAGTTGGAAAAGACTGGCTTTTGAGTAAGGGAGACCTTTACCTTACATACAGTCAGTTCTAATATTGTAGTAACAGTTCACTCACATTTACTCTGAAAACACTTTTTGCCATAAATGAACCCTTAGCTATTTTATTAACAAAGAGGTATACTGAAGCAGTAACAAATAAGGTTACTGTATTTTTAGCAGTAGGAAATTGCCAGTGTCATGTGCTTGTTTTTCTTCTGAATTTATGTATAGGACAAGGAGTGGAGTATTTGCAGGATTGCTGCTATAACCAGTTTTCTTTCTGATCATCTGTATTCTAGCAAAATGAGTATTCTTTATAAGTTTGAGTTAAAATGAATAAAGGAGTAGATGCTCAATACCATGCTACTCTGTGGGCCAGATGGCCAAATCAGGAGTCATACCCCTTGATAGCACATGACCGGATATAGTGATTGTCATGGGAGAATCCTTGGCAGTCAGCCTTATGCCACTAAATTGTTGCTAACACTGGCTGGGTTAAGATATTTCAGTTCTGGAATAATAGACAATCAAAGCTGGAATGAATCTACTATTATGCTCAGTAAGAAACTGAGATTTTAGCATTCCTTGCAAATCATGATCTGATTTAGGGTTGATATTCTGGTTTCTAAGTAATCCTTACACTACTGTTTCCTGGTTTGGACATCATGGGAAACTATTCTTTAACAACCAGAGATATCAGTGCCAATGCTGGAAGCATGAAGGGATAAAGAAAGAGAGACAAGGCAGGAGTAAAGGAATACATATTGTTCCCAGTATGAAAAAGTATGTTTACTAGACTAAAATTGTAATGTTTTGAAGAGAATGGGGTGATACTATCCTGTTGTGGGCAAGCGCTATCACCAGAAGAATCTATTGCCACCTTCACAGATGAACCATTTGTTACAAATTCCCTTCAGAGTGAATGCCACCAAGTGTAGCCATGCTGTACTTGTAATTGTATGACGCCACCTTCAAATAATGCAAATGACGTAAACCCTGGAAAATCTCCATTCTGCTTTCTAATTGCATTTACGTTCTTCCTTAACAGCCTCTCAGTTTGTTGCTCCAGCTCCCTCAAACTGCGGTCACACCCATCTATCTCAAATAAGCTTTGTATTCTAAACTAGTAAGGTTTCATTTCAACTTTGGAGGCATTATCTTGGCAGCTCTGTGGTGTTGACTGCACATAGACTGGATTGATTGTTAGATGTGAGTCATGGCTAGGCATGATGGACATTAAAGCTAGTTTAGCTCTTTACTAAATGAATGCTTGTGCTTGTTCCATAACTTGGCTGATAAGAAGTTGCTTGCATTATTATTACAGAAGGTGATGGTCCTATTGGTTCATACAACATCTGAACACAGTTTGGAAGATTATTTTAAAAACAATTAGTTTTGCTAAGTTTCAAGGCTAAAAATGTAGTTGGTTTCTATAAATGTACTAACCATCTACTAACCATTTGCAACTCAACAGGGTGAAATTTCACAGCTAATCTGAATAACAACCAGGGATCTTCTGCTATTACCAGTTGTAAAAATCTACATGGATTGTATACTTATTTGTTATACTAACCAACCATTGTGTACCTCTGTACTTGATTTGTATAAATTGATGTCATGAATTCTCTTATGTGTGACGAAATGGACTTGATCCAGTAAAGCTAACATTAAAATATAGCAGTTAGTCTTTAAGGTGTCACACTGTTTTTTGTCTTTTTGTTTTGTTTACTCTATGATATGCTTGCACAGACTAACATGGCTACATTTTTTAAAAAAAACAACAACCTATAAATGGTTACTGTTTTTTGAAAAGCAGTACTAAACTACTCTAGATTCTTTTGAGTAATGAGGGGGAAATCTTGTTATTAAAAATTTTAATAGAACATTCAAAGTACAGCAGTTGAGTAGAATACAAACAGACATACAATATACATATGCATAGATATACAGTATAACAATAACTATAAAATGTAGTTAAAATGTATGAGTTTAAAGTTAAACTGTATCAAGATATTTTGAAGGACTCATTTCATTACAGTACAGTAAAACCCTGACTTACAAATGCCTCGAGTTATATAAAATTTGACTTACATAATGATTTTGTGCTAAAACCATGTTCCGATTTACATGATTTCCTATGGGTTTGCTTCGAGTTACATAAAGATTCCTTTTCCTATGGGTTTGCCTCCAGTTACGTAAAAATTCATTTTCCCTATGGGTTTGCTTCGAGTTATGTAAAAAAATTGTTTCCTATGGGTTTGCTTCAAGTTTCATAAAAAAACGATTTAAGCAAGAGCCTATGGAACAGACTTTTTTTTTTTTGTAAGTAGGAGTTTTACTGTACAGTATTATATGTTAACTATTGGTAGAGGCAAATACATTACAAGGAATTATACTATTTATCTGGTGTCGACTGATATATATCTGGTTAAAGATGTCCAATGATACGCTAAATTATCCTCACAGGGAATTTCATGGAAGCTAAATACATCAGATTCTCTGAAAGAAAATACAAGATTCCATTCTTCAAAGTTTCTGGTAGCAAAACACAATCTAAAATAAAAATGCTATGACAATCTCATGATCAAACATCTGTTTGCCAGATACACATAGTTCTGGTTTATTTAAATCGTTGCATACTTTCTTTCAAGCCGATCCAAAAGGTAGCCTGTTGGAGAGAATGATATGTCAGTTTAAGGAAAGCATTTTCTTGAAGCAGTATTCTTCCATTATGGTGGGTTTTCTTCAGATTGTGATTTACTATGAGAGTGATATGAATGTTATAATTGCTATAATTACATATTAAAAGCAGTTTTTATTGATAGTCTTTTATTGTATAATGTTAAGTAACTTTATAAACCTAATTATCTCAGAAGGGGAAAGGATAGCTGAAATGTTTCTGGGTATAAACATCTTAAAAAGTAGATTTCTCAGGCTTTGGGAAAAGATCATAATCAGTGTTGTGGCTTCTAGAACATAGGAAGCTTGTTCAAACCTGCTCAGACACTTAGTCTAGTTCAGCAGTAGTGTGGTATTCTGACTGGTTGTGGTTGTCTAGCTGCCTGCACCTTGCTACTTCAGGGAATTGGGAAAGGGTAACTCTCTAAGTGCCATTCCTTGCCATTGATTCTGTTGGCTAGGGATGGTGGGCTTTGCAGTTCAGCAGCAGTTACCTACCCCACACTTCCCTAACCATTCCTTGCATAGGAAATGCCAAGGATTGAAGCCAAGATCTTTTGTCTTCAAAATATTTGCACCATCCTACTGAGCTGAGGTCCCATCTAACTCTTGGTTTGTTCATTGTTCCTTGGACTAATATATTATATCGCCTCTGAAAGGAATAGTTTTAACGTAAGTGGTAAATCTGTGTCAGGGTTCCAGATTGCGGGAGGAGTCTTAAAGGGCTCAATGCTCCTTAAGATTCCCACGAGGGTAAAAGGCATTTTTCACATATTGCTTTAATCTTCATAGAGACTGGTCTCAGGAATACAGGTGAAACTCAGAAAATTAGAATATCATGCAAATGTTCATTTAATTCAGTAATGCAACTTAAAAGGTGAAACAAATATATGAGATGGACTCATTACATGCAAAGCGAGATAGTTCAAGCCTTACTTTGTTATAATATCGATGCTTATGGCTTACAGCTTATGAAAACCCCAACCCCCACAATCTCATGTACCCCATAATCATCACATAATCTCATGTACGCTGTACGCCATGATCATCACAATCATAATGAATTAAGGCATGGCATATCTCACTTTGCATGTACTGAATCTATCTCATATATTCGTTTCACCTTTTAAGTGAAATGAATGGACATTTGCACGATGTTCTAATTTTCCGAGTTTCACCTGTATTCTCCATTCTTTTTACATCTCTCCCCTCTTGAACAGTAGATCGCCACATAAGACTGTAAACGTGTTAGAAGCTCTTAAAGAGAAGTGCTAGAGAGATTGCCTTTCTAAAAACTGCAGTCCAAAGTCCCAGAAGCAACATCAGACTGTTGTCTGAGGTTGTGGTAGCAACACGATTGCAGCCAGGACACTGATGTCGAATGTATCAACTAAAATAGCATCAGGCTAGTAATACAAGGAGGCAGAGGTAGAGTCAAAGAAAAATAGCCATGAGGCTGCCATTGCCTCCTCTAAGGTTATCCCAACTTGAAATTATTATGTTACTTTGTCTAATACAGTGGTGCCCAAACTTTTTTCCTGCGGGCCGGTCTTGCCCCTGACACACAGCTGCGGGGGCCGGAGGCAGGCCTCTGAAGATTTCCCCAACACAGCAATTGGCTTTGGCAAAGGCTGCAGAGGGGTTGGGACCGAGGAAGAGGCTGCTCAAAGCATCCCGGACAAAGCGGGATCATCGCCACTGACATCAGTTGGGGGGCGGTCTGCAGTGAGCCTGGGTGCTCACTGCGGGCTGCATTAATTATATGCAGGGGCCTAGTTGGGCCCACGGGCCATAGTTTGGGCGGTCCTGGTCTAATAGCATCCCTAGGTCTTGACTGTTGCAAAGGGGGCCACATAATGTTTAGAAGTTGGGTTAGTAATTGATTTTCTTGTTTCTTTTCTAAGTGTGGTTAAATCATACCATACAGTGAGGTTTCTACTGCTCTTTTTGTGTCTGCAATATTAAAAGGCTTAAACCTGGCTTGAGTAGTTGTGGTTATGGAAATTGAAATGTGTTGGAAAACAACAGTAGTGGTTTTGATCAACTGGGTATTGCTGACATGGATCACATTGACCTTACACACAAATTTTATGCTTTAGCAAGAAATTTTGTGCCTAAAAAATAATTTTCAACTAGAGAAGTGAATGGTTTAGATAGAAACAAAAAATCCCTCCTCTTAGTAGTCTTATTGTTATGTTACACCCTTCTATACAGTCAAATTTAAAACTTTAATTTTATTTTAGTCTATGGATAATGTTACTACTTGCACTAGTAATTTTAACCTACAAACAGAATTACCGTATTTTCCGGCGTATAAGACGACTGGGCGTATAAGACGACCCCCAACTTTTCCAGTTAAAATATAGAGTTTGGAATATACTTGCCGTATAAGACTACCTCTCTTCCAATGCACACCAAATAAAAATTAACCCACACTCAACCCGAAGACACGCAGCCCTCCGAGTCGAATGGGCAGGTTCTGGTGGAGAGCCAATCCACGCTCACGTTCTCCTCCTCGAGGTACAGGAAGATGTGTGCAGCTTGCTTCCCCTTGCTTCATACTCCCCGCACAGAGCAGGGACTCGGCCGCGGCACCCCCCACCATATGCGCCGGACATATGAAGCATGGGGAAACAAGCTGCAGTTAAGTACCTGTCCTATAAGACTACCCCTGACTTTGGCACAGATTTTTCGGGGTTAAAAAGTAGTCTTATACGCCAGAAAATACAGTATTTGGACTTAACTCTTTTTTTAAAAAAAATTTGGACTACCAGTATATTAAGTGTTCCTGTTTAAGATGGCAGCTCCTCCCCCAGTAACCTTTACATTTGACCTTGAAATGTGCATCATCATGCTTGAACTTGGAGAATCCCTCATTAGAATTTGCAGTACATAGTGACAAAAGATGTAGGGATCTGCAGTTGACGTTGATGTTTACAGGAGCTGAGAGTTGTTCAGTGTCTTGGGATTCAAATAGCTATTTTAAGAGTTCAACCTCTTCGTCTGAGCATCTTGGGTCAGGCACTGCAAAAATGTGTCAGAGCTGGGATTAGACCCCTGGTGGGTTCTTTAAAGGATGTTGTTTTTCATTTCATGCCACTGTTCCTTCTTTTATCTGAAATCCTTACTGGCTGCTGAGCAGAGGAGCTGGCTCAGTTACTCTCTAGTAGGTCGGGCATTTTCAGGATAAGCAATAACTGAGAAGCTGAGAGGGCTGCAGTGGTGTAGTGGTTATGAAGCTCACCTTGTTAGCTGGAACGCCGGCAAGCCGGCAGATCAAGACTCGGGTACTGCAAGACAGTTTGAGCGCCCATCTCTGTCCCAGCCCTGCCAACCTAGCAGTTTGAAAGCAAGAAATTGCAAGTAGATAAATAGGGAGCACTTTGGTTGGAAAAGATCTTGGGGACATGAAAGAAGCGTCCCCTGAGTGGAGTTTCTCCAGCAAAAATCCTTTCAACTCAGAATAATTTCTGACATGAAATTATCATTAGTAACAGAGAAGCTTCGGAGGAATTGCCCTCTGCAGTTGTGAACTAATTTGTTGCTGTTTTACTGATATTACTATTTTACTGACATTGATAGCCTTAGTATTTTTACACTCTGTACTCTTGGATGTTATAATATTTTATATCATACCTTTTATTATACTATGCATATACTGTATTGTGAATTTTACATGATATGTACTGGATCCTATTTGGTTGAGTTTGAGTAGAGCATTCTACAATCTGTTTTGTAGTCTCCCCACAGAATGCTCAATTGTGTTGTGAATGTTTTTTCTATATTCTGTTCTGGTCTTTGACTGTAATAACAAATTGAATTGAATTGAACTAATTTGGAATCTCACCAGAACCAGTCCTCCCTTTCTAGGTATTTGGGTGGGCACAAACACACATGGAGCTACATAAAATTAGACTGTTTGAAGAATAGAAATAACAATAACCCCTAGGACATGTATTTATTGTAGGATTCAAAATGTGGCAATCTATTTTTCCTGTATCATTTCAGCCAGGTTTGCTTTATAAGGGTAAAGATTTCCCTTTCACCTGCACATATAGTATCTCAAAGTTTCTTCACAATAAGGGTATTGAGCACAGTCTCTGCTTTCTACACCAGAATGTCTGGTTATTTTAATTTTTTTATAAATATAAAATGGTGCGTTAACCGTTGGAATGTGACAAAGGATGTTGCACCAGGCCCTACTAGCCCGTAATGGGCCTCCGTTCACTCGCCCGAACCCGGTTCGCAGGTAACTGTCGGGTTGAAATTTTCAACCTGGGGGCAGGAGCCCCCCAGTTGCAAACAAAAAAAAGGGAACTTCAATTCCCAACGTTCCTGGCGCTGCGCCAGAGCCAATCAGGCTGAGCGGCGCGGCAAAAGGAACGTTCGGAAACGCGCCGTGGCCAATCAAAAAAAGCTGCAAGGGAAAAACCGCTGCAGTAAGCAAACACGCGCAGCCAAAACCAGAAGCCCCAGCGTCCTGCACGCCATTAGCGCGCAGAACACTGAGGTGGGCGGTGCGCGGAAAATAAAAGTTAAAAAAACGCCCAGCGCTGCTGCCATTCTTCCCCACGGGCCAGCCAGCATGGCCCGTGGGGAAAAAAAGAAACACCCCCCCCCCGCCGCCGCTGCCCTTCCGTTCGAAGGGCCAGCCAGCGCGCGAAAAATACAAGCAACCCCTCCCCCCCCACAACTGCCCTTCTTCCCCAAGGGCCAGCCAGTATGGCCCGCGGGGAAAAAAAGGAAACCCCCCACCACCGCTGCCCTTCCTTCCCATGGGCCAGCCAGCATGGCCCGTGGGAAAGAAAGCCTCCCCGCCATTGCCCTTCCTTCCCATGGGCCAGCCAGCATGGCCCGTGGGAAAGAAAGCCTCCCCGCCATTGCCCTTCCTTCCCATGGGCCAGCCAGCATGGCCTGCAGGAAAGAAAGCCACCCACCCCCTGAAAAAATAAAAACAAAAACACAAACCAAAAACATTCAAAAACACACAAAAATCCAAAAATGAAACACAAAAACAGCCAAAAAGAAAAAAGAAAAACACACAGACACCCCCCCCAAAAAAAAATCCCACCCCCCAAAAAAAATCCCCCAGAGAACTTACCAAAAGACGTCTTCCATCTATGAGGACTGGAACTCAAATGAAAAAAGAAAGAGAAAACTTACCGGAAGCGACACCCAGAGGACAGAAGAGAACAATTGTAGAGAGGCAACAATTGTAGAGAGGCAGAAAAGCTCACCACCCCCACCCAGAGGCCAAAAGAGAAAAAACATTCAAAAATATTAAAACTAATAAGATTAATTCCAAAATTAATCAAATAAGTTATAAAAACATTCAAAAATAAACACACTAATCTCAAAAATTACCAAAAAAAAACAGAAATAACTTTTCACTCCAAAAAAACAAAACAAAAAATAAAATGCGTAAAAATAAACATTTTAAAAACCAAAATTAAATTTTAAACTAAATAATATTAAATTAAATTAAATTAATTAAATTAAAATAAAATTTGCATAAACATAAAACAAAAACGTTCAAAAACCAATTTAAAGAGCCCGGCACTGAGGAAGCCAGCACGCAAAAAAAAAAAAAAAAAACCCCAAAAAAGAACAAAAAAAAACCACTGGGAGCACAAGTCCGCCACAGGCGGACGCAGCGCCTCGAAGCCACAAAATCACAAAACCTTACAACACCATTTAAAACAGCCCAGCACCATTGGTTCAAGAAAACAAACGAAACCCTTTACTATCCAACACAATCTTAAAAAGCCCGGCACTGCCGGGCAAAATATGCTAGTTTTTTTGTAAATGTAGCAAGAATGCGTAATACAGAATGATGAGATTCCTGTTATCTCTGAACCATGACCTTTTCTGAGTATCTTGTATCATTTTTCTTCAGACTCCAGAATCTGCCATGCATAATGATTTTTGTTAGGTTTCTAAATCCAAAATATATATCTTTAAAAATGTGTACAAGTACACATGTAACGAGTTTTGTATATTACTGGACAAAAATAATGGCTCTTAAAAACCAAGACAGTTTGAGGATGTCAGGGCTAAGGAGAAGAAGGATACAGAATCTGCCCCCTCCCATTAAAATGTAAATATAGGGACAGTTTTCGGATTTGACCATTGTAAATAGACATTGCAAAGTTTAGATTCATGCTTCTTGATTCTTTTCCGTCTATATTAAAATAGACGCTGTATAAAAATAATGTATTGTGTGATTCTAATAGTGTATCAGAAAATAAATTTTTAAAATAAGGAATGACACTAAAGTATTACAACACAGATTAACACTGCATTCTTATACATATCTATTGTGTGTTATATCTCACTGAGTTCAGTGGAACATATTGATTTTGAGGAGGGGGTTGCAGTAACGTTTCTCAACATTTTTTTTAACCCATGGCCCTTTTGATAAATTAAAAGTCTCATCCTTCCTTCTGAACTACTTCTCTCAGTACTTCCATTTCAAAAATTAAATATTTTGACCTAAAAAAATTAAAGTACTTGATAATTTGGAGGGGAAAAACCAATATTTATGGTATTTTTGCTAATTAAGAGAGCTACTGCATTAAGTAACATACATTACTATATCCCAATATGCAACTTGGGATGATGCAATATGCTATATATTAAGAAAGCTTACAATAGTATTGTCCGATTTCCCCCCAATTAAAAATAATGTTTATTTCCCCAAATGACAGCTGCATCCCCTGAAATCCTGGTGCACGCTCCTGGGGAACATACCCCACTAGTTCAGATTCACTAGATTGTAGAGTTGCAACAGTAAGCAGTTTTTGTAGTAGGCATCTTAATCTGTGCAAATATATCAAACAAAAAATAAAAACATTATGGCACTCTAAAGACTAAGCAATAAATCTTATTGGTTTTCATAAACTGCTCTTGGAGTTTTTTGGCTAAAGAATGGGACAGAAATGCTTTCAATAAATAAGTAGTTGTATTATTGTTGGAAAGACTTTGTTGGCATTGCATGAAGATGCTAGACAAATGGATCTGGACGTAGGAATACAATTCTATTAACTTTAATGTGAGTTTTGCTGTTTATTTTAAAGGAAAGTGAATTGCCAATATCATTGCGTAAACAGGGTTCTGCTGCTATAAGTTGCTTACTGGGAATCTGTAAGTAATAAATGAAGGTTTCTTCTTTTTCAGCCTTCTGTATATACCCTGTTTCCCTGAATATAAGACACTGTATTATATTTTTTTTAAACTCCAAAATTAACAAAAGGTCTTATTTTCAGGGGATGTCTTATTTTTCCATGAAGAAGAATACCAGTCTCGATCGCGCTTCCCCACCCACAACCAAGGGACGCTTAAATTAAATTAAAATAAAATTTGCATAAACATAAAACAAAAACGTTCAAAAACCAATTTAAAGAGCCCGGCACTGAGGACGCTTCCCTTGGTTGTGAGTGGGGAAGTGGGATCGAGACTGGCCTCAGCTGTGAGGCGGCCTGCGTGGCCCATAAGAAAGCCTGCCGCATCGGAGTCTCGATTGCCTCCCCGTTCACAACCAAGGGAAGTTTCCCCTGGCGAGAGCAGGATCCAGACTCCGACGCGGCAGGCCTTCTTATGGGCTACGCCAGCCGCCTCACAGCTGAGAGCAGTCTCGATCAGGCTTCCCCACTGGCAACCAAGGGATGCTTCCCTTGGTTGCGAGTGGGGAAGCGCGATCGAGACTGGTCTCAGCTGTATGGCGGCCGGCATGGCCCATAAGAAACCTTCCGCGTCGCAGTCTCGATCCCGCTCTCGCCAGGGGAAACTTCCCTTGTTTGTGAGCGGGGAGGCAATCAAGACTCCGATGCGGCAGGCTTTCTTATGGGCCACGCCGGCCGCCTTACAGCTGAGACCAGTCTCGATCGCGCTTCCCTACTCGCAACCAAGGGAAGCGTCCCTTGGTTGCGAGTGGGGAAGCCCGATCGAGACTGGTCTCGGCTGTAAGGCGGCCGGCTCCGAGGCCTCCTCACAGCTGAGCTGAGGGCAGTCTCGATCGCGCTTCCCTACTCACAACCAAGGGAAGCGTCCCTTGGTTGCGAGTGGGGAAGCCCGATCAAGACTCGTCTCAGCTGTGAGGCGGCCAGCGTGGCCCATAAGAAGGCCTGCCGCGTCAGAGTCTTGATCCTGCTCTCGCCAGGGGAAACTTCCCTTGGTTGTGAGCGGGGAGGCAATCAAGACTCCAACGTGGCAGGCTTTCTTATGGGCCATGGCAGCCACCTTACAGCCGAGACCAGTCTCGATTGCTCTTCCCTACTTACAACCAAGGGACGCTTCCCTGGCTTGCGAGTGGGGAAGCACGATCGAGACTGGCCTCAGCTGTGAGGCGGATGGCATGACCCATAAGAAGACCTGCCACATCAGAGTCTCAATCCCGCTCTCACCAGGGGAAACTTCCCTTGGTTGTGAGCGGAGAAGCAATGCCATGCCACCCGCCTTACAGCCAAGACCAGTCTCGATTGCACTTCCCTACTCACAACCAAGGGACGCTTCCCTGGGTTGCGAGTGGGGAAGCACGATCGAGACTGGCCTCAGCTGTGAGGCGGACGGCATGGCCCATAAGAAGACCTGCCGCGTCGGAGTCTCGATCCCGCTCTCACCAGGGGAAACTTCCCTTGGTTGTGAGCAGGGAGGCAATCGAGACTCCGACGCGGCAGGTCTTCTTATGGGCCATGCCAGCTGCCTTACAGCCGAGACCAGTCTCGATTGCACTTCCCTACTCACAACCAAGGGACGCTTCCCTTGGTTGCAAGTGGGGAAGCACGATCGAGACTGGCCTCAGCTGTGAGGCAGACGGCATGGCCCATGAAGGCCTGTTGCGTCGGAGTCTCAATCCCGCTCTCACCAGGGGAAACTTCCCTTGGTTGTGAGTGGGGAGGCAATCGAGACTCCGACGCGGCAGGCCTTCTTACACGCCGGGAGGAGGGGCCGGCAGTGGAAGATGGCATACCGGTATTACAGTACTGTACCTGGCTCTGGTTCCGCTCGTCCTTCTCTTCTGTCCCGGACACCGGAAGCAGGGAGTGCATGCGATCGGATTGCCAGGAGGTAAGGGGGTCTTATTTTCGGGTGGGGCCTTATATTTCAAAGGCAGGGGGGGGAAAAGGGGGGTGTCTTATTATGGGAGGAGGTCCTATAATCAGGGAAACACGGTTGTTAAAGCTCAGTTTTCATGCCTGCATTATAAACATACCCCTCACATGCCAGCCATCTTTAGTACTGTGACAATTATCCCCTTGCTTATTTGGAGGTCTATTTGAAAGAAATCTGCATGAGATGCTGAATGTTGAGAATTTGACCAGTTACAGCTTAGTGATTTGGAGCAGCCAGCTGCAGATTCACGAATTCTCCACTCCCAGGAGAGGTGCATCACCTAGAGCATTTGAAGCTAATAGTGTTATGTGCCTGCCAACTGTGTGATCTTGGGCACCACTACCCAGAGTGTCCTTCTCAGAAGGAAGTGTATAAAGTACTGATGAGTTTTTCATACATGGGAGTCCTTAATATCTAGAAAATCCTGAAATAGTTGTTCTCAGTTGAAATAACTTCATCATCATTGGATACAAATCTACCATTTGATTCACAGTTGAGGACTGGTATAAAATTAACTGTTCAAGCCCTAACCAAGGACCTAAGAACTGTTAAGGTAACGTCTAAGTATATATACCTAAGAGGATACCTAAGAGACCGCATCGCCCTGAAGACATCTGTCCATCCAACCAGAGCAGAGCGGAGGGGCTCCCTAATTGTTCCATCAGCCAGGGGAGCCCACCTCTCTGGCACAAGAAAAAGGGCCTTTTCCGTGTTTGCTCTGGCCCTTTGGAACCTCCTACCAGTAGAACTACGCCTGCAGACAGAGTTGCTGCCATTCAGAAAAGGACTTAAGACCTGGCTGGCAGGGCAGGTGTGAAGCCCTGAAGGCAATGTGGCTCCTGCTCGTTGGCTCTTACCATGTAATGTATCTTCTTTCTGCCTCTCAGGGTGGGTGAGATTTTTAAATGTGGGTTAGGGGGTTTTATGTGATTTTTTTTTAAAGTATGTGAGCCTCCCTGAGTCGGGTTCCCCCTAAGTGGGTGGCGAACAAATTGAAATATTAAATTAAATAGGCAGTTCCTAATAGAGTTGTTCTTGGAGAGTTAGGATGCTCAAGTCCAATAGATTCAACATTTCCAAATATCTAGTGTAGCCTTTCTCAAGATTTTCGGTTCATGGCCTGACTACACTTCCTGGACTGCTCATCGGGCCGGTCATGTGATTCCTCCCACCCAGAAGTGGAAGTAAAATGTGTGCTGTGCATGCACAGAATGTGTTTTAATTCTGTTTCCAGGATTGGCAAGGGTGTCAGGGGCCGGATGAATTGGCTTCGGGGGCCAGGTTTGGCCCATGGGGCGTAGGTTGAGAATGCCTGATCTAGTGAGACCATTAGGTATTACTCCAAGGGCTCCAATCACTATGGGTACAACGATAGATTTCTTCCTCCATAGATGCTCAACTTCAATCTGCAAAACATGATATTTTGTGATTTTTCTCCAGTTGATTTTCTTCAATTCATGCATCTCCTAGTATAGCAATGTCAATAAACCAGACCTTATTTTCCACAACAGTTATGTCAGGCTTGTTGTGAGGCAGATGTTGTATCTGTTTGAATTTTAAAGTCCCACAGGATCTTGACTCTCTCATTTCCTAAAACGTTCTCTACTTGATGTTCACAATGATTTTTACTGCATCCAAATCCAAACTTCTGGCAAAGTTTCCAGTGAATAATTTTTGCAACCCTGTCATGGCTTTGCAAATAATCAGGCTTTGAAATTTTGCTGCATTTGCTGATCAGATGATCTTCTGTTTCATCCATTTCATTATAAAGCCGACATTTGCTGTTGTTGGATACATGCTGTATTTTTGTCTTCATGAAATTTGTTGGCAAAACTTTGTTCCTGAGCTGCCAAGATAAATCCTTCCATTTCCTTCAAAACTCCTGAGTTCGGCCATCTACATGTCAGCTTTGGGTCAGTCTTCCTTTCTATGTTTTTCAAGTGTTGATCATGCATAGGCTTGTTTTTCCATTTTGCAGCTCAACTTTCAATCCTTTCCTTTCTGTATTCAGCTTTCTTCACTGTTTTCAAAAGTCCTCCTTTGTTCACTTCCTAAAGCATAGGCTCTTCACCTTTCTTAATGTAGTCATTCAAGCTATACTTTTCTTCTTCTGCTCTCTGTTTCACCTGTAGGAGTCCTCTGCTACCCTCAACTCTTGGTAAGTACAAACAATGTCACTTTTGGGGGGCAAGGCAAGGCAAGGCAAGGCAAGGGTTGGACTCGACTGTGTGACAGTCTGTTTTGACTTCAAGATTTTCCAGACTTGCTTTATGCATTTTATAGAAGTAGCTCTTTTGACTTGGTTGTGTAGCAGGTCAGAAACCTCCAGAACTCCCAGGCACTTGTATCCCTCTGATGATATTGCTTTGATACATTCTTCATTATTTAACTCAAATCCATCATCTTTGACAATTTTGCCTGCCTTAACAGTAATTGCTGCATACTTTTCAATTCCAAATTTCATTCCGATGTCTTTGCTAAATTTCTTTGTACTTTCCAGCAGAGTATGATAGCAAAAGGTGATAGTGAGTCACCTTGAAAAATTCCATGTTTAATTTCAACTTCACCAAAATCTTCTCCACAGCCTATCAACTTTGCTCACTATAACAGGGGTGGCCAGACCATGCCCCCTCGGACAGCTGAGCAGGACCAGAGCCATGGTTCCTCCCACTGCTTCCGCCACTCCCTGTGGTGATGGGAGCAAAGGTGGCATGTTTTTGCCTAATTTTTGACTGTTTTCGCCACATTTTTGGCACTTCCTGTGAGATTTTGGTGAGATTTTGGCACTTCCGTGAGGTTTTGGCACAATTAAGGTTTTTCCAGGAACTGCAGTGGCTCATGTGGCTAAGACGCTGACTGGGAGGCAGAAGGTCAGCAATTCGATTCCCAAGTACTGCAGGATGGAATGAGCTCCCGTCTTTGTCCCAGCTCCTGCTAACCTAGCAGTTCAAAAGCAAGAAATTGCAAGTAGATAAATAGGGACCACTTCGGTGGGAAGGTAACAGTGTTCCGTGTGTCTAGTCATGCCTGCCACATGACCACAGAAACGTCTGTAGAAGCAGACAGCACTGGCTCTTCGGCTTTGAAACAGAGATGAGCACTGAACCCTAGAGTCTGATACAACTGGCTTTTGAGCAAGGACAACCTTTACTTCTGCCCCGGTTTTGTGGGAGGGAATTATGGCATCCCTAGGTGTGGCCACACACAAAGAATTTGTTTATAACTTACACAAAGTAATGTGGGGCACAATCTTAATTCCAAATTAAGAACCTATGTGGGTTTGGAGAGGGCAGTGATGGTTAACCTTTTAGAGATAGAGTGCTCCAGGAGGAGGAGGCAACGCGCAGGGAGGCAGTGTGCATGCCCACACACATGTGATGTCACTGGCCGCACCTCCAGTGATGTCATGTGGGCATGTGTGCAGGCCCTCCGTGGGTCCACAGGCCCCCTGCCCCCATGAGTCAACAGGCCCCCTGCCTCCCCACAGACCTGCATTCACCCATGCGTCCTCACACCCTCCATGGGTCCCCATGCCCCCCACGAGTCTGCACACACCCATGGTCTGCACACACCATCATGGGTCTGCCCCACCCCACAGGTCCACATGCTCCCTCTGTGGATGCACCACCACCACTGTCTCCACCTCCTAGGAGGGATAGGTGGAGGTGTCTTGTAACCTCACCTCATACCGGGTGGATAAGGAAGCAGTGCTGGTGGGGTCTTGTACACCCCCATGAGGGTGTGCAAACGCCACGCCCCCCAGGTCTACACATACCCTAAGAGAGGTGGGCGGTGGGTGTCTCGTAGCCTCCCCTCATTCCAGCCCCCACCTACCATTCAGCCTCCCCTCTTTCCTCCCCATTGGCAGAGGGAGAGGGGTGGATGGGAAAGCTGTGGTGTGGAGCTTCGTAGATAAGCTAGTGGTGCTATACTTGAGAACCACCAGTCTAGTCATTATTTCTATGATACAACATGCTGTGTATTCTTTTTGTGCACACTTTCACACACATCCTCCGGGCCATGCACTTAATAATCATAAATGCTGCCATTTCCCCATTGTCTGAAGGGAGGAGTAATCAAGACTATCTCCCATAATTAGAATGTGATAAAATATTTCCCCTCCAGAGATGTGATGGTTGCATACCTCTGCAATTGAGCAATTACACCTGCAAATAAAACCCGTGTTTAGTTCCCAACGACTATTCACAAAAGAAAAGCAAGTTCATTTGCCCCTTGCAGAGCTAAAACACCTCTTGTTGAGACGAACGCATGAGTTAAAGCTCTTATAGGAACCTCTTTCTAAGGACATGTTAACTCCGTCATCTGTTTCTGCCCTTACTTGCCAGAATGACATCATTTGGCTGTTTCAATAATTACAACATGGTTCTGTAATTACAACAGCAGGAAGTAAAAAACCTGTCTATTTGAATAAAACGGGGAAACAGATCCTATATGGAGCCAACCCATGGCAATTTCACAAGAGAAAAGCAAGAGACTGTTCTCAAGACTAGACTGAAAGCACACTTTGTGAAGAACATCCCTGACAAACCTGCATTGCATTATGCCCATCAACAAAAAGACTGCACCTTTGGTGCTACAACTCCTTGTTCTGCCACAACTCCCTGTTCAGTACAGGAGCAGTGCAGTTCATTCAGCAGGGAAGGGAAGGTCATTCTACAACTCTGATATGTTTCTGTAAACTTAAGGAATTCTGCCAAAGGTAGAGACTTTCTTCCCCAGCCTTCTCCTCTTATGGCATTTCTGTTCCAGGGATCTCTGCGCTGTGCATTCAGTGTACAGTACTCTTATCAACAAATGTGAGGTGCAGTAAAAAAAGGAAGAACATATTAGTAAATTAAGTGATTTAGTATTAGAAAGGATACAAATGAGGAAACAGCCTTGCAAAACATGCAGAAAACAAAGAGAAGATGAAATACAGCTAAGATTCCTGTGAATATCCCCCACCCCACCCCAGCCCACCAAGTGAAGGAAGTATGCCGATGCCATTGAAAAGTAAGCTGTGAGAGATTTAAATAGCATTACATTGTGCAGTAGAGGATGTTGGCCTTTAAAATGAAACAAGTTATTAAATGGGAACAGCTGAAACGCAATGGCTCACATTCAGATGTTAAACAGGAAGTTTCAAGAAATTAAGACAAATCATTACAGAGCTCGAACAACACAAACCTGCTTCTAAAATGAGTATCATTAATCCAGATCATAACCATGAGACAGCAGTTGTAAAACTACAAAATACTGGTGGGTGGTCCTACTTCTAAATGACAAGGACTGAATGAAAGACATACTGTACCTAGTGCACATAAGCACCCAAATGTATTCCCTATCCCAGAGATTCTCAACCTGCAGCCCACAGGTCAGATATGGGCCACAGCACCATTTCATGTGGGCCCCCACTGCCTCCACCACACCAGGAAGTGCCATGTAGTGTAGGAAGGGTAAAATGGTTGTCTGGCCCCCAAAGCTGTCTGAGGGAGTGTGATCTGGCCCCTGGCTTTAAAAGGTTGAGAACTCCTGCCCTATCCTGATGCTATACAACAAATGTATATACTCCTTTCCACTGCCTTCCAATAAAACATGATCACAACCAGTTGTAAAATGCCTCTCATATTCCAGTCTCAAATATGAAATCACATAATCCCTTTTCCCACAGAGCTACCAGAACAGTGATAGTGAACATTGGCACTCCAGCTGTTCTTGGACTTCAATTCCCAGAAGCCCTGATCAGCAGGAGAGCTGACTTGGGCTTCTGGTAATTGAAGTCCAAAAACACCTGGAGTGCCAAGGTTCACCATCATGGTACTAGAACCTCTTGCACAGAGCAAAGAACAGGTGATGACAGGCCTTGGTTGAGCTCCTAGTACAGTACTAGAATACAAAGAATACTAGGAATACATAATAACTGTATGTTATGCTTAGTTGAAATGAAACCCTTCTATGTTCAGGAGGGCTCAATTGCTGCTATGTTTAGGACTGCAGTCCCAGTGGCCCCTGGTCTAGTCTACCACATCATTTCTCAAAAATTTAGGCCAGAAAGGCACTTCTAAAACCCAGCAGCCAAAATCCTTTTAACAACACCCATTTGCACAATCACAACTGAACAATGACCTTGTGCATAACTGGCAATGTGGCAGACAGCGTGCCAGAGGGGAGGAAGCACTTGCATAGTTGCTCTACTATGACTGTATAACAGAGTAGACATCTGAAAAATTACAGTCACTTCTTTGCCTTCCTCATACTCTTATGCCTTAAAAACTGACGGCGGCACCTCATGCATGCCTTTAGCTTAGTACAGGAAGTAAGCTCAGCAACTAAAATGGCAACTCTGACCACACCCAATTATGTTTTAAACCATTTCTCAGACTCATCTTAGGCAGTTCAATAATGTAGATATATGAAACACTGAAGGCAGAGGAGATGTCTAGCCAGAAGGAGGTCACCACGATGCCAAGCATTGAGGGTGGTAGCAACATTACAGAGAAGCATCTGCACTTCAAAGGATCCTAACAGCCTACGAGGGAAGCCCACCCCCCTGGAAAAAAAGACTGGATATGAAGGAATAAATATAGGATTAGTATTTAAATCCAGGGAAAGACGGTGGGGGATAAACCCATGAAACATTAATAGCTGGATAATGAAACTGAGGTTTCAAGAACTAAGCCAACACAAACTTTGGTAACAACTGTCAAATGATTAATTAATTCAGGGGAGAACTGTGTGTTAAAGTTACGCCCACTGTAGCTGCAGCCATAGAAAGAGCAGTGTTGCATTTAACCTCTTCGATACAGCACTACTGTCAGAATACAAAAAAAAAGGAAAAGGTTTCTCATCAAAGAAATCCATCTGTAGATTATTATCATCATATGATGGGAACAGAACTTTCTCTTGTTTCAAAAAGCCAAAATGCAGCAGCAACAGCAATTCCTTCCGTGGAACAGTACCTTGATGCAGTGGAGGGGCTTGTGTGCATGCAAGAAACAGACTAAATCTATTCCACACCCCATTTAATATGATGAGAAGATATAATTCTAATCCCATGCCGGCTCAATTGTCGCCGGGATTAACAAGGGTCACAAATGAATGCTATGGCTCCTGGGAATCCATTGACAAAATGGGTTACAGGGCTCAACTCCTTCTGCAATGCATCCAGGGCTTGGAGTTGACGAGTGTCTGGAAGATATCCCCCCCCCCAAAAAAAAGTGGGGGGAATCTAGATGAGGGAAAACAACTATTCAATTATGGAAGCCTATTACCAGTCTGAACCATCAAAATGTGGATTTCAAAAACATATGTACCAAATTTGGAAAGAAAATCACCCAGATTTAGAAAATGATGAGCAAAAACTAATAGACCAGAGACATGTTATTTTGAAATACAAGTTCTTCACTGAACTCAAATTACAAGAGATTGTAAGCAGATCAGTGCAAAATCCAGACCAGAGCATAATTTGAGAGGCAGCTAATTTACAAATAGAGAAGCAAGTACAGTAGTGGAGGAAAGAGAAGAGACCAATAAGGCTACTGTGAAACAAAAGGTAACAGCTGGAAAAGATCTTGCAGAACCAATGGCCAGTGATGAATTAACTGAGAAGATTAAAGTTTGAATGAAAATGTCAGAAAGGGTCGGACTGCTAAAATTGAACCAAGTTAGTAAGGAAAATTTGGCTAGAATATTGAAAAAAGTGAATGGAGCTGTCCAAAATATTCCAACAGAAACATTAGCTCAAATAAATCAGCTAATGTATGCAGCAGCTTGTGTTACCACTGAAGAACCGGGTTTGAAAGTCCAAAAGAGTCAAGGATTTAAAAAGGAAAACCAAGATAGAAAATTTGCTTGGAGTTGAAAATTAAAAACATTTGATTGGACAAGAATCTGAGACAAGGAAATCTAAGAAACAGGAAGATCAAAAGCAGCCTGATAACAAAATATGACTTGAGCAACAAGGGAATTGCAGTTATAATTGGAGAGTTGAAACAAAGAGTTGTCATACCAGAAGAGATCAAGCAATATGATAATGCAGTTTCAGCAAAACTGACAGTTTTGAGTTAACCAACATTATTTTTACAAGACCCTTGAAAACAGGTGTGAAGCCCAGCACAAGTGAAAAGCCTAACAGAGAAAGCACTCTGAAGTTTTGGAAAAGCTTGTGCTGAAACAATGAGCAGAATGAAAATGCAATATGGATCAAGCAGGTTGAAAATCTAGCAAAAGCATTCAAAATGAAAGATTTTCAGATAACAAAAGATGCCATACAAGAACAGGCAAAGAAGATCAAAACCCGGAGTGCTCGTGGTTTAGATGAACTCCATAGATTCTAGCTAAAAACTCTAACAAACCTACATGCAAGATTGGCATATCAGATGAATCAGGTATTGGAAACACCAGCAGGTGGAAAATGGTTAACAACTGGAAGGACACTCCTAATTTAAAAGGATAAAGAAAGGGGAATGAACCTTGAAAATACAGACCAATAACTTGTCTATCAACAATGTACAAATTACTCATAGGCATAATTGCAAGCCAGATATATGGACTTTGAAAAACAACAATTTGCTGCCTGTAGAGCAGAAAGGGTGCTGCAAAAACTCAAGATTAATTGACAAATTGGTTTTGAAGAATTCAAAGAAAAGGTGAACAAATTTCTTTATGGTTTGGATTGACTCAGTTCCACATAGCTGGATTGAGAAATGCCTTCACATTTTTTAAATGTTTCTCATAGCTTGTCTGCCGACTGATTTTTGGAAGACATGCTATGATAAACCTGGGGGACATAGTTAAAAATAGAGACATCACCTTTCAAACAAAAATCCGCACAGTCAAAACAATGGTATTTCTGATAGTAATGTATGGTTGTGAGAGCTGGACTATTAGCCTAGTCGAGATATACTTTAGACCTTGCAAAAATTCCCAAGTTAATGAAACTCTGGGATGTTGTGTATGGGTGCCCAGTGGAGCTACACTCAATTTATCCAATAAAATTTCCTTGTGGAACCTGGGGGGGGCTGCCACTCCCACCACCGCCGCTCTCTCGTTTCTGGCGGTTTCCATCTGCACAGGAGCTCTGGCTGTCCGGGCCTCTTACCAGCAGCTCAGAAAGCGCCCATCGGAGCAAAAGGCCCCTTTCCTGGGGAGGGGGAACCAAACCCATATGCCTGCCCCGCCCCCAGGGCCGTGCCCAGCTGCCGTGCCCACCCCCTTAGGGGTCCCTCCGGGAAGGAGACCCTCTCTCTCCCCCTTCCCTCTTTTGAAATTACCTTTCTATTTGTTTACCCGATCTCTTTCTTTGGCCACAAAGCTGTTGCTGTTGCGACTGCGGCTGCTGCTACAGATGCTGCCTGCCTGCTGGTGCTTCAATAGCGCCACCTGCTGCTGCTTCAATAGAAGCACTTTTCTAAGGCGACAAGAAAAAGACACGATTATTTTCTTCAAACCAAGCATGCCCCATGTTTTGAAAACCTGGAGTTTTCAATAATTTCTTTGGAACCGGGCCAGGACAGGTTCAGCCTATATATATATAATTTTAATTTTTAAAAATTAATGCATCTTCCCCTGAACAGGAACCAATGTTTTTCTGGTTGACCGAGGCTCCTGTTTTGTTGGCAGTCTTGACGGGCCCATTATTCTTACTTATGGTACTGACCCGCAGTTATCTTTTCTTCTACAGTATTTACTACCTGTTTCTTTAATGTGTTTATGTTTTACACATTCCTTGACTGTTCAGAGGATCTTAAAACTGGAGATTGTCTTGACATGCCTCTGGTATCCAATCTCATTACAAGTAAGTTTCTAAATATTACTAAATATTTTAAACACTTTGTAAAGTTTGCTGTCTGGTCCTAGGGATTTCCTTCTTTTTTATCTTCCTAAGTAGGTTTTATCTTATTGCCACTCATCGTCTTTTTTCAGGAATCTCCTATTTTTGCTAAGATATTTTCTTTTTCTAAAGGCAGATTTTAAAAAGAAGTATTCATAATCTCTTCATCAGTTGTCATACCAAAGTTATAAAACTTGTTTTTTTCCTACAACTGTTGCCTTTTAAGTTGTAAGTTCTTCCTCCTTCCCACACGTTTCCACTAGAAACTTCATTTGTGGTTTTGTAGAAATCTTTTGCAATGTTTAGGTGCAGAGTATTTGATAATTTTCCTCTCTTACTTCCATTTTCAAGACTTTATCTCCTTTAATTTGCTGAGTGAAGTTTTATCCATCTCAGTAGCTTCTTCTGTTTTACATCTGTTATTTTTATATTCTAAGCAATCATTTTATTGAGAGTCTGATTTATTTGCCTTTTGAGTTTGATTTTTTTTAACTACTGGAATTGTATCTCATGATTGTTTTTAACTCAGTTTTGCTTTTTGACTGGGGGAAAATGTTTGCTAATGATGCTCTCAGATAGACAGCTCTCAGTTTTATATTTTTTTAAAAAGCATGGATCAGTCTCCTTAAAAGATCTTTATGTTTTTGTAATAGAAAAACAATGGAAGAGGTGATAGGAAAATGTGATGGGACCACTATGCCTCCACTTCTAAAATTCTGTGTTTGAGGCAGAACAGAAGCATACTTATTCTTTGTATGTGAAAATCTTGACAGTCACTCCTCTGTGTTTGCAAAAAAAAAAAAAAAAAAGCCTGTCCCTCTTCTCCAGCCTGTCAATGTTAATGTGGTTGAGGAAGGTATGATGGATCTTACTGAAATGGTATGTCCTAAATGATCCCTATTAATAGTGTCTTTTTTTAAATCATAAAGAGATCAGCCAGAACACAAAGCAATTTGAAAGGCTAGAAGAAGAGTTTGGAAAAACAGCAAAGTAATGCACATATTGACTTGGAAATATACAGTAACCATAATGACTGAGCACAAGCCTCATTTAGATGGGATTTTAAAATTGTTCTGAAGTGAGGAAAACAGTCACATCCCCCTGTCAGAAAGACGATTCTAATCACATTCTAGTAGTGATAGCCTTAACCTTAGCTGTCAATCTGCAAACATTTTTTGCATAATTAAATATTTGCAGAATGGTGCATTGACCTGAACCATTCAATAGTGCCAAATTTGTGGGAAGGGATTTGTCTTCTGATTTTCTTCTGAATCACTGATTCACAGTGACTAGGAGAGAAAAAAGTTGGAAAAGAGATGGTTCTTTAAAAAAAAAGTTGCTGAATTTTCAAAAGAATAAAACTGGAACGTTAAAATTTGGTTTTGTAACCATTTCTTAATCTATAATGTATTTTTCCTTGCTGCAACATAGCCTGCAAACTCTGTAAAACTGCCAAAAGATTTCTAATAACTAATTATCTGTAAAGCATTCTAGATTTTTTTTTTGCTGTTCTAAATATGTTTCAGATGTTCTTAAAAAAGAATGATAATGATGGTAGTGAGGATGATAAGCTGCATAACACTCATAAAATATGTAATATAATATAACAGAAGTCTCCTCCCATTACTAGGTAACTTGTTTCCATTGCAAAGCAAAGCACTTAAGCCAGGAGTTCTCAACCTTTTAAACCAGGGGGCCAGGTCACGCTCCTCAGACAGCTTCGCGGGCACTTCCTGGTGTGGTGGAGGTGATGGGGGGCCACATGAAATGGTGTTACAGGCTGCATCTGGCCTACGGGCTGCAGGTTGAGAATCCCTGACTTAGGTGTTGTACTGCTTTGAGTAAGTTACTCGGGGTTTATAATTGGCTTCACTGAATCATTCTGTTTGATCTCAGCATCTTTGTGCGTGGCATAACTTGTTCATTGAACACAACTAGTTGCCAATAAAGCAATTGTGTCATACGTTTCATAATTTCAACTGTCAATCTGCTGCCTCTTAATAGTTTCTTTTGATCTTGTCTTCCTTTGCTCTGGCCATAAAGATAAATTGTCACCTGGGCTGTTACAACAATGAGATTCTCATGGGAATAAATAAAATATGTTGTGAGAAGAAGTTTTATCTGCTGTTGGTGTAAGAAAGTACAGTAATAGTTTTCTTAAGATATTGAAAGTTCATCTGGGAAATACATTGCTTGTTGTGGGGGATTGTGGATCGAACCTGGGAGAAGTGCAAGAAGGCCCAGGAGCCAAAATCAAAGCGGCAGAAATAGGCACTTCTTAGATTGCTAGGTAGCCTAATGAGACTAAAAAGGAGTTAAGTTGTGAGTACAATGAGGAGGAAAATTAGAGTTCATGG
Organism: Bradypodion pumilum; assembly: GCA_035047305.1. Classification (NCBI taxonomy): domain Eukaryota; kingdom Metazoa; phylum Chordata; class Lepidosauria; order Squamata; family Chamaeleonidae; genus Bradypodion; species Bradypodion pumilum. The sequence goes on along the minus strand of JAWDJD010000002.1, from coordinate 101,731,286 downwards.
AATAACCATCGTAGGGGAAAATCAAAGTAGGGGAAGAAGGAGATACGGAATAAGAGGGAAGCAGAAGAGCGGAATGCAAGCATATACTAGGCTGTGTAGAAAGGAGTGGCCTGATTGGTGGTGAAATGTTTGGGGTTGCTTCCAGATGGGTTCAATGGTGGGACAGAGATTACAGGAGGAAAAACTTTCATGCTTGGGAACTCAGTGGCAGCAAAAGCAGGACTGCATAGGAAAACGTCTCTTTGTAAGTATAATTCAGAGCTATGAAGCTCAAATTCAGCCCTGTCTATGCTATTTCTTAGTTTGTTGGAAAACAGGTTGTCTTCAAATCTATTCAGTCCTTTTTTTAGGGGGTGGGGACCCTTTATGGATGGTAAGATTACTATGGCTAGTCTTGACATGCTAGCAGAGAAGCACTGAAATAGTGAAGATTATACAGTACTAGACATTTGTAACATACCTTTAAAAATATGCCGTGTGGGTTTGTTGTGTCCAAGCCTAAATTAACGTGTATTGCTTAGAGCAGTTACGATCAAACTATTACCGCATTGCACCCTCTTTGGTGCAAGGTGCCTTGTTTCTATATTGTTATCATTCTGGTTGGTTCTGCACAGGTTTTCCTGCCCTTATTTGGTCCGGGCAAATGTATCCCTTAGTCTGCCTTCCTGTAGTTATATAAGTGTTACCTCGCCCTCGCCCCTGTTTTTCCAGTGTTCAGTGGTCGTATGTCCAGCCGACACATGTAACTCCTATCTGTACTCAACTCTAATAAACTACCTCTTGTGTAGCCTGAAGTGCTGTCATGTGCGACTCTTCTTCAATACACAACAGGGTTTAACTAGTGAAACATATTTTGTATTAGCTAAATTGTCCATTTACAAATCCAAAGATAAGAAATTTAAGAAATATAATGGGAGAAGTGACTAGATCTTCTATTTACTACAAAATACAGAATGTGACTTTTATTCAACTCGCTGCAATAGTATTTTCCATGAATGAATTTACTTTGTGAATTTTCAGACATTAGGTAATTCAACCTTTTCCTGTTATTTTTTAAAGGTGTGATTTATGTACGACTGTGGATTTTCCTATAATTTTTTGGCTAGGAATCCAGCCAATTTTACCTCTGAATATTTTTCTTAGATCTATGTCCTGTCTTGCTTTAATGCAAAGCTGTAAAGTATTCTTGAGGTCTAAAAAGGTTTATATAGGAAAAGGTTATTTATCATCAAATAACCGAAGATGAAAAATGGAGAAACGAAAAATAAATTATATAATCTGTGTGATCAGACTATGCAGTTATTTAAAGGCTTTGGGGATAAGTGCCAGAATCTTATTAAAATGTTGCCGAATGAATATCAATCACATACGTCAGGGATTCTCAACCTGTAGCCCGTGGCACCATTTCATGTGGCCCCCAACGCCTTCACCACACCAGGAAATGCCATGTGGTAGAAATGGGTAAAATGGCTGTCCGGCCCCTGAAGCTAACTGAGGGAGCATGACCTGGCCCCCGGCTTAAAAAGGTTGAGAACTCCTGACATAAGTGGTTGGATCATTTGATGGGGTGTCCATCATATGACTAATTATGCATTGATTGTGTAATCAATTGCCCAACAGTTTGCCAAGTGGTGCAACTGCTTGTACAATCAGTGTTTTACAAGAAGATTTTGATCACGATTTTAACAACACAGCACACCACACTGTTGTTACTTGAGGTTGCTTTCCTCTTTTATAATGGTAGTCTCTTCCAGGCACTGAATGCACTGGATGTTGTCCTTGGGACAATATGATCTACTTCACCCTGGGTTGAATTACATTAACTGCAACTGTTAAGTGGAATTGTATTAATACCATGCATGTCTGCTGGATGTTGAGAAGCAACATGACATCCACAATGCTTATGCCTTTCTTTGATTTCTTCCTAGTCTCTGATAAACTCAAAACTTTTCAACTTATTGATTTGTAATACAATAATGCCTTGCTTCTTGTTCTTTATTATTTCTTACTGTATGGCCTTCCTCTAGTGGCAACTGCTGAATGTCTCAGTAGAAACATTCTGGGTTGTTATTTTTTTGTCCTTTAAAAAATGTAGGGATGTGGTTTCCCCATGCCCCAGGGGCATGGAACGGCCCGCGCAGAGGCCACTTCGGGAGAACGCTCCTTGAGCCGTGGGCTCTGCGTGCAGAGAAATTAAGGGGGGTGGATAAATGATAGGGTTTGATTCACCCAATTCCTTGACCTGACCAGCGGATCTGCTGAGAGAGCGAATAGCTAACCCAGTTACCCATTAGAGTAATCACTCATCTCCAAGCTCAACTTTACCCCGGGTGTAAACAGAGGCCATGTTTACCCCTGCCCAATCCCCAAACAATGGTGTTTTCCCCGGTCTGTGTTTGGCCAAGTTAATTAATTTCCCTCCGAGAGATTCCCGATTAACCCGAGTAAACAGGTGATGTGATTTCTGTCAGATGACTGTTTTTGCCACCGTTGCGCTTTTACTCCTATATATGATGATGCTTTTTTCCCAATAAACCACTGATCTGATCACGCTCCATATTGCCTCGTATCGTTTCTTGATCAGTCTCCTCCGGGACCTCCGGCCCTCAGCGGCCCCGATTCCTACATAGGGACATAGAAAATGCTAATGCAATAACTGTTGATGAAGTTTGTTCCTGTTTCTGTGTTGTGGTTATATAATCTGGGAGCATTCCGTGTTACTCTTTCCCCCCAATTTACGCCCGAGTAGGGGACAGTAATATCGTTGAGTAATGTAACTATTTTATATCCCTTTCTCTTTCATTACATAGCCTGAGCACATGTGAACTAGACTTTATGAACTCCACAGTCTAAAATGGCCTAAACATGGATTTTTAATTTAAAAGTACAAATATCAGATATTGTACCAGACCAAGATGTATGCAAGACTTCCTCTTTGATTTAATTTGGTAGTTCACAGAGAAATTGGGGAACAAAACTTATCCCCAGACTGTTTTGGGGCAAAACAAACAGTATCTGCCAAATAGCTGAAGATTGCTCTCTGTGCTTAAAATGCTATATATTCTTTACCCCTTTAATCTCAAAATGGACACAGACTATCTTCAAACTGACTTCTCTTCTTCTATTAAGCTTCAAATTGAGGTGGTTTCTGACTGTTAGCCATAGAACTTGATCTCTTTCTTCCAATTTCTGGCTATAATGGCATAATGTAATGTAAGTATTTCGCCCTTAACATTAGGCTGCAAATACAGCCTTCTGGTAATTTCCATGTGTAGCAGTAGATAAAGTACAACATTGCTCAATATAATCTGGTTTGTAACAAATATTATCGTTCAGACTGAAATAATAAGCTACATGGTCATGTTTTCTGTATACTGTTCAGGAATAGCTAAACTAATTTATGCTTCCTGAGTGGAAACAAAATAATGTTTAAATCAGATTAGGAAAAGCCTGCAGTGAAATGTCTTTTGCACACATTTGAAATATCTTTATTTTAATTTATTCTTTCAAAGATACTCCTTTAAATTTATAGTTGAGTATTATTACACTGTGCATAAGGGCCGTGAATGTCACGCCTGTAGAGAATAGCAAGATCAAAGAGAACTCTTTAAAAAGTATCCCTTGATTCCTGCCAATCTCAAGAGACCTCCTATGGTGGCAGGAAGATGTAATTCAGTTTTCATGCCCATTCAGTCCTCATGGTCAACAGGCTGTTGTTGACTGCAGTTCTTTTTCATTTGTGTGGCCTTTTTTTTTACTGAGAATGGGACTTGAAGGGAAAATGAATACATTTCACATAAATAGCCTTTTACCTCTCAGAAAAACACACAAAATAAATAGTAGAATTTCTTTCCATCTAGTCTTTTGGAAGAGATAGTGCTAAAAAGGATTTGTTTTTTGTAGACTAGGAAATGGAGTTTCAGAAACTGAGCTTTCATTTGTGTAAGAATAGTAGATAACTTTGCACAGAAGCATCTACACCAGGGGTTCTCAACCATTCCAGTTGGCCCGCAACTTCGCTCCCGCCACCGCCACCCTTGTCCCTTCAGTTTGGCTTGGCTTGGTGTGTCCCTAATGCCACTCCATAGCAGAGCAGATGTAGTAAGAAGGCTTACAACATCCACCCTGCTGCGGAGCTGTGTTAGGGACATGCCAAGCCAGGCAGAGGGGACAAGGAGGACAACAGTGGAAGCAGCAGACACACACAGTCGGCCTCCTACTTATTTCCAGGGGTCCGCTCTGGCTGAGCATGGGCAAGGACAGCCAGGACCCCTCCTTCACCCATGGCAGGCTGGGAGGCAGAGGTGGTGTGGGGGAAGTATTGGCGGCGGTGACAGTGGCGTGTGGGAGTGTTGGTGGTGCTTGTCAGCAGTGGCAGTGGGGAAGTGTTGGCGGTGGTGACAGCAGCATGGGGGAATTGTTGGTGGGCCAGACTGGTAGCATGGGGGGTGTTGGTGATGGCAGCATGAGGGGAGTGTAGGCAGCGGCGCAGAGTGTGTGTTGGTGCTGGCAGTGTGGGGGAATGTTGGCAGTGGCAGTGTGTGGGGAGTGTTGGTGGCATTGCCATGGGGGGGGGGGTGTTGGCAGCGATGGTGATGGTATGGGGGGAGTGGTGGTGGTGGTGGTGACAAGTGTTTGGGGGAGTGTTGGCAGGGTAGACTGGTGGCTTGGGGGTGTGTGTTGGTGATGGCAACATGGGGGGAATATTGGCAGTTGCATGGGGGGAGTGTTGGTGGGCCAGACTAGTGGTCCCCCTGCTGCCTCCACTGAAGGCGGTGGTGGCGGTGCGGGGGAATGGTGGGGACTCAGGGTGGTACCACCACCACCACCACCACTGAAGGCGGTATCAGCAGTGGCGGGGAAAACACCAGTCCAACTCACCAACAGTCTGAGGGGACGTGATCCAGCCCCTGGGTTAAAAAGGTTGAGAACCCCTGATATGCACAGAAGTTTTGAAAACTATTTGTTAAGGTACTGCTTTCATTGGCTGTGGGTGTTTAGTGTATGAGAACCAAGACAATAGAACAGCCGAAAGGTTGGCTTAACACATCTTTATTGCATGATGGTCCGGGGGAACATGTGGTAATGGCGGATGAACAGCTCAATATATACTGTGGCTATACATTTGAATGTGGCTCCTCGATAGCTTATAGGCTACTGTCTGCGTGACGTCATTCCCCGTCACGCCCTTCTTGTCCAGGTGAGGTGATGGCGGGAATCTTCCCGCGCTGTAGGTATTTGGGGAATTGGAACCATGTGAGCTGGGCGCTCGCTATTGCCCCTAGTGGTCACTAGCTCGCGTCCTGATACAGAAGGTTACAGTGTTACAGCTGATGATTATTATATCCACTCATCCGGGTGTTACATTCTTAAAGGCACAATATTCCAAACACAACATCCCTCCCCCCTAGGATGAGACGAAGTCTCTCATCCAATATGGTTTATTGCAAGCGCGTTTTGGGCGCAAGGCTGGCTGGCTTGTCCCAGGGGCGCTATCACTTCTGTGTTCCCTGGGCTCTTGTCCTGCAATGGGAGAGGGAGACTCGTTAGTGACTTGCCGCGGCTCTGCGGCTTTCGGGGTAGGGGTAAATTCCATTGTCGGAAAACCGGGGGCACTGGGGGCTAACGAAAAACCCCGCTTCTCACTTGGATGGGTGGGGGACCACTCCGAAAACCCCTCCCGGTTTTGTAACTCAAAATCGAAATCATCTTCTGGGGTATCTGTGGGGGTATCCCTCAGGATATCTGCGGGGACAAACTTATTCCCTTCCCCCCTTGGTGGGGACCACTGACCCCCCCTCTCCTCCCCCTTGGGCTAAACGGGTGGGGTAGAACCCTAACGTTGAATCCTGTTCCGCGCTGTCCGCGCTCTGGTTCCCGGAAACCCGACGCCGGAGTTGGTCTGCGTGCCGCCTCCAGAGTAGACCTGTGCTGGTCTCGACGCAGTACGACACGGACCCGTTTGCCCAATGACTACGCCCGGCATCCAGGCTGGCCCTGCGCTAGCGTAGTTTCTGCAATGGACCGGGGCGCCTATTTCGAAACTCTTTGTGCCCGCTAACCCAATGTTCCTCCCAGTGTCTTCCACCCTCGAAAGGTCTAACCTAGTCAGTACCGTGGTCAGTTTTCTACGTATTAGGAGCTCTGCGGGCGAGTATCCTGATGCTAGGGGGGTCACCCTATATCCCAGCAAAAACTGGCACAACTGCAGGTTCAAATCCCCGGGGCCCATGCGCCTCAGCGCGTCTTTGGTGGTACGCACGAGGCGTTCTACTTGGCCATTCGTCGCCGGGTGGAAAGGCGCGGAGGTGATGTGCCAGATGGCGTTGATTTTGGTGAATGCCCTGAACTCGGCGGACGTGAAGCAGCTAGCGTTATCGCTAATGAGCGTGTCGGGTATGCCGAACGAGCTGAACACCCTGCGCAATTGTTTAATTGTTGCAGCTGAGGAGGTGCTCGCAACCGGGATGACCTCCAACCACTTGGAGTAAGCAGTCACTATGAGGAGAAAAAGCGATCCTCTGAAAGGGCCCGCGAAATCAATGTGCACGCGGGACCACGGCCCCTTTGCCGCATCCCACTCCCTGTGCGGAAGTCGAGCCTCTTCGGGCCGGGAGCTCTGGCAACTCTCGCAAGTGCCATGTGCTCGATATCGGCGTCCAACTGGGGCCACCAGAAGTAGCTCCTGGCCAGAGCCTTGGAGCGGACAATTCCAGGGTGGCTGACGTGCAGCAGCTTGAGCACTCTTGCTCTCAGGGACTCAGGGACGACCACCCGCTGGCCCCACAGGAGGCAACCCCTCTCCATGGACAGTTCTAACTTTTTCCTGAAAAACGGGGCAAATTCTGCCGCCGGGGAGGACGTTGGCCACCCTTTCTGCACCCATGAACTAACCAGGGCCAACGTCTTGTCCCTGCCCGTCGCCTTGGCGATCTCTGCGGGCACTACGGGGGGGTGAATCTAGGACCTCTATCATGAGCACTTGGTGGTCTTGTTCCACCTCGCACACGTGGCTGCCTGTGTGGGGGAGGGGAGACCTCGACAGGGCGTCCGCGTGGCTTATGTCCTTTCCAGGGCGATACACCAGCGCGTTCTGGTACGCGTTTAAAAAAATGGCCCACCTGAGCATCCTAGGGGACAGAATCTGTGGCGTGGGCTTGTCTGCGGTAAAAATGCCTAGCAGGGGCTTGTGGTCAGTGACGATGGTAAAGGGGCGGCCATAGAGGAAATCGTGGAACTTCTTCATCCCAGCAATTATTGCTAATGCCTCCCTGTCTGTCTGTGCGTAGTTACGCTCTGCCTTAGACAGGGACCTGGAGTAGAACGCCACTGGGGCCTCCCGCCCGTTCTCCAACACGTGGCACAGGACCGCCCCCACCCCCACTGGAGATGCATCACATATCAGAACCACTGGTTTCTTGGGGTCAAAATGAGTTAATATGGCGTCTGAGGATAATAGTTGTTTCAGCTCATTGAATGCCCTCTCCTGGGTCTTCCCCCATTTCCCCGCCTCGTCCTTTTTTAGCAACTTATGAAGTGGCTCTGCTACCGACGCCTTTCTAGGCAGGAAGGAATGGTAGAAGTTTAAGAGCCCTAGGAACGACTGCAGTTCGGGCTTGGAGGTGGGGCGAGGAGCATTTTGAACGGCGGCCACCTTTGATTCGGAGGGTTTAATGCCTGCAGGGGTTACCCGAAAACCCAGGAACTCAACCTCTTTTGCGAAGAAGACGCATTTGTCTTTCCGCAACCTTAACCCCGCCTTTTCAAATACCGTCAGTACTTTGTCTAGTCTCTCAGCCAGTTCTGACTCACTCCCCCCCGTTATCAATACATAATCAAAGTATGGCAAGACCCCCTCCAGACCCTTTAAGAGGCGTTCCACGAGTGATTGGAAAATACCTGGCGCCGAGTTTACGCCAAATTGCAGGCGCGTCACCTGAAACGCCCCCTTATGAGTGACTATCGTCTGTGCAGCAGCTGCAGCTGGGGTTACCGAGAGCTGCTGATAAGCCTGCGCCAGGTCAAGCTTTGCGAAACACTTTCCCCCATGTAACCTGGCCAACAGGTGGCTGACTACCGGCACCGGATACACATTTGGGCGTATCGCCTTATTAATGGTACATTTGTAATCAGCGCATATTCGAACCTCCCCGTTGGCCTTAAGCGCTGTTACAATCGGAGTTTCCCACTCCGCGGAATCAACAGGAACAAGGATCCCCTGGCCCACCAATTTGTCCAGTTCCGCCTCTGTTTTGTCCTTAAGTGCAAAAGGCACCCTTCGCGGTTTGAGTCTTATTGGGCGGACCTCCGGATCCAGGTCGAACGCGACTGGGGGCCCCTTGAATTTTCCGAGTCCCTTCTTGAACACTTCGGGATGCGCGTTGCACACCTCCTGTATTGGGTCAGTCCCAACGGCATGCACCCCCCCGTGAACAAACCCAGGGGCTTAAACCATTGATCCCAAGGAGGCAACAACTCCCCCCTTTGAGAACAACCAGGGGAAGTTCCGCAGCGTGCTGCTTGTATTGGACCTTGAATTTTCCAACCCCCAACACCGGAATGCTATTCCCCTGCACGTCCCGCAGCGTAGACCTCAGTTGGGGGAAATTCCCAAAAACTCCCTCTGGGAAATGATGGAATATGAGGAACCCGAGTCTATCTCCATCTTAACAGGGACCCCTTGCACCAGTACCTCAACAAAATATCGTGGGTGTCCTAAGGACACGCTGTGGACTGCCGTGTCGTCGTGGCTGTCGTCGGAGATGCGGCCCACGCCGTCCTGCTTCCTCGAGGGCCGGACGCCTTCCTGGCCTTTCGGTGGGCGGTCTGTTGAGCCTCTCTGGTCCCTGCGCCGCCGTCTGCAGACTTTGGCTATGTGGCCTCGACGCCCGCAGTTGTGGCACTCGGCCTTCCTGAATGGGCACTTGATGCGGTCATGGAGCGCCCCGCAGCCATCGCAACGCCGGCCATCCTTCCGCACCTTCCGGATGTCCTCGTCCTCGCTGCTCTCCGTGGAGGAGTGTGGTGCCCGCCTGGCCGCTTGCACTGAGCCCGCTGCCTTGTCGGGTTGTGGGGGCCTTGCTCTGAACCCCTTAACCCCGGCCCTCGTGGCTTCCGCCGCCTGCGCCTCCTTCACGACCTCTTGCAGCGTCGGGGCTGGCTCCTTGTTCATCAGCTTTCGCTGAACCTCCTCATCCCACAGGCCGCACAGCATGCGGTCCCTGAGGGCGATTTCCAGGTTCTCCCACTTGCATGGGCCGGCGGCCAAACGGAGGGCCGCTGCGAAGGCAGCCACGGACTCACCAGGCGCTTGGACTCTCTTCCAGAACGCGTCCCGAGCCGAAAACATTGAAACCGAGGGCTGGAAATGGTCGCGCATCGCTTTCAGGAGCTGCTTGACCGGCAATTCGTTCACCTTCTTCGGAGACACCAGGTCCACCAATACCTTCATGGCAGGAAACCCGAGCATCCTGATGAGAATGGCCCTCTTCTTCCCCTCGTCTGAGATGTCGGACACCATCAGTGCGCTTTGGAAGTCCATCTCGAACAGCTCCCATTCTTCCGGTTTGTTGATGTTGAAACCAGCCTGCGTTGTCTTGATTCCGTGGGGATCCATTATCCCACCTTCGTCGCCAATTTAGTGTATGAGAACCAAGACAATAGAACAGCCGAAAGGTTGGCTTAACACATCTTTATTGCATGATGGTCCGGGGGAACATGTGGTAATGGCGGATGAACAGCTCAATATATACTGTGGCTATACATTTGAATGTGGCTCCTCGATAGCCTATAGGCTACTGTCTGCGTGACGTCATTCCCCGTCACGCCCTTCTTGTCCAGGTGAGGTGATGGCGGGAATCTTCCCGCGCTGTAGGTATTTGGGGAATTGGAACCATGTGAGCTGGGCGCTCGCTATTGCCCCTAGTGGTCACTAGCTCGCGTCCTGATACAGAAGGTTACAGTGTTACAGCTGATGATTATTATATCCACTCATCCGAGTGTTACATTCTTAAAGGCACAATATTCCAAACACAACAGGGTGTCTCCTGGTTTTTCCTAACAACTGAGAATATTTTCTTAAGTTTATTCTAACAGTTGTCCTTTAAGCTTCCATAAATTTGTATCATTAACACACACACACTTGCTATTAAATCAAGCCAAATTCTTTTTATTAATTTTTTGTGTGTTTTCAAATTGTTGAATATCTGCAGCTGCAAGGCTGAACACTTAAGCACTCACAATGGGCTAGTCTTTTTCATTTGGTTCATGTTAAATTAGTACAGCTGGCAAATAATGAGTTTCAGTTGTGCCTAAACAGTATAAAATGAAAATAAATCAAATTGGTTTTAAAATTGCAAAATCTTCACAACTTGAATTTTCAAGTACAGTATAATAGAAAGTTCAGAAGTTTTGGTGTTAACAAAGAAAAATAAGAGGAAATACCTATTTGGTTTTACCTAATCCTAATATTCCTTTAAAATAAAACCTAAGTTTTCTACCCCATTCCTGTCATTTAGTTGCATTCTGGCTGCTTGTTGTTCTAAGAGGGGTTTTCCCCCATGTTTTCCTTTAGTTCTTGCCAAAAGACCAATATGTCTGTTGAATCTCATGATGAGATTCATGAAGATCCATTTTGAGATATTTACACTGTCAAAATTGCTTTCCTGGCTTAAGTATCATGGTGCTCTTTGTCAAAAATGGTACATTCACACAAATTAAGATAAGCAGTACTGTACTTAACTTCCCAAATATATTGTATTCGATGCATAGACACAGAGAATTTTGTGGTGGCTAATTTCCTTCCTGTCCCCAGTTCTCCAAACAAGCAGTAAATTGATGCAAACTTTCCTCAACAGTACCACAAATCTCCAAATACACAATCCATACCTGTCAAGTATCCCGAATTGGCCGGGAAATCCCATATTTTGGTGCGAGTTCCTCCCCTTTCCCAGCGCCATCCCATATTTAGAACGGCGGGGGGAAAGGTTACTATGTGCATGTGCAGAACCCATCTGCACATGCACAAAGGGGTTCTGTGCATTCACAAAGGAGTTTTTCCTGAGCATGTGCCCTCGGGCCGAAGCAGTTCCTGTATTTTCCAGGGCGGTGCTTGACGGGTATGACACAATCAGAATAGTAATGTTTTAAAGCTTGAAATACTTTTATGTGTACAGTTTATGTTTACTTTTATGTGTACAGTTAGTAGTTAACACTGGATTATATCACTTATGTAAATTTTGTGTAGCATTATTGATCATATGCTTTTCAAAATCATTCTTAGGAAGCTTTAGGGTTTTCTGTTCAGTTTTTAATAAAATAAATTCTTACAATTAATAAATGAAGTGGTAGATTGTTTCTGGGCTGTACAAACTGCTTTTGGGCTTGATGATAATTTGTTCTTTAACAGCAGCAAAAGAAAATATAATTTGTAAATAATATATTCATGAAGCATTCTAAGGTACCTTTTCCTGTTATATTAGTGTTCAGTGACAAGAATATTATTATTTTTTCCTTGAATAAGTGAAATCATTCAATTCATTCTGTAGAAATACAGCTAGTTAACAGTATGTTGAGTAAATGTTTAAGCAAATTCATTTACTCTGGATCAAAATCCTAATAGGATTCTGTCCACATAGTTTAAATTTGAGAAGACTAACAAATTGGGTGCCATTATAGAATCATAGGAAGGGGGCCTATAAGGTCATTGAGTCCAGTCCCATCATCAGTGAAGGAATCCAAACTATATCTGACAGATGGTTGTCAAATGTTCTCTTGAATGCCTCTGTTATTGGAGCACTCACCCCCTCCTGAGATAATTGGTTCCATTCTTGTACTCTTTTAACAGCTAGCGAATATTTCCTGATATTCAGCTAAAATCTGTTTTCCCTTAATTTGAGTCCCATTATTACCTATCCTGCACTATGGGGTGATCAAGAACAGATCCTCTCCCTCCTTTGTACCCCAATTTTGAATTATTTGAAAAGTGGTAATATATCTCCTTCTCAGCTTTCTTTTCTCAAGGTTAAACATGCATAGTTCTTTCAGTCTTTCTTCCTAAAGGCTTGGTTTCATCCTCGTTGGCCTCCTCTAAACATCTTCCAGTTTTTTGGCACCCTACTTAAACTGCACACAGTACTCTAGATGAGGTGTAACCAGTGCCAAATAAAGAGGAACTAGTACTTCACTGGATTTAGAGACTATACTGCTATTAATGCAGGGCCACCAGATAAGGACTCACTCGAGAAGGCCTTGATGCTGGGAAAGATTGAAGGTAAAAGGAGAAGGGGATGGCAAAGGATGAGGTAGCTGGATGGTATCGTTGACACAATGGGCATAGACCGGTGTGGGCTGCGGAGAATGGTAGAGGACAGGCGCGTCTGGGGAGCAGTGGTCCAAGGGGTCACAAAGGGTTGGACTCGACTGTGTGACTGAACAAAAAAAAAATAGTTTTTGCCTTTTTTGCAATCACATCAAATAGTTGGCTCATATTCAGCTTGTGATCTACAAGAATTCCAAGATCCTTCTCATTCATAGAATTACTGAGCCAAGTATTCACCTGTCTTGTAATTACAGTGGAACCTCATACAACAATCGCCCCGTACAGCAAAGAAATTGCATAACAATTAGGTGGTTTTTTTTGGGGGGGGGGATGGCATCCCGCATAACAATTTTCCCTATGGAAAAAATCGTACAACAAATTTTCAATGGGAAAAACCACTTAGCAATTAAAAAAACATATGATGCATCCCATAGGAAAAATCACTATGCGATGCATGCATCGTTTAGCAATTGTTTCATCCAACAACGAGCATTGCACTACCATCCCAGCTTTTGATATCTACTGTATAGTTCAAACTTCCATCAGTTTGATACCAGGTTAACTCACCAGTTCAAATGAAACGAGTTTCAATAGGGAAAAATAGAAAGGAAAATTCAGTGCACAACTATAAAAGCTAGCTTGAATGTAGTACATGTAAAAAGGATCTAGGGGTCTTAGTTGAGCAATAAAAAGGGGGAATGCTATACAAGAGCGTAACAACAGAAATACAATGTTCAGATCATGGAAAACAATGGTACTCTGTATTCTGCTTTGGTCAGACTTATCTGTAGTATTGTGTCCATTTCTGGGTTCCACCATTTAAGAAGGATATCAAAAGCTGGAATATGTCCAGAGGAGGGAAACCCCAATTTAGAAACCCAGAGCTGTGAGAAAAGGTTGAGGAAATTTGGCGTGTTTATCCTGGAAAAGAGAAGGTTGAGGGGTGACATGATAGCTGTCATCAGGTATTTGAAAAGTTGACATGTGGAAGATAGATTAAGCTTGTTTTTTGTAGCTCAAGAGGAAAGGAAAAGATCCAATGATTTTAATTTAGAAGAAAGGAACTTTCAACTAAATGTTAGGGAGACCTTATCAGTGAGAGTCATTCAATAATGAAATTGACTGCCTTGGAGAATAGTTGACTTTTCTTTATTAGAGATTTTTAAGCATAGTTGAGTTGTTACCAACATTTGTAATGCATAGGTTGGGTGGTCACCTATCAGGGATGCTTTGGCTGTGGATTTCCTGCCTTTCCACGTGACTGATTTGACTCAGTGACTCTTGGGGTTTCTTCCAAATCTATAATTCTATGGATCTGTGAAATTATTATGTGAACCTCCACTGCAGACTGATGTTGGACAATTTATCACCCCTTCTACTGATGATAAATATGGTTATATCAGATCATCTCAACTTGTGGATGGAACGTATCACCAGAACAGGGAAAGGTTAGTTCTCTCTCCCTGTACATCTCTCCCCACACCCTTACAACCTACTCTGGACTGTTGGTGGAATAATCTAAAACAGATTTAAGGAAGAATGCTGTAGGATGTAGGGGAGGAAATGAGGGAAATTACCTTGAGGAAAAAGTCACTTTATGTAACACAGTACTCAATTTTATTTCAACCAATGTAACATTATTTGTAGTGAAACTGAATTGTATAGATCAGGGGTTCCAAACCTTTTTACGCTGTGGGCCTGACCACACACCCTGGACAGCTGAGTGGGCCAGATCAGGCCCCCTCAAAAGTAAATGTGCCCACTTCCGCATTTACGACAGCTGTGGGTGCATTTACAGCTGTTGTTAACACATGTGTGGGCATGTTTTACAGCTGTCATAAATGTGCCCACTTCCTGGTGCAGCGGCAGTGGGCCGCATGAAACAGTGCCACAGGCCGTAGGTTTGGAACCCCTGGTATGGATGAAGTGTTAAATGTTATGTTCAGTGTGCTGTCAATGGAGCATGTGTAGGATTATGCTCTAAAATGTAGCAAGTGACAGGGCACCTAGCCCATCATATCTGAGTGAACTCTTCTCCCCTCTGTAGATTCAAACTCCTGACCTTTACCTTTGCAGCCAGGTGCTCTGACACACTGAGTTGTTACCAGCACTGCAACACAACTGCTCTGTGATAAATTGCATATTGTTGCAGTCTTGTAAAATTCATTGGAGCTGGAATCCAATAGAATGGTAATGGAAGGAGAATCCATATTCCCATAGTTGCACTGCAATATGTCGTTGCACATGCGACTGTGCACTTGGTTTTGTAAGAGCTTCTGAAACTCATTATAACAAAAATAATATTGTGTGTGATCCTTATTGTTACTCTGAAAATGCAGTTACTGAAGCAACAGATCATTCAATACAGACATGGATTTTAAAGCAGTTCAGAGGCTTTCTTAGCAGATACAGTAGTTGTAATCTCTTCTTTTTTTTGCAATGTGTTTTAAGATTTGATTTGAGAAAACCTCAAAAACATAGGTTTAAAAAACTTTTAAAAGCCTAAACAAACTTTGAAAAATATCCTCCATCTTTTGTCTCCTCCCACTATGTTTTCTCATTGAGCCAAATATTTCATTTGATTGTGAATTATTCAAAGTATGACAGAATGGCTGAAGAGTTGAAAGGTTCAGGAAGGTTGATGCTCAGGCAATCAGTGCTGCTCATTAAGTGCTAACGTGATGTGTAGCTATCCCTCAAATGGAGCTTGTGGAAGTTATTAGAGCTTGCATCACTGTTATTAGATTGTCTTTGTGTAGGATGGGTTATGTCTGGTACCCTGTTCTTAGTTGATTCAAGTTCTTATGTGGGTTGATAGGACTTCTTTTAGTATACATCTGAGTGCAAAACGTGCAATTCAAAAAAGTCTTTGCTGTTAGAAATTGATAGATGTAAATTGGGAGAAACAGAGGAAAAATAGACAGATTATGTTTGTCTGTTTATTAAGAATTTAAACTATGAGCAGTATTGTATAACACAGTTGGTATACGGGTTTTAAAGGGCGGAGAAGCTGACAAGGCATTTGTGCAGTTGAAAAGCTTTTTTTAAAAGCAACATCGGTGGGTTGAGTTTTGATCTTTTCAGCCTATTATTGCTTCCAGGTACACCTCCATCAGTTTAATTTATTTCTGTTGCACGCAAGTGCTAGTGGATCACAATTTGGAAATATTGTTGGCCCAGGTGACTCAGTCAGGATTAGGATTCAAGCAGTGGCAAAGGGTTAAATCATCCTACTCTTCTGCACTGGTTCCCAGTCGGGATTGGGTCTTCCCTTAAGTAGAAAAGAAGGAAAATGTGGTACTGTACTTTTTCACCAGTTTTCCTAAAGCAAAGAAATGGAATGCACTTTTCTCTGTATGATATCACCTCTTTTGGATGTATAAATAGAAAGGCAATTTTCTATTGTTCAATTCAAAACAACTTTCTTGGCACCTTAGTCATGGTGGCTGTTTAAATTAATACCATGGTTAACACCTAAGAGCTGACTGAAGGAAATATGCATGTAGAATGGATAACTCAAATTACTCTTCTTCAATCAGAGAGACATATGAAATTCATCTCCATGTTCTGCAAATGGAGTATGATCTTCAGTTCTTCCTCCGTTCCCTGGATAAATTCTTCCATAAAAGGTTAACCCTGTTCCGATACCTCCTTGTGGGAAATGTTTTCTTTTTGTTCCTCTCCTAACGGATTTGGACATCATTGGCGACAGTTCAGTTAGGTTTCGCTTTTGTTAGCTGAATTATTACTGTTGAGAAGTTTAAGCTAGAACTGAAACATTGAAATGAAATATCTTTTTGTCTATAAGAGTTGTATGAATGAATAGTGCAGGGATAACATAATTAAAATTCAGTGCTTTCCTGAGTTATTTCACCATTACTCCTCATAAACATTTCCAGCACTTGACTTAGATTTGTTTGAAAAACACAGCATGCACTAATATTTGTCTTAATTTGGGCACTATACATTGACCTCTAATGGCCTTTGTAGAGAATAATTTACAAATATTAGTCCACCATATTAATTTTTTCTCCACTCTTAACCCTTGTAGAACAAAATACCATTTTACAGTGTGTTTGCTACGTTTTTCACATTCAAGCTAGAGATATAATAGGTGGCACAATGTGATGCGAAATTGTACTTTTGTGGTGTTATATATATTTTCTAAAAAAAAGAAGGCTGTATTACTTTTGTTTCCACAGCAAAAAGTAGCAGGTTTATTTCTTTCTTTTGAAAATATATATGTGTGCTACAGCATTTTTGAATCCAACAAATGCAGGAAGGAGACGATACCTTTTTAAGGTCATTTTAAAAGTTCCAAACTTTGCAAGCTTTCGTAATTCATGGCTACTTCTTCAGGCTTCATGGCATGGAGTCCCAGCCAGGTTTATTCTTAGATGTTATGTGGGAAAACAGACAGCAGCTTCCATCTTTTTAGAATCCAAAGGAAGGAAGCCAGGGATTTAAATCACAATCTGTACCTAAAAAAGTGTCTCCCTCCTGCATTTGTTTGATTTTATGGATGGGTCACAAGGCTTAATTTTGTTTACTGAACCACTGAGCATTTTTGAAGGAAGTGAGGGGGAAATTCTTGCAGCCATGCATAAACTACCATGCCATATTTGTTGTCTATCTGCTTAAATGAATGTAGTTAATTGAACTCTATCTGTATAAAATGCTAGAATGTAAAGGAGGAGAATTCTCAAATGCTGATCCACACTCTGTAATTTCAAGGGTGGAGCAGCATCAATAGTATTAGCTTTGGAATGAGGTGGGAGGAGAACTCTATACCTCCTATAGCGAAAGAATATTATCCAAGTAATTAAACCTGGCACAAGTAAAAGTCTTCTGCGTACCATCCAGTTGTTGAAAAGAAAAATGTATTAGTAAGTAATGTATTTTTTTTTAAAAAAAATCTTGTCTATTTTGTAATATTGTTCTTACCATATCAGCGGCAGTCTCTGTTTTACGTGTCATTTGAAAGTTTATTCTCTAATTCTTTTCCTGTGCTTCCAGTCTGCACTTATTAGGTGGAAGAAAGGGTTGTTTATTTGTATTCATTACTTCTAAACTTCTTTCTTTTTGTTACTTACAAGAGTGTTGTAATAATTCCAGAGCAGAGCACAACCTAAAACTGCAATAAAGACAAATAATCTTTAATTTACCTATTTTGATTTTAAAGCTAATTTTAGCCAAATAATTTTAGAAATCTATCTAACTGCCAAATTATTAGGTGCATTTTGTAGGTATTGAATTGGCCTGCCTATTTAATTCCCTCACATACCTAATTTGATCCTTTCATAATCATGTTAGTTGTTGATTATTCTTGGAATAAAAGAAAGCTGAATTGGAAGCTGATGAGTTTGATATCCAAAAACATTTTTGGTTGACACAGAATGGAGACTTGTGTTTTCTTGTCCAGCTTCCTCTAATGTTAACCGAGAGATTGTGCTGGAGAAATGCTAATTCTCTTCTGTAATAAATAGTGATTTAAAATGTTATATTCACTTAAAATTGTGTAGGTGGAATCTAAAATATTGTGGCAAAATTCTAAAAAAAGATAAAATGTTGCACATTTAGCATTCTGATTTTCAAAAGTTTATATGTGGTGAAACATTTTTAACACAAGTTCAAGCACAGAAAAATAATATCCCAAAATGTGAATAAAATATGTGTATTTCATATAACTTACTATATGATAACTAATAATCAGAAGAAAGCTTTTTTTAAAAAAAAACACCTTTTGTTATATAATTCCATGAATTGTTCACATTAATCCATGTTGTACAAACTAGAGCGTTAAATTGTAATGAGCTTGTTCTTTCATAATTTTGTAATATTATACTGTAAATTTCTTTGATTAGTAGGGTGGTTTACATACATTTTTCTTTTATAGCAATATTAGTAGAAAAATTAGAATGTGCTACAGATTACTCTACAAATAAACATTAATGGGATTAGTAGGATTTGATAATAAAATTGTATGTATGAAATAAGTTCAGAAAATTATATAAAAGAGCTAATATTCAAGTATCTTTATCTTGATTGTTGTAGTCAATCAGTCTGAATCATTCAGGTAACCTATAAATTTTTGTTGCAATATATGTTAATACTGTCTTCAGTTAAAAGAAAAGGATTTATGTCGAGCACAGCCATAAAAGACAAAAGCTTCTATTGCTATATATTGTTATCAGTTCTACTTATTCAGAATCTGACACATTGCCTTCATTTCAGCAAAACAATTTATTTAAAATATTTAGTAGTCACTCCTATGTATTAGTTTAGAACAGCTTACAGAGTGAAATCAGTAAGGCATTAGCATGTCTTTAGAGCTCGAGATACGAATATGTATGTAGCCAAACAAAATGTGTATTATTTAATCTGCAAATTTTAAAGGATTTTTACATGCTCTTAATTTCCATTAAGGAAATCACTGTGTACAGGAAAACACTTTAAATCCACTATAATGTGTGAGAAAAGAATTTCTGTGCACAATTTTAGGTATGTTTGTTCAGATCCAAGGTCCATTGCATTGATTCACAGCTGTATAGATAATATTGCAGCCTGCTGCCAATGTGTCATAACTTTATCTCCTAGACAAGATTCTGCTTAGTACGTATGGGATGCACAAAAGTGAAAACTCTTGTTTTAGGATAACGTATATTGAATGCCATGCCAGGGTGCCATAAACAACCAACTTTATTTCACATGTAAATTCAAAAAAAAAATCTAAATTTTCACTATAGCTCCCATGGCCTTTGGGTTCTGGAACTTTTCGTTCAAAAATGTAAACTTTACAAAATATGTGTAGCAGTTCTAGGCAAATACACTGACAAAATGTTAAGATATAGGCTTTGCATACATCTGTGAAAACCTTTGAATTTTAGGATCTGGTGTGGGTAAGCTATGCAGTTCTAGGGTGACCACAGAAGAAGGGAACAGTAAACCTCTTTTGAGTATTGTCTACCTAGAAAACCCTTTAAAGAGTCATTGTAAGTCAGAATTGTCTTGGTGGCTCATTATTATTATTATTTTGTTTTTGTTTGTGTGAAATAGACAGTGTTAAAATGTATGATAATATGAATACAAAAACTCATTATGAGAAAAATAACCAGCAATGAGCAGTTCTTACCATGTGTTTCAGGTGAGAAAAGATGCAGTGCGTGATTTAGAGAGTAAATTGACTAACTTAACAAGAGCAGTGATAGACCCATCGGAGTTCACCCAGCATATTATTCTGCTGGTCGGAGAATCTTATCTGAATCAGGATTCTGATCAAAACGCTATTGTTGATAGGAAGAGGAAAGAAAATTTTCCTAATTTATCTGTCCTCTTAAACCACACCACAGCAATCCCCCCCCCCCCCGCTTTGTGGAACAAATTTGTGTGGGCAAAGAGGACTTTAGTGAGGGGGGGAATTCAATTTTCTCCATTCTCTCTGATCTGTCCCACCAAACCAAGCTTCTATCTCAGCTACAAGTAGACCTTTTGAGAGTCAGCCCACTGTCTTATTGCCGTGATGGCGAACCTTGGCACTCCAGATGTTCTTGGACTTCAATTCCCAGAAGCCCAAGCCCCCTGTGAATCCACATGAATGGATTTACTGCGATTCATCCGGCCCACACTGCCCTTGTCGCTCCCGGAAGCAGAAGTAAAACGTGCCCGTACGGTTAAGACTTCCAGGTTAACCCTTCCTCTGTACGGGCACGTTTTACTTTCGCTTCTGGGAGCGACGAGGGAAGTGCAGGCTGGAAGAATCGCAGTAAACCCATTCATGTGGATTCACAGGGGGCTTGGGCTTCTGGGAATTGAAGTCCAAGAACATCTGGAGTGCCAAGGTTCGCCATCACGGGTCTAATGTCTCTTCCAAATGGAGCATTTTTTCACCTAAAAGTTCCAAGTTCTGCACTACTATTAAAAGTATTTGTTTTGCCATCTGTATGTTATGTTTGCTTTGCCTCCCTTTTTAAAAAGGCAGTGCTTTTTCCTGGGACTTTCAGATCATTTTAGTCTCCCTTTCGTTATTCATGTCAGAGGCACCACCAGCATATAATAACATACAAAGCTAAAATTAACACATCTAACAACAAAATAGAGTTAAAAAGGGCTAGATGACATCTGGTTATATCAGTCTCTCCTAAATGTGTGTGTGTGTGTGTGTGTGTGAATGTTTCACAATATTGTACCTCCTATTAAAGTTTAAATTAGCACTTTAAATGATTGTAATTCTTCTTCTTCCGTGTCTAGGCCAGATGTAAAACTGCCAAAATGAAGACACCTTTTGTTGAGTTCATTCTGCAGTTCCTTTCATCTGACCTAGTGTGAGAAAGATTAGCCAGCAACATAAGGTTGCCATTGCCCAGGGTAAGCCCGATTGTGATTCAAAAATACCACAATCTTCGAGGAGGTTTTTTCTGTGTACCCCTTTATTGCAATAAAGCAGCAGCAGAGACACTCAAGCAAGAAGGTACATATCTTAATTATTTCTTAAATAGTCTGTTGAAGATTTCTTAAAGAAAAATAGTTTTCTTAAACAGCAGAGAAATATATTTTAAAAGATTTTTGGAATAGTTGCTGTGTTAGTCTGTGTTTCAAGCATATCAGAGAATAAACAAAAATTAAAACAAAAACGCTGTAGCACTTTGAAGACTGTTATATTTTAATGTTATCTTTCGTGGATCAAGTCCACTTTGTCAGACATCGGAGTGAGACTTCAATCTGCCCTTGGTAGAGAGAATATAGCTTCCCCATCAATCTACTGCTTCCAATTACATAGTCTATTTGGTTTGTGTATTGACCATCTGATAATGTCCAAATGTACAGCCATCTTGTTGATTGATTGAGCTATGTACACTGATACCTCATACAACGTCCAAACTTGGTTCCACAAGTTTGGACTTTATACAGATTTGGACTTTGTATGAGGCATGCAAAATCCTAGCCATGATGCCTCATACAATGTCCAAATCCTTGCCGCGATGTCTCATACAACGCCATTTCCATAGAGATACATTGTACTGTAACAGCACAGACTTCAGGGCAAAGTCAAGGAAATCAGACAGGAAACTGACAGAACTTTAAGAAATCATTCTCTAAAGGCTAAATACATTACAAAAACATGTCAAATAACCCTGATTGTCCAAGAACCTGAAGAATGCTGTGAAAATCCCAGGAATGCTTCTAAAAATTCTGACAAAAAAAATTCAAAAAAATCCAAAACCGCGCTCAAAACCACTCCTAAACACTTCGCTTCGTGCAAAACCCACACATGTGTCCTGCCTTTTATATTGCCCAGGCACAGTGCAACCTGGGAAAACCACCAATGCCTCATACAAAGTTGCACGACTTTGTATGAGGCAACTGTTTTCAAGGAATTAGGCGATGTTGTATGAATCCGATGCTGTATGAAGCGGACTTTGTATGAGGTATTACTGTATTTGCAATGAATAGATAGCTGGCTTCACAGAACTCAATGAGTCGTTCTCCTGCTTCATTTTTGTCCCCAAGGCCAAATTTTCCAACATTTGTTTCTGCTTTGTTCCCTAAACATAGCCACCTATAATTATAACTATGTCTTGCTTTAATGTGCGATCAATTTCCTCTTGAATGCTTGCATAAAAACTTTCAGTTTCATCATCTTCACCATCAATAGGGCAGCATAGACTTGAATTATGGTTATGTTGATAAGTTTTCCATGAAGTCTGATGTTATTTGATCATACCTTACATTATAGCTTCTAACCGCCTGTGCTACATCTTACCTCTTCTTCTGAGTTTTATATTTCTGGAGTAGAACGTTGTCTGGCCAAAAATATCTCATTCCAGTCCACTTTAGTTCATTGACACCACACACTACAATGTTTGTTTGTGGTTTACAGTTTTCTTTGAGTCATACTTCTCATGTTCTTGGGTTCCAATTATATCTGCTGTGCAGTATCAGTTTCCTTTCACTTCTGTGCACATCAGCCACTAGGCATTCTTTCAGCTTTAATTGCATCATTAGTGACAGAGCTGCTCATATGTGTCTTTTGCTTTTCATTGGTAGCTGACGACATGCTTTCTGAGCTGGGAGTCTCATCTTTCAGCATTGTCTCTTGTTTCATACTGGACTGACTCATAGGGTTTACATTAGGGGTTCCCAACCTAAGGCCCATGGGCTAGATCCAGCCAATGGCACCATTTCATGTGGCCCCCATCCCTCCATGGGCATTCGAGAAACAACATGGTCACCCCTTTGAAGCTGTTGAGATAAAATGGCTGCCCCCTTTGTGCAGGCAGGGCAAAATGGCCATCCGGCCCTCAAAGGTGACTGAGAGAATATGACCCAGGCCCTGACTTGAAAAGGTTGGGAACCCCTGGTTTACATGATAAGAAAATTTCAGCAGTTTATTATTTTCACCTTCTGCGCATTACAAGCGGAAGTTTGCTTAAATATCATTACTGTTATCTTGTCTGCCAGTGTCACTGTCAGCTGCTGCTGCTGTTGCCCAGTATCTGCATCAAAGAGGATGGATAGATCTTAAACTAATCCAAGGTTCCCGCATCCTCTGTGGGTGCTCCTTCACCATAAAGTATGCTAGTTTTAAAAATGCAAATAGCCTTGGTAGGTAGCGGAATTCCTCCCAGACTAAGGTCCTAAGGAGAATCTATCGCCTTTGAAGTCAGCTATGAGTGGGGAGGGATGGGATAAGATTCAGGGGAAGGTCCCCCACCCACCCAGGAATGCAAAGAGTTAAACTGAAACACCACATCTGTGGCATCTCCATAATGAGCAGATCTTACTCAATTGATCTTGTTTGTGTTGTCTGGAGAGAAAAACCTGCACATTAAAGGCAAAAGACCATTTAAGCCTGTGACAAATTTGGCCTTGAATGGTAATAGGTACAATATAAAATAAATGGCTATAATGTTAAGATTATAAATTAAAGGACTACAGCAGGATATAATTTGAAACAACCTTACAAGAAATTAGATTGTAAAAACCATGCAAACTAAGTTCCACAATTGTAGCATGAGGAAATAAGGGGCTAAAGAGAAATGGCATTGAAAGTCTTCTCTTCAAATGTGGCTGGATTGCTTTATTTTAAACTGCTTGTATAAAGTGGTGGAGAGAGGTGTTAAGAAGTTCAAGAGTGTGTCACTCTCCAGCTGTTGTTGGCTTGTAGTTCCAGCCAGTACTGGCCAGGATAGACAATGCTAAGTGATGCTTGCAGTTCCCGCAACAGTGAGGGATGATGAAATTTGCAATTCAAATAATATCTAGAACTCCTATCCCAGTTTAGTATGATATGAAGTTTTTTGGCCTAGACTCTCAGTTGTTCAAATGAATGTGAAAAATCTGGATTCTTTTGTGAATAAACATGAAGGAAGCAATAAAGCACTGTGACATATTGCTTGCTCTGTTGATTCCATTCTCACAAAACATGAGAAATTAAGCATTTCTAGTTATTTTGCTTGTCTTTTAATTTATATTCCCAAATGGCAGTCATTTTAGTGGCCTTTCCCCCTTTAATCATTCCAAAAGGTTTAAAGTAAAGGATTTTTTTAAAATGAAAGTTTATTTTTGTTCTTATATACTTCAAATTATAAGATATATTTTGCATTATAATCATTTTAAAAGGCTGCCTTATTAAATAGTAATGTTAGTACATAGAGTTACTTAATAGCCATTAACTTCTATTAAAAATACTAAGAAGTTGTATATTTATGTTTCAATAAAACTCTTGCACAATCTTTCCACCTGCAATCTGTTTTTTTTTTAAAATGATGTACCGTACTTGGAATATACAAAGACCATCTTCTGATATACAGAGTGGTCAATATGTGTGTATAGAACAGTCATTTAAGATTTAAGATCAAGTCTATTTTCTCTAAAATGGAATTATTATGCTCAAGGGTAAATGTCTGATGATTTTTTAAATGAATGTGAAGCCTGGGGAAAATTGTCATATAACCTGACCAAACCTGCTTAGAAGCCACCTGGTTTCCATTTTGCTGGCTCAACACTTAGTTAGATCTCATGAGTTTAATCATTTATGACATTTCAAAGCACTTAGATTACACTGCAGACTTCACATTTCTCTTTAAGTGGATCTTCTTTCCATTAGATGCATTACTGGAAAATATATTTTACACATAACGGAGAACTTTCCCTGTTGGAGTCCATCTGATCCACAGAGCTAGCAAAGAAAAAGCAGCTTCTACAAACATTTCTTCCATTTGGCCCAATGCAGGGTCTACTTGACCAACACAGCAGAGGACATGGTTTCTGCACTTTTGGTAGCTTCATAAAATTTAGCAGCCTGAAAGGGAAGAGGAAGAGATGAGAAAAGCTGCCAACTGTTGAAGGAATTGGAACATCAGGGCAAGAATTAATCTCGGCATCTTTCCCCAGCTGTACCCTATGCTCATTAAACACTTACAGTGTAAGCCTTTGAGCGTCCATGCAGAAGTTAAATCCCATTTAGTTCAGTAGAATTTTCTTCCAAGTAAGCGCACAAGTCTTAAGCATATGAACTAGCCACTTACATATATCATGTTAACATCTTTCTATGCATGAGGAAACTGGAAAGCTGGCTGCCAATATTATCAGAGAGGAAAAGTCCTACCATGTACCTATCTCTCTACTCACCATTTATTTAAGCTGCCTCCTCTCTTCCTAGATTTTCTCAAGGGAATATTGTTGCAGGTCCTTGATTGTTTGGATCAGCTCTGCAATATAATCACCAGAATGCTACAGTAATCTAGCACATCTTCTATATAAATAAAACAGAAAGGTACATCCGTGTGTCCCGAATGCATTTTCACGCCCCTGAATGGAGCCCCCTGAAAGCTTGCACACGTCTACCTTTGGTGTCACAGATTGCATAGCCTGAGTCTGGGGGCAGTGGGTGGGGCATGAGCCCCACAAAAGTCAAAAGAAAAAACCCACAGGCCCCAGCATCCCTTGTGCCACGCCACAGCCAATCAAAAAGGCCAGAACGAGCACAGGAGGGGTGGGGCAGAGGCCACGTGCTTGGAGAGCGAGGGAAGGTAGTTGTTGGGCGTGCACGTGCCTGCCTGCCCCTCCAGCATGTGTACGTGTGTGTGTGTGTGTGTGTGTGTGTGTGTGTGTGTGTGTTCTCCTGCCTGCATCATTCCTTCCTTCCCTCACTCACTCAATCCCTCCTCCTCCTTCGGCCGGAGCTTGCCCACTGTGTTCTTTGGGAGGTGAGGAAGAGATGCCCTTTTTTGGGGTGAGGGGGGGTAAGCAGAGAAGACACACGGGTGCAACAGGTCTGGATGGAGAGGGGGATCCAGGGACACCCACCCAGAGATGTGTGCACCCCTCCCCAAGCTCCTCCCACCCGGCGAAGCAGGGCAACTCTGCTAGTATACAATATTCCAAGTGTGATCATGCTACACATTTGTGTAAAGGCTTTCCCGATTTTATTTTTGGTTGCTGCCTTAAGGATGTCCAGAGTAGAATATGCATTTTTACTCAACCCACATTTTCACTGCACACCCCTCCCTCGATTTAAATCCGTGACTTGGCCTTGAATTAAAGGATGATTATCAAATTGTCTCGTTCTACTCTCCATTTTTGTAATGCAGATGTAAACATTTGCCAGAATGCTAATTCACACTGCAAATGCTTCACTTTCCTCGTGCTTGGAAATAAATTAACATGATGTATGTAAAAGGCTAAAAGTTAATTTCCTTCTTATATAGAAATGTGCTCTTGCAGATCGGTTGTTGTCAAGCCACCCTCGCATATTAACCTACTTCACAAAGTTGTTTTTCCTTTATTTAAATACTTTTATGCCACTTTCATGGTCAAAACAGCTCAACATAAATTTATTATAAAATTCTGCCAGAAAATCCATCTCATAGTCACCTAAAACCAGGATCAGTAGTAAAATAACAGGAATTAAAAAGACGTGCCATGATGTTTATCACTTGAAAATGCAATAAATGGTTATGTATTAAGAGTGTGTAAAATTAGTCAAGAAGATAATGGAGGGAGTTCCCCATTTAGGAGCTGGCATTGAGAAGATCCTGTTGCTTGTGTCCACTAACCTGGTGGCCCTTACTAGTGAATATTCCAGCGTGGTGTGCAGATCTTGGAAAAGTTACTTTTTTTGAAGAAATCACAAACTTCTCTAGCCAGCATGGCTGTGTGGATAGAGCTAGAAAATCTGTACTGCCATTATTCAGACCTCTTGGAGCAAGGATGTCATATATCCGTAGGCCAGAGCAGTTGACATTGAACAAGTTCATTCTTTTCAGCTTTGTTCAAATTGGGTCCAACGACAGACAAATATACAACGTTTTTGTTTATATGGTTTTGCAAAGTAAACCTACTCCAGCTTAATTTTTCTCAATAGTTAAACCCTTTGACAACAATTTCTCAGTAAACTTGTTAGCAGCCGGTTTTGTGGATGTTTTTATTAAAGTCACATGGCACTTGAAGTGCACATATGTTTGTCCCTGAAGGAGAAATGCTTGCCTTCATATGAAACAAAAAAGAGCATACATGAAAAGAACAGCGAGAGAAATATCATTTGAGGTATTCTGTGTGGCAAGGGCTTTCTAAATGTGTTTGCTGTTAAAATAAGAAACAGCAGTTTGAATTCTTCATAATATTTAATTTTCCTTGATTTCTGGCCTTGTGAGGAGAAGCAGTTGTGTTAAGAATGTTTTAGTTTAATTGCAGCCAGCAGAAAACAACCCTGAAGGCAAATTGACAATGCCGAGTTTATGACTAAAAAGGGTCTCGCAGCCCCCTTTTATCCTTTCCAGTTTGGCTCTCCAAGTAAAGGCTGCAGGAGATATCCTGAACCTATAAACCCTGTTTCTCAGGCCAGTAGCATTGCTTTCTTATCTGCATTTAATGAGCAAGCTCTGTCTAAAGAGAGCCATTCTCTATCAAAGCTCTGGGTTCTCTCCACCTCCTTTCTTCCTTTCAATCTTTTCAAAAAGAAGAGCAAGAAGACATTCCCTTTTACTTTGGGAACTCTTGTAAAAAAATTTTTTTTTCTACTCTGAGTGCATTTCACACAAACACTCCTTTAAGCAGGACGGGGGAAGAGCTTGATCCTGTTGAGTCTCTGAAACTGGACAGCTTCTCTTTGTAATATTCAAAGAGGTCAAATTCTCCAATTCTGTTTTGGAGTTGTTTGTGTTGACTTTTAGCCAACATTCTCCAGTGCACAGTAGTTATTTTTTTTAAAAAAAAATTCCTTCTTTTCCCCACACCCAACTGCTGCGTTCAGTCAGTATAAACAGTATAAACAGTTCCCTGCCATAATGACATAGAAATATAGCCGAGGACCTGTTTCTGAGAGAATCAGCTCTCTTAACCATTTTTGGGAAGAATTCATCTATCTGTTATATGTAAGAGAGGGAGACAGTAACTGTAAATTAAAGTGACATCATATGTATTGCTCCCCCATTGATCCACTTTTAGACTACAGCCAGGATAAAAGGAAATGGCATCAGGGAGGAAGTATGCTCATTTAGGCACTGATCCCAGTGTGATAATGGAGTAATAATAGAAATCACACCACCCTCAATTGGTTGCTGCATTAGTCCAGGGCACATTTACGCTTTGAGGAGGCTTTCAATGACTTCATTCAACTGCAGGCTGTAGCAAATGGGATATTCAGCATTCCAGCTGTACTGTTTCAATGATTTGTGTCCTGGCTTAGGGGTGCAGTGCAAGGAGTCGTGCTGTTGAGCGCTCAAGTGCATATATCTGTGTCACATTTTTATAGCTGTGGAAGGTCAGTAGTCAAATGTTTCAATGACATTTTTTTCTAGTATAAATTGTGGACCTGGCATTTATTACATTATGCTAATACAGGGGCTGACAAATAGTCTTTTTTAGGGTGGGTGGTCTTCTGGGATGAGAGGCCAATGACCTTGTAGAAAGGAATGAGAGTGTCTTGGCAAGCAGGAAAGCTAATTTTTCAGTACACTTTTTACAAGTTACTGGATAGAAGGAGCTGGGAATATTGTTGGTGAAGGCTTTTTTTTTTTTAAAAAAGTATACTCACTTTGCGAAAACCTTTTCAAAACTTTTGGCACTTTGGGGCAAACTAAAATATGGTGGTTTGGCACCACACATGATAGCTTGTTGGAGATAAATGACATGGACTCATTATCAGAGAATCCAACATTTTGTTGAAGCTACATAGTAACAACCTGCTGTTGTGGTTATGTTGTACAGTTTAAATGCACCTTTTCCTTTTATGTTATTTTCCAAACTGTTTTGTTTTATTGCACTCTTATAAATTGGGTTTTAAACTACAAGTTCAGTTATGCGGGCTTTTGAAAACGGTGCATTTGTGTGCATGTGAATGTGAGTGAGAGCAAATTCACGAAGAACAAGAAAACAGTTCAGGGTGTGTAATAGTTGGGTTTATAGAATCATTCAGCTTTGGAAGCCAGGGAGCCGAATAAGAGTTAGCATGTCAGGGGAAATGACTTTTCTAGCTGGCATATGGTGCTGTTTTTTGGAACGTTAGAGAAAATACTTCAGTGTGCTTTATCACGGCACCATATTTTGCTTCCTCTCTTTCTGGTACTCTCACTTGAAAGAACATTTGGCACAATCATGAGGAAATGACTTTATATTTTATGGGATAAAGATGGTGTAGGCCTATCAACTGTTTCACATTTTGCCTCACTAAAACACACATGTCATACCAACAGAGGTTGCTGTATATATTTTTTATCGCATAGGTTTTTACTTTATAAAATTTGGTTTTCTACATTTAGAGGTTACTTTCTAGCTTTTGGAAAGTTACATTGCAAGTATCTAGATCAAGAAGCATACACTTATTATCCCAACTTTTTGTTTGAAATTTTTGTATCCAATTCAGCTCCATCTTTTGATTCAATTCTTTTTTTTTATCCATAGATACTCCTTGTTTTAACCAATCCTTTATTAACAATATCTTATTTTGCATTAATTTTTGTCTTATTCCTATAATTTTATTTAAAGGGTTATCTGGGAAATCTGTTACTTCTAGTATTACGGAGTTTCCTTCCACTAATTGGATCTTCCATTTTTTCCAAATACTCAACGTATGTGAGAGTGGAAGAAAGGCCAAAATCTGAGTTCGAGAAATTATTACTTAAGGTTAGAAGAGGGGTAGTATCAAGAAAAGGACTGTTGGGTAAAATTTACTGAATGATAAACAAGAAGGAAAATGTGCAGAATTTAATAAAGGAGGAATGGGAAAGGGATCTAAATATTAAGATCTCAGAAGCTGACTGGAAAAAGAAATGGCATCAAAGATCTGTAAAAATGCTATCAATAAAGGAGAGAGAACATATATTCAAACTCCTATGGCGATGGTATATGACACCAGTAAGGTTAGCCATAATGGGAAAACAAGATAGCAGTAAATGCTGGAGATGTGGTGTCGAACTGGGAATTTACTTTCACATGTGGTGGGGTTGTAAATATGTCCAGCATTTCTGGAAACAGGTGGAAGCGGAAATAGATAAAATCTTTGATACCCAGATAATGTTAGAACCAAAAATTGCTCTTTTAGGGGAGAATCCAGTTTGAGAGATAGGGGAGAAAATGAAAGAATTACTACTGATCCTCTTGACTGTGGCAAGACAAATGATTGCTGTAGTATGGAAAAATCAGTTTGATCTAAACATTAATAACTGGTATAATCAAGTCTGGTGCATCGCCCTTAATGACAAAGTAACATGCCAAGTATGACAAAAAAGAGGTGAAATAAAAAAGAATGATTTTTGGGAGATTTGGGAACCGTTTATAAATTATTGTTTAACTGAAAGGGGAGGGTTATATCCTTATCAAAAAGAGGTTGAATTCTGGCAATGTTGTTAATTAATGATTATTCCACATAATTGAATCAAGTCTCAATTAGAACTGGGTGAAACTCTTAAACACCAAAGGCTATGATGTTAAATTCCTATGAACCTCAAATAATTTGTCGTAATGCTCACGTATGTATGTACACTGGGTGCGGGAACATGGGGATGGTTGAATGATTGTATTTTTTTTATAAGCATACACTTATGTGAACATTTTGCATACATATGCCCAGAGGCATAAAAATATTTTCATTAGTTTTGATGACTCAGATACAGCATATTCAGAGCATGCTTTTCCCATTGCCAGAGGGAAAGATGTCTTGTTCTGTTAGGAGGAAAACAGCAGGTACAGTGGTGGGTATCAGCAGGTTCGCACCAGTTCGCCAGAACCAGTAGCAGAA
The DNA here is from genome assembly GCA_035047305.1 of Bradypodion pumilum. Taxonomy (NCBI): domain Eukaryota; kingdom Metazoa; phylum Chordata; class Lepidosauria; order Squamata; family Chamaeleonidae; genus Bradypodion; species Bradypodion pumilum. The sequence continues at coordinate 101,700,729 of JAWDJD010000002.1, read as the reverse complement.
ATTCTGGCTGGCCCTACTCATCCAAGTTTTGAAATAAAGTAGTCCTAATTTGGGTGCAACGCAGGGCTTTCCCTCTGGCCACGCTCACCATACCACACTCACAGTGTGGTAGTAAAAAAAATTTGGAACCCACCACTGAGCAGATCTATTAGCACCTTAAGTACCACCAGATGTAGTAGCATAAACTTTCATGGACTACAACTTAATGTGTAGTCCACAATAGTTTGTGATAAATAAGTGGTTTCCCCACTTGTGTAAAAACACTATCAGAACTGAGGTTTGGAGCCAGCAGCTTGTAAGTCTTGTATCTTCTGCTGCAAAAAGTGTGTAGATCGGGGTGCCCAAACTTTTCAAGCCATGGGCTGGTCACGTAGTTGAGCTGGTTGGTCACATGGTTTCTTCTACCAGAAGTAAAAGAAAAACGTGCCCATGCATGTGCATAACACTGCCATAAATGGACCAGTGGCTGTTGTAAATGCATTAATGACAGCTGCGGGTCATTTATGGCAGCATTTTGCGCATGTGCAGGTGCGTTTTACTTCCACTTCCGGGAGCAGTGAGGGCGGTGCAGGCCAGATGATTTGGTGCCATGAGCCGGATACAGCCCACGGACCATAGTTTGGGCACCCCTGGTGTGGATTGTCAACTCAACTCTTTTCTAGTGGATTGTAAGCCATCTTGATGCCTGAACCTGTTGGCCTAATATGAAATGAGAGAAATAGTTCTTGTGGGCAGACAGAATTTTCCAGTGGTGGTCTTAACTGTGGAGGAAATAAAGCAACTATGTTATATCTCCATGTAAACAGTAGAATGAAAATATTTTGTGAACATCTTGTGAAGTGTTGAAGCTTAAGAAACCTTAATATGGCATTCATTTTCATAATATATTTGAAGCCCATCCAAATTTTTTAGCATGGATTCAGAAGTCATGGAATATTGGAAAATAGCACATTTCAGTTGTTTTAAACTGGACCAATGATCAGGGAGAAAGTGATTTAATCACACAAACAAATAAGTGGAAGGAGATTTAATATACTAGACATACTCAACTTTTAGATAAACTGCTAACTCTGAAATTATATTCTTAATGTGAGGCACTTGTTTGCTTGTTAGTTGACAATGCAAATATGAAATCTGCAGTGGTTAGATTTTACATTTGTTTTTCTACTGTGTTCTATTTTATTTTACTGGTATCCTCATGTAGTATGAGAGTGTACGTACAGTATATTGAAACTGGCACGGCTGTACTTGACAATAATCCATGTTAGTACTCAGCTGAAACCCTGTTGCATAGCACAGTAGGTTACACTAGAGGAGACATCTTGAATCATATGGGCTTGGTGAGTCAACTCTTCCATAGGTTTCACTAATTCAGATGGGCCTATTTGTGTTTGAACTCTTTTTCTGTCTAGTTGTTCAGTATCCATGAATGTTTCTTTAGTTACAGTAGGCCAGTATTTATTCTTACTGAAGTATATTTGAGAGTGGGTATCACTGGAAGTTAATCATGAAAGGTAAACAATCCTTGCTTTGTATTTGTTGGGTTTTACTATCATTATTCCAATGCAAAGGACCTCAACCTGCATAATACATCATATGTGAAGCAGAGTGAGGTCAGTTAAGGACAAGTGGTTACCTGACTTCAATATTTCAGTAATTTCTTTGGGCATGAAGTTAGATCTTTAATGAACTTCAATGTAAACAATACTGCCTTCTTTGTGTAACACATAAAATCTATGCCAAAGATACATTTCAAAAGAAACCACAACTAACCTTTAATTACTAGATGCTATTTCCTGCTAGAAGGCAGAATTTAAAGACAGAGAAATGGCATTTATTGGATGGTGTTATGCAACTTTTGAAATTCAATACTGTAATAATAATTTTGTGTTAGAAATTATTCTGAGTTGAAAGGATTTTTGCAGAAGAAACTCCACTCAGGGAACATCCAAATGAAGCTCCTTTCGTGTCCCCAAGAACTGGGACAGAGATGGGCGCTCAATCCATCATGCAGTACCCGGGTCTCGAACTACCGACTTGCCAGCCTTCCAGCTAGCAAGGCAAGCTTCTTAACCACTGAGCCACTGCAGCCCATTTCAATATACATTGAAATTCAATGTATATTTAACAGTAAGGAATAATTTCATAGGAGTCTCTTGAGTTCTAGCCTACCACTGTCTCCTTAAACAAGTGGTATCAAACTGTCTGCTAACTTTTAAGGTGATGCTAAGTGGGTGAAACACAGGAACATTTTTAAAGTATTGTTATACAAAGCTGTCTTTTGTTTTAATTTGTTTTCTGTCCCATGGGAGGGGAACTGAATCAAAATATCAGTTACAGAACAGACTAGTAGTTTGTTTTGTGATCATAAGCAAATACTGTACATTCCTCTGAGTTTTCACTAATTTATCTTTTCAGTAAATCTGTGTGTATGCTTAGGTTTGAAGATCTAGAAACTCACAAGTTTCTGAGAGACATGTATACATATCTCAAAAAGTTTAAATGCAAGCATATTATCAAATGTATTTACATATTTATTTATCATATTTATACCCCGCCCATCTAGGGGATTTTCCTACAAAGCCATATCAGAAACCGTGATCAGTTTTATGTGACTGTCTTGGTTTATAGTTTCCTGTAAAACCTAGCCTGATTTCCTGAATTAGACCAGCCTGTGTCAAAGTGGTCATGTGTGTACAAATACCATAATTTAATTTGGCTTTTAGCATGAATAGGCCTAGTGAAACGAGTGCTGGCATATGTGTCCATCTAGCTCAGCCTAAGCTGGGGCAGCTGGAAATCTTCATGTCCTGGGTTTATCAGGCAGATCTCATGTGCTTCGTCTTCCACGTCAGACATGAAACTGCCAAAACAAAGCTACCTTTTGGTGAGTTCATTCTGCAGTCTCTTTCGCCTGACCTAGTGTGAAAAAGATTACCCAGCAACACAAGGTTGCTGTTATCAGGGTACACCCGATTGTGGTTCAAAAATACCACAACCTTCAAGGAGGCTCTTTTAGTTTTAATATATTGTGATATGCCTGAAAGTTAGCCTTTCAATAGAGAAATAAAAATGCATATTGCTAATGGTTAATTTTATTGTTTAAAAGACACAACAGACTATTAGGTAAATGAAAACAAATTGATAATATAAATCTAGCCTACCTTGTTTAAGAAAACCAAGTTTCAGATTTTCACAAATTCAGGAAGTTATTGAAAGAGGACTCTTGGAAGTATTCCTATAGTTTTTTTTAATTGTTTGGATTCAGAGGTACCCATAAACTCAGAAGGGATACCTTCAAAATTGATAACTTTCCCACAAACCTTTGTCCATGTAGGAAGAATTTATGGGAGGAATGGAATGGTGTAACATATTTGCCACCTAGTCATAGCAAAAGACGCACCCATGAGTTGGAGAAGGCATGTTTTGTAGGCCTACTCATTTGCTTAATTCTTTTTGCTACTTTTCTCCTCTACTAGCAGTAATGTCGTAGGCACTTTGGTGAAGGGTGTGGGACCCACAAGGGTGCAGGATCAGGTGCTTGCTTGGAAAATGTGTAAGTTGACATTCTATTGCCTCTGCCTATCCCAAAGGTTCCATGTCAATTGTCTGTTCCAGTCCTAATGAGTTTTCAGTGACTTTTTTTGCTAATTGAGTAGAAAATAAAACAACTCTCAGACATGGTTATATTTAGGAAATGTGCCTTATGTTTAGATTTATTTTATGTTTTCATCAACTTCAATGATTCATATTTCAAACTAAGATTGAAGTCCTAAATGTAATGTAATTTTGTGAGCAGTCACCCTATACAAAGTCAGTGTTCCTCCCTTTCTGCATTTTGATCCTTACAGCAAAGTAAAATGAGATGAGGGCAAAAGGAAAAGTCCTCACACAGACAGGTTTGTAAAGGTTTAGCAGTTAAGTCTTTAGATGAGCTTCTGTTTTACACTCCAAGTCTTTCTTCTGTACGTAACATGGTTTTTGTGACAGAGTGTTTAATAAATAAAGATCCTCTTGAGTTTTTTTGATACCCAGAATTTCTCATTCAGAGTCATATTTTGTAGTAACTAGCATATACTAGGATTATGCTTTTCAATAAATTACTTATACTGTACTATATTTAAATTTACCAAAAGCAGCATTCATGTTGAAGCTAAGTATTTGCTGTGCCAATCGTTATATAGATATTTCCCCATTCAAATTACTTGTAATATAATTCTTAGTTGTTGTCTTCTGTTTTTGAAACAATAAAGCCACTATCCTTTGCATATTTGCATGGAAATAAAGTCCATCAATCAATCCAGCCATTAACTCTGTAATTGTGTGTAGGATTACACTGTAAAATACCAAGTGAAGATACATGCACTCATGAATGCTCTCATTATCTCAGATATTGTGAAGAGTCTGTTGGTGTACATGTGAAAATGGTATAAAATGGCATGAAGGGTGTAGGGTATAAGGAATACCAGAAACAAGTCTACTTCTGTTTCATTTATTTTACCAAGGCCTTTGACTGTGTGGACCACAATAAAATGTGGCAAGTAATTAAAGAGATGGAAATACCAGAACACCTTATATGTCTTATGAGAAATCTTTACATGAGTCAATAAGCAACAGTTAGGACAGAATACGGAATGACAGAGTGGTTTGGAATAGGAAAAGGAGTAAAATAAGACTGCATTTTGTCACCCTGCTTATTTAACTCATATGCAGAGCACATAATGTGCAATGCGTGGCTGGATGAATCACAAGTTGGAATTAAAATTGCTGGGAGAAACAGCAACAATTTGAGATGCAGATGATACTACCCTAATGGCAGAAAGTGAAGAAGACCTAAAGAAACTCCTGCTTAGTTTGAAAGAACAGAATGCAAAAGCTAGCTTGAGACTCAACATCAAGAAAACCAAGATAATGGCAACAGGCCCTATCACTTTCTGGAAAATAGGTGGAAACAGTGACAGACTTTACATTCTTAGGATCCAGTGACTGCAGCCATGAAATAAAAAGGCAACTGATTCTGGGGAGACAAGCTATGAGAAACCTGGGTAACATAGTTAAAAGTAGAGACATCACCTTGCAAACAAAATGCCGCATAGTCAAAGCAATGGTATTGTCATCGCCTTGTCATCACCTGAGGAGGTGAAGCAGGTGCCGCTGCTGCCACTTTCCAAGCCCCACCCATTCGGAAGGCAGAAAAGCCGACACCAACGCACGGTAGGACTTCCCCTCCCTTCCCCGGAGCCTCATTATTGCCCGGTGAGGCAAAGCAGGTGCCGCCACTGCCGTTGTCGCCTTCTGAGCCCCACCCACTCGGAAGGCAGAAAAGCCACCGCTGGATGGGAGAACTTCCCCTCCCCGGAGCCTCGTCATCGCCCGGGGAGGCGAAGCAGGTGCCGACGCTGCTGCTGCCTTCCGAACCCAACCCGCTCAGAAGGCAGAAAAGCTGCCACCACATGGTAGGACTTCCCTGCCCCTCCCTGGAGCCTTGTCATCGCCCAGTGAGGCGAAGCAGGTGCCGCCTCTGCCGCTTTCTGAGCACCACCCACTCGGAAGGTAGAAAAGCCGCTGCCGCCACACAGGAGGACTTCCCTTCCCCTCCCTGGAGCCTTGTCATCACCCGGGGAGGCAAAGCAGGTGCCACTGCTGCCGCCGTCTTCCGAGCCCCACCCGCTCGGAAGGCAGGAAAGCCACCACCGCATGAGAGGACTTCCCCTCCCCTCCCTGGAGCCTCGTCATCGCCCGGGGAGGCAAAGCATTTGCCGCCTCCTTCCAAGCCCCACCCGCTCGGAAGGCAAAAAAGCCACCACCACCATCGCATGGGAGGAGTTCCCCTCCCCTCCCCGGAGCCTCATCATTGCCCGGTGAGGCAAAGCAGGTGCCGCCACTGCCGTCATCGCCTTCTGAGCCACACCCCCTCAGAAGGCAGAAAAGCCACCGCCGGATGGGAGGACTTCCCCTCCTCTCTCCGGAGCCTCGTCATTGCCCGGGGAGGCGAAGCAGGTGCTGCCGCTGCCGCCAACGCCGCCACCACCTTACAAGCCCCACCCGCTCGGAAGGCAGAAAAGCTGCCGCACAGGAGGACTTCCCTCGCCCCTTCCCATGCATTCTATATGGACTTGCTCGCCTTGTTGAGCCTTGGGTCTGTTTTACACTGGGGAGCCTGGGCTTTGTGATTTGTAGATTGTACTACTGCCTTTATGTATTTTAGACTTGTATGAATTGTGTTTTTCATGTATTTGGTTATTTGGTATATTGTACTGGTTATATCACTCTGTTGTTAACCACTCTGAGTCGCCTTCGGTCAGAGAAGAGCAGGATACAAATTAAAAGTGATGATGATTATTATGATGGTATTCCCGGTAGTAATGTATGGTTGTAAGAGCTGGGCCATAAGGAAAGCTAAGCGCAGAAGAATAGACGCCTTTGAATTGTGGCATTGGAGTAGGGTTACCATAATTCCTTCTCACAAAAATGGGACAGAAGTAAAGGTTGACCTTGCTCGAAAGCCAGTCGTATCTGACTCTAGGGTTCAGTGCTCATCTCTGTTTCAAAGCCGAAGAACCAGCGTTGTCTGCTTCTGCAGACGTTTCTGTGGTCATACAGCAGACATGACTAGACACCGGAGTGCATGGAGCGCTGTTTACCTTCCCACCGAAATGGCCCTTATTTACCTACTTGCCATTTCTTGCTTTCAAACTGCTAGGTTTGCAGGAGCTGGAACAGAGACGGGAGCAGACGTTTCTGTGGTCATACAGCAGGCATGACTAGACACCGGAGTGCATGGAGCGCTGTTTACCTTCCCACCGAAATGGACCCTATTTACCTACTTGCCTATTTTTGCTTTCAAACTGCTAGGTTTGCAGAAGCTGGGACAGAGACAAGAGGCGGGAGCTCATTCCGTTCTGCAGTATTTGGGTATCGAACTGCTGCTGCTACAGAGAACAGAGGGCAGGCGTGTTTCTCCCCACCCTCTTGTTTACCAAGCTTCTGCTGCTGCCACCTACTGGTCGTCCCAATAGAAGTGCAAGATATTTTTTTTTCCAAATCAAGTGCTTGAAAACCGTGAAATTTCCATGTTTTTTATGGAACCATGCAAGACAGTTACAAAATGTGGAATTCACAGATTTCCGTTACATATGGCAACTCTACATTGGAGGAGAATTTTGAGAGTATCCTGGACAACAAGGAGAACAAATAGGTTGATCTTTAAAAAAATCAACCCCAACTGCTCCTTGGAAGGTGAAAGATGAAGCTAAAGTACCTTGGACATCAAATGAGAAGAGAGGATTCACTTGAGAAAGCCTTAAATGCTGAGAAAAGTTGAGGGCAAAAGAAGAAGGGGGCGGCATAAAATGAGATGGCTAGATGGTATTGTAGATGTAATGGGCACAGAGATGGGCGTGTTGAAGAGGATGGTGGAGGACAGGAGTGCCTGGCGTGCAATGGTCCATGGGGTTGCAAAGGGTCGGACTCGACTATGCGACTGAACAACAACCACAAAGTAGGGCTGGTTATTGGTTGCGTGTTGTTGACCAGGCATGCAGTTGAGACATGCTGCAGCACCTCAGCAATTAGTTCGTCAACAACATCAACAGCAGTAGGATTCTTTGCATTATATCACAGTTTTATTTTTGAAAGGAGACTTTGCTAATTTTGTATTATAAGTGTGATATCACATACTTTTGTTTGTCACATTGCTTGTTTGCCTTTTTTATTTCCTTTGGAAACAAACCAGCTCTTTATATTGTAAAAACTGACAAACCTCAGCTGCAGTTCAGCAGACTTATATGTGTCTGAACTTCCAAAACTAACTTGACTTAGGCATTTGTTTCTAACTCTGTCAAAATTAAGTCACTTAGCATATGTATTCCGTAATGCATGGAGCACAAGAAAGTTTAATAGCATTTCATTGCTATAAATATGGTTTTGATTTTATCTAATTATAGTATAGGGATCCATAGCAAATAAATCTTAAATAGAATTTTGGAACAAGACTTGTAGAATACAGACAACATGTAAGGCTTCACAGAGTTGATGAACCAGAATAGGATTCTCATGTATTTCAAGTGCATGATATAATTATCCAGGTTAATTCAGAATGTCTGTTTAGCCTTCAGTCAAACAGGGCATGACGGTAATAGCTGCAGTGAAAGGAGGTGGATGTACTGTATATGCTTGCCTTTTCCATCTTGAAGTTCTGCACGAGGTGTGATTGCATCTCCCATCATCCCCAGTTCCCATGTTCCATGGGAATAGCCATGCAGCACATGGGTAGAAAATTGGGAGAGGCTGTTCTTGTCTGGCTTAGTTGAATCACACACTTATGCAGATGGGATGGATTTAGGCATAGATGTATATTTTAATCTTGCATTTCATTTGTTTTCTTTTAGCTTTCCCCGGACCAGCTGGTATTACTTCTGGAGTGCCTCTTAGAAAAGAAGACATTATGTTCAAAAATGTTGGAGACCTTACAGAAAACATACCACCTCCAGGAGCAGGATGCAGAGGTAATGTAGTTACAGACATAGTAAGATCATAAATTAGACGTACAAGCCAGGAGATCCACAATTATTCCTATTTTGAAAAAGAAAGAAAACTAAATGTGTTCTACCATAAATTGCACTTATTGTGTTTTAATGTGTTTGCTTCTAATATAGGTTTTGTCTTAATATATGCTTGCTGAATTACTTAGCATAGTAGTAGAGCCATGTCACATCATTTCACTGTACCTTTTGAACTGGTAAAAACACATAGGGGGAGGGACTACAAATTTACATTTGGCAGGAGGGCCTTTGCACAATTGTGTGTAATTCGCCAGTTGCACCCGCTCCTGGATAGGGATTCCTTGCTCATCATCACACATGCCCTGGTTACCTCCAGACTTGATTATTGTAATGCGCTCTACATGGGGCTGCCCTTGATGACCATTTGGAGGCTGCAGCTGGTCCAGAATGCGACGGCCCGGGTAGTGTTGGGGTGTGGGCAGTATGCCCGTGCCTCACCTCTGCTCCGGAAGCTGCACTGGTTACCAGTTTGTCTCTGGGTGCAATTCAAGGTGCTGGTAATAACCTTTAAAGCCCTTCATGGTAGTGGGCCAGGTTACCTAAGAGACTGCATCACCCCAAGGGAGTCTGCCCGACCCACCAGGGCGGACCGGAGGGGCTCCCTCAGTGTTCCATCGGCTAGAGGGGCCCGCTTGTCTAGCACGAGGAGGAGGGCCTTCTCCGTGTCCGCCACAACCTTGTGGAACCTCCTGCCGGCAGACCTATGGCTGCAGACTGAATTGCTGCCCTTTAGGAAAGGGCTGGAAACCTGGCTGGCGGAGCAAGTATGGGGGGCCGACGGGGCGATAACCCCCGCCCATTGGCTCTGCTAGAAGCAGTGGCCCCTTTTTATTGTTGGGTGGGAAGGGAGGATCTTTTAACTGTGAGAGGGTCATGGATTGTTTTTGTGGAAGTTTTTAAAGGGGATTTTACAGTTTTTATGTGTAATTACGCTGCCCTGAGTTGCCCTAGGGCAAGAGGGCGGGATATAAATCCAATTAAATAATAATATAGCAGGGGTGCTCAAACGTTTAGGGCCATGGGCCAGTCATGTGGTTCAATGGGCCAGTCACATGGTTCTTACTAGCAGAAGTAAAACAAGCCTCACAATCTGTTTTTCAACAGTAGAGATAGATTTTTAGCATACCTGTCAAGTTTCGGGAAATTTCTATCAAATAAGGGAAATTTCCCGGCCAAAATGGGAAATTGGACAGCTATGCTTATCCTGTGCTGGCCTCCAGTCTAACTCCAGTCTATTTGCAGTCTAACTAATACGGGATGACGGCAGAAAAGAGTGTAAAATACGGGGGTTTGACAGAAATTTCCCGAAACTTGACAGGTATGGTTTTTAGGCTGCCATTTTCTCTGCTTAAACCAGGGGTGCCCAAACTATGGCCCATGGGCTGGATCCAGCCCACGGGCCATAGTTTGGGCACCCCTGTGTTATGGTTTGGAACACATTATTTTATTAATGTAATGCCTGCTCATATTTCGTTCCTGAAGAAACTGCTTATTCATTGTGTTCAGGTACAGTCAAGGGTTTGTACTCATAAATATTAGATGGGGAGTTTATGAAAAAGTAAAAAGCTTTGTATTCTAATGATACAGATTCCCGGAGACAGGTGAGTCTTAGCAACAGAGAAATTGATGCAGAGAAATAGCAGGTTTGATCAGCAGCAGTTTCTGGCAGCCCAGGTAACAGGAAACATGTTGATTAAATGGGAAAGGAAGACATTTTGTGTTATTGTGCAGTATGAACAATAAGATGAATATCCTGTAAGAAGAGCTTAGACTGCTTTCGGATGTAACGTTAAAACATAGCAAAACTAAAGCGTGTTTGGGGAGGCTTTCTTTGGTAATAATCTAGACATTTCCAGAACAGGGGTATCAGGGTCTGGATTATCTGAATCCATTTCTTCAAATTGTCCTTTTTCTGTTTCCAATTCCATGTACTAGTCTTAACCTTTAAGTCAGGGCTAGGCAACTCTGGCATAATTAAAGTGTAGTACTGCAGCCAAAACTGCTGATAATGTAAGTTCAGTCCCAATGGGCTCCAGGCTGACTCAGCCTTCCATCCTTCTGCGGTTGGTAAAATTAGTACCCAGCATGTTAGGGGCAAAATGCTAATTACCTTGTGAACCACCCAGAGAGTGCACTAAACGCAATATAAGTATAATTGCTATTGCTCTGGTTCTCTGCATGTTATTGGACTGCCAATCCCATTAGCTCTAGCCAGCATAGACATATTTAAGGGATGCTGGGAGATGCAGTCCAGTAGTGTCTGATGAGTCACTGTTCTCCAGCCTTAACTTTTAAGTTCTAAAAACTTATTTCCTTTCCATATTTACCTATCTGTATATAGAGATTTTTAATTTTATTTTAAGTCTCATGTCAGAGTGCTACTACCAAGCTCTACAGCAAGCAAGTGGCTCTTGGTGAGAGAGACCTTTTCAGTGATAACTTCCGGAGAAGAGAATTTTTTGCCCTGCAGTGGCTCATCTGGCACCTCTCTGGCATTCTTCAGGGCACCACCACATTTATTTATTCTCCCAAACTTTTAAAAGTCCCTTTTGGGGGTGCTTCTGAAGGAAGCTGGACTAAAACCTGTCTTAATTTTATTATATTTCTGTTTGTTGTACTTACATTGTGGTTTTAAAAAATATTTTCTTATAAAATTTTCAGAGAAAAAAACTCTAACATAAAAATATACAGTACAAGCTGAACAAAAATTTATAAACATAGAAAATGAAAAACATAACATATACCAATTAATTAGAAAATTATTGAGACAAACAAGAAAAAATGGGGAAAAAATAACCAACATTAACAACATATAAAATTATTATTCCATTTCTCTTTCCCAACTCCTGTCTTCAAAGTATTCGTTACATATTTTATATGTTAAAATTTATCATTCTTCATTAAATCTTGTCATTCCACTTTTCATATCAACTTGAATACTATATTTATATTTACTATATTTTATATAATGAGCACTTATCTGACTCTTCTCTTTGAACTACATGACTTAGACAAAATATAACAAAAACACCATGTGATATATACATTGCCCCGGGGGTTGCGGTGTGTCACTCCGTTCTTTCAGTTATTTCAAAAACTCATTTGGTCTGGCACTGGCCTGTTACCTTTCCCTTTAATCAATATAGAGTCTACAAATGGTTTCCAAATTTTCCAAAATCTATTTTCTTTACCTATACCTTTTTTGATTCAATTCCCATGTTAATTTATCATTCAAAACAGTAAAAAAAAAACCATTTATCGTGGAAAAATAAATGGAAGAGAAGGATTATGAGAACAATGTCAGTTAAAGAACATAATTATAAAATTCTATGGAGATGGTACCTGACCCCAGTAAGATTAAACCAGATCGATAATACTAATAATAGAATGTGTTGGAGATGTAAGAATATAATGGGAACTTATGTACATATGTGGTGGAGCTGTAAAGTGATTAAAGATTTTGGGGGGAAATTAAAAAAAGAAATATCTAGAATTATGGAGATGAGTATTAAGCTGGGGCCTGGTACTGCCTTGCTGACAGACATTGAAGATATGAAGTTAGATAATGATAAAAAGAGTTATTATCTATAATACTGACATCAGCAAGACAATGCATTGCAAAAAATTGGAAAAATGATGCAAATTTTAAAAATAGAGGATTGGTACAAAGAAATGTGGGGTCTTACATTGTGGTTTTGTAATTGTTTAATTGTGTTTTTATTTTTATTTTTAAAAAGTCCAAGGCAGTTAATGAATCATCATTAAAACAGAATCAAAGAATAGCTGTTTTGGACAATATGGCAAGATACAGTTTGTCAAAAACAAGCAAAAGCTTCTGAATGCTTCCCTGGTCCATCCTGGAAGAGGAGATAAGCATGGAAGAGGCTAAGTTCATCCTTGTAACTCTGAGTTATGCTTATAATCATTATTACATCCAAATCCTTTCAGGGTTTTTATTCCAGAAGCTTACTGTTCATTTCACCCAGTACTGCAGTTTGCACTATCAGGATGGAGTAATAGGATCACTTTGGATGCTACTTGCTAAGTAGTGCAAAAGGACTTCAACAGTCAGGTCATGTTGTTACTTATGTTCTGTTGTTCAAAGAATCTCCACAGTTTTCTTATGCAAGACTCTTTGCTAATGAGGTAAGGCTTGTATTTCCCTCAGTGTGTCTGAAGTTCAAGCTTCAAGAGTTGCTAATAGGAACTACCTGAGATCTGGCTACTAATCCAAGTTGATATTTGGAGATCTCTAGATAAAATATGGGGGGCCGCGGTAGCTTAGTGGCTAAGATGGTCGGCAGTTCAAGACCCAGGCACTGCATGATGGACTGAGCTCCCATCTCTGTCCCAGCTCCTGCCAACCTAGCATTTTGAAAGCAAGAAATTGCAAGTAGACAAATAGGTACCAATTCAGTGGGAAGGTAAACAGTGTTCCATGCAGTCTGGCATCTAGTCATGTCTGCCACATGACCACTGAAACATCTGAAGACACAGACAGCGCAGCGCTGGCTCTTTGACTATAAACAGAAATGAGCACCACACTCTAGCATCAGATCCGACTGGCTTTCAAGAAAGGATTACCTTTTCTTTAGATAAAATACAGGTGAAACTCGGAAAATTAGAATATCGTGCAAATGTTCATTCATTTCACTTAAAAGGTGAAACAAATATATGAGATAGACTCACTACATGTAAAGCGAGAGATGTCATGCCTTAATTCATTATAACTGTGATGATCATGGGGTACAGCGTACATAAGATTATGTGATGATTATGGGGCACATGAGATTGGGGGGTTGGGGTTTTCATAAACTGTAAGCCATAAGTATCAATATTATAACAAAGTAAGGCTTGAACTATCTTGCTTTGCATGTAATGAGTCTATCTCATATATTTGTTTCACCTTTTAAGTTGCATTACTGAACTAAATGAACATTTGCACAATATTCTAATTTTCCGAGTTTCACCTATATATCCCTGAATACTGAGTTGCTAAAGATTCTATTCAGTGAAACTGATGCTTTCCTGTAAATGCTAATAGATCTGTTTTCAGTAATCAGCAATAAATAGTTTTATATTTTTGAGATATTTATTGCCTTCATTCCCCAGCATAGAGCAAGAAGATTTCCAAGTCTTGCTGTTTGACTAATGTGCGAAAATAAGTATCTCGATAGGATTTTGCTCATAATATTTTTTCTTCTCTTAGTGTGTTGTATGGAAGTGATTAAATGGAAAATGAGAGCAATAGTTGTCATTGCTGCTGTTCTTTATATTATTTTATTGTTCTTTATTTTGTTTATTATATATACAATATAACTATACTTCAGTACTCTGGAGTTTTTGGAGGCTGAACAGAACAACAAACTAAGTCAAGTTTCCCAGTTTGGAAACTTCTGTTTTCCCTAAAGTAATATTCAGGGGCAAAACTTTAAGTATGTTTTAGTTTTTATTTGTTTTGTTGTTTATATAGCAATTGGCTGTATAAATACACACACACACACACATCTCACCCTATAGTGCTTAGTCCACTTTCTGGGTGGTTCACAAGATAATCAGCATTACCTGATTTTTATGGTGTTTCAAATGCCAGATTTGCTATTTATAGGAATTGAGATATATTTAGATAGTACTGTATTTTAATCATATGAGAATACCAAAGAAATGTCAGGACTTCTATATCTAGAAGAGAAATAACTGAGGAGATAGAATCAAAGTAGTGGCCTGTCTGTTGGACTTTCATGCCAGAGAATTTAAGCCTATGAGATTTTAGCTCCCTACTGATATTTTTGTTTTGTCTCCTTATAACTGGAGACAAATGCACTCAAGTAAATTGGTATGCAGTTTTGATCTTTGAAACAAAGCTACATCTGCTCTCCAAGACATTCACTTCAGCTGTATCTTGTAAAGCTAAGAAATGAAAGCAAGGACTTAATTATATCCTTTAAGAAGGATTTGTGTAACTTCACTTATACACGTGTACATTACCAATAGGATTCTGATCCAAATTAAAAAGATGTTTCAGACTTGTTATCAGTCTTCAAGCTTGATGTCCAGAAACATTTTTTAAATGCCATTTAGTATGTTGGAAATGAGATCAGAATGAATGCAAATTATAATGCCACTGGAGTTGCAGTATGCTATGATCAAGGGACTAACCTGAGATGTGGAAATATAAGTGAGATCAGTTTGAGGGTATTCTTGCGGGGAGGGGGGGGGGTTGAGAAAGAATTGGCTTTTTATTTAAAGTTCTAGTGAATTCCAATAGTTTGACAAGTGTTAGTTATCCTTCAACTTCAAGAGACATAGTGATTTCTCATTTTTTACAGTGCTTTTTATTTAGGAAACCACTTATTTTGGTCAGGCAAGGAGAAAATCTGGTATATGCAATGTCCTAGTATTGCAAGACAGCATACTTTACATCTGGGAGCCATCCAGGTCCAAGGTAGCGGTGAAGAGGGGTGGGGGGACCTACAGCACAGCATATCTGACCATAATAATACTGTATTGCCTAAAAACAGCATCTGTTACAAATGTGGCCTTTAGCAGCTACAGTTTCCTGCCATTTGAGACGTTGTGTGAATATGGAAATCCCTTAACCACAAACCTGAATAAAAATATGCATTCTTTGCATTTTAATAATTTTAATATTAAAATTTGCATAATGATAATTTTATTTTTAATATGGATTGTGATTATGAACAGTCTGATGGAGAGAGAGGTGACAGTGTAACAGTGTCCAATCTCTTGTATGACTACTCCCGAAAGTACTATATTGAATTTATATGGGAATCAGTGAGGCTTACTCCTAAATCATGATGCAGAGATTGTAGCCTGAGTTCTCTTGGAGAGGTCAATGGGGATTTTCAGACTCTCTCATACGTAGTTTTAATACTTACCTTACTTGTAGGATTGTGAAATTAGGTACCAAGATGTATTTTTTCCTGTTTCTGCCCTAGATAGCTTGCCTCTGTTGTTTTCTATGAAACATTGTTAACATTCTTTTCTAAGATTCTCAGTACAGTATCTTAAGATTGGGAGGAACAAATGTAAAGGAATTCACAAGCAACACTGCCAATAACCATTTTATAGGGAATTTTTTCCTGTGTTGTGATATAATACAGTTTTGTCTATATTCATCAAGTTACACTGATGAAAATGCAGCTTTTATTTTATCCAAAATGTAGTATTCTGTATGTAGTTTGTTATTTTGTTGGCAAGTTACTTCTGAGTTTAGTGACCCTGTGGAGTAATGAGCTCCAGGAGGTACTACTGCTGGGAGCCATGCTGAGGTCTTGCAGGCTGAAGGTTATGTCTAACTGTATTGCATCCATCCACTTTATTTTAGGTTGTCATCTTTCTGTCTTCAGGATTGCCCAACACAACTGTCTTTGGTAATAGAACTTTGTCTCAGTAGATATCATGAGAGTTTGGGGAGATCATTGATTAGGTTTATGACCCCAGAAGATGATGCTCAGTGTTGCAGTTGCAGGGAAATCTTGAAGACGACCTAAAACAAGACAGACAAATGCTATATAGTTAGTCACAGCCTTCAACTTGCAAGAACTCAAAATGCGTCAGAGAAAACTGATTTGCATAAAACTTCACACTCTAGTCTGTATATACAAATGCAAAACTAGAACGTTCTTCCGTAATTTTAATCAAATGACAGTGAATATCACTTGAGTGAAAGGTTAATAATTATGATAGTTATATTGTAATTGGGCCATATAGTGGTATAGTGATTTCTCAGTAATGCAGAGAACTGGTAGATTGCCTTACCAATTTTAAAGATGAGTTTGAGGCTGGAAAGAGGTGTTTTCCAATGCTGAGAGCAATCCAAGCTTTTATTTCTGTATCAACATCACTTCCTCACAGGATCAGTGTCTGATCTCCACTCTCCCCACATTATTTATGGCCATGATCCAGTAAATGCAACCTTTTTATTCAGCATGGTCCACAAAATCAAACTAGTTCTCTTTTCCTTCTGTGTTCTGGAGTTTCCTTTTTTAAAAAAAGTCTTCACAGCAGATGGAAATTTACTTCACAAGAATTCAAAGTTAGTAGCGCCTAATTTCATGATGTGCAGAGCATACCAAGATCATGAGCTGGAATATTTTGGGGAACTAATGGACTGAAGAAGTATAAGTGCTTTTGCAGAAAATGTGAAAAATGGAAGTTAATATATCATGTCCAATAACATATATGGCACCATTCTCATACAGCTAGCCCATTGTCCATGGTTGAATGAATTTTTAAAACTTTATTGAACAGAACAGAATGAAGTTTCATTACAGAAGACCACACAGTGCTCTCAAATTTTAAAGAAAGAAAGAAATTATGTGTAGAAGATTCTGTCCATCTCCCAAACCAACACTGGCAAGCATACAAGAACATGTTAACCGCAAATCAATACTTCTCTGTTTAGCAGATATGCATATTGCTTTTGAGTTAAGCCATGTCTAATCTACCCTTGTAACCATTTTGCATGTAGACAGTGTTTTTAGTTTAAAAAGTGACCAAACCACACCTCCCTGGAAGACATTCATACGCAATATGCTGTACAACTGAAAGAAAGTCATAGCCATGTTGCCAAATGCAATGAATAGGGGCTTTCCCCCACTGTAAAAAGTATTTTATCTGTACAGTTCATGAGTCTGTCTGTGCCCTTGGTTCTGTATAAACAAGGTGTTTTAATAACAGTCTGAAACCTGTTTCACCTTCTCAGAATGTGAAGCTCTCCCTTCTTCCCCCTTTTCATTCCATATATGAGACATTAAGTTCCATGGCCTTCTTAACTTGGTCAAGGTCATATTGGATTGCTGAGCAGAATGCCAGATTAATTTGTATTGTATTGTTGTAAACGACTGGGGGAAATATCTACAAGAACTCTTATCATCAGCCTGTGTCTTGTAGATAGCAGATCCAGAGGTTGACCTGAGCTAAGTAAAATAATCAAGGGCTTCTAATACACCCCATATGCCATAAGATAAATTGCTGTTCAGAAAATCATAGAAAATTAAATTAAGTGTTGTGTATATACATTTTAAGTGGTAAGGGAACATATTTTTCTCTCTTTCTAAACAGAGATTTCTCTTCCAGAATTACATTCCTGTGTAATTAATAAAAACAAGCATTTTCCTACACTTATTCAAAGCAAAAAGCAAAGCAATCACACTTATATACCGCCCCACAGCGCTTAGTGCACTCTTTGGGCGGTTCACAAGTTAATTAGCATTTTGCCCCAGCATGCTGGGTACTCTTTTTACCGACCTCGGAAGGATGGAAGGCAGAGTCAACCTTGAGCCCTGGTCGGGATCGAACTCGCAACCTTTTGTTTGCAGGACAGCAGTTTAACCACTGCGCCACCAGGGCTCCTTTAAGATTCAGCCTGTGTTAGTTTCACGAAGGCTTATATAATATTATTGGATGGTTTTAGTGTAGAAAAAGCAACAGTACTTTTAAAGACCAATATCAAAACCCTGTGATGCATTTTTAGGCAAAAAACAAAATCTGGGAGAAAAGCGAGGGAAAGACACAAGGTTATGTGCAAGCCTATAAGTTTACAAGCCCTTTCATCTCATGTAGTATTATAGAAGGCACAGACAGGGTTCAGTGTCAGCTGGATGTAACTACTTCCTTTGCTGAGGATAAAGAATTAAGGAGAGTTTCAGTTCTTGACTGTTGCAAATATAAAATCTGGCTGTGAAATTTAACTTACCACTGTAAGTTAACGTTCCAGATTTCTCCTTTCATGGAAATCAGACATTTATTGTAGTGAGATATATTGTTATTCTATTTTAATTGTAGTAATGGATTCTAAATTTACATCTATACCTATAATAGCATATACAAATATCATATATGTTTGTGTCCTCTTCTAGCTATACCTTTTCTCTTTGTCAGCAGTGTGTGACTACTATTCTCTTTTAAGGTAGTATTTTCACAAAGAAAGTTGAAAACATTTTGAACAATAAGCAGTTATAAATGTTTTAACAAAAAAAAAATCATAAGCTACAAGAGCAAATCTGTATGGGCAGATGGGTATGTTTTAAATTATATTCAAAAATTATGCATCATATCCAGAAATATAAATCATAGGAGTCATCATTTGAAGAAGAGAATGATTTACTGCTTTGAAGACATTCCAAGGGAGGGTTAGCTAAATGTATTTGTTTATCCGTGTCATTTGTATACCAGCCCATGGCATATAACATAATGTTTTCTCTATGACTGAGAGTGAACATAAAAACAGTTTAAATGTGAAGGAGGACATAACTGTAGATTTCCATACCTTGGATACCTTGGAATCATTATTCAGCGAGGAGTCTGCAAATTGGTAGACATCTCCAAGATGACATCCTGCACATGCGAATGGACTTTAGAAATCAAGACTATTTGTATGTGGGGTTTTTTTTTAGTCATTAGGATATCACATCATCTGCTGGCCCAAGGGATCCAACGGAGGATGCTTTGGTGAGTTTTAGTTCTGGCCTAACATCATTGACAAGAGATGGGCAACACTGCCTAGTTAGACCGCTCAAGCCCCTGTGACCCCACAAGGCTCTCACCTAGTGGTGGCTTGAGAGGTGGTGGATGTTGAGTGGATGGTTTGCAGAGTTGGCACATCTGAACAGCTGAATGCACTGAGGCTTGAATCCAGTTTGCTTAACTCTGGATTCAAGGCACAAGGTATTAACAAAGCTTTAGAAAGTACTTTATAGTAGACTTCCATGCATAGATGTTCTATAAACTCCACTGAATCTCAGTTTGCTTGCAGCTTGTGTTTCAAAAAAGGTGTTTTGGATCACCTCCTGGATCAAATTTGTAGCAAACTCCACGGCCTGCTCCTCCGCTTCCCACTCAACTTCCACCTCATTGCCTTTTCTTTCCAAAACCCCAGACAACATTCTCTCCTCTCCTAGGTTTCCCTCCGCCTGCACCACCACCCAGCCCGAGCTGGGCAGCTGTGATGGTGGAATCGCTGTCCGGTTAGCCTCCAGCGCTGCCAGCCTAGATTCGATCTCCTCCAGCAGGCCTTTGAGTGCTGCCCCTTTCATGGATTTTGACCCCTTTTTTAGGGCCCCCAGACCAGCAAAAGGTGGTGGGTTGTCGCCAACGCCTTCCTCCCTTTCCAAAGCTCTGATCCTGTCTCCCAAAGGAGCAAGCTCTATCACCGTTTCCTCATCAGAAGATTCGGACAGTACCTCCTTGCTCTGAGTTTTTTTTTGACTGGAATCAGATCTTGAACCCCACCCCCACCCCAGCACCACCTTGTCCCCTTTTCCTGGACATAATTTGCCTTTTCAACCAAGCCCTATGACGCAATCCTACTTTGTTGAAAACCAACCACCAACAGATAACAAAACAACTGTGCAAACTCCACACTCCCCCTGCGCTAGCTGCCCAATCCCAACCCTCCTCACTGGTGGTGTGATAACTATTTACATATGGAGGTGTGGCAAAGGCCTCTCGCCCAACGCTGACACGGGGCACAAGGTACCCTTGTAGATGGTTAGTTCCCACTCAAGTAGAACTGAGGATGGTGTTGTCTAAAGTGACAACCCTGTAAAGTATGCAGTGTTGTGACATTAAAATGGATGTCAGAGAAATCCCTTCCTATATTTTCAGAAACTTTTTTGTTAGTTCCCAAAGTGACACGGTGCAGTTCCAGCTACACTGGCATTGCTGTTTCAGTGAGTCACTTACTTTATTTAACCAAAAAGAGAGAGGCAAGTGGGGGAGAGAGTCGTTGCAGCCTATATTCCCCTTCCCACCCATCCCTTCTTCGGCTTTTCTGGCAGTGATTATCAATGTTGAAAGGGGGACAAATTGAAGCAATCCAAAGACCAGTATGGGTTGCTCAAGTGAGAGATAAAATGTATCACAATACAGATAAGCTTTTCAATGTGAAAGAGACCACTCCGCATTCCTCTGTGTAGACAGTCCTTTACTTAGGTTTCTTCTTTTCATGTTTTTTACCTGCTTGAAGCTTAACTATGCTATTGTTTTGAAAGCTGCTTTTCTTTATTCTATGATAATAATAATTTCATGGCAGAGATTACTCTGGGTTGAAAGGATTCTTGCTGGAGAAACTCCGCTCAGGAGACACCCGAATGAGGCTCCTTTACTATTTTATGATGTCAGCCTGTTAGAGATCATTGTGTGAATGTGATGGTATCATGATACTTGGTAATAGTAGTTCCATCGGCTAGAGAGGCTCGCCTCTCAAGCACAATAGTTAATAGTTCCATCGGCTAGAGAGGCTCGCTTCTCAAGCACAAGAAAGAGGGCCTTCTCTGTGTCCGCTCCGGCCCTGTGGAACCTCCTGCCAACTGAACTTCATCTCCAGGCGGATCTTTTACCCTTTCGTAGGGGCATGAAGACCTGGCTGGCACAGCAGGTGTGTGTGTGTGGTGGTGGGGGTGGGGGGCTGAGGAAATAGCCACTGTGGGCTGGCTCATCTGAGTAGTGGTCTCCTGAAGTTTGGGATGTGGCTTTGGTGGGTTTTTTTAGAAGAATTTTTCAAAAGATTTTGATTTGTTTTAATGTTGTTGTATTTTACTGTTTTTACTGTAAGCCGCCCAGAGTCGCCTAAATAAATAAATAATGCATGGCAGATTTTGTGGGACTGTGTGTGTGGTTTTTATTTTTAAAAAGTAAATGGCACATTTTACTGTGTTTTTTCATGCAATCTCAGTTTTTTTAAAAAGCCCCAAAGTTTCCAGAATAAGGTTTTATACAGAAAATGATACAGAATTAGAGAATGAAAGAAAATACAAATCCATGTAGTGGACTGGTCTCGTTTACATTGAACTGTAGCTACATACAGAGCAGATGTAAAATTCCAGAATTAGACCCTAAAGACAGTTTTTTCATACACAGAGCAGAACCACTTAAATAAAAGGGACTCTAAATTCTATGTGATTACAAAGCCTTATTAATTTCAGAGAGTCTGTTCTAAGTAGGACTACCTATGCTTGAACCCTTTAAGTTCTCCTTCGTATAGTTTGTGAATCCACACTCATGGGTTATGCGCCTGCGCAGAACGGCCGATCGGAGGCTTGAAAAGCTATTGGTCAAAAGTTTTGGCGGTAAGACCGCCCACCGTACCGCCCACCCTGAGGCGCCCGCGCGCCATTTTACCTCAGTTCTCTTCTTTCCGCCGTAGCAGCAGGACGATCGTTGAGAGCTTCCTCAATTTTTTCGCCCTTCTGAGGGAAAGTCTTTTTGGCAAATTTTAAGAATTTTTCTCGGTGATCTTGTCCTCCGGGCAGGATCGCCACCCCGGCTCTGTCTCTTCTCTTGAGTGGATTCAGTAGCCAATTTTTCGCTTCGATCACCGTCTCCCCCCTCAAGGGGGTGGCGGCTGGTCGGCCCTTCGGGGTACTTGTCTCCAGAAACTTCCACTGGAAGAATTTTTTCCGCGGTTGATGGCTGCAGCGTTTAAACAGTGCACGGCTTGCCTTAAGAAGTTTCCGGCTTCCGACGGACACAGCCTGTGCCTTTTTTGTTTGGGAGAGTCGCATCAGAGCCAGTCTTGCCCGCATTGCAAAAAGTTTACGCGCCTCGCGGTGCAGAACCAAAGCAATCGCCTCAAGGCTCACCTGATGGAGCTCGCTCTGGCTCCCGCCGCGTCCGCCTCCACGGCCGCCGCTGCCGCTCAACCACCGCCGGCCTCTTCCTCCGTGCTTCCGATGAGGAAGAAGAAGAAGAAGGACAAGAACGGCGAGAAGAAGCGCAAGCGTGGGTCGGAGAAGAGACGGTCGCTTCCCCCCACTCCGCGCACACCCGCCTCTCCCGGGCCTTCGCCGCCGTTCTCGACTGCCCGATGTCCTTCTCCGGGATCCTCCATCTGGGGAGGACGGTCGTCTTCCGGGTCACCTGAGAAAGGACGCAGGGCTGGGGCTCCAGCTCGCCCACTTCAGGTGCTCTCCTCTCCTCCTCGGGGCAGAAATTCCTCGCCGAGGCAGGCCTCCGTCTCTCCACGGCCCAGGACGCCGACGGACGACGCGGTCGTCACCGTTCCGACGACCGTTTCGCCGACACCGACGCCGGCCACCGTTTCGGCTCCCACCGTTTCGTGGGCCACCATCCCGCCGGCCACCGGAGCTCCACCGCCAGCGGACTCGGACGCGTCTCAGATGGCCCTCGTCCGAGAGATGTTCCAGGTCATGGCGTCGTTTGCGACCAGGTTCCAGACCTCCACGCCTGCGGCCTCTGCGGCTCCGGTTCCGACCACCGCAAGCCCCGGGCATCCCGGCTCTGCCGCAGCCCCACCGACCTCCCGTGGGTCGAGTGCCCGCTCCGCCGGCCCACCCAACCCGTCATGGTGTGGTCCGGACGTTGATGCGGTGGACGCCCATCCCGCCGGCCCGCCCAGGCCGTACTGGCGCGGTCCGGACGTGGACGAAAGACTGCCTCCCTCGTCCTCCGATGAGTCCAGCTCGTCGTCGGAGGAGGACGAGGGAGACGTCGACGCCGAGCGCACGCCGGAACAGGCCATCGGCTCAGTGGACCCACCGCGTGGTGAGGACCAGCGCTCACTGACCGCCATGCTCACGAGGCTCGGCACCGCCCTCAACCTGAAGGTCGACCAACCGCCGTTGGAGGGTGAGGATCAGATGACCGCGAAGCTCGACAGGCGTGCTGTGCGGCCGGTCCACATAACCATGCTCCCCTCCATGATGACCACGGCGAGGGCGACGTGGAAGAAACCTTTGGCGGCACACTCCGTTTCGTCCAGGCTCGACAGCATGTACCGGGTCCTGGACGAGAACGTCGAGTTCATGCAGGCACACCCCCTGCCGAATTCCCTGGTGGTCAAGGCCTTCCAGCATAGGACGGCCACCAGCGGATTCCCGGTCCCGTCGACGCCGGAGGGAAAGAAACTGGACGCGGTGGGGCGTAAGTTTTACGCCACCGGCTCCCTATTCTTTCGGGCCGCCAACTATTCGGCCGCCATGGGCCTGTACCAATCTCACCTCTGGGAGCAGGTGAAGGTTGAGACGGCTAAACTGCCCGCCGATGCCCAGAAGAGGATTGACGCGCTGGCCACCGAGGGGGACTTCGTCGCCGAGCAGCTGATGCGCACTGCCCGGCATATCAACGATTATGCGGCAAAAGACATGGCCTCCGCAATCTACCTCCGTCGCCATGCTTGGCTCAGGGACACCTCCCTCGATGACGCTATGAAAAAGCTCATCGAGGAGTTTCCCTTCGACGGGCAGGGCCTCTTCGGTCAGGACACCGATAAGGTCCTGAATGAGATGCGCCAGACCAGTTCCACGGCGAAGTTCCTGGGGCTCACCACGCCGGCTACTTCCACCAGGCCGAGGTTCCAGCCCTTCACACGGCGGTTCCAGGGCAACCCACAGCAGCAGGGACCGACGGAGCAGCCTAGATCCAGCTCCTACAAACAGCGGCGACAACACAAACCCCGCTACCGGCCCTACGGACAGGACAAGCGTTCGACCGCGAGGCCCAAGCCCCGCGTTTGAAGCTGCGACGGCCGAGTCTCTCTCGCTCCACATCCCGTACCTCCCCCTCCGGAACTTCCTCCAGGCATGGTCGGGCATCACGGACGACCAGTGGGCCTTAAAGATCTTGTCCTCTGGCTACGCCATCGAGTTCGTGCGGGTGCCTCGAGTAGGAAAACATCGTCTCACCACCTCGTCCCCCCATTTGGAGGAAGAAATATCAACCCTTCTCTCCAAGGGAGCCATCGAGCGGGTAGCACCGTCCGACTGGGACAACGGCTTCTACTCGAGGTACTTCGTGGTCCAGAAGAAGGACGGAGGCCTTCGCCCTATCCTGGACCTGCGCCGCCTGAACAAATGCATCCACACCAGGAAGTTCCGGATGGTGACCCTACAGACCGTCCTCCTCCTCATCAACAAAGGGGACTGGTTCACAGTCATAGACCTCAAGGATGCCTACTTCCACGTCTCCATCCTCGAGGAACACAGACGGTTTCTCCGCTTCCGTATCGGCAATTCCGTGTACCAGTACCGATGCCTACCATTCGGTCTGGCCACGGCACCGCGGGTCTTCACCAAATGCATGGCTCCGGTGGCTGCATTCCTCCGCCAACGGGGCATCAGGGTCTTCCCATACATCGACGATTGGTTGATCGTCTCCCCCACCAAACCGTCGGCCGTTCGGGACACACAATACACGGTCCACCTCATGGAGAGTCTCGGCCTCAGGATCAACTTCACCAAGTCGAAGTTGACTCCCTCCCAGCGCGTCGAGTACATTGGAGCGGTACTCGACTCGCTTACTACGAGAGCCTACGCCCCCCAGAAACGCTTACAGGACATTGCGCAGGGGGTGAGCGAACTGCGCACGAAACCGTGCATCCGGGCGAAGAAGGCTCAGAGACTTCTAGGCCTGATGGCCTCAACGACGGCAATGATCCCCCATGCCAAGTTGAAATTCAGGTCCCTGCAATCGTGGCTCCTTCACAAGTTCGACGCACTTCGGGAGAGCCAATCCAAACGGTTGACCCCATCTCCAGAACTGAGGGACCAACTGCTGTGGTGGTCTACACCACTCAACGTGGCCACGGGGAAGAGTTTCTACCCCCCGCAACCCTCGTTGCAGATACTGACCGACGCGAGCAACCTCGGCTGGGGCGCTGCTTGCGGGACTCTCACGGTCAACGACACCTGGACACCGCACGAAACGGTGTACCACATAAATTACTTGGAACTGCTGGCCATTTGGAAGGCTCTACGTTCCTTCGAGACTCTGCTCACCGGCAAGGCGGTTCAGGTGGCCTCGGACAATACCACGGCGGTGGCGTACCTCAACAAGCAGGGAGGAACACGGTCCACCACCCTCCTGTACCTTGCAGTGCAGTTGTGGGAATGGTGTCTGGAGAGGCACATTTTCCCAATTGGAGTGCACATTCAGGGCACGCTGAATGTTTTGGCAGATCACCTGAGCCGTCTCACCTCCACGACCCACGAATGGGAGCTGGACGACGGAGTGTTCCAGTCCCTGTGCGAGGTCTGGGGGACGCCGAGCATCGACCTCTTTGCATCGGAGTCCAACAGGAAACTCAGCAGGTACTGCTCCAGAGCAGGCATCGGACTGAACTCCGAGGGCGATGCCTTCATGAAACAGTGGGATCAGGACTACCTCTATGCCTTTCCTCCGTTTCCTCTGGTCCAGAAGGTACTCACCAGGATGCACCAACACAGAGCCAATGCAATTCTGGTGGCACCGGCGTGGCCGCGCCAACCCTGGTTTCCGCTACTGTTGCGCATGTCGTCGCAGTATCGCACACTGCCGGAATCACCGACACTCCTCCAAATGGAGCAGGGCCAGCTGCACCATTCGGACCTGCCCAGCCTCCACCTCACCGCGTGGAGGATAACCCCAGACTGTCCAGGATCCTTGAACTAGCGCGGCGCCCTTCCACAAGGAAGTCCTACGCTTCCAAATACAGGCGTTTTTGTGCTTTCCTGGCCTCCCGGCAAACGCCCCCCACGCAGGTGGGACTGCAGGACATTTTAACCTACCTCCTCCAGCTGGCGGAGTCTGGCCTCAGCATCACCTCCATCCGAGTGCATCTCGCAGCAGTGGTAGCGCACTCTCCTGCTGGCTCGCCCGCTTCCGGGGCCTTCCGCGACCAAACGGTAAAGCGCTTCCTCAAGGGACTAAGGAACGCTTTTCCGCCGGCCCGGACACCGACGGCTCAATGGTCACTGTCCACCGTTCTTAACGCGCTCACCAGGACCCCCTTCGAGCCCATGGCTACCGCCGATGTTCGTCTCCTCACATGGAAGACGGCATTCCTGGTGGCTATCACGTCTGCACGACGAGCTGGTGAACTGGTTGCCCTGCGAGCAGACGCACCTTTTCTCCAGTTCTTCAACGACCGCGTCGTCCTCCAAGCGGACATCACCTTCCTACCCAAGGTGGTCTCCAAGTTTCACATGGCACAAACTATCTCCTTGCCAACCTTCTTCCAGAACCCCACTAACGCCCAAGAAAGGACTTGGCATACGCTGGATGTGAAACGAGCTTTATTGTTTTACACCAGCAGGACTAGAGAGTTCAGGAAGTCGCAACGCCTCTTTGTGGCTTATGGGGGAAAGTCCAAGGGTGAACCCATCTCTGCTCAAAGGTTCTCCAAATGGATCACCTCTACCATCTACCTGGCCTACGAGTCAGCCTCACTGCCACCTCCACCGCATGTCAGGGCGCATTCCACCAGGGCGGTTGCCACATCCACTGCCTTTCTGGAGGGCACACCGCTTGAGGACATATGTAAGGCTGCCACCTGGTCCAGACATTCCACATTTGTCCAGCACTACAGGGTGGACACCAGAGCCACTGCGGACGCCAGGCTTGGCCGTGTCGTCCTCACCAGAGGGCTCCGGATTCAACGCCCCTGACGGGTCCACCTACAGGATCTTCAGCTCATCGTGGGATCATCTCATCCGACTGCCCACCGACCAAGTAAGTGTGAGCTTGCTAATCTCCCATGAGTGTGGATTCACAAACTATACGAAGGAGAAAGTTCGGTTTCACTTACCAGTGATAACTTTCGTTCTTCGAGTATATAGTTTGTGAATACACACTACCCACCCTGCCTCCCCTCTTGAGCTGCACGGATGAGATCAGTTGGTTTATCCTGTGCTTGGCTTAAGTATGGAACTGAGGTAAAATGGCGCGCGGGCGCCTCAGGGTGGGCGGTACGGTGGGCGGTCTTACCGCCAAAACTTTTGACCAATAGCTTTTCAAGCCTCCGATCGGCCGTTCTGCGCAGGCGCATAACCCATGAGTGTGTATTCACAAACTATATACTCGAAGAACGAAAGTTATCACTGGTAAGTGAAACCGAACTTTTCATAATGTTCCAAGATTCATTAACTGTTCAGCATTTTTTTCAAACTTGTTACAGTAATCTTTGCCAATCTAAATGTGAGATATCTGAGTAAACCTGGTCTGACTAGACAATAAGCACTCTAATACCTCATGGTGTGATCTCCTTCTGAATATTAGCTCATTTTTTATTTTTGTTGTTCAGTTGCACAGTCGATTCCGACCCTTTGTGACCCTATGAACCATTGCCTGCCAGACACCTCTGTCCTCCACCATCCTCCTCAGCCCATCCAGCTCCATGCCTATTGTGTCCACAATACCATCTAGCCTCTCATTTTTGGCCGCCCCCTTCTTTTGCCCTCCACCTTTCCCAGCATCAAGGCTTTCTCAAGTGAATCCTCTCTTCTCATTTGATGTCCAAAGTACTTTAGCTTCATCTTTAGTATTTGACCTTCTAAGGAGCAATCAGGGTTGATTTCTTCTAGGATCGACCTATTTGTTCTCCTCGCTGTTCAGTGGATTCTCAAAACTCTCCTCCAACACCACATTTCAAAGGCATCTATTCTTTCAACCTAAGCAGGAGCTTCTTTAGGTCTTCCTCACTTTCTGCCATTAGGGTGGTATCATCTGCGTATCTCAAGTTGTTGATGTTTCTCCCAGCAATATTTCACATTTCAGTAAGAGGTTTATAAGATCTTTCTCAGCTAATGAATCATACTAATACAACCAATCACTTTAAGAGCTTTACGCATGCATTTTGATCTGCTGATTTCCCAGTTACTGTGATTGTTAATTTCATGTAACACTTGGAATAGCTTTTCTTGTTCACTGTCTTTGCCCCACACACCCCGAGTAAGGAGACGGACTCAATCTTTGGATTGAACAAACAGACAACTTTATTAACTGTGAACCAACTGTAATTGCAGTGGGGCCATTGTAGTGTGGATCAAACGTAGGACAGCACAGGTGTCAACTAATCTGAACGTTGTCCTGCTGTGGATGCCCAGGCCAGAAGCACACTGCACACGCCTGACTTCCGGCCCCATGTTCAAATACAATTAAAGGGTGCTGCTCTCCTGCTGGTCTAGGCCTGGGGCAGCCATCACCCATATCAGGCCATTGCTGTACACCTCCAGCTGGGAGACCAAGTCATTATTCAAACATCCTGGCTGTGGGATATCACGTAACCCATCCAACCCATGGCTGGCCTTGCACACACCTTTACCCACACTACCCATCCCAAATGACCCATGAACACGTCCATCGCAAAAAAAAAAAAGTTCAATAGTGTAGGTTGGGCAAAAACGCCACCATCCCCAGGGCCAATCAGGGATGTATACAAAAATTCCTATCCAGCCCATGCGCTACCAGCTAATCTCACACTATTGTGCAAAGGGTGGGAGGATGGGTAAGGTTTTCCCTACCTTGGAAAAGGGCGAGGTAGGGGGAGCCGCCCTTAAATAGGGTTGTGACTCCTCCCTCCACACCATGTGCCAAACGCACGTCAAACTCACCTCCTCCCTTGGGGGGCAGGGCAAAGCACTGCCCCATCAGCATCCTCCTTTGGGCGGCGCCCCTTTGAAAAGATATTTTCATTTGAGTTTATTTGGCTGATATCGTTTCAATTGCCACTTACTTTTCCCTTTTGCTATACCTTAATTGCTCCTTCCAGAACAAGTTTAGCATTTCTGAAAATGTACTGGATGAAATTCCATTGAAATGAAGAAAGTTTGTGAGGTGAGGGAATAGAAACAGGTTTTAAAATACACACCAGGACCCTTATTTTTTAAAAAGTTTAAAACATGCATACTCGGACCTTCAAATGGCCCATTATACTTGTTTTAGACAATTCTACATTCAATTAAAGCACAAATATCTAACCCAAATCCTTTGGAGGAATTTTATTTACATTGTTCATTTAACACTGTGTAGAAATGAAGTGGGAGCAGGGCTGATGGTGTTCTTGTGAATGGTTTTGCTTCAAATTAATTGGATGCTTCGTTTGGTGGATTCATCACCCTATCTATTTACAAGAGTATGAAGTCTTTCAGAAAGGAGCAGATAGTGTGGGGTAATTGGCAACCTCCTAATTCAATAGCTCAGTGGTTTATTCCCCACCTGTGCTCTGGGAAGAAGAACCAGCCTGTGGACTCCTGGGTGAGCTGCACAATCCCAAGGCACCACCAAAAGAAAGGAACTGCAAACCACTTACAGAAAGGGTCACCATAAGTCAGAATTGACTCAATGGCATGCATTTTTTGTGATTAACCTGTTGCGTCATATCAAAAATTGGTATGCAAATCTAAATAAGCATTCTTACATGTAACATCCCTCAATTTGCAAAGTGTTGTTCCATGCTGTCAAGGTGTCTCTGAATTATGACATTCCTGTGAATGAGCCCCAGGCCAATATTGATAAAGCTGCTGCCCTCAATCAAGATGGATTCAAGTGGGATTTAATCCAATGGGGGACCATCACCCTTCCTTGTGGACTTTGCCAAGGCTGCTAGTCCTCAAGGTTGTCATGTTAGTTAACCGCCGCCTGATGCTTGACATTGAGTCTGGCAGTATAGGCTATTACCATAGCAGGATAACCTGGCCAGACACTCAAAACTTTCAACAAAGTGTTGCATAATGGGGCACCAGCTTATACATCTGAGCTATGGGGACTGTTAACTTGCTCTCAGAGTGTGATAGTGGAAGGGTTTTGCTATAAAATTTGCCATATAATTCTTGGCTGTTTGGGATCATGCAGTGCCAACCTCTTCAATATGGGATCCAAGCATTAGCAATAGTGGTTTAAAAA
Source organism: Bradypodion pumilum (assembly GCA_035047305.1). NCBI lineage: Eukaryota > Metazoa > Chordata > Lepidosauria > Squamata > Chamaeleonidae > Bradypodion > Bradypodion pumilum. Next base: position 101,670,523 of record JAWDJD010000002.1, on the reverse strand, counting down.
AGGCATGTAAAGTGTACAATAGGTCCTTCACCTACACATCGTATTTAATTGAATTAGGAAACTGAAACAGATCAGCCTGGTATTAATATGACTGGCAGCAACTCTCCAAAGTTCCATACTGAGAACTTTTCCTGGCCCGGCTTTCCAAGACGGGCCAGGTGGGGTTATAATCAAGATTTTCTACGTAGGCGGTGCTGGACAATTATTTTTTTCCATTTAACTCATTTCACCGGGCTGTTGTAAGGATGCATTTTTGGCAGTGGTGGTATTAGGGATTAAGTGCCCTGAGTTCTGTTAGAAGAGGGATCTAGGCATGAAAGATAATGTGAGGTATGTATCCTGCAATAGTGCTGTGACCCTTAAAACATAAGTGGAAAATCCCAAGAGTTTATTCCGAGAGGACAATTTTCAGTGTAACCTGCAGTGACAGCTATATACCATAGCTCTACCAGCACCTCTGTCCTTTGACCAGTGATATCACAAGGTTAAATTGTTTACAGCTACTTTACTTGTGAAAAGCTTCCCAAATAACCTCTTGCACTATTGTCAGGGTGCAGGAATCATATCAGGTTTATTATCAGACTTCCATCCTCCTGACAATAAATGCTGTATTCTTTAGCCATAGAAATAACAGCAGACTGTATTGGTCAAAGGCCAGCAGCTCCTTCAGTGTTCTTTCTATGCAACCCCCAAACTCTTGGATATCTGGGAAGAATAAGAAAATGTCATTTGCATTTGTGAACTTGCCTGTGTTAGCAAATAGTAGATTTGTTATAATTAGGTTAGACTTATGCAGCTCTTTATATCAAAAGACTTTCAGTTTGCAATTAATCTATTTTAAAGCATTTTCCATTACTTGTGTTTTGTGATGTGGAATTCCTTAGAACTGTTGTCTTCCAGAGCTTTTCAAAATAAATCCAGCTATTAGCACCGTTTACTCCCTTTCCCCTGGAGCTAGACTTTTTCTAAAGACCAAAGACATGGTCTTTGTTTTGAATAAAACACATGGTTCGAGTTACTTGTCTTTTAAGACACATTTGCAGGTCTTAGAGGTAAACTATTTTCTTATATTTAGGATGCTATGTGTACTTTTTAAAACATTGCTGAGCATTTTAGCTCAGTAAATTCCTTTACTTTAGCAATTACTTCAAGTATCAGTGGTCTAATTGTTGACCAATGTTAATTTTGTAGTTTTATTAAAATAATAATGTAAATTGCTTGGTCAGTTATGAATATCAATAGTTGATATTTGCAGTAATATCACACTTCTGTGATTTGTGTTGCATTTTAATCCAAATGATTTTTTGCAGAAACAACAATAGTAGGCTTACCTCTTGTGTGTTTTTGTTTGTGACTGTTTCCCACAAAGAAATTAGATCCTCATCCTCCTCTCTGTGTTTGGATTTTGCAGCTCAGTCTGAGCAAATTTGTGGATCTGTGCATGTTTCCAGATATATTTTATTAGGATCCCATGTTAGTCAACTATGGGCCCAGTCCTAACTAGCTAGACTGACTTTAGGTTGGCTGAGGCTATGTCGTATCCAACCATCTCCCAGTTTAGAAGGGGAGGGACTTCAACTGGCCTAGGGGGAAAATAGCACAAGAAGAAACAAAATAAAAACCGCAAGTCCAACACAATCATAATGGAAACTGAGCTGAAAGGTATCAACCAGCAGCTAGCAGCCAGCACAAGGGGTTAAGGGCACTTGTATTGGCACAAGGGCCTTACACCCTATCAAATCCACCTGTCATTCTTAACTTGGAGTTATGATTGTGCCCTGTGCTGGGTTCCTTAAGTTTTGTAGTAGTAAATGGTATTACATTCATTACATGGCAAAGTAACAATACCTGTAACTGATAAAAGGAAGGATGGCTAACTATTTTATACTGACATTATACTGTGTATAATATGTTTCTTTCACGTTCCCAGGTGGACACCTTTTCCCTGCTTCCTGCCAGTGTCTCTGGGCAGAGTACCAAAAGGGTGCTGTTAAGAAAGCTCAAAAGGACAAGACTGTTCTCAAGACTGGTTCTTCTGTTCGATCTACACCAGCGTTTCCCAACCTTTGGTTTTTGAACTTCAACTCCCAGAAGCCTAAGTCAATTCCCCAAAGCACTGATCAGCCAATGTACTTAGGCTTCTGGGAATTGAAGTACTGTACCCCTGTGGGGTGTGGGCCCCATGTTGGGAACCACTGATCTACAAACACACACGAATACACTCCATTTCTCCCTTTAGCATCACTTTTGTCAGGTTTATAGCTGGGCATTACTGGCTACCTTTGAGATCTGAAAAATAGTCTCCTCCAGTTTGGTACCTAAATCTCTGTAATAATTATGCTGAGATTGTTATTTGCTGAGGCTACAGATTGTTAATGTCTGAGCAGGGACACAAGAAAGACTTGTGGCATAATGTGAAGCTGCTTTAAAGTCAAGGATTCCCAAGATCCAGTACAGGTTCCTCAAAAACAAGTCATGGCCGACTAATTTTATATCTTTTTCATTGTTGTTTAAGTCACAAGATAGTCATTGGTAGATGAGAGAAATAGTGTGAATGTCGCTAGCTTGACAGTAGTACATATGAAAAGGATCTGGGAGGTTTAGACTGTAAGCTAAGCGACTCAATTGCGTGGTGCTGCAGCAATGAAATTGAATGCAATAGTAAGTTGCTTTGACAGAATACAGCATCTGGATGAAGGAAGGGAGGTAATATTTTCAACGCTGGGGTGGTCAGAATTTGGCAAAAATAGGTTAGGTAACTGGCTTGTTCTATTACTCTTGGTTAGATCATCAAAGCAGGCATGTATATAATACGTACATATACAGAGAGCTAGTGGACAGCGTCTGACTAGGACTTAAGGGATCTAGGTTTAAATCTTCATATGGTCTTGGAAACTGACTAGATGTGTGTGGCAATAATAGAACAGCTGAACTACACAAGAGGATACTGGCCAGAAGTGATATTCTTTGGGTGCTAACAATAGAAACGTGATAAGTCTTTTTGGGAAAGGGCAGGCATAGCAGGTTGTCTACCCGGAACTGTAGTTCTTTGTGTTGTCTTTTAAGAATTCACACATACAGTATAGTAAAAGAATGTTGTGCATGCAGTCATCTCCAGCAGACATCTATCAGTTCCACCCATCTGCCGCTAAATATCCCACAAAATATATTAGCTGTGTGACATATTGACGGGAGGATGGAAGGTTTGTTTGAATTATTTCATGCATCGTGGGGCTCTCCTACCCAAAGGTCTTTATTTTAAGTTCTGGTGAGTTCTGTGCAGACACAGGACAACCCATTCAGAGTCATCATGACAAAAATATGTTCTAATGGAAAACGCTTTTGTGGAAATAATTCTGCTGTCTCTCAGCAATGTTTTAATGAGCATTTTTCTTTTTTCTGTCTCTTACTAAAGGTTCGTCATCGGTGGTGTGAACTTGTTATTAAACACAAATACACAGCAGGATATGTTGATGTCAAGAAATTCCTGATGGACGATCAGGTCAGCTAATAACTTATGTTCTCAATATATCCAGAATATGTTGGTATGTGTTTGTAACCTAGGAATGACTTTTACAAGATTCTTCCAACACATACTTTGTTCTGCTCGTGCTGGTAGAGTGATTGTTACTTTGCAATTTGTAGTAGCAGCTTGCAGCCAGATTTAGCTCAGGGGTTCTCAACCTACGGCCCACGGCACCAAACAATCTGCCCCACCCCCCAACCTCGCTCTAGCCACCACCACCAGAATCGGCTGCAGACTCATTTACGGCCATCGTAAACACATTTACAGCAGTTGTAGAGGAGTCTGCAGTCATCGTAAATGCATTTACGGCAGCCGTAAATGGCAGGGGGACAACCAGTCCAGCACCCTCAACTGTTCGAGGGAGCGTGACCCGGCCCCTGACTTGAAAAGGTTGAAAACCTCTGATTTAGCTGGTTAATTTAAAATGAGTTCTGCCATACCACACCTCCTTCATTCACAGCCCTGTGTCGTACTCTTTTGTTCTGCAATTCCTTCTTCTCTGAAATGCTTGTTTTGTTCTTAGTTCTCCCTAATTGTCATGGAGTTGCGGTGGCTCAAGTGGTTAAGACGCTGAACTTGACGACTAGAAGGTTGTGAGGTCAGCAGTTCAAGACCCGAGTACTGCGCAACAGAGTGAGCTCCCATATCTTGTCTCAGCTTCTGTCAACCTAGCAGTTTTAAAGCAGGAAATTGCAAGTAGATAAATGGGGACCACTTCGGTGGGAAGGTAAACAGTGTTCCATGCACTCCGGTGTTGAGGCACGCCTGCCACATGTCCTTGGAAATGTTTGCAGATGCAAACAATGCTGGCTCTTTTGCTATAAACAGAGATGAGCACTGAACCCTAGAGTCGGATACGACTGGCTTTCAAGCAAGGGCGACCTTTACCTTTACCTTGGACCAGTTTGTTTACATTTCATCCAAATCTTTTTAAAAGCTACCTCCCTGTGGCTTTTCAACTTTTATTTCCCTATAGTGGACAGTCACTAGCAGAAGTGTAGTTAAAACATGTCAGCCAGATATTTACATCAGAATAATTTAGTTTTCAGTAACAGAGATTCTTCTGAGTTATTCATGTTCCAATAGGATGCATTTAAATTTCATATTTCTTGTTATACTTTATTTTATTGTGGAAATTGTAATTAGTAATGTATTTAATAGGAAAGAATCCAATTAATTTTCACTCCCTGCAAATTTTCTTTTAAATGTGCTATAGTAATGGGGGTTCCGTTTTCATAAAGGCCTCTCATTTTGTAAATCTTTTCTTTCCATTTAACATACTGATCTACCTTATCCAAGAGAGTTGGGTAGATCCCAATAAACACATTATGAGGAAGACCACTATAAAACTTTGGTATTATTTTTGAGCGATCCTCAGATATAGAAGTGAAGAGGAAATATTTATAGCTATTTTTTTAAAGTATTTGGAGGCTAAAATGCGACATATAAGATAGACATGCCATATTAAAAATATGGAATAAATGGAATAACAAATTAGTTCCACAAATTGGCTTTATTAAAAACTGGGAGGAACAAAATGAAAAAGCGGCATCTAAGTAAATAATGGTGTTTATGTTAAAGGTCACCTATAAGACAGTGATGGTGAATATTAGCACTCCAGGCATTCTGGAACTTCAATTCCCAGAAGCCCTGATCAGCAGGAGTGCTGACTTGGGCTTCTGGTAATTTAAGAGCAGCCTTGCTGGAATAGGCCACAGCCCATCCAGTCCAGCATTCTGTCTCACACAGTGGCTCACCATTTCCTTCAGGGTATTATTCCCAAGGAGATGCCTTCACCTGCTTAGGATTCCCTGGAAATGGCATTGAGAGATATCCTGCCTATCTCTCCAACCCGGAGGTTGTCCTTAAGTATCCATAATTATAGCCATTGATACTCTTGTCCTCCATGAGCTTGTCTAATCCTTTCTTAAAGCTGTCAAGACTGACAGCTGTCACCACTTCTTCTGCCAGTAATCCTCTGGGTGAAAAAGTACTTCCTCTTATTTGTTTGAGAACTAGTACCCAAAAGTTTCATGGAGTGTCCCCTAGTTCTAGTGTTATGCGATAGGGAAAACAGTTTTTCCTTATCTACTTTGTCCACTCCGTGCATGATTTTATAAACTTCAATCAGGTCACCTCTTAGACGCCGTCGTTCAAGAGTGAAAAGGCCCAACCGTTGCAGCCTCAGATGGTAAGGAAGGTGTTCCAGTCCCCTAATCATTCTGGTTGCCCTCCTCTGCACTTTCTCCAACTCCATAATATCCTTCTGGAGGTATGGCGACCAGAACTGTACACAGTATTCCAGATGGGGCCTCACCATAGATTTATAAAGAGGCAAAATGACACTTGCTGACTTATTTCCAAAACCCTTCCTAATGATCCCTAGCATTGAGTTTGCTTTTTTCACTGCTGAGGCACACTGGGTTGACATCTTCATTGAGCTGTCCACCAGGACACCAAGGTCCCTTTCCTGGTTTGTCGCAGAGAGTTCAGACCCCATCAGTTTATAAATGTAATTGGGGTTTTTTGCCCCAACATGCATCACTCTGCACTTACTAATGTTGGAACTCATTTGCCACTGTTTTGCCCACTCCCCCAGTGTCAAGAGATCCCTCTGGAGCTCCTCACAATTTCTCACGGTTTTCACTACCCTGTATAATTTAGTGTTGTCAGCAAATTTGGCTACCTTGCTTTTTACTCCTACCTCTAGATCATTTATGAAGAGGTTGAAAAGCAGGGGTCCCAGTACTGAACCTTGGGGGACCCCACTCTTTACTTCCCTCCACTTGGAGAAGTGTCCATTTACTGCTACCCTCTGTTTGCTGTCCCTTAGCCAGTTGCTGATCCAGGACAAGACCTGTCCCTTTATTCCATGACTGGTAAGTTTATTCAAGAGCCTTTGGTGTGGGACCTTGTCAAAAGCCTTCTGAAAGCCCAGATAAACAATGTCAACTGGATCCCCCTTATCCACATGCTTGTTGACACTCTCAAAAAATTCCAGCAGATTAGTGAGGCATGATTTGCCCTTGCAAAAGCCATGTTGGCTCTCCTTTAGCAGCGCCTTCTCTTCTATGTGCCTATTAATTCTATTAACTCTAATTTGAGTTCAAGAATTTGAGTGCCAAGGTTCACCATCACTGCTGTAAAATAATGGCAGAATATTAGAGAGCTACAGAACCTTTAATGTTAAAATATTTGTACAGTATTCAGAACTGGGGTAAATAGCCATGGCAGAAGTGACACATCAACCTAGAGTGGTTAAAGGTAAATTGAAGAGACTGCCCAGAATCCTGTTTGTTCTAAACCATAGAATTGTCTATTCTGTGTAGTCTCTCATTTTTTTGCCACATCGGTTTCAGTGAAGTGCACAACTGTGAACCAAGGAATACTCAAAATATTGCAGCCATGACTGTGTTATGCTATTATGAGATTCGTTTTCTTCTGTTTGCAGGCAATGGGTGTCTACCTATATGGAGAATTAATGGTGAATGAGGATGCAAAACAGCAAGAAATCGCGTGTAAAATTTTTGCCAGCATCCGTAACCAAATGGATCCATCCTCTTCTAAAGTAGTGGCCGAGATGTTATTTTGATGAAGTGTTTTTTCCTCTCCCCCCCTTCCTCTGTCATTTAGATCAAATTTCAGCATATACAGGTGAAACTCAGAAAATTAGAATATCGTGCAAATGTTGATTCATTTCACTTAAAATGTGAAACAAATATGAGATAGACTCACTACATGAAAAACGAGATACAGTATGTCATACCTTAATTTGTTAGAATTGTGATGATCATGGTGTACAGTGTACATGAGATTATGTGATGATTATGGGGTACATGAAATTGGGGGGTTGGGGTTTTCATAAACTGTAAGCCATAACCATCAATATTAACAAAGTAAGGCTTGAACTATCTCGCTTTGCATGCAATGAGTCTATCTCATATATTAGTTTCACCTTTTAAGTTACATTACTGAAATTAATGAACATTTGCACGATATTCTAATTTTCTGAGTTTCACCTGTATATATATTTTTAGAGCAAATAGGCTAAGCTTCATGAGTAAAAGATTAAATTTGTCAGAACTTAAAATGCATCCATGTGGATTGCAGGAACATTTTGCAGCCATTCAGGAGCTCCCATTTAAAAGGAATAGTATCAGGAAAACTGTTTCAACCCCCCTGAAGGAATACAGATATAGTTCAGCAAAAATTTAGTTTTACGAATGCTTGATCATGTGAGAACAATGTTCTTTCCTCATAGCTGCCAAAACTTCTCATAAGCTTTACAATGTCTAAAAAGTGTGCTGCAGTCTTGAAATACATGAATTGCAGGTTTTAAACATAAAACGCCTATATTTGTTTATATATGAACCAGACTGTTCTTTTAAAAGCTGGGAGAGCTTATGAGAATAGTTTAGACTAGGTTGTCTGCCAGATTTTGCAGTTCCAGGTGCAGATCAGCCATTTATCCAATATTACTTTTGAAACAGCCAAATGCAGATCTGTGAAAATTAACTATTTTGAAACCACTGTTTTTCATACTCAGTTTTAATCAGGTTAGATTACTCTCTAACACACTGCTATATAGAATGAATTTCAACCATCCCATGATAGCCTGCCAGTATATTAGAGAAACTTATTAAAATATGTCAATTATTTTTAATAAAAAGTGTCAAAGATATATATATATATATATAGTATATATATTACTGTTTCCTAGCAGTGATGCATGTCATTTGTTCTGAGAAGTCAAAATTGTGATCCAGGGAATAATGTAGCATAAAGTGAGTGAAAAAGCAGGATTTCTAAATATTCCCAGGTGTCTAGGTGAATGATTTCTACATCTCAAAGCATTTTGAGAGTTCCTGTTTTGGTTGTTTGGGTTCCTGGCATGCTGATTTGTGATTTAAGATTAAAATCACATTGCCAGGGATTACCACATAACCATGACTTTGGCTTCTGTGACTGAATCCATGAGAGTCTCTTTGCTCACTGTTGGAACCCCAGGAATCTATCCCTAAAAGGTATGAACAAGTCACTGAAGAACTGCAGCTGCTATTTTGACTATGTTCAGAGGAAGACCACTCTAACAAGGTGCAGAGCTTAGCTGATTGGTGAACAGTGATTGCTTTCCTCTTTGTTCACAGTGGCTAAGTTCTGCACCTGAAGAGAAGTTGAGATGGAAAAATGTCCTTAAAAAGGTCAAAGTTCAGTTGCTGCTGCTCAGATCACAACAGATTTGCATGGAATCTAGTTAGCAGATTGTAACAGATAAAACACCGTGAGAAATCCAGATACTGTGTTTCTTTCTTTAAAAATGAAGAGTCCACATGGAAAAGCATCCTTGTTTCGCTACACTAGAGGATTCATAAAGGCGCATTATGCATAAATGAAAGCAAGCTAGATACATGTTGCTGATGTAACTGATGATTTTTCCTTACTGGCGTTGCCCCTTGCACCGGCTGCTGTTCCAGGCTATTGATGGACCCGTCCTCCGGTGCCTACTGAGCTGATATCAGTTCTGATTTTACATACTGGCTCAGTTCAGCAGGAACAGGAGTCGAGCCCTAAAGCAAAAAATAAATAAAATAAAAACGAGCTTTTTCCTAAGTACACAGACATCTGTGAGAACCTAACCTTTAACTTCATGACAGAAAGCAAGGACAGGACAGGCGGCTACTTTGATGTGGACCACATAAACATAGATGGACTACATACCCGTTTTGCAGAAGGAACTAGGAGCTTTGCCTGTGGGTTTTATATTGTGAAATACTAGTCCCTACTGTCTTCTCAAATTGTACTCAGCCTTATTACTTATTTATTTATTATATTTATGACAGATCACATGATATGCACGTGTATATAAAGTTCCACTTGTGATTCTTTTGTGCTGCATGCAGTTATGGAAAATTAAATTCACCTAGATACACTCTTTCAAGGAGAGATAATTGTATTCTTCACTAACCTTTTGTTAAAGATACACTTTATTTCACCGCAACAGAGTAATAAACTTTACCATTGTTTCCCTTGTATGAAAGTTCAAAGATTTAATGTATCTGCTAACCAAATGCTGGTGTTACTGCTAGGATTTAACTCAGGAGTTCTCAACCTTTTAAAGCCGGGGGCCAGGTTACGCTCCCTCAAACAGCTTTGGGGGGGGGCGGATGGTCATTTTGCCCTTCTTCCATCACATGGCACCACATCTGACCCACAGGCCGCATGTTGAGAATCCTTGATTTAACTGACCTTAGTCATAAAAGAAAAGATTATGTGACTGTAAATAATCAGCTAATAAACAATTTACCCAATTAATTTCTTATGAATCAAGATTGTTGTTACAGTTGCTAGCCTTTATTTGAATAGGCATGTTTTGCTAATTTACCTGTCTTTAGCCTGGGTGTTAGTTGATATTTTTATTGTTGGTTAACATTTCACCTATAGGAATGCTTCCACTAATTGATGAAAACTAAAGAAAAAATGGAGTGAAATGTGTTCAGGGCCCTTTCGGGTTACACATCAACTATAGGTAACTAATGTGAAATATAGATCCCTCTTCAAGGCAAAATAACAATGTTATTACTCTATACATCATACTGCTATGGATGAAATCAACAAAATATTAGTCCTACAGATAGGATTCAATGGCAAAAAAAATTATAAAAATTTTGAAATACTGTGTGTGTCTCATCTCTCTTATTCTGTATTAGTTCCCTGAGAGTATTAATAGTATAAACCTTTTTGCTCTCTCTCAAGTTATCAGCGGAACAGTATAAAAACAAAGTAAGAGAACTCAAATCCTTCTGGTTGAACAAAAACTGGAGCAGCATTTTCTGCCTCACAAACAAAAATGCTATTTTTAAACTCTTATTTATGCTCTGCCCGTGTCCTAAATTTAATTTTACAACTTCCAGAAAAAGCTGGAGTTTATATGACACTATGTTGTGCTTGTTTGTAATGTAGATCTTTTGATCTGTACAAAGAAGCTTCCAGTCTACAGTATTCACAGAAGATTTTGCTCTATTTCATAGTGGAGTGAGGGAGGTGAGCAATTATTTTGCAATTCTATTTTGAATAAAGTATAACCAGAGAATGGAAATGCAAAAAGTTAATCAGAGAGATGTTTGTACCAGTTAGTCACGCTAGTGGAGTAAGACAAAATGAAGTATGATTAAGAGAGCAGACATAAATATAAACCCTACAAAATTATCAACTACAGTAGAACCCCTACTTACAAAAAAAAGTCCGCTCCGTAGGCTTTTGCTTAAATCGTTTTTTTACGTAACTCGAAGCAAACACATAAGAAAAATGAAATTTTTATGTAAATCTAAGCAAACCCATAGGGAAATGAATTTTTACATAACTCGAAGCAAACCCATAGGGAAAATTTTTTTATGTAACTCGAAGCAAACCCACAGGAAAGTGTAAATCGGGACACGATTTTAGTACAAAATCATTATGTATGTCAAATTTTATGTAATTTGAGGCATTTGTAAGTCGGGTTTTTACTGTACAGTAGCAGCAGTTTTGGTTCCTTCAAACATGGTCTCACAGAAGGTTGGGTGTTGTATAATATCTGAAGAATTAATAATAATTTAGGAATACGTAACAGGTTTTGAAGTCATAGGTGACACTTTTCCTTCATTCTTTTTAACTATTGAAATGAATGGGCAAATTGAGAATTAATAGAGAAGTGCAATGATTAAGAGAATAGACAAAAAGGAAAATAAGTAAACAGGCAAAAAGTCAAATCCTTAGCAGTAATGGATTTGGCAAATTGCCGCAGTGCTTAAAATTATCTAAAACCAAATGATTGTGTGGCAGGAACTGCACTGCTGAAGCTTTGCTGTTGCCAGCTGAATGTAATCCAGCGTGCTTTGGGTTGCTTTGAGGCGGGAGGCAAAGACTTCAAACTTAACCTTACTCTGCTGTGCAGTATTACCCCCTTTAAAAGGACCCAGTCAGTTTGAGTACACTTAAGCCCTTCAGAAAGCAGCTCTAGAGGTTTTTCATATAGTCAGGCGGACGGTTAAGGGACGCTAGCCAGAATAAGCAAGGGAAACTCCTTTCTGGCATTTGCTTGCAAACAGACCACCCCAAAGCAAATTCTCAGAATCACTGCAAAGGTAACTTTTGAAATCCATAGCATGACTTTTAAAACGTCCAGGAAAGCACTTAGAAGGGGAAAACACATCAGTTTTTACTCATTAGCCAGCTTGGTAGGTGGACTTAAATAGACTCACATGTTGATGTTACTGTGAATTATGTGCACTTGGAAATACTTTGCCAGTATGCTGTGTTTTTAATTGCTGAAGGCTGCAATACACAGAAAGAAAGTAGCCTGTATTTTTGCACTACAGAAGATCATAGGCAATACTAGGGATAATGCATGTTTAGATGAACTGAAAAATAACCCTTCAATGTGCTTGAGATAGGGATGAATTGTGAAAGATCAGAATGGAATATCTGAAACATGCAGAATGAATACCCTTATAAAAGTAGCTTATAATTAATGTGCATGAGTAAGAGAAACAGATTCCAATTTGGCTAATGTTAGACACCCTGGAGGCAGGAAGGGGGAAAACCAACTGTTTTATTCAGTGCAATCTACACATATTCCAATCCCAAGAGAAAGGCTGGTTGCCAGAAAAGGCAGAGCAGCATAAAGACTATTTTAAAGAAATGAAGTTGGAAAACTGCACCCATTTCTTTTTCCTGCTGGGTCTTTTTGTCCAATGAAGAATTGGTGAACAAGTATGGAAGGTACAATAGCAAAATTGTATACACAGACCAATGCCAGATATAGGCCAGAATCTTACTGTTTAACATGGTAAATTTTAGTAGAGTAGACCTACTCAACACAGAACAATGCCAGATATAGTGAGTCAACGCCTGTGTAAGTCCCACTGATTCTAAATGGCCTACTCTAATTGTAACTTTAGTACAGTAAGTACTGGTTTTCTAAATCTACTGATTCAATGGCCTACTCCACGATTTGCTGAGAAACAGACCATTGCTAGCTACATGCAGCTCTTTTGTTGAGCTCTGCTTCTAGCCATTTGCTACATCCTTTAAGAATTATGTAGATGTAAATTTCATTAGCCACATTCAAACCAGGTCTCCAATGAAAGGCCTGTGAAATAGCCTCAAAACGAGAAGATGTCAAAGTGTATACTTTCAGAGAAGTATGACCTTTCAGTAAATATATATAAATGTATTTCTAGATCCGTGATGGCGAACCTAGGCACTCCAGATGTTCTTGGACTTCAATTCCCAGAAGCCCAAGCCCCCCTGTGAATCCACACGAATGGGTTTACTGCTATTCATCCGGCCCGCACTGCCCTTGTCGCTCCCGGAAGTGGAAGTAAAATGTGCCCATCGCTTAAGCTACAAAGTTGGGAATGGCTTTATACATAGAGCATTGTAAGCTGGTATAGTGTAGAGTGGTTTTCTGTGAATAAACCAAACAAATCCATTTTCTGTACGGCACAAGTCATGCCATTGCTCAAAAGATGTCTGGAGTTGTAGAAATATCTGTGGCCTACACTACCCTAGGAAAAGTACACTTGCTGACAAATGCCCATTTGGTAAAATATGCTTCTTTTTGAGCAAAGAAATACAAGAAAGCAATTGGTCATGCAGGCATATACTTCAAAAGGATCTCTAACAATCGCTTGTGATGAAGCTTACACCTCACAGAGTAATACGTACAAAAGTGTTCTTGAAGGCTGGAAAGGCTTAATCAATAAAAAGGCAACTTTAGAAAAACAGGCTTTCTAAAGGTAAGGAAAGAAAAGATGGTTCCAATCAATGTTGAAAGATCACTTAAACTTAACACCATTGAGACACATGGAAAACCCTTCAGTACACTTTATATTGGTTGTTGTGGTGCATCTTGGATGGCATGACTTGGACAAGGGTGCTGCTAGGTTATGACATCCTAATTAGTACAAGAGGGGAGGAAGTTCAGGTAGAATGACTACTTGTTATCTGAAAATCACTAACAACATTTACCCACCATATTTACTACTTATTTATAAAGCTGATGCAAATAAGAGATGGCAGGGTCAGCTTGAGGTCTGAATGGGAGGGACACCCCAACCCAACATCTCAGACCTAGAGCTGCCAGGAAGACATGGATATTTTTCAGAATTTGGGAAGAAAAAGCCCAATATGGACGCTCCCATTTACTCAACAGTTCTGAGTAGCTACTGTGATTGATTACTGGGGCCAAATTGAGTATTACTGTAGAAAGTCATTCATTTAACCCCACATCTTAGTTTCTGAAGGAGATCATTGGCTAGCTCTGTAGTCCTTTGGTACTTTGCTTCAAGTTGGCTTAGTCTATGTGAAAGGCGGATAAGAAGGCTGGTAACTTCTGCAATATGGTCTCCCACTGGAAACTGAAAGAAGATAAAGAGAATAGGTTTAGTCAATGAGATAGAAGTACAGTGATACCTCAGATAACGTTTGCATCACATAACGTTAAAATCCTATGGGATGCATCGGATAACGTTCGCTAAAGCCTGTGCCGGTTACAATGTATCTCTATGGAGTTTTAATGTTATCCAATGCATCCCATAGGATTTTAACGTTACCCAATGCATGCATTTATATACTGCCCATCTGGCAAAAGGACCACTGTGGGTGGTTTCTAATATATGCATGCATCGGATAACATTAAAATCGGATAGCACTAACACTTGTGGAACCAAGTTTCAGTGTTGTCCGAGGTTTTACTGTATGCTGCTGTGAAGCGACAGAAAGTTACTGTTAGCATTACATTGGTTGGGGGTACTCAAACTATGGCCTGTGGGCCGGATCTGACCCCAATGCCCATTCATCTGGCCTGCGCCACCCTCGTCACTCCCAGAAGCGGAAGTAAAACGCACCCAGACGTTTTACTTCCGCTTCTGGGAGCAACGAGGGTGATGTGGGCTGGATCCGGCCAATGGGTCATAGTTTGGACACCCCGACATAGATCTTGCTGGTGACAAAAAAAAAAACAACCTCTCCTGAACAACCAAAAAGAAAAAAAATGTTGCTAGCTTCTGAAAGCAGAGATGCCAATACTCCACCCTGAGTAGAATTTATGTGTCACCTCATTTGGAAGGGAAATCTTTCCCACAATTCTGCATTCCTCTCCTAGTATGTAGTATTCTCACGAGCCCAGCCAGCATGACCACTGATCATGTTCACTGGAGGCGGGTTGTGACTGAACACAGCTGGAGGGCAGCTGGCATGGGGAGGCTCCCCTAATCTTCACTGGGCATAAGGAAGCTGTTTGTCATTCCTCACGAAAGGGAGGAGGGAGAAGGCCTTCTAATTTCTCTTAGTAATGCATGCTTTCCCAGCTTCAGCAATAATAGCTCTGAAGCATAAGGGCCTAGTGAAATTAAATCTCAACCAATACCCAGGCAACAAATCAATATTTGTGCATGTATACTTTGTTAAGGAGACCACCATGAGCCATGCAGAATGGCTGAAACACAACGCTTGGATTTATTCCTGTTTTGGTATCCTATCCTGAGAGAGTCTTATTTTATTCTTAATAAGGTGCTTTAGTGAGTAAGGCTGCCAAGAAACAAGTTATTCTACTGAAAGTAACCAAATGAGGAAAAGACATTTACCTTTTCAGGGAAAACAGATTGGCTTTCCATGCTGCCATCTCACCCAGCCTTTGTTCTATATTTTTACATTGCATGCTTAAAAATACTGCTATCGTCAAAACTTTATTTTATACAGCTGTGTTTATTACAGTTTATTGCAGTTTAGTACTGCAGGACGGAAATGAGCTCCCGTCTTCATCCCAGCTCGTGCCAACCTAGCAGTTCGAAAGCAAGAAATTGCAAGTAGATAAATAGGGACCACTTCGGTGGGAAGGTAACAGCGTTCCGTGCGCTCCGGTGTCCAGTCATGCCTGCCACATGACCACGGAAACGTCTGCAGAAGCAGACAGCGCTGGCTCTTCGGCTTAGAAACAGAGATGAGCACTGCACCCTAGAGTCGGATACGACTGGCTTTCGAGCAAGGGAAACCTTTACCTTTACCTTTTTATTACTCTGTATCCTCAAATCGAGAGGCCAGCCTGTTGCCCACTTGTAAAGCTAATGCTTTGCATACAACAACCTCAGGCTCAATTTTTGACATCTCTTGTTTAAATGATACCAAGCAGCAGAGCTGACAAACATCTCTTCCTGAGACCCTGGAACATGGGTGCCCAAACCATGACTCACGGGGTCGGATCCACCCAATGCCCTTGTCGCTCCCGGAAGCGAAGTAAAACGTGCCCATACGAGCATGTTTTACTTCTGCTTCCAGGAGCGATGAGGGCCAAATGAATTGGCATTGGGGGCCAGATATTTATTTATTTATTTGAGTTTATAAACCCCCCTCCCCAATTGCCTTAGGGCAACGCAGGGCAGCACACTTATACATAAGAATCTAAAACTCCCCTAAAAAACTTCCATAAAACTTAAAAAAAAACTCTTAAAATCAACTCCCAGTTAAAAGACCCTCCCTTCCCACCCATCAGTAAAAAGGGACGTATACTTCTAGTAGAGCCAACGAGCGGGGGTCAACACCCCGTCGGCCCCCCATACTTGCCCTGCCAGCCAGGTTTTCACCCCTTTCCTAAATGGCAGCAATTCCGTCTGCAGCCGCAGGTCCACTGGGAGAAGGTTTCATAGGGCTGGGGCGGACACGGAGAAGGCCCGTCTCCTAGTGCTAGAGAGGCAAGCCCCTCTAGCTGAAGGAACACTGAGGGAGCCCCTCCGGTCGGCCCTGGTGGGGCGGACAGATTCCCTTGGGATGATGCGGTCTCTTAGGTAGCCTGGCCCATTACCATGAAGGGCTTTAAAGGTCATTACCAGCACTGGCCCATGAGTCATAGTTTGGGAACCCCTGGTTTAAGTAGAGAAAATGGCAGCTGAAAATCTATCTCATCCTTTTGTAAAACAGATTGCAAGGCACATTTTGCTTCCGGGTGGAGGAACCACATGACTGGCCCACTGAACCACGTGACCTGAGGCCCAAAAGGTTTGGGCACCCCTGCACTGAAACCTCAGCCGGTATAAGAAGCCAATCCAGAACCAACTGAGCTAACAATCTGACTCCGTGAGAATGAGACCAACTCCTTTACCAAAGCAACTTCAGGGAAGAACAAAAGGTTATATCTAGCCATAATAGTTCTCCTTCGTATAGTTTGTGAATCCCCACTCATGGGTTATGCGCCTGCGCAGAACAGCCGATCGGATATCTAGCCATAATAGTTCTTCTGGCCACAGATCCTTAAAGGGACGATTTCTCCCATACAAATCACATCTACATTTCTAAAGTGAGACATTTCTGAACTGACTCAGTTTGCTTCATCAGCTGAAGGTCCCCCAAATTGTAGAACTGTAGCTATTTTGCTCAGCAAATATTTTAGAAGCTTCTGAAAATCCTCCCCTTTCAAATAATGTATAGTACCCACCTAAGGATGCTTTCCTGATTGACAAAACATATTGGGGAGGGGAAACACACACAAAACAGGTAAGAAGCCAGCTGCTGAGAGCTTAAGTTCAGGGTGCGATTCCCTTATCTCTGTGCCAAATATAAAAGCAATCCTATGTTCAACGAAAAAGAGGAACAGCTCTGAAAATAAAAGACTCTAGAGGACCTGAAGTGTGATGTGTTAAAAATGAGTATGCAGAAGAAATGAAAGATAATGCCCTTAAAATCTTGTCTGCACATGCCTTCCATTGATCAGACTAGGGCTGACCCATTAATTTTGCTAATGATAATATCTATCCCAGAAGAGAACTTCCTTGATAAACGCTGAATTGATAGCAGAAAATTAGAACTGCTAAAGCCAACCATTGCCCTTAGTCAGAACAACTGCTACTGAAGACGAGAGAACCAGGAGGACATAGTTGCAGTATCATCTAGAACAGGGGTGCCCAAATTACGGCCTGGGGGCTGGATCCAGCCCCTAATGCCAATTCATCCGGCCCATGAAGCTCTCATCGCTCCTGAAAGCGGAAGTAAAATGCGCTCGTGCGGGTACGTTTTACTTCTGTTTCCAAGAGCAACGAAGGCTTTGTGGGTCGGATGAATTGGTGTTGGAGGCCGGATCTGGTCCCTGGGTCTTAGTGACTGGCTCCCTGAACCACGTGACCAGCCCACAGCCCAAAAAGTTTAGGCACTCCTGATCTAGAAGAAAGCAATTTGTGGAATTTGCCCAGAGCACTCATGTGCTGAAATAATTGGGGAGGTGCGTGTGTGTGTGTGATCCAAAGACTAACTATGTGACTGCGATTGTGTTTTACTTGTGCTGATACAAATGGGTTATTTAGGGCTCCTGCATTTGGAGGAAGACCCTTTTCTAACACAACTATTTGAGATAAGAAGATCGAGTAAGCTGGTCTATATGGTGTTTCCTCTGCAACCTTCATCTACATGAGAACTCCGCACCTTCACAAGACCTGTAGAAGAATCTCCTCAAGCTCCGTGCTCATTTTTCAAGAGCAAACAGGTACACATGATTCATTTGCTATCCTTTCAGAAAGTCCCCTCTTTTGAGCCATTAAAGATTTTATGGTTTGGCTAGGCCGTGTCTGGAGGAGAAGCTAAGAATTTTGTCATTTTAGCGAAGGCAATGTAAGAAGTCAAAAGAAATCTAGGGAGCAAGAAATGATAGTTCCTCTTGAGTAAAGCCCTACTACCCCATCTCAGGGACTGCGATGGCTTGGTGGCTAAGATGCTGAACTTGATGACTGGAAGGTCAGCAGGTCAAGACCCGAGCACTACACATGGGAGTGAGCTCCCATCTGTCCCCGCTCTTGCCAACATAGCAGTTCGAAAGCAAGAAATTGCAAGTAGATGAATAGGTACCACTTCGGTGGGAAGGTAAACAGCGGTCCACACACTTGAGTGTTTAGTCATGCCTGCCACATGTCCACAGAAACGTCTGCAGACACGGACAGCACTGGCTCTTTGGCTATAAACAGAGTTTTGGACGTTCCCTGAGCAGAGTTTCTTCAGGAAAAATCCTTTTAACCCAGAATAATTTCTGAAATGAAATTATTATTTTAACAGAGATGAGCACTGAACCCTAGAGTCAGATACGACTGGCTTTCAAGCAAGGGTGACCTTTACCTTTACCCCATCTCATTCCAATTTGGAAATTAAACTTCTTTTTGCTGTGGGTCCAAAGTACAGAGGCTCAGATGTGCACATGCAGAACTCCTCTCAACAAAGGCACTTCCTGGTAAAACTTTGATCCATTTTACAGAGGGATTGAAAAAACATCATGCTGCCAATAGAATTTTTAAAAAAAGGAGAAATACTTACATTGGCAATAAATTCTCTGGCTACTGTGTGTCCATTACTGGTAAAGAGCAGAAAACTGATAATCAGGTGCATAAGCAGGTGTTTGGTACCAGGTTGTTGAATAACAATTATTTTGCTGTTAAATGTAGTCTGCAGATCTGTGATGGAAATGGCTGAAGCTCTGGACAGAATTATTAGCTGATCATAAATAGATCTTGCTTCTACCTGTGTAAAATTATTAGAAGGAATTATGATTTACAAAGTAAAACATTCAAATATTTTGTATGAGTTTCATAGAAAAACGCAAAACTGATTCCTTATCTAAATAGCTGGGCAGGGGGAGGAGAGACTGAGGGCCAGAAAAAGACATACAGTAATACTTCATACAAAGTCCGCTTCGTATAACATACATCATTTCATACATCAATTCATACATCACCTAATTCCTTGAAAAAAGTTGCCTCATACAATGTCGCTGTGACTTTGCATGAGGCATTGGGTTTTTCCCCAGGTTGCATTGTGCCTGGGCAGTATAAAAGGCAGGACACATGCATGCATTGCTCTTGTGGGTTTTGCACGAGGCGAAGAGTATTTAGGAGTGGTTTTGAGCGTGATTTTGGATTTTTTTTTAATTTTTTCATCAGAATTTTTAGAAGCATTCCTGGGATTTTTGCAGCATTCTTCAGGTTCATGGGCAATCAGGGTTGTTTGACATGTTTTTGTAATGTATTTATTTTTATTTATTATTTATTGTGCTTATATACTGCTTTACTTATCTACTGACAACTCAAAGCGGTTTACAGATCAATCCAATAAATTTTATTTATTTATTTATTTATTGTTAAATTTTTATACCGCCCACTCAGCCAAAGCCGACTCCGGGCGGTTCACAACAGTGGGTAAAAACAGATAAAAACAAATAAAACAGATAAGAACCAGCAATAAGAAATACAAACAAAAACATAAATGGGGGAGGGGAGGGGGAGGGTGAAGGGGGAGGGGAAGGGGGAGGGGGAAATACAACACCATACAGAAATACAATGCAAAATACCATAATAATACGAATCACAATCTATATCTATAAATCCAAGGGTTAACCGTTGGAACTTGCTATAAGTTTCTGCACCCGTCCATCCTATCCCGTACCGAGCCTCCTGCACTCGCCCGAACCCGGTCCGGAGGTTAACGCATGGTTGAAAAACACGCCAGTGGGGCAAGAGCCCCATGAACACGAACAAAGGGAAAGAACTTCAATTCCAAACGTTCTATGTGCCGCGCCACAGCCAATCAGGCTGAGAGGCGCGAGCAAAAAGAATGTTGGGAAATGCGGCACGGCCAATTAAAACTGAGCAGCAGAAAAAAAACCGCCGCACGAACATAAACCACAAATGCATAACTACAAGTCACAGCATCCTGCGTGCCATGAGCGCGCAGAATGCTGAGAAAGCCGGTGCACGAAAAATAAATTACAAAACGCAACGGGAGCGCAAGTACGCCGCAGGCGGACGCAGTGCCTCACAGCCTCGCAAAACAAACACCCACAAAACTCCACCGTGAGACACCCGCCGGCCTTCTTTTCCGGAGCAATGGGGAAAGAGGGACTCCCTCTCCTCCACACTACCCCGCTGAAGACACGGCAAGACCACCGCTGTCCTCAAGGTACCTTGAGACGGGGTGGAAAACCCCCCCAAAACAGGCAGCAGTTCATCAGGGGAAGCACCCTCCATGGCGGATGACTGACTGATGCCTTTGTACTTCCAAATACAAAAGCAGCAGCCAGCAATCTGCAAGGAAGACCACCATCCCTTACGGATCACTGGCTGCCGATCTCCGGTTAGGTAAGCCGGGAGAAAAAGGAGACAGAGAGGAGAGAACCATTGTTAGGCAGAAATAGCTCTTCTCTGCCTCCTCCTTCTCCCCCGACTACCTAACGAACCTTCCCGGGAGAAGAACGGGCTGACTGCCTCCTCCTCCTTTCCCCCATTGCAGCATCAAAACCAAAATTCAAAGCAGCAATGGGGAAAAGAGGAACTTACAGGCAGCCTGTTCTTCACGCTAAAGTAAACACCAAAAACAAACACCAAAATTAATAAAAAATAATGAAACAAAAATAAATCAATAATTAAAAAAACATTAATAAACAAAAAAGTAAACCACTAAATACACAAACAAAAACATCCACAATACCACAAAAGCACATACAAAACACCTAACTACAACATGAAAATACAATAAATTACACAAATAAACAACAACGAATTATACAAATAAACAACAAAATAAGAAAAATTAAACAAAACCAGAAATAACCAAACCAATTAAACAAACCTAAAACTCAACCAAAACAAAAAAGAACAAACAGAAACACGTCCCAGCCCACCACCACAAAAACAAAACAAAGAAAAACCCCAGAAGAAAGAAAACCAGAGAACTCACCAGCACATCCTCCCTCCACGACGACCGGAACAGAAATGAAGAAACAAAGACTACTTACCAGAAGAAGCCCCACCTAGAGGCCAGGAGAGAAAAAACACATGAAGCGAAACCAAAACCACTAACAGCCCCACCTGCAGGGCATAATAGTAAAAACAACTCAAAAACACAACAGCCGCACCTAGAGGCCATAAGAGTAAAAACAAGTCAAAAACATAACAATAAATCAAAAGTTTACACAAATAACAAACATATGTTAAATAAAATAAAAAGATTTATAACATCCTGTGTTGAGTTTTAACTCAAATAGAAACCCAAAACATCTAAACACAGTTTAAGAACATTGAATGTAAAAAAAACATGTACTTTCACATTTTTTAAAATATTACCTACGGTACAACTATTAACAAAAAAATCACAAACTAAAACATTATTTGGTTAAATAAAACAATTTGAAACAATTATATCATCCTTTGTTCTTTTTTTAATCCACAAAAAAAAAGCTGATCACAGTTTATAACAGCCCAGCAATGCTGGGCAAACTATGCTAGTAAACTTACTAAAAATATCAAGTCACAGTCAATAATACAAATAATTATTCAATTACAAAATCACAATTAGCAATACAATTCACAGCTGCATCCAGTCTCTCGCTCCCGCCAACCCTGCTCTCACCAAGGGAAGTGTCCGACGGGATTGGCGGCTCCCCGGCATGGCAGAACTTCTTATGGCCGCACCGGGCCGCCTCACAGCTGCCGTCAATCTCTCACGGCCAGTCTCTCACAGCCAGGGAGAGGACTCCTCCCGAGCCGATGGCGTGGGTGTCGGGAGGGAAGAGGCGGTGTGGTCCTCTCACTCACTGGCCATGCCGGCGGTGCCTCTTCTACCCATCTGGCCAGGTGGGGCCAGAAGGGAGGTGTCGGCCAGCCACAGGTGCCTCGCCTCTCAAGCTGATGGCGCGGGCGTCAGGAGGGAAGAGGCGGGGTCCTCTCGCTGGCAGCGGGGTCTTCTCGCTTGCTGGCCGCGGTGGTGGTGCCTCTTCTACACCTCTGGCTAGGCGAGGCCAGAAGGGCGGTGTCGGCCAGCCACAGGTGCCAGGTGCTTCTCCTCCCAAGCCGATGGCATGGGCGTCGGGAGGGAAGAGGCAGCGGGGTCCTCTCGCTGGACACACAGTAGCCAGAGAATTTATTGCCAATGTAAGTATTTAGCCTTTAGACAATGATTTCTTAAAGTTCTGTCAGTTTCCTGTCTGTTTCCTTGACTTTGCCCTGAAGTCTGTGCTGTTACAGTACAATGTATCTCTATGGAAATGACGTTGTACGAGGCATCGCAGCAAGGATTTGGACGTTTTATGAGGCATCACGGCTAGGATTTTGCATGCCTCATACAAAGTCCAAATCCGTATAAAGTCCAAACTTATGAAACCAAGTTTGGACGTTGTATGAGGTATCACTGTAAATGGAAGAGAATGAAGATTTAAAACAGGGGTGCCCAAATGTTTTGGGCTGTGGGCCGGTCACGTGGTTCAGGGGGCTGATCCCACCGGAAGCGGAAGTAAAACGTGCCTTGCAATCTTTTTTGCAACAGGATAAAATAGATTTTTAGGCCGCCATTTTCTCTGCTTATCAGGGGTGCCCAAACTATGGCCCATGGGCCGTAGTTTGGGCACCCCTGATTTAAAACAAAAAAACCGTTAGTTTTTAAAAACTAAGCTCTGAGGCCATGAGGCATGTTTTGACCTTTGTGTGTGTGTGCGTAAAAGGAAATAGTGAGAATCAAAGAGCAGAATGGAAGATTGTTATATTGTGGGAAAGAACAGGCGGCTTTTTGAGGACGCACTACAATGCTTCAGCTACAAATCAATTAATACTCATGCAATCTGGCCTCTGTTTAAAATATTCTGATATAAATCGGGTGGGGGAGGGGGTGTTGGTTGGTTTCCTCCTAGTATTGTTTCCAGAGTATCTCATCTCCTCTTATATCTCTTGCAAAAGCCAGAACAAACCTCTGGAGCCACTGACAATGCATCGAAGGACATTATTTCCCAGATTGTAAATCCAATTACCTAAAAATATTTGCTACATAAAAGGCAGTGTAGGATGTGGAGGGTGGAGAGGTAATATACACACATATCCTTCCTGTTGTCATTAACTCTGGGTTTCAGCAACTGTGATTTCCTTGCTGTGACTGTTTCCCTCTATTAACATTATAAAAACATTTCCTGGCTTAAAGATTTGTATGAAAAATATGCTATTTTAAGAATACAGACAAGATCCCACTTCTATAACTTATAAGGCCAGACCTCTATAGCCTTCTTTAGCAATGCACAAATATATTGGAAGAGTACACTAATGGGCAAAAAGAAGAAGGGGGCGACAGAGAATGAAGTGGCTAGATGGTATTATTGATGCAGTGGGCACAAAGCTGGGCAGGGTTGAGGAGGATGGTGGAGGGTAGGGGTGCCTCGCAAAGGCTCGGACTCAACTATGCAATTGAACAACAAAACACTAGTGATCTCACCCTGTTTGCCAGGCAAAGAATGGTAATGTAGCTGCCATGACACTCAGAGCCAGGAGAGAGCAACATTGGCTGTCTTCCAATGCCCAAAATATACACCCTCTTCCTCCTCTTTGCTATCTATCCATTCACTCACCCTATGTGATAAAACAAATAGTAAAGGAGTAAACAGAAGGAGGGACTGCAATCGCTTAGTGGTGAAGGTGCTGAACTTGACAACTGGAAGATTGGCAGGTCAGCAGTTCAAGACCCAAGTGCTGCACAATGGAGTGAGCTCCGGTCTCTGCCCCAGCTCCTGCCAATCCTAACAGTTCAAAAGCAAGAAATTGCAAGTAGGTAAATAGGTACCACTCCAGTGGGATGGTAAACAGCGTTCCATGCAGTCTGGTATCTAAGCATGCCTGCCACATGTCCACGGAAATGTCAACAAAATGCAGACAGCCCTGGCTCTTTGGCTATATGGAGATGAACATTGAACCCTAGAATCAGATACGATTGGTTTTTGAGCAAGGGCAACCTATACCTTTACTGGCTACCTTTAAAAACAATTTAAAAATGCTCTTTTTCAAGGAAACCTTTCAGGGTGTTGTTCCCCTATCAATAAATTAGCCAGTTCGGTTTAGTCCCGATGTCCTCTGACACCAATTATTTTTATTTTATTTTATGTATTTTATGTATTTGTTGTTGGTGGGTTTTGATTTGTTGTTGAGTATTGTTGTTATTTATTTTCTGTTTGTTCACCACCCAGAGTGGGATAACACCCAGATGCATGGTATAGAAATCAAATGAAATCAATTAATTAATTAATCAATCAATCAATTCCTGGATAGCAATTTGGGCTTGCCTGGAGTGAGAGGCCAAGTAAATGAGCAATAGCAACAAAGATCAGGAGAATGCAGTCTCTTCGTAACCTCTCATGATCCGAATTGCTACATTTCCCCCTTTGGTGGCTTAAGGGTTAAATGCATTACTTCCTTCTGTGCTGCATTCATCACATAGTTAAGTATTCTAAAAAGGATATTATTTTATTCCTTCTTTCTCAGGCATCTGTTTTGCAACTGGAGAAATAGAAGTGTGGGAGGAAAGAGTGTACTGGAAAAGGTCAAGTTAGGACATGAGTGTCTACAAAACTTAAAAGTGTCAACGGAACATCTAGCAACATTTTAATGAAAGACAACTCAGGAAGTTAAGGAAATAACAATTAAAATTTCCAAATGCTGCTTTTTTTTATGGCACTCATAGATAATAGGCCATTTCCCACCAACCAAAGACCACCTCTGAATTTCCCAGTATTTCAACCTCCTAGTTCCGCTTCTGATTACTACTATTAACAATAACAACAACCATCATCATATTCATCATTATTACCACCGCAACTGCCACCACGACTACACCTCAATGAAGCTGCTCCTATCTACAGATTGTTCTACTTTGTACACAGCATTGGTGACACACAGGAGTCTTAATTAATATGATATATTGTACGCTGCCCTTGGGGGAAGCATGCAGAAAAGCAGATCAGTATCAAATAGCGATCACTCAGGAGGTATCAGAAACATGGCTGAAAGGCACCACGTTCTATGCTTCTTTACTCTTTAGTACGGAAAAGATTTGCAGTAAAGCACAAACAGCCAAGTGCTGCACCCTCCCCAAATGTCAAAACTCAAAGGGATACCACAATTCAATGGTGGAAACAACCACAACAACCTACTGAATATTGGAAGTAGAGTGGGAGAGGTTATACTATCCCAAAGCAATGTCAGGTGTCAGAAGGAATAGAATGAGCTCCCTGGTAATAGCAGTGTATTGCAGTGACTTAGGGGTAAATACAGTGAACTTGACAACTGGAAAGTTGGCAGTTTGAGACCCGAGTGCTGCACAACGGAATGAGCTCCTGTCTCTGTACCAGGTCCTGCCAACCTAGCAATTCAAAAGCAAGAAATTGCAAGTAGATAAAATAAGAACCACTTTAGTGGGAAACTTAACAGCTTTCAGTGAGCTCTGGTGTCTAGTCATGCCTCCACATGACCACAGAAACGTCTGTATATACCGACAGCATTGGCTCTTTGGCTGTAAACAGAGATTAGCACCGCACCCTAGAGTTGAATACAACTGGCTTTCAAGTAAGGGAGACCATTACCTAATAGAAGTACAGTAGATGTATTTTTAAAGTAAGTCTCTTTGGGAATGCTTTGAAATGAAAGGAGCAACAGGAACCTACTAACCAGTGCCGGACCTTATAGTAAAACCCCTACTTACGGGGGCGGGGGGGGGGGAGTATGTTCCGTAGGCTTTTACTTAAATTGGTTTTTTACGTAACTCGAAGCAAACCCATAGAAAAAAGAATCTTTATGTAACTCGAAGCAAACCCATAGGAAATTGTGTAAATCGGGACATGGTTTTAGCACAAAATCATTATGTAAGTCGAATTCTATGTAACTCGAGGCATTTGTAAGTCAGGGTTTTACTGTATTTCTTTATTTGTGGGTGGCTTTTCTGTGAATTAAATCCCTAATATATCAGTGGCCCAGGCCATTGTACATCAATGACTCATTTTTCAGACATATCAATTACTGAATTGTTATACCGGGGTGGGGCAGGGGAAGAGAACTACTTACCATTGCTCTAGTCCTCTGATGATTCTCATTACTTGGATTATAGTAAAATGCCAAAAGCCACAGAAAATCATCTGAGGATTCAGCTGGTGACACCAGTAACTGCTCTGCTGTGATATCAGCCCATTCTCCAAAATGAGTGAACAAAAACCAGCTATTAAAGAGGTCATCGCAAGACCTGAAATATCACCAACAAGTATTTTAGCTTTCTTGTCTATTATGTTTCAATTTCCTCAAACATAACCAAGAGGTACTGAACTGGAATCTGTGCTTTCTGAGGCATAAGATTACACAACAGACATAAGAATGTCAATGTAATAGTGCAGGAGTTCTCAACCTTTTTAAGCCGGGGGCTGGGTCACGCTCCCTCAGAAAACTTTGGGGGCTGGGCGGCCATTTTGCCCTTCCACCACATGGCACTTCTTGGTGTGGTGGAGGCAGTGGGGGGCCACATGAAATGGTGCCACGGGCCACATCTGGGACACAGGTTGAGAATCCCTGCGCTAGTGCCGTGCTACAAAAAAAAAAACTCCTCAGGAGCAGAAGAGTACTTGAGACTTCTACTGCCACTGGAAATAGCTTTATTTAATAGTTTTGTACTTAGGAAGTAAATAAAGAAATGGGACTGAAATTAAAGAGGCTGAAATTTAGACAACCAAGATGTCCCAAATAAGCAAGTATGATCAAACTAAAATTTACAAAACCAGAAATAAACATAACTACTGCTGCTTACCCGATGCTCCTGGCTTCCACAGTTTTGAGAATTTCGACAATATATTGCAAATGCTGGCGTAATCCACTGCTTGTCAAAACTATAAAATAACCATGTACCATCATTATTAGAAATTTTGTGACAAAAATGAATTGCATTATATATTAACAGATAAGAAAATATTAATACACTACAAGATTTTAAAACTTACTGAGGGTAAAAATAAACAACAACATCTGGCAATATGATAACAACAGGTGACCTTACCTGATGGTTGTTTAAGCAAAGCCATCACAAGCAAATGTGGGTTATGAGGAAAGTAGGCTTTCAGGGGAAACTTATGCTAAAATGAAATTGATAATTTTGTTATAGTATTATATTACCAAGAACATAAAGAAATCACATAGTTTAATTAACAGAACTTACCACAATAGAAAAAAACAGAAATTAGCAAAAATTCTACTTAAAAATAACACTACTGGTTCAACCTTCTAAAACCTTCCTCACCAACCTTAGAGCATAAAGTATGCATAGGGGCAGTAGACACAGTATAACTACCATTTCAGAAATTCATGGTAAAATCCTAAAATAAATCTTTCAACAAGACGGATACAAGCCTCAGGTCCACCGACTCAAATCCAGGAAGAGCTTTATGGCAAGAACAAACAGTCTTGAGGAAACACAAGACCGAAATCAAATTAAAAGATGGAGTAAGGAGCTCAATGGGCAAGAAACATTATTAAAGAACAATATAGCTGAGGAACTCAACCTCCCCTACGTCACTTGGAGGAGCCTGAATAGGTTGAGGGCAGGAGTCCCTAACTGCAAGACCAACATGCTCAAGTGGGGGCTGCTGGTGGACAACAACGCGCTGTGTGAATGTGGAGAGATAGAGAATCCACCTCATAAGAACAGCCTTGCTGGAACAGGCCACAGCCCATCCAGTCCAGCATTCTGTCTCACACAGTGGCTCACCATTTCCTTCAGGGTATTCCCAAGCAGATGCCTTCACCTGCTTAGGATTCCCTGGAAATGGCATTGAGAGATATCCTGCCTATCTCTCCAACCCGGAGGTTGTCCTTAAGTATCCATAATTATAGCCATTGATACTCTTGTCCTCCATGAACTTGTCTAATTCTTTCTTAAAGCTGTCAAGACTGACAGCTGTCACCACTTCTTCTGGCAGGGAGTTCCATAGACCAGTGATCCTCTGGGTGAAAAAGTACTTTCTCTTATTTGTTTGAGAACTAGTACCCAAAGGTTTCATGAAGTGCCCCCTAGTTCTAGTGTTATGCGATAGGGAAAACAGTTTTTCCTTATGTACTTTATCCACACCGTGCATGATTTTATAAACTTCAATCAGGTCACCTCTTAGAAGCCGTCGTTCAAGAGTGAAAAGGCCCAACCGTTGCAGCCTCAGATGGTAAGGAAGGTGTTCCAGTCCCCTAATCATTCTGGTTGCCCTCTGTACTTTCTCCAACTCCATAATATCCTTCTGGAGGTATGGCGACCAGAACTGTACACAGTATTCCAGATGGGGCCTCACCATAGATTTATAAAGAGGCAAAATGACACTTGCGGATTATTTCCTATACCTTTCCTAATGATCCCTAGCATTGAGTTTGCTTTTTTCACTGCTGAGGCACACTGGGTTGACACCTTCATTGAGTTGTCCACCAGGACACCAAGGTCCCTTTTCTGGTTTGTCGCAGAGAGTTCAGACCCCATCAGTTTATAAATGTAATTGGGGTTTTTGCCCCAACGTGCATCACTCTGCACTTACTAGAGTTGAAGCTCATTTGCCACTGTTTTGCCCACTCCCCCAGTGTCAAGAGATCCCTCTGGAGCTCCTCACTTACTGGTCTGCCAATTACTGCCAAAGGCATGCACCAATGAGGACTTTAGTTTGGCCAATGACAAAGCTAAGAAGCTGGCTTCGTTTTGGCAGTCCAGGGTTTGATCGGGACATGGAAGAAGAAGAACAAGACTCCTATTTCAATCATATGTATTAAATTAAATTAAATAAGACAACCTTTTAAAGCCAGGGGCCGGGTCACGTTCCCTCAGACAGCTTCAGGGGCGTGATGGCCGTTTTGCCCTTCCTCCACCACCTGGCACTTCCTGGTGTGGTGGAGGCAGTGGGAGGCCACATGAAATGACTCTGCTGACCACATCTGGCTCATGGGCCACAGGTTGAGAATCCCTGCTCTAGTCACTAGTGAATCAATAAGAAGAACCTAAAAGTAAAAATGTACACTCTCAAAGGTGGGAAATAAACAGCAGAGACCCCATCTCTGAAAGTTACTTTTTAAAAATTACACCTCCCATTAACTGTGATGGGTTTGGGTTACTCCAAAATGTAACTTTCAAAAGCAAAGGTTTCTATAGTTTCGATATCTGGCTGTGGAACCAAAAATTAGGTATTTTATTCCCCACTCTGCCTCCTGGGAGAAGAGCCAGTTTGTGTGGTCATAGGCAAACTGCACAGTTTGAAGGTGCTCCCAGACGAAGGAGATTGTAGACTCTACTCAGAAAACCCCTGGAAAAAAATTGCTGTAAGCCAAAAGTTGTTTGGTGAAACATTATTATTAGTATTAATCTGGAACAAGAACTATTTAATTAACATATACCATTTGGAATGCAACCCAAATGGTAGACTACAAGAAGTTGTTCACAGCAGTGAAATCTCTTCCAAAGAATCTCTAGACACCATCTGAACATTTTACAAAACAATCTTTGGAGAGCATCTGCATATTTTGTGATCTCCAATAACACAAAGGAGTTGGGGAGAACTTGTAAAATGCATATTGTTAAAGCATTCCTGCCTGCACGCATACCAAACCCACACCCAGGTTCTTCTCTAATCATAGTAATGGAAATGAAAACTTACATAAGTAAAATATTGAAGACCTAGTTAATACTTTAAAATAGCTTAAAAACAACATATGAACACAGCTGCTATAGCATTGCTGCCTTCTGGTTATTTGAAGGGTGTGGAATCTCATTTAATTTATCTACCTAATCATCACCACCCGAAGGCTGCAAAATGTGGTGCAGGCATGTAAGCAGAGTTGTATAAAATTAGCGGGTGTGGCATCTGTACATAAGAACTGAGACAGCTGTAATTTCAGCCCTAATTCATAGCTTTTGAAGCCCAAAGAGATTTACTGTATTTGCAGGTGTATAGGACACTTTGGAGTATATCTTATTACCAAAATAGCCCACTGTATGCCACTATATACAGTACAAGATGCACTGCATTTTTCCAGTGTATTTTAATAGGGGGAAAGTGGGTCTCTTATATGCTAGCAAATTGGGTAATCACAATTAGAGCCTGTTATTGTACCAGTTCCAAGACAAAGATCCATAATTTCACAAATAGTACACACACACTCAAATGTCCAAATGTAAACACAACATGTGAAAAGGGGAACTCTTAGATGGGGGAAAAACATGATATCATTATGTAGTGCAAAAATAAATGTTTTAGTTTCTCAATTATTGGCACTTGAGCTGCCTAAAGCAAGACAACGGAACCTGATATATATTGCAGATATTCAAACTACTGATGAATCAGATGCTACACAAGTTTAAGATTTTTGGTTGTAAAAGCAGAATCACTGAGCCCAGTGACAGTTTTTCCATGTGTAAATCCATGGAAGGACGTCACTGAAACTCTTAAACAGAAGGGGGATAGAAAAAAGTAACTTTTTTGGGAGGGACGACAATCCACTCACAGAATATCCAGAATGATGTTGACTTGGGTATCCGAGGACTAAAAGTTCAAAAAAGTTACTTTTCTTACATCTGGAATAGAAAAGGGTTGGGTTTTTTTTAAATCTGATGGGGAAGGCCCCCGCTAGGTGAGAGCCTTGTCGAGGCGTGAGGGCTTGAGCGGTCTAACAAGGCAGTGCTGCCCATCACTTGTCAATGATGTTAGGCCGGGA
The DNA here is from genome assembly GCA_035047305.1 of Bradypodion pumilum. NCBI lineage: Eukaryota > Metazoa > Chordata > Lepidosauria > Squamata > Chamaeleonidae > Bradypodion > Bradypodion pumilum. Next base: position 101,639,464 of record JAWDJD010000002.1, on the reverse strand, counting down.
CTAAGATTCACCAAAGTGTCCTCCGTCGGACCCCTTGGGCAAGGTGAAAGTGGAGGGCACAGGTCACGGTCCGCCTAACCAGCGAGTGACATGATATCCAAATGGCTAAAAAACCACATGCAGATGGACTTGATTTTTCAGGCCCATTTGCATGTGTGGAATGTTGTTGTTGTGTGTGGATTCCTCGCTGAATAACAACCCCAAGGTATCCAAGGATGGGGAAAGAATGAAAATGTGTATTTTCCCTAATTATTAGTAGAGGTGTCTATGTGTTAACACAGATATATCTATAGTTACTGCACCACTCCATTAAGATCTACAACACAAGATAATGATAGTAACCACTACATCACCTACTAGCTTGTAGTTTGAAAAAAGTTTGCCGGGTTTGTACCCACTTCTGTTTGATACCATTGAAGACACTTACATTTATTCCGGCATTCATTTATGGCAGCACCAAGTTATATTCCTTTTGCATCCTGCAACCTGAAATTATCCCTTTACTAAAATGATGAAGCATCTCATACTTTTAAAAAGGAATCATGTAATTTTACTAACCTGCTCATTATTCTCATGGTACACTTGAACAAAGCACTTTGTAAACACCTGCATTACAATCATTACTTCTGGTGCTCCATCCGTATCCAGCAGAACATTCCTGAGCAATGACAAGTTTAATTATGACAAGTCAGATTATGAATGTACCAATCATACATCCATTAATTGAGAGAAGGGGAAAAACAAGTAAGAGATCTCCCCCCCCCCCCAATTCCTTGAAATGTGGTCTTAGTTCATGCAACAATTATGTCAAATATTGAAATGAAGAAAACACTAACTTTGCTTTGCGTCTTGTTGAAAGGTTTTTAACTGATTAATCTAGACATTTAATTGACTATATGAAGCCATAATTTTCTGCTTAAAACTGAAGAGTGTTTGAAAACAGAAGTTTGCTTCCTGGCAAAGATGAGAATCAAGAGACTATTATCTGCCAGCCTAGTTTGGATGGCACTGTCTGCATCTGCAGATGTTTCCGTGGTCATATGGCAGCTATGACTAAACGGAATGCTGTAGTGGTACCTACTTATCTACTTGCAATTTCTTGCTTTTTGAACTGCTAGGTTGGCAGGAACTGGGACAGAGACGGGAACTCACTCTGTCGTGCAGCACTCAGGTCTTGAACTGCTGACCTGCCGACCTTCCAGTCATAAAGTTCAGCGTCTTAACCACTAAGCCACTACAGTCCCTACTATGGAAACTGCTTTCATCTAAATGCTGGCATCATCTTCTGTTGCCTAAATTTGATAGTTACTTCATAGAAGATGGATTTAAACAACAATGCATTTTGGATGCCTAGACAAATGCCCCAATCTATACCTATAAAATGGTGCATTAACTTTTGGAATGTAACAAAGGATGTTGCACCAGACCCCACTAGCCCGTAATGGGCCTCCGTTCACTCGCCCAAACCCGGTTCGCAGGTAACTGTCGGGTTGAAATTTTAGACCCGGGGGCAGGAGCCCCCCAGTCACAAACAAAAAAAGGAACTTCAATTCCCAACGTTCCTTGCGCCGTGCCAGAGCCAATCAGGCTGAGCGGCGCGGCAAAAGGAATGTTCGGAAACGCGCCACGGCCAATCAAAAAAAAGCCGCAGGAAAAAACCGCTACAGTAAGCAAACACGTGCAGGGAAAACTACAAGCCCCAGCGTCCTGCGCGCCATTAGCGCTCAGAACGCTGAGGTGGCTGGCGCGCGAAAAATAAAAGTAAAAAAAAACCACCCGCTGCCGCTGCTCTTCTTCCCCACGGGCCAGCCAGCATGGCCCGTGGGGGGAAAAAAGAAAAAAAATGCCACCACTGCCCTTCCTTTCGATGGGCCAGCCAGCGCAAGAACAATAAAAGTAAAAAAACACCCCGCCACCGCTGCCCTTCTTCCCCACAGGCCAGCCAGCATGGCCCGCGGGGGAAAAAAAGGAACCCCCCGCCACCACTGCCCTTCTTCCCCATGGTCCAGCCAGCATGGCCCGCAGGGGAAAAAAAGGAACCCCCCCCCCGCCACCGCTGTCCTTCTTCCCCACGGGCCAGCCAGCATGGCCCGTGGAGAAGAAAGCAAAGAAAGCAAACCCCCCACCATTGCCTTTCCTTCCCACGGGCCAGCCAGCATGGCCCGTGGGAAAGACCCCCCGCCAATGCCCTTCCTTCCCACGGGCCAGCCAGCATGGCCCGCGAGAAAGAAAGCCACCACCACCCCTGAAAAACACAAAAAAAACCAAAAAAATCAAAAACACTCAAGAATCCAAAAAGGAAACACAAAAACAGCCAAAAACAAACAAGAAAAAACACACAGACCCTCCCCCCCCCAAAATTCCAAACCACCACCACCACCCAAAAAAAAAAAACCAGAGAGCTTACCAAAAGACGTCTTCTATCCATGAGGAACGGAACTCAAATGAGAAAATAAAGAAAAAACTTACCGGAAGCGACACTCAGCGGACAGAAGAGAACAATTATAGAGAGGAAGAAAAGCTCACCACCCCCACCCAGAGGCCAAAAGAGAAAAAACATTCAAAAATATTGAAACTAATAAGATTAATTCCAAAATTAATCAAATAAGTTATAAAAACATTCAAAAATAATCACACTAATCTCAAAAAATACCAAAAAATACCAGAAATCACTTTTCACTCAAAAAATGTGTAAAAATAAAGATTTAAAAAACCAAAATTAAATTATAAACTAAATTAAATTAAATTAATTAAAATAAAATTTGCATAAACATAAAACAAAAACCTTCAAAAACCAATATAAGGAGCACGCAAAAAAAACTGGGAGCGCAAGTCCGCCGCAGGCGGACACAGCGCCTCGAAGCCACAAAATCACAAAACCTTACAACACCATTTAAAACAGCCCAGCACCATTGGTTCAAGGAAAAAAAACGAAACCATTTACTATCCAACACAATTTTAAAAAGCCCGTCAGTGCCGCGCAAAATATGCTAGTACTTAGATAAAATGTGCAAGTGCTATAAATGTTGCCAAGGTTTCCCTGCTATTAGCCATAGGCTGGCTTGCATTTACAGTAGTTTAGATGTGCCAACAGCAAGATTAATATGAGCATGCAGTTCACTAGACCACATGTTTAACATGATGAATTTCAGAAGAAATGTGTGAAACATTAAAAGATGGGAATACTGGAGCACTTCTACCGAGAGACAGAACTGGAATGAAAATGTCTATTGACATTATCAGTTCATTTGAATTAATTAAGTTAAAACCCCTTCCTAAGAATTTGAAGGCATTCTTACTTTAAAATTTCATCCATTGTTCTGAATACAGCTGGATGGTACACAGCCTGGTACTGTTGAAAATAATATGGGAACAAGATGTTTAGACAAAGCAGGTGCCAAATTGTTAAAACACAATAAAAATATCACATTCCTATCTTATTAGCTGTTTGCTGGGGTACACAGGAAGAGCCTCCTCAAAGACTGTGGTATTTCTGAACCACAGTTGGGCATATCCCAGGCAACGGCAACCTTGTTGTGCTTGCTAACCTTTCTTACTCTAGGTCAAGTGAAAGGAACTGCAGAAATATATTCATGAAAAGGCGGCTTCATTTTGGCAGTTTCACGTCTGGTCTAGACATGGAAGAAGTAGAAGTTCCAGGATTTCCTGCGTTAAAATGGGGAAGGCTGAAGGAGGTTTCTACACCAGGGGTGCCCAAACTTTTTGGGCCGCACGCCAGTCACATGGTTTAGCAGGCTGGTCACATGGTTCCTCCCACCGGAAGTAAAACACACCTTTCTATCTGTGTTTTGTAACAGATTTTAGGTTGCCATTTTTTCAGCTTCAACCAGAGCTGCCCAGACTATGACCTGGGGGCTGGATCTAGCCCCTGATGCCAATTCATCCAGCCCATGCCACCCTCATTGCTCCCGGAAGCGGAAGTAAAACGTGCCCATCTGAGCATGTTTTACTTCCACTTCCGTGAGCGACGAGGGCAGTGTGGGCCGGATGAAATGACATCAGCGGCCAGATCCAGCCCCCGGGCCATAGTTTGGGCACCCGTTCTACACGCATATATTCTTAACTGCATGGAGTCTTCTCAAAGCAAAGATGCATAGAAACTCTTGTAGAAAGAATAATGCGTCCCAGACTTCAAGAGACAGATATTTCTATTTGAATTTCACACTGTCTTTACCCTGCCATTCATCCTTTTAACAAGCTTTTGAGAAAAATCTGTCATGAATGTGACTGGTCCACAATCATTCTTTAAAAATGCAGTATCAGATAATGGAACCCAGAATTTCTCAGTCTATTTCTTTATGCACTTCCAGTCCTCTAAATACTATATTATATTTCTTGTCAGATTTTCTCTTTTCTTTGTATGTTCCTAGAAAATCCAAAGCTAGTCAGCATTTAGAAGGCTGACTCAGTTTGTGGTTTGGATTTACCATATTTTTGCCCATAAAATAAAAGGTAACATTCAGGGATTTTACTTCTCCAGCGTCATAGTACAAAATACTCCAACTCCAGCTCACTCTGCAATGGAAGATCCTTGGGAAGAGATGCCCTGACGTAGACGGATTTCATGGCTGAAGATCCTGAGACTGGTGTGGCATGTCCTTGGAAGAACTGTTCCAAGGGGTTAAGAACAAGAAGACTATCACCATGATGATAGCCAATATCCGGAACAGATACGGCACCTGAAGAAGAAGGGTCACCTTCTTCTGATCTTGCCAATATTATTAATTACCTAACTGCAGTCTTTTTAGATATCACAATTTGAAGCAGAATATGGAGAAAATTTAACCAATTGCATTTCTTGTAAAATCTGCTATTTCCACTACACTGAAACATAATAACACATTTTCTGGTGCTTCTTCAGTTAAAAGCAACAAGTGCATTGTTTTGGTTCTGATCTAATTTTTAATTTCAGTATTATTACTGACAATATTTGCCATTATATTTTTGTCAATATTGCAATCTTTCTCTAGTTTCTCCCACAGCTTGATCCTGGAGATTGAAGGCGGCCTTTAGATTGAGGAAAGCAGTGTACAATGATAGTGAGTTCTTGGAAGAATATTTTTCAATGAGATGTTGGAGGACTAGGCAGTGGTCTGTTGTGGACCTGCTTTCCCTTTCCATTGTGGACAACGTTTTTATAATGTCCCTTGATTTAGTTTGTCTAGTCTAGCTGGAATTAATAATTCAAGTCTATTGTTTATAGTGTCTAACTTTGGACTTCCTGTCCTGGCACTCTCAAGATATATTGACTATAAATCCCATCATCCCCAGCCAGCATGACCGTTAAGTATTAGCACTTGTAGTCCAATACACTTTAGAGGACACCAGTTAGAGAAAAGTGATCTACATAATAAAATTCGTAAGATGAAAATGAATGCCTGAAATGGCTTTCAGATATATATTGACATAGTTTAGTAAATTGTTTGTTGGTTGAATTGTTTGACACATAGTAATATCTTCAGTCTTAAGAATTGCTGGGGAAACAACAAGATTTACAAAAATCTTAACATTTACAATAAAAATGTGTCAGTTTATGCGATGTTACTTTTTTTAAAAAAAGATGCAACTTGAAAAAACCCTTCCAAAAATATCACTTTTAAGTTTCTTTTTAAAAAGCAACTTCAAGAATGAAAATATGAATTAATGTTCTTTCTAAGAAACATTTCCAGGAAATTTTCTTGAGAAAGGAGGAATGCTCCATCCAATCCTTAGGTTAGATAGAGCTTTTCCTTAAATTATCAATGTACAAACCCAAATGAAATATACAAATACAGTACTGTACTTCAACAAACTTCACAGTGAATAATGAATACACAGATTTGAGAGGAACATAAGAACATAAGAACAGCCTTGCTGGAACAGGCCACAGCCCATCCAGTCCAGCATTCTGTCTCACACAGTGGCTCACCATTTGCTTCAGGGTATTCCCAAGCAGATGCCTTCACCTGCTTAGGATTCCCTGGAAATACCATTGAGAGATATCCTGCCTATCTCTCCAACCCCGAGGTTGTCCTTAAGTATCAATAATTATAGCCATTGATACCCTTGTCCTCCATGAACTTGTCTAATCCTTTCTTAAAGCTATCAAGACTGACAGCTGTCACCACTTCTTCTGGCAGGGAGTTCCATAGACCAGTAATCCTCTGGGTGAAAAAGTACTTTCTCTTATTTGTTTGAGAACAAATTTGTTCTCAAATTTGTTTGAGAGGAGGCTGGATACCTCTTACAACTTTCCCACAGAGCATAAAGGGGGAAATAAGAACAGAGTAATTGGTCTAAACATCTTCTCATTTTTCCTTCATGTGTTGTTGAAAGGATTTCATGGCACCTAATTTTCACATTACACTCAATCTTTTGCCATACAGTTTCATTCAAAAATTTCAGATTAAACATATGCCATCTAGTGTTCATGAGTATTCACAGCTGGCTCTCTTACATACTTCTGAAAAACAACTTGCAGCTTATTGAAAACTTCCAACTCCAAATTCCTGTGCTTAAATCCAGTTGCTAGGCCTAATGAACCAATGGGATCTATGTAAATGGTCACTTTCAGATCAACTGTAGTTGGGAACCATGACTTCATTTTGGTCTGCAATTCAAATGAATTAGCTGGGTATGTAAAATAACAAAGTGGAGAACTAGTACAGTGCCTTTCAAACCTACAGAATTTTCTCTAAAAATTAGCTGTCATTTTACAGAATGTTCAATTTTCTTTATTTATACCAACATGAAGACTGATAACTTCATTTTCTAGTAATAAAGATAGACATCTTTAATCTTCCTGAACATATTGCATGCTTTTATTGACTTGATCAGGGTTCCTCAAACTTGGCTCTCCAGATGTTCTTGGACTTTGATTCCCAGAAGCCCTGATCAGCAGATGTACTGACTTGGGGTTCTGGTAATCGAAGTCCAGAAACACCTAGAGAGCGAAGTTTGATTAACCCTGGCCTCTTCGTCCTTTTTGTGCCGTATCCGATTCCGAATATTGGCAATCATCATGGCGATCAGCCATGAAGACTGTCCTGAAAATATAATGCTGTGGCCTACATCTGCCTTCCGCATCACAGCGTGACCCCCATACCACTAATCCAGCTCCGCGAGTCATTTTCTGGTTGTGAGCCCTTTTGTCTTTCTAAACCCCAGGCCAGTATTGGTGAAGCTGCTGCTCTCCATCAAGATTGATTCAAGTGAGATTTAATCCTCTTGGGGACCATCACCCTTTCCTGTGGATTTCGCCAAGACCACTAGTCCTCAGGATTGTCAGGTTAATTAACCGCTGCCTGATGCCCGGCGTTGAGTCGCTGGCAGTATAGTCTACTCTATTACCATAGCAGGATAACCTGGCCAGACTTCCAACCCTGGCCTAGATAAGTAAATATCATTATTCATGATCATGGCCAACTATTGGTCAATGTTACTCAAACTAACCTACTGTATATACTCGAGTATAAGCTGAGTTTTTTAGCCCCAAAAAGAAGACTCAGCTTATACTCGGGTCAGTGACCACAAGGATCCCAAGACTGCGCTGGATTGAGAAACGCCAACAATCTAATTAATTTTACCATATTTTCCTGTATTTTGATTACTGGAATTCACTAGCAGCTGCTGCAAAATTTTTCCTCAAATTCCCCGATGTTGCCTTTCCTCCGACGGCATTGGGGCAGAGATCTCCGGAGGCCCCCTTGCTGGGGGGCAAGTGGGCCTCCATAGAGCCAAGCGTCGGACCGCCAGTTTCCTTGGAGTGAGAGTGCGCGTGGCTGCTCCCCCCGAAAACGGGCAGTCTGAGTGTTGGGCCGCCGGCTTCCTTGGGGTGAAAGCCCGTGTGCATACTCTCACCCCAAGGAAATGGGCAGTCTGTGCATCGAGCCGCCAGTTTCCTTGGGGTGAGAGCCCAGGTGTACGCTCTCACCCCAAGGAAACCGGCGGTCTGACTGTCCCAGCTTGATTTGGGGAATGCGCGTCTGTGCGCCTATGCGCATTCCCCCAAAACAAGCCGGGGATCAGACACTGTGATTCCCAACTTGGTTTGGGGGAATACATGTGGACGCACCCGACCGCATTCCCCCAAACCAAGCCGGATATCAGGCGCGCACATTCTCATCCCAAGGAAACAGCCAGTCTGAGTGTCGGGCCACTGGTTTCCTTAGGGTGAGAGCCCCTGTGCACTCTCTCACCGAAGGTAACGGGCTGTCTGAGCGTCAGGCTGCTGGTTTCCTTGGGGTGAGAGCCCGCGCTTGCACTCTCACCCAAAGGAAACGGGCAGTCTGAGCAGTTTCCCCAAACCAAGTTGGGAATCACAGCATCTGATCCCCGTCTTGGTTTGGAGGAATGCAGGTGGGCGTGCCCATGAGGTTTACACCAAACCAAGCCGGGGATCAGATGCTGTGATCCCCGGCTTGGTTTGGGGAAACCGTGCAGGCACGCCCACTCACTTTCCCCCAAACCAAGCAGAGGATCACAGCATCTGATTCCCAGCTTGGTTTGGGGGAATGCGCACGGGCGCGCCCACGCGCATTCCACCAAACCAAGCTGGGAATCACAGCATCTGATCCCCAGCTTGATTTGGGGGAAAGCGGCAGGCGCACTCACCCCCAGCTTCCCCCAAAGGAAGCCAGCTTTTTTTAAAGTTATGTATCACGTAACTCTAAAATTCGGATAATGCTTAGACTCATGGAACCAAGTTTTAGCGTTATCTGGGATATTACTGTATAACCATTGTTGCCCTTGCTACCTTGGCAAGCTGGCAACAGTGGTGCCTTCATTTGGAACACCCAGGATCAGCTGAATACAGGCAGATCTCTTCCCATTTTGTTCAGCAGAGCTTTCCTCACATACCATCTGGTGTCAGAAAGCTGAGAAGCTTAGCCTTTTAAAGCACTTCTATAGCTTTCATTGTAGATCATGTGGATGGTACCTATGCTGGTTCAGATATTCAGGGAGTTACACTACAATGAATAAACTTTCCCCTGCTCTTAGATAATGCTGCACAATTCTACTCATTAATGTGCACTGAAAACAAAAGATCTTCCTTAGTGGTTTCCTACCTGCAATAAGGAATCATCAGACATTAGACCAAATGTACCAACATGTCCAACTCAGTACCATATTGTTCATTCAGCAAGGCCAAATGTTCTCAACGTCACATTCTATTAGGAAAGTCTATTGAGTGGGTTATCAAGGATAGCCTGAAGAGGCCACATTGGTGGCTATAGTAAGATTGCCTCTAGAGACCTAAGAGATTTCTTGTACTTGTTCCAATCAAACTGTTGAAGAAGTTGTTGGTGACCAAGTCTTCTTAATTTTTGCATGATGGTTGGAAAGTCAGTGCTTCTTTGACCTGCCCCCCTCTCCTTCGTCAATGACAACATCAACATCAAGGTAAGCTTTCTTGCTGAGTTGAAGCTCACACAAGTAAGATTTTATCTAGACGTTTTTATTTCTTTTTGAACAAGCAGGAAAGTCCTAACAAACTTTACAAAGGACTTGTGGCTTTAAAGAGACATTTATCATGGATGTTTGAAATGGGGATCTTTCTATGACACTTTAAGAAAACCCCATTATTTACTAAACTAACTTCTTTCTCCAAGGTCAACAGGTACCTTGGATAATGTCCGATTTATAAATCCACCCAGAGATGTCATCTCCACACGAGCACATTTTCTGTGTTGCCGTGGGTTACACAAGCATCACCCATTAGTGTCACTAAACAGAATCAGTCAGGAAAGATTAGTAAATTTAGCAGAATTTTTTTTCAGTCACAAAACCACCACTGTGGTAAAAATGTTGGCCTGACATCAGTATAATTGTGCATGGAATATTTCAATATGTCCATTTTCTGACAATAGTCGAAACACATTCCTACTCGCCCATCTGTACTTCATACAAATGTTGGCGTAGTCATTCAGTAAGGTGAATGAATATATTACTATGTTTTGGGGGGATGTACCTTCAACCATCCAGAAAAAGAACAAAAACTCCTGAAAGGCAAAATAATATTTATAGAGGTCATATCACTTATCTTTTGTTTTCATACTTCCTAGTAAATATAGAATTTCCATTACTAATTTCATCTTCCCTCAAGGGATAGAAATGTAAGTTACAGCACACCACATAAACTAGAAGTTACTAGACCATCACACTTTAATTACATTTGGAGCCCTAATATAACCATGTTGAATATCATATTTCTTCTGTAATAAACCACAGCAGTCTTCTACTACCAAGAATAGACTTGAAAAGCTGCTGCTTTGTATAACTGCTCAGTACTGTGGCCCCGTCGTGTTAGTGTATAACTTTGTGCTGCGTTGCTTAGGAAAGCCCCTAATAAAGATTCAGGCAAGATCATTTTCATATCAACTATTATCGACATGGTCACTTTTTCATGCTAAATTATTTTCTCTGAAATGAGGAACTTATCACTGGGTGGAAGAACAAATATCTGGAAGACAGGAACAAAACTAAAAAAAGATCTTGACAGCTTTGGAAACAACAGAATTGCCCTTCTAACTCAATTGTATGATTGCTGGGAGTTTAGAGGAGCATACAACTTCTGAGAAACACAAAGACAGGCCTCAATTCCAAAGCATTCTCACATTCTAACTAGTCTTAGCTAAACTGCAGGATATTAAGGGTCTAGCTCTCAGCACCTAAGCAAGTCCAGCTACAACCTGGTCAGAAGCATGTTTTCTACTTTTGCTATCAAAGCTTCCTTTATCATTCTCTGACCAAAATATAATCAGCCACAAATAATGTTGTTTGTTCTTCTGTCTATATGTACCATACACTACTTCTTCAGATACTGCAGATACCTAAAACCATGGATAATAGTGAACCCTATATTTAACACATATATGTGAAGCAGGAGTGGTTTAAAATGCCTCCATTGTTCTACATAATAGGTACCAAAATGTCTGCCCTCTGTTCCTTGTAAACATTACACAGTAGACAGTGGCCTCTAGTGGCTAGCTTTGGTAACACACCATAGAAATACAGTAAAACCCTGTTTTACGGAAAAAGTCCGTGCCATAGCTTTTTCCTTAACTCGTATTTTTCTGTAAAATGAGGCATTTCCATAAGAATGCATTGGGGGGGAAACACCCCCAAATAATAATAATAATAATAATAATAATAATAATAATAATAATAATAATAATAATAATAATAATAATAATAATAATAATAATAATAATAATACGGCCAGGGTTGAAGAGCCACTGCAGCCGCGGGTGGCAAGAATGCCACCGCTGACCCCGGGCCCCGCCAACACCCAGGGGTTATGCTGTTTGGGGCCGGGGACTTGGTCTTTGGGGCGGGGGACCAGACATCTCCCCCTGGCCAGGGTGGGTCCTGGACTCTTTGCAGTCGGCCTTGAGCTTTTGGGACGATTTGTATTTTGTTGTAATGTGATTTTATTGTGTACTGTTGTGAGCTGCCCAGAGCTGCGTTGTTGAGTGGGTGGCATACAAATGTAAATATTAAATTAAATATTAAATTAAATTAATAAAAATTAAAAAAACACCCTAACTCCTCTCCAGACCACTCGACTGCCAACCACAGGGCCCAGAATGGCTGCGGGTGGTCTTTTATAACCCACCAGATGCAATGCGCTCTGGGAAATTGTGTTCTGTAAAAGGGACACGTTTTCAGCAAAAAAAAACTTCTGTAAAATGAGCTTTCTTTAAAATGAGGCTTCTGTAAAATTGGGTTTTACTGTATATATCATGTATTTCAAGGATTTTTAATTGAATATTTTTAGACCTCTGGATAACTGAAACCATGGATACTGAAACTATAAATATGGGAGGGTGACTGGTATTGTTTATTTGTGAACTATTAAACCAGCTTTCAGTATAACAGTAGAAGCAAAATTATATTAATCTACTAGTACCAATATGCCATGCTTACCAATAAGGAGCATTTTATCAGACACACCATTTCTTGCATTGAACTTGGTTGATTGATTATTAGATTTTTGATATTTTTCAGCACTGCTTTCTCCAGACTAGGAAGATGACGAAGCCACAATTGCAGCACAGCAGATTCAGACAAAGAAATCTTTCCCCTATTTTGTAAAAAAAGAGAGAGAGAGAGAGAGAGAGAGAATATGCCATTCTTTTCCACTCTTTAAGCAACACAGCTCATACATTACAAATGCATATGCAAGGGTTTGCTGAGAAATACTACATACAGAGCAAATGGCTAGGAGTGGGATTGTAAACTGAAAGGGCTGGGGTGGGATTGTAGCCATTGACATCAGTGGAAAATAAATGCAAAAATAATAATAATAATACTGACAGCGAGAATTGCATTATTAAATACCCAGTACCAAATAAGTGAGTTAATCGATCCAATGTGATAAGAAATCTATCCTGATTCAAGCCTCCAGGGACAGAGTGCATAATGATCTGAAATTCAGCAGTCTCCCATTTTAATCACCATTTGCAATGTCTTTCCTCCATCATGGCCACATCTAAGATCAGTGATATAGATTCCTGAGAGGCTAAAGTATTCTCTCAGTAGTTTCTTTCAGAGGGCCAGAGGTTAACACATCTAACGTAAGCGCAGAACACTTCAATAATATGAAGGCAACCCGACTATTGTCAGGTCAAAGAGAAAGAAATGTGGAGAACGACCTACATCCCTGGTGTCCTGACTGGAGTTTTCAGTTTTCTTATTCCTTAACTTCCAGAATTGCCCAGACGCAATGGGCACAGAGCTGGGCAGGTTGAGGAAGATGGTGGAGGATAGGGGTGCCTAGAGGGCAATGGTCCATGGGGTCGCAAAGGGTCGGAATCGACTGCAACTAAACAACAAAACTTCCAGAAGCCCCATTGAATACTGCCAATAGTTAGAGATTCTGAGAGTTGTAATCTAAATGTTACCTTGGGCCCCACTACTGGGAACCCTTACCTTAGAAGCACAGTTTTAGATGGAAAGGTATAATTCAGCAGCACCATACACTGCAACAAGATTCCTTTTTTCTTTGCAAAGTAGAGGAATTCACAGACAAACAAATAATTGGATAATTCGGAATACACAAAGTATTCATTTTCTTAAAGAATGTCACCATAGTAGGTCCATTGAATCAAAGGACGTGACTCGCCAAATCCCCACTGACTGAATGGGCCTACTCTAACTGTGACTTATTACAGGATTTTACCTATTGTGTTTTCCTATGTTATGCTATCTATACCTATAAGAATGGGTTGGGCCGTGTATGTCTGGAATGCGTGTCCACACACGTCCAGCCCATCCCGTAATAATCCAGCCACACTTATCTTAACCCCCTGACAACATCGCCGTGAGGGTCTGGGGACCAAGAGTGGGGCCAATGCCCCATGAACAGGGAAAAAACATTAAAAACTATGCTACCCAGCCTCCTTCTCCCCCGGCCTACCTGCAGCCGACCTGCCGCCGGCCCAGCAGAGTTTCGACTGGGGGAGAAGGAGGCGGGGAGGCAGCTTTTTAGGGCCGCCAGAGAGACCCTTCGTGTTGCGGCCATCTCTCCTCCCCGCCTCCTTCTCCCCTGACCCACCTGCAACACGAAGGGTCTCTCCGGCAGACCCTAAAAAGCTGCCTTGCCGCCGCCACCGTTCCTGCCGCCACCGCCCCAGCGGAGTTCGCCCAGCACGTTGGCCAGGGGAGAAGGCGGGGAGGAGAGACCCACAACATGAAGGGTCTCTCAAGCAGCCCTAATAAACAGCCTCCCCATCTCCTTCTCTCCCAGGCGACCTACCAGGTGACCTCTGCTGGGCCGCCGGTGGCGGGAACAGTAGCGGCAAGGCGGCTTTTTAGAGCCACCAGAGAAACCCCAAGCGGGGTGGGTGTGTTGCGTGAGTGTTTTGTCGGGTGTTGTGTGTGTGGTTGTGTTGTGTGTGTGTTGGCATGTATTGTGTGGGTGTGTCCTGTGTGGGTGTGTGTTGTGACGGTGTGTATTGTGTGGGTTTGCTGTGTGGGTTTTTTGTGTCGTATGCGATGTGTCTGGGTGTGGGTTGTGTGTCCAGTGTGTGTTACATGTGGGAGTGTGTGTATTGTGTGTGGGTGTCATGTGTGTTGTGTCGTGTGATGTGTCTGGCTGTGGTGGGTGTGGGTTGTGAGTCGTGTGTGTGCATGCATGTTGTGTTTGTGTGTATTGTGTGTGTGTGGGGGGGAGAGCGTCTTCCCTGATGGATCCCTGCCACCAACACACAAGTCATACCTGCCCGGCAAGGCTGGGCAAAATAGCTAGTGCTATATATGCTTAAGCTTTCAACTAAAAACTCCAAACATTTTGTTGTTGAAAGTTATTTAAAAATGCATTCACCTGCCCAGACAAAATTACTCCAAAGATTAATCTAAACTATCAGTTCCAAAAAATTGTTGCAGAACAGGTCAAAGTAGTGTAGTATACTAGGTCATATCATCCTCCCTGGTCTAGAAAATGATATCTAAGGGGTGGCAGCTTTCTACACATGAATCAATTATATAAGTTACATAAAATCTGGTCAAATAGGAGAATCAATATCCACTTTCTCTTGCAAACTCAACACCTACACAGCAACGTCTGCATAAAATACACAAGATTCAAGTGGAATGGAATCTAAGTTGTTCTGAAACAACAAACATGTGAAGCATCTGAAATGGAATCAACTTGATGAATTAACCTTCACCTTAATGTAAGAATTCTCATATTTTCTGGTCTACTTACTCTAACACAGCTTCATTCACTGTTTCTAAAAAGAGAGAATGAAGAACCTCTTGTGCTCCATCATCATAGTAGCTAAGAAGAGATTCAATCAGCGATGTGACATCAGGCAAAGTAATAAGAGGTACGCAGAGAAAAGACATGGATGTTACTCGGGAAGAGATACTAGAGGGGGGGAAAAAGAGAATGTTTTTATTTAGGGTAAAGAGACAATGTTTTTACTGTTCTAAAAAATTGCCCATTAAACACACATGTAAATATAAAATGTCAAAATATTGCTATAAGCAGTGTATTTTATTTCAATCTTAACAACTACAAAAGACTTGAAAAGGCTTTAAAACTTATTTATATGCAACTAGCATTTTTTGCCCAGCCTTGCTGGGCAGTTTTTTTCTCTGTGTTGGTGGTTGGGGTGGTTTTGGGGTGTGTGCACACGGGGGGGGGTGTGGAACTCCACATTCAGCCCTTGTCTGTCAGAGAAAGCAAGTCCCTACTCCGACAGGAAAGGGCCGAATGTGGAAGGGGCTCGCTTCCCTCTGGGGAAGTGGCTTGCTTTCCTCGGTGGGAGGGAGATGAAGGCAGCAGTGCCTTCGGCCCTCGGCCCCCGTGGAAGGGGCTCGGTTCCCTCCGGGAGGCGAAGGCAGATAATTGAGTGCCGTTCTCGGCCTTTGTCTCCCTGAGGGAAGCGGCAGAGGTGCGGGGAGAAAATAGGCTAGCCCTCTTCTTCCCGCTCCCCCGCCGAAGCCATGGTGAGGCTGGGCCGGTCTTTGTCACCAGTGTAGCAGGGAAAAGAGGGGCTCCCCCTCCTCCCCGGAACCCCGTCGAAGCTGCAGCGAGGTCGGCGCCAGCCTTCGTCGCCGGGGCAGTGGCTTCTCTCAGCGGTTTTTCTAAAAAGTACATGCCGGCTGCCCTGCCTCCTCCGTGCTCACGCCCTTCAGCCTGATTGGCTGAGGGGTTGCGTGGCGCGGAGGATGCTGGGAACCGTAGTTCTTTTTGTTGTTTGTGTTTGTGGGGCGTTTGCCCCACTCTCTATTTCTGGAGCCTTGCGGCGTTGTCAGTTAGGTCTAAAGGTAAGTGTGGGCAGCTCGGTACAGGATGGTTGGGCCGGGTGTGGCCGCTAACGCCGGACACTCACCACCCATCCACCTTCTTATAGGTATAGATGTGGCTATCTTCACAGAATGTTATAAACCTTAACATAATCATTGCACTGCTTGTGCAGTGGCTCAAGTAGGTAAGACGCTGACTGGGAAGCAGAAGGTCAGCAGTTCGATTCCCGAGTACTGCAGGACGGAATGAGCTCCTGTCTTCATCCCAGCTCCTGCCAACCTAGCAGTTCAAAAGCAAGAAATTGCAAGTAGATAAATAGGGACCACTTCAGTGGGAAGGTAACAGCGTTCCGTGCGCTACGGTGTCTAGTCAAGCCTGCCACATGACCACGGAAACGTCTGCAGAAGCAGACAGCGCTGGGCTCTTCGGCTTGGAAACAGAGATGAGCACTGCACCCTAGAGTCGGATACGACTAGCTTTCGAGCAAGGGAAACCTTTACCTTTACCTAATCATTCCCATGGTTTTCAAGTAAGGATATACTGTAGGTAAAGGTCTACCTTGCTCAAAAGCCAGATGTATCTTACCCTAGGGTTCGGGGCTCATTTTCTTTTATAACCAAAAAGCCAGCGCTGTCTGCGTCTGCAAACGTTTCTGTGGTCATGTGGCAGGAATGACTAGATACCAGAGTGCACAGAACACTGTTTACCTTCCCACCAAAGCGGTACCTATTTATCTATTTGCAATTTCTTGCTTTCAAACTGCTAGGTTGGCAGGACCTGGGACAGAGACAGGAGCTCACTCTTTCGGGCAGCACTCGGGGTCTCAAGCTGCTGACCTGCCAACCTTCCAGTCGTCAAGTTCAGCATCTTAACCACTAAGCCACCGCAGTTCCTTTTCAAGTAGGAAAGCACAAACACTATGAACAAGCTTCAAACCACAGGATTACAGTTCTAACAACTAGTATTGTATTTCCGGAATGGAGAAAGGCTTTTTTTCAAAAAGGCTCCTAGCTATAGACAATCTAAAACGCGAAAATACATGTACAACATGTACTGCAGAAGTTACTTGTATGGGAGCAGGGAAAGAGATTTCTGGTCCAAGGGAAGAACAACGCTAGTGACTCAACCCAACGGACATCTATTAGAGCTGATGCTAACATTAAAAGCCCTAAACAGTCCGAGTTCTTCATGCATGAATGGGTACTCTCGCTATATATCTCTACCCCAAGAACTGAGAACTGCTGGAGACACCTTCCACTGTGTTGGGTAACAGCAATACATTATATGGAGAAACGGGGGAGTGACTCCTCTGCTATGTGACTCCTGTGATGGAATGCACACTTGGAGGCCTGGTTGCTGACAGTCTTGGTTTCATTTCAGTGCCAGGTCAAAACATGGCTGTTGCCAGAAGCTTTTGGGCTTAGTGATTATAGTTTCATTGGACTACAATCTATTCTAATATATAAAACATAGAAAGTTTTAAACTCTTCTAAATGTCTCTTTCATATTCTTTTTATAGGGTGTTTTACTGCTTGCAACTTGCCTTGAGAGTCTTAACTATAAATCGCAATATAAATATTTTAACAAATCAATAAAATGATTAACATAAATGATGTACAAGGTTACTGTAAATGGTGATACAGAAGCTTTGCTCCACAAAAAAACAAGGTGGTGTACTGGAAACTAGGTGGGGGGAAAATGGGGGAGCTCAACTTTTAGAACAGAGAACTCACTTACCCAAACTGGTATATGCAGGTGTGAGAAAAAACATAATTGGCAGTTTTATTTATTACATTAAGTTCACACCAAATCCTCCACCATAACAAAGTATGTGGTTATAATAGTCATGCTGCCACAAAGGTTGCATTATTTAATTTTTCTTTTTTGCCAACTGGAAACACTTCCCGCTGGCAAATACTGATGCGATATGCGAACAGAATGATAGTTCAAGCTGTGAGTAATATACAGTATATTAGCAAATGCATATAGTTTAAGCACAGAAAGAACATTAAACCTTGAAGAGCCTTCTGATTTGTTTACGAGAGATTGCTAACACCAAATTGATTAATTCTGCACCCTTGATTGTGGGTCTGTGGAAGATTGAAGGTTAAAGCCTGTGATTGGACCAAGCCTCTAGATTTACATTCAGCAGCAGGCTAGATTCTGATGGCCCTGATGATGCAATTGGTATCACTGCATTTCAGAAAAAGCAAAATAAAAATAAAAAATGAGGCAGGCAGTGTACCAGAAATACAAAGTGTTGGCTGAGTCAGAGTTTAGCTGACTAGCATACATACCAATAATTTTAGTCTGGAAGCTGGGAGAAAGCCACATGTGATCTCTTTTTGGATTACAGCTCTTAATTCTTCTGCTTCTTCCATGTCTAGGCCAGACGTGAAACTGCCAAAATGGAGGTACCTTTTGGTAAGTTCATTCTGCAGTCCCTTGCTTCAAAAATACCACAATCTTCAAGGAGGCTCTTTCTGTGTACCCCAGCTCTTAATAATTCACTCATCATTAAATATTGTTTCAATATGGTTCAAGGGGTTACACAGAAAGGGCCTCATGGAAGCTTGTGCTATTTTTGAACCACCAACAGGCGTACCCTGGTAACAGCAACCTTGTGTTACCGGCTAATCTTTCTCACACTAGGTCAGGCGAAAGGAACTGCAGAATGAACTCACCAAAGGGTGCCTTCATTTTGACAGCTTCACATCTGGCCTAAACACAGAAGAAGTATGGTTAAGAATGGTAAAACAACTCCTTGAATATTTCACTTACTTTGAAAGCCCTATTATGGCTTCCAACTTGATAACACATATCATGGAATATGCTATTAGTTATTTAATTTCATTATTAGTTGATCTTTGCGAGAGGGAGACTTTTGCTCAGTCTTGCATTTAAACCAAGATCTAGTGAAGCTATGAATAGGCAAAACTTACCTTTGACTGTTACATCTATGAGTTTTGCTGAGTTCTGTCACTAAAGATGAAACCACCTATTGATAAAGTCAATTGCACAATACAATGTAGAGTTACCTCAGTAATACTTTCTCACTATTTTACTTCATTTCCCAGTGAAGTAATACCTTCCACACTATTTGTGGTCTAAAAACTGAATGAATAATTGAAAATAATCTCTCCAACTCCATTTTAGGTCAAAGAAAGATACAATAAAAATTCAATGAGTAAGGTGTTCAGCCAAATCCTTAATTTCCAACAGAAAGCTTACACAGACTAAACTAGACTTTATAACGATGGGAAGACATTTTGACTCTAGCATATTTTGCCTTGAAAATAATCTTTCCTTCTGAGAAAGAATAACTCAGTTTCTATTCTCTTCTACTTCCTTCCAAGTTTATTTTTATTTATTTATTGCATTTATACCCTGCCCTTTTGGTACAGGTACCACTCAAAAAGTAATAAAAGGCCTCTATTTAGAGGCATAACCACACCCATTCAAAAATGAAAAAATATTAATTCAGATAAATTTTAGCATTTGCATAATTCAGAGCATTTTCAGCACACAGAATAAGTTAAACGTTCACCATTTTGAATGATTTTTCTTGTCCTACCATAAAGCAAATACAAGTCCAACATCTTTTGAATAAAACATAGATTTTGAATTACATAACAATGTTCATATTTTTCTTATTATAGTAGTAGTCTTTGCCATCATCTTCATATTAAATGTAGTAGCAGCAATACTTATATGCCTACTAGTAATGTGTCATACTTCCTGTGGCTTTGATAATAACTTTGCAAATCTTTTCTACTAATACATATCATTTATTCTCAAGCAATTTAGAATATAAACATGTAAGCATCTTAATTCAGTATTACAGAACCCAAAATCTTTTCATTCTTGGTTTAATGAAAAAGAAATATATGACACATCCAGGAATCTACAAAGTTTGGCCAGTCAGCTATTATTTTTGTGGTACCACAAACTCACCCATCAGACAAGCAGGCAGGGTGTGAGAATAGGACAGATGCTCGCCTCTAATTTTGTGCTGTATTTCAAAACCACTCAGAACAGCTTTGAAGCACAGCAGGAAGAGAAGGATGGATTCCATTTCTTGTCTGAGCTCCAAGATCAGAAAAGAAGTTAAGTGACACACGTCCATCTTTTATATTGTGCTACACTCTGGGGAAGAGTTGCCACAACAGTCCTTTGGAACACCAAATGCTAGTCAGCCAACGTTCTTCTTGTGTGATTGAACAACCAGGTTCCTCTGTCTTTCAGGCTGCTAGAGTAGCCTGGCCCTCGAAATCACTCTGAAGTATAGCAACCACTATTATTATTACTACTACTAATATATCGATGACACATCAAATCCTGCAATGGTTAAGAAGCTCACCTTGTTAGCTGGAAGGCTGGCAAGTCAGCAGTTCGAGACCTGGGTACTGCATGACGGATTGAAAACCCATCTCTTTCCCAGCTCTTGGGGACATGAAAGGAGCCTCATATTCCCTGAGCGGATTTCCCCCCGCAAAAATCCGTTCAACCCAGAATAATTTCTGACACAAAATTATTATCACATTCACATCCTAGTCCACATTTCAGAGAGACATTTTAAACCAGTATCTGAGGGTGGAGATGGATAGAATTAAAGAGGCGTTCTTATTACCCAAGTGCTCCTAATGATGTTATGAAGTCAGAAAAGAGAGGAAAGAAGCTAACCAGCAGGGAAACTGGCAACTGTGGCAACCACATTTCTTAACTATTGATGTAATCCAAACAACAAAGAGCCTTGTGGCACCTCAAACACTAACAGATTTTATTTGCCATAAGATTTCATGGACTGCACCCCACTTCATTAGATGCAATTGAAGAATATTCTTGTGCCAAACCAAACTGGTGAAGTCTTAAAGGTGCCACAAAACTCTTAATTATTTTGTCTGCAGACAAACAGGGTTACTCCTTTTAAGGCTGGCACAATCTTCACCCTTAGAGATGACGGCCAAGTGCAGCAAGTACTTACGTTTTCAAGAAGCTTAGAACAATAATCTGCAGAAGTGAAGCCAAGAGTTGAAATAAGATTCTCAGTATCTGTGTCACAATATCCCAGTCCAGAAAAGGAGAGCAGATGGCAAAGTGAGCTCTTGAAGTAAAATCAAAAGAGAGAAATACCTTGTTAAAATGTAGGGATTCCATCCCAAACAACTTCTCCATACTTTCAAGAAAGCAAAGAAGTGGTGTGCCTACAGGTATAACAGTGATGGCGAACCTTTTAGAGACCGAGTGCCCAAACTGCAACCCAAAACCCACTTATTTATCACAAAATGCCAACACAGCAACAGGGGAGGAAGGAAGCACTCCCCATTGGGCTGATGGGCAGAGGGTCAGGGCAAACTCTGTGCTGGGGTGACTGCACGGGTGCCTACAGAGAGGGCTCCGAGTGCCACCTCTGGCATGCGTGCCATAGGTTTGCCACCACTGGCCTATAATATTGTTGTGAGCCGCCTGGAGTCGCTTCGGCGAGGGGGCAGTGATACAAATTTTAAAAATAAATAAATAATATACTAGACATAACTTAAACAGGTTTCACATAAGAGCCAGCATAGCAGAGTAGGTAGAGCTTTGGGTTAGGACTTAAATACTTGGGTTCAAATCCCATTCACCATGGAAACTCACATGGCAAAGATAATAGCAAACTACTACTTCAACAGCTCATTGAAAACCCAGTTAGGGTCACTGTAAGTCAGGCATGACTTAACAGTACATGGGAACAATATACAGTACAGTCTTACAAAGGTTACAGAATTTATGAAGAAACCAGCCCTTGAAGAGTTAACAATGAATATCCAATATTTGTTATAAGATGCAAATGCTCTTATAACACATATGAGAGAAAGAGAATAAATACAGTAAAACCCCAACTTACAAATGCCTCAAGTTACATAAAATTCAACTTACATAATGATTTTGTGCTAAAACCATGTCCTGATTTACACGATTTCCTATGGGGTTTGCTTCAAGTTACATAAAGATTCTTTTTCCTATGGGTTTGCTTCGAGTTACGTAAAAATTCATTTCCCCATGGGTTTGCTTCGATTTACATAAAAAAAATCATTTTTCCTATGGGGTTGCTTTGAGTTATGTGAAAAAATAATTTTTCCTATGGGTTTGTTTCGAGTTACAAAAAAAATCGGTTTAAGCAAAAGCCTACAGAATGGACTTTTTTTCATAAGTAGGGGTTTTAATGTACTCCCAAGGTCTCAACAGAGCCAAATTACTATAAGAACAAGTACTGTACTTTCTTTTTAGTAGGGTATGCTTTACCAATGCAGGTTTTGTGTCCCATTCTCACACAGCATGTGCTCTTCCTATTTCAAAACCATAAATAGAGTACCTTTCCAGTAATATGGTGTTATCTTATATACTATCTGTGTTGCATTAGGGCCACTGACGACTCTCAGATACATAATTCAATAGCTCTTATAGTCTGACATAGTCCTAATTAGTTATCCATTTCCAGAAATTAGATCCCAAGGCTTTGTAAAATTACAAGGTCCTATAGTTACTCGTAGATTTCTATACAGTATATATATGAGCAATACCAAGAACATTCACATTTTCATATGCAGATCATCCACTATGTATTGACTCATTTTTCACCAGTTATACTGGAAAGATATCACACATTTTAGCTATGAACCCATAGCTGGGTAAAGGTAGGTATTTCCTCTCTCTTTCTCTCTTGCAATGAAAACTTCAGAAAATTTCAGATTTCAACTTCTAACTACATTGCAATTTAGTTTCATGAGATATAATGTGGTAATTCAACATTAAGATGTAAAACATTTGTTATCTATTGTTATCAACAGTGTAAGTCTCAGATAAAGATGTGCAATACAATGCAAAATGTAACATCACAAGAGAAATGTTTCTAGTTTTCTTCCGTTTAACCTAAACAGAGGATTCACTGGTACTGTAATTAGTCACCTGCCATGGTCTAAAAAGTATTTAAAATGTCTAACCTTTATAGAGCATGGCAGCAGTATATTAAACTATAGAGAAATTAAATTGTTCAGGAATCATAGCATGAGAAGTAGCACGCAAAACCCTTGTCAGCTGTGGATTTTTTTTCCCTGGAGCTTAAACTGAACACATTTATCATTGCTTTACAGGATCTGATTTTAAAAAGCAAACCAAAGCATTTTTCTAGCTACAATTCACATAAAGAACAACTATTATACTGCCATCTCGTGGGTATCATAA
The DNA here is from genome assembly GCA_035047305.1 of Bradypodion pumilum. Taxonomy (NCBI): domain Eukaryota; kingdom Metazoa; phylum Chordata; class Lepidosauria; order Squamata; family Chamaeleonidae; genus Bradypodion; species Bradypodion pumilum. Next base: position 101,616,483 of record JAWDJD010000002.1, on the reverse strand, counting down.
AAACTGGCAAAATGAAGAAGTGTTTTGAACTTGGAAAACCAGAATAGCACTGACCAAATTCAACAAATCATCAAAACTTAAACAAACATAAAATTATGAATTTTTTTTTACTTATACTCATTTTGTACACAGTATCTGGTATGAAGGTTCAAGCTCTCTAGCTAAATTAAATCAAGCCACATGCTGTCATGCAGCCATCACTCACTAGGTGGAGCACTTTTCACATTCTTATCTTCCAGCCACCCAAAGGAAATCTCTTGCTGGACATAAAAACCAAACAGGAGGGCTAGGGCTGAAGTTTAATAATATTTCACAAGTCAGTGGTTCCAATGGTATGCCCGAGATTTCTAGATAGGGCTGGGAAAGACAAACCATGGGGAGCCATTACCAGTCAGTATAGCCCAAAAATGCATAGCCTGCAAAACACGCATGAAATACCTGTTATGGGTTCTATGGCCTGCACTACTAGCATTCATGGGGAAAGCTCCAGGATTAAGGAAAATATTTGTCTCTCTTCACTGTTACACTGCAAAATTTCATCAGTGATTGGAAAATGGAGCTATTTCAATGCACTTAATTCTTAAAAGTTCTGTTCTCTAAATAGGGTAAAGGTATCTTCCTTCAGAGCTATGCTGTAAATTGCCTGAAATGTGTGTTAACAATGCATACATTTATACACTTGGTGTGTGCATATACATGCAAAGACACTTTTTTTTTTACCTTAACTGCCTGTTAAGATTTATCTTCCTATTTTCAGGAAAAATATTTCTTATACAGTACACTACTTGGCCAAGAGGGAAATAATCCATCAGACAATTCTCAGTATCTTATCCCCAACATAAACAGTATTTGGCTGAAATCCTGTAGTAAGTCACAAGTAGAGCCTGGGTGGCGCAGTGGTAAAACTGCTGTACCGCAGCCAAAACGTTGTGAGTTTGATCCTGATGGGGTTCAAAGTTGACTCAGCCTTCCCTCCTTCTGAGGTCAGTAAAAGGAGGGCCTAGCAGGCTGGAGGACCATTGTCTCCCACTCCAAATTCCTTAAATTGAGGGGACTGAAAGGACATTCGGGTCTCATTTTTCTCAGGTAGCGTCTTAGGAATATAAGAAAGGTGGTGTTTTTGAGGTCATCATATTAGGTAAAGGCCGCCCTTACTCAAAAGCCAGTCATATCCGACTCTAGGGTTCAGTGCTAATGTGTTTATAGCCAAAGACGTTTATAGCAGACATTTCCATGGTCATGTGACAGGCATGACTAAACACCAGAGTGCACAGAACGCTGTTTACCTTCTCACCAAAGTGATACTATTTATCTACTTAAAATGTCTTGCTTTCGAACTACAAGGTTGGCAGGGGCTGAGACAGAGATAAGAGCTCACTCCTTCGTGCAGCACTCGGGTCTTAGACTGCTGATCCACCAACCTTCCAGTCATCAAGTTTAGCGTCTTACCCACTAAGCCACCACAGTCCGGTTGCCACTCAAATTTGAATATCCAGATTTACTTCTGCAGTTGTTCGCCATCATGTATTATGGTTGTATTCTTTTTGGATTGCTACACACTTGTTTGTGGACCTTTCCCATTCATCAGGATCAAACTCACAACATACGCAGTTTTTGGTTGTAGTGCAGCAGGTCTTCCATCCTATGTAACAATAAGATTCTTCCAAAACTAGAGACAAATGCTGAAGAGAATCCTGAAGTTTCAGAGTGAGATCCATAAGAGTCTTGCTGCATTCTTTGCTTTTTAAAGACATGCCAAAGTTCAGAAATAAAATGAAGAATTAAGTGTTATCGGAAACAAAGACAAAATGTGGACTGCCAATGTTTGTTTCCCATTGCAAAATAAATTATATATTACAATTTTTTAGTAACCATTCTTCAGATCTTGGGAAAGAGTTAACATATTTATTGGGTGGGGGAGCTAAAAGATTAGCATAAGGTTTAGTTCAGAGAGGGCCAGATTTTCTTCTTAATATCATGCCCTAATTACTACTGACTGGTGAAACTAGCAAACTAGAAAAGAATATTGAGGAGACTATGGAATGCTGTTTATTTCTCTACTGTTTAAATGAACGTTCCAAGAAGAAAGGGCAAAAAAATCCCTGCTTATTATGACCACCCACATGATGGGAAATGCTATGATTAAAGTGATCTCTGCATTCCAGTATCTGCCAGTGCACTCCTCTCCATGTTGTAATTATTATATTTGTAGTCTTATTTTAATTGCTTTCACGTGTTGTAGCAAGTGCCCCTGCATTGTCTTAAGTCAAAAATAGCATTCCTGGGTATGGTTAATCCAGAGATTCAGGATGTTATTTTAAAATCGATTATATTACTACTTCTCCAACATTAATTGTTCATAGTAGTTATCATCTGGCAAGAGGTGAAATGTTATGTTACTTGTTAAGAACGCACTGGCCAAAATCCTATTCACGTTTGTGTACAGTTGTAATTAATTCCAACTAATCTGCAGGAGGCATCTTGGTCATGTGTCTGAACACTAGTCTGACAGCACAACTGAGATAGAGCCCGCTAACTTCTCAGTTAGTTACAGCGAATCATGGCAAGTTATAGTAATAGCAATTACACTTACCAGTATATAGCACCCCGTAGCGCTAAGTTTTCTCTCTCAGCGGTTTACAAGTTAATTAGCATTTTGCCCCCAACATGCTGGATCCTCATTTTACTGACCACAGAAGGATGGAAGGCTGAGTCAACCTTGATCCCCATCAGAATTGAATTCACAACGCTTTGGCTGCAGTACAGCAGTTTAACCACTGCGCCACCAGGGCTCTTTGCAAACTTTACCGAAACATCAATAGGATTCTGACCATTGCTTTAAAACCATTTTTTTAAAAAATATTTTTTATTGAATATAAAAAGATAAACATTACAAAAAAGAAGAAAATACAGAAAAAAGAACACGTAATTTAAAAGAAAAAAACATATTCAATTTTTATCGAATCCAATTACATTAAACATAACATAAACTACTAATAATCACCCTGTGTATTTACAAGTTATAAGAGCCTGCGGGATATTGCCTTTTTTACCATTTCCAAAAATATATATAATCTGGTACAAGGCTATTGCTCTGATCTCCATTCAATGAGTATTCCACAAAAGGTTGCCAAATTTTCCAAAATCTGTTTTCTTTAATTTTCCCCTTATATTTATTTATCTCCCGTGTCAGTTTGTCATTCAATGCAAGATCCCACATCTCTTTATACCATTCCTCTACTTTTAGAACTCTATCAAGTTTCCAGCTCCTTGCTATACACATTCTAGCTGATAACAGCATAATAGCTATTAGTTCCTTATTGTCTTCATTTACTTTCAAATTCTCCACATCTGTTAACAACACCATATTTAAATTCAATTCACATTCTACCCCCATAATATCACATATTTCCTTCTCAATTTTTCCCCAATACTCTTTTACCACTTTACAATTCCACCACATATGTTCCTAAAGAGTTTTTACATCTCCAACACATTTTACTTTTAGCATTGTCCATTTGAAATAATCTCTCAGGAGTCAAATACCACTTCCATAACATTTTGTAATTGTGCTCTTTCATTCTTACCGACATAGTTCTCATATATCTTTTTCCCCACTTATCTTTCCAAATTTTTTCCTGAATTTTTATGTTCAAATCCTGTTCCCAGCATGACTTCAAAGTTTCTTGTGGATTACCTTCATTATTTAAAATTTTATAAATCCTGCTTACTATACCCTTTAATCCCATATCTCCTTTTCGTATTTTTAACAACAGTTGTTCAAATTCTGTTTTATCCCTCTCTAAACTACTTTCTTCCTTGTATTTATCAGTCCATCTATCCAACATTACCTTCTGAAGCCAGTTCAGATTCAACTGTGAATAAATTACTGCTTTATTCTCACTATCTTTACAGGCACAAACCCAGTCCTTCAACAAAGAAACATTTTCCCTTTCCAATACTATCTTCAAACTATTATCTAATTGTATCGGAAAACTTTTGATATTATCTAATTCTATTATAGGAGATAGTTCTGGACTCAATTTCTTTTTGACCTTGTTCCAAACATCCAACATTGTTTTCATCATTCTATTTTTAACACTAATTTTCCCTTTCTTGTCGCCTAGAAATACCCCTTTTCCCATTTTTAACTCCTTCATCTCTATTTCTTCCCAGACAACCTTCTCCCTTGCTAAAAGTTTTATAATATTCTTAATTTGGAAAGCTCTATAATAATTCCTTAAATTAGGTATTCCCAATCCTCCTTCTTTCTGAGATAAGTACCAAAAAATCTTAGCAATTCTAGGCTTTTTTCCTGCATTACAATAATTATTTATTATGTTTTGAAAATATTTAATTTCCTTATCAAACAACCTAATCGGCAACGCATCAAATAAAAAATTTATTTTTGGCAACAACATCATTTTAGTTAACGCTATCCTACCAAACCATGACAATTTGATTTTTTTATACAATTCTATTAAAACCATTTTAATGCAAAATTTGAACACTGATCAGGATTCTCCAAAGCATCTCCAAAATGGATGTCTTGAAGTAAATAGATCAAGAAGATTGACACAATACATGATGCATTTTATATCTGTAGTTTAAATGCTAATTTAAAAAAACACAAGAAGCACTCAAGCAAAGTACTCTTTTCTGCTATCTTAGAATATATGAATGAATCAAGACAATGTTAAAAATAATTTTATCCATCCTACATCAGACGTATTCTCTCCATTTCACAATTCCATTTCCAAAGGATGAAGGATTAAGAGATACAAGAAACCAAGAAAGTCAGATGTATAACATGCTTGCATACATGCAGATACAGTCAAAGCTAATACTACTTTATTTCTATTTCATTTTTGAGTCAATGGAGAAGACCAATTTAGGAACTCAGGTTGGAATTAGATGAGTTGGAATTTTGTACTCAAGCATTTTGACATACTACAGATGACTACTACTCTCTTAAGTCTACATGATATTCTAACAGGAATTTCTAATTTCATTAGACATTCGACCTCAAATGTGAATTCGAGGTACTTAAGTCAACACTTATTTGTTTACACAGTTCTTCAGAAATCAGTAGGGGTGTCCTATTTTTGTTTGTTTGATTGTCTACTCCAGCCCCAAGAATTCTCCAAGAATTCCCCTGACAGAATTCTGAGAATTTCAGTCCACGGATCTATAGACACTGTCATTTTGCTCATCTGGTAAAAAGGCCTAGTATTCCAATGCCTCATTGGGTCATACACCCACATTTCTGCTGCAATGTTTTCTGGGTGTGGTAGTTCTTCAAAAAGAACCTTCTGTAGCACCTAAAGGGCAGGAATACTATGGAACCATTGGAGAATTCTGGTGGTTCGAGTCTTAAAATGAAGAAAATCTGAATGGCTATGCCTACTTATCAGTTCTTCATTGAGAGCTAAGATTATAACCAAGAAAAGAAAAGGAAAAAAATAGGCCATATAGTCCTTCCCCATAATCTGAAGGTAGAGGTGGATATTTTTAATAGATTATTAAAAATCACAATCGTAACTCCACCTAAGTGTTCATAGGGATGGGCAATACAAAGCTGAAGGTAAAGCAGAGAAAACATAAAAGTTTCGAAATTCACAGTTAAATAAATGATCAGGCCGGGTATCCTCATTTAAAGCTGTGTTCCAACAGACACAGTTCAAAGCTGGCAGTGTGGATTAGAATGTCTATTCCAATTTTTTTAGACCAAAGGTATAATAGTATGTTATTTGTTTATTTATTTATTTGTTTGTTTGTTTATTTATTACATTTCTATACCGCCCATTTGGGTGGTATCCAACTCTGGCCAGTGTACAAGCGATTTCAAATTATTATTATTTATTATATTTATACTCCACCCTTTTAGGAGTCATACATTTAAAAAAATACATTCTCCCCCCCTCTCTGTGTATATTAAAAATTGAAATAAAATTTAGTCAATGCACTAGGTAAACCAAATACAGCTAAATTAAAAGTATTACCCAGTGGCTGGAGAAAGATGTTGCCTTGTTTCAAACAGGCTTAGGTGACATTAAAGTCTTAGTTGTTAAAGCTTTCCTAATTGATTGTTCCATGTATCTTCCACAGCTCAACAAAAATAGGGTTGCCATATGTCCTGGTTTTTCAGGATTTTTCCGGATTCAAGCAGGATATTCCCGGCTGGTTCAAGAAAAAATATATGTAAAAGTCCTGGTAATTTGAATAAAAGAAGCAAGATCACCCCTCACCAAGGGATTTTTGCAGTTAATTCACTGCCTCTCTGCCTTTCTTTCAACTACCCTGCTTGAAAGCAGTGAAGGCAAAACAGCACCCTGAGAAGCCTGCTAGGGAGGGGAGACAGTTGCAAGCGAGATAATTGAAAGAAAGGCACAGAGGCCGTGAAATAACTTTACAAAAATCCCTTGGCTCACCTTGAAGTTTGGGGGACAAGGAATCGTCCTTAGCCCTTTTCCTCAAAAGCCGGGAGGGAGCAAGAAATACCCATATCTAAGAACCCAAACCTCCACCATTCACTGCGACGGAGGATTCCTTCGTCACATGACCACAAAGGGTTAATTGCATAGGGTCAGTATTCCTAGAAAGGAAGGGAACAGGGTAGACAGAAAGTGAACAGTCCTCCATCTCAAAGGTCCTCCTCCAAAATAAGTCCTTTCCTGCCTCCTACTTTTCTCCTTCTAGAGGTGCCAGGGACTGCATTGCTGCTCCGGGCCCCTCTTTAGAACTTTCTTCCAAGGGATCCTCATGTGGGGTTTGAGGGTGAGTCTATTTCAGTGGTGTGTGTGTGAAGGGGAGCGTGGGGTGACCTCAGGGGGAGGAAGGGTGGTTTCAAGAGTGACCCAAGAAATTTTATTCAGAACCATCAAGAATAGTCTTTTGCAAGAAGAATCACATGGGGGAAAAACCTCTTGACTATAGTTTATTTTAAACTGATGAAGGCTTCTGCCCTGGACAGGGATTCCACGGGGTCTTTGAGCCACAGTCTCCCTGACAGCCCGTCTGACGCATGCGCAGTTTGAAGAATGCAATGATGTCACATGGCTGTCTCAGTTTGGCGGGAGAGAATTATGGCAACCCTAAACAAAAAGGTACATGATCCTAGTACACGGTATTGATAAGTGGTCTAGGAAAGTAGATATATTCCAGTTTGATCTGTCTGGGAAACTGGCTGTAGTGGCTCAGTGGTTAAAGAAACTTGCCTTGTTAGCTGAAAGGCCAGCAAGTCAGCAGTTCAAGACCCGGATATTGCATGACGGTTTGCTGCACCCGTCTCTGCCCCAGCTCCTGCCAACCTAGCAGTTCAAAAGCAAGAAACTGCAAGTAGATAAATAGGGACCACTTCAGTGGGAAAAGATCTTGGGGACATGAAAGGAGCCTCATTCGGGTGTCCTCCAGCAAAAATCCTTTCAACCCAGAATAATTTCTGACACAAAATTATTATTATATCCTGTTCCTTATACATCAATCGTAGCCAACTGCATGCTTTAGTCCACCGTAGGCTGAAAATCTTAAGATACTGCTCTGCTAATTATAAGGAGATACAAGACGTCATGTACAGAGTGCAAGCTTTCTCTAGACCATACATCACCTTATCCAATTTCTTCTGAGATTTTCCCACAGGCTTGTAAATGTAACATTGCAACCATGAAAGCTAGAAGCTTAAAACTGTACACAGGATGACAGACTTTACTTGTTCTGACTATTAAGCACTACTCCATTGATTGTGTGCTTTTCTACTAAAAAGCTCTTTTGTATTCTCAACAAACATGGAAATAAGAACCATTTGTGACCAAGGTTTTCAGCAGCTCCTAAAATGTGCAAACCCTTTTTAAAAATTGAATAATATTAAAGCAGTTCAAAGATATCCTTAAGAGTGAGTCAAAGTACAGTACAGTCTGTCAAGACCACAAAAGCAATATAGAAAGTATCTTAATCATTACTGTAAAAGAAAAGTATGGAGAAGCATACATATTCAATGTGGCAAAATATGCATATTCCACACAATGTAATGGACAGCATGTATTTGGACAGCCATCCATATATTCACACATAATCTTTGTCTAGTAAAGGTAAAGGTTTCCCTTGCTCGAAAGCCAGTCGTATCCGACTCTAGGGTGCAGTGCTCATCTCTGTTTCTAAGCCGAAGAGCCAGCGCTGTCTGCTTCTGCAGACGTTTCCGTGGTCATGTGGCAGGCATGACTAGACACCGGAGCGCACGGAACGCTGTTACCTTCCCACCGAAGTGGTCCCTATTTATCTACTTGCAATTTCTTGCTTTCGAACTGCTAGGTTGGCAGGAGCTGGGACGAAGACGGGAGCTCATTTCCGTCCTGCAGTACTCGGGAATCGAACTGCTGACCTTCCGCTTCCCAGTCAGCGTCTTAGCGACTTGAGCCACTGCGTTGTCTAGCTAAGACATTTTTATTACCACTAGCTACTGATAAACACAAAAGGAAAGTCACTGAAAGTCATTGGCAGCAATACACATAGGTACATGTTGTTCTCTTGAGTGGAATAGGACTGAATTGTTAAGTATAGTGGAACCCTGCATAAGGAACACTCCATTTAATGAAAAATTCATACAATGAAGCACTTGTTATGCAAAGGTGATGCCCCACATAACGGGGGGGACGTTATGCAGGGTTTCCGCTAAGCGGGGTATACCCTGGTTAACGGAAACCCCGTATAATGAACTTTTTCATTATGCAGGGGATCTCCCATTGGATCCGCATAACGAAAAAATCGCATAGCGAAGACCTCCATGGAATGGAGCTTTTTCGCTATGCGGGGTTCTACTGTACTTAAATTCCATTTTTCAGTATGAATTTTTCAATATCATGTCCGGCTATTTCTTATAAGTATAACATAGTAAATCCTGGTGCTGGTTTTGACCTTTAAAGCCCTATATGGTAGTGGGCCAGGTTACCTTAGAGACCGCATCGCCCTAAGGACGTCTGTCCGTCCAACCAGAGCGGACCGGAGGGGCTCTCTAATAGTGCCATTGGCCGGGGGGGGGGCTCGCCTCTCTGGCACAAGGAGGAGAGCCTTCTCTGTGTCCGCACCGGCCCTTTGGAACCTCCTGCCTGTGGAACTGCATCTCCAGATGGAGTTGTTGCCCTTTAGAAAAGAACTAAAAACCTGGCTGGCGGGCCAAGTTTGGGGTGCAGGTGGAGGGGTGGCTTCCGTTGGGTGGTTAATATAGGGGAGGATGCCTGCCCTATGGTTTCTTCAGTTCCTGCACCCCTCTCTTTTTAGGGGTGGGTTCTTATTGCTGGTTTTTATCTGTTTTATTTGTTTTAATCTGTTTTTACCCACTGTTGTGAACCGCCCGGAGTCGGCTTTGGCTGAGTGGGCGGTATAGAAATTTAACAATAAATAAATAAATAAATCCAATCATAGTCTGTAATGTCAAATCAGAATAATCATATAGAAAGAAAGAAAGAAAGAAAGAAAGAAATATTTCCCACTTACTTCCAAACAAAGTACAGTGAAGCCTTGGTTAACGTAATTAATGCATTATCTGGGATGTTTCTTACAGCAAAAAATTACTTTAACCGAATTTCCCATAGGAATGCATTTAATGCAATTTCCCATAGGAAGGCATCAAAAAACAAAATACATTAACCAAAACACAGTTTCCCATAGGAATGCACTGAAAACCAATTAATTCGTTCTGAAAAAAATTCCAGAAACCGAGCCACTATTTTCTGTGGATTTCCTTTTATTATGTGATTTTTATGTTAACCGAGCCATTTGTTAACCGGGGTTCTACTGTAATCACTAAATTCCTCTGAATCAATTATAGCAACAGTCATCATCAAGCAAAGCAAGAATTACCAGAAATCAGTTGGTGGTTGCTTAAGAGGAAACAGCATGCATCTTTCCATTTACACTTTCAATCTAAGCCCCTGATCTCACTATGTGAATACCTCATTTCTAAACAGGATTACTAGCTTTCAACAGACTTTTAAGACCGTGCCCTGGAGCACAGCTATCTGTACCTACACATTACTGTGAAAGACACCTAACAATGGCCAAACTACATCTTGAAGTTTAGTTACTAACAACAAGAACTTTAAGCTAAAATACACTGAGATTTTTTATTCTTTCCTTTTGCTCTACTCACCATTGGAATGCTGCCCCCAACAGAGGTTCTGTAAATTCTCTATTCTTGTTCTGAACTATTGCATTAAGAATGAGCAGGACTAAGCTTCAGATTTTTCCCCTGCCATTCTCTAGCTCAGATCTTCCCCCTCTGCGGGCCTTGAGGGAAGCAGCAGCAGCTGGGCGGCTATGAAACCACTGCCTCTGCCGCCACCGATACCACTGGATATCCCCTCCGCCGCCACCGATACCACCGATACCCCCTTGCCCAGCTGGCTTGAAGGAAAGCAGCAGCAGCTGGGCGGCTCGGGCAGCTACAAAACCACCACCGCCAACACCACTGGATGCTCCCTCGGCCAGCCGGCCTCGAGAGAAGCAGCAGCAGCAGCTGGGCGGCTCAGGCAGCTCCAAAATTGCCGCTGCCGCCATCGGACGCTGTGTTTTGTATTGTTTAATTATCCCTTCCCACCAGCCAGGAGGAGGACAAGAGCAATGACTTTTTGACTTTTGTCTTTGTTACTGTCGGACCTTCTCATGTGGGATTTCGCAATTGAGGTTTTTTGTTTTTTGCTTTTTGTAATGCTTTGTTACTGTGATATTGATACTTTTTGATACTGTGATTTGTGATGACTTGTAATGATGATATGCTGAAATATTTTTGTATTGTGAACCTTGTAATTGTAACTGTATATTTTGTGTCTTTGTGAGCAGCTCAGAGTCGCTCTGCGAGTGGGGCGGCATACAAGTCTAATAATAATAATAATAATAATCTTCGTCTGTGAAGTTGCCAAAATGAAGCGATCTTTTGGTGAATTCATTCCACAGTTTCTGTCACCTGACCTAATGTGAGAAAGATTAGCCAGCAACACAAGGTGGCTGTTGCCTTGGGGGCATACCCGATTGTTATTCAAAAATACCACGATCTGCTCCTTTCTAAGTACCAAAGCCAACAAGGAACATCATCATCAAGAAACTCACAAATTATAAATGGGGAACTCAACCATCCATGCTGCATAAATCAGCTTTGGCCCTGGGTGTCTCCGCAGCAGAGTATGCTGCTCCAGTATGGAACGCTTCCACGCATGCAAGACAAGTTGACATAGCTGTTAATGAAGCCATGCGTATAGTGACAAGATGCCTCAAACTACACCAGTTGAGAAAATATACCCCTTGTTAGTATCACTCAGGAGAGAAGTAACAGTGGACGCTGCCATTTACTGCTCTGCCAACTGCTGCCAGAAACATGTACCAATGTGGACTTGGGTTTGGGCAACAACAAAGCCAAGAAAGTGGCTTCATTTTGGCAGCCCAGGGTTTGATCAGGACGCGAAAGAAGAAAAATACCACAATCTTCAAGGAGGCACTTTCTGTGTGTGAACTTCATGCAAAGAGAGGATAGCTGCATTCACGTACACTAAACTCTCACCAAGACACTGTTTTCTATGTGACAAAAAAAAAACTTGGTAATATTTTCTCTAGCATATATTCCTGGCTATACAGAAAATTATGAAATAAATATTTAGCATCTCCACAGAAAATTAGTTTATGCACGAGGTAAATTATTTAGAAGTAAATGCATAAAATAGAGATTTTTTTGTATATAGCGGGAACAATTGTATATACCTACATTTAAAATTTTTGAGTGTAATATTCAAACAATTATGAATTCATTTAACTTAGAGCTAAATTAAAAAATTAAGCTTCATACAAATATTTTCATTCATTGTCTCTGCATAAAACTTGAATAGAATTAGTTTATCTCAAGGCTAGAAAGATTAAGCAAAAAACAAAGAGAAAAAATTAAAGAGCATAGAGGAATTGTTTTCAAAATAAACAATGGCGTTTCTCCAGATTATATTTTCTTTTCCTAATTGAAGTTTTGCTTTTATACCACTCTCTGCTTACTGATTTGCAGACATTGTTCTTCGCTTGATGTTACTGGATTTAAAGTTTCATTTATCAAAAACTATTAAAATGACTTTAGTTTAAACACTGTATTTCTTTAATATTCAAAATGAGAGACAGCAGAGACTGTGTTTTAATTAAAGTAGGTCACATTTTAATACATGTGAACCTAGGATGTCTCTAGAGTGGTATCTAAAAATGACACACTGTCTCTATCATGTAAATGCTGCATCTTTAAATAATCAAGTTAATTTAAAGCAGTTGGGAGGATTCATTTGCTTACTTGTATCCAGCTGTTGGCCTTCAATTCAACAGGGTTCTGTGGTTCACCACTGTGCAGACAACATAAGCACCACATTAGAATCTTCTGGCATTCATCTGCAGATAGTAATCAAAATAAAAATATATTTTTTAAAAAAAATCAAAGCAGAACAAGAGCAATTTTTTGTTTGCGTTTTTAAAAAAAGGATCCAAATAAATCTTTGTTCTTTATATTATGGGATTTCAAAGTCAATCTACTGATCAAATGTAGACATTATTTCTTCTTACCTGTTACTATGTTAGTGCATATCCATGGCAGTGGGCCAGGATACCTAAGAAACCACATCGCCCCAAGGCTTTAGACCCGTCCTATGAGGGCGGACCGTAGGGGCTCTCTGGTGGTCCCATCAGCCAGAGGAGAACCTTCTTGGTGTCTGCACCGGCCCTTTGGAACCTCCTGCCACTAGAACTGTGTCTCCAGGCTGAGCTGTACCCCTTCAGAAAGGCCCTAAAAACATGGCTCTGTCAGCAGACATGGGGTGCATCTGGCAGCACAACCTAGCCTGGCTGGTTCATCTAGCCATGTTGGGGTTTTAATTCAGGGGTTATGATGTTTTTATTTATATTTTAATTATTTTCTACTGTTTAATAGTTGGTTTTTATGTATGATTTTAACTATTGTGAGCCGCCTTAGGTTGCCGAGGTGAGAAAAGCGGCCTATAAGTCCAGAAAATAAATAAAAGAATATTCTAAAGAGGTGTAATAGAGGTTTTCTATAGTTAGGATGACTGTGTTAAGTCCCATGAATTTTAAAGGAAATATCATGTTCCTAGTAAGATTTATATTATTCCATTTACTGATAAATATAAATGTACACAAAACATCAATTGTACATAAAGAAAGCTATTCATATTTAAAATCAAATATTGCATGTCACCTATTACAACACATTATTTCACCTTCTAACATACCTCTGAAGTACTGAAACCCTTTATTTTATTTATTTTATTTGTTGTTGTTGTTCAGTCGCACAGTCGGTTCCGACCCTTTGCGACCCTATGGACCATTGCTCTCCAGGCGCCTCTGTCCTCCACCATCCCCCTCAGCCCTCCCAGCTCTGTGCCCATTGTGTCTACAATGCCATCTAGCCATCTCATCCTTGGCCTCCCCCTTCTTCTTTTGCCCTCCACCTTTCCCAACATCAATGCCTTCTCAAGTGAATCCCCCCTTCTCATTTGATGTCCAAAGTATTTTAGCTTCATCTTTACTATTTGACCTTCTAGTGAGCATTCAGGGTTAATTTCTTCTAAGATTGACCTATTTGTTCTCCTCGCTGTCCAGGGGACTCTCAAAACCCTCCTCCAACACCACATTTCAAAGGCATCTATTCTTCTGCGTTCAGCCTTCCTAATTGTCCAGCTCTCACATCCGTACATTACTACTGGGAAAACCATTGCTTTGACTATTCTAATTTTTGTTTTCAGTGTGATGTCTCTGCTTTTCACTATGTTCCCCAGGTTTCTCATTGCTTGTCTCCCAAGAATCAGTCGCCTTTTTATTTCATGGCTACAATCCCCATCTGCCGTGATCTTTGATCCTAGAAAAGTGAAATCTGTCACTGCTTCTACTTCTTCCCCATCTATCTTCCAGGAGCTGATTGGGCCTGTTGCCATTATCTTGGTTTTCTTGATATTGAGTCTCAAGCCAGCTTTTGCACTCTCCTCCTTCAGCCCAATCAAGAGATTCTTTAGGTCTTCCTCACTTTCTGCCATTAGGGTTGTATCGTCTGCATATCTCAGATTGTTGATGTTTCTCCCAGCGATTTTAATCCCATATTGTGATTCCTCCATCCCTGCACTGCGCATTATGTGCTCTGTGTATAGGTTGAATAAGCATGGTGACAAAATGCAGCCTTGTCTTACTCCTTTTCCTATTCCAAACCACTCTGTCATTCCATGTTCTGTCCTAACTGTTGCTTCTTGGTTCATGTACAGATTTCTCAGGAGGCATATGAGGTGCTCTGGTATTCCCATCTCTTTAATTACTTGCCACATCTTGTTGTGGTCCACACAGTCAAATGCCTTAGTGTAGTCAATAAAACAGAAGTAAACTTGTTTCTGGTATTCCTTTGTTTTCTCCATGATCCAGCGTATGTTGGCAATGTGGTCTCTAGTCCCCCTGCCTCTTCTGAAACCTGCCTGCACCTCTGGTAATTCTCTTTCCACATGCTGCTGAAGTCTATCCTGTATTATCTTGAGCATCACCTTACTGGCGTGTGGGATGAGCGCGATTGTTCGATAATTTGAACATTCTTTGGCATTGCCCTTTTTTGGGATTGGGACGTATACTGATCTTTTCCAATCCTGTGGCCATTGTTTTGTTTTCCAAATCTGCTGGCATATTGAATGCAGTAATTTGACGCCGTCATCTTTTAGCGCTTTAAAGAATTCAACTGGGATACCATCATCTCCACTCGCTTTGTTGTTTGCAGTGCTCTTTAGGGCCTTTATGACTTCGCTCTCCAGGATGTCTGGCTCAGGTTCTACTTCTTCATCATTGTGATTGTCAGGAGTGTTGAGATCCTTTTTGTAGAGTTCCTCTGTGTACTCTTTCCATCTTTTCTTAATCTCTTCTGCATCAGCTAGCTCCTTTCCTTCTTTGTCCCTTATCATGGTCATTTTTGCTTTAAATGTTCCCTTAATTTCCCCAATTTTTTTGAAAAGATCTCTGGTTCTGCCTCTTTTGTTGTTTTCCTCCAATTCTCTGCACTGTTCTTTTAGGTAGTTTTCCTTATCTCTCCTTGCTTTTCTTTGAAATTCTGTGTTCCAATGATTGTAGTTTTTCCTTTCTCCTTTGACTTTTGCGTTCCTTCTTTCCTCTGCTATTTTAAGAGCCTCATCAGACAACCACTTTGCTTTCTTACTCTTCTTTTCTTTTGGTATGGTTTTCTTTGCTGCTTCCTGCATGATGTCCCTCATCTCTGTCCATAATTCTTCTGGCACTCTATCTATTAAGTCTAAGCCATTGAATCTATTCATCACCTCCACCGCGTATTCTTTAGGGATGCTGTCTAGGTGATATCTTTCTGGTCTCCGTGTTTTCCTTATTTTCTTTAGTCTAAGCCTGAATTTTGCGATCAATAGGTTGTGATCTGAGCCACAGTCTGCTCCAGGTCTTGTTTTTGCTGACTGTATGGAGGTTCTCCATCTTTGGCTGCAGAGTATGTAGTCAATTTGGTTTCGGTGTTGGCCATCTGGTGATGTCCATGTGTAAAGTCGCCTCTTGTGTTGCTGGAAGAGAGTGTTTGCTATGACCAGTGCGTTCTCTTGGCAGAACTCTATCAATCTTTGCCCTGCTTCATTCTGTACTCCAAGACCAAATTTGCCTGTTATTCCCTCCACTTTTTGATTTCCTACTTTGGCATTCCAGTCTCCTAATATAATTTGGACATCATTTCTTGGCGTCTGTTCTATGAGGTGTTGTAAGTCCTCATAGAACTGGTCCATTGTGGCTTCATCTGCACCAGTGGTTGGTGCGTATATTTGGATCACAGTAACATTGAAGGGTTTGCCCTGAATTCTTACTGACATCATTCTGTCATTTTTGAGATTGTATCCCATTACTGCTCTTCTCACTCTTTTATTGACAATTATGGCTACTCCATTTCTTCTAAGGTTTTCTTGACCACAATAGTAGATATGATGGTTTCCAGAGCTGAATTCACCCATTCCTGTCCATTTTAGCTCACTGATGCCCAAGATGTCAATGCTTATTCTTTCCATCTCATTTTTAACCACTTCCAGTTTACCTTGGTTCATTGATCTCACATTCCATGTCCCTATGCAGTATTGCTCCTTGCAACATTGCATTTCCCCTCCCCCTTTCCTGTCCCTCCCCTTTCTCCCCTCTGTGGTGTTAAGCATCCTGTATCACCTAGCCTGCCCTTTTGTTTTGCCTTTTGTTTTGGTCAATAGGGTTCTCTTGGCAAGATTTTTGGCGTGGTTGCCGGTGTCTGCGCCATTTTTCTCTCCTCATACATTTTATCACAGTTTTTAAAAGTTTAACACATTTAAGACAACATATTATCATGCATATTATCACACTTTATACACAGTCTCTATGTCAGTTTCTATGTTTAGTCAGTATAGAGTCTCTATGTCAGTTGCTATATTAGGTCTTCTACATTTGCATATCTGTTACTTATCCTTTGCCTGGGACTCTGGCTCTCCTCCTCCTCCTCACCCCTCCACCCCCCGGCTGGGTGGCTGCCCGGCGGCAGCGGCGGCAGGCCCCTTTGCCGCTCGCCCGGCTCTCCTCCTCCTCCTCACCCCCGGCTGGGGTGGCTGCCCGGCGGCGGCGGCGGCAGGCACCTTTGCCGCTCGCCCAGCTCTTCCTCCTCCTCCTCACCCCCGGCTGGGGTGGCTGCCCGGCGGTGGCGGCGGCAGGCCCCTTTGCCGCTCGCCCAGCTCTTCCTCCTGCTCCTCACCCCCGGCTGGGGTGGCTGCCCGGCGGCGGCGGCGGCACGCTCCTTTGCCGCTCGCCCAGCTCTTCCTCCTCCTCCTCACCCCCGGCTGGTGATTTTATTTACTGTATTTATATTGCTGCCTCCCTCGCCGAAGCAACTCCAGGTGGCTCACAGTTGGCATTAAAAATTCAATACAAAATACCCCCACAATACAAAAATTACAGAAACCCTTAAAACTTTTAAAAACTATTAAAAACACTTAAAATACCCTCCCCATAAAATTAAAATTTGGACGGCCTTCATATAAGCCACGGAGGGGGGGCTGCCACGCCAAACTACATCAGTTATTTTTGTTAATCAGATATTTCCTTAACCATTCAATGACAGAGATGCTCTTCTCCAAATATTCTGCAGGGGAGCAAACCACTGTGTCATATATTCAAGTGCTCCATTTCTGTAGACACCTACACATGGCCTACTTTTGCAAGATTGCTCCCTGAACTGCAGATATATGTTATGTCTGAAATACCTAATGGCCGTGTCTTTTGCATTCCAAAGGTATGAATGCACTATTTTTGAAATCATTCTATCCCAAAGTCAGATCTAATTTCAATCCTTTTCCACTATCATAGGTTCCAACCACTGATGTTTTGTAAATGGGGTGGTTAGTTAACAAATATAGACCAGAATTCTATTGATCCGTTATCCTGGTATAAGTGCAATTACAGTGGTGGATTGCTGCTAGTTCAGACGTTGATACTCATAACCTTTGTCGCACAGCTTTCACAAATGCTGATGCACAATGAGGGATATAAGCAGCAAACTATGAATTAATGAGAGTTTGCTACTGCAATTTATGTCACTGCAAATACACTAACATAAATATTCTACAGGAATCTGGCCAAATTATTTAACCTCCCCTCCCAGCCAACTATGGCTCTGAGTATTTGGGGGAAAGTTGCCACATCATCAAAGTACGGTAGTTTAAATCTATACACAGAGCACATAATGTGCAATGCAGAGATGGAGGAATCACAATACGGGATCAAAATTGCTGGGAGAAACATCAACAATTTGAGATATGCAGACGATACCATCCTAATGGCAGAAAGTGAGGAAGACCTAAAGAACCTCTTGATTGTATTGAAGGAGGAGAGTACAAAAGCTGGCTTGAGACTTAATATCAAGAAAACCAAGACAATGGCAACAGGTCCGATCAGTCCCTGGAAAATAGATGGGGAAGTAGAAGCAGTGACAGATTTTACTTTCCTAGGATCTAAGATCACTGCAGATGGCGACTGTAGCCATTAAATAAAAAGACGACTGATTATGGGAAGACAAGCTATGAGAAACCTGGGGGATATAGTGAAAAGCAGAGACATCACCTTGAAAACAAAAATTTGCATAGTCAAAGCAATGGTATTCCCGGTGGTAATGTATGGGTGTGAGAGCTGGACCATTAGGAAAGCTGAGCACAGAAGAATAGATGCCTTTGAAATGTGGTGCTGGAGGAGAGTCCTGAGAGTCCCCTGGACAGCAAAGAGAACAAATAGGTCAATATTAGAAGAAATCAACCCTGACTGTTCATTGGAGGGACAAATAGTGAAGATGAAGCTAAAGTACTTTGGACATCAAATGAGAAGGGAAGACTCACTTGAGAAGGCCTTGATGCTGGGAAAGGTGGAGGGCAAAAGAGGAAGGGGATGGCCAAAAATGAGATGGCTAGATAGTATTGTAGATGCAATGGGCACAAAGCTGGGCAGGCTGAGGAGGATGGTGGAAGACAGAGGTGCCTGGAGGAAAATGGTCCATGGGGTCGCAAAGGGTCGGAATCGACTGTGCAACTGAATAACAAAAAAACCAGCAAGAATTGCCTGTATTGGCCACATAGGATCATTCTTTAGACTTGCAGTTTCCCAACCTTTGGTTTTTGGATTTCAATTCCCAGAAGCCTAAGTCAATTCCCGAAAGCACTGATCAGCCAATGTGCCAATTTAGGCTTCTGGGAGTTGAAATCCCTCTGTGGGATGTGTGCCCCATGTTGGGAACCACTGCTTTAGAGGCTGCTTCAGTAAAATAACAATTCTTTATGAAGTACTCAGAGTCATTTAAAGTCTATTTTTGAAGATTTCAGGCTTTCTGAAATTTATGTCAAAACCTATTCTAAACATTCTTTGTGATCTGTGACAGTTCCACTTCACAGGTAATGCAGGAAGATGGGTAGAGCACTGCATGAAAAAAAAATTACAAGTTCAATCCTTGCCATGGCCTGGTGAGTTAAAGGAAGTCCTTTGTCTGAAATCCCAAAGAGCACAGCTAGAAAAATAAGCTATACAGTTCAATGGTATGCCTAATATTATGCTCCAGAACTAACCTCAGCCTTCATTATTTCAATAATAATGAATTACATTAAATAACTGTGTATTACCTTAAATATATTGAAGATCTGTGATTTCACTGATGCAGATACTCCCTCCAACGACAGATTGCAGTTTTCCCACACTGTCACAGCATTTACAGTAAAGTTCGCCTTGCTCGAAAGCCAGTGGTGTTCGACTCAAGGGTTCGGTGCTCATCTCCATTTATAGCTAAAGAGCCAGCGCTGTCTGCGTCTGCAGACGTTTCCATGGACATGTGGCAGGCACGACTAGTCACCAGAGTGCACAGAGCACTGTTTACCTTCCCACCAAAGTGGTCCCTATTTATCTACTTGCAATTTCTTGCTTTCGAACTGCTAGGTTGGCAGGAGCTGGGCGCGTTTTACTTCCGCTTCCATGGGCGACGAGGGCAGCGCGGGCCAGATGAATAGCAGTAAACCCATTTGTGTGAATTCACAGGGTGCTTGGCCTTCTGGGAATTGAAGTCCAAGAACATCTAGAGTGCCAAGGTTCACCATCACGTGCTTATACTTGTTAGGATAATAGGGCTTGTAGTCCTTCCATGGTATTGTATTGGTTTGCAGTTTGTCCCTTTAAGGGTTCCTCTGTGCTATGCCCCAGGTGTAACAGATCACAGAGTGACTCACTAGGTTCTCTACTATATAGGAATGCACTCTGAGCATTCTCTTGAGCAGTATTATCTGAAGAGCAGGATTCTCTTGAGCTGCTTTTGCACAAGCAACTGCGAGAAGAAAGAACTGTTATGCTCCATGCTAGCTTACTGCATAGCTAGCTTACTGACTGAACTGAACTGCTCGACTCAAACTGCTGACCTGGCTCACTACTATCTTGGCTGCTCCTGGAAAGAGGCTAGTGGCTTTGCCTATGCCACAGCGTTACAGCTTTCTACTGCACAGAGGTAAACTCTGCAAAAGTCTTTTGCTTTGAACTATTTTGCTTCGACACTTGTTATCTACATTGGACTGCTGCCAATATTGCTGAGAGCCGTTTATCTCAAGCATGTGTTTTGTTTTCTCCTGTGTTTGCCAAAGCTGAAAGTAAAGCGTTTTTGTCTTGCTTTTACTGCCTGCTTGTCTGAGATTCATCCCAGCTGACGCTGCGTGCCCACAGCCTTGCCGCTTTGCTCTGCTATACACAGCCAAGCCACATTGGTGTACCCCAGCGTACCCCAACAATACTGTGCTGGGACATCCTTCAATAACTCAGGGTCATCTTTAGTTTATGATGAGGCTGTAGAGTAGGATTTTGTAGAGTAACCATATACTGTACTGTATTGCACTTTAAAAATCATCTTACCAATTATGTATTTTCAAGCAGTTTGGTGACTTTCCCCCACAAACAATGATGTTCAAGAACAAATATACTTATTTCACCAGACTAATTTCAAATACTCACCATAGCCAATCACAAAGGGATTCCAACAAAGCCTCCCTAAAAACTGTCCAATTAATGGAAGCTCTTGGATAGCAGTGCTGCAGTTCTGAAATTTAAAAATAATTCAAGTCTCAAAAATACTGTCTGTCAAAAATAACTGGTTCAGGGACGAGAGGGGTTTGGAGAAAACTATAAACAAGGCACGTCATCTTCAAAGAAAAAGCTTATAAAATAGCTGTTGTTTTAAAATATTTAGTCTCACTTAATATTGCAACAAACATCTACAAAGATATAGATAACTCATGATGGGGAGACATGAAAGGAGTCTCATTCAGGCCTCCCCTAAAATCCTTTCAACCCAGAGTAATCTCAGACACGAAAACACACAGCATGCATTAACAACACAACAACAACAAAACTTAAGGGCAACAGATACAAACTTTACGCTAAATTCCTACCTTGCAACAGGGAAATTAATGAAGAATTAATATAGTCAATCATAAAGCTTAGGAAAGTTACTTTTTTGGACTATAACTGCCAGAAACCTACAGTCTGTACTGTGTAGCCATACTGTTGGATGAAATCTGAAAATTGTAATTCAAACAAGTAATTTTTCTAAGCTCTGGCCAACTGTAGCAGGGTATACAAAACCCAATATGCAAAGACAGAGCTCATCAAACAGTAATCACAGTACAGTGGAACCTCATACAACAATCGCCCCGTATATCAACAAAATCGTATAACAATTAGGTTCTGGGGGGAAATGGCGTCCCGCGTAACAATTTTCCTTATGGAAAAAATCGTACAACAATTTTTCAATGGGAAAAACCACTTAGCGAAAAAATTATTGCACGATGCATCCCATAGGGAAAATCGTTAATTCGCTATACTGTAAAATGCATGCATCGTATAGCAAATGTTTCATATAACAACAAACCCTATGGAACGGATTAAAATCATTGTATGAGGTACAATCAGGAAACGTAAAGCAGACAAGAAACAGCTAAAGGAGAACATTATAGCCTCTCGTGAATTTAGATCATTAATTTTGTACACATACACAGGTTAAAATCCTGTGACTCAACATAAAACCAAATCATAACTCTCAGCCGTTCCATCCTGGCAAACCAAGTGTCGCTGCTGAAGTTCTTGGGAGAGGTTGTTATGAACCAAACCAACATTCATGCAAAGACTCAAGAATAAGATGTTTTATCAGGGAGGAACGGTCAAACAATTACAAATTGGCTTACACTACGCAACAGGATTTCAGCCACTATGCATGTTTCCTGTCACTCCAACTAATCCTAACATGCTAAAGCCAGTGTAGTATAGTTCACCAGGACCAGGGAGATACAGCTTATCCTGAAACTTGCAACTGATTTGGGACCACTGATTATCTTCCAGCTTGATCTACTTCTCAGTGGTGCAGTGAGAATAAAAATGGATGGAGATACTGATGTCCACAAAAGCTACTTCAAGGAATGTAAACATGATATAAGGGATGAAGATGATGAGGCTCATAATGATAATGACAATGACCAAAAAATCCTCTGGGCTCAGGAACTTTCCCATACTTCTTGCATGCCTCATCATACAAGTAGGGAAAAAATATATGCACATATGTGCTGCAGTACTTTTCTATTGTTTTCCTTAGCGCTTAAGATGGAATGTGCTAAGTCAAATAAACTGAAAGAACAGTCACATCGTACAAAATGTGCCTCTTACATCATGCTACAGATTACATCAGGGGTACCCAAACTACGACCCAGGGGCTGAATCCGGCCCCCAATGCCAATTCATCTGGCCTGTGAAGCCCTTGTCGCTCCTGAACCACGTGACCGGCCCACAGCCTGAAAAGTTTGGGCACCCTTGGATTACATGAAAGCTTCAGCAGTAACCATATAAAAGAGAAATCCTGGAGTGTCTGTTACTGTTTGCTAAATTCTGTGTGACATCATATTTACACACTTACAACCTGAAACTTAACAGACACTACTGTTGCAGAATCTAAACAAAATTTGACCAAATGGAAAACAGCTTTGCTATAAACGTAATACACGGCACAATTTATAAACATTATGATGATGATGCAGTCATTTCTCCTCCATTTTTGTAGCTTTACTCTCTAATAAACAAATACTTTCTTAATGCTATTAAAGTGGGAAAATATGTAAGTTACTCTAAAGCAAGAATTCTCAACCTGCGGCCCGCAGGCAGGATGCAACCTGCGGCACCATTTCATGTGGTCTCCCACTGCCTCCACCACACCAGGAAGTGCCATGTGGTGGAGGAATGGCAAAATGACCATCCGGCCCCCAAAGCTGTCTGAGGGAGCGTGGCCTGGCCCCCGGCTTAAAAATGTTGAGAACTCCTGTTCTAAAGATAAGTATCAATACGACTATATTATTATTACTCAGATTTGACACATATTTATAATTAATCTTAGAACATCTAGGGTCAACACCAGAATACTCATCTGAGACTATGTTTCACCAGCAACTTGTCACAATTAAAAATCTCCAAAGCATTTTCCTGTTTTACATATAAAGAATCTTTGATCTGTAACTAATTTTTCATCTGACTTTTGACAATTACTATTTCAAAATGTATAAAAAGACATTGCAGTACATGTAAATCTAGCAAAACATCCTGGCAAGCTGCCACCTGTCATTTAATGCAATTACATATTCTAGGTCATGGGTTCTCAACCTTTTTAGGTCGGGGGCTAGATCACGACCCCTCAGACTGTTGGCGGGCCAGACTGGTGTCCCTCCAGCAGAACCACCCTGAGCCCCCATCATTCCCCCATGCCGCCACCACCACCAACACTCCCTACATGCCACCGGTCTGGCCTGCAAACACTCCCCCCGCACACACACGCCATCGACACCACCGCTTCCCTGCTTACCAACCTGCCATGGGTGAAGGAGGGGTCCTGCCTGTCCTTGCCCATGCTTGGCCAGAGTGGCACCAGGGAAGAATGCATGCAGCTGAATGCGTCTGTCGCTTCCACTTCTGTTTCCGTCACTGCCATCCTTTCCCCCTCCAACTGGTTTGGCGTGTCCCTAACGCCGATCTGTAGCAGGGTGGATGTTGTAAGCCTTCCTACAAAATCCACCCTGCTACGGAGCAGCGTTAGGGACACGCCAAGCCAGGCGGAGGGGGAAAGGACAGTGCTGGCGGCGGTGTGTCAGATGGAATGGCGTCACTGGCTGGATCCGGCCCACAGGCCATAGGTTGAGAATCCCTGTTCTAGGTCAATGTTAACTTAGCATAGGCATGATAAGAAATATTTGCTTGTAATTTGATGGTAGTGGTCTGAAATTTCTTTCTATGCCACAGCAGTGAGATTAATATGTCAGCAAACTGTTTATGATTTAAAAGATCACTTACGATTTTGTATGTTCAGGGTCTTTAAATAATCCAATTTATGGCCTGAAAACCAGAATCCAATACTTGTTTATTATAAAGTCTTTTTAAAAAGGTTGCTGTGTTGAGTCGGAAATCTCATGTGAGAATATAACCCATCAAGAAGAAAAAGCTCCCTTCACAATAAATCAGGAACACAGGAAATACATTCCTGTTTGCATTACCTGTGGCTGTTTCCCCAATTTGCTTTTGTGATCCAGCAATACATTAGGTCAGTCCTACAAGGCTTTCTGCTACTGCTACCTTTCTGTCTTGTCAAAATGTGGGATGCAGAATGTTTCGGTAATAGTCTTGAGAACAGTTCATTCCTCCAGCTAATTCACTTACCATATGTTTCAAAACTCCATAAATCTGCAGTAGAAATTCCTGTAATTCAGGCAAGTGAAGGCAGACATCTTGCTGAGATTCTGAAGTGGTGCTCTGACCCCACTCGATAATCTTGTGCAGCCAAAACTCAAAGTTTAATTTAGTGATCCTAGCATCTTCAGCCATCCTATCACCTTAAGAAAAGAAAAATGACAAAACTCATTCCTGAAGGGGGGAAATCTTCACTAATATTTAACACAGGATGAGAGGTAGGATGAATTTTTTTTTTTGCAGTGTACAAGATACAAAAGGTTAATAGCTCCCCAAACTGAATGTCTGTGTAAAAAACAGTAGAGAGAAGAGAGTGTATCAGTAAATATATCAGTTTCTCACTAAATGTATCAGCAAATACATCACACTGCCTGGGCTTATATTTTTATTATTTAGATAATCACAAAGCATTTTGTAACCAGAGTAGCCAAGCTGTAGTGGTAAAAGGAAATACGCAGAGTTATGCACCTTTTATAATCTAAGAGGAAATAAATGCAGTTCAAATTCTACTTTTTAAACTAAATACACCCTTGGGCTGCAATATTTCACCCAGAAACCACATGTTTGGCACAAGAGCAATATTGCTAATTCCCAGAATTCACAAATCCAAAGTCTTTAAAATATCATAAATCAAAACTTTCCACATAAAATATGTATTCAAACATTCTGTTCGACCATCTCAGCAACAGAATTCAATCATAAATTATATACACTTCATGCAGAGATAAAGGAGGTTATTCTCTTTTTCACTTCCCTGAAACTAGAAAAACTATCAATCTACATCAGGGTTTCCAACCTTTTTGAACCAGGTTACGCTCCCTCGGACATTTAAGGGGCCCGGACTGGTGGTCCCACCCCCCACCCACCCCCATTTATGGCTATTGTAAACACATTTATGACAACCTTAAATGAGTTTGCGGCCGATTCTGCCGGCGGCTGGCATGAGGGTGGGGGCAAATTATTTGGCGCTGTGTGCCAGATCCGGCCTGCTGGCCATAGGTTGCCTACCCCAATATACATCCACACCCATCCTCCCAACTAGCTAATGTTTTCATTCTGCATCTCTGCTTCCATAGGACAATCCACTGGTCATTTTTGAATGACAGCAAAGAGTGGAAAAGTTACTTTTATGAACTACAAGAATCTCTAGCCAGTTTGAGGCAAATAGACAAATCTTATGAATTCTTATGCTGGTCATGGACTGTAAATAAAATTGAATTGAATAAATTTTATGAATTCTCAAAAAATATATAACAATATCATTATGGGTAACTACACCCCAGAAACCATTGAAAGTGAAAATCAGAAAGTGACTAATAACGACCATAAACAATCTTTAACATAATCATAGGATAAATTTACTGCCAATTTAATACCATTAAGATTTGTATTGCAAACACACTAATCTATAGCAAAAAAGTTTGAAGGAATGGATATGTTCAAAACAAATTTCTAGCTTAATTTTCCTCTCCAAAGAAGAAATGGAAGGCTAGGATAGGTGCATGCCCTTATGCTTTTAAATCTAAATTAAACAAAATCATAGCAAATGTCAGCAAATTATACAAGTTGGTGTGAAAATCCATGTGCCTGGGAATACTTGCAGTTAGGAGTTAAACAGTGGTCACTATCGCACTTTACCCAACACTATGCCATTACCCAACCCTGTGTTGCTCAATTGTCTAAATGCAACCACTTTACCAGGCACATAGTCTGTCACACATGGCTGTAACTTGGGTGAAGCAGCAGGTGCTTTGCCTGAAGGCCCCAAAATGGTATTTTTGAATCCAGATCTTAAATGGGCAACCAAGACTGGAGACTGTTACTACCAACCAAGACTGAGACAAGATTGAGACACATTTCTACAGTATATATCTCTAGTAGTGAAAAGCAACCTGGACCTAAACTGAAGTTACCATAAAAAGGCCTCAACATCAAAGTAGATGAGATAGTGTTTTAATATACTGTACAGATTGAGTATTTTTTAATATAACATTTAAACCAGGACTTCTCAACCTTTTATGCCAGGGCTGGGTCACACTCCCTTAGACAGCTTCGGGGGCCAGATAGCCATTTTGTCATTCCTTCACCAAATTGCACTTCCTGGTGTGGTGGAGGCGGTGGGGACCAAATGAAATGGTGCCATGGGCTGCATCCAGCCAACGGGTCACAGGTTGACAATCCCTGATTTAAACCATAGTAAAGGAACTTTATTAGATCTTTCCCCTAATTTATATATTTCAGTTTTGTTACATTTCATTACTAGGAAATATCTGAAGATATGTACTGCACATTTATTAGAGTTAGGATGGCACACTTAGTTTTGTTTATCAAACATTTATCAAGAAAACATGCTAGGGTATACAGAAAGAGCCGCCACAAAGATTGTGGAATTTTTGAAACACGATCAGGGGTATCCCATGCAACACCAACTTTGTTGTGCCAGCTAATCTTTCTCACGCTAAGACAGGCAAAACGAACTATGGAATGAATTCAGCAAAAGGTGGCTTCATTTTTGGCAGTTAAAAGTCTGACCTAGAAACGAAAGAAGTAGTATAGTAAACATGCTAGAATAGTTCCTGTTGATTCTGGAGAAAATATTTTTGGATTAAAACTTCCAGCATTTTATAGTTTTTACTGTATATTTATTTATTTCCTGATGCTAATGTTAGAAATTTAAAATAGAAGAGGTCTTATAATGGATACTGGGAGATGCTTCCACTGTCTCTTGGTCACAGATAAACTGATTTTCAGTCTGTAAACATTTTAGCATTGTTTGAAAACCAAGAGCCATGAAGATACAGTAGTTTTTTCCCCTCAAAGGGCAAGGTATAAATCATAAAAATAATGTGCAGCCTATGATCATCTATACCTATAAAATGGTGTGTTAACCGTTGGAATGTGACAAATGATGTTGTACCAGGGCCCACTAGCCCATAATGGGCCTCCGTTCACTCACCCGAACCCGGTTCGCACGTAACTGTCGGGTTGAAATTTTCGCCCGGGGGGCAGGAGCCAACATGGCCCATTGAAAAGAAAGCCCCCCCGCCATTGCCCTTCCTTCCCACGGGCCAGCCAGCATGGCCCTTGGAAAAGAAAGGGCCCCCCGCCTTTGCCCTTCTTTCCCACGGGCCAGCCAGCATGGCCCATGGAAAAGAAAGCCCCCACCCGACATTGCCCTTCCTTCCCACGGGCCAGGCAGCATGGCCCGTGCAAAAGAAAGGCCCCCTACCCTCCCGTCTTTCCTTTCCACGAGCCAGGCATTGAGCCTGGCACACGGAAAAGAAAGACCCCCCTAAAAAAGTAAACACAAAAACACAAACCAAAAACAGTCAAAAACACTCAAAAACAAAAATCAAAAATACAAAAAGGAAACACAAAAACATCCAAAAAGTAACCAAAAAAACATCACAAAGACTCCCCCCAAAAAAACCAACACAACCCCCCCAAAAAAAACAACAACAACACAACAACAACAACCAGAGAGCTTACCAGGAGACGTCTTCACTGCATGGCCACCGGAACTCAACTGAGAAAAAGAAAATACTTACCGGAAGCGACACCCAGAGGACAGTAGAGAACAATTGTAGAGAGGAAGAAAAGCTCACCACCCCCACCCAGAGGCCACAAGAGAAAAAACATTCAAAAATATTAGATTAATAAGATTAATTCTCAAATTAATCAAATAAGTTATCAAAACATTCACAAATATTCACAATAATCTCAAATAATACCAAAAAAAACCAGAAATCACTTTTCACTCAAAAAAACCCCGTAAAAATAAAGATTTAAAAAACCAAAATTAAATTTTAAAATAAAAAAAATTAATTTACATTAAATAAATTAAAATAAAATTTGCATAAACATAAAACAAAAACCTTCCAAAACCAATGTAAAGAGCCCGGCACTGAGGAAGCCGGCACGCAAAAAAAAAAAAAAACACACACACACACACACTGGGAGCACAAGTCCGCCGCAGGCGGATGCAGCGCCTCGAAGCCACAAAATCACAAAACCTTTCAACACCATTTAAAACAGCCCAGAAAAAATAAATGAAACCCTTTACTATCCAACACAATTTTAAAAAGCCCGGCACCGCCGTGCAAAATATGCTAGTAGTTTATATAAAAATCAATTTGTAGTGTTAAAATCATGTTCTTTACAAGTTTCAACTACCATTACAGCTCTTTTCCATACATCCAGTATTTTGTGTCTCCTAAAAGCCTGAATAAATTACCATTAGCCATTACTAAACCCTGTGGTACTCAATTGCCTAAGTGGCAGCAGGCACTTAGATAGTCTGTCATGAATGTCTGTAACTCGGGTGAAGCAACAGGTGCTTTGCCCGAAGGCCCCAAAATTCAGAGGGTACCAAAACAAATTAACTTGTGACTGTTGGGAAAATATACATAATACCTCCGCCTATTCACCTTCCTAGTTCTTCCTCTATCTTTTGCATGAATACCACATTCTCGTCCTCCTGTCATGTTGGGAGGATCACAACCACGGCTAATTACTTTAAGTTTAAGCTATCCAGCTACTGCAATTTTGCTCAGTTTATTTTCTGGACACACACCTTTCTTTAAAGACTTTTCAGCAGAGACACATGTCCATGCTGTGTCACCCAAATCTATGCAACTGGTCAGCAAGTACAAGTTAGAGTTAGGAAAGGATAGCAACTACTCTTGTGCACTTTACTGCTTATCACACAATGGAATAGGCAGTAAGAAGTGCTCCAAATTATTCAGAGCCTCAAAGGAATGCTGGAGTATCAAGTCTGGTCTGGGATTGTGAGCCAGCAGAATACCTACAGTCAGTGGTGGGCTCCAAAAAAATTACTACCACACAGTGGGCGTGGTATGGTGGCCGTGGCCAGGGAAAAAGCCCTGCATTGCACCCGAATTAGGACTACTTTATTTCAAAACTTGGATGGGCGGGGCCAGCCACAATTTCTGCTACCGATTCTGGCGAACTGGTGCAAACCTGCTGATGCCCACCACTGCCTACAGTCCTGCCAGCTTCCCTGTTGTTGTCTTTTTAAAACAAGGAAATGAACAAAATTCCTCTCACAGAAGGAATACAGTAAAACCCCGGCATATGACTACCCTGGGCTACGTTTGACACGGGTTACAAACTCACATTTAATTTAAAAAATTCCCCAGGTTACAACCAATTTTTAGTTTATGACCAAAAATCGTGCTACAATATTTTAAACTCTAAGATGGTAGCGATCTCCCTACCTTTTCCACTCTGTTTGGGGACCTTATCTGACGACAACAATGGCACCTCCGCAGAAGTAAGCACTGCATTGTGACTTTAGGTGGAGAGGGCGGTGGCCATTTTGAATACTAACATGGTGGCAGCAGCCAGTTTGGAGTTCAGGACTACCTCTCCCAGAAATCTTGGCCGGCGCCGCCATGTGCTTTTTTGTATTTTTTTAATATTATTTTTGTTCTAATCGTGACTTTTTTATTATTTTCAATGCATTCTTATGGGGAAATGTGCTTTGGGTTACGTTTGCTTTGGGTTATGGCGGAGGCTGTTGGGGTGGACCTCCATCGTAACCTGAGGTTTTACTGTAGTGACTATTTGATCAGACAGCTTACACAAACTAACACATGAAAAACTGCCATCATAGCATATGATACTTTGCAAAGCTTATGACCACATTAATTTCAGTTAGCGAATGGTTCACTTGATGTGCTTACATATAAGGCAGCTTAAGCAGAGATCCAAAAAATCAATACAGTACTGTATAATCAATACCACTTTTATTAGAACCGGAGAGCTAGGGTTTCTCGTGTATAGTATTATGGAGATGAAATTAAATGCCAAAAGTAGGAGACCCAAGGGAACTATGACCTAGTTGTGCAAATAAATCCCTTTTCACAAAGAGCTCCTGGATAGTTTGCAAAAGTTTAAAGGATATTTTAAAGAGAATATCTTAATAGTAAATGAACATGAAAACCAGTCAGGAAATGCCTCTATTTTCCATTTCTTCACTAGAACTTTCTAGTATACATACCTACAAACTTTCCATGAGGCCAAGAAAAGCAATGACTTCACTCATTCCATGTACAGCAGTCAAAGAATCAAGAGGCTGCCATTTCCCCAGAGTAAAGAATTTCAGTACCAATACTGAGTACCAAAACTGAAAATACTACGTTTCAAAACAGTTTAAACAGAGATTCCATTGAACATATTAAGGTAGACTGAAAATGAGTTTTGGAAATCACAACATTCCAGATTCACCCTTATACGTTTTTAACATGTTTTGGAGAACTACATAACACTACATCATCTCTTGTATAAGAACTATAAAACTTAATTTTGCTGAAGAAAAAGCTGAGTGCAGAATGTATACTTAACCACAGCTGTCTGCTCCAAATCACCCTATCCCAAGCAGATATTTATATTGCCTGACATATTCACAATATATGTTGTTTATCCATGTTTTGTTCTGGCAGCTTATTGGAAATGATTCAGAATAGGAAGAACAGCAGGCAGGGATGTGATTATGCAGATCTTCACTTGGAACTGGCACATTCCAAACCTCGCTTTTCTTTTCTTAATGGCACTGGATGCCACTACATGCATGTATAGTCATGTACAGACTCCCCCAAAATAATAGTTTGTGGAGAAAGAAGGCAATTCTCTCCATTATCAAGAGCAATGATTACATTTTCCAGTAAGGTTTTATGTGTTTGATTATTAGAAAAGTCTCCTTTCCCCTCACAACTATATTTTTTTTGATGGTGGGAGGGGGATTTTGCAATTAAAAGAACACTGAACAAACAGATCAAACATTTCCTAAAGTTACGGAATGCTTGAATACGAGTAGCAGCTGCCGACGAAAGATACAGACATTGCAGAAATTTTCAATTTACATCCAATTACACAATACAGAGGTCTGCAGTGGCTTAATAGTTAAGACGCTGAACCTGACTACTGGAAGGTCAGCAGGTCAGCAATTCGAGACCCGAGTGCTACACAATGGAGTGAGCTCCTGTCTCTATCCCAGGTCCTGCCAACCTAGCAGTTTGATAGCAAGAAATGGCAAGTAGAAAAACCGGTACCATTTCAGTGGGACAGTAATCAGTGTTCTGTGCACTCTAGTGTCTAGTCATGTCTACGGAAACATTTGCAGACAGAGACAGCACTGGCTTTTTGGCTGTAAACAGAGATGAGCACCAAACCCTAGAGTCGGATACGACTGGCTTTCGAGCAATAGCGACCTTTACCTTTACCTCACTCAATGCATACCACATGTTTAGACTGCCACTTGCACTACCAGTTTCACAACAGTTAAATCCAGTGTAAATGTATTTATGGAGGTTTCTTTTTATCACATTGGATCTTGGCCACACACATACAGAGAGAGAGAGAGAGAGAACTCCATCTGCACTTTTCAGTGAATGGATGGGAGGCTGGGAAATATGCCAGCAGCCTAAATTCCAGTTCTTCAATCCATGTACTCAGCAAAGGCATTCTCTGAAGGTGTGATTGTCTTGACAAGTACTATCCTGAGTGAGTGTGTCAAGCTTGCTTTCCTCATTCGACTCACACAGAGGGTGAGCACAACGCAATGGAATCTTCCTTGTGCTGCTGCAGCCACTAGGAAGGGCCCCCTTTGGTATCAGGTTCCAGGACACATTAGACCTTCACGGCGTTTGTTATCATAGATTATAGATGGGAAAGGTCACATAACCTATGCCATTGACACTGGAAAGCTATTCCCTCTAGTTTATTTTCAGTTACAATTAAGTTCTTTCAATTAATACCTACGCTGCTGGAAGCATGGACTCCCTTTCCCCTCTTGTATTAACTGCAGCCATTGATTCTGGCTTCTCCTTATGTTTCATGCTGCTACAAAATTAACACTGGCTGAGAAGTTCTGGATCATTATAATTCTGCTCAAGTTACTTCAGCCGCATTCTGGAAGAGCATGAAATGAAGTTTTACACCTCCTGCTTCAGAACCTCCCAGCAAAACACTTGTTCTTCCATACTTTTAGGAAGTGGGGAACCCTGCAGAGTTCAGGCATGGGGTATTTGTTATGTCCTTCAGACGCCGTAAGCAGCATTTCTAACATGGAACGGATTAACTTTATTCTATCAAGCAAGCTCCCTGGATTAGTGTCTGAATTGTAACATTTTAGTCAGTAACTTTTGTTAACAGTTTTAAAGCCAGTGCCCTACAATATACTAAAGGACTATGCATAGAATACAACTGCTGTTTATAACCTCGTTATTAATAAATATTATAAAAGCTCTTTATCAGCAACAGAGGAATACATCAAACTAAATTAGTAAATTAATTCTCCAAATTTTGTGAAAAGTGATTACATAATAGTCTGCTCTAAAATGAAGAGGGACCACACAGAAAGAACAAGGTATACCATTTCTTTCATGTGATCTCCTTTCTTTTTAGGAATGTGTATCAATGTATGATAAAATCACGCAGAACAAAAGCAATGTACTGGTGAAAATCCTTCTGTAGCTTTACTCTGGAAAAAATACAATAGCATAAATTACAGTAGTGAATTGCCACTAGTTAAGAAGTTGCTGCTTGCAACATTAGGTATTTGCTGGCTGTGCTACTTGTGTGATTAAAAATGCAAGCAGCAACTCATTAGTCCTGTCCGCCCGGAGGGGTTAAAAGGCGCCACAGCCACCGGACTGGGACACTCCCGATGCCGCTCACCCTGTCCCCGTCGACACCAGGGTGGGAATTGACCGGGCAAAAGAGGCCACAGTAGTAGCAGGACTTTTCACGACCACTATCTCTGAACTTGTCTGGGATTGGAATTGTGAGATGTTGCTGCGTTTTGAAATAGGGATTTTATTTATTTATTTATTTATTTATTTATTTATTTATTTATTTATTTATTTATTTATTTATTGTTACATTTCTATACCGCCCACTCAGCCAAAGCCGACTCCGGGCGGTTCACAACAGTGGGTAAAAACAGATTAAAACAAATAAAACAGATAAAAACCAGCAATAAGAACCCATCCCTAAAAAGAGAGGGGTGCAGGAACCGAAGAAACCGTGGGGCAGGCATCCTCCCCTATATTAACCACCCAACGGAAGCCACCCCTCCAACTGCACCCCAAACTTGGCCCGCCAGCCAGGTCTTTAGTTCTTTTCTAAAGGGCAACAACTCCGTCTGGAGACGCAATTCCACTGGCAGAAGGTTCCAAAGGGCTGGTGCAGACACAGAGAAGGCTCTCCTCCTTGTGCCAGAGAGGCGAGCCCCCCCTAGCCGATGGCACTATTAGAGAGCCCCTCCGGTCCGCTCTGGTTGGACGGACAGACATCCTTAGGGCGATGCGGTCTCTAAGGTAACCTGGCCCACTACCATATAGGGCTTTAAATGTCAAAACCAGCACCTTGATTTGCACCCGGAGGCAAACAGGTAACCAGTGCAACTCCCACAGCAGTGGTGAGGCATGGGCATAACGTCCACACCCCATCACCATCCGGGCAGCCGCATTCTGGACCAGCTGCAGCCTCTGAATGGTCATCAAGGGCAGCCCCATGTAGAGCGCATTACAATAATCTAGTCTGGAGGTCACCAGAGCATGAGTGACCATGAGCAAAGAGTCCCGGTCCAGGAGCGTGCACAACTGGCGAATCACCCGAAGTTGGGCAAAAGCCCTCCTGGCCACAGCCACCACCTGTTCTTCTAGCAGCAGCCATGAATCCAGGAGGACCCCCAAGTTGCGCACCGGGTCGGTCTGGGGCAAAATAGCCCCATCCAAAACCAAAGATGGTAGCTCCCGGGATAGCACAGGACCCCCCATCCACAGCCACTCAGTCTTACTAGGATTCAGCTGTAACCCATTCGCCCCCATCCAGACCCCAACCGCCTCCACACAACTGAAAAGGACTTTGACTGCATCACTGGGGTCCCCACGGGCCATGATGTACAACTGCGTATCATCCACGTACTAATGGTACCGCACCCCGTGGGAACGGATGATCTCACCCAGCGGCTTCATGTAGATGTTAAATAGGAGAGGAGAGAGTACCGAGCCCTGGGGCACCCCATATTTTAGGGACCTAGGACTGGACTTCTTGCTCTCCAACCACACCGACTGGGTCCGGCCCCTCAGAAATGAGGAAAACCAGTACCACACAGTGCCCTGGATCCCCAATCCTCGGAGCCGTTCCAGAAAGGATACCACGATTGATGGTATCGAAAGCCGCTGAGAGGTCAAGAAGAGCAAGGACGGACAGATGACCGACATCCCGCTCTCGCCAGAGATCATCCATCAGCGCGACCAATGCAGTCTCAGTACCATAATCAGGTCTGAATCCTGACTGGAATGGGTCCAGATATTCCGCTTCATCCAGTACCCCCTGCAACTGACGCGCCACTTCCTTTTCCAATACTTTCCCCCAAAAGGGGAGGTTGGAAACAGGTCTGTAGTTGGTTAGGACTGCTGGATCGAGGGATGTCTTCTTCAGGAGGGGGCGCACCAAAGCATGTTTCAATGGTGCAGGAAATATCCCCTCCCGAAAAGACGCATTAATTATAGCCCCGACCCAGCCACCTGTCACTGTCTTGGAGGCTTTTATCAGCCAGGCGGGACAGGGATCCAATGGCGCGGACCGCCGCAAGGAGCCTGTCCACTTCATCTGGGGCAAGAGGATCAAACCGATCCCAGATAACACAGCAAGACTGTGCACTGGCTCCCCCCTGACCCTCCCCATCCATGCCAAGATTAAACCCTGAGCTAATCCGATCGATTTTCTCCAACAGATGGTCAGCAAAGTCCTCAGCCGATCCCTCCCAACTAGGCACAGCTCCCCCCGCCCTACCAAGGAGGGACCTGGTCACCCGAAACAGGGTGGCTGGGTGATTATCAGCGGAGGCAATAAGGGAGGTGAAGTATTGCCTCCTCACCACCCCCATCGCCACTAGGTAGGCCCTAATAGCGGCTCTAGCTAGTGTCCAATCAATCGTTCCTGGTCTTCACCCAGCGGTGCTCAAGGCATCTCTTTGCCCGTTTGAGCTCCCGTAGTTCTTCCGTGAACCACGGGGATGAACTAGCTCTGCGGGCTCTGAGAGGCCGCAGTGGAGCGATTACATCCAAGGCAGCTGTCGTCGACCCATACCACAGGTCAACAAGTGCCTCGGGCAAATCGTGTTGCCGATCCAGGGGAAAATCCCCCAGTTCCCTCTGGAATCCATCCAGATCCATCAGTTGCCGGGGGCGGGCCATTTTAATAGACCCTGCCTCCCTACGATGAAGTGTCACCCCCAGGAAGTCTAGAGCCACCAGCTAGTGATCTGACCATGGCACAGGTGTTATGCCTAGGTTCTGTAAACTCAGATCACTCTGCCAACAAAAAGACTAAATCTGGTGTGTGGCCACTGCCCCTGGTAGGGCCCCAAATTACCTGAGCCAGGTCCATAGCTGCCATGGAAGCCAAGAACTCCTGAGCCACCCCGGAACTGAACCCCAGCGAAGGCAAATTGAAGTCCCCCAGAACCATCAGCCTAGGGAACTCCAACTCCAACGCTGAGACAGCCTCAAGGAGCCCAGGCAGGGAGTCCCTTACCCTGCAAGGGGGCAGGTACAGGAGTAGGACCCCCAACTGACCCTTTGGGCCCAGCCGCAGGAGCAGGGCCTCACAACCCAGATTTTGTGGAGCAGTGGCCCTGGTGACTCCCAGTGACTCCCTGGCTATAATGGCAACACCACTGCCCTTGCCCTCATCCCTAGGCTGGTGCCAAACACCGAACCCGGCCGGACACATCTCTGATAGAGGCACCCCATCCTCTGGTCTCAGCCAGGTCTCAGTGATGCATGCCAGGTCGGCCCTCTCCCTCAGAATAGAATCTTGTATTAGGGGCACCTTACTACAGACCGACCTGGCATTCATCAGCAGCAGCCTAAGGGTGGGGTCACCCTGGATCAGCTGCTCAGGACCTAGAGGTGAAACCGGGGGGGGGGGGGCAGAACGTGGGACAGATACTAAGCATCAGTCCCGCGTTCCCCGAGTGTGGCCCGCCCCGTGGTTCCCGCTATAACGCCCCATGCCCATCACAACCTCTAAATGGGCCCCTGGAACCTCCACCATTAACCTCCACCGCAGGGAGGTGGGAGCACGGGACACCAATGGTGGAGGTGGTCCCAACAAGCTCCGATTGGCTGCAGGTATCTCCAGAGCGGCGGTGGAAATTCCGCCGCGGCTATCGGCCCTTTGAGTCCCCCACAGGGAGGCAGGAGCCCGGGACGCCAATGGTGGGGCAGTCCCAGCAATTTCCGACTGGCCGCAGGTGTCTCCAGGGCGGTGGCGGCAGAAGCTCCGCCGTGGCCGCCGGCCTACCGAGCCCCCCGCAGGGGGGCGGGAGCCTGGGACGCCGATGATGGGGGTGGTCCCAGCAATCTCCAACTGGCCGCAGGTGTCTCCAGGGTGGCGGTGGGAGTTCCTCCACGGCCGCCAGCCTTTTGAGCCCCCTGCAGGGAGGCAGGAGCCCGGGATGCCGATGGTGAGATTGTCCCAGCGAGCTCCGACTGGCCGCAGGTGTCTCCAGCGCGGGGTGGAAATCCCGCCGTGGCCCCCGGCCTTTTGAGCCCCCCGCAGGGAGGCGGGAGCCCGGGATGCCAATGGTGGGGTGGTCCCAGCAAGCTCCAAACTGGCTGCAGGTGTCTCCAGGGTGGCGGTGGAAGTTCATCCATGGCCGCCAGCCTTTTGAGCTGCCCGTAGGGAGGCGGAAGCCCGGGACGCCGATGGTAAGGGTGGTCCCAACGACCTCCTGGCAAAGGGAGGAGGCACGGAGGCTGTTGTCTTCTGCCAGCCCGGACGGCCCTTTACCTCTCCTGACAAAGGGAGGAAGGGCGGGGCTCACTTCAGCTGGTCGGAGGCTGTTGTCTTCTGCCGGCCCCGATGGCCCTTTACCTCTCCTGGCAAAGGGAGGAGGGGCGGGGCTCACCTCAGCTGGTTGGAGGCTGTTGTCTTCTGCCGGCCTGGACAGCCCTTTACCTCTCCTGGCAAAGGAAGGAGGGGCGGGGTTCACCTCAGCTGGTTGGAGGCTGTTGTCTTCTGCTGGCCCGAATGGCCCTTTACCTCTCCTGGCAAAGGGAGGAGGGGCGGGGCTCACCTCAGCTGGTTGGAGGCTGTTGTCTTCTGCCGGCCCCAACGGCCCTTTACCTCTGCTGGCAAAGGGAGGAGGGGCGGGGCTCACCTCAGCTGGTTGGAGGCTGTTGTCTTCTGCCGGCCTGGACAGCCCTTTACCTCTCCTGGCAAAGGAAGGAGGGGCGGGGTTCACCTCAGCTGGTCGGAGGCTGTTGTCTTCTGCTGGCCCGAATGGCCCTTTACCTCTCCTGGCAAAGGGAGGAGGGGCGGGGCTCACCTCAGCTGGTCG
This sequence comes from Bradypodion pumilum, assembly GCA_035047305.1. NCBI lineage: Eukaryota > Metazoa > Chordata > Lepidosauria > Squamata > Chamaeleonidae > Bradypodion > Bradypodion pumilum. Next base: position 101,578,793 of record JAWDJD010000002.1, on the reverse strand, counting down.
GAGGCTGTTGTCTTCTGCCGGCCCCGATGGCCCTTTACCTCTGCTGGCAAAGGGAGGAGGGGCGGGGCTCACCTCAGCTGGTTGGAGGCTGTTGTCTTCTGCCGGCCTGGACAGCCCTTTACCTCTGCTGGCAAAGGGAGGAGGGGCGGGGCTCACCTCAGCTGGTTGGAGGCTGTTGTCTTCTGCTGGCCCGAATGGCCCTTTACCTCTCTTGGCAAAGGGAGGAGGGGCGGGGCTCACCTCAGCTGGTCGGAGGCTGTTGTCTTCTGCCGGCCCCGATGGCCCTTTACCTCTCCTGGCAAAGGGAGGAGGGGCGGGGCTCACCTCAGCTGGTTGGAGGCTGTTGTCTTCTGCCGGCCCCAACGGCCCTTTACCTCTGCTGGCAAAGGGAGCAGGGTACAAATTAAACTTATTATTATTATTATTATTATTATTATTATTATTATTATTATTATTAAACTGCAATTTATATCAGTACACTTACACTGGCCTGAATCTACAATAGGATCCTGACCATTTACAGGTAGACTTATCTCAACTTAGTACCAAGAACCATAACACAAATTAAAAACAGAGGCAAATGAGAATGACAATAGCAATAGGTTTCCAATAGTGGCACTATCATAGTAAAAAATGGGTGTGCTATTGTATAGTTTTAAAATCCTGGGTATCTCATGTTGAAAAAAATGCAAGTGGGCTTCACTACTGCAAATCACTATTACCATATATACTCGAGTATAAGCTGAGTTTTTAGCCCCCAAAATGGGAACTCAGCTCATACTCAAGTCAATGACCACGAAGGTGCCAAAAGCATGTCGGATTGAGATGTGCTAACAATTTAATTAATTTTACCGTATTTTCATGTATTTTGATTATTGAAACTCACTAGCAGCTACTGCAATTCCCACCCTCACCTTATACTTGGGTCAATCTATTTTTCTGGGTTTTCAGGTCAAAATTAGGAACCCCGGCTTACACTCGAGTATATGCGGTAGGTGAAATGAAAATGTGAGATTTGTTTTTGTTGTTGAGATGCTACCATATTAGCCTGCAATGTGACACAAACACAGCCTAAAACGAAAATAAAGGAAAATACAATGAAATATGGAATGACGGAGTGGTTTGGAATAGGAAAAGGAGTAAGACAAGACTGCATTTTATCATCCTGCTTATTCAACCTATACACAGAGCACATAATGTGTAGTGCAAGGATGGAAGAATCACAATTTGTAATCAAAATTGCTGGGAGAAACATCAACAATTTGAGATATGCGGATGATTCCATCCTAATGGCAGAAAGTGAGGAAGATCTAAAGAAGCTCCTGCTTAGGTTGAAAGAAGAGTGCAAAAGCTGGCTTGAGACTCAACATCAAGAAAACCAAGAAAATGGCAACAAGCCCTATCAGTCCTGGAAAATAGATGGGGAAGAAGTAGAAGCAATGACAGATTTTACTTTCTTAGGATCCAAGATCACTGCAGATGGAGATTGCAGCCATGAAATAAAAAGGTGACTGATTCTTGGGAGACAAGCTATGAGAAACCTGGAGAACATAGTTAAAAGTAGAGACATCAATTTGCAAACAAAAATTCGCATAGTCAAAGCAATAGTATTCCCAGTGGTAAGGTACGGTTGTGAGAGCTGGACCATTAGGAAAGCTGAGCGCAGAAGAATAGACACCTTTGAAATTTGGTGTTGGAGGAGAGTTCTGAGAGTCTCCTGGGCAGTGAGGAGAACAAATAAGTCAATCTTAGAAGAAATCAACCCTGACTGCTCCTTACAAGGTCAAATAGTAAAGATGAAGCTAAAGTATTTTGGACATCAAATGAGAAGAGAGGATTCACTTGAGAAAGCCTTGATGCTGGGAAAGGTGTTGGGTAAAAGAAGGGGGCGGCCAAAAATGAGATTTCATTTCATTTCATTTATTATTTATATCCCGCTTTCCTCGACCCAATGGGCAACCCAAAGCGGCCTTTACAACATGAAAAATATATACAGTATACAATGTCAAAATGCAATGCAACAAATACAATAAAGAATACAGTTACAGTACAAAATTAAAAACTACAGGTCAAAAAAGCAATACAAATTAGAAATCCCTTAGAACAAAACAATATCAATTCTAAGGCAACATATCAATAAAGGGGACAGTATCATCTCAACAACAGCAGAGGTGGTATTGTAGACGCAATGGGCACAGAACTGGGCGGGTTGAGGAGGATGGTGGAGGTCAGGGGTGCCTGGAGCACAATGGTCTATGGGGTCGCAAAGGGTCGGGATCGACTGTATGACTGAACAACAACAAACAATAAAAGCAAAAACAAAATTCCATTAAAATATACTGTTTAAATTAAAATGTGAACTTGTTAAATAATGAACATAGCTCAGATAAGTAAATATATAAAGTAATGAAAAACTGAAAACATTTAAGATAGCAGAAATATGTACTAGATTTTATAGATGGAAAGTACAGTACTGCGCAAACGGGGGAATCTATGAATGAAGTACAAAATATGAAATCTTCCTAGATGCAGCAGCCTTAGTTCATAATGAAGGCAGCTGAGGCCCTACTATCTGCCAAGATCAACACTGCCAGAAAGTAACACTAAAAATGAGCTGAAATGTAATAAAATATTATGTAAAGTCTACATTGTTAGGGCTGAAAATAACCAGGATTGTTGAAAAAAATCCTCATGCCAGAAGTGCTAAGATAAATGACTAGGCACCTGCATAATATCGCACTTCCAAGATAGACTGTGTTCACTTTCTGTGTTTTTTTTAACCAAATGGATCCAAAATAAGAAGAACAAGAAGACAAAAGAAAGTTCGAAGATCACCCGCATCATTACTTATTTTTCCAATCCGTTTCTGGTTTTGTAATCACTACAACATGGGGGCACAAGGAGCACCCTGTCAAAGGGGAGAAAAACATACACAACTGCCCTTCCACAGTCATTTAAGAAAACAAGACTGACTCTTATAGAATCATGGAATAACTGAGCTGTAATCGTCCTATGAGGCTATCAAATCCAACTTTCTTCTCAATTAAACCCTAAACTGATTCATAAGGGCCGAATGTGGTAGGTGGCTTAGTGGTTAAGACGCTGAACTTGATGACTGGAAGGTCAGCAGGTTAGCAGTTCGAGACCCGAGTACTGCAAGAGGGAGTGAGCTCCCACCTCTGTCCCAGCTCCTGCCAACCTAAAAGTTCAAAAGCAAGAAGTTGCAAGTAGATAAATAGGCACCACCTCGGTGGGAAGGTAAACAGCATTCTGCGCACTCTGGTGTCTAATCATGCCTGCCATGGAAACATCTGCAAAAAATGTAGAGAGATGAGCACTGAACCCTAGAGCCAGATACGACTGGTTTTCAAGCAAGGGTGACCTTTTCCTTTAATGGGGGAGAATGACAAACATGCTTGTTTAATATTGGAGTCAGGATACAACCCCAATTCTAATACTGCAACAATCTCAGAAATGGTGCATAGCAGCACTTTCCAGGTCATAGTCATATCATGGATTCAGAGCTTTGCAGGATATCCTTTAATTCAAGCTTTCAACCTTGTAAAAGAATAAAGTGTAGGTTTTGGTCTTTTTGCACTTAACGATCCCTTTGTTTCTCTCCCTTATGCAGAGTACTGTCCTCTTCTATGCAGGCTAGGGCCTGAACAGATGTTATGCAGAAGTACATCAGACAACATAGCTAGGGTTGAAATCACTGCAGACTGTAGCAAAAGACTAGCAATGTTAGATAATAACCTACTAATTGTCAAACCATTAACAAAGTTTCCAAGCCAAACCATGTTCTGTACAAACAGTCAGAGGATTTAATAATTTGGGAGGTTCAGTCACTGGTCGCAAGCAAAGGCAATAAGGTTTACAATGTCCTGCATCCCTGAGGGGTTATGGCCAACAATCTCTGAACACCTGTTTCTGGAGGACATGTCCGTCACAGGTCAGGGGTATCAAAGTTCAGATGATCGCAACAGAGTTGTTAAAATAGGCACAAGTAAAACATTCAAAAGGTTATACTGTAACTGTTAAAACTCCAAAAGCAATTTTAAAGTGCAATTTAAAACTGCATTTCTATGTTAAATGGTGATGACGGATCGCAGGAAACATTAAGAAAAAAATGGGGGAAAGATTTGAATATTAGAATTTCGGAGGAAAGTTGGAGGTACAAATGGAAAAGAAGAATTATGAGATCTATGTCTGTGAGAGTCATGGAGCATAACTACAAAATGCTGTGGAGGTGGTACCTGACACCGGTTAGGTTAAATCAAATGGATTGTACTAAATCGAAAATGTTCTGGAGATGTAAGACTGTTGTGGGGTCTTATGAACATATGTGGTGGAGTTGTGATGTGGTTAAAGCTTTTTGGCTTAAAATAGAAAATGGAATATCACAAATAATGGGTAGTAACTTTAAGCTGGAGTCATGTACTGCCTTATTGATGGAGTTTGATAATATGAATATGGAAGAAAACAATATAGAATTATTGTGGGATCTGCGCACACAATTGGTATACTGGCCCTGACAGAACCCCGGTGATGGGTGATCACCTCATTGCCAGGGGTTCCTGAAGGGACAGAAATTGGGGGAACGGAATATTAGATAGGGTTTACTTCATCACTAACTGATCTGACAAACTGCTCAGTCAACAGAGAGCTAATGACTAACGTGTTAGGTGCGTAATAGGCAATCTCGCGCCTGCGGATTACCTTAAGACCTAGAACCAATACCAGCCACATGTTTACCCCGGATAACATGGAACAATGTATTTCCTCTGCCATTAATTAAGTTAGTAAATTGACTTCCCCAGTAGACATCCCCAATTAACTTGTGTAAACACGGAGTGTGAGTTCTGCAGATCGCGATGCTTTTACATGCAGCCTGTACATGATAAATACTCATGATTTGCCTTCATTTAATCACTGGTCTTCACTCCATCTTGCCTCGTGTCTCATTGCTTGACCAGTCTCCTCCGGGATCCAACAGCCGCTTCGCGGTACCGATCCAGCTTGCGCAATCCGCTTCGCGGCCCAGATCCAACAAATTATTAACAATAATATTGACAACTGCAAGACAATGTATTGCTAGAAATTGGAAGAATGATTCTACAGTGGATATAGAGGAATGGAATAGAGAAATGTGGCATCTTGCACTTAATGATAAGCTAACATGGGAATTGAAAATAAAAAGAGGTATGACAGATTAAAACAAATTTGGAATCATATGGAAACCATTTCTGGTTTATACACTGTCTGAAGGTAAAGGTGGCAGACCGGCCCCAAGTCACATGAGTTTTTGGCTATAATGTGATGCTGGGCAGCTCTGCAACTCCCAAGGCAATGTACATAGCACTGGGGTATTATCTTATGTTTAGATTTATTTTTCTTTTAAGATACTGTATTTTTCACATTAAACTAGTATATGTCAAAACAAGAGGGTTTAAATAAGGTAAAATGAATATACACTATCTGTTATTACTGTACTTTTAAGTATGTGATTTTATTCTTAATTTTTACTTGCAATTTGTATTTCTATGTTATTTTTTACTATGTATTGATGTCTTTTTCTTTGTGTATTATTTTTTCTTTTAAAAATAATAAAGGGGGCGTGGCCAAGATGGCCGCCGAGTAACATCTAGATTCGGACGCTCGCACCTAACAAAGTGGTAACTAAAGTGTCAGAGTGAAAGAGAGAAGTTTTAAAGTGGTAAATTTTAAAGATAAGAACCTTGCCTGTCTTTCTGGAAAATTTTGCGATCTTTTGAGGCTGGATGGTCGAAGTTCGGGAGGCTTCCCTGAGCGGCTGAAGCTGTGACGGTAGTCGCGGCTTCTCTGCCGGGGAGCCGAGAACGGGATCAGCGAGACTGTGGAGAAAGCTCTGGAACTGGCAAGAAGTTGTTTGACACGAAAATAGCCTGCATGTAAGTGCATGAATGGAACTTTAAATCCTAAGATTGGCTGGGGATTTTTTGTTAAATGAGCTCGGACTTTGAAAAGGAAGTGGGTAGAAGTGGATGAAAGCAAGTGGTGGTTTCGTTAATGGCGGCGGTCCTGGAAAACGAAAGTGATCGTGTTTGGGCTTTGCTTTTTTTTTACACACCAGAAGATCGCGCCACGTTTTGATGACAACAAAGTGGATTAATTATTTTTGTCTGGGCTATAATATCGGAAGACGATTGGGAGTTCCCCGGCTTAAATCGCTTGGAGAAAGTTTTCCGTTTCTTAGAAGGAGAAGGGGGTTTTTTTACCCAAAAGTTAAGGCAGCCGCTGGAAAATGGCGTTTTGATTGTCCGCTTCATGAAAAAGACTAGGTGATTTTGGCCTTCACCGTGTGGATTACAAATACTTGCTTGTTTATTGTGGAATATACTGCCCCTCACCTCTTCTCCTCGCTGGCTGGATTTTTTGGACTTTTCCTTCTTTTGGTTCCCCCCCCCCTTCCTTTCTCCTTGGCGGCTTGGTTTTTTAAAGGAGAAGCTTGGGCTGACTGTTCCCTTGAAGCCTTTTTACTGCAGTTGGAAGACGACTGATTGGAATATTTGCTTTGGGGAAACGGACCTGCTGTGGATCAACATTTTTTTGCTCTTCTTTTTTTCCTAAGCTGCCTGTTGGGAGAGTTGTTTCCTTCTGTTTTACCTTTGTGGATTATAGTAACTTTTCGATCTTCCGTTTGCATATTTCCTATTGGATCTGTGGAAGCAGTGGTTGCAGTGTTACAAGCCTCACTTTAGTGACTAACTTTTACAACGAACTGCAACATTGGGCTTCTTACATTTTATATTATTATGGATAAAGGTACAAGAGGGAAAGCAAAGGAAGAAGAACCAGTTGTAAAGTCTAAGAAGAAAGAAAAAGCACCAATGGAAGAATCTACTCAGTCTTCATCCCCGCCCACAGTGTCATATGATCAGACTCAAATTATGGTGGAAATTGGCAAGTTGTTTCAAAAATTGGAGAAAAATGAGGACTCAAGGGTGAAAGACAGAAATGAAATGATGAAAAAACAAGATAAGATGATGTCATCAGTTGCGGATTTCTCAAAAAAGGTGGACTTAAGTTTGAAAAAAATTGAGGGTAATGTGAAATTGGTTCAAACCGAGGTAAATGCCATAAAGAAGTAAAAGGGACTCAGGAGGTGGTGCGGGAGAATAAGCTGAAATTGGAGGAACAAGAGAGAAGGATAGATGCTGTGGAAGATATGATGAGAAAGCAGAACATTGTGATCCGTCAGGTGGTGGAACGCACTCCGGATATGTTAAGAGAGAGGGTGGTTCAGTGGTTAAATGGTTTGAATATGGGGAAAGAATTTGTTCAGGAGGATTTTGTAAGCGTATTCCGGGTGGGTCCAAGAAGAGGGAGGGTGGTTCAAAGAAATGTGTTGGTTAAATTTGCGAATTGGGCAGATAAGTTAAAAGTAATGGCCCATCTGAAACGAATTGGTCCTGATGCGTTGAAATTTGATGGCTCAGATGTTGAAGTTTATAATGATATTTCATTAAAATAAAGAACATGGAGGTATAAGATGAGGCCTGTTACTAAACTATTGATGAGTAAAAATATAAGGTACAATTGGAGATTTCCGCAACAATTGCGTTTTTTCTATGATAAAAGAATGCAAGTCATCGATGAAGGCACCAATCCATTGGAATATTTGAGTTTGTTGGAACTGGTAAAGGTAGACTCGGAAGAATGGAAAAATCTTAAGAAGGAATTGATGGATTCTGGAGTCTTGGGGAGGGAATATGAGAGGGAGGAAGCCGGTGGGGCTACAGGTGGAACACCACAGCGAGGGGAGGAGGAAGAGGAGCCGTCTTTGATCATGGTGGAGGAGGAGATAGGTAAGGAGCAATGAGTATTAGATTTCTGTAACTTTAAGCAGTTAATAGAGGTAGAATGGGTTAATAGCGCGCAGCGCCGACAGTAAGGCGCATCTTGCATGTCCCCCCTCTCCCCTCTTTGGTCGGCAGAGGCGGCTTTTCGCAAGAAGGTGGGGAGAGTGAAAGTGTGTGTTTTATGTAGTTGGTATGGTGGTAGGGTTGTTGGTGGCACGCCCGATGGAGAGTTTAAAGTTGGAAAAAAATTTGGTTATGGGAAGTATTAAAATAATATCGTGGAATGTGAAAGGTACAGGTTCTGTTCTTAAGAGACGGAGATTGGAATTGGCGTTGAAAAAAGATAGACCAGATATATTGTTTTTACAGGAAACACATCAGAAGTCAAAAGATACGAACAAACTTTTTTTGGGATGGATGCAACATTATGAGATGGCGTTTGGTACTTCAAAAGCAAGAGGGGTGGCAATCATGATTTCTAGAAAGTTGGGATTTGAAATTACAAAAAAGATTGCTGATCAAGAGGGCAGATATCTGTTGCTAAGAGGAAAAATAGAGGATGAGGAAATTATGTTGGTAAATATTTATGCTCCGAACGATCATCAAGCAGAGTTTTTTGAAAAAATTCGGAAAATAGTGGAGTTGGAGAATGTTGCAAAAATTATTGTGGCTGGTGATTTTAATTTGATAAGGTCAGGATTAGACTGTACAAACATAGCTAGAAGTGGAATTGGTTTGAAAGGGAAGGTGTTGGATAACTGGATGGATGTTATGGGCTTGAAGGATTCGTGGAGAGAGTTTAAGGGCTCGGAAAGGGCATATTCCTTTTTTTCACACATACATGGGACCTACTCAAGAATAGATTATGTTTTACTTTCGGAAAAGTTAATTGGGGATATAGAAGATACGGAGATTGGGATCATTAAGGAATAGGACCATTGTGGGACGGCATCTGGTTTCTGTCTTCCTGTCTGCCTTCACATTATGTAAACAAAAGTCCTCTTTGTCTGCATGAGAGATAACACTGGATCTTGGGCATGCGTAGAATATGAGAAGATTTCTCCTTTCTTCTCCTTATTTGGGTTCTGACTTTCTGATTGGTTGTCTGTGCCTTAAGTTTTGTTTCTGTTAAGTTTCGTTTCTGAGATACTCTGCTTGAATAAAGAGAAGCCGTTAGTATCCTTTGAAAAGCCAAAGACTGCAGTTGTGTTTTCTGTCTCTCTCTGTTCGTTCCTTACTCTGAGCCTAATGAAGCTGGACTTCGTGGACTCTTAAGTTTCTATCTTAAAAGATCTGATGATATAAACTGCTGCTTCATGAGACTGATTGAGAAGAGATCTTTACATGAATCAGATTCCTACAACTGGTGCCCCGTCGCGAGGCCATTGAATGAAATTCAAAGGAATGCTTTGAAGAGATCTGCTTCAGCAATTAGCACCTAATTATCACCTCATCGACCGGGACAAGGTCTTCATTCACCTACGACCGGGAAGGTCATAAATCGAGCGCTCGAGATTCATCCAAAGTCAACTTTGGGTCCCACACTAGGTGAGTGACATCATGGGGTGTGTGCTTTCTTCGCAAATGCAGGAACTTTGTAAAGATATCTCAGATCTTTTGAATAACAATGGGCGAAAGGCTGATGAGAAGGAGATACAAAAGCTAGTCAAAGCTATAGGGAAAATCAGTCCTTGGGTTAAATTTGATGAATGATGGACTTAAAACAGTGGAATCAAATAGGAAAAGAAATGCAGAAGCATAATGGAATTTCTGTATCAGTGCTATTTACATGGGAGGAAGTCAGAGACTGCCTTCAAAGACTCACTCCAAAGAATATTCTGTTGTCTCAGGGGCTTGCTGGCCCCCTCCCAAAGCTTTTGCCACCAGACAAGGGAGGGGCTATGGCAACTGCCCCTCCATCATATGAGAAACAACAGCCCCCTGATGGGGGTGGAGGTGGAAATGGAGATGGGACATTATATCCTGCCTTGCAGCAATCAAGCACTTTTAGCCCTACAAAAGACCTGTTCTCTGCTGCAATACTGCCTGCCGAGTCTAAAAAACAACTAGTGCCAGCTGATGGGGAACAAATGGTGGGGACCTCATCACAGATTGAAGCTGTTAATGCATGCAAAGTGGCAAGAAGCAAGGGGTGTGATTCAAAGAGCAGCATAAGGGATCTCAGCCCCCCCGTGAAGCAACCCTCATCACAAAAGCAGGAGAAGCTGAGTAGTAAACTTGATTCCTCACGTGTGGGCAGGAAGTGGAAGGATGGCCCAGAAGAGGAGGAATGCAAAAAACCCAAGCCCAGAAAGGGGTGCAAGTACAAACTAACAGATGCAGTTTGTCATAAAGTTGAGATTCAGAAGCTGCAGATGAAAGAAATGCAGAGGAAAAGGGGCGTGGATCCGTCCTGTATGGACAGCAGGCTGTTGCAAAAATACAAGGAGGGAGAAGACATACAGTTTTTGGCTGATTTTGAACTGCCCAACCCTCAAACAAAGAGATCCAGAGTGAGCTGTCCCAAGTTTCAAGCATCAGGATTGCAGGGAAAGCAACTTGGACTTCCCTGTGATTTTCTTCTGTGTGAAATTACTTGCAACTTCTGGAGAATTTGTTCTTTGTGCCTTCACACCTCATCGGCCTGCCTTAATGCAGATGGGTGTGGCTGGAGCATGAAGGAATGTGTGTTTGCCAGAAAAGCTGAAAAGGGGGGTTGTGTGGGATTGTCTTGTGAAGTCAGTGAGACTTAATTTATGGCTTAATTTCAACTTGCCATGCCAAGAACTGTGCTGGAGAGAAGATAGTGCTTGTTTAAGTGTTTAAGAAGAAAGCTTAATCAACATTTGGACTTTTAATTTGGACATTTTAATTGGACTAAAAGGAAAAAAGTTTGTGTGGACTGTAAAGAAGAATTGGCTTTGTTTGCATTTTAAAACCTGAAAACCTTTTTTAAGCAACCTGCTCATGCTATGAGTGTGAAATGCTCTAATGAGATTTGTACTGTATTTGAGTTACCATGCTATGCTGATTTTAAGTTATTGAATGCTTCTTTCATTTACACCAGTGGGAGAAGAAAAAATTTAATGCCTTACTCATGTACTTGGGAAGTGATAAATGCTTTCTAGAATGCAACAGAAACCTCCTTCATGTAAGGAAGAAGAGAACTGTTCATGTTTTGTTCATGCTTAAATGTTTTGCTTATTCTCTTGCAGGAGAAAGACCTGTCTTTGCTTATGTTATGTTTTGCATACTGCATATCTCAAGGTACCTCCAGAAGTACATGGAAGAGTTTTCAGTACCATACACATGTAAATGGGTTTGTGATATTGCATTTGTGTTATATGTCACTCATGTTTCATATCTAGTTACATGGTACTAGTAATAACAGGGCATGCTCCTGTTTCTTAGGGGAGTGTCTTCCTAAGCCATTGGTCGTTTATTGGCAACAAGGGGATCCTGAGTGGAAGGATTCCTGCTCGAGCGATCCGCCCATGGAGAGAGAAGAAGATTACTCAGCTCCAGGATGGTGGTTCACCAGTAGACTAAATTTGCTGACATTTGTTCTTTTCTTTCTTACTGTGCTTCCAGCTGTAAGAACAATACCTCATGGGGGCAACCCCAACTTTTGGCTTCGTCATGCTAACTATATGTTTGAGGTTCATGGTAAGAATGCAACGTTATACGATGAGCATCCACTGGCCGTGTCTCAAATGGCCTTTCTTCTGGCATTGTTCAACACGCCAGAGTTGGTTATTGGACATTTGCAACATGTTGATAGGTCTACACTCTTCTCTAATCCCCCAGAACAATTTAACAACACCCGCTGGCGAAGCATGACATTCAAGAAATACACTAAAGGACTTTGTTTCTGCTGTCATAGTTCTGGAGTCTGGAATAGTAAATGGAAGCACTGGACTCAAGCACAAAGGGTTTTGAGGAATATAGGCAATTATACGGGTTGTGATGATTATTTTTGGTTATGGGGTAGTTATAACAGTTCTTATAAGCTTAATTATACCTTGTTTAACACTACTATTGAAGATATATATGATGTGTTTCCTATGTTTACTCCTGATTATTCTGCTATAGATAGTGGTTCAATTTGCAATGGATGGCAAATCAAGGATCCTAACATGTGGTTCTTTTTTGATGGAGTTGCCACGAATTTCCATCCAGGACAATATCAATGTGCAGCATTGGGTTATTTTACCTTACCCGTACAAGTGCAAATGCCGCTTCGGGCAGATGCACGGCGCCGGAGAGCTGCTGCCGGCCCGATGGGTTCTGGTTGCAATGATGAAGTGATAATCGATGTTCAGCTTTCTGATGGTAGCTCCTGGGGGAGAGCTATAGGGAGTGCTATCACTGGAGCACTCACCTTGGGATCATACCCAGGTGTCATTTCCCAGGAGAATAGAAGGTCCATTTTGGGACTCACCTGTAGGCTGGAGAGATCAATCAATGCCACAGGGAGGGTCATACGGGATCTTCAAATGGAAATCACTGAGCTTCATCAAGACCAAATGCAGGACAGACTGGCCATAGATTACCTGTTAGCAAAATCCGGAGGATTTTGTAAACTGGTCGGGAACCAGGGATGTCGGGTAAAATTCCAGGATCTGAATAATACTATTGAGAAAGAACTTCAGAATTTACAGGAGAGCATTACTAACAATGTACGCACTGATGTTAATCTCTTTGATTGGGTGACTTCTTGGTTGCCTGATTTATCTGTCCTTAGACTAGTTTTCTTTTATGGGTTCATTATTATTATCTGCCTTATATCTTTGTGTTTTTGCATTAATTGTATTCCTAACCTTATTTCTATGTGTAACGCATGTCCACTGCGTAGAAGGGAGACATCGAGTTTTGCACGACGGCAATTGTACTCAATGAGGTATCATCCTCTGGAACAAGGTACCAGGAGTCAGGAGGGGTACGATGTCCAGGAGGACAGTGATGATGTATATGGAGGAGTAGTTATGGAGTATGATGACATGCAGGGGTATGATTAGCCGTCCCTCTCTCAAATTTTAATGAAAAAGGAGGACATGTGGGAAGGCATCTGGTTTCCGTCTTCCTGTCTGCCTTCACATTGTGTAAACAAAAGTCCTCTTTGTCTGCATGAGAGATAACACTGGATTTTGGGCATGCGTAGAATATGAGAAGATTTCTCCTTTCTTCTCCTTATTTGGGTTCTGACTTTGATTGGTTGTCTGTGCCTTAAGTTTTGTTTCTGTTAAGTTTCGTTTCTGAGATACTCTGCTTGAATAAAGAGAAGCCATTAGTATCCTTTGAAAAGCCAAAGACTGCAGTCGTGTTTTCTGTCTCTCTCTGTTCGTTCCTTACTCTGAGCCTAATGAAGCTGGACTTCGTGGACTCTTAAGTTTCTATCTTAAAAGATCTGATGATATAAACTGCTGCTTCATGAGACTGATTGAGAAGAGATCTTTACATGAATCAGATTCCTACAGACCATGCTAAAGTATATTTGGAATTGAAAGCACAAAAAAATATTCGAAGAGTAAGAAATTGGAGGTACGATCCTAATTTGTTCAAAGATCAGAAAAGTAGAGGCAATTATGGAAAGTTGGAAAGAAAGTTGGCAGTGGAACGACAACAATGAGGTCAATTTTAACGTTATATGGGATACCATGAAGTCAGTTTTTAGGGGGGAAAGTATAAAATTGGCAAGTTTCAAATATAAAAAATATAAAGCAGAACAGATAGAAAAAGAAAGAGAAATAAAACAATTACAGGAGGAGCATGCAAAAAATAAACACAAACATTTTTTAATGAAATTACAAGGACTTAAGGCAGAAGTAATTGGTAAGGATATTGACAAAGTTAAACGAGATCTGATTTATCTAAATAGAGAATATTTTGAATTTAGTAATAAGAATGGGGCGACACTCCATCTGGGTTAATGGTGGAGGTTCCAGGGGCCCATTTAGAGGTTGTGACGGGCATGGGGCGTTATAGCGGGAACCGTGGGGCGGGCCGCACTCGGGGAAGGCGGGACCGATGCTTAGTATCTGTCCCACGTTCTGGCCCCCCGGTTTCACCTCTAGGTCCTGAGCAGCTGATCCAGGGTGACCCCACCCTTAGGCTGCTGCTGATGAATGCCAGGTCGGTCTGTAGTAAGGCGCCCCTAATACAAGATTCTATTCTGGGAGAGAGGGCCGACCTGGCATGCATCACTGAGACCTGGCTGAGACCAGAGGATGGGGTGCCTCTATCAGAGATGTGTCCAGCCGGGTTCGGTGTTTGGCACCAGCCTAGGGATGAGGGCAAGGGCGGTGGTGTTGCCATTATAGCCAGGGAGTCACTAGGAGTTACCAGGGCCACTGCTCCACAATTCCTGGGTTGTGAGTCCCTGCTCCTGCGGCTGGGCCCAAAGGGTCTGTTGGGGGTCCTACTCCTGTACCTGCCCCCTTGCAGGGTAAGGGACTCCCTGCCTGGGCTCCTCGAGGCTGTCTCAGCATTGGCGTTGGAGTTCCCTAGGCTGATGGTTCTGGGGGACTTCAATTTGCCTTCGCTGGGGTCCGGTTCCGGGGTGGCTCAGGAGTTCATGGCTTCCATGGCAACTATGGACCTGGCTCAGGTAATTCGGGGTCCTACCAGGGGCAGTGGCCACACACCAGATTTAGTCTTTTTGTCGGGGCGGTGGCAGAGTGATCTGAATTTACAGAAGCTAGACATAACACCTGTGCCATGGTCAGATCACTATCTGGTGGCTCTAGACTTCCTGGGGGCAACACATCATCGTAGGGAGGCAGGGTCTATTAAAGTGGCCCGCCCCCAGCAACTGATGGATCCGGATGGATTCCAGAGGGAACTGGGGGCTTTTCCCCTGGATCGGCAACACGATTCGCCCGAGGCACTTGTTGACCTATGGTGTGGGTCAACGATAGCTGCCTTGGATGTAATCGCTCCACTACGGCCTCTCAGAGCCCGTGGAGCTAGGTCATCCCCGTGGTTCACAGAAGAACTACGGGAGCTCAAACGGGCAAAGAGACGCCTTGAGCGCCGCTGGGTGAAGACCAGGAACGATTCCGATTGGACACTAGCTAGAGCCGCTATTAGGGCCTACCTAGTGGCGATGGGGGTGGTGAGGAGGCAATACTTCACCTCCCTTATTGCCTCCGCTGATAATCGCCCAGCCACCCTGTTTCGGGTGACCAGGTCCCTCCTTGGTAGGGGGGGGCTGTGCCTGGTTGGCAGGGATCGGCTGAGGACTTTGCTGACCATCTGGTGGAGAAAATCGATCGGATTCGCTCAGGGTTTAATCTTGGCGTGGATGGGGAGGGTCAGGGGGGAGCCAGTGCACAGTCGTGCTGTGTTATCTGGGATCAGTTTGATCCTGTTGCCCCAGATGAAGTGGACAGGCTCCTTGCGGCGGTCCGCGCCACTAATTGTCCATTGGATCCCTGTCCCGCCTGGCTGGTAAAAGCCTCAAAGATGGTGACAGGTGGCTGGGTCGGGGCTATAATTAATGCGTCTTTTCGGGAAGGGATATTTCCTGCACCATTGAAACATGCTTTGGTGCGCCCCCTCCTGAAGAAGCCATCCCTCGATCCAGCAGTCATAACCAACTACAGACCTGTTTCCAACCTCCCCTTTTTGGGGAAAGTATTGGAAAAGGCAGTGGCGCGTCAGTTGCAGGGGGTACTGGATGAAGCGGAATATCTGGACCCCTTCCAGTCAGGATTCAGACCTGGATATGGTACTGAGACTGCATTGGTCACGCTGATGGATGATCTCTGGCGAGAGCGGGATGGCGGTCATCCGTCCGTCCTTGCTCTTCTTGACCTCTCAGCGGCCTTCGATACCGTCGACCACGGTATCCTTCTGGAACGGCTCCGAGGATTGGGAATCCAGGGCACTGTGTGGTCCTGGTTTTCCTCATTTCTGAGGGGCCGGACCCAGTCGGTGTGGTTGGAGAGCGAGAAGTCCAGTCCTAGGTCCCTAAAATATGGGGTGCCTCAGGGCTCGGTACTCTCTCCTCTCCTTTTTAACATCTACATGAAGCCGCTGGGTGAGATCATCCGTTCCCACGGGGTGCGGTACCATCAGTACGCGGATGATACACAGTTGTACATCTCGGCCCGTGGGGACCCCAGTGATGCAGTCAAAGTCCTTTCCAGCTGTCTGGAGGCTGTTGGGGTCTGGATGGGGGCAAATGGGCTACAGCTGAATCCTAGCAAGACTGAGTGGCTATGGATAGGGGGTCCCGCCTTATCCCGGGAGCTACCATCTTTGGTTTTGGATGGGGCTATTCTGCCCCAGACCGACCCGGTGCGCAACTTGGGGGTCCTCCTGGATTCGCGGCTGCTGCTAGAAGAACAGGTGGCGGCTGTGGCCAGGAGGGCCTTTGCCCAACTTCGGGTGATTCGCCAGTTGCGCCCGCTCCTGGACCGGGACTCTTTGCTCATGGTCACTCATGCTCTGGTTACCTCCAGACTAGACTACTGTAATGCGCTCTACATGGGGCTGCCCTTGATGACCATTCGGAGGCTGCAGCTGGTCCAGAATGCGGCGGCCCGGGTGGTGATGGGGTGTGGACGTTATGCCCATGCCTCACCACTGCTGCGGGAGCTGCACTGGTTACCAGTTTGTCTCCGGGTGCAATTCAAGGTGCTGGTTTTGACCTTTAAAGCCCTATATGGTAGTGGGCCAGGTTACCTTAGAGACCGCATCGCCCTAAGGACGTCTGTCCGTCCAACCAGAGCGGACCGGAGGGGCTCTCTAATTGTGCCATCGGCCAGGGGGGCTCGCCTCTCTGGCACAAGGAGGAGAGCCTTCTCTGTGTCCGCACCGGCCCTTTGGAACCTCCTGCCTGTGGAACTGCGTCTCCAGACGGAGTTGTTGCCCTTTAGAAAAGAACTAAAAACCTGGCTGGCGGGCCAAGTTTGGGGTGCAGGTGGAGGGGTGGCTTCCGTTGGGTGGTTAATATAGGGGAGGATGCCTGCCCCATGGTTTCTTCAGTTCCTGCACCCCTCTCTTTTTAGGGGTGGGTTCTTATTGCTGGTTTTTATCTGTTTTATTTGTTTTTATATGTTTTTACCCATTGTTGTGAACCGCCCGGAGTCGGCTTTGGCTGAGTGGGCGGTATAGAAATTTGACAATAAAATAAAAATAAAAATAAATTCAAAATTGTTAGCAAGAGCAGCTAAGGTTAAAAGGGGAAAAAGAGAAATTGGGGTATTGGTTGATAGGCATGGCTCAAGGTGTAATAAGAATAGAGATAAATGTAAAATTGTTAGGGAATTTTACCAGCTATTATATGCAAAAAAGGAAGTAGATTTGGAGAAGCTCGGAAAAATATTGGAGAGACAGTTAGGGAATGGAATAAAACAAGAGCATAGGGAGAAAATGGAGGAAAAGATAACTGACAAAGAGGTTAAGGAGGTAATAAGTGGATTGAAGATAGGGAAAGCCCTGGGGGATGATGGATTATCGTCAGAGTTTTATAAAGAATTTAAAGAGGTGGTGGTCCCGAAATTGGTGAAGTTATATAATTATATACTAGATGGAGGACCAATTCCGACTTCATGGTATAACACTACAATCGTTCTTCTGCCAAAGCCTGGTAAGAACTTGGAAATAGTGGATTCGTACAGACCAATTTCACTTATAAATCAGGATGCGAAGATCTTCACAGCAATATTGGCTAACCGCTTAAATAGTTTCATGGGGGAATATATAAATGTTGATCAAGTTGGGTTTTTAAAAGGACGACACATGGCGGATTTGACTAGAAGGGTATTAGATCTTATAGATAACGTTAATCAAACAAAGGAAAAGGTGGGATTATTATCATTGGATATTTTTAAAGCATTTGATTCATTGCAGTGGTCTTCAATTAAGGAAATAGTTAAAAAATATGGGTTTGGGGATAAATTTAATAGGGTTATAGATTTATTATATCAAAAAGGAAATGCTTGGGTTAGAGTAAATGAGGAGCTTACGGATGTGGTAAAGTTAGAGGCTGGCACTAGGCAGGGCTGTCCATTATCTCCTATCCTGTTTATTATGGCAATGGAGATCTTAGCTAAAAGTATAAGGGAGGACTTAGATATAGAAGGGATCATGAGTAATAAAGTGAGTATGTATGCAGACGATACACTGCTCATGGTGAAGCACCCGGAGCTGGTAATGGACAGGATTAAAGATCATTTACAGGTATTTCAAGCTATAACTGGACTAAAGATAAATTGGGATAAATCAGAACTGATGTTGTGTAATTTGAAACCAAGTGAGATGGGTAGGACAGTGTCGACACTTAATATACAAATTAAAGATAAGCTGAAATATTTGGGGATAATTATTTCAAACAAATTAGAAGAACTTAAACGATTGAACTATGACTGCTTGAAAGTGGAATTTAAGAACAAAATACAAGAGCTTCAGAAGTTAAAGCTGTCATGGTTCGGAAGGATTGCTATGTGTAAAATGATATTGTTACCAAAGATTAACTTCTTATTTGATACATTAGCGATCCATTTGAAAGAGAAAGAAATTAATGAGTTTCAAAAGATGTTCAATGGTTTTTGTAATGGAGGTAAAAAATCTAGACTACCAAAGAAGCTATGGTATTTGTCTCAAAAAAAAAGGGGGTCTGGGTATGCCAAATTTGTTAGTATATTACCGAGCTTTTCAAGTTAAGAACGTTGTGAAGATTTTGGCAAGAGAAAAGACAATTTGGGAGCAATTGGAGATGAAGGAATATAGAAATATTGGAAATATGATTTTTTTGGGAATAAAGGATAAGGTGAAAAGGGCAAATAATACTATGATGAGAGGTCTCATGGAAGTGTGGAAGAAGGTAAAAAAGGACATGGTCCCAAATCTCTCTCCAATTTTGGAATTGACTGATATGATGTGTTTCCCAATAAAGTTAGATAAGGAAAAAATGGAAATTTTGGACAAAAATGGGATGCTTTTATTGAAGGATTGGTTAAAAATTTGTGATTCTGATGTTGAGCGGAAAAAAATATTTGAGATATTAAATTTGAATTGGTTTCAGAAGTTAAAGGTGGATAATTGGAATAAAAAATATAAAAAAGAAGTAGGGTTAGATAGAACATATACAGAATTTGAGGAGTTGGTAAGGAAGATTAGAAAAGGGGAAAGTAGTATTAAAGGTCTTGTAAGTAAGCTTTATAATATATTGAATAGAGGTGCAGATCCACAGGAGGATTTGAAACGGAAGGTGGAACAAAGTTTGAATATAATAATTGGGGAGAATGAGTGGAAAAATAAATGGAAAAAGAGGATTATGAGAACAATGTCTGTAAGAATTAAAGAACATAATTTTAAAATGTTGTGGCAATGGTACTTGACGCCTTTAAGACTTTACCAGATGGATAATAAAAGAGATAAGTTATGTTGGAGATGTAGAGAATTTGATGGAACATATGAACATATGTGGTGGAGCTGTAAAAAATAAGGGATTTTTGGGGAAGAATAGAAGGTGAGCTTGGTGAAATAATGGGTAGAAGTGTTAAATTGGTGTCAAGTACCATTCTTTTAACGAATGTGGAAGATTTGGGTTTAAATAAGGAGGAAAAAGAATTATTGGAAATTGTATTGACAATGGGTAGACAATGTATAGCTGGAAACTGGAAAAATGATATAGATATACAGATTGGAGAGTGGTATAAAGAAATGTGGAGTTTAGCACTGAATGATAAATTGACATGGGAAATTAAAGTGAAAAGAGATAACTTAAAAGAGAATAGATTTTGGAACATATGGAAACCATTTGTGGACCATTCTTGTATGGCAAATGATAGTTCGGGACCAGTACCGTCTCAAAGAAGTTTCTGGAGTTGAGCAGAAAATAAACTCTCCGGGCATTGTATATACTCACAGGGTGATTATTATTTATCCAAAGATTTGTGGTAGCACAGAAAGTTTTTATTATCTTGGATTTTGAAATAATGGCTTTTAATATTTGTTGGTTATATAGTAATTAATGAGTATAGATATTGTTTTGTGCTAACTTTTAGTAATGTCTGTTAAGATGATATCATGGATTTGTTTATGTACTGTATTGTTAGTCATTGTTTTCTTTTCTTTTTTGTATGTCTTTGAAAAAAATTAATAAGAATTATATTTTAAAAAATAATAATAAAAAAATTATTTTTAAAAAACTGCATTTCTGAAAGGCATCTAGTGAATACTGAGTTTGAAAGGAAACAGAGATAATAAGGGGGGAGAGAATATGATAAAATCTTATTTTCACAACTCATTCTTTAAGTTTATAATTCTTATAGAATTCAACACAGCACAGTTCATAGACTGTACCAGTAAGCTGCAGAACTTTAAAAAGAATTTAGGGTAATAATTTCTAGGGAGAAGGAATTGTCACTTGAGGTACAAGTAGCTTCAGTGGCATGAAATGCCCTATATTAGTTTTGGCTGGTCACTCACCCAAGTTTCTATCTGGACTGGAATAACCTTATTTTGATCATGCATAGCACAGAAACCCTGAGTTTACATTATTGCAATACATGCAAATGCTCTTAAAAACAGCTCAGAAAATGCAGCCAATAAAGACTGAAACAGCAAGACTGATGACTGCTACTAGGAAATCTGAGCATGTAACACCTGTTCTGATCCAGCTGCAATAGCTGCCAATGTTTCAAATTACCAATTCAACATTCTGTCATGAACATAGCTGTAACATTGACTCATGGCGCTGGTTAGCACAGAGACAGCTTCCTTGGAATTAGGTCAAAAGGAGAGTCTGACCTGAGCATCATCATACTGATGGCACTCAACACCAAATCTCTAAACAACCTCTCCCTGCAACTTAACATAGATGTTAAATAGTATAGAGCATAACATTGAACCTTGAGAGACACATCAATCCTCCACCAACACATTCTGGATTCACCCTCCAGAAAGGACGGCAAACATACCAACACAATTATCTCCCAAACAAACAGTCCAGAAGAATGTTATGGCCAATGGTATCAAAAGGAACATATTCCTGCTATCCAGATCTCAGTATAGATCATCTACCAAGGCAACCAAAGCAAACTCTGTCCCATAACCTAGGCCTAAAGCCATGCTATAAATCAGGGATGCCCAAATTATGGCCCACGGGCTGGATCCGGCCTACAGTGCTAATTAATCCATCCTGGCCTGGCCCTGGAAGCAGAAGCCATCACCCACTATGATAGTTCTCACTTTTCCATGGATCTTTTCCCTATTCTAAGGTCTACAATTTAAAAAAAATATCCATTAAAACTGGTAAAGCAATAGTCAAAGAGACACAAGACCTGCATTAACACAGCATCAAAGTCAGAGTGAAACTGAATTGTTTTATTTGCAAAGCATCATGTGTGTTCGCAGGAATTGTTAAGTGGTCATTCTCTTCTTGTTGATGAGATCATTGTAGGCTCCTAACAACATGACCATTCCCCAATGAAATCTATTACGCTTAAATAACTATACTTTGGGCTGGTTTGTTCCCCAAGTGTTTCAATAACTGCAAAATAAGTAAGCATGAATTTAGTGTCTTGCACGGAAGACAAAGGAGGAGCCGCAGTGAGGGCTAAAACACAGGTTTATTTCATGATGGTCAGGATGAACATGTGGTAATGGCGGAGGTACAGCTCATTTTATACTACAGTAATACATTTGAAAAGGGTTGCACGGTAGCTCATTGGCTACTACCGGCGTGACGTTATTCTGAGTCATGCCCATCTTCTTCAGGTGATCCTTGCGCGTGAAGGTTCCCGCAGCTGCCAGTGATTGGGGGAATTTGAACCATGTGAGCTGAACGCTCGCAGCTGCCCTCTATGGGTAGCTATCTCACGTTCCTTTAATAGCTGGGTTACATTGTAATCATTGTCAAGTTACATTCATACATTCTTAAAGTAATACTGTTACATACACAACACTCCTCCCCCCTAGGATGGGATGAAGTCCCTCAACCATTGTGGCTTCCCGCATGTGCGCTTGGGGCGTACGACTGCTTGGCTGAGCTCAGGGGAACTAGGGGCTGCGAGTTCCGCAGACTCTTGTCCTGCAATGGAAAGGGGGTACTCATTAGTCATCTGACGGGGACTCTGTGACAACCTTGTGCTGGGAGATGGGAACAGAACATGCAGCTGAGATGTGAACCCCTGCCTGTTGCTCCCCTCATCCTCCACCCTGGTCAGATCCAACCGATCAAAAAACGTTACCGGCCTCCTCCTCATGAGGAGTTCGGCCGGCGAAAGTCCTGAAGCTAGGGGAGTTGCCCTATAACAGATGAGGAACTGACACAGTTGGAGGTTCAACTCAACGGGACCCATGCACCGCAGAGCATCTTTCGTAGTGCGCACTTGGCGCTCTACCTGACCGTTTGTGGCGGGGTGAAACGGGGCAGACGAAATGTGCCGGATGGCATTTCTCTCGATGAACGCCTTGAATTCCGCAGAAGTTAAGGTACTGGCGTTATCGCTAACAAGGACGTCCGGCAGGCCGAAGCAACTGAACACCTTACGCAATTGTTTAACGGTTGCGGCAGATGAGGTGTTCGACATGGGAATGACCTCCAACCACTTGGAGTATGAGTCAACTATCAGCAGAAACATGGACCCGCGGAAAGGGCCAGCGAAGTCGACGTGTACTCGGGACCATGGCCCGCGGGCCGTGTCCCATTCCCTATGGGGCAGCCGGGACTCCTCGGGCCAAGAGCTCTGGCAGCTCTCGCATGTGCCCACCAAATGCTCTATATCCGCGTCTATCTGGGGCCACCAGAAGTAGCTTCTGGCCAGTGTTTTGAAACGCACTATTCCCGGGTGGCTGGTATGCAGGAGCCTCAGCACCTTAGCTCGTAACTTCTCTGGGATGACTACCCGCTGGCCCCAGAGCAGGCAGCCCCTTTCAAGGGAAAGCTCTACTCTGCGCCTGAAAAATGATTTGAAATGCTCCTCGGGGGGAGTTGTGGGCCACCCTTTCCTTACCCAGGAACTGACTTGGGACAGGATTTGGCGGCCGCAGTGGCTTTGGCGAGGTCTGCCGGAACTATGGGGGGCGAGTCAAGAGACTCGATCAGCAGGACTTGGTGGTCCTGCTCCACCTTGCATTCTGGGTCTCCTAAACTAGGGAGAGGAGACCAGGACAGCGCGTCCACATGGGAGATCTCCTTCCCTGGGCGATAGACCAGCTCATACTGGTAGGCGTTAAGGAAAATCGCCCAACGCAGCATTCTGGGGGACAGAATTTGTGGGGTGGGCTTGTCTGTAGTAAAGATTCCCAAAAGGGGCTTATGATCAGTCACAATCGTGAACTCGCGGCCGTATAGGAAATCGTGGAAACTTCTTTGTTCCCGCGATTATGGCCAGGGCCTCCCTATCTGTCTGCGCGTAGTTGCGCTCCGCCTTTGAAAGTGACCTGGAATAGTAGGCAACCGGGGCTTCCCGCCCGCTCTCTAACACGTGGCACAGCACCGCCCCCACCCCCACTGGTGATGCATCACAGACCAAACTACTGGTTTCCTCGGGTCGAAATGAGTCAGAACAGCATCCGAGGATAGGAGCGCCTTGAGCTCTTTGAATGCTTTCTCCTGCCTATCTCCCCACCGCCAAACCGCTTCTTTCTTAAGTAGCCCATGCAGTGGCTCTGCGATGGATGCCTTCCTTGGTAAGAAGGAATGGTAAAAATTCAGGAGCCCTAGGAATGACTGCAGCTCCGGTTTCACGGTGGGGTGAGGGGCGTTTTGCACAGCCGCAACCTTGGACTCGGAAGGCTTGATGCCCTCCGGGGTTATCTTGAACACGAGAAACTCAACCTCCCTCGCAAAAAATACACATTTGTCCCTTCTTAGTCGGAGTCCCGCTTTCTCGAATACTGAAAGGACCCCGTTTAGCCTCTTCGCTAGCTCTGATTCGCTCCCCGCTGTTATCAAGACATCGTCAAAATATGGGAGCACACCTGGAAGCCCCTTTAAAAGGCGTTCCACGAGGGACTGGAAGATCCCGGGGGCCGAATTAACGCCGAATTGTAGGCGCGTTACCTTGAATGCCCCCTTATGCGTAACGATAGTTTGCGCAGCGGCGGCAGCTGGGGTTACTGTGAGCTGCTGGTACGCCTGCGCCAGGTCTAGCTTGGCAAAACACCTCCCCCCATGCAACGTGGCCAGGAAGTGGCTGACCACTGGCACCGGATATGCATTTGGCCGAATGGCCTTGTTAATTGTACATTTGTAGTCAGCGCAAATCCTGACCTCCCCATTGGATTTTAAGGCTGTAACAATTAGAGTTCCCCACTCCGCTGAATCAACTGGAACCAAAATCCCCTGCCCCACCAATTTGTCCAGTTCCGCCTCAATCTTGTCCTTGAGGGTGAAAGGAACTCTTCTTGGCTTGAGACGTATGGGCCGGATTTCTGGGTCCAAGTCAAAAGAAACTGGGGGGCCCTTGTAAGTCCCGAGCCACTTCTTGAAAATGTCCGGGTGCGCATCGCACACGTCCCGAATTGGGTCAGTCTCTATGGCGTTAATGCCGGACAGTTCAATTCCCAGGGGAGCAAACCACTGGGTTCCCAAAAGGCAACATCTTCCCCACTTGAGAACCACTAGGGCAGTTTTTCGGTGTAATTTTTGAACTTCACCGTGAAGTTCCCCACCCCCAACACTGGGATCCCGTAACCCTGTACTTCCCGTAAGTGTGACTTCATAGCCCGCAACTTGGGCCGCGCATTTGGGGGAATGCGCATGAACTCCTTCTGGGACAGGATGGAGTAGGACGATCCCGAGTCTATTTCCATCCTCACTGGAACTCCTTGTAACAGTACCTCTATGTAGCCGGTGCTCCAGGCCCACGCGGTTCACACCTGCCGCGCCATCATTGGCTGAGACCTTTCCGATGCCGGCTGCCTTGCGTTGGTGTGCTTGAGGGTGTCTCGATGCGCCCTTGTCCTCGGTTCGCCCGCGCCTGCAGACTCTGGCGGTGTGGCCCTTCCAGCCGCAGTTGTGGCACTCGGCCTTCCAGAATGGGCATCTCGTCTGGTCGTGAGATGCCCCACAGCCATCGCAGCGATGGCTTCCTCGCTCGCCGGTCTGGCGCCTCTCTCCGCGATTCTTTACCCTCTGTACATCGTCATCCTCGCTGGAACAGGAGTCCGCCATCATGGAAGACTCCTCAGAGGTTGCTGGGGTGCCCGCCAGGCCGTTTTTGCCGAAGTCCGCCGGGCCGCTTGCACGGGTGACTTGGCCCTCTCAGGCGCGGCCCCTCGGGACTTGAAAACTCTGACCCCGCTCCTCGCCACCTCGGCCGCTTGGGCCTCCCGCAGTACCTCGTTGAACATGAGGTGATGGTTGCGGGTCATCAACTTCCTCTGGACCTCCTCGTCCCTCAGGCCACACAGCATGCGGTCTCGGAGGGCCGTGTCCAGGTCCTCCTATTGGCAATTGATGGTCGCCAGCCTGAGGGCCGCCGCATAGGCGGATACGGATTCTCACGGGCGCTGGTCCCGCCTGTGGAACGCGACCCGGGCCGGAAAAATTGAAACGGGAAATGCTCCCTCAGTAGCGCAAGGATGCAGTCGATGGGCACCACGTCGACCTTCCGGGAAGCCACCAGGTTCATCAGGATGCGCAGCGCGGCCTGCCCCACCTGGGCTAGGAAGTGCGAGCGCATCTTCCCCTCGTCGTCAATGCCTGCAGCATCCATTGCGTGCCGAATCTGGCACTTGTACAGCTCCCATTGTTCTGGATCGCTGATATCAAACTGGTGAGGTTTGATCTTGGGACACACCATGGATCCCACCTTCGTCGCCAATTTAGTGTCTTGCACGGAAGACAAAGAAGGAGCCACAGTGAGGGCTAAAACACAGGTTTATTTCATGATGGTCAGGATGAACATGTGGTAATGGCGGAGGTACAGCTCATTTTATACTGCAGTAATACATTTGAAAAGGGTTGCACGGTAGTCGATTGGCTGCTACCGGCGTGACGTCATTCTGAGTCACGCCCATCTTCTTCAGGTGATCCTTGCGTGGGAAGGTTCCCGCGGCTGCCAGTGATTGGGGGAATTTGAACCATGTGAGCTGAACGCTCACAGCTGCCCTCTATGGGTAGCTAGCTCACGTTCCTTTAACAGCTGGTTACATTGTAATCATTGTCAGATTACATTCATACATTCTTAAAGTAATACTGTTACATACACAACAATGAAACAGTTACTCTTTTCAGACTAGGAACCGCAAGATACAGTGATACCTCATACAACGTCCAAACTTGGTTCCACAAGTTTGGACTTTATACGGATTTGGACTTTGTATGAGGCATGCAAAATCCTAGCCACGATGCCTCATACAACGTCCAAATCCTTGCCGCGCTGCCTCATACAACATCATTTCCATAGAGATACATTGTACTGTAGCAGCACAGACTTCAGGACAAAGTCAAGGAAACAGACAGAAAACTGACAGAACTTTAAGAAATCATTGTCTAAAGGCTAAAAACATTACAAAAATATGTCAAACAACCCTGATTGTCCAAGAACCTGAAGAATGCTGCAAAAAACCCAGGAATGCTTCTAAAAATTATGACGAAAAAATTCAAAAAAATCCAAAATCTTGCTCAAAACCACTTCTAAACACTCTTCGCCTCATGCAAAACCCACAAGAGCAATGCACGCATGTGTCCTGCCTTTTATACTGCCCAGGCACAATGCAACCTGGGAAAACCCCAATGCCTCATACAAAGTCGCATGACTTTGTATGAGGCAACTTTTTTCAAGGAATTAGGCGATGTTGTATGAATCCGATGTTGTATGAAGCGGACTTTTTCTGAGGTATTACTGTATAAGAATTCAAAAGACATGCTATGAATAAAACACCTCTAGAACATTAAACAAATCCATAATCTATCAATATTTTAAAAGATACCATGTTATAAGAAAGCTATTTTATCTATCATAAGGGATTTGCTGACTTTATAAAACTTTATGTAAAGCTTTGTAGTCTTCAGATTATCGTAGTTGTGTAGAGCCAGAGTTCTCAACCTTTTTAAGCTAGGGGCCGGGTCACGTTCCCTCAGACAGCTTCAGTGGCTGGATGGCCATTTTGCCCTTCCTCCTCATGGCACTTCCTGGTGTGGTGGAGGCGGTGGGGGCCACATGAAATGGTGATGTGCGCCGCATCCGGCCCATAGGTCACAGGTTGAGAATTCCTGGTGTAGAGATTTAAGATTTGTAGGGTTTTTTTCTTTTAAAAAATCCACAAAAGGGCATTGAAAATATTTAGCAAATCTGTTTCCATCCAAAAGATGGCAGTGGCAGATCAGCCATCTGTATGTATTCTATAAAACCTAGTGGGGAAATTTTAAAGAGGACCTCCCCTTGCACAAAATAAATTAGTGTTGCTTGAAAAATAATCATCTTCTGACATTTACCTGAAAAACAATAGTAAAAGAACTGACAATTGTCACAATTTGACACTCTCAGATGGTATGCAAATACCAAAATCCAGTCCTAATAAAAGATCTATCTGGGGGGAAAGTCATGAGTCACACAGCACTTGAAAAATCATTCTGACATTTTAGGCATAAAGGTAAAGAAAATAGATTCATTTGAAAATTAATCGGTACCTTTAAAAGTTTGCCAACTAAATACACCGTTAAGGTCGCCATTACTGCAAACAGATTAACATCAGCTAACGTTCATGACTAAAAATAAAAATCATCAGACAAACATGATCTGTCTTTTTCTAGGCCAGTGATGGTGAACCTTTTAGAGACCAAGTGCCCAAACTGCAACCCAAAACTCACTTATTTATTGCAAAGTGCCAACACAGCATGGCGAACTCTCTGCTGGGGGCAGAAGGAAGCACGCCCATTGGCTGCTGAGCAGAGCAGCAGGGCAAACTCTGTGCTGAAGGATGGAAGAAGTGCTCCCACTGGGGCATGGTGAACTCTGTGCTGGGCTAATTGCACATGTGCCCACAGAGAGGGCTCTGAGTGCCACCTCTGGCACGTGTGCCACAGGTTCACCACCACTGTTCTAGGCAATCTTTTTCAACCTGTAGATCAGTAAACATACAGGGCCTACAATACAGTTTATGCCCTCTGTAACATAATTCTTGCTGTGCCTAGGGCAATGATGGCAAATCTTTTAGAGACTGAGTGCCCAAACTCAACAGGTTGCAGTCCGTGCTACAGAGGGGCAGGGCAAACTCTGTGCTGTGGGAGGGAGGAAGTGCTCCCACTGGGCTGCTGGGTAGAGGGGCGTAGCAAACTCTGTGCTGGGGTGACAGCGCACGTGCCCACAGAGAGGGCTCTCAGTGCCCATTCTGAGTGCCCCTTCTGGTAGGTTCACCACCATTGGCCTAGGGTTTCACAATAGCATAACCCATTGAAATTTAGCAACTGAATTGTTTTCACTGAACTCCAGGCCAGGAAAAATATTACCTATAAGCATACAGTCCACTATAGACAACAATGACACAGTAGACCGTGACTAAAGAAGCAAAGCATATAGCAAAAATAAAACTGACAGCACAGAATGAAACATTTCAGCATACAAAACCAAACTAAAATTAGCAATAGCATTATGAAAGTGAAAGTTTGAAGCACAATTAATTGAAAATGCCTGGCAGAACCTAAAGGAATTTAAAAACTTTAACACAGGTACCAGCGGAAGAGGCCCCTTCTTTTACAGCTATCCACCTTGTCACATTTTGGAAGAGCAAGTGGAGAAACGTAAAGATGAAGTACTGGAGATGAAGACCAAGATTGCCCATACCATGCTATTGCCAAAGAGGAAAAGTATCAAGAAAATAATTTGGATAAAAATCAGATTTTGAAAATAATAATTTGGCTTTTTTTAAAAAAACACAATCTCACCCATTTAACCAAAGGCAAAAATGATGCAAGATTGTTGGACAATTTTATATTTAAAAAATATTATCACAGAAGCTCGGTGTTGCAGCTTTCAAAACTTAAACTGTGTTTGCAGAGATCACCTGCTTCTTCTTCACAGCAAAATTTATAAGGTAAGCATGTGTGCAAAATGCAAACACTGCAATAACAACAAAAATGGAAAGTCTGGTGACTGGAATCAAACAACATCATGAGAAGTGCTGTGATGTGACAAAAGGAACAGGTTGGAAAACACAGGATTTCCAGGTTGGTAAATGTTTGGTTTCATCCTATTTCTTAAAAATTGCCTTAAATGACTGTCATGAATGAGCAAAATTATATTTATTATTATTACAGCATTTTATTGTTATTTTCATACAGTTGTTATGAAGAAATAAAGAGATGAAACAAGATGATATTCTTTGAATGGCAATGAATATAATGAGTAAAGCTAAATAAGCAGAAAAAAGGTATAAATAATAGAATAACAGCAAACATTGACCTTTTTATTTAGGGGAATCCATCATCAACTTTAAAAATTCTGGAAACTATCCACCTTTGAGATCATTCTCTTGTTTTACAGTTTCAGACTTATCTGTCCAGGGTTATGTTTCAGTCACATCACATACATCACACATCCACAGGCAAGGCAACTATCCAGGAACCACCATAAATAAGTTAGAAAAAGAATTACTGTAATTGATGGGGAAATCACTGTGGTGTGTTTTTTATGCGACAAACTCTTCTTTCAGTCTGATTGAAAACCCAATTAACTAATATGATTCAGTCACTGAGACCAGGATACAGTCCACCCAGAAGAGCAGATATTTCAGGAAAACTGGTGTATAAAGAGTAATAGAGAGGATATGAGTAATGCAGAATAACATCAGGGGTGGGGGGAGCCTGCAGCCTTGACAGGAGTCTGGACTTATGGGAATTGAAGTTCCAGAACACCTGAAGGTGTTCTGTTTCCTGTTTCCTATAGGCCAGGGATTCTCAACCTTGGGCCTCCAGGTGTACTTGGACTTCAATTCCCAGAAGTCCAGGCTTCCCTCAAGGCCGCAGGTTCTCCACCCCTGCTAGACGGTATCACTTTTAATCTTGTTCTTGATGGCTGGAGTAAATGTCCACAATGATATTGTTATATGTGCTTACATAACAGAAGAATGGAATGTCTTCCCTACAGAAACAATCGATGCATCAGAAAGCACACACACAGCAAAATACTAACAAGAAGTGGCAGCAAAACCTATAAAAATTCAAATGTCTAGTACACAGTTCAGTCACAGACAATTGCTGCAAAAGTATTACAAGAGCAAGAAGGAAATAGAAAGCTAATAACATGTGGTTGGTTGTACTGCAGTGCTCATTTGCTGCACCTCCTAGCCAAAGACTTTGGTGTTCAAGAAATGTCAGAAAGACAAACTGGGTCCCAGAGCGAATAAAGCCTGAATTATTTTTGAAGGCAAAAAATGATGAAATTAAGAATGTTCTCCTTTGGGCACAAAATGAGAAAGGAAAGATTCTCTGGAAAAGGCAATATTGCTGGGAAAGGTGGAAGGCAGGAAGAAAAGTGGAAGACCAAATATGAGATGGATTGACTCTCTAAAGCAGGGGTTCCCAACGGCCCACAACGCTATTCCAAACAACCTATCTCCATCTCCCTCGCACCCGGAAGTAGAACCAGGCATGTTTACATCAGCCGTAAAATGCACCCATGCATGTGCAAACATGCCCATGGCTGACATAAAAACGGAAGTGGCGCATTAAGATCAGCCATAAATGTGCCCGCTCCTGCTTCTGGGGGCGTGGTCCAGCCTGCTCAGCTGTTCTGGGGGCATGGTCACCCCTGCTCTAAAGAAAGCTGTACACTTAAGTTTGCAAGAGCTGAGCAAGACTGTTGAGGACAAGACATTCTGGAGATAACTCATTCATATAACAACAACCAAGAAAAATCCTATAAAGATACACAGCAGAGAAAATATACTTGGATTTCTTGTGATTCACAGTTTTTCAGAGTGACTCCCTATTAGTCCCCAAGGGTGAAATCACTGTAGTTAGCTAAATGGGTGCAACATTTTTTCTTGACAATTTCCACCTTATTTATTTATTTTTCAAAATAGCTTAGCACTAGCTTCTTTCAGTGCTGCTTTTTTTAAAAAAAATGCAGATAACAAGCATTAATGCTAATGGACAATCATTTGTATCAGAGCAGTAATCATAGGACAAAAAATGGAGTAAAGCAATGCCAGCACAGAGCAAAACCACCCCTGCCAGCTGAAACTTTAAAAAATGCTTCTTCACAAAAGATAAAAAGATATTTCCCCACAGTGCATCTCCTTCCTTACCTTTGCACTATGTAGTCATCAGTTTTTAATTCAATTTTGTCCGTGCCAGATCTGATGGAAACTGCAGACCAACGTAGATCCTCTTAGGTTTTGGCTGCAAATTGCCACTAATTAACAAGTTGCTTGCTGGATTCCTGCACTTCCACACTTCTCATGACTTGACTGAGTGTGCATCTAGGAACACCTCATTAATGAATATCTTGTTGCCAAGACATAAGTGACTTCAACTATACAAGTATAAACCACAACAGATTTTCACCGGTAATGTTAAGAAAAGTGGAAAGCAGTAGAAAAGGAGGAAGACTTTGGATTTTAAAAAGGAAGCCACAACTTTTAATTTTCAAGCCCTCAGTTAATGATAGGTTATTATTTTCTAGGGTTGACATAAGTCTAAAGCAACTTACAGAATATAACAAGAGTTATGTCTTTCTCAATGTAAGATACTTCTAGGATGACTAGGAAACAAAGATTGTGTGCATGCAAGCAGACAAATACAACAACAAAAAATGTAAACTAACTGTATACCAAAAAAATTCCCCCTTTTTACTTTTCTTTTCTGGGCTATAACACTATCAACAACCTTGTACAGCAGGGTAGCTACATAAAAAAGGCTTAAATTCTGTTGCACAGTTATTCAAAAAGCATTAAGTTTAAGAGACAAACTGCCCTATTAGGAAATCTATATAGACTTTATCTATTGCACACCAAGTCACTCAAAAATCAATGTCTTCAATCTTTGAGGTCTGGACAGCAATTTACAGAATGACTTTTAGAGGTTTCTGCAGGACAAAGAGCCAGCAACAAATAATGTCCTAATTTTCTGCAATTTGCTTTCAAACCTTACAGCATCCATTTGCCTTTGTGACAAGATTGTTAGTCTATACATATTATTTTGTGGGCAGTCTGTGGGCAGAAATAGCTCTTATCATCCCACACACCCCAAACAGGGATTGTCTCTGTATAGATGTGTTGGTTTGCATTTCTTGGGCGAGTGACCACTGTTCAAATCCCCACTATCCAGCACTACTCAGTGTCAAAGCAGCATAAAAGTGGGCAAAGGAGGCCAGCCATGTTCTTGTGGCAGATCACAAGAACTGCTCAAGGACGCAACTGGTACCTTGCCAACTCACAAAGGGCAAGAACATTTTGTCTTCTGCAGGTTTGTTTACACAGCTGGCCTAAAAGCCCATTCTTACCACAAACCACCTTAGTCTCACAGCTTTTTATCCGCTTTCATCCCATCCTCTTTCCCTACCAATGCTTTCAGGGAACATTTTGTTCCTTTTAAAAGATATGAGGCTTTAAAGCCGGGGGGGGGTCCCCCTTCCAAAAGAAAACAACATTTTCTCTCCACCCACCCCCTTCATTCCTTTCTGGATGAGAAGAGACATGGGAGATAGGCAGGAGCCCCCAAAACAGGCTCCCTCATGATTCAGAAGGGCCGTCCCAAGACAAGCGCCATGGCTTTTGCCTCCTTCCCACCTATTTGTGCCAGCATGAGCTAAGCAAACCCGCAGGTGGAGTAAAAGCAGAGAGAGAGGGGAAAAAACCAGCAATGACTTTACAGCGCCAAGGAAGAAACCATGTCTTAATAATAATAATTCTAGTATTTATATACTGCTTTCCTCACCCTGGGGGCGACCCAAAGCGGTTCACAAATTTACAAAATATACGAGATATCTGTTCAAATAGCAAAACACATAACAATTATAGCAAAAATACAATTTGTACATATGACATATGAGCAAAAATACAATATACCATATTTTCCGGCGTATAAGACGACTGGGCGTATAAGACGACCCCCAACTTTTCCAGTTAAAATATAGAGTTTGGAATATACTTGCCGTATAAGACTACCTCTCTTCCAATGCACACCAAATAAAAATTAACCCACACTCAACCCGAAGACGCGCAGCCCTCCGAGTCGAATGGGCAGGTTCTGGTGGAGAGCCAATCCACGCTCACGTTCTCCTCCTCGAGGTACAGGAAGATGTGTGCAGCTTGCTTTCCCTTGCTTCATACTCCCCGCACAGAGCAGGAACTTGGCCGCGGCACCCCCCCACCATATGCACCGGACATATGAAGCAAGGGGAAACAAGCTGCAGTTAAGTACCTGTCCTATAAGACGACCCCCGACTTTGGCACAGATTTTTCGGGGTTAAAAAGTAGTCTTATACGCCAGAAAATACAGTATATCTAGGAAAACATTACGATAGTGGCAGCAACAACAAGCACGGCATTCTTGTGCTGGCATCAGGCCACCCAGCTGGCCCCAATTCCCTCCACGCCTGGGTCGGCGGAGGGAAGATTCCTGTGGCAGCGGCGGTGGAGGGCGCTTAAGCTAACCAAGTTGGGCTTTTCTCACCGACTATTCTGGCAGGCTTAGCACTTCAGCAGTGTTCCGAGCACTTTGGTTTACAGAACAGAGACAGTCTCTCTTCTCAAAGGAAGTCAATTCGGTTTCTGTGCCGGTTCCCCTGTTGGAGGGCTGTGCATGCCTTCCCTCCTAACTCTGATTTCAATTATCCCCTTCATTCTCTCACACAGACACAGCCCGTTCTTTGGCACACACTCATGAGGGAGGGTGTATGGCTGCATGAACCTGGCTTTTTAAAGCCCCTGCCCCCATTCCAGTGCCAGATGAGGGCCACCTTTGGGGCAAAACTACCGAATGACCCTCCCTCCGGCTCTTGAACTCCATTGCCCAAGCCGAGATAGAAATAGCCATTACACTTATATTTAATTTAATTTTTCAACTTGTTCACCGCCCACTCAGGCAAGCCCGACTCAGGGCGGCTTACATAATCTAAAAAACCCACACAAAAAACTGGTTAAAACCCCCACCTACATTAAAATTCCTAAAAAGCAGAGAGAGGTTGCATCTTATGGTAAAAGCCAGCGAGCAGGAGACACATTGCCCTCAGGGCCACATACCTGCCCCGTCAGCCAGGTTTTGAGACCTTTCCTGACTCGTAGCTCTACTGGCAGGAGGTTCCAAAGGGCTGGTGCGGACACGGAGAAGGCCCTTTTTCTCGTGCCAGAGAGGCGAGCCCCACCGGCCCACTCTGGTTGGACGGACAGATGTCCTTAGGGTGATGCAGTCTCTTAGGTATCCTGGCCCACTACCATATAGGGCTTTAAAAGTCATAACCAGCATCTTGAATTGCACTCAGAGGCAAACTGGTAACCAGTGCAGCTCCCGGAGCAGCGGCGAGGCACAGACATAACACCCATAGCCCATCACTACCTGGGCCGTCACATTCTGGACCAGCTGCAGCCTCCGAATGGTCGTCAAGGGCAGCCCCATGTAAAGCGCATTGCAATAGTCTAGTCTGGAGGTGACCAGTGCATGTGTGACCATAAGCAAGGAGTCCCTATCCAGGAGCGGGCGCAACTGGCGTATCACACGGAGTTGTGCAAAGGCCCTCCTGGCCACGACCGCCATCTGCTCTTCTAGCAGCAGTCGAGAGTTCAGGAGGACCCCCAAGTCTTGCATTGAGTCTGTCTGGGGCAAAGTAGCCCCATCCAGGACCAAGGATGGCAGCTCCCAGAGTAGCACAGGACCCCGAACCCACAGTTACCCAGTCTTGCTGGGATTCAATTGTAACCCGTTGGCCCCCATCCAGACCCCCACAGCCTCGCGACACCCAGATAGGACTTTGACAGCATCGCTGGGGTCCCCACAGGCCGAGATGTACAACTGAGTGTCATCCACGTACTGGTGGTACCGCACCCTGTGGGAACGGATGATCTCCCCCAGCGGCTTCAAGTAGATGTTAAATAGGAGAGGAGAGAGCACCGAGCCCTGAGGCATTCCATATTGGAGGGGCCTAGGGTTGGACCTCTCACTCTCCAACCACACCGACTGAGTCCGGCCACTCAGGAATGAGGAGAACCAGGACAACACCGTGCTCTGGATCCCCAACCCTTTGAGCCATCCCAGAAGGATACAGTGGTCAACGGTATCAAAAGCAGCTGAGAGGTCAAGGACAGCAAGGACAGACGGGTGACCGCCGTCCCGCTCCCGCCAGAGATCATCCATCAGCACGACCAATGCCATCTCTGTGCCATATCAGGGCCTGAATCCTGACTGGAAGGGGTCCAGATAATCCACTTCATCCAGTTCACTCTGCAACTGACGTGCCACTGCCTTCTCCAATAACTTCCCTAAAAAGGGGGGTTGGAGACTGGCCTATAGTTAGATGGTACCACTGGGTCAAGAGATGCCCATAAGGGTCTGCAGTAGCTTAGTGGTTAAGATGCTGAACTTGATGACCTTCGTCAGCAGCTCGAGACTCGAGAGGTGCACAACAGAGTGAGTTCCTGTCTCAGTCCCAGTACCTGCCAACCTAGCAGTTTCGAAAGCAAGAAATTGCAAGTAGATAATAAGTACTGCTTTGGCAGGAAATGTCACAGAGAAAAACACTCCCGAGAAGAAAATCACGATAATAACAATGAGTTTAATATGCTGAAACTATGTTAATAGAAACTCTACCGATTGTTGGCTGAAATACTGCTTGAGAGGTCTATCAATATCAATACATGTACAGCAGGCACACTGAGGTATGCAATGTAAGTATGCACAAGAAAATGCTCTCCCTCTCCCATAAGGTCCTGTGTGGGACAGAAAATATTCCCCAAGCAAAAAGTCTATATCCGTGCGGCCAACACTTGAAAATTAAGTCAAACAGTCCGTAGCAACGATGTAATGCAGCGAATAAAGTGCCAGGTCCTCAGAAGGTAAGTACTGCTGCAAGTGGGCTGCAACGTAAATCAACTGGAGACGGTGTCAGGAAGACCCAACGCAGGAGTAGGAGAGGAACGGTGTTCAAAGAATTTCGATGTCCCTCCGGTAAGCAGACATTTCGAAAGACTTCCTCAAGAGTCTATTAATGCTGAATATCGCGCGCAGAAACCTCCATGGTGAATTCCTATTGTGTTCTCGCGTACACGCATTAATAGACTCTTGAGGAAGTCTTTCGAAATGTCTGCTTACCGGAGGGACAATTGATTTACGTTGCAGCCCACTTGCAGCAGTACTTAGCTTCTGAGGACCTGGCACTTTATTCGCTGCATTACATCGTTGCTACGGACTGTTTGACTTAATTTTCAAGTGTTGGCCGCACGGATATAGACTTTTTGCTTGGAGAATATTTTCTGTCCCACACAGGACCTTATGGGAGAGGGAGAGCATTTTCTTGTGCGTACTTACATTGCATACCTCAGTGTGCCTGCTGTACATGTATTGATATTGATAGACCTCTCAAGCAGTATTTCAGCCAACAATCGGTAGAGTTTCTATTAACATAGTTTCAGCATATTAAACTCATTGTTATTATCGTGATTTTCTTCTCGGGAGTGTTTTTCTCTGTGATCCTTCCCACACCCCGGCCGCCTCTAAGCGTTGGCAGGAAATGTAACAGGGTTCCGTGCACTCCAGCATCTAGTCATGCCTGCCACACAACCACGGAAACATCTGCAGATGCAAATAATGCTTGCTCTCTAGCTCTAAACAGAGATGAGCACCACGCGCTAGTCGTGTACAACTGGCTTTACTGCCCCATAGCATTTAGTGCACTCTCTGGGCAGTTCACAAGGTAATTAGAATTTTGCCCCCAACATGGGTATTCATTTTGCCAACATTGGAAGGCTGGAAGGCTGAGTCAATTTTGATCACCGTCAGGATTGAACTCATAATGCTCTGGCTACAGCACAGCAGTTTTTCCACTGCACCTCCAGTGCTCCTCCTAAATTTTCAAGATGCTCAAATAAACTCAACCCCTAACCCAGGGGTTCTCAAAGTTTTCATGCTACCGGCCAGACAACTCCCCCTCAGCAGCTGAGTGACCAGCAGCTCCATCAATACTGGCCTGGGGCAGAGGAGGACTTTGCATGCCAAAAGGGCTCAGGACCAGAAAGTGACTGGTGGAGATGGATCAGTGGTACGGGTGTCATGCTGTGATGCGGAAGGCAGATGAAAGGCCAATGCATTAAAAGTGAAACTCGGAAAATTAGAATATCGTGGAAATGTTCATTTAGTTCAGTAATGCAACTTAAAAGGTGAAACAAATATATGAGATAGACTCATTACATGCAAAGCGAGATAGTTCAAGCCTTACTTTGTTATAATATTGATGCTTATGGCTTACAGCTTATGAAAACCCCAACCCCCCAATCTCATGTACCCCGTAATCATCACATAACGTCATGTACGCTGTACGCCATGATCATCACAATTATAACGAATTAAGGCATGACGTCTCTCGCTTTGCATGTAGTGAGTCTATCTCACATATTTTCTTCACCTTTTAATGAAATGAATGAACATTTGCACGATATTCTAATTTTCTCGAGTTTCACCTGTACATTTGCAGGAAAGTCTTCATGGCTGATCGCCATAATGATCGCCAAAATTCGGAATCGGATACGACACAAGAAGATTGATACTGATGAGAATCCTTAAGCCTCTTAAGTAAAGGTAAAGGTCGCCCTTGCTCGAAAGCCAGTCGTATCCGACTCTAGGGTTCAGTGCTCATCTCTGTTTCAAAGCCGAAGAGCCAGAGCGCTGTCTTCCTAGTGAGATCCATAAAGGAGACTTGCTGCATTTCTTTGCTTTTTTTAAAGACATGCCAAAGTTCAGAGATAAAAATGGAAGAGTGAAATGTTATCTGAAACAAAGACCTGGACATGTAGCATTTTCCATTCCCCCCCCCCCCCAAGGGCAACCCGCCATGTGCGCCCTTCTCACTTACCCGAGCCCAGGTAGGGTCCAGACTTCCCAGTACAGACGTTACGGTTCAGGCATGAAAACAACGCAACTGCACACACCGTCACTTAATATTTCTGAACACACGCACACACACCCCTTTCCAGGGCCTCCCTCGGCACCTGCTTTATGCCTGCCTGCAACGACCCACTCCTGCCCAGTCTTCCCAGTCCCACCCGAGCGCCAAACCCAGCCTCGCTTGCGTCCCTCCCGCCCAGTTTTTCAAACGCGCCAGGCTGAAAGCAAAAGAGCGCTTCCGAGAGCTGAAAAACTAAGAGCGGCAGCCCGGGAGGCCAATGAGTGGGCGGAACGCTTTGTTTTCTTCCGCCCTCGGCTCCGCAGCGTCCAATCCAAGGCGCGGGATGGGAGAGACGGGGTGGGGTTTTCCGCGCCGCGGCTTCTAAGCGCTCTGGTCGGACTCGGAAGAAAGCGAACGAAAGTGTTGTGGGGCGTGGAGTTGCGAATGGCGGAAGGAGCCCGGATTTGTCTCTGGCTGCTGCTGGTTCCTCTTCCCCAGGGTGGCCAGAAACGTGGTTCAGGTCACTACGGCCCATGGGACGGATCCGGCCGCGACACCAATTCATCCGGCCTGTGAAGCCCTCGTTGCCCCCGGAAGCGCCATACGGGTGCGTTTTACTTCCGCTTCCGGGAGCAATGAGGGCTTCACCAGCTGGATGAATTGTCATCAGGGGGTCAGATCTGGCCCATGGGCCATAATTTGGGCACCCCTGCTCTTGCCTAATGGTAGAGCCAACCCTGATAACAAGCTCCATTTCAAGCCCTTGCTGGAAAAATTAAAAGATTCTTCTTTTTTGTGTGTCCAGATCATACCTGTTTTAGTGTATGGGACCAAAGACGACAGAACAGCCGAAGGGTTGGCTTAACACAGGTTTATTGCATGATGGTCCGGTGGAGCATGAGGTAATAGCGGTGATACATCTCAATATATACAGTAGCCCTATACATTTGAATCTTGTAGCACGGTAGCTCATTGGCCGCTACCGGCGTGGCCTCGTCCAGGCACGCCTCTCTTCCTGCTGCTGAATGCAGATCTTTCTCCTGCTGCTGAATGCAGATCTTTCTCCTGCTGCTGAATGCGGGGAAGGTTTTTCCCGCGGCTGTCCGTGATTGAGCAATGTGAACCATGTGAGACTGAACGCTCGCAGCTGCCCTCTATGGGCTGCCTGCTCGCGTTCCTTTACAGCTGAGATACCTTGTATTTGGAGTGGTTACATTCTTGCCTTTACAGTACAATGAACATGCAAACATACATACATAACATCCCTCCCCCCTAGGATGGGACGAAGTCCCGCAACCATTGTGGCTTGCCGCACGTGCGCTTGGGGCGTGCTTGCGCCTGACCTAGTACTGGAGAGCCTGTGATCCCTGACTCCGCGGGTACTTGTCCTGCAACGGGAAACGGGGATTCGTTAGTGGCTCTGTGGGGCGTCCGTGCCTGCCTTGCGCCCGGGGATGGGAATGGAATGAACAGTTGGGAGATGAACCCCTGCCTGTTGCTCTCGGACCCCGGGGACCCTCCTATTGTGAACTGCGGAACCAATGAGGTCGCCCTTGTGGTTCGGCTACCTTCTGTTCCCCACTCGGGGGACCTTGAGACTGTGGTGGGCGGACTCGCTGTTGCCTCCTGTCTTGGGGGTGTCGGTCTCCGGGAAATTGGCGCTATGTTGCGTTCTAACTCACAGGGGCTACTGGGACTGGAAGTACCAGGGGCTGAACTGAAACCCCTCTTTTCGCTAGGACGGGTGGGGGACCACTCCGCTAACTCCCCCTGGTACTGTAAATCAACGTCTAAACTTCTAGGGGCATCTGTGTTTCGGGGAAACTTCCGAGGGGTATGTGTGAGGTCGGGGCTCTTCCTTTCTGCCGCGGACTCCCGCAAAAGATCTCTGAGGATCGATTCCCTTTCCTCCCCCCTTGGTGGGGACCCATGTCCCCCTTTTCCTCCCCCTTGGGCTAAACGGGTGGGGGAGTACCCTAACGCTGATTCGTGGCTATTTTCGTCTTCGTCCTGCTCTCCGGGGACCCTGCGCCTGAGTTGGTCCACGTGTCGCCTCCACAGGAGGCCTGTACTGGTCTCCACGCGGTATGAGACGGGGCCGGTTTGTTCTATTACGGTGCCCGGCACCCAGGCTAGCCCCGCGTTGGCGTAGTTCCTGCAATGCACCGGGGCGCCTACGCTGAAACTTTGCGGGTTCCACCCCTATGTTCCGCCCATTGTCCTCTACTCTCGTGGGGTCTAGCTTGGAGATTACCGTGGCCAGCTTCCTGCGCATTAACAGCTCCGCGGGGGAGTACCCTGACGCCAATTGGGTGACCCTGTACCTTAGCAGGAATTGGCACAATTTCAGGTCGAGGTCTCCGGGGCCCATGCGCCGCAGCGCGTCTTTTGTGGTGCGCACGAGGCGCTCTACTTGGCCGTTGGTGGCCGGGTGAAAGGGGGCGGAGGTGACGTGCCGAATGGCGTTGCGATCCATGAATGCCCCGAACTCGGCGGACGTGAAACAGCTAGCGTTATCGCTGACGAGGGTGTCGGGTAAACCGAACGTGGAAAAGACCCTCCGTAACAGTTTAATTGTTGTGGCCGAGGAGGTATTCGAGACTGGAATGACCTCCAACCACTTGGAGAACGCGTCCACCACAAGGAGGAAAAGTGTTCCCCTGAACGGGCCAGCAAAGTCTACGTGTACCCGGGACCAGGGCCCCCTTGCTGCGTCCCACTCCCTATGTGGCAAGCGAGCCTCTTCTGGCCTAGAGCTTTGGCACGCTTCGCAAGTGCCGACCATGTGTTCGATGTCGGCGTCTAGCTGGGGCCACCAAAAGTAACTGCGGGCTAGTGCCTTAGAGCGGATGATCCCCGGGTGGCTGACGTGCAGCAGTTTAAGCACCCTCGGCCGGAGAGACGTGGGGATCACTACCCGCTGTCCCCACAAAAGGCAACCCCTCTCTAGGGACAACTCTAGTTTCTTTTTGAAAAATGTGTCGAATTCCGCTGCTGGGGAAGACGCGGGCCACCCTTTCTGTACCCAGGAGCAAACTGTAGCCAGCGTTTTGTCCTTGCCGGTCGCTTTGGCGATGTCGGCCGGTACTACTGGAGGGGAGTCTAGGACCTCTATCATTAAGACCTGGTGGTCCCTCTCTTCCTCGCCCACGTGGCAGCAATCCCGGGGAATGGGGGACCTCGACAGGGCATCCGCATGGCTGATCTCCTTCCCGGGCCGGTATACCAACGCGTGCTGATACGCGTTGAGAAAAATGGCCCACCTGAGCATCCTCGGGGACAGGATTTGGGGTGTGGGCTTATCTGCGGTGAAAATGCCTAGCAAGGGCTTATGGTCAGTCACTATGGTGAAGGGGCGGCCGTACACAAAATCATGAAATTTCTTGGTTCCCGCAATTATCGCTAGTGCTTCCCTGTCTGTCTGGGCATAGTTTCTCTCCGCTTGGGACAAGGACCTAGAGTAGAACGCTATCGGGGCCTCCCTCCCGTTCTCCAGTACGTGGCATAACACCGCCCCCACCCCCACCGGGGATGCATCGCATATCAGAACCACTGGGCGTTTGGGATTGAAATGGGTCAGTACCGCATCTGATGCCAGGAGTCGCTTCAGGTCATTGAAAGCCATCTCCTGGTCGTCGCCCCACTTCCATGCCTCGTCCTTTTTTAACAATTTGTGTAGCGGTTCCGCCACTGCTGCCTTCCGCGGAAGGAAGGAGTGGTAAAAGTTGAGCAGTCCAAGGAACGACTGCAACTCTGGCTTGGAGGTGGGGCGAGGGGCCTTCTTGATGGCGGCCACCTTGGATTGGGATGGCCTTATTCCCTCGGGAGTAACACGGAACCCTAGGAACTCAACCTCAGTTGCGAAGAAAACGCATTTGTCTTTCCGCAACCGCAACCCCGCCTTTTCGAATATTGCCAGGACCTTTCCCAACCTTGTTGCTAATTCGGCCCGGCTCCCCCCTGTAATCAATACGTCATCAAAGTAGGGTAACACCCCCTCTAACCCCTTCAGGAGGCGTTCCACGAGTGACTGGAAGATCCCGGGCGCCGAATTCACGCCGAATTGGAGGCGCGATACCTGGAACGCCCCTTTGTGGGTGACTATGGTCTGCGCAGCAGCTGCGGCGGGGGTCACCGGGAGTTGCTGGTAGGCTTGGGCCAGGTCGAGTTTAGCGAAACACCTCCCCCCGTGTAACCTGGCCAACAAGTGGCTGACTACCGGCACCGGATACGCATTAGGGCGGATCGCCTTATTGATGGTGCACTTGTAATCAGCGCATATGCGGACCTCCCCGTTGGCCTTGAGCGCTGTTACAATTGGAGTTTCCCACTCCGCAGAATCAACAGGGACAAGAATCCCCTGGCCCACCAATTTGTCCAACTCCGCCTCTATTTTGTCCTTTAGTGCGAAGGGCACTCTGCGCGGTTTAAGTCTGATTGGACGTACTCCAGGGTCCAGGTCGAAAGTCACTGGGGGCCCCTTGAATTTTCCGAGCCCCTTTTTGAAAACCTCGGGGTGCGCGTCGCACACGCTCTGTATTGGATCAGTCCCGGCGGCGTGTGCTCCCACGGCGTGCACCCCCCCAATGAACAACCCCAGGGGCTGGAACCATTGAGTCCCGAGGAGGCTGCATTTACCTCCCTTGAGGACGACTAGGGGAAGCGTTGCGGTGTGCTTTTTAAACTGGACCTGGAACTTCCCAACCCCCAACACTGGGATGCGGTTCCCTTGTACGTCCTTCAGTGTGGCCCTCAACGCTTTGAGCTTGGGCCGCACGCGGGGGGCGATTTTCATGAACTCTCCCTGGGAAATGATAGAGTATGAAGAACCCGAGTCCACCTCCATCCTAACAGGGGCCCCTTGTATTACTACCTCAATGAAGTAACGGGGGTGCTCCGTGGAAACGCTGCAAACCGGAGCGTCGTCCTCGCTGTCGTCGGAGATGCGCCCTACTCCGTCCCGCGTCCTCGTGGTCCGGGTGCCGTCCTTTGGCCTCGTGGTGTGGTCCTGCCTCGCCGAGCGGTCTGGGGAACTCCTCTTGGCCTCGCGCCGTTTCCGGCAGACCTTGGCGATGTGCCCGCGCCGGCCGCAGTTGTGGCACTCGGCCTTGCGGAATGGGCATTTGGCGCGGGCGTGGGCGGCGCCGCAGCTGTCGCAGCGCCGGCCCTCTCTCTGGACCCTCCGGACGTCCTCGTCGTCGCCGCTCTCCGCGGACGAGTTCGAAACTCGCCGGGCCGCGCGCACCGAGCTCTCTGCCTTGGCGGGTTTCGGGCGCCAGTCCTGAAGCTCTTGCACCCCGGCAGTCGTGGCCTCCGCGGCCTGTGCCGTGTCGAGGACTTGTTGCCACGTGGGAGGCGGCTCCTTTTTCATCAGCGCGCGCTGAGTCTCGGTATCCCTCAGACCGCAGAGCAGGCAGTCCCGGAGGGTGACTTCTGGGGTCTCCCACTTGCATGGGCCGGCGGCCAGCCGCAGGGCCGCGGCGAACTCAGCGACCGATTCCCCGGGCGCCTGGACTCGCCTCCAGAACGCGCTCCGAGCGGGGAACATCGCTATCGCGGGCCGGAGGTGGGTGCGCAGCGCCGCCAGGAGCTCTGTGGCCTTGAAGTCGCTCACCCTCCTCGGCGCGATCAGGTCCACCAAGGTCCTCTTGGTCTCGTGTCCGAGCATGCGGACGAAGATGGCCCTCTTCTTGGCCTCATCTGAGACTTCGAGCTCCACCAGCGCTCCATTGAAGTCTATCTCAAACAGCTCCAAGTCCCCCGGCTTCCTGATCTCGTAGCCGGCACATGTCTTGGTCCCGTGGGCAGCCATGATCCCACCTTCGTCGCCAGTTTAGTGTATGGGACCAAAGACGACAGAACAGCCGAAGGGTTGGCTTAACACAGGTTTATTGCATGATGGTCCGGTGGAGCATGAGGTAATAGCGGTGATACATCTCAATATATACAGTAGCCCTATACATTTGAATCTTGTAGCACGGTAGCTCATTGGCCGCTACCGGCGTGGCCTCGCCCAGGCACGCCTCTCTTCCTGCTGCTGAATGCAGATCTTTCTCCTGCTGCTGAATGCAGATCTTTCTCCTGCTGCTGAATGCGGGGAAGGTTTTTCCCGCGGCTGTCCGTGATTGAGCAATGTGAACCATGTGAGACTGAACGCTCGCAGCTGCCCTCTATGGGCTGCCTGCTCGCGTTCCTTTACAGCTGAGATACCTTGTATTTGGAGTGGTTACATTCTTGCCTTTACAGTACAATGAACATGCAAACATACATACATAACACCTGTCAACCGCGGCTCCGGCCAATCCGGGACCTGCGCAGAACAGCTCTGCGCAGGTAGCCTTCTACGCATGCGTAGAAGGGTTTTACGCTTGCGTAGCCCCCTTCTACGCATGCGTAGCCTTTACGCATGCGTAGAAGGGTTCTACGCAAGCGTAGAAGGGTTCTACGCAAGGATAGAAGGGTTCTACGCAAGCGTAAAACCCTTCTACACATGCGTAGAAGGCGACCTGCGCAGTACCTCCTTTCCCCAGCTGCCAAATTCTGGGTTTTCGGCAACGCAGGGCGGGAAATGGCGCAAATCGGCGCCAAAAACCGGGAAATCCCGGCCAATCCAGGAAGGTTGACAGGTATGGTCCAGATCAAACTTTGGACTGCCAAAATGGAAC
Source organism: Bradypodion pumilum (assembly GCA_035047305.1). Classification (NCBI taxonomy): domain Eukaryota; kingdom Metazoa; phylum Chordata; class Lepidosauria; order Squamata; family Chamaeleonidae; genus Bradypodion; species Bradypodion pumilum. Next base: position 101,534,285 of record JAWDJD010000002.1, on the reverse strand, counting down.
CACCTTCTTGGCTTTGTCGTTAGCCATAATTTATTTATTTTATTTATTGGACTTCGACCGCGCCAATCTGGGATGGACTCTCACTTTCCTCATTAGTACATGTTTCTGGTAGTGATCGGCAAACCAGCAAATGAGGAGGATTCTGTATCTACATTCACACAGCTTGTTGTCTGCCAGCAGTCCCCGCTTGAGCATGTTGGCCTCTTTGATGTTCAGGAATTGATACGCAGCAGCCAGCATAATAGGGCCAAACAAAACTTTATTTCGGAAACTGAACATGGAGAGCAATGGCACAGCAGCGCCTATATATACAATACAGAAAAGATACATTCGGGCGGGAAGCAACTGGATTGGTTGGGAGAACAGTGGAGTGGTCGTGGAGTGACCCAAGACCATAGAGCCTTCATGCGTCTCAGAAAGGGCAGGAGCCCAAGTCCCGCGAGAGCTTAGTTCTAAGAAGAACACAAAATGGAAGATCACCCCATCCCACAATTAATACAAACTGTTAAAGCATTACATTCAGTTACATACACAACAGCCTCGCATTCTTCTTTTGTGTCCCAATCAAACCCCGGACTAACAAAATGAAGCCATTTTCTTGGCTTTGTCTTTGGCCAAACTTAAGTCTTCGTTGGTGCTTATTTTTGGCAGTAATCGGCAGATCAGTAAATGAACTGGATTCTGTATCTCTCCACCTTCACACAGTGTGGTGTGGTCTGCCAGTTGCCCCCACTTGAGCATGTTGGTCTTACATTTAGGCACTTGGATCTTCAGCCGGTTCAGGTCCTCCAAGTGACATAAGGGAAGATTGAGTTCCATTGTCCATTAAGCTCCTCCTCCATCTTCTGATTTGGTTTTGCTCTTGCGTACCCTCAAAAATGTTTTTCTTGCCATACAGATCTTCCTGGATCTGAGCAGGTGGATTTGAGGCTCATATCAATTAAGATATGAGCAACCTTTGGCTGGGGCACACTCCCTCAGACAGTTGAGGGGGCTGGACTGGTGCCCCCCATCATAAACACTGCTGTAAATATGTCCATGGCCACTTCTGGCGGTAGCAGTGGCAGCAGCGGCTGGAGTGAGGGGGGGGGGGGCTGGATTGTTGGTAGGTTGCCGATCTCTGTTTTAGAGGATGTTGAACAGGAGTGTGCAAACTACGGACCAGGGGCCGGATATGGCCCCCAATGCCAATTCATCCAGGCGCATTTTACTTTGCTTCCAGGAGCGATGAGAGCTTTGCAGGCTGGATGAATTGGCGGATCTGGCCCCCGGGCCGTAGTGACTAGCTCCCTGAACCACGTGACCGGCTTGTGGCCCAAAAAGTTTGGGCACCCCTGATGTTGAGGGTCATTCTCATGCTTAGTTCTATGACATCCGCTGCTACTTATCTCCTTAATCATTCCTTAATTCTCTCTCATTCATTTGGCTGCTATTGAGAGAGAAACCCTTTATGTTTAAGCACCGTATGCGGCTCTGAATATTGACCATACCTGTCAACCCGCGGCTCTGGAAAAACGGGACCTGCGCACATCACTTGTGCGCAGGTCGCTTTCCTCGCATGCGTGGAAGGGTTTTACCCCTTCCACGCATGCGCGGAACACTACGCCACTTGCGCAGCCCCTACGCAAGTGGCGTAGCGCTTCTGCGCATGCACGGAAGGGTTTTACCTCTTCCACGCATGCGCGGAAGCACTACGCGCTTGTGTAGGGGCTGCACAAGCAGCGTAGCACTTCCGCGCATGCACGGAAAGGGTTCCCCCCCCCGCTGCCAAATTACGGGGTTTTGGCAGCGCGGGGCGGGTTATGATGTCAATGGACGTCAAATTACGGGGTTTTCCCGGCCAAATCGTGATGGTTGACAGGTATGATATGGACTCCCATCATGTTGATCAGCCTTGAAGATTGTTCTGGGAACCATATAATGCAGTGACCTTCCATTTGCTTTCCACATGGCAATGTGTACAAATTGGTAGATTAGAAGCTTCACTTATCTTTCATCTTCTTCCCTCATGAGAAACATATACCTACAAAAGATCTTGTACTTAGAAATGAGGATACTTTGCATGATTTTCTAATTATTTTTCCATTTTTAAAAATAATGTTTACATTTTTTATTTTGTTTGTTTGTTTGCCTGCCTGTCTGCTTTATATCTCACCTAATTGGTGCAAGTAGTACAGAATAGCTTGTGGTAATGCTCTGAGAAAAATTTTAGCTAACAACAGTTCACTGAGAACAGGTTATTTCCTTTACAACTCTTAAAGAGCCAGGACATTTATTTATTGACTATGTGAAATCCAGATGTAATAAATATCAATTTGACAATTCATTATTGTTTTATAAGTACTGAACACAAAAGTGCAGTACTGTATTCTGTTTTCCAATGAGGCACAAACAGAAGGAAAGTCAATGCTAACCTATTTGTGTTTAATAATTTTATTATCAATTCTCCAATCACTAATTATTCACATGTTTAAATCAAACAATTAGTAAGAATGGTATCCAAGAACAAAGTCATACACCTAATTGTATCTGTCATATTGCCTTGAATTTTTTCAAAAAAGATACCGTGGCAAACAATTTGGATCAGTCAGTGAGTCCACTGTAGCTTTTGGAAAATATAAGAATTCTGTGTAATTTACTCGCAGATGTTGAACTAAGTCTGGATTCCAGATGATGGCCTTTGTGGCCCTGAACAAAGTGTCTGGGGGAAAAATACTGGATAATTAATTTTTGCTGGATGTCTTCCAAACACTGGAACATATTCCCCCCAGATTAATTATGCTTTGTGATGGCTATTCTTTCTGCAACAGGTAGCTGGATGTGGTCTTCTTGTCACTACTCCTTCCTAATTGCCCACAAGCTGCTAGTGAGCAAATGTAAGGGTTTCTTTGGCACGCTGCTGTTTGCATAGGGAGCTCTGGAATTCTTAAATTACAGTACAGTACACATGTTCCTTGCTAACTGGAGTCTCTCAGCCAACTTCAAAGAGCAAGCCTTCCATGTACCGTTTGGGAGGCCCATAATAAAATGCTGATGTGTTCCCAGGGTTCCATCTTTTAATAAAGGATGCACAGGCACTATAGAAATCTAGAGGTTATGAACTCCCGCAAAACACGCTGGCCAATTTGGCTTGACTGAAATTAAATGAATTGGAACTGGCAGGTTTCCTTTCTTACAATTAAGGTATGCTTTTGTTTCAGCACACTTGTTGAAAGAGGCAAAACCTTCTATGAGACAGGGTTTGAAACATGCCTTCTCTCACAGAAAATACACCCTAGCTTAAATAGTGCAGAAGACATGAAGCCTAGGTTATTTTCCACATAAGAGCTTTTAAGGTTCTTCAATATCTTACAATTGTATTTCTGTAAAATTTAAACCCCCAGGAAGAAATGAGCTCAGCATAGTTTGCCGCCCTGCCCCTACCCGCAAGTTAATTCTCTTGGTAGCTTTGAATGATTGTCTCTTGAAGTAGATCACAAACCAGAACTTGCTTTTGTAATGCTTCTGTAATTGAATCAGGGTACATTACAACCCACTAGGAGGGTCACTCTTTCAATGAGAGTTATACAAGCAGATGGGATGGATTGTGCCATAAAATAAGATTATTAAGGGAGAATAAAATTAAGTGGTGGACTTACTTGGAAAGTTAGATTATAAATTAAAATAATAACTCCCAATAAGTAAAATGTGTGTTCGCTAAGAGAGTGATTTAGAATAAAGCTGAGAAACCCATGTCCTTCAAAATAGCAATTCTCAGGAATGATGCTCAGAATCAATTTAATTATTATGTGACATATAGATAATATTAGAAGAGATTAGCCCTGAGTGCTCCTTAGAAGGACAAATAACAAAGATGAAGTTGAAGTATTTTGGACATCAAATGAGAAGAGAGGATTCACTTGAGAAGGCCTTGATGCTGGGGAAGGTGGAGGGCAAAAGAAGAAGGGGACGGCTAAAGATGAGATGGCTAGATGGTATTGTAGACACAATGGGCACGGGGCTGTGTGGACTAAGGAGGATGGTGGAGGACAGAGGTGCCTGGAGAGCGATGGTCCATAGGGTTGCAAAGAGTCGGAATCGACTGTGCGACTGAACAACAACAACAATATAGATAATTGTGCAGAAGTTCAGTATGATTCCAGGGTAATCAATGCATTTTAGTTGGCTGACAGGGGCTACTACTTTTTGTAATGACTGCCCACATCACTTTGCTTTGATTTCTGCTATGTGTCATTGGCTATGTCCATATATTTTAACGGTTCTGCTGTTAAATATAGTGCTGCATCCACCTTCTCTCTTTGGTTCCCAGTGATTCTGGACTAAAATGATTGCCTCTCCTTCTCTCCAGATGCTATCCCTGGTGCCTGCTTATAAAAGTTTCGAAAGTCAGAATGATGTTGTTCTTTTGTGGCTTGATGTACTGGTGGTGGGAGGTGAAAAGAAAGCATTTTAACAACAGAGGTTACATCCCACAAGGGAATTAGTTTAGGAGAGTGGATGGGCAGATGGATGGGCAAAGAGGTATTGGCACTGAGACATTTGCTAGCAAAGCTGTGGCAGCAATATTTCCACCTCTGATGAGAAAAGAAGGGAGGGAGCAGGGCCACCCAATTTGTCACTTTACTTATTTGGTGAGGAAGAGGAAGCTTTAATGCCACATAGGCTCTTAAGAGGAAAACAAGAGAGATGTTTGCAAATATTTTATGTTGAGATAATAACAATCTTGCACGCTCTGGCACTGGGTATCAGTGGGAGGAGGCTTTTCAGCCTATTATGATTATTCTTTAACCGTGAATTTGTTTGGTAAAATCATTTTCCCACCTCTGGCATTTGTGGCAAGTCCTTGCCCCTTTTCTGTTTGTTTTATAATTTCCATTATTTCATAGATAGCCCATCTTTTTCTGACCCCCAGACCAAGCAACAATCATGGGGATTCTCGTCAAATGCTGAAGACTCCATTTTCTCTCCCCCCTCTGTAAGTGCAAATATTAACTATAACTGCAGATATCTTTTTTCAGCTTTAAATGCTTCTAGAATGATTTTATCATGCAAACTGCTAGTATGTGTGGAGAAAATCAAGGGGAGCAGTAATAATACTGCACTAATCTCTCCACATTTCCCCTGTGTTGTTTCTACCTCGTACTCTGCTAACTAAGAAGAAAAACTTAAAATTCCCTCAATAGCAAAAGAGAGTTAAATAATGGGGAATGGAAAGAGAAGCAGGAAGAGGAGCATGAAAAAAATCCCAGTCAAAAACAAGAGTGAGAGAGGAAGGAAGGAAGACTGTGGCCCTGAACATTTCCATTTGTAGTATCAATTTAGTGCTATATCACTTGTCAAAATGTTTTTAAATGGGAAGAAATCCATGGAGAAGATAGCGAAAGGGGTTGGTGGGAAGGTCAGTAAAGGTAAAGGTCACCCTTGTTCGAAAGTCAGTTGTATCCAACTCTAGGGTTCAGTGCTCATCTCTGTTTACAGCCAAAAAGCCAGCGCTGTCTGCATCTGAACACATTTCTGTGGACATGTGGCAGGCAGCCTCAACACCGGGGTGTACAGAAGAGGGCGGTGTTAATAGGATAATGATCCAGGTCAAAATTTTAGCAATTCAAAGGTATAGTGTGGGCTCTTGCAACAACACAATTAAATATTCCCATGTGAATGGCTAAAAAAAATTCAACTGTGGAAACTGCTGGATAAGCGGTGTAGAAAATATCCAATCCACCCGAACGAACCTGTGATATTTTGCAAAGTTTTACTCTCTTAGAGTTTTGTCCCATTCCTCACTCTAGCAAGGAGAAATTGTAGACTTATATACTGAGTAGGGATTTTGGGTTGAAGTAAAAAAAAATAAACAACTTTTCAGAGCTCTGGAATAGCAAAAACTCTGTTTCAGAAGTGTTTCTACAGGCCTATATTAAAATACCAACAGATCACTGTTTGCCAAAATAATTGCAAACCTCCCCCAACAAAACATGCATTAAATCAGACTGTAATAGAGGAAAGAAATTCAAAACTGAACAATTTCTGGCTAATGTCTAGTAGCAAGTGTAGTGTTGCCCCACAAGTTGGTACCTGATGTTGTTCTAGCCATATCTCAAGAATTAAAATTAACTGACCTTGGTACTTAAGGTACTTTTGGTTTAGAAATAACTAAATAAAATAGCAGAGTGAAGGTATCCAATTTCTTTTCCAGTTTCACCTCCAAAATATTTGTACAGGTTTAGCTTGATTAAAGTAGTTGTCTTTATAAATTGTTGCTAATCATATAGCTTTTCATTTTGTTTTGTTTTTACTTGAGCTGCACAAGTTTTATCAGATTTCAGTATCAGTGCCATTGCTTATATAAACCACATGTTGGTTGCTTTTTTAAAACACCGTTTGGGATCAAAGAATTCTCATTTTTTAAAAAAAAATTGCCTGTTTTAACTATTCTGCAGTAGTATCTATTGAATGTTGTTCACATTATCTGCAAAAGTATGAGAATTTTTACAATCTCTGAGGTGGGTAAGCCTTAGCTATCCACAAGTACAATAGACCCAATAATCTTTTTGTTCCAGTCAGAAGTAATTACCTTCCACTGCTTTCTTAGGAAAGTGTTTGGGGAATTGTTAACAGTGCAGTCTTTCAGACGTGGCATCTGTTCTTCTAATTATTAGTTTTTATCACTTCCTGTTATTTTGGACGTTATTGGTAATTACCAGGATTTGCATCCTGGCTTAACTCCTTGGGAATCCAACCGGTCTCTCCACCTCTCCACACTGGCACTCTTGTTTTGTTTTATAAATGAACTTTCCCTCTCTTCTTGCTGCTGTACTTACTTCAGGTCCATTGCTCAGTTAAGTAGATTTGCTTCCTTCACAACAGCCTAGGGGAGATGAAGATGTGTCAGTTCCTTGGGGAATGATGGAGGAGGAGATCCTTTATCCACCTGTCCACTCCTGAGAGAAGCTCTGCCAAACATGACTTGCTATCTACCTACAGTACATCTTCATCCTAAATTGAGACCCTTCGCTTAACCCAGTCTCTCTCTCCATCAACATGTGCCTGTCAGCAAGGAAATATAGCCAGCCATCTCTTTGCTGCTGCCTCCTGTAATTGCATCTACAGCTAGGCTAGGACGTAGGAACTGGAGGTCTGTAGCGATCAGAGGCTGCTCCAATATTCCTTTTTAGATGTCACGCACGCTCCCGACTGCAACCGTTCCTGTCACCTCCAGCTATCCAGACCTCAGCCTGCTGAGCGGATTCCACACCTTCCTTCCTTCTGAGAGTATGTGAATTGTAACTACGGTAGCGTGTTGAGCAGAGAGCTATGGTAAACCACTCAATAAATCCTTGTTGGTTATTTATTATTATTAAGTATAGCATCTGAAAAAGAAACAAAGACAGAATACAGAATAGAAACAAAGTTAGTTTTGGCTCCCTTCAGGCAGAGTCCCGGACAGGACTTGCTCCGTTAGATGTTTTATCTCTTCTCAGAGATTTGAGGCAAAGTCCTAGCGAAACTCTAGGTCTCGAGCTAGGAGCCCGATTTGAGAGCTCAAGGGGAGCTCATTAACTAGGAAAATAGCTCCTTCTTAGAGGTTTGGTCTAGATAAGAGGAACCTATGAAAGAAGGCCACTCCTATATCAGATAAGAGTTTCCAATCATAATTATCCTCTCACTAGATAAGAAAACCCAATCAGCTTAATCTACTGATAAGAGCTTTCCAATGAGAGTGTCTGACTCCTTCCCCTCCTAACGGTATAGGTGGAGTTTTATTCTATTGGTTAGAGACTGAGATAAGAATTAAGGACTTTTACAAGTGCTCCTGGCCCCAACCCTTGCCCTGTCCTTGACTCAAGGACAGAGGGTGTGTTCTATAGCTAAGCAGTTTGAGATGGAGTCAGAGACAAAATGAAAGCAGTTTGGTTCATCAAGATCATGACACCTGTAAGGAGCTATGAGATAATTGGGGTCCAATATAGCATGGGGGGACTGTGGTGGTCTAGTGGTTAAGATGCTGAACTTGGTGACTTGAAGATTGGCAAGTCAGCAGTTTGAGACCCGAGTACTGCACAAGGGAGTGAGCTCTCATCTCTCTCCCAGCTCCTGCCAAATTAGCAGTACGAAAGCAAGAAATTGCAAGTAGATAAATAGGTACCACTTCAGTGGGAAGGTAACAGCATTCTGTGACTGTTTAGTCATGCCTGCCACATGTCCATGGAAACGTCTGCAAACACAGATAGCACTGGTTCTTTGGCTATAAACAGAGATGAAGAGTGAACCCTAGAGTCAGATACGACTTGGTTTCGAGCAAGGGAGACCTTTACCTATTATAGCATGACACAGGGCGGACTCTCCACCAGCTGAACTTTCCTAAAATCTGCTTATTTTGCTAGAGTCCTAGCAGATGCCATCCATCCCATACAAACTCTGCCAGACTCTTGTATTACATTTCATAGCCAGGTGATTTCTAGCAGGAAAGCAGGGAAGGGAATGGGCAAGCACCAGACTGAGAATGGAGCCATGATTACTTGACAAACACCAAAACAAAGGTAGTTGAGGAGGGCAAAAAGCAACCCAAACATACTCTTCCTTCCTGTTCATTTTAAAGTTCACGTTTGAAGAAATCCTGCAAATCCTGTATATTCAGGGAACTTCTTGAAGAAATCAGCTTTTCTCAATAGCCGCCATGAGTCGGGTTTCCCTGAGTGGGCGGCATATGAATGTGATAAATAAATAAATAAATAGAGCTTTTCCACCATGTATAAATTCAAACCAAGTGGGGAAAATGTGTGTTCCCAAAATGGATCTTGGTTATTTTGTGACTCTGGTTCTTTCCCTAATACATATTTGTTTAATACAGTGGAACTCCTGATAACGTCCAGTCCTGATAATGTCAAAAATCCACATAACGTCGCGTTCATTATGCACCACGTGATGCTCTGGATAACGACATAAAAGGGCTAAAAACTGACGTTATACAGAACATTTCCATAGGAGATCCCGGATAACGACGGTTTTTGTACATTTTTGTGTATCTCGGAGCATCTCCCATAGGGACCGCATAAAGTACAAATCCGGTTAATGACCAGACTTTTGGAACCAAGTTTGGACATTTTCAGGAGTTCTACTGCATTTCCTAATATACACAGTATTCTTATGAGGTTGCTATAACCCTAAATTTAACATGATAAGAGGATGGCACAATGCCTTCCCCTTAAATACTGGGACTTTTCAGAGACTGTGATGAATCCAAAGTCTATACAGTAGTCTGTTTCTGGTTATAAGGTAAACAGTCATTGTATATGCAGTACAGTATAAGCCTTTTGACACTGCTTTACAAAGGCTAAACAACAGTGGTAAAGAATTTTTTTTAAAGGGCAGATTGTGAAGATGGGTTGTCAGGGTAGCATTTTCTCAGCAAATTTTGGAATACCAGGTGCAACGTCCTGTATTTTAGGAGAGTTTAAAACATTTCCAAGTGAAAAGTATGAATGAACGCACACACAAAACTTCTCAACAACCTATTTATCTTGGATTCTGTACTGTAAAAATTTTGCCAGTAGCAAATTCCAAAAGACCAAAACCACAGTTCTTATGCACTCTCATGTGGTCCCCATGACACACATACATGCACGTATACGATGGAAAAACATCCAGAAAGCCAGCATCAACATTATAAAAAGAACCCCCCAAAGCAGATTAGCACCTCCCTTATATGTATGAACACTAAGCTCTTATGCCTACGGCTTTCAAAATCTTAACCCGGCCAGGCACCAGTTTCAGCTCTTTAACAGTATGAAATGGTTTATGGTGGACTGCCTCTTCTTTGCTTTAAAGACATTTGAACCAGTTAAGTTGCTATGTTTATTCCAGAACCAAGTTGCAGAAGTTTAAGCTGTGCTGAACTAAGGGAATGTGTTCAGAACACAAAATGAAGAAGCAGCACCTCTCACATCAGATAACATTTAGAGTCAAGGCCATTCTTGCATGCTCCAAGGACTAAATTGATTTGTGACAACTGATGTGACATTGAAAAGTAGGCAGCATTTTCTAAACAACTGGGCAGTTGAATTAAAAAACAGTATTTTATAATTTCTATGTGTTTGTTTCTGATCTACCACTTTACCAAATTCTTTCCTTTTTTATTTTGCTCAGTCACCTATTTTTATTGCTTCTTCTATCCTTTAGCAGTGGCTTAATGGTTAAGACGCTGAACTTGATGACTGGAAGGTTGGCAGGTCAACAGTTCAAGACCTGAGTACTGCACAATGGAATGATCTCCCATCTCTGTCCTAGCTCCTGCCAATCCTAGCAGTTCAAAAGCGAGAAATTGCAAGTAGATAAATAGGTACCACATCGGTGGGGAGGTAAACAGCATCCTGTGCACTCTGATGTTTAGTCATGCCTGCCACATGTCCACGGAAACATTTGCAAACACTGACAGTGCTGGCTCTTTGGCTACAAACAGAGATGAGCACTGAACCCTAGAGTTGGCTACAACTGGCTTTCAATTAAAGGTGACCTTTACCTTTACTATCATTTGTGTTACAATTACAACAGGGTCTTTTCTGCCATGTCCTTCTAGTCATGGACTACTCAGTCCCTTTAGAATAGGAGGACCTTGAAAATTTGTCTTTTCACTGCAGCCTTTGTTTATGAATGAGACTACTTCAGATGATTTATTACAGTACTTCCCCCTCCACTTACCAAGAGAAGACTTTTCTTCATGCTTTACTGCCAAACTGGGATATATGTTACCAGTGATGATGGACCAGTGATGATGGTTCTGATGGTGTATGTATTAATATGTATAAACCAAATATGTGTGAAGCAATATGTGACTCTACCAACTGATGGCATACATTTCACAGAAGGTTATAGGGTTGGGTTCGATCCCGGTATGGGAACCAACCCTGAGAATGTTTTTTCAAGGTCACAAATAGACCCAGGATGGAAAAGATGCCCCTTATGCAAAATACACAGCAGACACTGTTCTCCACCTGTTGAGTCCGAGGCAAGAAGTATTCTAACCAGCAATGTCGGGTTAAACTTAGTGATTCTTTATTCAGCTCATACTTCAGACTGGGGACTATGTACAGGGGTGGCCTCTATATTTACAGTGATTTGACCATTACAAAACAAGATACATTTAGGCAGGCTTCTGGAGGTACAAACAAAGTTCAACTTCAACATTTAAACGTGCTGACATGTATTTAAATTTGGCGCCTTTTAGAATGGCGTGCTTTCTGCTCTTTATTTTCGGCGTGGTTTGACTTTTGAAAAGGAATAAACCTTTGGACACAAGAGCTAGTTTTTTTTTTTTTTTGGCAATCCAAAGTTCCCAAAGAAAATTAAATTCTGAGATTCTTAGCATCACTACAGCAATCATTAATGGATATGCACCTCTTACAATTATTAAGAGGCAATAAACATTGCATTCCTTTACATTTATTTAACATGAGTATATGGCTTAGCTAAATATTTCAAAAGCAAGGCTTCATATAAATGGCAAGCAAAATTATTTAAAAGTACTTATTGCTCACATTAATTGCCAAAAGCAAAATAACAGGAAAAATGATGTGAATACCATACAGTATATTAAAAGAAGACATTTCCAATACATCAATATGATGTATTTGTACTGAGGCTCTCTTAATTACCTGTTCAAGAACGAGTTAATATAGCTTCAAAGGAAAGCTAGATAGGAAAATACACAAACTTCTTACTGAATGATTCAAAAGGAAGCAGTTAACATTGAAAGTGAAAACATTTTGTCTCTTCCACTAAGACATAACAAATCTTTTGCACTTTCACTTAACTTTAAAGATATATTCATAACACATTTCAACTGGAGTGAAATACACTGATATTGTAAAGTACAGAAGAGAAATAAGCTGTAAAGCAATCAGGCAGAATTATACTTTTTGTTTAGCTGAGTCTGTTCTCAGTAGAGTATCTCAATCGCTTTGATAGGAACAAAGTGAAACCATAACAATTTGCGGGCAAGCATAATGCACTTACATTACCCTGCATGACCTTGTTTATCTTTCTGGCATGGCTTCCCAACAGTGTTTTGAAGTCTTCAAGCATAGTCATTGCGACCTGTGGTCCTGAATCTTGAGAAGGATTTCTATTTATACTTTGGAATGATGATGTAAATCACAGTTTATTTATTTATTTTTGCTTAGTGGTGCTTAGCTCACCTAGGCCTGACAAAAGCCTGGCCAGTGTAGCATTCACTGGTCAGCGAGGGTTTTCTTGCCTCTCCCCCATCTAATTTTTCTTTTTTTCTAACTGCATTGCTAAACAGCTGTTTTCTAGCCTCAAATTTCAAATATAGCTATACAATCTACAAAGCTTCACACATTACATTTAAAGCTTAAATGATATCATGTCTCCTTTTTATAAGGAGGTCAAATCTCGGTTTATTCTAATCTCTGGTTTATGCTAACTACTAGCTCTAACCAGACTTGAGCTGGGTAGAGCAACTGACTGACTCAGTATAAGTTTGGTGTTATGAAGGCTGCCTTTGGAATATCACCTTTTGTTAGGTGAATGGATTACTAAGTGTCCAAGATGATGGGATCAGAGAAAAGTAAAGGAGATATACTAAAGGAATATATTTTCCTGAATGAAGAAGTGGAGAATGAAGATTTGCATCTCCTGTTTCTGTTGGAGTTCAAAAGGTTATATCATCTAGGGAGTAGGGAGAAGAATTTGGAACTAGTTTGGGAAGTTCAAATTAGAAAGAAAGACGAACTCTTTGTTTTCAAAAGATTAAGCATGCTATAGCGCAAGATTTCTCCTTGGGACAGTGATTTGAGTATGATTAATTTGTTACCTATCATAATAATGGCTAACAGCTTCTATTAGGCTCTGTTTATAAAATTAAACAGATGTTGTAGAAGTACCATATGTCTCTTTTATTTTCTTACTGAAAGGAAATTACATTTTTGGGTTATTGTTCTACTCTTGGACATCTCAATACTCAGGAAAATGGTGAATGGTTACTGTATCCTTAATGGTATATGAGAAAAAGTGCTGTACTGTACAAGAATGGGATTGCTTGTCTGTACTAATTTATCTACTCAGACCACTAAACAGTTTAGTTTACCTGGGGTGGGTGATGGTAAGGAATAATTAGTTTCCTATACTTCACACAAATCTCTAGGATACCTCTTGAAATCTCAGTTCAGCAATGAAACCATTTGAAAACATTTAACAGTTCCCAAGGAACCATAACTGATGAATGTGTAAATCTGTTGTACTTCGTGGACTACTGAATCAATGGACTGTAACGGTTACTGTGGAGCATTGCAGCCTGTTAATGAATATCCACGGATGGCCAGACATACACATATAATATATGTTTGGATCATTCGTTAAAAGCCGAAGCTTTTCCAAAGTGCAAATCTGACCACAACATTGTGACAGGAGTAGTTACTAGGTACGAACAAACTAAAATATGCATAGTCAATCTAAGGCAGTGGTTAGTTTCTATACTGTGTTTATGCTACATTTCAAAGGCTTTCAATAGAAATCTAAACTATCCACAATAAAAAGATACCTAGTTTTTAAAGTAATTGTCCATATTTTTCATTTTCTCACAGTCATATGCCTGAATAGTTAAAAGGAAATTGTTGTGCATTTACAAAAAAACAAAAAGAAACCTTTCCAGATGAAGACTGATTTAATTGCCAGCATTAATGGTTGTTACATCTCAGCCATTAGGGCTGCACAAGAATTGCCCTTACATGTTATATATGATGCTTAGCCTACAATCAATTTCTGTATCACCTGTTTCTTTTGTTCTTCCCCCTACTGCCAAAATAAGGTCGTTTTCTACCTGCTGATTCGGAGATGTTCCCCTTTATATTGAAGAACAGAGTATAACGACAAACAGTGCGTTCTTCTCTCGTGTCCTGATCAGACTCTGGACTGCCAAAATGAAGCGACTTTCTTTGCTTTATCGTTGCCCAAATGCAAGTCCACATGTCTCTGGCAGCAATCAGCAGACCAGCAAAAGGGCCAGACTCTGTGTCATTCCACATTCACACCATGTGTTGTTGTCCACCAGCAGTTCCCACTTGAGCATGCTGGTCTTGCATTTAGGGACTTGAACCCTCAGTCTATTCAGGGTCCTCCAGGTGACTTAGGTGAGAATGAGATCTTCAGCTATATCCACCTTTAATGATGTTCCTTCCCCAGTGAGCTCCTTCCCTCATCTTCTAATTTGGTTTTGCTCTTGTGTACTCTCAAGAATGGTTGTTTTTGCTCTTCCTGTATCTGAGCCGGCAGACTTGAGGCTCATATCTGTTCAGAGGGTTTCCAGGATCATTCTCTTGTTTAATTCTCTGAGCATCTGCTGTTACTTCTCTTCTGATCTTAGGTGGAGCAATACCAACAAGGGGGTATAGCTTCTCAACTGGTGTAGGTTTAAGGCATCCTGTCGTTATCCGCATGGCTTCATTAACAGCAATGTAAACATCTTTTGCGTATGTGGATGTGTTCCATACTGGAGCAGCATACTCTACTGCAGAGACACTCAGGGCCAATGCTGATGTGCGCAGTGTGGATGGTTGAGTTCTCCATTTATAGTTTGTGAGTTTCCCATTTATAGTTTGTGAGTTTCCTGACGCTGACACCCGCCGAGGCTCTGTGCTCCTCCTCCCGGTCTGGAAAACTGGGAGGAGTTGAGCATTTGAGACAGCCCCGGCAGGGGAATAAAAGAACCTGCCTGACCACCGCCTCCTGCGAAGCCCGCTGAGGCTCTGTGTTCCTCCTCCTGGTCTGGCAAACCAGGAGGAGTGGAGCATTTGTGACGGCCCCTGCGGGGGAATAAAAGGACCTGCCCAGCCATCACCTCCTGCTGCTGATGCCTGCCGAGGCTCTGTGCTCCTCCTCCCGGTCTGGCAAACCGGGAGGAGTGGAGCATTTGCGACGGCCCCTGCGGGGAAATAAAAGGACCTGCCCGGTCACCACCTCCCAATGCTGCCAACACCACCCACTGAGGCTCTGTGCTCCTCCTCCTGGTCTGGCAAACCAGGAGGAGTGGAGCACTTGCGACGGGCCCTGTAGGGGAATAAAAGGATCTGCCCGGCCACTGCCTCCTGCCGCCGAGGCGCAGAGCTTCTTCTTTTTTCCCGGTCTGGCGAGACTGTTGAGTCCTGGCTGGCATCTGTAGGGACTGCAGTGATGCAATTTTGTCATGGGACTGTGTCATTGTGTTGTTTTTGTAGTAGACTTCCTGTATATTGTATTATTGAATATTTATTATGTGATATTCTGTGTCATGTTGCTTGTTAGTTTCAATTTTTTGGATATTGTAAGATGCTGTCTTTTGTAAATGTGTTTTATTGTTGAACCTATATTTTGTATGTGTTGTGATCTGTAACTGTATTTTTAATTGCCTGTGAACTGCCTTGAGTCGCCCATTGGGATTGAGTAGGTGGTATACAAATAAAATTTACAGTTACAATTACAAATTTACAATTACAAGGTTGTTCTTTGTACTAACTTTGGCTTTGGTATTCAGGCAGTGTTACTTAAAAGAGAGTGTCTGGTCAAGCATCACACCGAGGTATTTTGGTGTTGAACAGTACTGTAATCGGTTCCCATGCCATGTAGCATTCAACTTAATCTTTTCCTCTCGGTTTCAGTGTGTAAGGTGGGAGGAAAAGAAGACAGAAGTCTCAGTACAATCAATTCAGTGATCCAACTTATCTAACAAAAGATTATATATTGTTTCCAAAGTATGCACACCTACTCAGCAGTTCTTTTTAGACTAGGGAGGAAAGGGCTTGGCCACTTCAGATCAAAGTCAGTAACATGATTACGGAGACCCGCAGCAAAGGGATGGTTTTGGACCACCTCCTAACAGTAGTATCTACCTCATCCCCAGTCTACTCTGTCCTTACAGTTTATATTAACCATGTTTAGTTGGGAGGATTTCTATCTGTTTGTTTATGCATTATATTTATGTCATTATGTACACAATCATGAATGACTTTCTGATTGGTAGAGCAGTATATAGTAAAACCTCGGATAACAACCGTATTGCATAACACTAAAATCAGATAACGACCTGATATTTTTTTGGGGAAATTGCATTGGATAACACTAGAATCCTATGGGATGCATCTAAAGCCTGTGCCAGTTACAATGCATCACTATGGAGTTTTAACGTTATCCAATGCGTCCCATAGGATTTAGTGTTATCCGATGCACTAAAAATCGGATAACACTAAGACTTGGAACCAAGTTTTAGCGTTATCCGAGGTATTACTGTACAAACAAACAAACTGCTTTTAAGACAGCCTCCATCTTAGATTTGTGTTAGTTATTTTGGTGGTTAAGTAACTTTGGAGTCTTGTGAAGGAAATGCACACATCCACATGCTACAATGGTCCAGGATTAATCTTTTGGAAAATTGCATGCAAATCTGTATGTATGTCACTATATATAAGTATAGTAAAACCTCGCATAAAGAGTGCCTCACTTAGAGACTAACTCGCTTAAAGAGCAGAATTTTCTCTGCTAAACAACTAAAAACCAACCCCCCCCCCAGCCAGAAGTCACGATTGGTCACTTACAATGGCAGCGACAGTGTTTTGCTTAAAGAACAACTCATTTAAAGAAGAATCCCGTGGAACACATTGTGCTCTTTAAGAGAGATGCCACTGTATCTATTTGGTGTGTATGTAGAAATGATATTGAGGCAGGTTTAAAGTTGGGCTTTCTTAGGGCAGCTTAAGGCCCCAACAGCTGCTTAAGTGTACCTGCAGATCTCCGAATATTGGAGATCATCATGGTGATCAGCCATGAAGACTATCCTGAAAATATAATGCAGTGGCCTTTCATCTGCCTTCCGCATCACAGCATGACCCCCGTACCACTAATCCAGTTCTGTGAGTCACTTTCTGGCCCTGAGCCCTTTTGGCACGCAAAGTCCTCTTAAGACCTGGCTGTGCCGGCGGGTCTGGGACCCATCCTGCGGTACGACCCAGGTTCGCTGGCTAGTCTAGCTGCCCAAGATTATAGTTTTTGCTGGAGCTGTCTGATTTTTTAAAACTGTTTTTAATGCATTTTGTATGGTTTTAGCTGTTTAGCATTTTTACTGTTTTATTTTGTTTTAAGGGGTTGGGGTGGTTTTTTGGGCTGTTTTTTTAAAATGCTTTTTATGATTGTATGTTATATATATAACATACATATACATACATATACATATATATAACATATATATATATACTAGCAGATTTTGCCCGGCGGTGCCGGGCTTTTTAAAATTGTGTTGGATAGTAAAGGTTTTTTTTCTTGAACAAATGGTGCCGGGCTGTTTTAAATGGTGTTGAAAGGTTTTTTGAATTTGTGGCTTTGAGGCGCTGTGTCCGCCTGCAGCAGACTTGCGCTCCCAGTGTATTGTTTATTTTTATTTTTTGTGCGCCGGCTTCCTCAGTGCCGGGCTCTTTAAAATGGTTTTGGAAGGGTTTTGTTTTATTTTTATGCAAATGAGGGTAGTTTTTAATTGTGGGTTGTTGTTTTTTTTTTTTTTACGCATGGGCTGTTAGAAACTGTGATTTTTTATTTTATCTATTTAGATGCTTTTTTGTGGGGTTTTTGGTGAAAACTTATTTCTTTTTTTGTGTGATTAGTGTGAATATTTTTGAATGATTTGATAACTTATTTCAGTAATTTGGGAAGTATTTATTATTTTGAATATTGTTGAATGTTTTTTCTCTTGTGGCCTCTGGGTGGGGCTGGTGAGCTTTTCTTGTATTCTACTATTTTTCTCTACCGTCCTCTGGGTGTTGCTTCTTCTTCCGGTAAGTATTCTCTTTCTTTTCTCAGTTTAGTTTCGGTCGTCATGGAGTGAAGATGTCTCCTGGTAAGCTCTCTGGTTTTATTTTTTGGGGGGGGGGTTGTTTTGGGTTTGGGGGGGGTCTGTGTGTTTTTTCTTTTTTGATGTTTTTGTGTTTCCTTTTTGTATATTTTTGGTTTTGAGTATTTTTGACTGTTTTGGGATGTTTTTGTCTTTACTTTTTCTGTTTTTATTTTGGTTTTGATTGTGTTGTTTTGTTTTGGGAGTGGTGGTTTTTCCGTGGGCCGGCCTTGGTAGCTGGCCCATGGAAAGGAAAGGAAAGGGCGGGGGTGGTGGTGTCTTTCTTTTCCGCGGGCCAGGCTCGATGCCTGGCCCGTGGAAAGGAAAGGTAGGGGCGGGGGGTGTCTTTCTTTTCCGCATGTGTGTGTGTGTGTGTGTGTGTTGTTAGCCACTCTGGGTGATGCATGCGCCAGAAGAGCGGGATATAAATGTGTGTAAATAAATAAATAAAATAAAATTGGCCCCAGGGCACTTTTAATGAAGCTGCTGCCCTCCATCAAGATGGATTCATTCAAATGGTATTTAATCCACTTGGGAACCATCCCCCTTCCCTGTGGACTTTAGGCCTCATGGTTGTCAGGTTAGTTAACTGCCACCTGACACTCGGTGTTGAGTCGCTGGTAGTATGGCCAACTCTACTACCATAGCAGGATAACCTGGCCAGACTGGTACATCCTGCTTTCAATAACAGATTCTGGTTTAAGTGAGTATCATTGGCCACTTTCAAAGCTAAAACCTTGCCAAAGATCCAAGGCCCCACATCAAAACCTTCCTGGTGCATCTCCTCTTCTTTTTGTCCTTGCTACTGGCTCACTCACCTTCTCTAATTTGGAAATAATGTCATCCTTTGTTTTTCCAGGAAGGCAGAAAGTGGCAAGAGTAAAGAATCACAAGCAGTTTCCTTCACTTGCTTGCACAGACTTACACAGCTACCACTTCCTTTGCTCCATTAAAGTAATTACTGAGTCTGGGACAAGGATTGAAGGTGGATGGGAATCTCAAGTGTAGGAACAGGCCTGAGAAGTTTTGGGTAACAGGAAAGTAAAACAAACATAGAGACAGAAACAGTCAGAGAGTGGGAAAATATACTCTAAAATACTGTAAAAATCAACAAATTGTGCCTTACATTTATCCCCCCCCCTTGTTGAATAAAATCAGTTAAACAGTAATTTCTGATAGTCTGGGGTTTAGTTATCAACCTCAAAGCAAAGTATTCACACTGAACCTGTGGCATAAAGTTTCCCTCTTCCGTTCATTATTTTAGTCAAATACATAAAAGAAATGAAAAATTACACTGGAACAAACAAGAATTTGTAAAGCATTACTATTTAATTAATAAGTCCATCTCCTTATCCTGTTACTGCTTAATTTTGCAAGAAAACTGAACATTTCACCTCATTTTTACCAGTCTTGATGATATTCAGTTGATGCTTTTAAGGTTTCAGAAAACAAGAACACACATGACTTCCCCAGAGCTTTTATTAGTTAAAATCAACTATGTAAAGTTAGGCTGGTGAAGTATTTTTAAACCATTTATGCCACATTTCCTGGCATGGATCCTGTTCCACTAATGGGGTCCACCGTGACTGCAACAAATAGTGCCGGAATGCCTTCTATGTATTGTGGGGTTAAGAATTGTTCTCATTATTTGTGCTGGTCATTAAAAGCAGTTAAAGTATGGCACACATTTGATTATTCAGATATAATCAGCCTCTGTTTCAGATTCTCCTCAGAGGTGTAACTTACCTGAACTGCTAAAAAGGGAACACCTGTTTATACATCAATGCCACTGCAGTTTCTCAATGAACAGCATTCCCGGAGCTGTTATACACATTATGCCAAAAAATTTTTAAACCACATGTTTACTTTAGCACTGAATAAATACTTCTGGACCATGACAAAAATTAGATTTTTTTTAAAAAAAACTAAAGTTAATTAGACTGTAAGTAAGAAAATATGTTCATAAGAAACATAGGTAGGCTTTAATGGAAAGCAAAGAGTTATATTTGTTAACATTAAAGGGGATGTGAAAGAATCTAAGGGGAAGGAACTGTCTCCAAATTAATATTTTTTCCAGTCTGATGATGCTAAAAGGAATTATTTAGGCCATAATTATGACTAGAATGGCCATATTGGTATTTTCAACTAATCAGGCTTGGTAATTTTATTTTCCATTGCATCATTCTCATTATAAACCACTTTCTGCCTCAGGCTTTTAAGCTACAGAATATACATTGTTTGCTTAATCACATTTTGGTCACTGACGTTCTTAGGACTCTTTCAAAACTACTCCAGAATCTTTCTCTGGAAACCCAGTTCCTTGTGTTAGTTTGGTCTTTGTGGTAAACTAGTAGAGTCAGCACACTTTTAAAAGTATGGTGTGACCAACAGAGGCATTCTTCAAAAAGAGTATTACTGATCCTAGAATGCTGCAGGGAATTCCCTCTCCCACCCCCGGTAAGGAACGGAGCTGCATAATGCCAGTAGTATAGTGTATTAGTATAATTTTCATGTATCACTGAAATGCAGGATATCTGTTGGTATGAATTAAAATAAGAAATAAAGATAGGATTTGAGATGGGGGTAGAGGGTAACACTCCCTCATCTCTGCTCCCATGTATAGATCTGTAGTTGATACCTGTTGTCAAGTTGTCTCTGACTTACGGCCACTCTATGAATGAGGGATCTCCCAAATGTCCTCTCCTCAATAACCCTGCCGAGCTCGTGATGTCCCTCAAGGAGTCGATTCGTTCATATGTATGGTTTTCCTTTCCTGCTACTTTCTAATTTTCCAGCATTATTGTCTTTTCCAAGGAGGCTTGCCTTCTCATGATGTGTCCAAAGTAGGACAGTTCCAGTTTTATGTTGTCCAAATCTTTGTGTTGTCCAAATGCTTGAGGCATGACCATTTGTGGCCTGAGTAATTGCCATGCCCCCCCCCCAATTTTGAGGGAAGACCTACCCTGTTTTTCTTGGACCATAAACTGTTTATGACTTGGGCACAGATGTTGTTTTATTTCTGGATTATAACAGAAGGAGCATTTGACTTGAAAAAAGACATAGCTAAGAGTCGCCTTACCATACCAGAACTACCACAGTAAAACTGCCTCCTGGTTTTGTACCCTATCTTTCTTACCAGTTTCTTCAGAAACAAGCCCATAGTTTCTGAGTCATGAGAATACTTGTGTCAGTCTGGCCAGGTTATCCTGCTATGGTAATAGAGCAGACCATATTGTCAGTGACTCAACACCGAGTGTCAGGCGGCAGTTAACTAATCTGACAACTCTGAGCACTAATGACCTTGGGTGCTGAAGTCCACAGGGAAGAGTGATGATCCCCAAGTAGATTAAACACCAGTTGAATCCATCTTGAAGGAGGGCAGCAGCTTCATCAATACTGGCCTGGGGCAGATGAGGACTTTGTGTGCCAAAAGGGCTCAGGACCAGAAAGTGACTTGTGGAAGTGGATCTGTGGTACGGGTGCCACGCTCCGATGCGGAAGGCAGATGAAAAGCCACTGCATTATATTCTCAGGTCAGTCTTCATGATCACCATGATGATCGCCTATATTCAGATACGGCAGATTTGAAGAGGCAGAAGAGAATGTGTCCTAGTGCCTCTTTATTCCTTCTCTCTGAATGAAGATTGGTGCTTTATGAATCATGGATAGAAATCATCGTGTGCATCGCTTTCTCTATGGTGGGTTCCTCCAATATTGGGGTGCATTATTGTTTGTTAATGGTACATAGTACCTGTTATGTATGTTAACTGTGTTTTCTGACAGGAGCGGAATGTATCTTTTCTCATGTATCTATTCTTATGCAAATAAGTGGATTGAAAAATGTGCACACTCTATTAGCCAATGGGCTTGTTGTATTATTGTTATTGTTACTGTTTATAGTGTATATAAATCCGAGTTTTGCCCCATCCAAACTGTGTTCAAACCCCACTAATAAAGAGCTGAATTTCACTACTTCATTCGTCTGCTTCTTCATTCTTTGAACACTAAAGTACCCTTTTCAACAGTTCCAGCATCCTCATCTGTAAAACAATGAATGCTGGATACACACAGAAGTACTCAACTGTCCCCTGGTATACTTTTAAGCCCACATGGTGATCTTACTGCGCAATTACAGATGAGACTTTTGTCATAGCATCGCAATGCTTCATTCACTGATAGATGGAGGTGTTACATTCTACTTTACTTTTTTTATAAAAAAAAGCCCCCTCCCTTTCTCATCCTTTTCTTTATCCTGGAAAATCCAGTAAGAAGAAAAGGTAGAATTTAGAGAGCATCTTTAAACATCCTCCGGGTTACAACTACAGGCTTTGACAGCACTCAGTTGATGCACAGCTTTGACGATTAGACTCTGCCATTCTAGAGTGGGAAGAATTTAGTAATATTTAGGATATATGATACTCTTATCCATGTAGTACCTCATCTGCCTCTTCAAATCTTTCCTTTAAAAAAACCCCATACAACACTTACTAATGGACCCTGTTTCCACATCACTGTTGCCTTTCATTCTATTTTGACAGCTGTTCCTGAACAAAAAAGGCAAAGATGACAAATAATTCAGACACAGGTATGTACTACTTAACAGAGATACAAGGGTCATTGCAACAAGGAGACCTGGTGGTGCAGTGGTTAAATTGCTTGACTGAATCCTGACCAGGACTCAAGTTTGACTCAGCCATTTGTGGGAAGGCATCTGTTTTCTGTCTGGCTGTCTCTGACACATTGTGTAAACAAAGACCTCTTTGCTTACTGAGAGACAACGCTTGCTTTTGGGCATGCGTAGAATAGTGAAAAAGAATTCTCCTTTTTTCTCCTTATTTGGGTTCTGACATTCTGATTGATTATGTAGGTTAAGTTTCGTTTCTGAGATACTCTGCTTGAATAAAGAGAAGCGATTAGTATCCTTTGTAAAGCCAAAGACTGCAGTCGTGTTTTCTGTCTCTCTCTGTTCTTTCCTTACTCTGAGCCTAATGAAGCTGGACTTCGTGGACTCTTAAGTTTCTATCTTAAAAGATCTGATGATATAAACTGCTGCTTCATGAGACTGATTGAGAAGAGATCTTTACATGAATCAGATTTCTACAAGTGGCGCTCCGTGGGAGGCTTTGAACTACAATGAGAGAGCCTTCTTTGAATTCTGCTTCAGCAATTAGCACCTAATTATCACCTCATCGACCGGGACAAGGTCTCATTCACCTACGACCAGGCAAAAGGTCCGACCGGGAAGGTCATAAATCAAGCGCTTGAGAAATAAAACAGGGTGAGTGAAAATAGGGTGTGTGCTAACTTCGCAAATGCATGAACTTTGTAAAGATATCTCAGATCTTTTGCATATGAATGGGCGAAAGGCTGATGAGAAGGAGATACAAAAGCTAGTCAAAGCTATAGGGAAAATCAGTCCTTGGGTTAAATTTGATGAATGCTTGGACTTAAAACAGTGGAAACAGATTGGGAGAGAAATGCAGAAGCATAATGGAAATTCTGTATCAGTGCTATTTACATGGGAGGAAGTCAGAGACTGCCTTCAAAGACTCACTCCAAAGAATATTCTGTTGTCTCAGGGGCTTGCTGGCCCCCTCCCAAAGCTTTTGCCACCAGACAAGGGAGGGGCTATGGCAACTGCCCCTCCATCATATGAGCAACAACAGCATAAGCCCCCTGATGGGGGTGGAGGTGGAAATGGAGATGGGACATTATATCCTGCCTTGCAGCAATCAAGCACTTTTACCCCTACAAAAGACCTGTTCTCTGCTGCAATACTGCCTGCTGAGTCTAAAAAACAACTAGTGCCAGCTGATGGGGAACAAATGGTGGGGACCTCATCACAGATTGAAGCTGTTAATGCATGCAGAGTGGCAGGAAGCAAGGAGTGTGTTTCAAAGAGCAGCATAGGAGATCTCAGCCCCCCCCCCCCCCGTGAAGCAACCCTCATCACAAAAGCAGGAGAAGCTGAGTAGTAAACTTGATACCTCACGTTTGGGCAGGAAGATCCTACAGAAGTGGAAGGATGGCCCAAAGGAGGAATGCACAAAACCCAAGACCAGAAAGGGGTGCAAGTACAAACTAACAGATGCAGTTTGTCATAAGGTTGAGAATCAGATGCTGCAAATGAAAGAAATCCAGAGGAAGAGGGGGGTGAATCCTGCCTGTATGGACAGCAGGCTGTTGCAAAAATACAAGGAGGGAGAAGACATACAGTTTTTGGCTGATTTTGAACTGCCCAACCCTCAAACAAAGAGATCCAGAGTGAGCTGTTCCAAATTTCAAGCATCAGGATTGCAGGGAAAGCAACTTGGACTTCCCTGTGATTTTCTTCTGTGTGAAATTACTTGCAACTTCTGGAGAATTTGTTCTTTGTGCCTTCACACCTCATCGGCCTGCCTTAATGCAGATGGGTGTGGCTGGAGCATGAAGGAATGTGTGTTTGCCTGAAAAGCTGAAAAGGGGGGTCTGGGTGTCTTGTGAATTCAGTGAGAGTTAATTTATGGCTTAATTTCAACTTGCCATGCCAAGAACTGTGCTGGAGAGAAGATAGTGTTTGTTTAAGTGTTTAAGAAGAAAGCTTAATCAACATTTGGACTTTTAATTTGGACATTTTAATTGGACTAAAAGGAAAAAAGTTTGTGTGGACTGTAAAGAAGAATTGGCTTTGTTTGCATTTTAAAACCTGAAAACCTTTTTTAAGCAACCTGCTCATGCTATGAGTGTGAAATGCTCTAATGAGATTTGTACTGTATTTGAGTTACCATGCTATGCTGATTTTAAGTTATTGAATGCTTCTTTCATTTACACCAGTGGGAGAAGAAAAAATTTAATGCCTTACTCATGTACTTGGGGAGTGATAAATGCTTTCTAGAATGCAACAGAAACCTCCTTCATGTAAGGAAGAAGAGAACTGTTCATGTTTTGTTCATGCTTAAATGTTTGCTTATTCTCTTGCAGGAGAAAGACCTGTCTTTGCTTATGTTATGTTTTGCATACTGCATATCTCAAGGTACCTCCAGAAGTACATGGAAGAGTTTTCAGTACCATACACATGTAAATGGGTTTGCGATATTGCATTTGTGTTATATGTCACTCATGTTTCATATCTAGTTACATGGTACTAGTAATAACAGGGCATGCTCCTGTTTCTTAGGGGAGTGTCTTCCTAAGCCATTGGTCATTTATTGGCAACAAGGGAATCCTGAGTGGAAGGATTCCTGCTCGAGCGATCCGCCCATGGAGAGGGAAGAAGGTTACTCAGCTCCAGGATGGTGGTTCACCAGTAGACTAAATTTGCTGACATTTGTTCTTTTCTTTCTTACTGTGCTTCCAGCTGTGAGAACAATGACTCATGGGGGCAACCCCAACTTCTGGCTTCGTCATGCTAACTATATGTTTGAGGTTCATGGTAAGAATGCAACGTTATACTATGAGCATCCACTGGCAGTGTCTCAAATGGCCTTTCTTCCGGCATTGTTCAACACGCCTGAGTTGGTTATTGGACATTTGCAACATGTTGATAGGTCTACGCTCTTCTCTAATCCTCCAGAACAATTTAACAACACCCGCTGGCGAAGCATGACATTCAAGAAATACACTAAAGGACTTTGTTTCTGTTGTCATAGTTCTGGAGTCTGGAATAGTAAATGGAAGTACTGGACTCAAGCACAAAGGGTTTTGAGGAATATAGGCAATTATACGGGTTGTGATGATTATTTTTGGTTATGGGGTAGTTATAACAGTTCTTATAAGCTTAATTATACCTTGTTTAACACTACTATTGAAGATATATATGATGTGTTTCCTATGTTTACTCCTGATTATTCTGCTATAGATAGTGGTTCAATTTGCAATGGATGGCAAATCAAGGATCCTAACATGTGGTTCTTTTTTAATGGAGTTGCCACGAATTTCCATCCAGGACAATATCAATGTGCAGCATTGGGTTATTTTATCTGAATAATACTATTGAGAAAGAACTTCAGAATTTACAGGAGAGCATTACTAACAATGTACGCACTGATGTTAATCTCTTTGATTGGGTGACTTCTTGGTTGCCTGATTTATCTGTCCTTAGACTAGTTTTCTTTTATGGGTTCATTATTATTATCTGCCTTATATCTTTGTGTTTTTGCATTAATTGTATTCCTAACCTTATTTCTATGTGTAATGCATGTCCACTGCGTAGAAGGGAGACATCGAGTTTTGCACGACGGCAATTGTACTCAATGAGGTATCATCCTCCGGAACAGGGTACCAGGAGTCAAGAGGGGTACGATGTCCAGGAGGACAGTGATGATGTATATGGAGGAGTAGTTATGGAGTATGATGACATGCAGGGGTATGATTAGCCGTCCCTCTCTCAAATTTAAATGAAAAAGGAGGACATGTGGGAAGGCATCTGTTTTCTGTCTGGCTGTCTCTGACACATTGTGTAAACAAAGACCTCTTTGCTTACTGAGAGACAACGCTTGCTTTTGGGCATGCGTAGAATAGTGAAAAAGAATTCTCCTTTTTTCTCCTTATTTGGGTTCTGACATTCTGATTGATTATGTAGGTTAAGTTTCGTTTCTGAGATACTCTGCTTGAATAAAGAGAAGCGATTAGTATCCTTTGTAAAGCCAAAGACTGCAGTCGTATTTTCTGTCTCTCTCTGTTCTTTCCTTACTCTGAGCCTAATGAAGCTGGACTTCGTGGACTCTTAAGTTTCTATCTTAAAAGATCTGATGATATAAACTGCTGCTTCATGAGACTGATTGAGAAGAGATCTTTACATGAATCAGATTTCTACAGCCATTCATCCTTCAGAGGTCATCAAAATGCTAATTAACTTGTGAACCAGCCAGAGAGTGCATTGATATTGCTATTGTAATTGCAAGAATTACAAGTTACACTTGTCCCCCATTGTTCACTCACAACAGTCAGTCTTAAATTTAAGGTCATTAAGAATGGGGTCAACACATTGATAAACTTTTAACATTAGAATTAATACCTACTGTCCAGAATCCTATTAATTAACAGCAAATAATCTCAACAGTAAATTGCAACAAGATGACATTTTGTGTTTTGCACAATTCACTGGTGAGAGTTATGTCAACTGAGTTACATCAGTGCAAATTCATATCTGTCTATTCATTCACGTTCAGGGTATATACAGTAATTTTAAAAAGGAAAATGCTGGAATGAGAGAGAGAGAGAGAGAGAGAGAGAGAAACAATAATTTAATGCAACATTTGTGTGGAAAACAACAACAAAAACCTCCTCATTCATTCTAATATTAATAGATTGAAACACTCTCAATTCTCATCCTTTACTTCGTTTTCTGTTGAAAGATGCCAGTGACATTTTCCCCTTGTGCATGTATTGAATACCTATTCCAAGTGTCAACATTATACTCCCAAAAGGGTGGCCAAGGCTATGTAGCTACCATTACTAAATTCCCTCCTCTTTTAAAGAATTACTTGTGAAATTTTATCCTTATTCAGAACAAGTTAGTTTGAGATACCTCCTAAAGGTTGTTTATTTTAAGCTCTTTCTCTCTCACACCGCTTTTAATTCCATCCTCAATATTAATAATGTCAAGTTTGGCAGTACAGGTGCCCACAGGTGCCCGGGCACCGGTCGCGGAAATTTCTCCAGGCCATGCCCACTTGGCTGGCCACGCCCACCTCCCCACCCCAGGGCATGGTGTAGGGAGGCCAAGTGGGTGTGGACCACAGTTAGCCATTCCCATGGTGGAGGTAGTAATTTTTTTTTGCAGCGCATCACTGACTGTATGTATAACATATCTAGAACAGGTGGTCTCACATTCAATGAATGATGTCTGTTTGTCATACATTACAGTAATACCTCATACAAAGTCTGCTTCGTACAACATCGAATTCATACAACATCGCCTAATTTCTTGAAAAAAGTTGCCTCATACAAAGTTGCTGCGACTTTGTATGAGGCATTGGGGTTTTTCCCAGGTTGCATTGTGCCTGGGCAGTATAAAAGGCAGGACACATGCGCGCATTGCTCTTGTGGGTTTTGCACGAGACGAAGAGTGTTTAGAAGTGGTTTTCAGTGTGATTTTAGATTTTTTTCTGTCAGAATTTTTAGAAGCATTCCTGGGATTTTTGCAGCATTTCTCAGGTTCTTGGACAATCAGGGTTGGTTGACATGTTTTTGTAATGTATTTAGCCTTTCGACAATTATTTCTTAAAGTTCTGTCAGTTTTCTGTTTCCTTGACTTTGCCCTGAAGTCTGTGCTGTTACAGTACAATGTATCTCTGTGGAAACGATGTTGTACGAGGCATCGCAGCAAGGATTTGGATGTTGTATGAGGCATCGCGGCTAGGATTTTGCATGCCTCATACAAAGTCCAAATCCGTATAAAGTCCAAACTTGTGGAACCAAGTTTGGACGTTGTATGAGGTATCACTTTCAAATCTTGGATTGTAAACACTGGCATAATTTGAAAGTCTGATTATGGAAACATGTATATCTGAGGAAATTTTGTTGTGTGAGGTAAAACAGACGGAGCATTCCCTACCCCCTTAATCAGAAGGAATGTGAATTGCCCTTTGACATATAGTTCAACCCCTAATTTAGAGAATGGAATTTGACTGTATACAGTTGACAATTAAAAACCTTCTCTTTTGTGTCAGCCGGCTTTGTTGTGCTACACTCAGGGGACAGGAGGGAAAACAGATTGAAAATGTTGACTGTTGGTTGTGCCTTCCCAGGTTGAAAATTCAGCTACACACTTAGGATTCCTCCAACCAGGTGAATTTAGATATATAAGCTGGGATGTCAAAGGTTGCTCAGAAACAGGTAATAGAACATTAAAATATACAGTAAAATCCCGACTTACAAATGCCTCGAGTTACATAAAATTTGACTTAATGTAAAAGGTAAAGGTTTCCCTTGCTCGAAAGCCAGTCGTATCCGACTCTAGGGTGCAGTGCTCATCTCTGTTTCTAAGCCGAAGAGCCAGCGCTGTCTGCTTCTGCAGACGTTTCCGTGGTCATGTGGCAGGCATGACTAGACACGGAACGCTGTTACCTTCCCACCGAAGTGGTCCCTATTTATCTACTTGCAATTTCTTGCTTTCGAACTGCTAGGTTGGCAGGAGCTGGGATGAAGACGGGAGCTCATTTCCGTCCTGCAGTACTCGGGAATCGAACTGCTGACCTTCCGCTTCCCAGTCAGCGTCTTAGCGACTTGAGCCACTGCAGTTCCCTTAATGATTTTGTGCTAAAACCATGGCCCGATTTACATGATTTCCTATGGGTTTGCTTCGAGTTACAAAAGATTCATTTCCCTATGGGTTTGCTTTGAGTTACATAAAAATTCATTTCCCTATGGGTTCGCTTCGATTTACATAAAAATTTCATTTCCCTATGGGTTTGCTTTGAATTACGTAATAAATTTTTTTTCCTATGGGTTTGCTTCGAGTTACATAAAAAAACGATTTAACCAAAAGCCTATGGAATGGACTTTTTTTTGTAAGTAGGGGTTTTACTGTATAGAATAGATAAATGACATGCAGAAGTGTGAAAAGATGATTGCCTATTCTGGGGTTTGTGGTCTATGATTTAGTCACCACTAGAGGCAGAGAAAGAGGTTCCCCAAAGCTAATCAATTTTTCTCAACCATTTATATGACATAAAATGAAAATGTATTTTATCACTGATTAAATAAGCTTAGTGTAGCTTTATACAACTTGGGAGCCAATGTCTGAAAAGAGAATTTACCATCCTTTCATACCTTTCCAGAACTGATAGATAAGAATTTTTAAGTTTCAGATGAGTAGTCATATTACTCTGCTCCAACACAGAAGTCAGAACGTTCTCCCTAAAAAGGTCTATTGTAATTTAAAAACATTTTTTCTTTAAAATGCCCCATGAGCCTACTATATAATTGATAGGTATTACGTTTATCCTTTACATGTTACAACAAGTAACAGGTGGGGTATACAAAGAGAGCTTCATCGAAGAATGTGGTGTTTTTGTACCACAATCGGGCGTACCCTGGTAATGGCAACCTTGTGTTGCCGGCTAATATTTCTCACACTGGGTCAGGCGAAGGGAACTGAAGAATGAACTTGCCAAGGGGTGCCTTCATTTTGGCAGTTTCACATCTGGCTTAGACATGGAAGAAGAAGAACCAAACATAGGTTGGTAGTTTGGGGCATTAATTGCTACGTAAGCCAATGGTTACCTCCAGCTGAAGTCTGCTTATTGCAGACTTAGAGGGTTTCTGTTAAAGTCTGCAGATAAGAATGGATGCTCCACATGATGTCTTCCACCAACACCTTACTCTGTGCTCAAGCGTTTACTACTTGTTTGATATTATTTGTTCAGCTACTGTCTGTCTCTGTGTGTGCACAGAATGCGGATACATTCCAAGCCTAGTGTTATCTATTTATCTACCTGCAATTTCTTGCTTTCGAACTGCTAGGTTGGCAGGAGTTGGGACAGACAGGCACTCATTCCATCAGGCGGCACTCGAGTCTCAAACTGCTGACCTGCTGATGAAGGTCGTCAAGTTCAGGTTCTTAACCACTAAGCCACTGCAGTCCCTTATATATGTATTAGCACACATTATTAAAATTTCCTGCAAAATAGTTATTAATTGAAAAGGTGACCAAG
This sequence comes from Bradypodion pumilum, assembly GCA_035047305.1. Lineage (NCBI taxonomy): Eukaryota > Metazoa > Chordata > Lepidosauria > Squamata > Chamaeleonidae > Bradypodion > Bradypodion pumilum. The sequence continues at coordinate 101,503,781 of JAWDJD010000002.1, read as the reverse complement.
TGTTTTTCCTGTTAGGTTTCTGACTATTTTTTTTTAAAAGATAGAACTTTTTAAAATAAACATTCCACAAACAACCAAATACGTAAGCAATAAGTTATAATATTCTTTATTCATGTTAGAATTTCTATCAGTGTTTGAGCATTAATGTTTAGAGAGTCTGTACAAATTTCCACTCGTTATTTTATCATTGAGAACCACACTAGATCACAAAATGGTAAACCTAAAACAGTTCAGAATTACATGAAATATCCACACTCTCTTTAACACTGTTCACTTTTCTTTGCTTGCAAATGGGATTTATAATGAAAAGTGTTCACTATATTTATGTCTCAGCAATGTTCCAAACATAAATGGCATCATCATTACATATAAACTCTTTAAAAATATAATTTTGTCAAAAGAATTGAGGACTACTATGTACACTACAAAAATAAATTTTCATATAAATAAATTATATGGCATATTTTTATCTTTGTAACTGAAACACAACCCATTCCTGCTATAAACAGACAATGAGACCCAGTCTGAATATTTTTTCCTTTTAATTCCATGCTCTAAAAGCTACAAAATGAGTTCTTAGTGTAAATGTTATATACTCTCTTCCTATTTAACATTAGTAAGCGTTCTATACAAATAAAAAATTCTATTAAAAAGTAAAAACAGCTGTAATAGTGTTTCCAATAGAAATAAAATCCCTGCATTGTGTTTTGTTATAAACTGGCATGACACAAATACTGTAAGAAAACATATGTATGATACAAAAATATAAATATCAACAATTAATGTTTTTAAACAAAAACAAAGAAAACCAGCCAGCCACTGAGATCTTTCGCCAATGTGACAAAAAGGAGAAATAGTCTACTACACTATGCACTCAGGAACAGGCAATCCACAAAATGGGAAGAAATCTCTTTGATCCCTCCCCCCCCCTCTCTATCACACACACACAAACACACACACACAAGAAGACGAAGGAGATACTGAAATCAAAGCTCTTTCTACTTTCCATATTTTTTTTTGTTTTAAAACAATAACAGAAGAGTGAGTGACCGATAGACCTCAAAGAAATACCAGTGGGAGATCATACTGACCTCTGATGTGCCAAAGCTCGGCAGTGGAAGGGACTTTTCAATTTGTACCACACAGTTCTACTTCAGAACTTTATTTTATTTTTAAAGATATATTCTCACATCCCTCGCTAGGTGAGAGCCTTGTTGAGCGGACTAACTAGGCAGTATTGCCCGTCATTTGTCAATTATGTTAGGCTGAGACTAAGAGTCAACAAAGCGTCTTCCGTTGGATCCCTTGGGCAAGGAGAAAGTGGAAGGCACATGTCATGGTCAGCTGACCCCAGCAGGTGACGTGATATCAAAATTGCTAAAATACCACATGCAGATGGACCGGATTTCCCAGGTTCATTTGCATGTGTGGAATGTCAACATGGAGATGTCTACCATTACACAGAATCCTCACTGAATAACAACTCCAAGGTATCCAAGGTAGGTATTCTCACATCACTAAACTGCTAGCCAGGCCTGAAGTCTCTTGGATTTACATGTAACAGTAAAAGCAACAACATTTTATATAACTTATTACTTCTAAACATAATGAGGGCATAATCATGGTTCCTTTGAAAGTAACACGACTGATGAAATTATTTTCTTCTCCATGCAGAGAAATTCCTTTTATTCATTAGTTTCGGTGTATTAAGGGGCTCTTTTTAGGGGATTTTTTTTAAAAAAATTGGGCTCATTTTCTTACTCTTAGTTGGACACCCACCCCGGAACAAAAAAATAATAATCAGAAAGCAGCAGATAATGTAACAAATAAATTAACAAGTTACTTTAAAAAGACAACAATAATGAAGAAATTGCCTTTAAACATTCCCATTACCATTGAGGACTGGCAATTTTAAAGAAAATTGTCAAACAATTATGTCAGAAAGAAAACTACCAGTAAATTGAATTCTGCCAACTTACTAACAGGTAGCTCATGTACCATTAAAACAATGGTGTACCTTCCTGCTTTGTTTGAATATTTATATTAGATATATATAGAGAAATGTCTCATATCCAAGGGTTTTACAAGTCAAGCAGAAAAGAGTGTATTGCATCAGATATTTTAACAACAGGTTAACAGGGACATATGAAGATCTGCACACAAAAACTGATCCTGGTAGAAATGAATGTTCAAATAATGTGAACTGGAAAGTAACTGTTGATATGATCACTTCATACATGGGCCTCCAGTTTATAACTGGCTGATCGAATTGGTTTCCTACTCTAACAATAATGTCTGATAATCACAAAAGACTGGCAAAGAAGATTGATATTAATGGGACTTACAGAATGGTATCAATGTTTCATTTGGTGGGAATATCTGATAGACTAGAGCAGCGTTTCCCAACAGACTGAGTTTCTGGAGGCCTAGGTTTGAATCCTCACTCATCCCTGGAAACTCATTATGGAACTGATAAAACCACACCTTAAAATATATGATTTACCTTGAAAGCCTTATTAGAGCTGCTATAAGTTAGTTATAACTTGGCAGCACATAACATCATCTGATAGACTGCACATTTGCAAGAAATACCACCAAATCATTCCACTCAGTTATATGTGTGGTTGCAGTAAACTGATGTGCATGAAAAAAAGTCAATGAGTAATTTCTCTGTTACCTATACATGCAAAGCTGTGACTAATAAGTTTGACATCTAGGACTCTGCCTTATTGGCTACGCTTCAGTCATGTAAGAGTGGTCTATGTAAGTAGAGGATGGAAGAATGGAAACACTCGGGCCATATTGGTTCTGCACTGAGTTTTGTGCTTCCTTCTGTCCAGATAGGAATGCATGGAAATGGGCAAATTTGTACCCTTTCAACAGCAAAATTTTGCACTCTCTAAAATCAGCATCCTTGGTCAAAGCTCTACTTGCCCACCCTTAAGTTATTCTTAGGCATCCCCTATAGCAGTGAACCTTGGCACTCCAGCTGTTCTTGGACTTCAATTACCAGAAGCCCAAGTCAGCACTCCTGCTGATCAGGGCTTCTGGGAATTTAAGTTCAAGAACAGCTGGAGTGCCAAGGTTCGCCATCACTGCCCTATAGAAGAAACATTTTACATGCCTTCCTAGAGAGATGCACCACCCCAGAGAAAATCAAGAGTACACCTTTTACATAAGAGTTTTAGCAACTGCTGTTCATTTCCAGTAATATTCTTATTAATTTCTTAAAAGATCTGTTGCTAGTTTGCATACAGCTGCATTTATGGAAGTCCCACTAATTTCACTAACAGTTAATTCATAAGTAAAAACATGCAGTACTGTAGCATTGGTGGGATTTTAAGTCCAAAAATATTCCTGCATTAGATACAGTCTTCATAAACTATGAAGAGTTTTTGTATTACAGTAAAACTCCGACTTACAAATACCCCGGGTTACATAAAATTTGACTTACATAATGATTTTGTGCTAAAACCATGTCCTGATTTACACAATTTCCTATGGGTTTGCCTAGAGTTACATAAAGATTCATTTCCCTATGGGTTTGCTTCGATTTACATACAAATTTCATTTCCCTATGGGTTTGCTTTGATTTACGTAAAAAAAAATTTTCCTATGGGTTTGCTTCGATTTACATAAAAAACCGATATAAGCAAAAGCCTACGGAACGGACTTTTTTTTTGTAAGTAGGGGTTTTACTGTAGTGTTGTCCAAGTGCATGGACTTGTACAGCAACATTCATTTTAGTGGGTCATGTCTTGGAAGTTCATTATAATCTGTGTTCTACAAAATCATTAATGACCAGAAATACACACATCACAAAAACAGAATCCACACACAGCTATGCCTGCTTTGCTTACCAAGGTTAACACACTGCTCTTCATAAATGCTCATTAAAAATCAGAAAAAGGAAGAAAAAAATACCACGCATAGCGTGTTTGAAATAGGAATATTTCATACTACCACAGGGTTGTGATATGGAAATTTTCTTTTAAAAATATTTTAACATAACACACATACAGTACAACATTCACACACATAGATGAACTTTTTTTTAAAAAAAAACCCAACCCTAATACATTAGCAATATTTGCATAGAATTATACACGTAAATTATACAATATTTAAGCAGCAACAACATATGCTGAATTTTAAGACTAGATTAAGCTTAGTTGTGGCACGGAGATCAATGTACAGTAAGTACAGAGCACAAACGATAGTCCCCACTCCATTAAACAGGAGTTAAACCAACTCCAGATTAACTACTTTACATGGTTTCTCTTGTATATTACACATGTGTACATCTTTTAAATATTTATAGAAATATTTCACAAAATAATACAATAGGTTACAGTAACAGCGAACTATTGTCCTGATGCAGCATTGTCCTTTTCCATAACTTCAAGCAGTTTCTCTCCAAGCAGTTCTGGAAAGAGGTTTCCCATCTTTGGCCTCTTCTTTGCTTCAGTTATTTTCCTGTACAAATAGAGACAAAAAAAAAAAAAAAAAAGAGGAGTCTCACTGTTCACCTAAAGTTCAGCAAAGATAAATAAATCACCTCAACCCCAAGTCATCTGACAAGTCCTGCAATTAAGAGCCATAAGGCTCTATGTTCTTTCTCTGGCAATGTCAGTGGCTTCTGAAGGCAAATGGGTTAAACAGGATTTCTGAATGCCTGGATAATTCTTAACATTTTAAAAATCCAGGTCTCTAACATTATGCACCTTACCCAAGGTCCCAGCCACAACTGATAAGATGTAGGTCATACTTTTCTCAAGTTAGCACCAACAGAGATCAATGTGCAATAAACACAGAGCACAAACAACAGTCCCTCCTCTCTTAAACAAGAATTAAATAAATTCTAGATTAAACTAGATTACGCAGTAATCTTAGAACTTCTTTTGAATTGGAGGCCTGAATTTTCCTGTTTGTACTACTCAGAAAGAGAATAATTAAGAGTCCGCACACCTACTATAAGGTAAGTCCATGATGGCGAACCTTGGCACTCCAGATGTTCTTGGACTTCAATTTCCAGAAGCCCAAGCACCCTGTGAATCCACATGAATGGGTTCACTGCAATTCATCCACCATGCGCTGCTCTCGTCGCTCCCGTATGGGCGCGTTTTACTTCCACTTCTGGGAGCGACGAGGGCAGCACAGGCCGGATGAATCGCAGTAAACCCATTTGTGTGGATTCACAGGGTGCTTGGGCTTCTGGGAATTGAAGTCCAAGAACATCTGGAGTGCCAAGGTTTGCCATTACAGAGGTCATACCTTAAACCAGTGGTTCCAATGTGGGGCACATGCTTCACAGAGGGACTTCGATTCCTAAAAGCCTAAACCAGTACATTGGCTGATCAGTGCTTTGGGGAATTGATTTAGCCTTATTTCTGAGGATTACAGATCTTCAGAAAATAGTCATAAATAAATGGTCAAGGATAAAATTAGATCAAGAACATAGAAATTACATGGATGAAAGAATAACCTCTAAAGAAATTACTGATGTTATAGATAAGTTAAGGGTGGGTAAAACCCCTGGTGAAGACGGTTTGTCTGTGGAATTTTATAAGGATTTCAAGGAAGTTTTGATACCAAGGATTGAAAGGGTATTTAATTATGTAATGGATGGAGGTATAGTACCGGCATCATGGTAAAATTTTAATAAGGCAAAAATTGATATGTGGGGAGATTTAATTACGTGAAAAACTGGGAGACGAATCACTAATATTTCTAGGCAAAGAAATAGTTAAAATTAATACTGCGAATAAAATGTTAAAGACACTCTTTAGAACATGGACACTATTGAAAAACAAATTATCCCCAGGGTTATCACCAATTTTGGAGTTAAGGGATTTAAAATCATTCCCACTACTTTTAGACCATAGGACTGAAGAAATAATGAAAAGATATAAAGTAACTTTACTAAAGGAATGCTTAGCTGTTTGTGAGGATAAGGAAAAAATGTCAGAAATTTGTAAACAGTTGAAACTAAATTGGCTTCAAGTTGCCACACTGAATAGTTGGAATAAAAAATACAGGGAAGAAATAGGCTTAGACAGGGACATGACAAAATTTGAGGAGTTGGTATATACGTTAAGAAATGGCCAAACAGAAATTAAAGGATTAGTTAAAAACATAAGAACAGCCTTGCTGGAACAGGCCACAGCCCATCCAGTCCAGCATTCTGACTCACACAGTGGCTCACCATTTCCTTCAGGGTATTCCCAAGGAGGTGCCTTCACCTGCTTAGGATTCCCTGGAAATGGCATTGAGAGATATCCTGCCTATCTCTCCAACCCCGAGGTTGTCCTTAAGTATCCATAATTATAGCCATTGATACACTTGTCCTCCATGAACTTGTCTAATCCTTTCTTAAAGCTGTCAAGACTGACAGCTGTCACCACTTCTTCTGGCAGGGAGTTCCATAGACCAGTAATCCTCTGGGTGAAAAAGTACTTTCTCTTATTTGTTTGAGAACTAGTACCCAAAAGTTGCATCGAGTGTCCCCTAGTTCTAGTGTTGTGCGATAGGGAAAACAGTTTTTCCTTATCTACTTTGTCCACACCGTGCATTATTTTATAAACTTCAATCAGGTCACCTCTTAGACGCCGTCGTTCAAGAGTGAAAAGGCCCAACCGTTGCAGCCTCAGATGGTAAGGAAGGTGTTCCAGTCCCCTAATCATTCTGGTTGCCCTCTGTACTTTCTCCAACTCCATAATATCCTTCTGGAGGTATGGCGACCAGAACTGTACACAGTATTCCAGATGGGGCCTCACCATAGATTTATAAAGAGGCAAAATGACACTTGCTAACTTATTTTCTATACCCTTCCTAATGATTCCTAACATTGAGTTTGCTTTTTTCACTGCTGAGGCACACTGGGCTAACATCTTCATTGAGCTGTCCACCAGGACACCAAGGTCCCTTTCCTGGTTTGTCGCAGAGAGTTCAGACCCCATCAGTTTATAAATGTAATTGGGGTTTTTTGCCCCAACATGCATCACTCTGCACTTACTAATGTTGAAGCTCATTTGCCACTGTTTTGCCCACTCCCCCAGTGTCAAGAGATCCCTCTGGAGCTCCTCACAATCTCTCACATTTTTCACTACCCTGTATAATTTAGTGTCATCAACAAATTTGGCTACCTTGCTTTTTACTCCTACCTCTATATCATTTATGAAGAGGTTGAAAAGCAGGGATCCCAGTACTGAACCTTAGGGGACCCCACTCTTTATTTCCCTCCACTTGGAGAAGTGTCCATTTAGTGCTACCCTCTGTTTCCTGTCCCTTAGCCAGTTGCTGATCCAGGACAAGACCTGTCCCTTTATTCCATGACTGGTAAGTTTATTCAAGAGCCTTTGGTGTGGGACCTTGTCAAAAGCCTTCTGAAAGTCCAGATAAACAATGTCAACTGGATCCCCCTTATCCACATGCTTGTTGACACTCTCAAAAAATTCCAACAGATTAGTGAGGCATGATTTGCCCTTGTAAAAGCCATGTTGGCTCTCCTTTAGGCCTTCTCTTCTATGTGCCTATTAATTCTATCTTTTAGGATGGTTTCCATCACTTTACCTGGGACACATGTCAAACTGACAGGTCGGTAATTTCCTGGATCACCCCTGGATCCTTTTTTGAAAATTGGTGTTACATTCACTACCTTCCAGTCATCAGGCACAAAGCCTGATTTGAGGGAAATATTATATATTTTGGCTAGGAGATCAGCAATTTCATCTTTAAGTTCCCTGAGAACTCGTGGATGGATGCCATCTGGTCCTGGTGATTTGTTAGTGTTTAGCTTAACAAGACATGCAAGGACCTCCTCCCTGGTTATTTCTATCTTGCTTAATTCTTCGGTTTCCCTCCCTACGAAGATAGGCTCTGTTTTGGGCATGTGGTCTCTGTCTTCTTCAGTGAATACTGAAGCAAAGAATTCATTGAGTCTCTCTGCTATCTCTGTTTCCTCTTTAATAACCCCTTGCCTTCCATTGTCATCTAATGGTCCAATGGCCTTCCTAGTTGGGTTCTTACTTCTAATGTACTTGAAGAAGTCTTTGTTATTTCTCTGAGTATTTTTAGCTATACGCTCCTCAAAGTCTTGCTTTGCTTTCCTGATTGTTGCCTTGCATTTGTTCTGCCAGAATTTATGTTTCTGCCTGCTGTCCTCATTTGGACAAGCCTTCCATCTTCTAAATGAGCTTTTCTTGCTCTTGATCACTTCCCGAACAGCTCCTGTAAGCCACATCGGAGTCCTCTTGGACCTGGCAGTGCCCTTTTTCCTTTTGGGTATGCATTCCAATTGGGCCTCTGTTATTGTTTTTGTAAACAGCCTCCATGCCTCTTGGAGTGTTTGGACTCTCTCAATTTTCCCTTTCAGCTTCTTTTTTACTAGTTTCCTCATCTTTGGGAAATTTCCTTTTTGAAAATTTAAGGTCTCTGTGTTAGATTTTATCAGTGACTTGCAGTCTATGATCAAGTTAAACATAATTGAGTTGTGGTCACTGTTCCCTATTGGATCAGTCACATTAACATCTTGCACCAGATCCTGAGTATTACTCAGGATCAAATCAAAGATTTTTGTACCTCTAGTTGGGTCTTCAACCATCTGTCCCAGGGAACAATCATTTAGCATATCTAGGAACTTTATCTCTTTATCATGTGCTGAACGATTTAGTTAGATAATTTAGTTAGTAAATTATATAAAGTATTGGATGATTCTAACAAATCCCAAAAAGCATTAAGAGGAATATGGGAACAAGATCTAAATGTTAAAATCACAGATGAATGTTGGAATAGAAAGTGGAAAAGAAGAATCATGAAAACGTTATCAGTAAGGATTAAGGAGCAAAATCACAAGTTATTATGGAAATGGTATATGACCCCTGTGCGATTACATTTAATTGACAAGACAAAATTAAGTATATGTTGGAGGTGTAAGGAGGATATAGGAACGTACGAGCATATGTGGTGGGGGTGTAAGAAGTTGAAGCCATTCTGGACGAGTGTAGAGTATGAAATTGGGAAAATTTTGAATGTAAAGGTTAAATTGGATGCAATTATAGTACTACTAACGGATGTTGATAAGGTGGATTGTAGTAAAAGGGAATTAATGGCAGTCATGTTATCAGGTGCCAGACACTGTATAGCGCGGCAATGGAAGAATGATGTTACTCCAAAAATTGACGAATGGTACAATGAGTTATGGACTATTGCTTTAAACGATAAGCTTACCTGGGAACTAAATTTAAGAAAAGGACTAATAAAAGAAAATAAATTTCAGGACACGTGGAGATGTTTCATAGACTATATACTGTATAAGGATCAAGGTCAGAAGCCAATGACGGATCAGCATTCCTTTTGGAAAGGAATCATATAAGAATTAAGTAACTCTGTCCCATATGGCAATGTAAATAGCACATGGTGAATGTCCTGCATTAAGTTGATGTGTTTGTTTTTGTTACTATGTAATTTGTAGATTTAAATAAAATTTATAAAAAAAAATTAAAAAAAGAAAAAAGAAAATGGCCATGATTTTTAATTCCTGTAGGTGAAAATAAGCAGTGCTTTCGGGGGTACACAGAAGGAGCTTCCTAATCTTTCTCACACTAGGTCGGGCAAAAGGAGCTACGGAATGAATTCACCAAAGGGTGGCTTCATTTTGGCATATCAGAGAATTCAAAAAAGACAAAGATGTTCTGGCACCTCAAAGACTACCTCCCGTATTTAAATGTGAGCTGTCGTGGATCAAATCCACTTCATCAGACATAAGAGTAAAACCTCATGGCATCAATTTATACACAGGTACAGAGGCAAACAACGGCTGACCAGCCTAACAGAAAAGTAACATTGTAGCTGTTTACATTTTGCCAGCTTCACATCTGGCTAAGACATGGAAGTAGCAGCAGCCGTGCTTCCCAAAGGAAAGGCTTACCTTAATCTGAGCAACCACCACGAGTTCTTTCTTCACATTCAACATCTTGCAGTTCTATTACTTCTACTTTTGAGTTCCTCTTCTCACACCGGACATTAAAAGGCACATGAGGGTCCTCAAACTGTCCCCGGTCCGTTTCGTGGTATCCCTCATAGGATGAAAAGCCTCCTCCACGAGTACTATGACTGTGCACGGCAGGGTGAACAGCAACAGTCACTGATGCTGAGGCAGTCACAGTAGTGATAGGCTGGCCATATGGTGGTGGCACTGAGGCACCTGTGGCAGTGAAGGCTGCGTTTCTGGTACTCTGAGAACGAGTCCTCTGGCCAGAGCAGTCCCTATTACTAGGGCAGGAATGCCCATCAGTACAAGTTTCAAAAGCATCCCTGCGTGGCCGATAAGGGGGTGGCTGGAGTCCCTCCCTTTGTTCTCTTTTCAGTTTCTTATTTTGATGCCATGTTTTCTGGGAACCAGAGTCTTGATTTGCCTGTGATCTTGGACTTGGCTGATGATACCTTGCTTCTGGCTGAACCAACTGGAAATGAAAGATCACCAATATATCCCAATTAGAACATGAAATATTGCACTTACTTCATGAGCTTGGTTTCCATGGTATATCAACAAAGCATATATTCTTAGGACACAGAATGTGAGAAGTATGAGTCAAGGTAAACTGGAAATTGTCAGAACCCTCAATGCAGTCTTTAAGCAACTGGCATGTAGAGACAAAGAGAACTATTATACTAACCAGTGCAAGGAAATAGAAGAGAACCAAAAAAAAAAAAAAAAACAAGAGATCTCTTCTAGAACATCTGAGAAATCAAATGGAAATTTAAGCCTTGGCTAGGAATGTTGTGTGACCAACAAGGAAGCATGCTATCTGCCTAGGAGAAAATAAAAAGAAGGTGGAAACAGTAAACTGAAGACCTATGCAAAAAAGATAAAAGGATGACAGACTCATTTGAAGATGAATCCTGTGATGAAAAACATACAGTTTTAGAAAGTGAAGTGAAAACTGTTCTGAAAGTATAGGAATAAAATAAATCACTATGGGTAAATGAAATACAACTAGAACTATTTCAAGCCACAGAGAATGAATCTGTCACAATTCTAAAAATGAATATGTCAACAAATTTGGAAAACAAAACAATGGCCTGCAGACTGACAATACTCAATATACTGTATATTCCAGTCCCCAAGAAAAGGGATGCACAGGAGTGCAATAACTATAGGGCATTGCTTCAATTTCTCATGTAAATAAGGGGATGCTCAAGGTGCTGCAATAAATACTCTACCTTATATGGAACAAGAAATGACTAATGTTCAAGCTGAATTTTGAAAAGGAAAAGACACCTGAAATCATATTACAAGTTTCTGTTGATACTGGAGCACACTGAAGAATTTCAGAAGATCAGCTTGTGCCTTTGATTCTGTTGATCATGAGAAACTATGGGTGCTTGTGAAAGAAATGGGGATGCCTCAACACTTGATTGTCCTGGTGTAACCTATATTGTGGACAAAAACCTACAGTCAGGTCAAAATATGGAGAGACAGAGCAGTTTCTTATAGCCAAAAGTGTCAGACAATGATACATTTAATCCCTTTATCTATTCACGCTTCATGCAGAACATATTATATGGAAAGCTGGCCTATATTCAGATGAAGGAGTGAAAATTGGAAGAAGAAATGATCAATAATTTACGATGAAACCATCTCACTGGCCAAAAGCCGCAATGACTTGCAACAACTTTTAATGAAAGTGAACTAATCGTCAAAGCAGGACTGCAGATGAACATTAAGAACTACATGCCTTTAAAGTCAGCAATGGAGAAACTGAGATAGTGAAAGATATTGTATACCTTGGTTCAATCGTCAATCCAAATGTTGACTGCAGCCAAGAAACCAGAAGACAAGTGAGAATGGGAACGGTAGCAATGAAGGGATTGGAAAAGATCATCAAGCATAAAGATGTGTCACTGGAGACCAAGACCATCCTCACTATTGTGTTTCCGATCACCATGTATGGCTATGAAAGCTGGACAGTAAAGAAAGCTGACAGGAAAAAATTGATTCATTTGCAATATGGTGCTAGAGGAGAGCTTTACGGATACCCTGGACTGCCAGAAAGACACATAAGTGGATCTTAGAACAAGTCAGGCCTGAACTGTCTCTGGAAGCATAAATGACGAATTTGAGGCTATCCTACTTTGGGCATAGCATGAGAAAGCAAGACTCTCTGGAAAAGACAATAATGCTGGGAGTGGTGGAAGGCAACAGAAAAAGAGGAAAACCAAACATGATATGGATGGATTCCTTGAGGGAAACCACAGGCTTGGGTTTGCAGGAGCTGAGCAGGGCTGTTGAGGACAAGACATTTTGGAGATCTCTCATTCATAGGGTCACCATGGGTCATAGATGACTTGACAACAAGTGAATTCTTATCTGTGTGTAAACATTCTGACTGCATTATAGGAGAGATTCATTTGTAATCTCATCACACAACTCTTTCTGACAGCAATTATAAACAAGAAAAAAATATACCATCAAAATAGAACACAAGTATTGTATGTTTGCATCTGTGTGTCCACAAACTTCTCAGTGTGTAAATATATATAAGTGCATCCTAAATACAAGTTATTTTTCAAAGTGAGCGGAAAGCATTGTTTCAAGTAAACCTCTATTTAAATCAGGGGTTCCCAACCTAAGGCCTGTGGGCTGAATCCGGCCCATGACGCTATTTCATGTGGCCACTCACCCCTCCAAGGGCATTCAAGAAACAAAATGGCCACCCCCTTTGAAGCTGTTGGGACAAAATGGCCACCCCACATCATGCAGGCAGGGCAAAATGGCAATCCGGTCCTCAAAGCTGACTGAGAGAGAGTGATCCAGCCCCCGGCTTGAAAAGGTTGGGAACCCCTGATTTAAATACTGACGATCTTTGGCAGAAATGATAGCTCAGCTAGGATATTCGTAAGATGATTTCTTCAAGTTGTAAGAATCTTGGTGGGTTTTTTTTTTATGTCTGCAGAAAGAGCAACAGTACAGCAGCCACATAAATCCAACAACCACAGCAAACTTTTTTTAAAAGGTCTTTTGTTGTTCCTTTTGTAAGAACTCTATTTGTTTGCATTTCATCCCAGATTCAGCACTGGAGGACAGTGGATGGAAAAGGATCCTTTGATTGCTCCAAACTCTTACTTAACACAGTACAGAGATGGGAGAGGTTTATTTTTTGGACTGCAGCTGCCATAATACCCTAAATAGCATGACCTGCAGTCCAAAACATATCTTCTATCTTTTGGGGCAAGAATGTCAATTCTTTATTTGTTTCAGAATTGTTTCCCAAACTATGTTCTGTGGAACACCGGTGGACTTCAATTCCCAGAAGCCTCAGTCAGTACGCTGGCTGATCAGTAGTTTGGGGAATTGACTTAGGCTTCTAGGAATTGAAGTCTAAGAACCAAAGATTGGGAAACACTGATGAGAAACACTTAGTATGAAAAAACTAATGAAAGTCAGGGTTTATGTCATCCTATTTTTAAGGACACTTTATTTTCCATGATTTATTATTTCAGCAAGGCTACTTAGTAGGGATGAAGGAAATCTGACAAATTCTAATCTTGCCATGCTAAACAGAAGCAGTATCACCAAAGTTAATCATTAGTCCCCTACAGCTAGTGAAAGGTTGCCTAAATTCTACATTTAATTTAATATTTCAATTTGTTTGCTGCCCACTCAGGGGGAACCCTAACCCACATTAAAAAATCCCACCCACACCGAGAGGGAGAAAGAAGATACATTTCATGTGATCCTGAAGGTTAATAGCAGTGGTGGTGAATCTATGGCACGCGCAGCCCTCTCTGTGGGCACCTGTGCAGTCACGCTAGCACAGAGTTTGTCCCGCCGCTCTGCCCAGTAGCCCAATGGGAGTGCTTCCTCCCTCCCTCCCCTCAGCACAGAGTTCATCCTACCCTTCTGCCCAGCAGCCCAATCAGAGTGCTTTTTCCCTCCCACCAGCACAGTGTTCATCCCCCTTTCCCAGCAGCCCAATGGGAGTGTTTCCTTCCTCCCCTATTGCTGTGTTGGCACTTTGCAATAAATAAGTGGGTTTTGGGTTGTAGTTTGGGTACCCGGTCTCTAAAAAGTTCGCCATCACTGGTTTATAGCTCCTAGGGCAGTGATGGTGGATCTTTTAGTGACCGAGTGCCCAAACAGGGGAGTCTGTGCTGGGGGGAGGGAGAAAGTGCTCCCATTGGGCTGCCGGGCAGGTCGAGCTCTGTACTGGGGGGGGGGGGAGGAGGAAGCACTCCCATTGGGCTGCTGGGAAGAGTGTTGGAGCAAACTGTGCTGGGGGAGTGAGGAAGTGCTCCCATTGGGCTGCTGGGCAGACTGAACTCTGCTGGTGTGACGGCGCGTGTGCCAACAGAGGGCTCGGAATACCATGTATGGCGTGTTTGTCATAGGTTCGCCATCACTATCCCAGAGGCTATTTACAGGCCTAATATTTCTGGTTATCCCTAATCTAAAGGAATAACTAGAAACAGAAAAAGGTAGCAAATGGATTACTTACAATTGATCTGGCAAATACTGGATTTTCAGTCGCTTCGACAATAACTTGGCGGACAGGGATGCCGGTTCTTTGCATGGCTTCGTACTGATGGAGCTCATCACTGATCCCTGATACTGTGGTCTGAGAACTGTACTCAGAATCGGAAGAATCTGACCCATTTGGACCATGACTTGGAGGTACGGCAAATCTCACCATTCCTGGGGGAGGCTCAGCAGAAGGAGTTGGTAACCTACTCCGTCCATCAACTGGCGAAATCTAAGAACAACAGTTTAATACCTCTTAAGGGATATCCATTTAAAAAAAATTCAAGACTGTTTTTCAGGATTTAGAGAAACATATACTTCTACACTGAAGAACCACAAGAAAGCTGCATTAAAAAAAAGAAAAGAAAAACAAAGAAAGAAAAAGAGCTAACACGAAACAGCGGTGGGGGTTATACAAAGACGGCAGCCAGTGATCTGCCAGGGAGAGCGCCTCCTGACGAATTGCTGGCTGCCGCCTTTGCATTTCCCCCTGAACTGTTTCGAAGGTTGTTTCGTGTCAACCTTCGAAACAGTTGAGGGGGAAGTGCAAACGCGGCAGCCAGCGATCCGTCAGAAGAGGCACTCTCCCTGCTGGATCGCTGGCTGCCTCCTTTGTATTACCCCCACCGCTGTTTCGAGAGCTAACACGAAACAGCGGAGGGGGTAATACAAAGGCAGCAGCCAGTGATCCAGCAGGGAGAGCGCCTCCCCTGACGAATTGCTGGCTGCCGCCTTTGCATTTCCCCCTCAGGTAACGCGGCAGGGGTGGCAGGCAGACCGTTCCCTCAGCCCGGGCTCTGTCTGCCTCGGTAAGGCAGGGCCCTGGGCTGGGCTGTTTTGGGCATGCATCAGCCGTTTTTTATTTACATGCGCACCTGCTGTCTCGCCTCCTCCGCGCTCGCGTCCTCGTGCCTGATTGGCTGAGGGGTGGCACAGCGCGGAGGACACTGGGAAGCGCAGGTTTTTTTTGTTCGGGTTCGTTTGCCCCACTCTCGGCTTCCGGAGCTTTGTGGGAGGGATCTTCGGGAGGTAAGGTACACGGCGCATTACGGGATTGACTGGATGTGTGCGGACACGCATTCTAGATACGCACGGCCACATCCCATTATTATAGGTACAGTTAGAATCCACAAATAGTCTGCTTTCCAGCTAAAGTTATGTCTGCTGTATAACCAAATTTGAAATACTGTACTTATATCTAATTTCACTGAAAAATTCTGACTTCTGTGTCAAAATGCAAAATTCTTCAACATATTTAAAAAGAGATTAGTACAAAGTACATAAAAATAATAATGACAGCTGAGCAACAGAAAAACAACTATAATTTCCAGGAAAACATTGTACTGACCTCAGGATATGGTCCGAATAGAGAAAGGAGAACGGGAAGTAGCACCAATCCATTCAAAGCACCCAAGATTGTTAAAATTGCCAAAACAGCAAAGAAGTACCTGAAGCATTATCATATAATAAATATTCAGAAAGTGTAATGAATACTAAACTCATAAACAAAATGCAACACATTTTACTAAGTTCACAAAACAATGACACCAATACTACTTTTCAAACAGTTCTTGTTTAATGTAACAAAGCCAGCATGCAGTTTTTCCTTTTACCTTTTGAATAAGAGAAGCTACATTCCACAACCCAAAGGGTTAGTTCAAGAAAAGAAAAGAAAGAAAGCTTGTTAATTTACCAAAATCTTTGCAGCATGTAATGTTATTTATAAATGTGTTACACAAGCACAAAAATATGGAATGTGAACCAAATGACTGAACAGATTGAAAGCACAAATACAATGAAACCCAGCAGAAGCAAACAAATGAAGTGAAGGGTGTAGAATTTAAACAATTTAGCCCAGAAGGAAAAAGAAGCCCACTTTTTGCAGTGGCTAATCCACTGTGAAATGCTTCTACATCTAACAGCAGATTCTCTAATTAAATCTCTAGTGCAAGGATGCCCAAACTACAGTCCATGGGCTGGATCTGGCTCCTGATGCCAATTCATCCTGCCTGCGCCACCCTTGTCGCTCCTGGAAGCAAAATGTGTTACTTCTGGGAGCGGTGTGGGCTGGATGAATTGGCATCAGGGGCCGGATCCAGCCTGGGGGCCATAGTTTGGGCACCCCTGGTTTAAACAGAGAAAATGGCAGCCTAGAAATCTATCTCATCCTGTTGCAAAACATCTGTTGCAAAACATATTGCAAGGCACATTTTACTTCTGCTTCAAGTGGGAGGAACCACGTGACTGGCCCACTGAACCATGTGACCGGCCCAGAACCCTAAAAAGCTTGGGCACCCCTGCTCTAGTATATCAGGTAATTCATTAATCACAACTTTCCGCCTCAAATTCAGTGAGTTCCAGTTATACCAAATAGCCCAAATTGCAACCTTTTTTGACACAGGAACCAGCTTTTCACAAAGAAAATGCAGGTCATTCTATGGTAAGCCTGAGTATTGTACTGAGTAAGAGCACTCAACAGTGGTAGGGCTGCATTGCAGGCTAATCTTTTGTTGAACAATTTAGCATCTCTGAATGCCTCAACTTTACTAATTAATTTGAAATCCATCTTCAGAAAAAGCAGAGAAAATAAGCCTAGACAGCACTAAAAAACAAGATGGTTAAGCAAAAGCAACATTTAATATGTTGAAATATCTACTATGGCATTTTAAAGCAAACACTCAGTTAAAATATTAAGTAAAAGGACAAGCAGCTAAGCTACACATTCAGTACCTGCCTCCTGGTTGCTATATTATCTCATATTGTAGGTGAAGATTCTGATACGGGAAAGTTTATATAAAAGCCTTTGGGAAACAAAAACCACTGGGTTGTCTATGTCAGAACTGCTGGGCAGAAGCTCTCCAGAGTTTCAGACTGGAGTTTTTCATAGCTCTGCTTGGCGGATGCCAAAACTCGAACCTGAGATCTCTTGACATACAAAGTGTATACAGTACTCTATCACAGAGCCACTGACAAGTTTAGGAACTAGGTAGGTGGCATAAGGAATCAGAAAGTGGGGATGTTGTTGTTGCATAGTCAAGTATAAAACTACTTATGTATTTGGTGAATAGAGAAAGGGGCATGTTTTTGAAAATTCTAGCCAAACTGCTTCTACTTTGCTGTTCTTCTCTATCACCACTATTGTATATGCATTAATTTTTGCACTGATGCTTACTATTTCTAATTCATTAGTCTAAATTGTGTCAGCCTGTATAGCCCATTGTTAATTGTGGTCTCTGATATCTTGCTTTTATGTTTTCGTTGCCATTCAATGCCACAAAGAGAAAATGTTGTCCTTCTGCCCAATAACTTTGCAGAGATTGTCAGGAGAAAAACAGGATCCATTTCACCATTCCCTTCAAATTCTCTCCCAAAGAGTGAAAAACTATTGCATATTTTTATGCTAAATTCATATTCTTAATTGAAGGACAAGAAAACAGGCTCTATTCAATTTCAGAAATTAAGGCCTTCAGGCTTCACTTTATGGATTGTATGTTTTACTCGGAGATTTAGTAGATGCCTGCCTGCTCTACTGTACCACAGTAAATAGAGTAAGGTAATAAAACAGCAAATGTTTTATTTTGGTAAGTCAACATTTTCCACAAACATCAGTCAGGCCAAATGGGAAATGGCAAGGGGAAGAGAGTTTTAGTTTCATGACGTTTATATATATATATATATTTAAAATTCCACTCAAAATACTTAACAGATACATTTTTCTTTAACGAGAAGTTAGGCGAAATTCAAAAAGTTAGGTCATGTCTATCTAACCATTGGACTGGCCTTAAGGACGCTAATTTTATTTTGCTAATGAACAAACTATACGCTGCAGAAGGCCCTTTCTGATACGGAACCAATTTTTAAAGGAACAAAATCAAGTGGAAGCTGACATTAAAATTCAGCAAACAGTTATTAAAATAGAATCCAAGTGGAACCATGAAATTTGTCAGCACAGCACAATGTGCATGGCATTATAACAAGTGCTTCAGCAAGGCTCAATGTTCGAAGGAAATCTAAATAAAATAGCACACCCTGTAACAACATTTAGAATTATCTAACTGAAAACACATTTGATCAGTGAGGTAAAAGAAGGCTCTGCAGCACACCTGTAAACCTTCCCGGATTGGCCGGGATTTCCCGGTTTTCGACACCAATTTGCGCCATTTCCCGCCGTGCGCTGCCGAAACTCCAGAATTTGGCAGCGGGGAAAAGGTCGCCTTCTATGCATGCGTAGAAGGGGGCTACGCAAGCGTAAAACCCTTCTACGCATGCGTAGAAGGCAACCTGTGCAGAACCGTTCTGCGTAGGTCCTGGATTGGCTGGAGCCGCAGTTGACAGGTATGCTCTGCAGAATTTGTCTGATTTCAGTACAACCATGTGGGGGCAGGGGGAGGCCGGGTACATAAATATTTTACCTGACAATAAAATCAAACTCGGATCCTGCAAGCATTAATACGCCAAGCAGTGTAGACACAGCTCCATCCAGTACAGGTGCAAACATGTGTTCTAATGCAAGGACAGCCCTGTGGTTCTTGTCTCCTATCGCAGTGAGAAATGCCTAAAAAAGAGTGAAGTTCATACCACCATATTAGTGTGCACAGCCCATGGTGTGTCCTGGACTCCATCATAAGGAAAAATCTGTGCAAGTTAAACCCACCACTTAGCAGTTTTTAACTTGAGATGCATGACCAATGGTCTAATTTGCACTTAATTTGCTTCAGTTTGCCATAGGAACACAAGACATTGACTTAGTCAGACAACCTGTCTGTATACAGTGGTTCCCAACGTGGAACATATACCCCACAATCATCTGGAAGGCCATGTATTATTCACCCTATATTATTTATTCACATCAGTCCTAAATAAAGCATGACATTTAGCATCATAAACACTTTTCATATTTTGGTTTTATCAATAATGTTATGAAGACTGTTCAAATTTTAGAAATCACTGGCTATTGAGACTATGGATTAAAAACGTCCTCTGCACTTTCCCCAAAAAACGTAGGGTTTGTTTCTTTCAAATATCCCTACAGTTAATAAAACTAAACAGATTACAACAAAATTAGTAGTATATTATACGTATTATAATACTCTTTCATAATGTTATTCTTTCTGTTTTGTGTCTCATTGAAAATAAATTAATATTTCAGGCACTGGTGAGATGTGAATAATCCCAGAGATGCATACAATAAAAATGCACATTTCTGGAACTTCCCACACCATTTGTTTCAGTTTGACATAGAAACACAAGACAAATTAGCTGCTTGTTATATTAACTTGATTTAATATTTTCCAAACTGTATCACTTCAGAAGGTAGACATAAGAATGGTTTTACTTTTGAAAACCTCTTCATGACTCAAATTGACTTGTATGTGAAAAGCTAGCATCTCCATGGAGGAAGTTTTGACATGGGGGAGAGCATACAAACCTATTCGCTTCTGCTCACCTACATTGTGAATCGATACTTTCACATGAATGTTATGTTATACTTATCCCTGTGTATTTGAAAGGTTCTGAAATTAATATCCTAATGCAGCGGTCTGCAGTGTGTTTTAGCATTTGTCTATTTCTCAGTGTTTGTGGTTAAAAACAAAAAAGAACACACTCATCCATTTCCACTCACCAAGGCAATGTGAACGGTAAATTCCACTCCAATTCCAACTGAAGCAATCAGGATGACAACGGGTACTGCGCTCAGTTTTATTCCAATCAGACCCATCATGCCAAAGAGTTCTACTGTCATCAGAGCCAACACCATGACCTTAGAGGAGTTCAAGAAGATCTTAGTAACTTATTTCACAGAGGGAGATCAAAAATTAAAATGAAAACTGCTAATTTAAAAATTATATTAATGAATTAAAAGTTTAAACCAGTGGTTCTCAACCTTTTTAAACCCATGCCCCACCTAAGCATCTCTAAAATCCTGATCCCCCTCATGACATATAATTCTTATTATTCAAAAAGTGAACTCCTATTTATGTGGTAAAGGTAAAGGTTTCCCTTGCTCGAAGGCCAGTCGTATCTGACTCTAGGGTGCAGTGCTCATCTCTGTTTCTAAGCCGAAGAGCCAGCGCTGTCTGCTTCTGCAGACATTTCCGTGGTCATGTGGCAGGCATGACTAGACACCGGAGCGCACGGAACGCTGTTACCTTCCCACCGAAGTGGTTCCTATTTATCTACTTGCAATTTCTTGCTTTCGAACTGCTAGGTTGGCAGGAGCTGGGATGAAGACGGGAGCTCATGTGGAGGAAGCCTAAAAGGCCATTCACTGTTAATAACTCATTTTCGAATTGCTCCCCTTAAAAATCAAATTGCCGTCCCCCGTGGTGTGTGTGCTCCATGTTGGAAACCATGGGTTTAAACCCTTTAGAAATCTCAGTTCTATCATTTCCTCTCAAGCTTAGTGGCAATCAATATATATATTTGTTTTACTTATAATCTAGCTATATAGTCTGAGCTCTTTGTCTCTGCTGTCTCCTTCTTTCAATCTCTACCTCAATTTCCATCATCAAAGTCAAGTAATTAATCCAAATAAAGATCCAGGATTTGGGCTTTCTAATTATATGTTAAGTGAAGATGACTGATCAGTACTTAATGCACAGCAAACAGTGAATGCATAATTAGCTGGTGGGTATTAAGTTATAAAGGCCCCTTTAGCTTTTTAAAAATTGGAAAGATTGGCATGGAAAAGGCCAATAGTCAAAATTAAAGGAAGCTTTTTAATTTTTATTCTTTCTTCAATCTTGTAAAAATAAAATAAAAATAAAGACGAAGGAATACAGACATTAAGATGGAAAGAAATACAAAAGGGGGATTCTGAGGAGTCTCTTGAAAAAGTAAAATCCCTTCTTGTAAGCAAAGTCCACCCCCTTCAGGTGATGACAATAAATTATTTTATAAGCTAATAACTCATGAATGATAACATTCACAGCCTATGTCTTCTGAAAGCTATTCTAGACTAAACATTTACCTTTTAGCATACCTGCTATACAAGTCTATATAAGGCTACACACTGGTAATTGCTTTTTACCTCTCCCATTTTCTAAGTTATAGAGAAGTTAATAAAATTTGGACAGTAACATCAACATTCTACAGTATTTGACAAGAGTGGCTGCACACTGAAAGATGTCAGGTGCCTCCCAGAACACGTAAAAAATAGTCTATACCCGTGATGGCAAACCTTGGCACTCCAGATGTTCTTGGACTTCAATTCCCAGAAGCCCAAGCACCCTGTGAATCCACATGAATTGGTCTACTGTGATTCATCTGGCCCACGCTGCCTTAGTCGCTACCGGAAGTGGAAGTAAAACACGCCCGTATGGGACAACGGGCTACAACTGAATCCCAGCAAGACTGAGTGGCTATGGATTAGGGGCCCTGTGTTATCTTGGGAGCTACCATCTTTGGTTCTGGATGGGGCTAGTTTGACCCAGACAGACCCGATGCGCAACTTGGGGGTCCTCCTGGACTCACGACTACTGCTCGAAGAGCAGGTGGCAGCTGTGGCCAGGAGGGCTTTTGCACACCTTCGTGTGATTCGCCAGTTGACCTGCTCCTGGACCGGGACTCCTTGCTCATAGTCACGCATGCTCTGGTCACCTCTAGACTAGATTACTGTAATGCGCTCTACATGGGGCTGCCCTTGAAGACCATTTGGAGGCTGCAGCTGGTCCAGAATGCGGCTGCCCAGGTAGTGTTGGGGTGCAGGCGGTATGCTCGCGCCTCGCCACTGCTTCAGGAGCTGCACTGGTTAACAGTATGCCTCCGGGTTCAATTCAAGGTGCTGGTAATTACCTTTAAAGCCCTACATGGTAGTGGGCCAGGATACCTAAGAGACCGCATCGCCCCAAGAACATCTGTCCATCCAACTAGAGTGGACCGGAGGGGCTCTCTACTTGTACCATCGGATAGAGCGGCCTGTCTCTCTAGCACAAGGAGGGAGGGTGTTGTGTTCTAATGGTTTTACCTTCCACATGGATTACAATGTATCTGAGCCAATGTAACCTTGCCTATAGCAACAATGTAACCTTCAGCTGTATCACATAAACCCTGTAATAGGACGCGAGCTAATGACCACCAGCTGGCAGCAGCGAGCGTCCAAGCTCTCTTGGTCCGAACTCATCAAAGGCAACAGCGCGGGAAGCTTTCCCGCCACCACCTACACCTGGACAAGAAGGGCGTGACCCACAATGACGTCACGCAGACAGTAGCCAATGGGCTACCATGGCACCACGTTCAAATGTATTCCTACTGTATATAAAGAGCTATTGATCCGCCATTACCTCATGTTCCCTCTGTCCACGATGCAATAAACCTGAGTTAACCCAGCCCGAGGCTGTGTCCTGTGTCTTAGTTTCATACACTAAATTGGCGACGAAGGTGGGATCAATGGATTCCCAAGGAGCAGCCAGGGCACAGAGCGGGTTCAACATCACCAAACCGCAAGACTGGGAGCTGCTTGAGATGGACTTCCATGCGGCGCTGGTGGAGCTCAAAGTCAAGGAAGACGATGAGGAGAGGAAGAGGGCCATCCTCACCCGCATGCTTGGAATGGAAACCAAGCGGACGCTGGTGGGCATCATCGCTCCAAAGAAGGTGAGCGAATTTAAGGCGGACGACATCATGAAGCTGCTACGGGAGCGCTTCCAACCCGCGAGGGCGATGTTTCCCGCTCGGAGCGCGTTTTGGAGGCGAGTCCAAGCGCCGGACGAGTCGGTCGAGGCATTCGTGGCCGCCATGAGGGTAGCCGCTGCCCCCTGTAAATGGGGCAGCATCCTAGAAATGGCCCTCAGGGACGGCGTGCTGTGTGGCCTGAAAGACAAGGAGGTGCAGCGCAGCTTGATGAATAAGGAGCCGCCACCCACGCT
Organism: Bradypodion pumilum; assembly: GCA_035047305.1. Taxonomy (NCBI): domain Eukaryota; kingdom Metazoa; phylum Chordata; class Lepidosauria; order Squamata; family Chamaeleonidae; genus Bradypodion; species Bradypodion pumilum. Next base: position 101,480,393 of record JAWDJD010000002.1, on the reverse strand, counting down.
GGCAGAGGTCGTCGAGGCCGCAGAAGCCGCAGAGTCCACGAATGCTGGAGTGGACGAGATGCACCAGTGGCGTGAGTGGCGTCCCAGAGCCGGCAAGGCGGAAAGGTCGGTGCACGCAACTCAACGGGCCTCAAAGTCGTCCTCAGAGAGCAGCGACGGCGAGGAGGTCCAGAAGGTCCGAAAAGGGGGGCGCCGCTGCGATGGTTGCGGAGCGGCCCACGAGCGTGCGAGGTGCCCGTTTAGAAAGGCCGAATGCTACACCTGCGGCCGTCGGGGGCACATCGCCAAGGCATGCAGAAAACGGAAGGAGGGCCGGAGGCAGTCACCAGACCGTTCGACCAGGCCGGACCGTTCAGCGAGGCCCAAAGATGGCGTCCAGACCACGAGGAAGCAGGACGGCGTGGGCCGCGTCTCGGACAGCAGCGAGGACGACGTCCCAGTGCTCAGTGTGTCCGCGGAACAGTCCCATTATTTCGTTGAGGTACTAGTACAAGGGGCCCCCATCAGGATGGAAATTGACTCGGGGTCCTCCTATTCCATAATTCCCCAGAAAGAGTTTTTAAAAATCGACCCCCACGTGCGGCCCAAACTTAAAACTTTGAGGTCCACGCTACGAGATGTACAGGGGAACAGCATTCCGGTGTTGGGGGTCGGGAAATTTCGGGTTGAGTTTAAGAGACACTCTGCGGAGCTGCCCTTAGTTGTCCTCAAGGGGGGGAGTTGTAGCCTCCTAGGGGACACAGTGGTTCCAGCCTTTAGGCCTGTTTATAGGGGGAGTACATGCAGTGGGGGTGGACCCAATACAAGCGGTGTGCAATGCGCATCCCGCCGTTTTTGAAAAAGGACTCGGAAAATTCAAGGGACCCCCTGTAGCCTTCGACCTAGATCCGGAGGTCCGCCCGATAAGACTCAAACCGCGCAGAGTGCCTTTCGCACTAAAGGACAAAATAGAGGCGGAACTGGACAAATTGGTGGGCCAGGGGATTCTTATTCCTGTTGATTCCGCGGAGTGGGAAACTCCAATTGTAACAGCTCTGAAGGCTAACGGGGAGGTGCGCATTTGCGCTGATTATAAGTGTACGATTAACAAGGCGATCCGCCCTAATGCTTATCCGGTGCCGGTGGTCAGCCACCTTTTGGCTAGGCTAAATGGGGGAAAGTGTTTCGCTAAGCTCGACCTGGCACAAGCCTATCAGCAGCTTCCCGTAACACCCGCCACGGCCGCGGCACAAACGATAGTCACACATAAAGGAGCGTTCCAAGTGTCGCGTTTACAGTTCGGCGTGAACTCGGCACCCGGCCTTTTTCAGTCGCTTGTGGAACGCCTCCTGAAGGGGCTGGAGGGGGTGTTACCTTATTTTGATGACGTATTAATAACAGGGGGGAGTGAGGCCGAACTGGCACGGAGATTGGACAAAGTACTAACTGTGTTCGAGAAAGCGGGGCTGAGACTGAGGAAGGACAAATGTGTTTTTTTCGAAACCGAGGTCGAGTTCTTAGGGTTCAGGATCACACCCGAGGGTATCAAGCCATCCAAATCCAAAGTAGTAGCCATCAAAAAGGCCCCTCGCCCCACATCCAAAACCGAGCTACAGTCATTCCTGGGGCTCCTCAATTTTTACCATACATTCCTTCCGCGGAAGGCGTCCGTGGCCGAACCGCTTCATCGGTTGCTTAAAAAAGAGGAGACTTGGGTGTGGGGTGACGAGCACGAGAGGGCGTTCAAAGAATTAAAGCAACTCTTGACCTCTGACGCAATTCTAACGCATTTCGACCCCAAACGGCCGGTGGTCCTAGTCTGTGATGCGTCACCGGTGGGGGTGGGGGCGGTACTTTGCCACGTGTTGGATGACGGAAGGGAAGCCCCGGTTGCATTTTATTCAAGGTCCCTGTCCCAGGCAGAGCGAAATTACGCACAAACCGACAGGGAGGCATTGGCAATTGTAGCGGGGACCAAAAAGTTTCACGATTTTTTGTATGGCCGCCCGTTCAAAATCGTGACGGATCACAAGCCACTGTTAGGGATTTTCACGGCAAGCAAGCCCACCCCGCAGATCCTATCACCGAGAATGTTGCGATGGGCCATTTTTCTCAACGCTTACCAACACGAGTTGGTGTACCGGCCCGGAAAAGAGATCAGCCATGCTGATGCACTTTCGAGATCCCCTTTGCCCTTGTCGGACGACCAGAAGGCTAGAGTAGGAAGAGACCGCCAGGTGTTACTAATTGAGGTTTTAGATGCACCCCCAATTGTACCAGCGGATATTGCTAGGGCGACAGGCAAGGACAGAACGCTCGAGAAAGTCAGCTCATGGGTACAAAAGGGGTGGCCGGCATCATCCCCGAGCACGGAATTCGACCCATTCTTTCGGAAAAAGCTAGAGTTGTCCCTAGAAAGGGGGTGCCTGCTGTGGGGCCAACGGGTGGTGGTCCCTACATCCATGCGGCCGAGGGTGCTCAAACTGCTGCACGTCAGCCACCCGGGCATCGTGCGTTCGAAAGCGCTGGCCCGCAGTTACTTTTGGTGGCCTCAGCTGGACGCGGACATTGAGCACATGGTCGGCACTTGTGAGGCATGCCAGGGATCCCGACCAGAGGCGGCCCGCCTTCCGCATAGGGAATGGGACGCAGCGAGGGGGCCGTGGTCCAGAGTGCATGTAGATTTCGCTGGCCCATTTCGAGGGACCATGTTTCTCCTGGTGGTGGATGCGTTTTCCAAGTGGCTGGAGGTTATCCCAGTAAAGAGCACGTCCTCCGCCACGACAATTAGCCAGCTACGGAGAGTCTTCTCCACGTTCGGTTTACCCGACACTTTAGTCAGCGATAACGCGAGTTGCTTCACCTCCTCGGAGTTCGGGGCATTCATGGAAGCAAACGCCATTCGGCATGTTACATCCGCGCCGTTTCACCCGGCCACGAATGGCCAAGTGGAACGGTTGGTGAGGACAACAAAGGATGCGCTTCGGCGCATGGGCCCGGGGGACCTAAACCACCAAGTGTGTCAGTTCTTATTAGCGTATAGGGTGACCCCCTTAGCGTCAGGTTACTCGCCGGCAGAACTCTTGATGCGGCGAAAACTGACCACGCTTCTGTCCAGGCTGGACCCGACGAGAGTCGAGGACAAAGGGAAAAACATAGGATTGGCAGTCTCGAAAGGGTTCGCCGCCGGCGACCTTGTTTACTGCAGGAACTATGCAAGCGCAGGGCCAGCCTGGGTGCCGGGAACAGTAATTGAGCAGACGGGGCCAGTGTCATATCGGGTGGAAACGAGCACCGGCCTCCTCTGGAGGAGACACGCTGACCAACTGAGGCGCCGAGTGAGTGAAGGGCCGGTCAGTGGAGCTCAGCAACAGGATTCAGCGATAGGGTTCTCCCCCACCCGTTTAGCCCAAGGGGGAGACATTGAGGGACAGCAGTCCGAAACCGGGGGGGAAAGCGGTGGTCCCGACTCATATCCTTTTGATACCCCAGTTCTATCAGAGCCCGGGGGGAGGGAAAAGGAATGTGCGGCCGCCGCCGCGTCCCCCGAATGTAATTTTGATTCTGATTTTGGTTTTGCGAGCCGGGGGGGTTTTCAGGAGTGTTCCCCCACCCTTCCAAGCGAGAAGAGGGGTTTTTCGTTAGCCCCCAGTGCCCCCGGTTCTTCCCCGAGAAAGAGCACACCTCCCAACAACGCCGCGGAGCCGCGGCTAGTCACTAACAAGTCTCCCTCTCCAATTACAGGGCAGGAAACCAGGGGACAAAGAGAAGGTAGCAAACCCGGGGAAAGGCAGCCCGCATCGAGACCCCAGCGTGTTCGAAATAAGCCATCTTGGCTGAGGGACTTTGTCTCCTAAGGGGGGGGAGTGTGTTGAAGGTGGGCTCGAGACATTGTCTCGTCCTAGGGGGGAGGGATGTTGTGTTCTAATGGTTTTACCTTCCACATGGATTACAATGTATCTGAGCCAATGTAACCTTGCCTATAGCAACAATGTAACCTTCAGCTGTATCACATAAACCCTGTAATAGGACGCGAGCTAATGACCACCAGCTGGCAGCAGCGAGCGTCCAAGCTCTCTTGGTCCGAACTCATCAAAGGCAACAGCGCGGGAAGCTTTCCCGCCACCACCTACACCTGGACAAGAAGGGCGTGACCCACAATGACGTCACGCAGACAGTAGCCAATGGGCTACCATGGCACCACGTTCAAATGTATTCCTACTGTATATAAAGAGCTATTGATCCGCCATTACCTCATGTTCCCTCTGTCCACGATGCAATAAACCTGAGTTAACCCAGCCCGAGGCTGTGTCCTGTGTCTTAGTTTCATACACTAAAGAGGGCCTTTTCCATGTCTGCACTGGCCCTATGGAACCTCCTGCCAGTAGAGTTACGACTGCAGACGGAATTGCTGCCCTTTAGGAAAGAGCTGAAAACCTGGCTGACAGGGCAGGTATAAGGCACCGATGGAGGGGTGTCCCCCGCCTGCTGGCTTGTTTAAACAATTGAGACTATCTCTTTTTATGGACGTAGGCGGGGTGGGTAAATTATTTGGAATTTTTAGTGGGGTTTATGTGTTTTAGTCAGTTTTAATGTTGTTTATTGCTGTGAGCCGCCCAGAGTCGTTGTCGAGTTGGGCAGCAATAGAAGTATGAAAAATAAATAAATAAAATCACAAGTCTATACAATTTATATTCTCCTTCATCCTGCAGCCTTGTGCTGAACTCTTCACATTTGCCCAACCTGAGGCTTCATTTCAGCCAGATCAGCCCTTTTCTTTTAATACTGCCAATCTCACGAGGAAGTAGCACAGGACATATCACAACCTGGGGCCAAATCTGCTGTACAAGTCCACTGAGCCAATCAAATGCTGAAGTTCTGACCTAATGTTGTGCTGTGTCCATGGCTCAGCAGGGAAAGCAGCCACACAGAAGTGAATAAGGGCATCTCCCTAACCTGGGTCTCGGGAAACCATGATATTAATTTATAAAATAACTTGTGTACAGCTGAATGCTAACCCTTAAACTATTTGCATAAAGCCAATCAAAACTCATGTGCCAGATAAAAACTTGTGGGAGTGGAAATTAATTGATGGCTGAGATTTTGGAATCGTAATTAAAATGGTATTGTAACCAAAAAGGGAACTTCTTCAAACTCTGAAAATATGGCAGGATACTTTCCAGATCACAACAGTGAATTGTTTGCAGGCAGCACCAAATAATCATAAAAAGAAGCGCACACATGCACAAGAACACACTTTTTGTCACAAAACGGGCTTGGCCGTGCATAATTTTGTTTTCATATAGAAGATATTTGAAAATTCTCTTTCTTTTTCTTCTGGGCATTGGAATGAGGGCAGTAGTTTAGAAAGTGTTATTTTTATTTTTAAACTTCACAACCAACAGAATACATCAGAGTAGTAAGGTTATTAAGGCTTATACCTTTACCACGAACCCTTCCCTCTTAAATTGAATAAATATATCATGAATGATGCAATATGCATACCCCATCAAGCAGTCCAGACATAAACAAAACTTTCCTGACTGAAGCAAGAGCTATGCTGAAAGGAATTTAACTTCAACAAAGACTTACAATGATCCCAGCTGTCCAGGGGTTGAGAAGGAAGAGGGCACACACCAGAAATGTGCAGGCCAGAACGACGCTAATAGACAAGAGGAGCCAATGACGCAGCCCAATATATTGTTCCCAAAAGAGGAATGGATATCCATTTGGGTAACTGGGAACCCCAAGGCTAGTGTATTTATTGCAGATTTCTCTCACTTTCTCAATAGCTTCCACAAAGTCAGAAGTATCACGCAATCCGTTGAGGTAGAAAGGAAATTGAGCATATTCTATAGGTTCAGCTTCTGGGACTGAAAGGAAAAGAACAGCGGTACAGTATTAATTAAACAAATACATTTGGGTAAAGATGTATTTGAATACATGCTTAATCAGGGGGGAAATTCATGTCAGGTTTTTCACATACCAGAATATCAAAGCGTGTATTAATTTGTTTCAAAGGTTGCAACTCAGATATATCAGTAAAACACAATATGAACAAGATACTGCGTTTTTAACAGGTGTTGTGCATGTTGATGTCATACAAGCAAGTCTTCTCACTCTTGTGAGCCTGCTATACATTTAGAGCAGGGGTTTTCAACCTACGACCCACGGGCCGGATCTGCCTGTGGTGCCAAATAATCCAACCCCTGCGCTTGCACCATCCGCTGTCGCCAGAATTGGCTGCGGACTCATTTGTGGTAGATGTAAATAGCCGGGGGGAGGACAACCAGTCCAGCCCTCTCAACTGTTTGAGGGAGCATGACCTGGCCCCTGACTTGAAAGGTTGAGAACCCTTGATTTAAAGTTACAGAGAAAATCCAAAGTACACACATAGTGAAAAACAGCAACAGCAAAAAGCCACTGCTCTTCTTTGGCTGGAGTAATGCCTTTGCCAGAGGGTATGTTTTTAGATCACCAAATGGGAGAGGCCTCTGCATTAGTCTGCTATAGCAAAAGTATAGAGACTTGTTCTGTTGTAACACAAATTTTAGGGTACTGCATGAATGTTTTTGGTACAAAAGGCTTTGTCTTATCATTGGGAGAAGTGACGTGACAAGTGACAGTGACAAGTACGTGGGACATGAAATGGTCACAGACAAAGCTGCTTACAAAACAGCTAGCTCTGTATTTGGCTGTTAGGTTGCCCTGCAGAGTAAAATGCCAAAATGTTCAAATAAGCTTTCATTGCCATTTTGTTTGGCTTCCACTATGTGGAACTGGATGGTAAAGGGAGGTATTTAATCATCTGCCTGGGGCAGAATTGAGTTAGAACTTTTTTTAAAAAAAAAAACAACCCAATAAATCTTAGTTTTTGAAATTCTGCAAGATTACCTGTCACCACTGTCACACTATTTCTCACCGTCCTACGAGGGCAGACCGGAGAGGCTCAGATGTTAGGGTCTGCAGCAGGGGTGGCCAAACTTGTTGCACTGTGGGCCGGTCACGTGGTTGAGCCGGCCGGTCATGTGGTTCCTCCCACCAGAAGCGGAAGTAAAATGTGCCCATGCATGTGCAAAACGCTGCCATAAATGCACCCATGGCTGTCGTAAACATGTTTATGGCAGCCATGGGTGCATTTATGACAGCGTTTTTTACATGCATAATTTACTTCTGCTTCCGGAAGCGGCGCAGGGCTGGATGATTTGGTGTCGTGGGCCATCGTTTGGGCACCCCTGATCTACAGAATGGCAAGATCTCAGATACATTGTTGTCATGCTGTAAAAACCCGCTTTAAGGACAATACATTATAAACTGCTGCACAGCTGACAGCATTATAATTTCAAAAATGTATAACAAAATGTATAACAAAGTGGCGAATTTGTCATTACCTGAATACTTTGAAAGATAAGGCTGACTAGAATATCTGTTACATTTTCAGTGATTACATAAAACCAGTTTTCAAGCATTTTCATCAGTCCATCAAAGAAAAGATTAAACACGTCAGATGGCCAATTCAAGTAATACTGTACACAATTTCTGTCCTTTAATGCCACTGTGATTCTACCTCCTCCATTGCCCTCTCTTTAAAAAAGGATTGTTAAGTCCACAATACAATAAACTTCCTCCTCTTTTCTCCTGCCCCCACCCAAAAGACATTTGACTATTAGCAATTAGTTCCTGCCCCAATTGCTGCTACCGGCTGTTGTGTGTTCCAGACTCTGCAGGGTCATTCAGTTGACTTGCAAAACATGATTTGCCTTATTATAAACTCAACTATAAACTTTCATTAAGACAAGCCTTGGCTGACTGCCCAAGAGCTTTAGGACTCAGATACAACAAAGCACAATTTGCTTATTATCCAACTGTACTTCCAAGAGCACCCGTTTCTTTTCTTCCCTCATTCCTGCCACCCAATAACCAGCTAGCAGCCCACCCAATAAATCCAGTGCAAAAGCAAATAAAATCAAATTGCTATTGCCATTCAGAATGCGAATCAGTGACTTGAGAAAGGAAAAGAGGATACTCCTATATACATATCTTTTTCCAACCAAAATGACTTAAGAATAAGCACAGGTATTAAAGAATGACCTAATTTGTCAGAAATTCTTTGCTTGCTGGGTTAGCAGATTTAGAATAAACATGATATAATTCCCAATGATAAAAAATCCCTGCCTTGGCAAAGGCAGCATATTATGGGAATGAAAGGATTCCCTTACACATAAAATGAACGTGCCACATTAAAATGAAGTGCCTAATGCAAGCTGTACACCTCTGAGATAAACTATTAAAAATTCATTTTTTCAAAATGATGAACTGCCACCAAGGTATGCCATTCTTCCATAACATTACCCAACTACATCTGTCTCCTGAGTTTTTTTTACAAAGTAACACAATATATTGTTCTGTTTATGGTCTCAGTCCTGGACAGTGTCGACCGAATGGACAGTTTCTGTGCTGTGAGAGAAGGGCTGAGGCACTTATATAAACCATAAGACATTAAAATGAAATGTTCCTTACTGGTTACTGGCATATAGTCTGCTTTGTCATGGACCCATTCTGGACGGTGGGGCCGGATGTTGGCTTGAGAGGCAGCATAAGCAACAGGATCGTTGCTGACCCAGGCTGTCAGGTAGATGTAAAAAGCCTTTGGGTTAATGATTCCATTCGCATCCACCAGACGCTGTTTAGCGAACTGCAAAATGGAAAGCAACATTTCAGAATGAAATTTGACTGTTAAGGCTCCTGTTTATGTCTTCAAAGATGAAAAGCTGGGACAAGCGTTATACATCACCCCCTCTTTTTTTCGATAAAGTTTTATACTTAGCAGGAACGCCAGAGAAAATGTATTGTTGAAAATCAAAACAACATTTTAAAAATCTAAACTTTCAAGATGTTTTTCTGTACAATAAAATGAGTTGCGTGTAACTCATTAGAAATACTCAACTGGGAGAAGGTTCCAGATGAAGACTGAGCCAATCAAACTTGAAAGAAAAGAAAAGATGTGGTTTGTAGCCAAGAGGGAAAAACAGCTAGGTTGGAGGAAAATATTTAAAGGTGGTTCAGGGGGAGAGAAAAAGAGGGGGAGAATCTGGCAATAGTCCTATAGACGTCTGTGTGCAGTTAACCTCTGTTGTTAACACTGAAGGAAATGCCACCCAGTAAATGAAGGAGAGCTATAAAAATAAAACAACATCTGTATAAATTTTGCTAACACTTGCCTCCTATGACCTATGCATTCAGAAAATGCCCAGCACCCAAAACCAGATGAGTACACTCTTCAGGTCGTCACGTGAGCAAATGGATTTGAGGAGTATGAATTAGATAGTCTAAGATTCTGGAAGAAAGACTGTCATGCCAAATGAACAGGTCAATATTTAGAAGGTGCCCCTAAGAGAAACCAAACAGCAAGGACTTTTGTTTTCTTTTGTTTACTTCTCATTCAACCCTGACTAGTTTTCGGGTCTGATTATGTGCAAAATAACAGCGACAGCAGACTTTTTAAAAAACTGGAATTGAGAGGTCTGGATTCAATTAATCTACAGCAGGGGTTCTCAAGGTTTTTGCGCCATGGGCCAGGCTACTCATCCTGACAGCTGAGAGGGCCGGACGCAATGGCAGCGGGCACGCTTGTGCAGGTGCATTTGCACATGTGTGGGTGTGTCCACTTTTCTCGCCGTGGGCCAGATGGAATGGCGTTGGTGGCCAGCCCACGGGCTGTAGGTTGTGAACCCCTGATCTACAGGATATGCAACAACTGTAAGTCTACAAATTGTCTTTGGAAATGCAGAGCACCGCTCACAAGCCCTGTGGGTGTAGCAGCACACTTTTGTCCCTCTCAGGCAGAGGAAATTATGCAGCACTGCAGTGGCTTAGAGGTTAAGACGCTGAGCTTGAAGATGGGAAGGTCGGGGTTTGATACCTGAGTACTGCACGACAGATATTGGGGACCTGAAGGGGGCCTCATTCGGGCGTCTCCTGAGCGGAGTTTCTCCAGCAAAAATCCTCTCAACTCGGTAATTTCTGACAAAATTTATTTAGAGGAAATTATATCAGGGTTCAAAGGCTCTATGATATTCAAGGCACTTACTGTCCCTCAAAATAAAATAAATTAAAAATTTAAACAAATCAACTTGCACTTTTAAATCTGGTTTTCTGTCATAACTCTATCTTCTCCTCTTGAAAGATTTCCATAATGAAGGACATCAAGTCTGACAACAGACTGAATGCTGTATAAACAGATGTTGGGTGTTTTGCAAGGCTCACTATGGTGTTTTTTTTATTTAAAACTATCCTATACCAGCAGGGGACGCGGACCTCCTAATTTTGTCAGACTATAGTACATAAATTGTAAGGCATCGTGGGAGTTGTAGTCCAGTAACATCTGGAGTGGTGTATATTCCTTATCCATGCTCTGAATCTTGCCTTTTTAGTCAAGAAACAGAACAAAAAATAAAAATAAAATAAAGAAAACAAAAAGGTTATGGCACCTTAAAAACTAACTGCTATATTTTAACGGTAGCTACATGTACACAGAAGGGAATGGAGAAAACAGGCAGTTCCTCAGAAGATTATTGGGATGTTTTTTTTTCATCTGAAACTAAACAAATTGATCTACTGTTAAGAAGTGGAGTTAGGAAAAAGACATTTCCCTTCAGAGACCTTTAAAAGTCTCATTTAAGGGTTCCTTGCAATACAGATAGTGGGATTTTTTTTTTACTTCCAGGCATTAATGTAAGTTTCACATCTTCCAAATATAAAGTAATTTAAAGTTAGAAATGTGTAAGTATATGCATGGGGTGGGGGGCACCATTCTGGGCAAGGCTGTCATAAGCACTCACAAGACAGCTCACAGCTAGAAACAAACAAAAAGGTTTATACAGTAGAAAGTCCCTTTGATTTCAGCGAGACGTCAGGCTAAACCAGGAGTTCTCAATTTATTAAAGCTGGGGGCCGGGTCACGCTCCCTCAAACAGCTTTGGGAGCCGGACAGTCATTCTGCCCTTCCTCCACCACATGGCACTTCCTGGTGTGGTGGAGGCAGTAGGGGGCCACATGAAATGGTGCAGTGGGCCACATCCGACTCACAGGTTGCAGGTCGATAATCCCTGCGCTAAACTATACATGACAGCGTGGCAGGCTTGAATTGCAATTTAGGAAGGGACCAGCAAATCAACCAACAAACTAGCAAAATTGCACAAATGTTACAGATGCTATAGCAACATCACCAACAGAAGACATTCTTTGAGGTACAGTATATTTTGTTCTACTTTATTTTTGCATTTCCATTATATGGGAAGCTGCTCTTTATTAAGTTCTCTTTAAGGATCATAACTAGCCATCCCAACGACGTAGCAATGTCAAACAAAAATAAAACTTCAGGCATAACCATATGCCATGATTCAACAGATGATTCATAATCTTGGGAACATCATTCCAAGCATTTTAGTCATTGAGATTTTCAGCAGTAAAAGGTAAAGGTCACCCTTGCTCGAAAGCCAGTCGTATCCGACTCTAGGGTTTGATGCTCATTTCTGTTTACAGTCAAAGAACCAGTGCTGTCTGTGTCTGCAGATGTTTCCGTGTACATGTGGCAGGCATGACTAAACACTGGAGTGCATGGAACACTGTTTACCTTCCCACCAAAGTGGTACTTATTTATCTACTTGCAATTTCTTGCTTTCGAACTGCTAGGTTGGCAGGAGCTGGGACAGAGACGAGAGCTCACTCCGTTGTGCAGCACTCGGGCTATGAACTGCTGACTTGCCGATCTTAACCACTAAGCCACCGCAGTACATTTTCAGCAGTACATTTACAAATAAACCTAACCATGTAAAGTGAAAGATAACCTCTACCAAACATCTCCACACATTGGTATCTTGCGGTATGACAGCCTTCAATGCCCACTTAGGGATGCAAGAGGCTCTTTCAGTCAAGATGGCAAGAATTTTAAAAAGGGGCTATTCTTCCTCTTTTATAGCTATTTAGAAGTTATATATAATTGTAGTAATTGTTATGCATAGTTTGGCCTGAAGATTCACTGAAACTAGAGGACATTTCTTCTAAATACAACTTTTTCTTTGTTTTTAACAGTCAGTTGTCTTGAACACACTTAGGCCAGTCTTTCCCAATTTAGTGCCCTCCAAATGTCCTGGACTTCGACTGCCATAATCCCACAGTCACCCAACTGACTTACATTTTGAAAAAGTGTAGCTTAATTTGAAGTGTCAGAAAGCAAGCTAGAGCAAAATGGAGTGCTAGATATGTTGCTTCCACAAGTGTAAAAGAGAAACCCATTCCCTACAATGAAATGGTAGCTAGTACAGCCTAAGTTGATTTAAAAATAAAAATCCCTTCAAGTAATTGTTGCTACTTGTGAACCCAGAAGCACTACTCCTCACACCAGATCCTGAGTGTGAAATGGATCTTTTAAGGTGGCTGTGACTCCAGCTACACAGGAAAATTACAATGTTCAGTTGTGCACAATTAATAGATCTGATTTAGCTAGATGGCGGTATCAGTTTATTCATCCATTTCATCACTGGCTCCAAACATTCAGTAAGAATTTCCATAGCCTCATTCAGAATCTAGGATCATCAGCATATTGCTTATACAGGTGAAACTCGGAAAATTATAATATCGTGCAACTATTCAGTCAGTCCAGTAAAGCAACTTAAAAGGTGAAACAAATATATGAGATAGACTAATCACATGCAAAGCGAGATAGTTCAAGCCTTACTCCTCGGTCAGGGGAGATTGGAGCACAGCTGCCCCTCATCACCACACTGGGGCAATGAAAAGCCACTGCTGCCGAGAGCCTCCCGGGCCGCTGCATCACCTCGGCTCCCTCCCCTGGCCCGGCCGGTAGGGGAGGTTGGAGCACAGCTGCGCCTCATCACCACAGCGGGGCCATGAAAAGCCACCGCCGCTGAGAGCCTCCCGAGCCACCGCACCACCTTGGCTCCTTCCCCTGGCCTGGCCAGTCAGGGGAGGTCGCCGAGACGTTCTCCTGCCCAGTTGGGTCAGGGCAGGTTCTTCCTGGCTCCGTCATGGATGTCGAGCCATGGGGCTCTGTCACAGACATTGAGCCATGGGGCTCCATCACGGACGTTTGAGCCATGGGGCTCCGTCATAGACGTTTCAGCCATGGGGCTCCGTCGTGGATGTTGGGTAGCCGAGGGTATCGTGCAATTAGTCTTGTTATCTTAGTATCTAAATGGCATTTACTGCTTAACTTGTATTTGTCCTGTTAATCTTGATACTTTTTTTTTCTTATTGTAATTGTACTGTATTATGAATATTGTATTGTACTGTATTATATACCCATGTTATACACCGCCTCGAGTCGCACATGATGTTGAGTGAGGCGGGATATAAATTTAATAAATAATAATAAAAGTTCAGCCTTACTTTGTTATATTGATGCTTACGGCTTACAGCTTATGAAAACCCCAACCCCCCAATCTCATGTACCCCATAATCATCACATAATCTCTTGTACTCTGTATGCCATGATCATCACAATTATAACGAATTAAGGCATTACATATTATGCTTTGCATGTAGTGAGTCTATCTCATATATTTGTTTCACCTATTAAGTGAAATGAATGAACATTTGCATGATATTCTAATTTTCTGAGTTTCACCTGTACATCACCTAAGACCTTCGTGCAACCACACCGTACATTTTCTTGCAGATTTTAAACAGTGTATGACACGTGATTGAGTGCCAAAGTACTGTATAGGAGAAGCCCTCCATGACAGAACAACAATCCTACAGTACTTTCTGAGTTCTTCTTAGCAGGACACGGTGTTTTCAACTCTCAACCAAACTAAGCAGTCTGAAAACATGACATGGCACTGAAAGCAGGTGAGAAGTCCAAGAGAAGCCAACAAGATCATATTATCTCTGTCTGTTTTATCCACTAAGAGGACTATAAAAGTTTAATCAAGGCCTGGGGATTTAGTGGTAAAGATCCAGATGCCCCCTTTCATCCAGAACTTCCTGAAGTTGTATTCCATTTGCCAAGTAAAAAGAATATTGGAAAGTGGCCACACAGATGTTTTTTTCTACAAAACAGGTTGCACAACTGTCCACTTCAAGAGGGCGCAAAAGATCTCTTTTCATGCCCAAAGAAAGGCACTATTTCCTCATTATGAGCTAGCTGGATACAGATAGTCAAGAGGGGCAAGGTTAAACTAGCCCAATTATTTCCAAGGATCCTGTCACTATTCTACAGCTATACTCAGCATGAACTCATCCAAGCTTCTGTAACCTCTGTAGAGGGATTGGCCACATATATAGGCCTGTACGTTAATGTTGCGTCTATATACAGTCAACCCTCACATAACAACGCGTTCAGATAACATCATTTTCGCTTAACAATGCGTCATGTTCCCCCGCATAACATAATTTTAGTTTCGTTGTCCGGACAATGACGCTAAAAATGTTGTTATGCGGGAAACTCCATGGAAACCCGCATAACAATAAAAATCGCTCAGCAACGCTACTTGGGGAATCAAGTAACGTCGTTATGCAAGGGTCTACTGTACCGTATTTTGGAGGTAGATGCTAGAGATTTAGCTACAAAGTGCTTACAAAATGTAACACAACAAGCTAGCGCAGATTAAAATTATTCAGACTAGTGAGCAAATTGTAATAAGCCTTAGGAACCATTGCATCATGTAGTATGCATCAAGTATGTAAATCTTCCTTGTCCACCAATGAATTCATCCAGTTTCTGCAACCACTATTTAACCTCTCATCTCTTTCACTTCACTACTCACAATGTCAGAGAGTACCAAGCACATGCATTGGCTATAAGATGTATGCTAAGGCACGGCAAAGCTATTGCGCCAACCACCCAAGTTAACCTTTTGTTTGATTGGTCTAATTACCCAGTGTAATTAAATCTTTAACAGTAAATAACGAAACCATACAATAAACAAATAAGTAAGAAAATCAAAGAAGACTCGTTATTTGCTTTGCTCTACTGGAAACCAATATAACCTGAGTATATTTTTCCATAGTACCTGGCTTATATTATTGGGTTTATCTCGGAGGCCTGAAATTGTTTGAACCAGAAGCTTATAAGCTAGAACTGCGTCTTCAGATCCATTTTTATAACCATTGAGTGTGATCTTCCCAGATTTCCAGTCGCTGTCAAAAGCCTCCTGAAGTCCTGTTGGAAGGCAAGGATGCAGGTTAAAATAAACACAGCATTTTACTTAGGATGCAAATATACAAAAATGATAATAGATAAATCTAAACTATTAATGAAAAGACTGCAGGACTTGTCTGTTTTTAATTCTGAGAAGGTGATGACAAGCTATGTGCAACATCAACATCCCTTCCCTAGAGCAATTTTGGATTTGCAGTGGTGTCCACTCCTCCCTCCCTCCCTGTAGTCCTGGAAGCATCAGCGGCTGGCTGGAACAGTGTCACCTGCCTCCCAAGCAGCTGTTTGGGAAGGTGCCACAGGCCTGAGACACTGGCCTCCCAGAAAACTCCAGAGCTGCAGAGCCCGTCTTTCCCCGTTTTTCTTGCTAGTTTGTGGAAGTCTGCCAGGCTAGAGTTTCCAGACAGACCTCCTGCTGTCTCAAACCTGGCCCAGTCATCCCACACTCACTTAGCTGAACTTCACCACACGTGAAAACATTCTGACATCATGACATTAGTGTGTGTGGCTGAACACATGGCTTGCATCATGGGGAGGGTGATAGTAGGAATTCCACATGTGTGTCGTATTTTGGAAAAGGCTGGAATAGGCTTATATTCAAATGTGAATGTTTACACACTGAAAAATACCCCCCTCTCTAATATGTACAGAACTAAATCCGAACTGCCATCTAGTTAAGAAATTTTCTAATAAACAAAATGGATAAACACACCAGGGTTTACAGCAGACAGGTAATGCAGATAAGGGGATATATCTTGTATACATGGTTTTAATGCGGCAAAGGGGGGACATATATAGGAAGGAACGCTGTTGGGATTCTCACAGTACATTCCCTAAAAAAGCATAGGAAAAGGTCGCCCTTGCTCGTAAGCCAGTCGCATCCGACTCTAGGGTTCAGTGATCATCTCTGCTTGTAGCCAAAGAGCCAGCTCTGGCTGCATTTGCAGGTGTTTCCATGGACATGTGGCAGGCATGACTAGACACAAAACTGTTTACCTTACCCCAAATCATTACCTATTTATTTACTTGCAATTTCTTGCTTTTGAACTGCTAGGTTGGCAAGAGCTCACTCCATTGTGCAGTATTCGGGTCTCAAACTGCTGACCTGCTGATCTTCCAGTCATCAAGTTCAGCGCCTTAACCGCTAAGCCACAACTTCTCAAACTGACTACACCACCACACTCCCTAAAAACGCATAGATGGATGTAATTTGCAAAATAACTTAGTCCACTGTTTTCCCAGGAGTAAGGAAATGCATTTTGACTCACAACACTGTTCTACTGGGCAGTGCAATCACTGTATGTCTAGGACTAAAAGTTCAAATGACGACGTAGGTATTATGGAAGAGTCTCCCAATAACTCTCAATTCAATGATCAGCACACCCGCAAGCATCCCAAATCAAACAGCAACTTCATCAGCAGTTCTTCGAAGACTTTTAAAATATAGTCTCCGAGGTTCAACTGCATGAAAAATGAGGCCTTGTCTTCACCCCAACTATGCATGCTCCATGATTTCACTTGTTTAGGCAACACTGAAATTATTTTATAGAGTTCAGCAGAGAGTGAACTTGTGGATGGTGCTTGCTGTCCATAATAATAGAAACTGGGAGACATGGAAACCTATGTTCAGAAATTAAAGCTTCAGTCACTTACAGTTCTAAAACGAACAGCACAATACAGACTCTATATACTCAGCATTCTTGTCATTTCAGCTACTGCTAGGTGGGAATGCCACCGGTCAGTGATGGCTAACCTTGACACTCCAGGTGTTCTTGAACTTCAATTCCCAGAAACCCCGATCAGTCAGGAGTGCTTCTGCAAACTGAAGTCCAAGAACACCTGGAGTGCCAAGGTTAGCCATCACTGCTGTAGGGTTATATGACAACATGACCAGAAATCCCACTGCAAAGCCAGAGGAAAAAGGGAACCCTCACTCCTGACTCTCAAACCTCAAACAGCAACTCGGCTCCTTCTTGAGCACAGCGTGAGTGAACACGATTTTGTCAATTTGTTCCATCTGTTCAACTTGCGTAGCTAATACAAGTTGTGGGATCTGCTGCCAGCACGTGTAAAGATCACAGCCAACACCTATTCACTCTCAACTGTTATTTTCCTCTTTGCCACCTCTCTTCAAGGCGGAGTGGGAGGGAGGGCAAAAAAACCCTCACAGCACAAATTTGGATCCGATTTAGGACAGGAAGCCACAGTCCAACACAAGGAGGCTGTGTGAGAACAGATGAATGAACCACATGTCTAAGGGGAGGAGAGGAAAGCAGTGGGGGTGGGAGGGAGGGAGGGAGGGAGGGAAGACTCTACCGACCCACCTCACAGCCATTTCGCAGCTGCACAGAGTAGCTGTAATCAAAACCATCATTGCAGACCTGAGAGGTTAGTTACAGCTATAAAGAGATAAGAGGGGTTGGAAGAGGGAAAACATGGCCCCAGTGACACAGCCTTAGGCTCGGATGCTCATTCCAATCTACAGACCTCTTCCTCTGAAGCTGCCTCCCATGTAGAAAGATACAATAAAATCCTGCTCCATAGGCCAAATGGATAGAGTGAGTGAGCGAGCGCACATGCGCACGCACACACACACAACCGGCAAAAGAAATCTGCCTACCAAATGTAGCAGATACAGTCCCCTCCAGCACCTGCCGAGGAAGCACAGAGCCACTATTGACTTCTAGTTATTTTAATTCAAACAACACCCCCTCCTCCAAGCACTTACTAAGAAAACTTTGGTTGTAGTGGGAACTTGCAGTCAGACAAATTTGGGGAGGGGTGGAGGGAATCCTTTCCTGTCAATTTTTTTTGTTTAAATATTCATTGAAGTAAACTGAATATTTGCAAGCCTAGGTTTCTATGATACGTAGGATAGGCCTACGTATATCCAGTGTAATGTGCTCCAAAACCATAGGATAGTGCAGATTATAAATCCAAGTAACTAAACAACAGGTGAAAACCAGTAGTAAGTTGCAACTAGAGTTCACTGAATCAGTGGATTGGTGGTAAGTCAACAACCTTTGTAAATTCCACGGATTCAATTGGTCTACTCAAGTTGCAACTTACTACTTGAATTCAGCCAATAAAAATAACTCATTTTGGTTTAATCAACTGATCTAATGAATTAGTAAATTATAGTTAATGAACTAACCAATCTGAAAGAGCCTAAAATTGGCAAGCATTACTTTTTTTTGACTCCTAGAACCCCCCAGCCAATATGGATAATGGTGCTTTGAGAGCTGTAATCTAACTTTTCAAAAGTCTAGAACAGAGGTACCCAAACTATGACCCGAGGGCCGATGCAGCCCCCAATGCCGTACGAGCACGTTTTACTTCCGCTTCCAGGAGCAATGAAGGCTTTGTGGGCCGGATGAATTGGCATTGGGGGCCACATCCAGGCCCTGGGCTATAGTGACTGGCTCCCTGAACCATGTGGCCGGCCCATGGCTTGAAAAGTTTGCGCACCCTGGTCTAGAATGAGGCATATACCGTATTTTCTGGCGTATAAGACGAATGGGCGTGTAAGACGACCCCCAACTTTTCCAGTTAAAATATAGAGAAATATACTTGACGTATAAGACTACCTCTCTTCCAATGCACACCAAATAAAAATTAACCCACACTCAACCCGAAGACGTGCAGCCCTCCGAGTCGAATGGGCAGGTTCTGGTGGAGAGCCAATCCACGCTCACGTTCTCCTCCTCGAGGTACAGGAAGATGTGTGCAGCTTGCTTCCCCTTGCTTCATACTCCCCGCACAGAGCAGGGACTCGGCCGCGGCACCCCCCACCATATGCACCGGACATATGAAGCAAGGGGAAACAAGCTGCAGTTAAGTACCTGTCCTATAAGACGACCCCCGACTTTGGCACAGATTTTTCGGGGTTAAAAAGTAGTCTTATACGCCAGAAAATACAGTAATTTCAAACAGCACAATCCTAAAGAAGTCCACTTTCTGTACTGTTTAAAAAAGTACAGTTTTATGCAGAAGAAAAATGATAGATAATACTACTAACATGTGAAAGCAGAAGGAAGAGGAGGATGAAGAAGATTAACATTATTAATGCAGAATTTGTGTGAGCAGCTGATCTTCTCCGTACCTTGCAACCAGTCTCGAAAGTAGTGCAACCACATTTTGGGAAGTTGCTTTTTTTCTTCCAACAAAACATATGTCACGTTGCTAAAGCTTCTGTGAAGTTCGTAAAGTAAGTGCTGGATGTTGGGATAATCCGCTTTTTGCGTCACTATGTACATGTGGTAAAATGAGAAATACTTGAACTGTGCAGCAATGAAGTCATATTCCCGTGTTTCCCGCGGCACAATGTCTGTAAGATCCAGTCCATCTCTCACCCGGGTGGTTCCATAAAGACTAAGGCCAAGCAAGCCCAGAAAGAGAAGAATGACCACAATCTGTAAAAGAAAGATAGGAAGTGACATCATTTTAAAGAGTTTCATACTGTGAAACATTTGTAAGTATTACATTTTGTTATTGAAAGAAATGTAGTACCATTTCTAGACAGCATTTAGATAGTAGGCATTAAAAGTTTCTAAGTTGTTAAAATTAAAAGTGTATATAATAAACCATTTTATACAAAGCAAAGTCTTTTCCTGTTGCTGCTCCCACAATATGGAAGTCCTTCCCTTGGGAGGGTGTGGTTGGTCCCTTCCTTTCTTCCCTTCTGCTGGCAGGTTAAAAATATACACCTTTAGGGTGTATATTGATGGAAGTGTTGTACGCCACCAGTCGCTTGCCAATTGGGCGGCAATACAAATATGACCATTAATTAATTAATTAATTAATTAACTGTATCATTTTAAAAATATATGCATACAGGAGTATTCTCAGAAATAGTGAGGACCCAGAAGTTTATTGCAAGATCTGTATATGGAGTCGCAATGTAATCTGAATCTTTAGGTAGATACCCAATTAACTGGGAGGCTTTTAGATAAAATTCATTCCCCAGCCCAATCAAATCATGCTTATAACTGAATGGGGCTACTGATAGTGGATATAATGAAGCAATCCTCAAAGAAGAGTAAGATGGGCCATGTGTTTATTGGATTAGAGGCAAAATACCAAACAGATGTTACCTTTGCTTTTGGTTTTAAGAGGAACGGAGCATACTGCTTCTCAGCAAAAGAGGAAAGTGTCCATTTAGTACAGGGTGGCTCAAGACAATGTAGTGTCGATCCCGAGAACGGTGAGAGGAGATCCCGTGTTGAACTTGTGCTTTCTGGGCTCTGGCAGCTGAGGTTATCCTGTGGCACAGTGACAGGTTGCACTGATATTTCTGAACGAGGCTCTGCTGTGGTATAGTAAACCTGGGTATGTGGGTCGTATTCCGTGCGGAGCTGGACTGTAGACTGCATGGTGATCTGTGTTTCATGTGCAAAACTATGGCTGCTGTACGGTGGCGGAGGGCTGCATCGCGTGTTGTCACCAAACTCTGAGCATGCTTGTGGTTCAATCTGAATCACTCTGCTGACGCAAGGGCTGAAAAATAATAATAATGGGGAAAAATATTTATTCATACTGTGATTTTTAGCCTGAACCATTATGGCAAGTGATTCATCATTTTTAATGTTTTTAAGTTCCATCAACATGGTAGGTCCAATCTTGTAATTCTTTACGTCATAAAAATGGCAGAAATGTGACATAATTGATTAGGCACTAGTTGTATGTGGGTCATATGCCCAGTGTGTGCTTCGAGGCTGAAGGCCTATCCTTAGTTTTATGGTTTGGTATCTTTTGGTTAGTTGGATGTTTCTGCGGTCATGTGGCAATCATGACTAAACACGAGTACACAGAATGCTGCTACCTTTCCCACCGAAGCAGTACCTATTCATCTACTTGCAATTTCTTGTTTTCGAACTGTTAGGTTGGCAGGAGCTGGGACAGACAACAAGCACTCACTCCATTGTGTAGCACTCGGTTCTCCATCGGTGAGTCATGTCTTAAAACTTTCTTTAGGCTCCAGAGCAGTGGTTCCCAATATGGGGCCCACACCCTACAGGGGGACTTCAATTCCCAGAAGTCTAAGTCAGTACATTGGCTGATCAGTGCTTTGGGGAATTGACTTAGTCTTCTGGGAATTGAAGTCCAAAAAAGCTAAAAGTTATGAAAAACTGCTCTAGTGTGTTCCAAAAACATTCACACAAGTAAAAAAAGAATTCACAGGGACTACAAAAATTGTAATGACAAAATAAATCCCAAGAATGCACAATTGGAGTTCATGTTTTATGTTTGCAACTACTGTACTTTAAAATTAGTAATGCAGTAAGAACCCAGAGATGCAAAAATGTAGAAAACCCTATAGGAAAAAGGTGTGTGTAAAACACACCAAGTATAACAAGTAGTCTAGTATTTTATTACTCCATGCATATATGTTATAGGAAACTATTATTTGGCCAGGGCTTACAGTAACTGTAGGCATGCACAAAGAACAAAAAGCACTTGGTATCAGTGGGAAGGAGCTTTACAGCCTAATATGACTATCGCTCGCCACTAATTTGGTAAAATTATTTTCCTGCCTCTGGCATTTGAGGCATGCTCGTGTCCCTCTTCCTGTTTGTTACAGTGGCACCTCATACAATGATTTTAATCCGTTCCATGGGGCTTGTCGTTGTACAAAACAATTGCTATACGATACATGCATTGTATAGCAATTCTCCCTATGGGATGTATCGTACAACAATTTTTTTGCTATGTGGTTTTTCCCATTGAAAAAATTGTATAATTTTTTTCCATAGGGAGAATTGTTATGCGGGATGCATTTCCCTCCAAAAACCTAATTGTTATGCGATTTCATTGCTATATGGGGCGATTGTTGTATGAGGTTCCACTGTATCTTGCTTCCATTGTCCTGGTGATAGCCTCTCTTCTTCCCTAGACGTTTCACCAAACAAGTAAGGATGTCTTTCCTGTGCTGAAGACTCATTTCCCCTATTTTCTACTCACTGTAACTACAAATAGCAACTCTAAATAAATATAGGTTTTTCTATGTTAAATGCTTTCAGAGTATGTTTTAACCTTACAAAATGCTAATCAGTGTGAGGAGTGGCAGGGACTGTAAGAGTGAGCTAATCTCTCCACTTTTCTCTGTACTACTATCATTGTTTTTGTAATTCATACTCTGCTAATGTTGGGCTGGACATCCTGCTATGGTAATGGAGTAGATCGTACAGCCAGTAACTCAATGCCAATGTTGGGTGGCGGTAAATAACCTGACTCCTAAAAGGGGCCAACAGCTACGGGTGGATGAGCCCCTTTAGGTGGGGTGATGGTCCCCTCAGTGGAGGAAATGCCACTGGAAACCTGCATGTCTCACTTCATTCATGCCACAGGAGATGGCTCCATGATCATAGTATGTGGGTCATTTCATGGCAAGCTGGGATCCACCTTAAACAAATTCACACCAATGGCATTTTTCCTGCTTCAGGGAAAAAATGCATTCTCAGATACGAGTTGCAGCCGCCGCCTCCAACTAAGAAGAATAACCAAATATTTCCCAATAATTATATCCAATGCAGAAATAGCCTCACTATAAAGAAACAGACAAGTAGGAATTTGATATAAAGCAACTCTAATAGTAAAAGGAACTCCACAACAATATTATTCCAAAAAGCAATCCATGTGCTAACCTTGCATAGAAACTGGAAGCAAAAATTCCCCCTTCCATTTCCCCACATGGCCTCAAATAAATTTGGTGCAGAGAATACTGAATTACCACATCTGCATGTTGTGCTTGGCAGCTGGCCCTTCAAATATCCCAAATACCAGAAGAACTATTTTTATTATCCTTATAGTTTAATTAGGAGCAAATTTTTAATCAGAATCAAACTTCTATTTTATTGCTTACAGTCTACAGCCTTGCTATATTTATCTTCTAAAATAAACCTTCAGCAGCAATACCAGTATCGTACTAAGAAGCCAAAATGTCAAATTACAAATGCATAAGACATTTCTATCCATAATATTGACTGGGAGGAAAGCAAAATATATGCTGGTAGGTTTAATTTTAAGTTGCTATCAAACATGTTTTAGAAGTAAAAACCACTCTCACAGAAAGTATGTAGTTAGAAACTTGTACTGGTCAAAGAAAGGATGGAATTATATAACCACTTGCTGCATTTTAGATCCTTTTAGATCTTCCCAAACAGCTGTTCTAACTCTGAGGCAAGATGGCCTTTTCTATTTCCAGCCATGCAACAATTCTGAACGTCTATATTCTCACATAAATTATTCTCACATAAATAAATTACAGCCACATAATAATGTTATAGATTCTAGCCAGAGTTTGACTACCAAAATTATTCTAGGGAATACTAGAAGTTGTAGTCGCAGTAAAGAATAAATTGCCAGGCTCTTCAACTAACTGTCCGTGCAGCTGGAACACAGGAAGTTAGAAAACTGAGACACAGTTCCACTCATACATATACAATCATGACAGTCAAAAGGAAAATATTAATTCAAAAGGATGCACTCTGTAGATTGCTTCTACCACCTCACCTTGTAAAACAGCAGAATATATCCAATCTCCGGTCTTCACGCCGATACAAATCCATGCTCAAAATAGCAGGAAAAATTAGGAGAACCATGGCAAAGTTGAATACCACTACTACAGCAGCCTATATGTCAAAATAGCCAAAAAGAAAAAGACATTACAAATTACAATGTATTTAGAGAAAGAGATTAAAAATAAACACAGAATAACTTTCACTTAGAAACATTATTTGTCACACACATTGGCATTGCATAATTTATTTTTGCAATATTCAATAAGATTTTTTTTGTATACGTTCTTCTGCCAGACAGTATCCTAACAGCATTTCAACCTCTACTTTTCATCTATTTATTATTTTGTTTTATTTATTAAATGCATTTCTATACTGCCCATCTGGAAAGTGTTCTCGCTCTGGGCAATTTTCAGTAACACAGAAGCATAGTAAATGGACAAATTAAATTTAAAATACAATATACAACATAAACCCAATTCCACCCAACAGTGACATATTAAACTGTCTTAATTTGCTATTGCTCATCAAAAATAGTCCAGACGGAGAAGGAAATATAAATTATATTTTAAAAGTTTGATTGAAAAAAATGTAATGGGTAATTAATTAATTGGCCATGGGTGCATGATCTTTAAACACCTCTTTAAATAATATAATAGACTTGAAATGTATTTTAAATATGTCCAGGGACATGTAGACAAATACAAAGCTCCTTCCATATTAATTTAACTTTAGCCTAACTTTTAAAAAAGCTAGAAGATCAGATTGAGAGGTCAAGGCAAATAGCTATGCAATGTAGCTAGCAAAGTGGCTGTCGAGAGAAACTGTCCTTCTAAGCCCAGTTAGCCCCTATTTCAGTCTTTTAGGAAAGAGTTTTATTGATCTAACAAATCTATGATTTAGAACCCTGCCTCCCTCCCTCTCCAAAGGTATGAATATTCAGGAGTTCAGAACCACCTTTTGATCCTTGATAGAATGAACTGAATGTCAGAGATGTAGCTATTTGAAGAGAAGAGATAAAATATTGAGGGCAAGGAGAAGAGAGAGAATGAAAAGTCCATTATGGCCTGCTACTACCCACCCAGTGATCCCTGTACAGTAATTATCAACATCCTTTCTGTTCAGTTCTCCAACCCCTTCTCCATGTTCCTTCCTAATCTTTCACATGATTCTCTTATTTCATCAGACCCTCTTGTACTTTTTAAATTACCCCTAGGCCAGGGATGGCAAGCCTTGGCACTCCAGCTGTTCTTGAACTTCAATTCCCAGAAGCCCTGATCAGCAGGAGTGCTGACTTGGGCTTCTGAGAATTGAAGTCCAAGAACATCAGGAGTGCCAAGGTTGACCATCACTGTCCTAGGCCAACCAAGGGAGCCACTAACACCAAAGAAGGGCTACTGGTCCCATCATTTTGGTGAAGAAAACGGAGCAGAATGAATCTTTTAGCAAAACATTCTCAATCTGTTTATAAATAGTTCTAAGGGAGGTTCATTATTCTGTAGATGTGTGTTGTTTAGGAATCTACTCCCTTTGAAATCCTGATTTCATTCTGATAGATATTAGTACTAAACAAAGGACAAAACTGGTTGTCCATTTTACAATGACAAACATAACCAGCAACTGCAATTATTGTCTAAATAACCCTCAAAGACTATCCTGTCTCCAAATCCAGGAGTTTCCGTTTATCTCATGGGAAAACCAAGAAATTGGAAAAATCCAGACAGATCAGACAAATGTCCTGTCTAGTCTAGTATTCTATCCCTATGTGGCCAACTGTATGCCTATGGAAATGCACAAAAGCACACCCCTACCAGCACTAGGACATTTCCCATAATACTATTGTATAGCAATCTAGGGAGAACTGCAGCCTAAGTCAACTCTAGATGTATGCCAATGAACTATGGCTTAACTGATAGTATAGGAAGAACGGGGTCTCTTCATTTGAAAATACACCACAGACACCCTATTTAGAAAATTCTGTGAAGAAGTTCTTTATATATTCTCTACCTATAAATGGAGCAGAATGAATCTTTTAGCAATACATTCATTCAAAATGTAGCAGGCAATGGCTGTTGCTGCAATAGTAGCAGCTGCTACATGTGCTGATTGAAATAAAATAATGGAAGTCTGTGCTGGAGTCACTGAGAGAGAAAGCCTAGCCGAGTGGGGCCCTGCCCAAAGTATGTGCTGCTATTTTGCCATTCCTTGTAGACCACCCAAGGAGAGCAGGCATATTGAACAGCCAGAGATGAGGAGCAGATGAGGAGCCCCTTCCTGCTGTCATTTGCCTTCCTGCTATCTCTCTGCAACTCCCTTCTAATGGCACTCAAGCGTTGCATTTTCATTCCTTCTCACCCCTTTCCTGGCTTTACAAGTGAAATTAAAGTCTTCATGACAGCAACAAAGAAAGCATAAGAAGCTGAGTTTAGACACGAAATTTAGGTATTTTAGTCTGAGCTGGGAGTAAAACAACAAATGCATCTTAACAGCATGCATTGTTTCTGCCACTAAGTCGTATGTATTACTTAAAGACAAATGAGATACTGTACATTCTAAAGCAAGAATATAGAGTGAAAAACAGCTATTTATGTTTGTGCAAAGGCTCTCATCTCATCACATAAAAGTGAAGGTGCTGTACTTTGTCAGATTATACACTCAGAAAGGAAGATGATGGTGAAACCTGACCCTCACTAATGTACCTTGTTAGAAACCTAGTCATTATGGATTTTAGATACTATCTCTTCAAACCCACACTAGGTCTAAAACCAGGGAACTGGGAACCAAACTGGGGTTTGCACAGCAAGTCACAATTTATGGAATATAATACCTCCTAAAGAAAATCCTATCTTGCCCCAAACAGACCTGGTTCATAATCTGGAGGTCCTCCTGGACTCACAACTCCTGCTCCAGGAGTAGGTGGCAGTCGTGGCCAGGAGGGCTTTTGCACAACTTTGTGTCATACGCCCGCTCCTAGATCTGGACTCCTAGCTCATGGTCACGTATGCTCTGGTCACCTCCAGACTACTGTAATGCACTCTACATGGGGCTGCCCTTGATGACCATTCAGAGGCTGCAACTGGTCCAGAATGCAGCTGCCCAGGTGGTGATGGGGTGTGGACATTACGCCCGTGCCTCGCCACTGCTTCGGGAGCTGTACTGGTTACCAGTGTGCCTCTGGGAACAATTCAAGGTGCTGGTAATGACCTTTTTAAAGCCCTGCATAGTAGTGGGCCAGGATACTTAAGAGACTGTGTCACCCCGAGAACAACTGTCTGTCCCACCAGAGCGGACTGGAGAGGCTCTCTTATTGTGCCATCTGCTAGAGGCTCGCCTCTGTAGCACCAGAAAAAGGGCCTTCTCTGTGTCTGCTATGGCTCTGTGGAACCTCCTGCCAATTGAGCTCCAGTTCCAGATGGAGTTGCTGCCCTTCAGGAAAAAACTAAAAACCTGGCTGGCAAAGCAGGTGTGGGGCACTAGGGATGTGGTTAACCCCCCCCCCCCCGGTCTGTTGGCTGATATGGTAATATCGCTACCTCGCTCTTTTTAGCTGTTGGGGTAATTTCTTATTGTATTTTTATTGTTTTTTTTACTGGTTTTAAGTTTTTAGATTGTAGTAGATTTTAATGTTGTAAGCCGCCCAGAGTCATTCTGAGTTGGGCGGCTATACAAATTGGAAATTAAAATTAAATTAAAGGGAAATTTTCCCATTTAGTACACTATCTTAACCTATAAAACCAAGGGTTAACCGTTGGAACTGGCTATAGGTTGCTATGCCTCGCCCTACTTGCCTGCACTCACCCTTCGTGCACACAGCCAATCGTCCGCAGGTCAACGAAGGATTGAGAAAACCGGCAGTGGGGCAACAGCCCCACAAATGCGAAAAAGGGAAACAACTTCACTTCCCAACATTCCTTGCGCTGCGCCGCGCCAGAGCCAATCAGGCTGAGAGGCTCTCGCACGGCGCGGCATTCGGAAACGCGCCACGGCCAATCAAAAGAAAACCATTTTTAAAAAATGCAGCACAAACACAAAGCACAAGCCCATAACTACAAGCCCCAGCGTCCTGCGCGCCATGAGCGCGCAGAACGCTGAGGAAGCCGGCACCCAAAAAATAAAACAAAAACACCAGGAGAGCAAGTCCGCCAAGCCGCGGGAACCAAAGCCCCCCTCCCCAACAGCGCCTAAAGCTCCCGATCAGAGTTTCCCCTTTAATATCACTGGGGGGAGGGTGTGTTGTGCTCCCCCTCTCTACTGGCTCCCCTGGGGTTGGGAGGGTTGGGGGGACAAAAGGAGTCTGTCTCCCCAACCCTCCTAACCCCAGGGGACCTGGCAGAGAGGGGATTCCCCTCCACAAACACACACATGCCCAAGCGGTTACTTCTCTTTAAAAACTGAGTTTGGGGGGGGAAATCCCCTCTCCGATGGCTCTCCTGGGTCCAGAAGGGTTGGGGAGATAGACCCCTTTTCTCCACCCAACCCTCCCAAACCCAAGGAAGCCAGCAGAGAGGGGGATCACACCCCCCCCTGATATTAAAGGGGAAACCACAATTGAGATTTCCCTTTTAATATCAGAGGGTGGCCTGGATTCGATCCCCTCTCCTGGGTCCCATGAGTCTGGAAGGTTTGGGAGGACAAAAGGGGTCTGTCTCCCCAACCCTCCTGACCCCAGGGGACCTGGCAGAGAGGGGATTCCCCTCCCCACACACACGCCCCATATTAAAGAGATGAAACCAAGCGGTTACTTCTCTTTAAAAATGGAGTTGGGGGGGGAACCCTCTCTAATGGCTCTCCTGGGTCCGGAAGGGTTGGGGAGACAGACCCCTTTTCTCCACCCAACCCTCCCAAACCCAAGGAAGTCAGTGGAGAGGGGGATCACAACCCCCCCTGATATTAAAGGGGAAACCACAATTGAGATTTCCCTTTTACTATCAGAGGATGGCCTAGATTCGATCCCCTCTCCTGGGTCCCATGAGTCTGGAAGGTTTGGGGGGACAAAAGGGGTCTGTCGCCCCAAGCCTTCCAGAGCCAGGGGAGACGGCAGAGAGGGGATCCCCCTGTAGGACACCAAAAAACACAAAAACAAACAATCAAAAACATCCAAAAATACACAAAAACAAACAAAAATAACACCAACAAAGAAGACAAAGTAAACAAAAACCAAAATTTCAAAACACACCCTGCACCCAGCCAAACACCACAAAATCCAACCACCACCACCCCAAATAAAGAAAAACAGCCAACTCACCACCACACGACCTCAGTCCACAACGACTGGAAAAGAAATGAATAAAGAAAGAGACTACTTATTGGAAGAAGCTCCACCCAGAGGCCACGAGAGAAAAAACAGCCAAAATACAAGATAACCCCTACCAGCACCACTTGCTGCCCACAATAATAAAAAAAATCAAAAAGACACAACAGCCCCACACAAAAGGCCCCAAGAGTAAAAACAAGTAAAAACAAATAACACAAAATCATAATTTTACACAAATCAAAAACAGATGTCAATAAAATAAAAACTATTCAAAAATCCTGTGCTGAATTTTTACTCAAATAAAAAGCAAAAACATCAATACACAGTTTAAAAACATTTATTGTGAAAAACATGTACTTTCACATTTTTTAAATTATTACCTACGGTACAACTATTAAAAAAAATACATACTAACAAATTATTGGGTTAAATAAATTTTTTGAAAAAGTATATCATCCTTTGTTCTTTTTTTCATCCATAAAACCAAAACACCAAACAAAACTCATCACAGTTTATAACAGGCCACAAAAAAAATGTGTATAACTAAAAAAATTAATTATAGACTAACCTCTTCTTTACAAACATTAACAACAACAAAAACTTTCCAACACCATTTAAAACAGCCCGGCAATGCCGGGCAACCTCTGCTAGTATTCTATATAGCACTCATCTTCAACTTGTTACCCTCCAGATGTATTAGACTAAAACTTTCAAAATTCCTAAACCCAACTGGCTGGGATGACAGGACTCAAAGCCTATATCAGTGATGGTGAACCTTGGCACTCCAGGTGTTCTTGGACTTCAACTCCCAGAAGCCCAAGTCAGCACTCATGCTGATCCAGGCTTCTGGGAATTGAAGTTCAAGAACATCTGGATTGCCACGGTTCGCCATCACTGGCCTATAGCAACTGGAGTCAAAAGGTCAAATCAACTGATGGGAAAAGGCAGCTATATGGGGCAACAAAGGACACACGAAATAAACAAATAAAGTGGTTTGTCCCGTTGGAGAAAATGTTTTTGAATTCTACACCTTACAAGGCATATGCGGAAAGAGGAGAAGGACAAAGACCACAAGGCAGACCACAAGGCAGACCCAGAGGAAGGTGGAGAGACAACATCAAAGAAACATTACAAGAACACCAAATAATGTGGGTGGAGGCCACTAGTAGTGCCAGAGCAAGAACCTTGTATCTCCCACAACACCGGAAGAGGTAGTGGTGGTAGACATTCTTAATCTACTAAGAATAGAACAGTATCTTTTGTACATGCCTTGAGAGTCCAAAAGTTATGCAAGAGGAAGAAGACCAGTCCAAAGATGGAAATATTGAGAGAGGGGTGACTAGAAACAGTTTCTCTAACAGGCCCAAAATAATCAGAGAAGACAGTGTTGCCCACTTTTAAAATACAGCAGGTTATTCAAGCCATTTTGCTGCAGAGCAGGAAACATACCACAGAAGTGGCACAGTACTCAAAGCCAGTCTATTTTGGCAGATGAGGCAGAAAAAATTGCCAGCATCTCTTCTCATTTGCTAAAGAAAACAAAATAATAACCACATGAATAACTAACATTCTGTGCCAATCTGCAATCAATAAATATGAAATTTCACAGAAGACTGTTACTTCTATTTTTGCCAATATTTGCCATTATAATAAAGACCAAGATTAAAATTCAGACTTGGATTTAAGCATTTGTTATTGTTATGTGCCGTCAAAGTCATCTCTGTGTTACAGTGACCCCAGAGCTCCAAAATGTCCTGTACTCAACAGTCCTGCTCAACTCCTGCAAGTTGTAGTTTGCGGTTTCCCTCAGGGAATCAATCCATCTTGCTTTGGCCTCCCATGCTTCCTGCTGCCTCTCCCTTTCCTAGCCTTATTGTATTTTCCATGGAGGATTGCCTTCTCATAATGTGCCCAAAGTAGGCCAGTTTCAATTTCATCGTTTTTCCCCTCCAGAGACAGTTCAGGTTTCACTTTCTCTAGGACCCACTTTCTTGTCATTTGGCAGACCAGGGACCATGGTATCCACCAGTCTCCTTTAGCACCACATTTCAAACTTCAATGAAGTTACTACCACATTTCCAGACTGAACTTGCCTTTTAAATTATTGCTAGATCAGATTAGTTTTTGTTTTAAAAAAAAACAACAACCAGCACATTTCACCCTCCATCTCCAACTCTCTTCTTTCCTTTTCAGCAATACTTCACTCTTGGCTAAAGAGTAATATAAAGTGTTATTTTTGAAAGCATGTACAAATAATGTGTGTGTGGTTATTCACAACTGACTTTGTCCAGATCATTCCAGGGGTATTACATTACTAGTTCTGGAGTTATTCAATCCATTCTGACAAGGTGTGAAAGAGTTCCAAAGGAAGTATTTCACTTATGGAAAGAGCAAAGAGTGGCTCGGGAAAGAGTGGCTGATAAACATGCACAAAACAAAAGCACTGCTGCAAAAGTCTGACCTTTACTTTGATTTCACTCTTCACTGAACAAAAGCCATTCCAGTGAAAGTTTCAGAGAGATTCCATCACTCATATCTGAAACATCAGCACCTCCTTTGAAAGTCATTTGAACTGAACGAAAATCAACACCCTGCTAGCATAGAGGATGCATCACCTTGCTGGAAAAAAAAGAAGTTCAGAAACAAAGATTGATATGCAAGAGTGAAAGTTAAGGTTTCAACCTCTCATGGAAACCATTTACTCTCCCTAAACAGCTGGATTATTTTACAGATATTACATGTTTCAAAAGCCAATGGAGCACTGATTGTTATCTTATAAAGTGTGGAAAAGAAGTGAACAGAGACACAAGAAGGTCAAAGTAATATTCTGTTTAAGTTCATCTGTTAGTAAACTTCTAGCTAGATAAAGAGAAATACACTTTGCTGAAAAGAAACTTAGAATGCTGCTTTGTTTGTGCACTTTATTAACTTTCTGAGAAAAGTAAAAAAGACAATGGAAAAGATGGAAAATGTGGACACACACTCTCTTATATGTGGGCGCAATCAGTAACAACTCTTCCCAGTGTTGTAGTTAAATGCATTGCCTAAATTAGGCTATACTTGGTGAATCAGAGAAATACTGTCTGTTCAAAGGTCACAATATACTTTCACTATCCTTTGGTTTTTCTAATGTGCTCAGAAATTAGATTCTAAACAGAAGCCTTTTGCATACTACAGTATCTTATTGAGCACATGAAATGTGATTAGGATGAGATGTTTTGTACCACGCGTGAATTTTGACTTGATGTTGCTTTCTTTGGATTTCCCTGCATTAGTTCCAACTCTTTGCCTAGCTTTGCTCTGAAGTACAACTTTTTGAAAAATGGGCTGCAACAATTATTGTACCTCACAATTGTTTATTCTGCCTAGGGCTTAATATGTGGAAAGCCCCAGCAAGTTACCCACTGCTCTGCTATGGACCAAGGTTGTGATGGACACTGAAGGCATGGCCCAAGAACACGGTGTACATCAGTTTTAAAGTATGAAGATATGATACACATTAACTTGACAATCATTGCACATGTACAACATAATCATGTACATATGCCATGTATATTTGCCACAAGCTGACATTCCTAGACAATGTAATGCCTCACCTAGAAGATACATTATATTTTCCTTTCAGAATGTCAGCTTTGGAAACATGTGCATTTCCTCACAAATACTCGTTTTACAGAATTTTTAACTGAGTAATAGACTGGCTTACAAGAACTGAAGATAAAACAAGATTTTCTGTATTTATGATCATGAGATATTTGCTGTGGATTGCATATTTATACGACTGGTTCTCCATTATTTTAGCGTTTCAAAATCATCTTGTGATATGACACTGGAGACATGTGGGAGAAGTAAGTCCTTTTAAGGATTAACATAAAGGACAGCAAACATTTATCCACATCACACAACAGTTTTAAAATTCAGCCACAAATTCAGATGCATCCATAGAAAACCATGCCATTTATATGTGTCAAAGTGAAGAACCTATAGTTCAGGATGACTCTCCTAACAACACCACAAATGTTCTACTGACAAAGAAAAGGCAATTGATGGAACATACCTGCCTTTCCTGCTTTAGCTGGTATTCCCCAGAATCTGAGGAAACTCTTACAACAAGAAGCAGTTTCTCCATTTCACAGCCGTAGCTACAAGCTACAGTAAAACCCGACTTACAAATGCCTCGAGTTACATAAAATTCGACTTACATAATGATTTTGTGCTAAAACCATGTCCCATAGAATGATGAAGGCAACATTGAGGGTATGGAAAAAAGTAAAAAGGGACTTGGTACCGGACATTTCCCCTATTATAGAGTTGGAGGATATAGCAAATTTTCCAATAAAAATTGATAAAAGGGTCAAAGAAGTACTTGATAAGAATGAGATATTCCTGCTGAGAGATTGGATACGGGCCTGTAAAGACAGAGAGAGGAAAATAAATTTGTATGGACAATTGAAACTGAATTGGTTTCAGACAGGGATGGTTAATAGTTGGAATAGTAAATATTTGAATGAAGTTGGAGTAGAAAGAGATAGGACTGAGTTTGAAGAACTGATTTGGAAAATAAGAAGGGGACAAAGTGGTATAAAGGGACTGGTTGGTAAAATATATAGAATGATAAATAAGGTAGGCAATCCACAAGAAGATTTAAGATTAAGCTGGGAACAAGATTTGAATATAAAAATAGAAGAACAGAATTGGAAAAATAAATGGAGGAAAAGAATTATGAGAACTATGTCGGTTAGAGTTAAGGAACATAACTATAAAATGCTGTGGAAATGGTATTTGACTCCAATGAGGTTACATCAGATAGATAAGAAAAAAGATAAAATGTGTTGGCGTTTTAAGAAGGAAATGGGAACATATGAACACGTGGTGGAGATGTACTGTGGTAAAAAAATTTTGGAAGAAAATTGAATACGAGATAACTGAAATTATGAGGGAGAAAATTAAATTGGGTGTTAGCATGATTATGTCGACAGAAGTGGAAAATATAAACCTGAGTAAGAATAAAAAGGAGTTATTGGAAATAATGTTGTCAACGGGAAAACAGTGTATCGCTAGAAAATGGAAAAATGAGGTAAATTTGAATATTGAGGAGTGGTATAAGTAAATGTGGGGCTTAGCATTGAATGATAAGTTGACATGGGAAATAAACTTTAAAAAGGGAATTGTTAAAGAAAATAGATTCTGGAAGGTTTGGCAAGCTTTTGTGGATTACTCACTGAGGGGGAATAATTTGCAAAGACCTGTACCTGATCACAAGATTTTCTGGGAAAAATCTCAATGAATATCTCTGAGCTCTCCAGTGTATTGTAAATAACACCGGGTGATTAGTATTTTATTTTTGTTTATTTTGGTTTGTTTTTTTGTCATGTCTTTATATTAAACATTATTGGAAAATGAGGCATAGAAACCATATCCTATTGGTTTGATTTGAAATAGTATATATTATAAACAATGTGGATACGGTTCGCTGATGTTCAACTTTACATATATATGTAAATTTTTCTTTATATGAGTAATTTTCTTTATATTTGTAATTGATTTTTTAATTGTTTGTATTATTTTTGAAAAGTTAATAAAAAGTTAATAAAAAATATTTACAAAAAAACCCCATGTCCCGATTTACACGATTTCCTATGGGTTTGCTTCGAGTTACATAAAGATTCTTTTTCCTATGAGTTTGCTTCAAGTTATGTAAAATTTGATTTAAGCAAAAGCTTACGGAACAAACTTTTTCATAAGAAGGGGTTTTACTGTACTACATTTAAATCTCCCCCCCCCCATACACACACACACACACACAATAGTTGCAGCAGGTATTAAAGGGGAAAATATGTAATTCTTGCTTCCTCTAGCAAGGTCAAGTAGAGTGAAAAATGACTGGTGAACCAAACAACAAGAGAAGGGGGGGGGGGAACCGACTGCTGAGAAAATACAGTTACCAAAGCCTTTACCAAGGTCATTGTGTGCTATAAATAGTCTTTGTTTAGGAGCAGTGCCAAAGGAGAACCTCACAGAATTCTCTTGAAAGTTTTCATTATAGAAACAATATCCATCAGTGCCTTTCAATTCTCTCTTTAGAAAAAAAATGCTACAGTTACAACTATGAAGCAAAAATTAAATACGTAAGAGCCCCTATTCAGGTGTTAGAAAACCTGTAGCATACTCATGCAAAGTGGAGGGTGTAGTAGCTCCACACTCTTCAGTTTTGTTGCCTGTCACGATGCGGGCAGTGATATGTCTGAAAAGAGAGAGCGCTGCTTCCCGTGGACATTCTCCACAAGAGTTGGGACCCTGATTTTCTTCTTCAGACTCATCATCACTATGCATGTGTAAGAGTGATGGAAGTGAAAACAGAGGAAGTGGAGTTACATAGTGCTATTGCAATGCTAGTAAAAAAGGATCTATTTATCAACAATGCAGATACTTCTCCATTAAATCAAGATACTCAGGCCCTTGACGACCATTCGGAGGCTGCAGCTGGTCCAGAATGCGATGGCCCAGGTGGTGATGGAATGCGGACGATATGACCGCACCTCGCCGCTACTTTGGGAGATGCACTGGCTACCAGTTTGCCTCTGGGTGCAATTCAAGGTGCTGGTTTTGACCTTTAAAGCCCTATATGGTAGTGGGCCAGGATACCTTAGAGACCGCATCACCCCAAGAGTGTCTGCCCATCCAACTAGAGCGGATCAGAGGGGCTCTCTAGTTGTGCCATCAACTAGAAGGGCACATCTATCTAGTACCCGAAGGAGGACCTTCTCCGTGTCCGCACCAGCCCTCTGGAACCTCCTGCCAACAGATCTAAGACTACAAACAGAATTGCTGCCCTTCAGGAAAGGTGTGAAGACCTGGTTGGCAGGGCAGGTGTGGGACCCTAATGGGAATATGGTCCCTGCCTGTTGGCTCACAACAAGATAGCAATCAGGAGCCCTCTCTGTCCCTTTTTTACAGTGGGTGGTTGGGATAACTAGGGGTTTTATGTGTTTTCATATGTTTTTAAAAGTTGTTGTAATGCCGCCCTGAGTCGGGTTCGCCTGAGTGGGCGGTATATAAATGTGAATATTAAATTAAATTAAAATTAAATAAGCATTTAATTTTAATCAGCATTTCTGGGAGACTTCCAAAGCACCATAATTGGAAAATGTGAAAATTTTAGAGGGATTTTTCTGTTTTACTATGATCTTACAGTTGACATCAAAACAACAGCTACTGCCTGGAGGACCTTAGGATGTGATAGTGACTTTAGCCCATCACATACTAGCTGAAATCCTATTGTTGAGCATAAGAAACACCATGCATTTCAGTCTATTCCTAGCCACCAAAGAAAAAATCTTGGTCACAATTCTTGACTTTTCTTTTTTAGCAAGAAGCTTTTATTTGCAGATTAATGGAAAAAAAATTACTAATTTTCTTATGCTAAGCAACAAGATTTCAGCCTTTATTACCTGCCTCAGCGGAGGTGGAGTCCCTGAATAAATCAAAAGGATCAATGTGGCTGTGTTTATACTTGGATGAGTGGGTGAAAAGGCAGGGAACCACATGCAGCCCGTGTGCTGACCACCTCTGCTATAAACTAATCATGACTTGCTTCTCATACTTCTGGAATACTCATGTAAACCAATGAAACAGGACAAAAGTATCCAGAGAATAAGCAACAGAAACTTCCAAAAAGAATGATTTTTTCATCTCTGGTGCACTTGGATAAGGACCATTCCTGGGAAATGTGGGTCAGCTACACACTGATGGCATAACTAGCAAGCCGTGTATGAATAACCAGTTTAGGTACAAATCAGTCCCCAGAATGAATTCATTCATTTAGTTCTGATACTAACAAAAATATGATATAATCTCTGCCATGAGGCAACTAAAACAATAAAAACCAAAAATTCCATGTTGCCTAATAACACTGTAACAGATAACAACAGTTTCACAATTTGACTCCACATCCCAGCAGCCATATCTGTACAATCAGATCACAGTTACTTCTGTTCAGACATGCACAGCTCTCCTACACTTATGTCCTCCAGAGTCAAAAATAGGAAATAAGAAGCCATGATTAACCTTAGCTTTCTGTTACATCTTGAACTAGGGTGTAAAAAATGTTTAGTTAATGGATTCCAAAACAAGCCATAATTATTGGAGCTATGGCTTGAGGTTGGCTTTTATTTTACGTTCTTGTCTTTTTTAAGCCATAAAACATGGGAATGAGAAACTATAGTTACTTGTCCAGAAAAACCCAAAGAAAACCTGTATCATTCTCACTCACGTAAAGGAGGAAAGTGATTGCATTATGTACAGTAAGAGCCCTCCTGGTGGCGCAATGATTAAGGTGCTTTACTGCAGCCAAAGCTCTGTTCACAATCTGAGTTTGATCCTGATGGGGATCAAGCTTGACTCAGCCTTCCATCCTTTTTAGGTTGATAAAATGAGGATCAAGCAATTGGAGGCAAAATGCTAATTTCCTATGAATTACCCAGACCATGCTTTAAGAGCTATGGGGTGGTATATAAGTGTAATTGCTATTGCCCTGGGGGCGCAGTGGTTAAACTGCTGTACTGCAACCAAAAGGTTGTGACTTTGATCCTGTCCAGGGATCAAGGTTGATTCAGCCCCCCCATCCTTCCGAGATCAGTAAAATGAGTACCCAGCATGTTTGGGGCAAAATGCTAATTAACTTGTGAACTGCCCAGGGAGTGGACTAAGCGTTCTAGGGCTGTATAAAAGTGTAATTGCTTTGCTTTGAATAAGCAAATATCTGATTGGCCAAATGAAGCCAGCTACAAAAAGCAAAAAAACAAAAAACAAACAAACCATTGGTGTCACAACCACCTAGCTGCAATCCAGAAAGTAATGCCACAGTTCATGCTGAGTTTGCAAACCACAGTTTATATTAACTATTCTGTTTTGGTTTTAGATGTGTTAATTTTAGCTTTCCGTGTTATTATATGCTGGTGGTGCTTCTGACACGAAAAAAGAAAGAATTACATCTGTATCAAGCAAGGTATAAGACTTACCGGGACATGCTAAAATATAGTTTCACTGCATGTTTTGGATGTCAACTATTTTACTGTAAAGTAACTGCTAACCACAGCAGAACCAAAGTATCATTTAAGTGACAACTAATACTCTTAACTTAGTACAGCACATAAATGTATTTCTGGTGGACAGTTCCATTAATAATTTGGTGGACAGCTCCCACTAAAAATCAGATTAAAATCAATATTAAATATTTTCAAAACAATATATAAAAGGCCTAGGTGAGGCAGCAAAGAACCACATATTTTTTATCTTATTTATTTGCACAGCCTATTCTCTAAATATCTGCTTCCCTGGTGCTTCTACAATTCCTGAAAAAACTGATCTTACAGATGTCACCATTATTTCCAAGAAGGAAAAAGGCAGACCAAGACCTGCCAATTACAGGTACAGAGGACAACATTATTCACAACTCGAAGGCTTGTAAATGTAAATATACCTGTACTGATAAAATGTTACATTCCACAGTGCATTTTAGCATCAATGTAAATCTGAGTAGGCACTTAATAAATCTTTTCCGCAAGACATTAACATGACCTTGTAATGGAGACTCCCTCCCCCTTGGGATAGACTTTGTTATGCCAAACTATCTATAAATCCAAACTTGATTCCAAGGTCACTATGAAACTGTACAAGCACAGTTACATCCCAGGAGATGGGGATGAACTTCCTGAAGTCATAACAAACTTCCTTCCATTCAGAAAAAAAGGTCTATTTAATAGATAAAAATTAAGCAGGCTTACCACACTGATCAGTAGTAATTTGATTCGTAGCTGTAACTTAGAAGGACCAGCTTCAAAACTAGCCTCCCCATTTGATTGGTTCTAAATCTGCAAATGACATGAAGCCCAATCCCTCAGAATTCTGCTTTAAAATGTGCCCTTTAGATTGAGAAAATGATAAGAGGCTGTGCTAGTTTATCATGGGGGGAGGATGTATCTTTTCTATATCGGATGACATTGGGGCATGTAAAAAGCACAAGTGAAAGAGAGAATCAAAAATGGGAAATGCTATCCATTTTAGCTTCAATCCACTTTTACAAACATAGCCTGCTACCTTTCAATATGGCAAAATAGAGCTGGGGAAAGCTGGAGAAGGTAGAGCATTGACTGCTTCATTTTGTCTAAACTGCCCCCATCCATCGGTGCCATTCTCTCTCTCTGCTATGCAACTAAAACATGAGCCCAAAGATACATAATTCTGTACAACCACATATGCCTAAAATTTTCCAAAACACACTCTTGAAAAAGCAGGCACTTAGTGAAGGCTTGACAACACAAATATTAGAAGCGGAGATAATTGGACTGACAGCTAAATTATGTCCTTGATGATATATATATAAAAAAGCTTTTTAGAGTTTTGAAGGAAGCTGATTTCCTCTGTAAGTTAAAAGGAGATTTTCATGAAAATTCACCAGATAATGTATACAAGGCTCTACTCAAGCCCTATTAGCTGAACAAATAACAGATACTGTATCATGGTAGAATGCTGTTCTTTATTTTTGTAAAACACAAGCTAGGGTGGAGAGACTACAGCCATTTGTCTGTAGAAAATAGACTCCTCACTGAACCCCACA
The DNA here is from genome assembly GCA_035047305.1 of Bradypodion pumilum. Classification (NCBI taxonomy): domain Eukaryota; kingdom Metazoa; phylum Chordata; class Lepidosauria; order Squamata; family Chamaeleonidae; genus Bradypodion; species Bradypodion pumilum. Next base: position 101,440,845 of record JAWDJD010000002.1, on the reverse strand, counting down.
TTTTGCCTTTAAAATGCTGTGCCTTCTTGTTCTTGTAACTGATGAGTTTATTCACAAAAATTTTAAATCAAGTATCTACAAAACCCCTAAGCTTTACAGTTTTTCAAGACAATTTTTTGGGCTTGGAATTCATGATTTCTAAGTCCAAGTCTCAATGTTTTTTAAGGGCTGCATCAGCTTTTCAACTTTTTACAATATAATCGGTTTCGGAATAAACTTTGTAAGATAAGAGCAATGTATCTGCCCATGTGCAGGGAAATATGGTTTATAACTTAGACCAGGGGTGCCCAAACTATGACCCATGGGGCCAATTCATGTGGCCCACGGGCCGGATTGCTGCTGCCACCAGAAGTGCCCTGCCACCAGAAGTGCAGAAATTGTGCCAAAAATGCACCGGAAAAAAATCAAAAAAGTCATGAAAACGTTCCAACCTCTCTCCCTCCTCCATGGAAAGTGGTGGGGACAGAAAAAAAACCCCAAAAATGTGCACTGAAATTACATGCTGCCACCATTGGGAGGAACCATGTGACTGGCCCACTCAGCTGTCTGAGAAGGCATTGTCAGGCCCCTGGCGGGAAAAGTTTGGACACCCCTGCCATAGACATATCTGATCCGTGTGCTGAAAATGGTGTCTGTATTCATACGAATACACTCAATGCACAAGCTGTCATCCAATCACTGGGAATTTCTGCATCTTTCACTTCAGGTCTGTGCAAGTAAGTTACTGACCCCAGGACTGTGATGACCTTTAAAGGGAAGTACCTGGCCGCGCCTTCTTCCATTCTCATGTCCTCTGCAGTTTCAGTACTGGGCTTGACATTGAAATGGGTCCTTCTCATGTGTAGGATTTTCATACTAGCAGGACTCTTGGAAAATCTGGTTTCTTACTCACATGTGGAACCTACACATGAGCAAGATCTTTTTCTTCTTCAGATTTGGTGCCGAATCCATGAGAAGTATGATAACAAAAGAGTGCAGGGACAGAGTATATTCTGAGTATCAAGTTAAACAACACCTGAATGGGACTTCAAGGTGAGTACTACTCCTAAGCTGTAATCGTTCTCAGAGACAACTGTTGGTACAGTCACAATATTAATAACTATACAATAATCCGAGTGTCACAAAGTTTATGAACTTACTTGGAGTGAAAATGCCCGAAGAGCAGGAATAGGAATCAAGGCAGCCATGAAGAAAGCAGTAACATTACTGATAGATGTAAGGGCCACACTTGCCCCAGTGCGCTTCAAACATTCCCCTGTTCTATCCTGAAAAGACATATGAAGTTGTGGACTGCCTGAGCAATTAAACAACACGCAACCCACAGATCATTACACATTGAAAAATCTAGGTAGCCCAGGCTGTCAGCAGGTACAATGGATATTTTTTAATACGAAGCGATGACACAGCTGGTTTGTTAATGTCATACTGACCTTAAAAATACATTTTGAAAATATAATTTCATAATGTGAATGCTTCTAATGTGAACCACCCTCCAATTATTTAGCAAGACAGTGTCTAGAAGGATTAGGGTGTCTAGAAGGATTAGGGTGACTTCATATCGGTCCATCAGGATTTCTGTTTAATTTAAGTAAGATTCAGATATGAATACTTTCACCCAGAGAATCACTGGTCTATGGAACACCCTGCCAGAAGAAGTGGTGACAGCTGTCAGTCTTGACAGATTTAAGAAAGGATTAGACAAGTTCATGGAGGACAAGTGTATCAATGGCTATAATTATGGATACTTAAGGACAACCTCGGGGTTGGAGAGATAGACAGGATATCTCTCAATGTCATTTCCAGGGAATCCTAAGCAGGTGAAGGCATCTGCTTGGGAATAATACCCTGAAGCAAATGGTGAGCCACTGTGTGAGACAGAATGCTGGACTGGATGGGCTGTGGCCTGTTCCAGCAAGGCGGTTCTTATGTTCTTATGTACTGTAACTCATTTATACAACTTTCATTGTACAGTATAATTTGCTCAGGTAAGCACTAAAAATAGTTGCAATGTACTCTCAGTCAATCCAATAGGAAGGGATTTGGTAAAATTTATTGTTCAAAAGCATTATCCAAACAACAGGAAAGGAATATTGTACAACAGTGGATTGATAACCAGAAAGGAATCACTGAATTCCAATACTAAGAGAAGGGAATCCAGATAAACTGGAAAATGTATACCTATGAGTATATGTTTATAAGTATGTAGTCATATACATATCCTCAGAAGTTTGAAGTTACTTTCTGGACTCCAATTTCAAAAATGTTATCAATCACATCCAACTAACTGGCAAGGGATTTGAGCATAACTGCCTTACTTGTTAAAAACCTTTGCAAACTTGGACAGAAAGATAGATAAAGCAAGAAAGTTTAAAGAGAGCTCTGTGGATTTTCAAACCTTTGTCATTCATGTTGGCAGACAACTGTAGTGCTATTTGTTATGATGAAGAATATGGAAAATTGTGAGCCCTCTTGTCAAAAACATTTTCTAATGTTAGATGTATTCAGGACAAATAAAACATGATTTAACATATTAACTTGCATGATACATATCTTGAGTTCCAACTGTTCCCCCTCCCCCCTTGATCCAAATAATTTGCCTTTACCTCAAATGGAATTCTCTTGTTTTGGCCAGTTTCACTAAATGCGTGTGCCAAAAGGAAAACATCATCAACACCAACTCCAAGAGCAAGAAAGGGTAAAACCTGTATACAAACACAAAATGCATGGTTTCATTGACAATCAAGTCTAATTGCCCTAGATGAGCAGCATATTCATATTTTAAATAAATATTACAAAGCCCAATCATTAACTAGTTGTTTTCTAAACTCTGAGTAATTATAAAGCTGTCTTCTGCTCCTTTGAATGCTTACATCCATGCATATCTATATTCTATATACTGTATATAAAACAGAAGAATTTGTTTGTATGTGCTTGATAGGCTCCCACACCCCTGGACGGATCTCGCTGAAAATTGGCACATACGTACCTTGGGCTGGCGAGATCAGCACTGTAGGGGGTCACAAGCCCCGTGGGGTTGGGGGCGTATGCCTGACAAATTGGGAAGCAAATGGTCTATACAATGTGTGTGTTTCCCAGTGATTTAATTGAGCTGATGTCATAGTCCCATTGTGACATCATCATCTGTAGCCCTCTGAGCTCAGCTGAAGTTTTCACAGTAGGTGTAAGGCAAATGGGGGGCCTGGTTGGGCCGGCACAGCAGTGGAGACGGAGGCCCTTAAGAGGGCCGGGAGGGCGCATGTGCACCACGGGGGGGCCTCAGTGGGAGCCCGGGTGACAGAGGCGGAGGAGGAGCCAGACCGTCCCTGGGCAGGTAAGCAAAAAAAAAAAAACGCGAAAGGCCGGGTAAGCAGCTAGTTCACAATAAAGCTGAATGCAATGTAACACATTCCCTCCTCAGGTCTATTGTCCTGAAGAGTTATGAGAAACATTGCTGTCTCCATTTAAACATACCAAAGGTTAATTGTTTGGCAGGTCAACAAAAACACTAAAATCCAAACTTCGTGATTCTTTACATTCCAGGTTCGGCCATATGATTCATTCTGGGAAATAAGTTGGCAAATTATTCCTTTAGTACCTGAGTCGTGGCAGCATTAAAGGAAATCCCAATCAAAGAGCACAGCCCCAATCCTGCAGCTACTGAGAGTGCAACCAGTAAGACTCCTGCCAGCCCCACAGCACCTTGAGACTTCACACAATCCCACCGCAACATGGTTAAACAGGCGTAGGCAAGCTGCAAGCAGAAAAAACCAAGTATTCTTTTTTACAAAGCAAACTAGCACAGCAAGCTACTTTTTAAAAAATGTTTTCTAACCATGTCTGACTGACAAAATACACTTTAAACAGGGCATGGCTGTCACAAAGCACAAATCTGTACTGAGGCATATCAAGAGTTCCTTGCGCCTAACTAATCTTCAGAGACTTGCTATTTTTTTGGCTTCAACTCCCAGAATTCTCCAGCGAGCACATTAGCGCATTCTGGAAGTTCTAGTCCAAAGAAGTAATTCTCCCAAGCTCTGCTTATCCAATCAGTAGGTCAATATTCCAGTTCTACAGAGGCCAAGCTGAGTCATTTCCAGTTTAGTTGAAAACCACAGAGATCAAATCTATGGCCTTATCTGTGCACTTTACCTAGTAAGCTGCAGATCTTCCTTAAACGTGTTACATGAATGAGCAAGTGACAGAAAACACAAATTTCAGAGCTGTTAAACACACTCCAAGTATGGTGGATAAGATTATTACAATATGAATTACTATAAAATAACACTCAAATACATCATAGCACCTATCAATTTTACCATTAATAAGTAGCCACTGGCAACTCTGATAACACTGACATCAGAAAATGATTGTAGGATGTCCTCCAGGGTAGTAGTTGTAAAGGAAAGCACCTTCTGAGTAGAGTTTGGAGCAACACTTTGATGGACAACCTGTGAGAAGACAATTGGAGTTGCAATTGCATAAATGCATGATAACCTATTCTGAATATGATGCAAACCCTATTATTTTTAATTCCACCATTATTTCACCTTCTCTTTCTCTTATACAGACACACACAAAAATAAATACAGTACAGCACACACTTTAGACTAGAAGACTGCCACTGATCCTTTGTTGCATAATTGCCATACTTGGTCCAGAGACACAGCAGGCTGCTATAGCTCAAATAAGATCGCCTCAAGAGAGGAAAATTGCAATCTAATTAAAACAGTGAAATTGAAGAAGGTTCGTGGTTCCTTCTCCTTTGCTCTCCCCTCCACCCCCCATTTTTTTGCTCTCTTTATCCCTAAGTCTTCAACCGATTTGTTGTTATATCAGTTGTGCCTTTAATCTAAAACAACAAATTCTTAAGAGCAATCTTCTCTTTTTTCATTGGCTGGACACTTTGGAGGGGTCACAAGCAGCTTGGTAGAGGTCAGCGCCTAGGAAACAAAGGCCGTATAATGTCACATGACCTCACCAATGAGACTGCAGCTGTGAACAGATTCTATGGCAGGCTAATGTTTTCCAGACACCTTTGCTGGGGAATCACACTGACCATGTGGTTTTAAAACCAGCCTAGTTCTTTGAGCTAGGCAGTTCATTATCAAACCAGCAAAACAGAAGTGTGTACCATCATTTAACATCAACACAATAAAACCAAGACATACAACCATATGTACATCAGTTTATGATCTATATTGTAACAATATAGTATTACAGGGTTATAAATTCTAGATTCCACCAACCCTGCCCCTGCCTCCTTATTCCTAGCATACCAATCTTTGTTTTCGTCTTTTTTTCAGTGGGAGAGCAGGCCTGGCAATTCCCTCCCGCCTCCCCTTTAAGACTGAAGGAATGACAATTCAAGAATTCCAAACTGCTTTGCTTCTTTAAAGAAGTTATTTTTATTAAGGAGACCACATACCCATAATAAAACTCAATTCTACTTTTGGGAATCAGTTGAAAGAACACATTGTCAATAGGCATCATGCTCCATTGAAAGTAAAACGAATGCAGGATCATTCAGTAAAAATGAATTGTGTAAGGAAAGCAGGGTTCTATTTCTTTGTTTTTAGAACTACTGAGGGTACCAGAAAAAAGTGGCTTCACAGCACCACCAAGATTTCTATATCGATTTTTAACATCAGCCCAGCTGGACTACAAACTGAAGGAAACAGCTACTTTCAACTACTGAAACTAGGTAATATTACTAATTGACAATGATTTGGCTGCAACTGGTGCTACCTAATGGTTTATTTATTTATTCATTTATTAAATTTGTATTGCCGCCCCCTCACCGGAGCGACTCCAGGCGGCTTACAACCAGACATAAAAACATAAAAAACCACCATACTAAAAACCATTTAAAAACTAACCCATTAAAAACCCCACCCACCCCGTTGCAGAAGAGGGACAGTTTAAACAAGGCAATGGGCGGGGGCTACCTCTCCATCGGTGTCCCACACCTGCCCTGCCAGCCAGGTTTTAACTTGTTTCCTAAAGCGCAGCAATTCTGTCTGCAGCCGTAACTCTGTCAGCAGGAGGTTCCATAGGGCTGGAGCGGACACGGAGAAGGCTCTCTTCCTTGTGCTAGAGAGGTGAGCCCCTCTAGCCGGTGGAACAATTAGAGAGCCCCTCCGGTCCACTCTGGTTGGTTGGATGGACAGACATTCTTAGGGCGACGCGGTCTTTTAGGTATCCTGGCCCACTACCATGTAGCTCAAAAAGACTGTTTGAGGCAGCAATGTATGCAGTAATGATCAGTTTTAATGACAAAAATAATACACGTGTGGCTGGTAAAATCTTCCAAAACCAAATTAAAGGTGTATCTACTAATTTTATCTGAAGTTGCCAATAACTCCCCTCTACCCTATTAATCTATTAAAGGAAACATGTTAAATCCAATTCACTATTGAGACCCCCTGGCGCTACATACATAGATTACGGACATTAGCACCAGGGAGTCTCAATAGTGAATTGGATTTAACATGTTTCCTTTAATAGATTAATAGGGTAGAGTGGAGTTATTGGCAACTTCAGATAAAATTAGTAGATACACCTTTAATTTGGCTTTGGAAGATTTTACCAGCCACACGTGTATGAGGAACTAAATAAATGAGATCATTCACTTTACCATTCTCAACGTTGAAGGACACTAAAGAGATAGCAAGAGAGGTAGTTTCCGACGCGAGAGTAGTAAGCGAGAAAATAAATGAGTTAAGAATAACAATGGATAAATAGTATGATATCGACAGTTTTTATTGGTTTATTTTGTGCTTTGTTACAGTAAAGAAAAGAACTTCTGATGAAGTAGCATTACGAAAGACCGATTATCTGGATCGTGTTTCAGTTCTTACTAATTGAATACAGTAAAAACTGGAGATTTGAAATATATAGTTGAAGATTAATATACAGTTGAAGATATAGGTTTTGAGATATTGCAAGTATTTTATTATGCATTACTTTGAAAATACTCTTTGAAAGAATTTCTGGACATTACTGTTGGAGAGAACAACTTGTGGATTTTAGTTGTGAGAAGTATCACTTTCTATTATTTTTGTCATTAAAACTGATCATTACTGCATACATTGCTGCCTCAAACGGTTTTTTTGAGCTTGTGGATTTAGTCACCGTTTGGCCACTCTTTTGGATATTTGGATATCCACTACCATGTAGGGCTTTAAAATTTAAACTAAATTTTAACCCCAGTTCTCTGATGGTGGGCTCTGGGCATCTGTGTTCTTCTGTTCCCTGGCCAAGCAGAATCTCGCAGTTATATGGGGGTGAGGCATATGAATACACTTGTTTGAGAAGTGGTGGCTGATATCCAACCAACAGCTATGTCAGCATTTCCCAAACTATGTTCTGTGGAACACTGGTAGACTTCCATTCCCAGAAGCCTAAGTCTGGCTGTTCAGTGCTTTGGGAAACTGACTTAGGCTTCTGGGAATTGAAGTCCACCAGTGTTCTGCAGAACATAGTTTGGGAAACACTGAGTTATGTGATGCACCCTACTGTTTCTTCTAACTCACATCGAAGAAACAAGGCCTAGCATGGACAATTGCCATGATCCTGGAGTTCCCATTTTTAATTTTCCTGCACTATACCAAAGAAATTGGTGCATGCTTTAAGAAATGGTCTTGAATAATGAAAGCTCATATAATGTTTGATTTTTCTGTGATCTAGTAACAGTATTACTTTGTGCCTGCATTTGTACTGCTTAAGCATTGCACAGCTCTCTTAGTTTTTGGAACTACCAAAAACAAATGGCTTTCCAGTACTAGTTTCTATTTTACCTGAACATACGTCCGTTGCCAGGTTTCCAGAATTGCAGCTGCCTTATCCTCATTCCAGTTGATGTGTGAAACGTAGTCATAACCCTTGAAGTGCTCATACATTTGCTTAGGTGTCATTAGCTGAAACATGGTTTGTAGAGCTTGGGCACTGAAAGAAAACAAACAAAACAAAACTGAGAGTCAGAAACATAAAAGAATATAAAATAACAGTTTGAAAAGTCATTTTCTTTAGAGAACTATTCCTAGAATCCCCAAGATATCATGTGTCAATGGCATTGCTGGCTAGAAGATTCCAGAAGATGTAATCTAAGGAAGCAGCTTTCCCAAACTCGACATAAAACACATAATTTCCAGAAACTATATCAAATTCAATTTAAGTTTATTACAGTTACACAATCCATTCAAGTACGGTACACATTAACCAATTTACAAACAGTACAAAAGAATAAAGAAATGTTTAAAAAGAGAGAAATGCTATCAAGTATCTTCTATTAAGCAAGTTTTTCTTCAACAATATAATGTCAGCACCTTCAACAGTAACATGATTCTAGTCTCACATACAGTACAATAAATAAGCAACCCTTTATCAAAATAGCCTTAGAAGTTTTGCATCGGTAACAAATTAAATATTTTTTAATTTCTTCATTAAAAAAATACAGTATAGAAGAGCATGAGACAACAATTCAGGAGTCCCAGACATGAATGGGTAAGCTCTCTCCTGATGGGGAATTCCCAAAAATCTACTCTCGAATAATCCTGAGGGCAGAACATTAAACAGGGAAACATAAATGCCTTATGAGCCTAAGGTGTTCTAAGGGTTGTTAAGCAGGCTTCAAGTGACTCATACACTGGCAACAAATGATTTACAATAGGAAAGCACAGTCTATTTGCTAGAGTAAACAGTTCTTGTCTCTCGGAATCATACAGTCCTTGAGACAACACTCTAAATGCTTATTGTTGTCCAAGCATTAGAATGGAGTTAAGTGGAATGTCAACAGATCTAAATTTATGTTGAACTAAAAGTAGCCATGTACTAGTATGAGAGTCCATTATCATAGATTTCACATAGCCATGATGCTCAGCTTAAAAGTAGAGACATGGCCAGAATTTTATAGTCAGAATCCACAATCTAGTTTCCAACTGGCCCTAGATGCCAGGCACATGGCTGCATATCCTACACAGTTGGGAACACCCAAAATATGATGCAGGAAGGTGGCTTGGACTTTTCGTACAACCAAATTGCATGTGTAGTTCCAGATGGAAGTGCCACAGAGTAGGTGGGCCATTAACCTAGCCTTAAACACACAAATGGAAGAAGTGGCATGATAGCTCTCATTGATGTCAGAAAAGCTAACAATGGGTGACATACTACAGTTAGTCAGGTTAAGTCCATAATTATGATGGGCACTCCAGCTACAACAAGGAAGCTATAGTAAACAAGAAGAGGACATTCGGCTGCCAGTATTTTCAAATACATGGTGTCTCATAATGAGAGCATAAAAAGAGCTGTGGTTAGTAAGGCTGCTGGGGACCTACAGTCCTGCTGCTACTCAGTATCAACTAAGGATCAAATACTATGTAGTAAAACGGCTGATTAAAGAAAGCACTTATACCCATGATGGCAAACCTTGGCACTGCAGATGTTCTTGGACTTCAATTCCCAGAAGCTCAAGCCCCCGCAAATCCACATGAATGGGTTTGCTGCCATTCATTCGGCCCACGCCACTTCCAGGAGCAATGAGGGTGCCGTGCCGCAGGCCGAATGAATTGCAGCAAACCCATTTGTGTGGATTCACGGGGGCTTGGGCTTCTGGGAATTGAAGTCCAAGAACATTTGGAGTGCCAAGATTCGCCATCACAGACTTATACCATTAAAATACCATGTGGAAAACAAAGATGTCAGAACCTACTGGATGCTATATGTTCTTCTTCTGGGATACAAAGCAACTAGTTTACGAAGAAAACAGAAAATAAAAAGGTAACATCAGCCCAAGACTGCTTACCTGACCAGTTTCCCGGTACCATTTTTAACTGTGCCACCAACAATCAATTCTTCCTGCCAATGCATGTATTTTCTTGATAACCCATAGCATCCGCCACTTAAAACGAGGGCAATGTCAAGAGGCTAAAATATAAATACAACCACAAGATGTTATAAAAGTACAAGAAAATCCCATTTTACTGTATATGATTAGGGGACATGAATTTCAGGACCCAGGAAGACAAATCTGCTACATCGCAGAAATCCTTCAGCAATCTCAGCTTCAACAGCAAACTTTGAAAGCCAACTAAGAACATCAATCTAAATCCTCATCAATTCACAACCCTCCACTCCTCTTGGGACTAAGCCTAACATTCAGGAGCAGATGTTGACTCCTCCCTATTCCCATAAAATATCCTAAGAAGCAACAAAGGATGATAGGTAACCAAACACAGGAATCTTTTACAAAAGTATGCCATAGGCATTGTCTATTTCTCCCAAATCCTCATAGGCTCAGAGTCTATATAGCCTTACCCTAAACCAGGAGTTCTCAACCTTATTGAGCCGGGAGCCGGGTCACGCTCCCTCAGACAGCTTCGGAGGCCAGATGGCCATTTTGCCCTTCTTCCACCACATGGCACTTCCGGGTGTGGTGGAGGCAGTGGGGGCCACATGAAATGGTGCTGTGGGCTGCATCTGGCCCATGGGCTGCAGGTTGAGAATCTCTGCCCTAAACAATAAACAGACTATACAGGATATTTATATTAGCTGAGGAACCCCAACCTTCCAAATTAATGGAGTTCTAGACTTTTGTTTTATTCATTTATGTTATCCTTGGTAATAATAAAAATTGTCATTCCATTGCTAGAAAGATTAGACTTAATACTTTGTATTATACCTTTCCCTGACTCTCTAGTCCAGTGATGGCAAACTGTGGCACTCCAGCTGTTCTTGAACTTCAATTCCCAGAAGCCCTGATTAGCAGGGTTGCTGACTTGAGCTTCTGGAGCCAAGGTTTTCCATCACAGATATAGTCTAAATAAATAGGTGATGCTTACGGTATTTTACAAACGATAAGAATCCTCTTAGTATCTGTGTAAGAGCTGAGTAACTTACCACAGAAAACTGCAAGTAACTAATGAGATGGTAGGCATATTCAGAGACTTCAGGTTGAAATACAATAAAACAATTCAAAATTTTCCAAAACCCCATATTTAGCCTCTCCCCGCCCCTTAGTTTAATTTTATGCAATTAATATAATGCATTATAATACAAATGACAGACCAGAATTTCAACAATTAATTCAGAAGGAAAGAAATGTTGTAAATAGTTTACGGTGAAATCAAGTGCAATGTTAGTGTACGACTTGAGGTTGGGCAAAAAAATTGGTGCATACTAAGTTCTATAGCTTCATCCTTCAAAAATAGAAAAGATAACCAAAGCCAACACTACATTCCCCAAGTAACGAACTACAACTGCAGTTCTTAACTTGTGTTCAGAATATTTGAGGGGTCAAATGACTCTGTAGGGTCACATTCCTTTTGCTTTTCATGGAGCATGGACCTCTGACATATACTAAATTGCTCCTGTCTCAAGACTGCAAACATAATAAAATACCTGGAGGGTGGGCTACAGGCAAGATAAGGACTGATTCTGTCTTGATGCTTAAAATCATACAAAAGGGAGCTTCTTGTAGAATTCATGTGCATGAACACAGATACTCTTCACAGTTTTCAGTATTGCCATGTCCTCCAACCCTACACATCTGTCTGAATCCTTCCTTTTGTAATCATTCACCATTTCTTCTGAAGATATGCCTGAAGGTTGAGGGAGCTGCCTCAAATGAAGCAGGGAACTGTTGTAGGAGGGTGGAGGAGCAGGCATAAGTGGAAAATATGAGTGGAAGCCCATTCTGACACTTGAATTTAAGGTCTCCCAAGCAGATACCAGAACTATAAAAATCAAAGAAAACTAAGTATAAGCGAGCTTCTAAATCAGGGGTTCCCAACCTATGGCCTGTGACGCCATCCCATCCAGCCCATCAATGCCTCTGCCGCACCCGGAAGTGGACATTTTTATGTCTGCCATAAACTGTGCCTGCGCATGCACCAACGTGCCCGCGGCTGTTGTAAACGCGGAAGTGGGTGCATTTATGACAGCCGTAAATGTGCCCATTCCCAGGGGGCATGGTCTGGCCCACTCAGCTGTTCGGGGGCATGGTCAGGCCCGCAACGTAAAAAGGTTGGCCACCTCTGTTTTAAATAGACAACCCTGTCACTAACAATCAATAAGCACTAAGCTGGGGTTGAATATTTTGCAACTTAATGATTGCAAAGAAGTGGTGGGAAGATATGGGAAAGTAACAAACTGAAGATCTCACCATCCCTTCCAGTGACAGAAGATATCACCATCTGTGAATGTGTAATGCAGATTGTACAATAAAATGATCTTCTGGGTTCAAAATATCTCTCCAGAAAACTAAATGGACTTTTTTAGTTATTCTGTTGTATTTTCATATTTTGCCACCTCAAGGCAAAATAGGGCTGTCAAAAAGGATTAGCAAAATATATAGATGACAGTTGGAGTGGGGAAAGTGTGAGCACAATATGACTGATGCATAGGTATAAAAGAAATGAATTAAAGATCTCAAGATCTTTCCTTTCCTTTCTCCCCTGAACTCCTCCAGGTAGCCACCTCTTCAAGCTTATGCTTTTTGCTGCAAGCCGATATTGCAATTATTGTGCATACTGTAATTGTCTGCCCTCTGCCCCCAATAAAACCTCCTGTTGAATAGCTCTGCATTAACGTGATCTATTTGGCCCAATTTAAGATGCCATGATTCAAAATATCCCTTACATGTATGTCTTAAAACATATTTAAGTTCATACATGTTCTCTGTGAGCATACTATGTAACAAATCCAACAACATATGGCAACCCAAGTTTGAGAACTGCTGAGTTAAAGCATTAACATTATTAGCAATTGACCAATATTAATAAATCATCATTTAGTGAATTCAGGTATGTGACAGCTGCCTGGGTTTTCAGAACCAGTCACAGTGGTATCCATATTAAGAAAATAATATAAATTATTTCTGTGACCATTCTTTCAGAAATATGAACACAGTCATTTATAACAATAACTGGAGGGGGGGGAATGTTGCCCACATGCAATTTACAAGACGCTACTTTTAAGAATCTTGATAATGAATAATATTGGTGAGAACAGGGATGGATATGAAGGTTAGCCATTTCATCAGATTATCTTAAAATGGTAAAAAAAACCGCCAAACCCAACAGATAAACTTACTTTGGTGGAATTTTTGTTGGGGGCTGTAATAGGGCAATCGGGGTCATCAGGATTTAGACAAGGTCGATCCATATAGCCATGGCCAACTTCTGCCTTATTCAGCATTTCCTCCCATGTATCTACTTGAGAGTTTATTTTCTTCAGCTCTTCTAAGAACTCTAAGGGATCAAAGTTGGTCCACTGCAAATGGGGCTTCCCTCTGTTTTTTTAAAAAGATTAGAATGGTGGAAACGTATCAATGATCTTCATGTTAATGTACACACAAATATTCAGCTTCTCTCCCTCCATCCCTCTTTATATGCATCCAAAGTCAAAGCAAACTAAGAAATAATCTCATTCAGATTAATCCTAAATACCCCTATCTTGGAATTACGGTTTACTGCAAATTCAGTGAATAAACACACTTAGCATTCTGCTGCATGTCCTGCTAATTTCAGTGGTTAGTTAGCCATACTGCAAAACTGCTGAGATTAAATATCTTATTTATATCAGTAATATTATCCATCCTGAACTAAATCTTTAAGTAATATTTCTACTGTTTGAACATATCAATAAAAATATTTCTTAACAGCAACCTCTGCAAATACAGTAGAACTCCATATAATAATCGCCCCATACAGCTATGAAATCGCATAGCGATGAGGCTTGGGGGGGGGGGAGGATTTCCGCATAGCGATTGTTCCTATGGGGAAATCCGTACAGCGATTTTTCAATGGAAAAAATCACTTAGCACCAAACATCATTGTACAGTTTTTTCCATAGGGAAAAACGTTGTACGGATTTTCCCATAGGGAAGATTGTACAACAACGAAAAACACAGTGACGAGCTCCGTGTAACGGATTAAAATCATTATATGGAATTCTACTGTACAGGGATTTCCATCTACAGAATGACAATACAAACTGGGGAAGATTAACAAGCTTTAAAAGCCCAATCCTCATTGGATTTCTATCATGTTATATTCAGACCTCTTGCCAGAGATGTACAAATAGATCAGAAATTTTGTATCAGAATTAGTTTTAAATGCCGATGAAACTTGGAGTTTAATTTCTTAATAAAATAGGTTCCCCCTTTTTTTAAAAAAAGGAAAATCCACCTGCTCATAAAGCCTTATACTGTAACTAAAAGTCAGATACAAAGACAGAACATTTTATTGTGTTAGAAACTTCATTTTTATACATTTCTTTGTAGCCAGAAATAATCTTTACACTTCTTAATACTGTGTTCTTCTTTAGTCTCTTAACGTAGACCTCATTCTGCACTGTCTTCAGCATTTGCAGTTGTTGGCACATGATGACTGTGTTTCCACTTTCTCAACCTCCATGTTGATTTCGTTGTGTTCACAAATCAGAAAGGCTTTTTGGCTGTCTTTTTTTGAAGGTCAAACTACTGTATCTGCCTAACCATTGAAATTCTCCCAACCAGAAAATATAAGCCTCCTTATTCCCCTATTTAAAAAAATTTTTTTTTTACTCCACATGAGTTTTAAGAGATGGTTTTACAGAGACAGGAAAAACTGGGCAAAGAAAATAACACAAAATGAGGCTTGCATAAATTACCAAAAATGTGTAAACCCACAGTTCCTAATGTGGGGCACACACCACACTGGGGGGCAATTTGATTTTAAGGGGGACAATTTGAGAATGAGTTATTAACAGTTTAGATCAAGTTAATGGCCTTTTAGGCTTCCCCTGCCTGAAAAGTTCACTTTTTGAATAATAAGAAATATAAGTCACAGGGAGTGGGTCATCAGGTCACTGTGGTTTTTCAAAAATACACACACAGCCTCCTCTCCAGTCTTACCACTGCATTTATCTTAAGACATAAAAGCCAGGTCTTCAGAATGATTATAGGAAACTCCACAGTGGCAGTTCAAAATCCAGGTTATGGTAGTATTAAATATAAATGTCCCCTGGTTATAAATTATCATGATTGTACCCCAGTAGTATCTGAAATTTAGAACTCATTCACATACCAGGTTGGTTCCAAACTAAAACAGTGGAACCTAGCTCCTGTTAAAACCAATGGAGCTTAAGTCATGACTACAATACCTCACTGTAAACAATGAAGAGCTTTGTGGCACCCTGAAGTTGAAACACATTTAATTGGGGGTAAATTTTGTAGACTGCTCCTAATGAAACAGGTTGTAGCCTATAGAAGCTTATACCACATAAAACACATCCGTTTTTAAAGTGCCACAAGACGGTTTGTTGCTTCACTGCATCAGACAACATGACTATCATCTGCCCAAAACTATTCCACTGGTTTTATTAAGTTCAACTAATGTAGTCTTGATCCAATCCATTATTTACAATTGGATCAACATGAATTGACCCAAGCATCTCTGGTGATGCAGCAGCATTACGGAGGAAGCAAACACTGATTAAGCATTATTTTTGGCAGAAGTGCACATAGTAGTAGCTGAAAGGATCTGTTGCATCTTTTACACTACATTTCTACTGACATAATGGGACAGATCTTACTTATATATCTGGACCAATTCATCAGGATAGAGAGATGTCTGAACTTGCTGTTACACATTCCATACAAAGATGAAGACAAAAACATCCACATTTATCAGTGCACATAATGTTACCTCTGCACATTTGTAGCTTCTAATATTTTGTTCACAAGGCAGCCTCAAAGCAGACAATAACCATGTTATGTCCAGCAACAGAGTCCGAACACGTAAAAGAACATACACCACTTACGGTAGATACGCTGTTCCTGACTGTAACTTTGCACCCTCCCAAAAGCAGTCCAAAGGAGTAATAATTAAACAAGGGTAAAGATGTTCTATAATCTGTAAAAGTTAGAAAATGACAAAACAATCAATGACATTTTTTATCAATAGAGGAAAAATTAACAAACATTACTATGTCAACAATTAGTCCATTTATACCTTGCCAATGTAACCTGTTTCTGTGATTGGTTCCCCTGATTTATGACATAAATGTTCCAATTTCCATTGTCTAAAAACATGAAAAATAGAGATCAGATCAGATCAACAAACATATCAGTGCAATACACATATCACTCACATAGTGGATCAAATTTAGGAAAACTGCAAACTACAGAGGAAATGCACTCTATGTTCATTGTAACAACAACAAGCCTATTGTGTAACAGCCGAAACAAGGCAGTTTGTTCCAGAGATTGTGACTTTGTAAATAAGGCTTAAATTGTCTAGGACAGGAATTCTCAACCTACGGCCTGTGGGCTGAATCCAGCCTATGGCACCAACTAAGGCTTACAACATCCGCCCTGCTTGGAGCACCATTAGGGACATGCCAAGCCAAGCAGAGGAGACAAGGATTGAGATGGTGGTGGTGGAAGCGGTGGCTCGAGTGAGGGCACAGACCGGATGATTAAGTGCCATGGTAAGCAAGGAAGCAATGGAAGGGTGATGGGGGGGGGCTCGGAGTGTTCCCGCATCTGGTGGTGGAGGGGAGTGATGGGTGTCTCGAGGGTGGTCCCGCTGCTGCCAGCGGTGGTGGGGAATGGTGGGGGCTCAGGGTAGTCCTGCTGCTGGTGGGGCGACTGGTGGGTGGCTCAGGGTGGTCCCACTGCTGCTGGGGGCGGTGGGGTGGAATAGTGGGGGATCATGGTGGTCCCACCATCATCGGGACCACCCTGAGCCCCCACCACTCCCCCCTTCTGCCACAGCTACCGGCAGCACCTATCCAGCCCACCAAGAGTCTGAGGGGGCATGGTCGGGCCGCCAACTTTAAAAGGTTGAGGACCACTAGTAAAGGAACTACTGAGAACACCACTTCTGCATGTAAAAATCTACATGATTTTTGATTCTCTGAAAAGTGAAGGGTGTGATTAGCTTTTAACTTGTTGCTCAGGTTTATCTAAGATTCTAATTTGCAACAGCATCACTGGCATAATATAATTTATGAAAAATTCTTTTTTTATTTGGAAAGCCCCCCATACCGGATTTGCCGGCATGTAAGAAGTACCCCCCCCTTAAAATTCACCAGAAAAACAGAGTGCATCTTATAATCCGATGCATCATACACCGTCAAATATGGTAAGTTAACTGAAATAATTAAAATTGTAGTACAGTAATACCTCATACAAAGTCCGCTTCATACAACATCGGATTCATACAACATCGCCTAATTCCTTGAAAAAAGTTGCCTCATACGAAGTCGTGTGACGTTGTATGAGGCATTGGGGCTTTCCCAGGTTGCATTGTGCCTGGGCAGTATAAAAGGCAGGACACATGCGTGCATTGCTCTTGTGGGTTTTGCATGAGGCAAAGAGTGTTTAGGAGTGGTTTTTAGCGTGATTTTGGATTTTTTTTTTTGGATTTTTTTGTCAGAATTTTTAGAAGCATTTCTGGGATTTTTGCAGCATTCTTCAGGTTCTTGGACAATCAGGGTTGTTTGACATGTTTTTGTAATGTTTTTAGCCTTTAGACAATGATTTCTTAAAGTTCTGTCAGTTTCCTGTCTGTTTTCTTGACTTTGCCCTGAAGTCTGTGCTGTTACAGTACAATGTATCTCTATGGAAACGACGTTGTATGAGGCATCGCAGCAAGGATTTGGACGTTGTATGAGGCATCATGGCTAGGATTTTGCATGCCTCATACAAAGTCCAAATCTGTATAAAGTCCAAACTTGTGGAACCAAGTTTGGACGTTGTATGAGGTATCACTGTACTGTATTGTTAATACAATTTGAATTATTTCAGTCAACTTATATGAGGTTATTTTTTTTAAAAAAAATGATGGTGCAGTTTGTTTTGATGACATCCATATCTTTCATACCTTATTGGCTAACTTCTATCAGAACAACTGCTCCACTCTTCAGAATCATGAAAGGGAATGGGCAAACATTTCTCCCCCAAACCACCAGCTGGGTCTTTGGAAAGTAAATTTGGACTATTTTAGACAGTCATTTGGGGTGGCCATTAGCAAAGACCTTCCTGTTGTTTTGAACACCATCAATGTGTTGGGTAGATTATAATTTTTTTGCTACTTGTATATTAATACTGCATAAAAAAACTGGTTTTGTTTTTATAAAGCTAGCTGAATTGCCCCAAGATAGGGTCCAAATGCTATTAAGTAAGCCTCTCTTTGGCACAATTGGCTTCCGCAAACTAATACTTGCAAATTTCAACAGCCCAACAAATTCAAAAGTCCAAACATTTAAAAACACTTAATGAAGAAACAAACATATATATATATGGACAAAGGACAACAAAGATGCTAAAGAAGAATCAAGAAGGCAACCTGCTGCTAACAGAATAACAAAGACATTGGGTTCAGATAGTGGCCTATTTCCCTTGTTTCTGTCAAAGTAGCCCTCCAGGGAAACTACACTGATAGGGTTGCAAATATTGAAAAGCAGATGCTGAAGTATACTACAGTGGACCCTCGATTAACGATGTTACTTGGTTCCCCAAGTAGCGTTGCTATTCGAATACCATCGTTATTCGAATAACGTTTTTTTCAGTAACGTCGTTAATAGAAAATGACGCTATTCGAGCGCGTCATTAATAGAGGGCCCACTATATGTTTCTATTTACTGGACTCTCATAATAAAGGAAACATGGATAAGGTAGATAGACAAGTAGTATATGTACTGGAAGTCTATATATTGCTGCTTTGTGTACTACCACAGAAAAACATAAAGTAGAAACCTGGCATTCTCACGTCTGCTATTCAGCACTTCTTGTAAATGTCAGAAACTGATTTTAGCCTGGGGGTGAAGTCAGAAAAGGGGGGGAGGGGGGGAGAGAGAGGCTTTCACCTCCTGTCTTACCTGTTGTACATATATACATGTACCCGACTAGCTTGAAATGCAGAATCAAGGTGCTGTCTGAGTGCTTCTGTTGTCAGTACATTAGCACAATCTTCTTGGGGCGTCTGAATCATGAGTTGGGGGTTAAACATGGCCTCTTCTCCAATCTTCTGGCGTGTGTAACTTAACTCCCGACTCACTCGTCCACCAACTGACAGACAAATATTTACAACCTGGGATCAGCCAACAATAGCTTACTTTGGATTCACATTCTAAGAGCTCACAGGCCACCAATAAACTTTCCCACATGCATGGAATGTTCTGCAGCCAGTAAAGAGCTGGGGCAATTTTCAAAGAGCTAATTTCATCTACAGGGGAGCAGAAAATAAACATATTCTCTTTATCTAAAAAAATTATTATTATTTCAGTTCAAAAAACAAATAATGTGTCTCAAGTTGATCCCTGGGCTCATTCAGTATCACACCAACATTTTCAAATGTAGAAAGTTTATTAACAAAAAGAAAAAAAGAAAAGAACTTTTTTTTCCTTTCAGACCAGACCAAATATTTCTATGTTACAATTTCTTACACTTGTATAAACAGTCTGCTGCAATGGCACATTTCAAGATAAATGGCTTCAATTTACACTCTTCTCCTAAATAATTTGGCAATGGCAGAAGGGGAAATGTTTATCTTCCATAAAAAGGAGGTAGGAGGGGAAAAGAAAATGAGCATTAGTATGCCTTGCTGTTGCTAGTTAAAACATAAAAATACTGTTAAGTGAGGGTCACATAACAGTGCAGGTTCAGAGGAGCAGAGTTGGCTACGTTTAAGCAATCAGCACCAAGAGTCTAGCGGTGGGGTGCACCAGTGAAGTACTGTACCAGAATTTTGATTCCACAGCAAATTAAAATGGCAAAAAACGTACTAAGGGGAGAGAAATGCAGTACTGAATGCAGCCTAATCCAAAGAGAGGATGAGGGATGTGTTGGAATGCAGCTACCAACAAGCCTTCTTCTTCTGCTGCTGTATCCAGATCCTCATGGTGATCAGCAATGAAGACTGTCCAGAGAATATAATGCAGTGGTGTTTCATTTGCCTTCTGTATCGAAGTGTGACACCTGTACCACTGATCTAGTTCCGCTAGTCACTTTCTGGTCCTGAGCACTTTTGGCATGCAAAGTCCTCATTGGCCCCAGGCCATTTTTAATGAAGCTGCTGTCCTCTAACAAGAGGGATTCAAATGGGATTTAATCTATTTAGGGACTTTGGCGGCCAAGCCATTAGTCCTCAGGGTGGCCAGGTTAGTTAACTGACGCCTGACGCTCAGTGTTGAGTTGCTGGCAGTATGGTCTACTCTACACCAACCTAGCAGTTTGAAAGCAGGAAATTGCAAATAGGTAAATAGGGACCATTTTGGTGGCAAAAGATCTTGGGGACATGAAAGGAGCCTCATTTGGGCGTTCCCTTAGTGGAGTTTCTCCAGCAAAAATCCTTTCAACCCAGAATAATTTCTGACACAAATTTATTATTATTACTATAACAACCCTAGGCGGCATAATCAAAGGTGAGAAACAATAGGAGTTACAGTTCAACATCATCTGGAAAGTCACACCTTCACCAACCCTAGTCTAAATGAAGCTTAGAGACACTCCACTACAGACTACAGATGTCAATCCAGGAACAGGTCTAATTGAGAATGCAACAGAGGTTACTTCTCAGTAGACACAAATAGGACTGTACTGTTGAGGGAGGAAACAGAAAACTATAAATTGTGTGAGGGATGTCACAACAGATATTGATGCCAAGTAGAGTGTATGGCATTTCAGAGGCCAGTAGTGCTTCCATCCATGCCCTCTCCTCTCAGCCTTCCTCCTGAAGAACAAAGAACACTTCAGCAAGCAATGTGGCATGAGGGGATGTCACTGGAGAAAAGGAAATGTGTTGAAACCAATGACAAGCCTGAGCTGGAGCCCAGCCAATAACTTGGGGAGGAGAGGGAGGGAACACATAATTGTCAAAGCATCCTTTAAACACTTCAACTGTACCATATATTATGATATTACAACCATATCACATACACCCCTCTCTCATTTTTATATTTACTGTAAATACTCAGTGGTTTCTTTCATAAGATTTCAAAAGATTTCATAAGAATCATAAGCAATGAACTGAAGCCCTCTTCAGCATTAGCCCTCTCTTCCCCATAGCCCTGTGCAAATCGTCCGGTCACCAATCATCAAACCTAAGGCCATTTTTACATCTGAAGTCCTGAACTGACTTGCGTGTGAAACCCAGTCTATGCTTTATAAGTAAAATCACAGCTAGAACATGCACTTGATTACTCCCTTCCAACCCTACTATTCATTTTCCAAATGTAGTACCAATACCATATGAAAGAGAGGTTTTAGCACTACTGAAAAGACCAATTAAAATTGGTGATAAAAAGGCCAGCAATCGTAAATTATAGCAAATGTATGCACTGAGCTGTAATGGGTTTAGCAGACTGATCAGTCACTACCCAATCAAAACAAAGTCTCTTTAAAGAGAGAAGAGTAATAAGGGCACTGGAGTGTGAATGAAACAGTGGAATGCACTCACAGTAAATGCAAAATAACCCCTGTTAGGATGGGGAGGAGTTCATTGCAATTTCACTTTCAGTTTTTTGTGAAAGAATATTGATTTATGAATTCTATGAGCTATCTAAAAGAAAGCTGCTCTGGATATTACCCATGTATGAGGACACTAACACAACTGAGTTTTCCCACTTAAATCATTTGACATATACATGCAGTTCGGGAGATCCCATTACCCTTAAATAAAAGGACATGTGGGAGTGTAACACTATTTGTCAGAAATCAGAGAAAAGCAGGAATTCTTCTGTTTACTGAAGACTCTGCTTTAAGGTGGAAAAAGAAGTTATTTTATTTGGTGGAATAAAACTACCAATCAGAAAGAAAGTTCCTGATTAATGTTTCAGCCTATCATATGACATTTCTCCCTACTCACATCACATATAAACACAACTGGGTTTCAGAGGTTGCCTCTTTCTGTTGCCATTTTTTTAAAGACCAAAATTCTGCCAACTCCAGCCATAATCTTGCAAAGCCCAGTAATATTAATGCTATTGCAGCTAGTAAGTATGGAAAATCTATTTTTCCAAGTTACAAAAGAACTGTACATATACAATTCTTTTTACCAAAAGAACGTTTCCTATATGAAAACCATTTTAAAGGTATATAACAGTACATAACACATGGTGATACACAATGCATAATTTTTTACACACACACACACACACACACACACACACACACACACACACACACACACACACACACACACACACTCTTTATGATTTGTAGACAAGTTCTGGCTGTCTATTCCCAAACCTATGCCATTTTATTTTTAGAATCAGAGTAATTTAACACTGATTTCAGCTAAGAGGTCAAATATTGTTGAAGATAAATCAAATGACACATTCCTCATCTTTGCTGAAAGTGACCAACTGTTTAGTATCAACAGAAATTATTGCTTCTTACTTGAGGTGCTGTCAAACTATATTAATCTCACTTAAGAAGGCAAATTTGGCTAATCAGCATTGCATCACAGTTGGAAGGAAAACCAGACTCTTCCCTTTTCCAATATAACCAGCAATGACAGATAAACATATGGGAATAGAACGCTTAAAATTTTGCATTTAGCCAATTAACATAGTTTAGAACAAGTTAATTATGAATGGAATTCATACATGGCAGCTTGTTTCTGAACGATATTAAAGCCTGTTGTACATTTTAAAATTAGATTCTGAAACAAATCTATGTTATACTGTATTAGAAAAATATACCATAGGAGCAACCCACCAACAGCAAAATTTCAAAACAACTGAAATAATTTAAAAAACCAATGAGCAAGGAAGAAAGAGGTGTGTGAGAACTTTGTGTTCATTTAAAATCATTTTAACTTTCAGTACATAAATCCTATGCTGTATTCCAGTAGCTACAGAAACTTATATTCTGTACCACCAGCAGAAAAGTGTTAGTAATAAAATATTTCCAGCATATCTGTCACTAAAGATATGCAGTAAATGTTAACAAGAGTTCAGGAAAACCCATACTATACTGTATATTGAAACATTTTTCTCAAAATAAAAGGAACATTAAGTATCTAAAATACAGCCAAAGCAATTAGGAAAATAGCAGAAAACAAGTATAAAATTAAAATATCCTTCGGAATTTTCTAGAATTAACAGCTCTCTTGCTTGACATCAAAATGCCAGTAAGCGTGAAACCAAAAACAAACCTACTGGTACTTAAGATAAAGTAGTTGCACAATCCTAGCAGGCTGCTAAAAATGCCTTGGCCTTAGTAATCAGTATGTATCTATGCTTCAAACAGCAAAGAAATATGGAAAGCATCACAGAGGAATCTCTCAGTAGATGGTTAAATTAATATAGGCTCGTGATGGCGAACCTTGGCACTCCAGATGTTCTTGCACCTCAATTCCCAGAAGCCCAAGCACCCTATGAATCCACACTAATGGGTTTACTGCGATTCATCCGGCCCGTGCTGCCCTTGTCGCTCCCGGAAGCGGAAGTAAAATGCACCCGTATGGCTCCTTGGGAGGTCAAATATTGAAGATGAAGCTAAAGTACTTTGGACATCAAATGAGAAGAGAATACTTTGGACATCAAATGAGAAGAGAGGATTCACTTGAGAAAGCCTTGATGCTGGGAAAGGTCGAGGGCAGAAGAAGAAGGGGACAGCAGAGAATGAGATGGCTGGGTGGCGTTGTTTACGCAATGGGCACAAAGCTGGGCAGGTTTAGGAGGATGGTGGAGAACAGGAACACCTGGTGGGTCGCAAAGGATCAGACAGGACTATGTGAATGAACAACAACAACAACAGAGAGAACAATCTAATTTCTATGACCAACAGCACCCTGGTGAATGTTGGAAATCTGCTTGAAACGGCTGCACACACAAAAGTTATGCAATTAACATAACTGGCAACACTAACATAGCCATCTGGATTACCAAAAGCAGGCAATCTGGTACCCTTCAACTGGTCTAGAGTACATTACCTATCAGCCTTAGCTTTAAAAAACCATGGTTAAGTATCATGAGACCTAGATTCCTCCCACAAATTTTGTGTTCAATTTCCATAAGCTATGACCAGTGACATGTTGATGGAGACTGATGAAAGCTGTAGTTCAAATATCTGGAAGATATCAGGCTATCTAAGCAGAGTAGACCACCAAACCTGCAGAAGCAGTTCACCCCATTCTCTTTATTCTGGAGGAACAGGGCTGACATCTTTGTGTCTACCTTCTTTAGGGACAATGTCAGTATTTTCTTTGTTCTCTACCAGGAAAATATAAATGTGTATATTCTCCTTCATGCAATGTACAAGTCAATACCTGAAGATATCTTGAGTCTACCATTGGGAGAAAGGTGGCCATCGACCAACCAACCAACTAACTAACCGACCAACCCTTTCCCTCCTGTCTATATTAAAGTAATAATAACAACTTACATAAAGGAATAAGGCCTTTACTGAAACTAAAAATATAAGCTTTAGCTAGACTTATCTATCCACTGGTGGGCTCCAATTTTTTTTGCTACCACACTGTGGGTGTGGTATGGTATGCGTTAGCAGGGGGGAAGCAATGTGTTGCACCCGAATTAGGACTACTTTATTTCAAAACTTGGATAGGCGGGGCCACCCAGAATTTTTGCTACTGGTTCTGGCGAACTGGGGGCAAACTTGCTGATGCCCGTCACTCTATCTATCTATCTGACCCACTGACTATGGATTCAACAATGGGGAGGCACCACTGAAAAAGGCCCCCTTTTCTTTTTTTGTCCCTCTTGTGCAAGTGGAATAGATGGAGGTGGGATCCAGAAAAGAGCTTCACTGGATGATCTTTACCAGAGGTGGCCAACTTATCTTTCCATTAATTTTTTACTAGCCATTATTCTGGCCAGGTCTGAAGCAGCAAACCTTTAAACCCAAAACATCTGGATGGCCACAGTTACCCAGCTCTGATTTTAAGACACAAATATATACGTATAAAAAGAGTGTTCATTTAGACCAGAGATTAAGAAGGTATATCCACGCCTTGGGTCATCCATGGATGAGGAAGGCGGGGTAGAAATTTTTTAAATAAATAAAAAAATAATTAATAAATCTTGTCAGTTGCATGCACATTGCAGGGTCATTTTAATTGATCCCAAAGCACTCCCAATTTTTAAAAAAAATGTGTCAGTTTCAGCAGAATGGCATGTTTTTCATGATTGCCAGGGGAAGGAGGGTTTCTTAAAACCTCTCTGCCCAACCCCAAGAAAACCTGATTACTTTTTAAAAATTATCCAGGCACTTCTTGATTACTTTTTATAAACAAAAAACAAATGAATAGTTGTTTTTTTACTTCAAAGCTGTTTGCACCTGCAGGAGATAGGGGTACAAATCTATACCCAGGCCTACATACTGAAGTTCGTTGCAGAGGCTAAAACTATGCTGCTCCAAAAAATGAAGGGAACACCTAAACAACACAATGTAACCCCAAGTCAATCACGCGTCTGTGAAATCAAACTGTCCACCCTAGTAGCTACACCAATTGACAATAAATTCCACATGCTGTTGTGCAAATGGAAGAGACAACAGGTGGACATCAGAGGCAATTAGCAAGGCATCCCCAATAAAGGTGTGGTTCAGCAGGAGGTGACCACAGACCACTTCTCAGTTCCTTTGCTTTCTGGCTGATGGTTTGGTCACTGTTAAACGCTGGCGGTGCCTTCACTCTAGTGGTAGCATGAGATGGAGTCTACAACCCACACAAGTGACTCAGGCAGTGCAGCTCATCCAGAACGGCACATCAATGCGAACTGTGGCGTGAAGGTTTGCTGTGTCTGGCAGCATTGTGTCCAGAGCATGGAGGCGCTACCAGGAGACAGGCCAGTACATTAGGAGATGTGGAGGAGGCCGTAGGAGGGCAACAACCCAGCAGCAGGACTGCTACCTCCGCCTTTGTGCAAGGAGGAAGAGGTTGGAGCACTGTCAGAGACCTGCAAAATGACCTCCAGCGGGCCACCAATGTGCATGTGTCTACTTAAATGGTCAGGAACAGACTCCATGAGGGTGGTATGAGGGCCCGACGACCACAGGTGGGGGTTATGCTCACAGCCCAAAACCGTGCAAGATGTTTGGCATTTGCCAGAGAACAAGATTGGCAGGTTTTCCACTGGCACCCTGTGCTGTTCACAGATGAAAGCAGGTTCACACTGAGCACATGTGACAGACGTGTCAGGGTCTGGAGACGCCATGGAGAAGGTCATGCTGCCTGCAACATCCTCCAGCATGACCGGTTTGGCGGTGGGTCAGTAATGGTGTAGGGTGGCATTTCCCTGGAGGGGGCCGCACAGCCCTCCATGTGCTCGCCGGAGGTAGCCTGACTGCCATTAAGCACCGAGATGAGATCCTCAGACCCCTTGTGAGACCATATGCTGGTGCGATTGGCCCTGGGTTCCTCCTAATGCACGACAATGCTAGACCTCATGTGGCTGAAGTGTGTCAGCAGTTCCTGCAAGACAAAGGCATTGATGCTATGGACTGGGGCCCCCATTCCTTAGAACTGAATCCGACTGAGCTCATCTGGGACATCATGTCTCGCTCCATCCTCCAACGCCATGTTGCACCATACTGTCCAGGAGTAGGGGGTTGCTTTAGTCCAGGTGTGGGAGGAGATCCCTCAGGAGACCATCCACCACCTCATCAGGAGCATGCCCAGGCGTTGTAGGGAGGTCATACAGGCACGGGGAGGCCACAAACACTACTGAGCCTCATTTTGGCTTGATTTAAGGACATTACATCACAGTTGGATCAGCCTGTAGTGTTTTCTTCCACTGTCAATGTGAGTGTAACTCCAAATCCAGACCTTCATGGGTTGATGAATTTGATTCCCATTGTTAAGTTCTGTGTGATTTTGTGGTCAACACATTCGACTACAGTATGTGAACAACAATAGGAATACAGTATTTCAGTCATTCAGATGGTGGGGTGCCTTATTTTTGTGTGCTCTTTATTTTATTTTTTTGAGCAGTATAGTTCTTTGAACTGGGCCATAAAGGGAGGCATGACATGCTCATGGTTTCTGATTTTCTTAAACTCTTGCTGCTATATTCTGCGCTGACTGATATTTCCAAGATGTCTTTTCCCAATGGCAACCCCTATGCCAGCATTTCCCAAACAATGTTCCGTGGAATACTGGTGGACTTCAATTCCCAAGTCAGTACAATAGCGTCTCAGTGCTTTGGGGAACTGACTTAGGCTTCTGGGAATTGAAGTCCAAAAACCAAAGACTGAGAAACACTGCCCTTTGTAGTGCATTGCAGCAGGAACAGACATCTAAGAGCCTGACATCTTCTAGGGGAGCTACACTGCCAACCTACTTGGGGCTACACATACACACACTCTGGCATCATACCACTGAAATTCACTACCTTGTTCACATACTTGGTCCTCACTAAGAGAAAGCTATACAAAAAGTAGAAACTTATCTAACTATCCTGCAAAAGGTTCTAGTCTTGGCATATTCATGGATTTAAGTGCTATGTAACAGTGGCATATAAATCACATTGAATGAAAACTGATTTTCTTCTGAAAACATCTCAGGAATATGAGACTAAGTCAGTGGTGGGTTACCACACTTTGGGCGTGGTATGGTGAGAGTGGCCAGGGGGAAAGCCCTGCATTGCATCCAAATTGGGACTACTTTATTTCATGTTGCTTGTGGGGCTTTGCAAGTTTCAATCCAAAAAAGTAACTTTTACCACCTGTAACTTTTGTCCTCTGTTTTGGATGACCTTGCTCATGAGAAAGTATCGTGTTCTTGAAGTAATCCGAATATAATTATCTAGTAATAATTAATATATATTTCTGACTGTAGAAGCGTAGATAACTAACTTACACACAAATATAATCAACATATAGAATGTAGTAATAATAATACAGTATGATATGAGAAGTAAGTTATGTTTAGTTCCTCTCTCTGCCAGCAAAGAACCAATATTGCTCCTGTATCTCCAGAGGACACCAAATACCACCCTCCTCCTCCTCTAAAAAGAATATTAATCACAAAGAGGACACCTGCCCAAGAAAGCCTGACAGTCATATTATTTCCCAGGCCTGTGAACAGCTGCCAGGTGGCAACAGCTTTTAGTCATTTCTAACCTGAGGCATATTTGAACCTGTGACCTAGAGGTGAAATGCTCTGTATTCCATTACCAAGCCCTACAGCCACACTCAGTACCTCACTGATTCATTTAAGAGTTTGCTACCACAATTGAAAAGCCCTATAAACAGAAATTATGCTACAATTTTCCTTTAAGGATGCACAAAATCTGAATTGCAAAACAGAAATAAGTCTAATAAGTTTTGTTTGATACATTCGAAGTGGCCAAACCGCCACAATCTCTTATGGAATTTAGTTAGTATCAACTCAATCGTCCTTTATTTGGGCATTTTCTCATCTTCACCATCAAGTTCTTACAGCCTCACATATCTTATTTAACAATTATACAACATTACAACAATATATTCCAACTAAAATTTCATATCATGCTTCAAAAAGCCAGAAATGTCTCTGAACAAAGTTAACCGGTGGGGAGGGACACATTCTTCATATAGTATTAAAACTTAGCTCTCAATCTAAGAGTTACAGAGAAAAATATACTGCCAATTACATGCTTGATTTATTTTCATAAGGGACTGGAGTACTGTATTTCCTTTTCATTTTCTTGCATTACTTCTTACGTGACTAGATTACAGAGAAATATCTGGTGTCCATCAATATTTAAAACCCATTTTGTATTTATTTGCATGAAATGCTTATTGCCTAGAGGGGGGCCTGACCATGCCCACCAACAGCTGAGTGGGCCAGACCATGCCCCCCTGAAGCGGGCGCATTTACGGTTGTTGTAAATGTGCCCACTTCTGCATTTACAACAGCCGCAAGTGCATTTACGCATACATGGTCGCATTTTATGGCTGGCGTTAATACATCTGCTTCCATTTCTGGGTGCAGCAGATGTGGCAGCAGGCCACATGAAATGGTGCCGTGGGCCGAGTCCTGCATGTTGGCCGTAATTGGGGAATCCCTACCCTAGAGGAAGCTCTCAAAGTTCTTTACTTCTTACACATCTGCAGATGCAAAAAACAGCTGCATACAGTAGATTGGTTTCTGAAGGTGAAAGATGCTGTACGTCAATTCAAAATACTGTATCTGCCTGCAGGATTAGCGCTGTGTTTGGTAACTCTGTCTTGGTATAACCCTTATGCAGCGCTGCCATGAAGTGCAGCAGAAGATTTTGTTTTGGATAATTCTTTTTGTTGGAGCTCACATTTAGTAGACTACTGCTTTTGTATTAAACCACACTTGATCTTTCTGTTAGCAGAAACAAGCCATCTGGAACACAGGCAAGGGGGATGCAGATGGGAAAAGATTAAGTACTTTCTCAACTACTCACCACTTTTCTCTAGCACATTGTCTCATTCTCTGTCCAAAAACAAACTGGCAGACAAATAATAGTTCTTTAAACAGTTCTCTAAATAGGTTGGAAAGTGTCAGAAATTTCTATAACATACATTATGACTCCAAGTCAGTAATATCATGTTCTCCCTTTACTGTTTAGCCCAGGAATCATGGGCCGAGTCATGCTCCCTCAGGCAGATTCGGGGGCCAGATGGCCATTTCGTCCTTCCTCCACCACATGGCACTTCCTGGTGTGGTGGAGGCTGGGGCACATGAAATAGTGCTGTGGGCTACATCTGGCCCATGGTCCACAGGTTGAGAGTCCTGGCAGTGGCAGCTGGAGTGAGGGCCAGATTATTTGGCACAATGGGCCAGAGGTTGCCTACCCCTAGTTTAGGACATCATTTCTTTAATGCAATCATTCCAATTTTGGATCCACAGACTCCCTAATTCCTTGACCACTGGCCACATAGACTGGAGATTATGGGAGCCAAAACCCATCAACAACTTGGGTCCCATTTTCAGGCGCCATTGCTTTAGTGGAAAAACACAGAGATCTTGACTATTTTAAGAGTTTAATTAACGTTAGGGGAAAAAAATCTTCTTTGGTCTGCATCTGATTTTTCTGTCACTTATCAAAGCAAAAATGTAAAGTTAGTATATGTACTGTAATTTCATCAAGACTTTGCATCACTTACATGTTAAAATCAGGACTCTAAGTAAATATTTGTCCCAGCTGCCAACCTAGCAGTTCGAAAGCAAGCAATTGCAAGTAGATAAATAGGGATCACTTTGGTGGGAAGGCAACAGCGTTCGGTGCACTCCGGTGTCTAGTCATGACTGCTACATGACCACGGAAACGTCTGCAGAAGCAGACAGCGCTGGCTCTTCGGCTTTGAAACAGAGATGAGCACTGCACCCTAGAGTCGGATACGACTGGCTTTCGAGCAAGGGAAACTTTTAAGTAAATATTTACCATGGAGTTTCCTACTGCAGCCTTCCCAAACAAGTATGATGAGTACTGGATTATAACTCCCAACAGGCTGTAGTGGCTAATGCTGATGGGAACCGAAATGTAACTCAACTAAGAGGTACCAAGTTGAGGAAACTGGACTAGTCAAACTTAGAGCAAATAAAGATTACTTATTTCTATGATATGTGACATTTATACACAGAACCTTCTAGATAAATAATCCAGATGGGATGCTTTCTCCCACAATAGTAAGCATCCCTGTACTGCAACTACTCAGTTAACCTCTGAGTGGCCTTTCTGTGATGGTGTAATTGTTTTGCTGAACGGTTGAAAGCAGTATTTTAGAATTGTAACCTGTGCTGGCTAGGATACCTTGTTTTTAAAAAGCAGAAAATATCAAAAAGCCATTTTACAAAATAGTGATGCAAGGTTTAATTTTTATTTGGGAGAATAACTATCCTTGAATATACTTTTGGGAAAACTAAGAAAACTTAACATCCAAAGAGATGAACATATTATGGATCAAGGTACAGTTTCTTTCAAGAATTCTTTACCAGCTGCTTGCTGTACCATCTGTTGTCGCCTAAGCAGCTTCTCTTTCAATGGCTTTGAAGCAGAACTGCTCTCACTGTGGGATACAATCGGGTCAGGTCAGCAGTCCACATCCCCCCCCCTCTACCCTGCACTTCCCCCCCTCCCCTGCCAAAATTGCAACCTGCCACACCTCCCTCCATCTTGATACTACCATAATTCTTGAGCACAAATTCCCAGGATTGAGCAGCTAATTACATATAGAGTAGTTATACACACACACAAACACGCACACGCACGCACACACACACACACACACACACAGTGAGCAGGATAAATTAATACAAACTCAAATGCTTCTTTAGTTCACGCAAACAACAAATGCTTGTATCTATACTTGTCCTAACTTCCAGAGCCCTCCAACCTGGCATAGCGAGTTCTGGGAAGTAAGAACTGCCTTGAACAGTCTTTTGGCTTTGCGGGTGGTATATAAATTTAATTAACAGCAACAACAACTGTTGTGGAAAAGAAGACCTGGTTTATTGACATTGCTATACCAGCAGATGCACAAATTGAGGACAAACAATGGAGAAAAATCACAAAATATCACAGTTGAGCATCTATGGAGGAAGAAATCTATTGTTGTGCTCATAGTGATCGGAGCTCTTGGAGCGATACCTAAATGACTTCCTAGGTAAAGGTAAAGGTTTCCCTTGCTCGAAAGCCAGTCGTATCCGACTCTAGGGTGCAGTGCTCATCTCTGTTTCTAAGCCGAAGAGCCAGCGCTGTCTGCTCCTGCAGACATTTCTGTGGTCATGTGGCAGGCATGACTAGACACCGGAGCGCACGGAACGCTGTTACCTTCCCACCGAAGTGGTCCCTATTTATCTACTTGCAATTTCTTGCTTTTGAACTGCTAGGTTGGCAGGAGCTGGGATGAAGACGGGAGCTCATTTCCGTCCTGCAGTACTCGGGAATCGAACTGCTGACCTTCTGCTTCCCAGTCAGCGTCTTAGCGACTTGAGCCACGACTTCCTAGATATTTGGAAATGTTGGATTTATTAGACTTGAACATCTTAACGCTACAAAAAAAAACCTTCACTGCCTATATACTTAGATGTTACCTTAACAGTTCTTAGGTCCTTGTTTAGGTCCTGAGCTGTTAATTTTATACCACTCTTCTATTGCAAATCTAATAATAGATTTTATTTTAAAATAATAAATGTCATCTCAAAAGTAGTGTGTTCAAGTAGTGTATTTTCTCTGAGAGGACTAGTTCTAAGGCAAACTCCTATTACAAAAGGAAAGAACTTCAGACCTGACTTGTTTTACTGAAGAAACACATTTATTTATAATGAACTGAGCATCCTAGTACTGCAGTCTGTTAAAAATAAATTTAAGGAGCCAAACGTCTTAGCTGCAACCTCTGGAATATCTCTCTCTCTCTCTCTCTCTCTCTCTCTCTCTCACACACACACACACACATGCACGCACGCACACGCACACGCACACTGTGCCAGAGCATTCAGTGTGTTGCATAGCATTAACCCTAGCTCCCTTCTCTCAGCTTCTGTGGAGCTGACATCACCTCTTAGCTCTAAGTACTCTTCTCACCATTATACAGCCAAGTTCCCTTCTTTTCATTGGCTTTCCACTTGAGGCCGCATGGGGCAGAACACAATGGAAACCGCCAGCTTCATACACAGGCTCCTCCAGCTTGCAAGGAACATCACACTGGACTGATTTATTTTCAGCACTGTCCCTTCCCTCTGCATCTGTGCAGGGAAACACATCACTGGGGGCCACTTTCATGATTTTGTTGCGATCAGGATTAGCTGGATTAAGGGCCGATTCATAAGGACCCCCTGTGGCTGTAAGGAAGTTTCATCACAAGGTCAGTGTGGTGTGAACTATATTCTGTCAACACCGCGACTTCTTACAGCCAACGACACAAAAAAGAGGCACAAAAGAGGAAAAGTTGCAAATCTGAAATATGTGAATGAAACAGTTGACGGTAACAAAGAGATTTACAGGTTTCTCCCAACCGCCATTTTCAGCATGTACACAATCGGCACTACTCTCCTTTAATAATTTTTAAATGCGCGCACACACAAACAAAACCTGCATTACTCATTTTTAATTTAGAAAGAATGTAGTGGTTTAAGAGGTGGGAGGAACCTAGGGAATAAATATAGTAACCCACACACAAAACCACAGAGGAACCTTTTTGGCATATCCTTTTAAAACCAGTTGTGGCGCTTAAAGAGCGTTGCACTGTTGACATTTTATTGCATATAATGCTGTCACCTTCAAGACCGCTTAATTCCCAGCCCCTTAAGTGCAGTAACTGTCACAGACTTCTTTTAAAAGGGAGAGAAAGTGATGGCTGGAATGTGAGGGCCAGAAGAGGAAGATAAACATTTAAAAAGCTTGGCTTAAATTTACAGTTACAAAACTTTCTACTCTCACCCCGGCTCGCAATGCCCACTAGCCATGTAACATTTTTGGAAATAGAAGGAACCATTTGAAGAAAGTAGAGCTTGTATTCTAGTGTTTTAAGCACAATCTCCACTTGCATAAATCTAGGCTGCCCAATCAAAGCCTTATCTGTTATATTTCTGCCTGTCCTTCTCCTCTGTTTGGCACATTCACCACCAAGAGAAAAGGGGCCAAGCAATGGAGGTTTTGACCTGTAGCTGTAACACAATACCTTCGCACAGCCCTGTCGACCCCTGACATAAATTTTACACCGCAGCTGGCATTTACACACTTAGCATTACCATATGTATAGCCTACTCTGTGCTAATTATGCTAATCACCTGTCTAACTCTCTGCTGTGAAAAAATGGTTGCATTTAGCAGTCCACTGCCTACAAATGCAGCTTACTGTGTGGCTGAAATGTACATTCAGACAGCCCTGAGCGGCAGGATTTTTCCACGTTGCTGCCTTCATTCAGTACACAGAAAAATTTATTCAAGTCAACTGGTTTCAGTCTGCAACAAAAAAGTTACGAGGAAAAAGTGAGTGCGCTCCTGCCCTAACATTCTAAGTCTGCTTGCAAGCAAAATGATAAATCAATTGGTGTGGGAAACAAAAAAGGGAGAGAGATTTCTAAGCCATGTGAAACTGTAGCCTACTATTTGAAAAAGTGAAAGAAAGAAAGAAAGAAAGAATCCCAATTCCCCTAATCTCTAGAAAGAAAGCAGCTCATAGATAGGTAAGCCAGATCACAATTTCCCCCAAATCAATACTTTTTAAAAGCTTCCAAGGGCAGATATCAGAACTATGTGATGTTTGTTCTTCTTTTCAAAAAATCTTATGCAAACATAAAGCTAATACCATAGGATCATTTCCCAAGGATTTAATTTTCCAGAGCACACCAATGTGCAACCATAAAGGGGCTTTTATGAAATTGGAAGCTAGAAGTAACTACCTAAAACAACTACACAAGGCCAAAACACAGCCATGAGTCAAGAAAATTGCATTTTTCTTTCTCTTCTTAAAAGGAAAGAAAATTTAGCCTCCTCTCGCAAGGTTAAAATAAAATATTCAATTGTTGAAACAATGGTAACAATGACAAAGGAAAAAACAGAAAATAATGATTCCATATACGATTTCTTCTATGTGAGATGACTATGCCACATTAAGCACTTGAGATTCATTTCTTGCAAATATTTAATATAATTAAACACATATGTAAAAGTTCTGGAAAACCCATTCATGTTCTCAGTCCTGATATAACAAGTGCTTTCTCATCAGATAACTGAAACTCAATTCAGAGAATGGTTTCATACTTGGCTCTCCCCCCCCCCCCTCCGGTCACACCTAGATTGGAGAGTTGCTTTTTATTAGCAGACCTCTCATATATTACATAACAATGCAAGCATCAAATAAAATCTTTTAAAACATTAGACAGTTCAGAGCAGGACCACTATCATTCAAACTGAGATAAGGGACCCTGTTCCAGTACTGTTCCAATCACAGTTGTGGATTTGACCTTTAATGTCTCAAAATTTAAATCTAAATTTAAATCTAAATGAGACGGAGACTAGAATAATGTTACACCTACTTCCACTTTTATACACTCACAGAAGATTTCTATGTCTCTCAATCATCCAATGTGTTGGTAGAACTTGGAAAAGGCTTTTTGATTATGTAGAACTCCAAGAATCCCCTAGATCAGTGGCTTCCAACCTTGGGTACCCAAATATTCTTGTACGACAGCTCCTAGAAATCTTGGCCAGCATAGCCAATGGTGAAAGCTTTTGGGAGTTTCAGCAAAGGAACATCTGGGGAGCAAAAGTTAACAATCACTGGTCTAAAACAGGGGTCCTCAATCATGGCTCTCCAGGTGGTGTTGGGACTTCAATTACCAGAAGCCCAAGACAGCACACCTACTGATCAGGGCTTCTGGGAATTGAAGTCCAAGAACATCTGGAGAGCCAACTTTGAGGGCCACTGTTATAGGAGCTTAACAATTCTGGAAACTGTTGTTTAAAAAAAAATTTTTTTTCTAAGCTCCAGATATGCATGAAGGATAAGACTTTTTTGGCCATGGAAGCACAATTATGTCTCTATCTTTGCCGATTTTCTCCATGTAGTTACAGCATGGCTCTTTGGTGAGGAAGGAAGATGACTTGTTTAATACAGATCTCTTGAATTTTTGATGACACTTCTGATTTACAAAGACAATGCAGCATGTTATTCACTGCAGCGTTTGTTGTTCCTGTCAGAGTCAAGGAATATTGGTTCTGCTTTGTTAAACAGCTATTACTGTATTTGTGATTTTTCTCCTTTCGTGTCTAGGCCAGACGTCAAATTGCCAAAATGAAGGCACCTTTGGTGAGTTCATTCTGCAGTTCCTTTTGTCTGACCTAGTGTGAGAAAGATTAGCTGGCAACACTAGGTTGCCATTACCACAATCTTTGAGGAGGTTCTGACCACCTTGTATTTCTCTCTGCATTTTCTAGAATGCCCTGAAACCAGAGGAGAAAGAGAAATAGGGCCATCTCTCATCCATGCTTAATAAGAAAAAGCTAAGAGGCCCTACAGGAGTCTGTTGTAATCTTCCAAAATAGCTCCTTCTGTACATGCTTGAAAATCGCAACAGTAGTGAGATCTATATTATGGAAATCAGGTATACTTCTAGAACACTGACAATCTTCACCTTTTTAAAATGGTTTTGTGACTATCCATGTATGGTTATAAACTGACAGAAATCCTAAGCATGGCATAAGTATTTTAATTTGTTCATGAATTAGTAATGTCCAAGATCCATAATGCATAGTAATCTAAGAGTCCTCATGGTGCAATGATTAAACTGCTATACTGCAACCAAAGCTCTGCTACGATCTGAGTTCAATC
The DNA here is from genome assembly GCA_035047305.1 of Bradypodion pumilum. Lineage (NCBI taxonomy): Eukaryota > Metazoa > Chordata > Lepidosauria > Squamata > Chamaeleonidae > Bradypodion > Bradypodion pumilum. Next base: position 101,404,608 of record JAWDJD010000002.1, on the reverse strand, counting down.
CTAATAGGGATCGAGGATGACTCATCGTTCCATCCTTCCACAGTGGGTACCCAGCATGTTGAAGGCAAAATGCTATTTATCTTGTGAATTGCCCAGAGAGTGCACAAAGCACTATGGGTGGTATATAAGTGCAATTGCTATCATATTGCTATCAAAACATTTTCACATTGTGCATGCTATTATATTCAGTCAACAATCAACAGTCTTTCAGAAGGTAAAGCAGCTAGTTGCTTTCTCGATTTGATGCGTAACAACTTGACTGCTTAGCAACATGTGGAATCCTGTGACTATGCTGTTCCCAACTCTCGTGTTTTGACTTATGTCCTTCTATGTTAAATAAAAACTGCAATTACTGTAATAGTAAAAAGAGGTAAGGAGCCCTGGTGGCGCAGTGGTTAAACTGCTGCCCTGCAACCAAAAGTTTGTGCGTTTGATCCTGACCAGGGCTCAAGGTTGACTCAGCCTTCCTTCCTTCCCAGGTCGGTAAAATGAGTACCCAGCATGTTGGGGCAAAATGCTAATTAACTTGTGAACCACCCAGAAAGTGCACTAAGTGCTATGAGGCGGAATACAAGTGCAATTGCTTTGCTTTGTAGCTAACTCAATTTATAATTTCGGTTTCAACATTTTGCATCAACGTAACAAAAAGCAAGAAATTGCAAGTAGATAAATAGGGACCACTTTGGTGGGAAGGTAAACAGTGTTCCATGCGCTCCAGTGTCTAGCCATGCCTGCCACATGACCACGGAAACATCTGCAGAGATGGACAGCGCTGGCTCTTCAACTATGAAACAGAGATGAGCACTGCACCCTAGAGTCGGATATGACTGGCTTTCAAGCAAGGGTAATCTTTACCTTTGCCTTTAACAAAATAAAGGGTGGAGGAACAAGAACTTTATGGTCAAGAAAGAAATGCTGTGGAAGACTTCATTACCAGAAACTGTGGAAATGGCTACCAACTAGGATGGTTAAAGAGATGGAGGTAACATGTAGAAAACATAAGCAAACAGTAGGAAGAAGTCAGGATGGTTAGACAGAACCTAAGTATCGATGGTAGCACAAGCAATACAGCGCTACTACCTTTCAATCTTCTTTGGAGCTTTCACTTGCCACTGGTGGAAACCCTGTACCAGACTAGGCAGGATTCTGCATTCTTCTTAAAAGTTTAGCTGATGTAAAGAAAAGCAAATCTTCTAATGGGAGAGTGGAAAGAGATACAACACGTGGCTCTGTATAAATGACAGAACTTTGGAAACATTCCTTTTTTGGACCACAGCTAGGAGCTGTGGTCCAAAGATATTTTCCAAGCTCAGAAAAATGCTAATTGTCCCCACATGGAATCCCTCCAATGATACAGTATTATTTACAGCTACACGCTATCTATATGTCCCTGCATTTCTATGCAATAGTTACATATATGTCGATATTATTTGTTTAAATTTTCGTAGCATACAAAAATACTTAAAAATCCCCGTCACCTTGTTTTGAATTAACAGAGTATGATCAATGCCACGTTTTGCTTTCCAGAATCTCAGTTTCAATAAACAATCCTTGCTAGTCCAAAGTATTAATTTATCTCAGCTTTTGCAGCTACAAAAACCTAGCTGTATAGCCAAGAACTCAAACAACACTACAACTACTGTGCTCTTTTCGGAGCAGAGATCCCCCGCCCCTTTAAAAAAAAAAAAAGGAGATGGACCACCCTGCTCTCATGGCACAGAGCACTGTTTACATTGCAAGACTTGACTGTGTAATACATCTGGCATTTTTGGGCAAGATTCCTGAGCTAGAGGCCAGAAGCCCTTAAGCAATGATTTAAAGGGGGGGAGACCCTACAAGTTGACTTAACAGTGCCTGTTCCTGATATGCTGCACTTCACTTCTTATTATTGGTTGAACAAGCACAAATATGCTGGTGCAGTAAACAGAAGGAGGAGATGCGAATTGCCTTCTTTCAGATTTCTTTTAAATGATGAGTAGGATTAAGAAGAGTGTACAAGTATTTGAGTGTATGCCACTAAATGTGCAACTTAAAGAAATATACTTGTACAGTACTTGCAAATACCTCCTTACACAGCATATCACAGCCTCATCATGGAATGAATAAATGAATGAACGAATGAATGAAAAATTGGATTAGTGCCTGGTAAGCAATCAGTCTGCTGCACTGTAACCATCATAGCAAGTTCTCTTCATTTATCCTAGCTGCTCTATTTGTTTCAAGGCCTGAAAAACTACTGTGATGGGTATTTAAAATCAGTTTAGGTCACCCACTAAAATAAATGAAATTTGATAATGTTCAACTTTATCTGGTCACGCTTATTGTTTTAACAGTATATCTTAGTCATGGCATATGTATTACTGTATATGCAAGTCTGGTACTTCAACAAAGAGAAGAGATTTTTGTTAGATACTCTTTATCAGTCAGGTATCTTGTAGAATACAAAGTAGAATTTGCAGTATATTGTTTAAGATTAAAAAAAAGAATTGTCACAAGAAAAAAACATAATGCAAAATTGTTGTTGTTCAGTCGTACAGTCGAGTCTGACCTTTTGCGACCCCATGGACCACCACACGTCAGGCTCCTCTGTCATCGGCCATCCTCCATAATCCACCCAGATCTGCTCCCACTGCATCAATGATGCCATCTAGCCATCTCATCCTCTGTCGTCCCCTTCTCCTTTTGCCTTCAATCTTTCCGAGCGTCAGGGTCTTCTCCAGTGAGTCCTCTCTTCTCATTTGGTGGCCAAAGTGGGGATTGCAAGACATCCTTTTGTTGTTGCTATCACACAGTTTAGTCCAACTCTTTGCAAACCCATGGACAACAGCATGCTGTCATCCACCTCCTCCAGAGTCTGCTTAGCTCCACACCCATATGTAAACGATGCTGTCTAAGCATCTCATCCTCTGCTGCCCCTTCTCCTTTTGCCTTCAATCTTTCCTAGCATCAGGGCCTTCTCCAGTGAGTCTTCTCTTCTCATTTGGTGGCCAAAGTACATGAGCCACCATATTATCCTGTTCTTCAAAATATGAATCTTTTAGATGTCTGAATTTGAAAGTACTGTTCCTCATACCATTTACTGGTTTCAAGTTAATCCATAAAATCTATTTTATCTGACATTAATCAATATTCTTCCATGGCTTTAACATCTCCTATGGCTTTAGATAGGTATGCAACTTCATCTTGTCTTACTTCATTGCATACGTGACAGGTATGTTACTTCATGACAAGCTGGGATCCACCTTAAACAAATTCACGCCAATGACATTTTTCCTTCTTCAGGAAAAAATGCATTCTCGGATACGAGTTGCAGTCAACAACAACTTGACAGGTGAAAATTTGCAGCATTTTAATGCAACATTGAATCAGAAGACGGAAAACACTTCTACAAAGGAGAATATCAACTGCATATGTAACAGAGACTCATAGGCCAGGCAAGGATTTACAGTTACACATACAACAAATGGAGTAACATACTCAGGACCATGAATTCGTAACCTGCCAAAGATGCAAAAGAGAAAGCTGTTGTGGGCAAGTTAATACTGGCATTCTAGTAGACATGGCTTTAGCAGGTCACAAAAAGGTCAGCTTTGAAAAAGAAATCCATATGAAATATAAACACAGCAATGCGAAAAACCAGACAGATCTCCCATAGCTTCATCCAGCCAGCACTAATTTAGGCATCAGCTTTGGAGCATAATCTAAACAAAAGGATCAGTCAGTTCAAACATCTGGAAGTTGTCATATTTTGGAGACTTCTAACAATTGAGCACATAACCAAAGGATCCAATTGCATTTTCAAACCTACTGGTCAAAAACTCTTGCAGGAATTAGCCAAGAACAATCATAATCCACAGCACAACAAAAATTAGTGTTCAATTAAAAAAAAGTGTCAAGGTCAGAAATGAAAGACATTGAGATGGATAAAACTGGGGGTTTGACAAAGGATCATCGCCACAATGCCTCTGTGGCAGAGACCATGAGAGAGGGAAGGCAATCATGGAATTATTAAGTATAAAAACAAAAAGAACAAAAAAATCAGCTGTTAAAATAGTTAAATTTCAGTGACCTGGTTCAGTGGTCATTAATGCCATTTTCCAAAACATGATTTTCAAACTTATTGGAGGATTTTGTGGTCAAACCCTTGTTTTTCATGCATGAGCTTACTTTTCCACGTTTCTAGTGTTTCTCCATTTCTAGAGTCTGTAGTACCCTTCAAAAAAAAGCAAGCATCAAACTATACTCAGTGCGTCTAATCCAAGCTTCCAAATTATGCTTTAGAGGCAAGCATCTAACTTTCCATCCATCCACTTATTCTATATACTGCCCATCTAATATACACATTGCTCTGGACTGTTTACAATATGATGATTAAATACATACAAAATAGAAAGAATATAATACATCATACAATACAATACAAAAAAATACAATACAAAAACAAAAAGTAATACCAAGAAAAGGCAAAACATAAACTTAATCATAACCAGAAATTACACCAAAGTCATAATACTTGACAGCAGTACCATAAAATAACTGTACCAGATTCATTATCAAACATCAACATGAAGGGTCATAGCCTAATGAAGAATCTCCCCAAACACATCCCTAAAGAGGTGACTTTTCAGGAATTTTTAAAAAGATTGAAGGTAGGGAGCATAGTGAGGGGGCTTCTACCAAATTCCCATTCACAGTCTTCAGGGCCCTTGGAACAGGAACCCACAATACTAGCACCTGTGATGAGTATGCAAAATTGAATAAAAGAGCATATGTCACACATTTTCATGCATACTATGTAGCAAACCCTAATTTAAAAGCCTTCCCTCAATCTCTTTCGCAAACATTCTGTAGAACATTAAAAACACATACAAGATCACAGAAAGCAAACATGAAAGTAGGAATGGAAACCAATGCATAGATCTGTATTCCTTCATTTTTTTTGTTACAATAGTTTTTCCTCACTATTTTGTGGGGCATGTTGAGATATTTTCTTCACAAATATTAAGCCATTTTTACATGAGCTGTTTTTTTTAAAAAGAGACTAAAAAACAAGACACAATGTACAGTTAATTTAAGAAGTGCCACATTAATGGTAACAAATTGCCCTGGGGAAGAAAATATTTTTCACACACAACAAATTAAAATAACTTTCTAAGCTGCGGTTGGGCAGCAGTTGGGCCCTAACGGTCAGTTGGGGGTCCTACTCCTGTACCTGCCTCCTTGCAGGGTAAGGGACTCCCTGCCTGGGCTCCTTGAAGCCATCTCGGCGTTAGCTTTGGAGTTCCCTAGACTGATGGTTTTGGGGGACTTCAATTTGCCTTGGCTGGGGTCTGGTTCCGAGGTGGCGCAGGAGTTCATGGCTTCCATGGCAGCTATGGACCTGGCTCAGGTAATTCAGGGCCCGACCAGAGGCAGTGGCCACATGCCAGATTTAGTCTTTTTGTCGGGGCGGTGGCAGAGTGATATATGTTTACAGAAGCTAGACATAACACCTGTGCCATGGTCAGATCACTATCTGGTGGCTCTAGACTTTCTGGGGGCGACACTTCATCGTAAGGAGGCAGGGTTGATTAAAGTGGCCCGCCCCCGGCAGGGGGAACTGGGGGAATTTCCTCTGGATCGGCGACACGATTCACCTGATGCACTTGTTGACCTGTGGTACGGGTCGACGACATCTGCCTTGGATGTAATCGCTCCACTACGGCCTCTCAGACCCCGTGGAGCTAGGTCATCCCCGTGGTTCACTGAAGAACTACGGGAGCTCAAACGGGCAAAGAGACGCCTTGAGTGCCGCTGGGGGAAGACCCAGACGATTCCGATTGGACACTAACTAGATAAGCTGCTATTAGGGCCTACCTAGTGGCGATGGGGATGGTGAGGAAGCAGTACTTCACCTCCCTTATTGCCTCCGCTGATAATCGCCCAGCCACCTTGTTTCGGGTGACCAGGTCCCTCCTGGGTAGGGTGGGGCCTGTGCCTGGTTGGCAGGGATTGGCTAAGGACTTTGCTGACCATCTGGTGGAGAAAATCGATCGGATTCGCTTGGGGTTCAAACTTGGCATTGGCGGGGAGGGTCCGGGGGGAGCCAGTGCGCAGTCTTGAGGTGTTACCTGGGATCGGTTTGATCCAGTTGCCCCGGATGAAGTGGACAGGCTCCTTGCGGCGGCCCGTGCCACTAATTGTCCATTGGATCCCTGTCCCGCCTGGCTGGCAAAAGCCTCTAAGATGGTGACAGGTGGCTGGGTCGGGGCTATAATTAACGCGTCTTTTCGAGAGGGGAAGTTTCCTGCACTGCTGAAACATGCTCTTGTGCGCCCCCTCCTGAAGAAGCCATCCCTCGATCCAGCAATCCTAACCAACTACAGACCTGTCTCCAACCTTCCTTTTTTGGGGAAGGTTCTGGAGAAGGCAGTGGCACGTCAGCTGCAGGGGGTACTGGATGAAGCGGAATATCTGGACCCATTCCAGTCAGGATTCAGACCTGGATATGGTACTGAGACTGCATTGGTCGCGCTGATGGATGATCTCTGGTCAGAGCGGGATGCCGGTCATCCGTCCGTCCTTGCTCTTCTTGACCTCTCAGCGGCCTTCAATACCGTTGACCACGGTATCCTTCTGGAACGGCTCCGAGGATTGGGGATCCAGGGCATGGTGTGGTCCAGGTTTTCCTCATTTCTGAGGGGCCGGACCCAGTCGGTGTGGTTGGAGAGTGAAAGGTCGAGTCCTAGGCCCCTAAAATATGGGGTGCCTCAGGGCTCGGTACTCTCTCCTCTCCTATTTAACATCTACATGAAGCCGCTGGGTGAGATCATCCGTTCCCACGGGGTGCGGTACCACCAGTACGCGGATGACACACAGTTGTACATCTTGGCCCGTGGGGACCCCAGTGATGCAGTCAAAGTTCTTTCCAGCTGTCTGGAGGCTGTTGGGGTCTGGATGGGTGCAAATGGGCTACAGCTGAATCCTAGCAAGACTGAGCGGCTATGGATAGGGGGTCCTGCGTTATCCCAGGAGCTACCATCTTTGGTTTTGGATGGGGCTGTTTTGCCCCAGACCAACCCGGTGCGCAACTTAGGGGTCCTCCTGGATTCGCGGCTGCTGCTAGAAGAACAGGTGGTGGCTGTGGCCAGGAGGGCCTTCGCCCAACTTCGGGTGATTCGCCAGTTGCGCACGCTCCTGGACCGGGACTCTTTGCTCATGGTCACTCACGCTCTGGTGACCTCCAGACTAGACTACTGTAATGTGCTCTACATGGGGCTGCCCTTGATGACCATTCGGAGGCTGCAGCTGGTCCAGAATGCCACGGCCCGGGTGGTGATGGGGTGTGGACGTTATGCCCATGCCTCACCACTGCTTCGGGGGATGCACTGGTTACCAGTTTGTCTCCCGGTGCAATTCAAGGTGCTGGTTTTGACCTTTAAAGCCCTACATTGTAGTGGGCCAGGGTATCTTAGAGACCGCATCGCCCTAAGGACGTCTGTCCGTCCAACCAGAGTGGACCGGAGGGGCTCTCTAATTGTGCCATCAGCCAGGGGGGCTCGCCTCTCTGGCACAAGGAGGAGGGCCTTCTCCGTGTCCGCACCAGCCCTTTGGAACCTCCTGCCTGTGGAACTGCATCTCCAGACGGAGTTGTTGCCCTTTAGGAAGGAACTAAAGATCTGGCTGGCGGGCCAAGTTTGGGGTGCGGGTGGGGATGGGGGTACCGTTGGGTGGTTGGTATAGAGAAGTGTGCCTTCCCCCAAGGTCCCTTCGGTTCGTGCGCACCTTTTAGGGGTGGGTTTTTTAACTTTTAACTTTGTTTTATCATGTGTCTTTTATGTATTTACTGTCTGCTATGTAAACCGCCCTGAGTTGGGTTGTACCTGAGTGGGTGGTATATAAGCGTGAAAAATAATTAATTAATTAATTAATTAATTAATTAATAAAAGCTCTGAACAAAGCTCATATTCAGTTTAAAAAATTATTATTATCATCATCATCATCTTGCAGTTTTACTTCCAATGCTAAATAATCTTCCTTAATGTAGACATGAAATGAAGAAAAAATGATTTAAACACCATCTGGAAACTTTTGATCTTGAATGAAAATTGTAATTTACCCATGGAAGGTGCAGCATATGAACTGTTTTAGACAGTCAATTGACACACTTAACCTAGGTCCTGTCCTCTCTGACTAGCAGATATTCCCTAGTATTTGTCAGAAATCTCTCCCACCATTGGCACCAAAGAATAGAATAGATATTTATTGTCATTGTCCTCTTGTGGGAAACGAAATTTCAAAGATCCCAATAGATTCAAGAACTGGACCTGGAACTTGTGACCAAGGCACTTTCTCTACCAATGATCCATGGTAATTTCCATTCTCAGGTAAACCTAGGCTTAAGACATTGGTCATGACTCTCTAAATTCAGCTCATTCCCTCTCTCATCTAAATCTTCCCAAATTACACCTTCTGGTGTTAACCATGGTTGGGTATTAGGTCTAAACCAGCATTACCCATTATTAACCATAGGAAAGATCCATGCTTCAAAAGGATTTTTAAACCTTTGAAGTCTGGTTAACACTGACCATACTTGATATGAGACCTAATACTGTATGATACTTATGTGAAAGCAATCCCACCAAAATAGGAATAACACTGCACTCTTAAGTCTACCTGAAATACCTCCTCCCAAAACACATCTGCTGAGTAGTTTTGTTCATTAGCTGTTCATGTGTGGGGCTCCCTTTTAAATACCTAAACTTAATAGCCAGATGTCAAAGCATGGAGAAGTTATTTCAAGGGGTGGAGGCAACACCATAGCCTCAAACAGTTTTAAGCACACAAATGCCAGTCATTTACGGTAAGTATGACATAAACAGGGCTATAGCTACAATGAAAGCCACTGAACATAAAGCTGTAAAATTGAGGAGATAGTAAAATCCCACTTTTATTTTGATACAGGGACTGAAAGTACCTTAAAAATAATTTTGAAACATACACAACTAAAACTACAGTAAGTTATAATAATAAAATGCAATTAAATATATTGCTATAAACCCTAAAGAGGTCAGCTGATTCATACATTTCATCTACAGTGATACCTCATACAACGTCCAAACTTGGTTCCACAAGTTTGGACTTTATACGGATTTGGACTTTGTATGAGGCATGCAAAATCCTAGCCGCGATGCCTCATACAACGTCTAAATCCTTGCCGCAATGCCTCATACAACATAGTTTCCATAGAGATACATTGTACTGTAACAGCACAGACTTCAGGGCAAAGTCAAGGAAACAGACAGGAAACTAACAGAACTTTAAGAAAACATTGTCTAAAGGCTAAATACATTACAAAAACTTGTCAAACAACCCTGATTGTCCAAGAACCTGAAGAATGCTGCAAAAATCCCAGGAATGCTTCTAAAAATTCTGACGAAAAAATCCAAAAAAATCCAAAGCCGCGCTCAAAGCCACTCCTAAACACTCTTCGCCTCATGCAAAACCCACAAGAGCAATGCACAGATATGTCCTGCCTTTTATACTGCCCAGGCACAATGCTACCTGGGAAAACCCCAATGCCTCATACAAAGTCACATGACTTTGTATGAGGCAACTTTTTTCAAGGAATTAGGCGATGTTGCATGAATCCGATGTTGTATGAAACGAACTTTGTATGAGGTATTACTGTATTTCCATCAGGAGAGAAGGCTCAGACCTTAGCCAATGACCTAAGAAAGTTTGAGGAATGGTACACAAGGAAAATGTTCTTTTAGATGCTATACATAACACTGCTACTGTAATTTAACATCAAAGTTAATATCCCAAACATCTCTCCCCTCCTCCCAGATAATATCACTGTTCCAAACTTCTTCCCAGTTCAAGATTCAACCACAATTTGGATAAACAATTACTTGCTATGCAAATAACCATGGAGAGTACCTTGCTCGAAAGCCAGTCGTATCTGACTCTACAGAGTCCAGTGTTCATCTCTGTTTATAGCCAAAGAGCCAGCGCTGTCTGCATCTGCAGACCTTTCCATGGACATGTGGCAGGAATGATTAAACATCGGAGTGCACAAAAAGCAGTTATCTTCCCACTGAAGTGGTACCTATTTAACTACCTTATTTTTTTGACCATAAGACGCACTTTCCCCCAAAAAGTGGGGGGAAATAAGGGTGCGTCTTATAGTCCAAATGCTGACCAGCAACGCTGTTGTGAAAGAATATTTTACAACAGCTGCGGCTGGCCAAAGACCTCCGCCGCTGCCACAGCTGTTCCAGGGCCAGGGAAGAAAGAAGGGCTAGGGAAAGAAAACCATATGTTTAGCGGGCCATTACCACCCTGCTCCTTTATCCCTGCTACACGTGGTCAAAATGGAGGGGGAAACCATGTTTCCTGGTTGCAGGGAGAGCAAGAGGCTAGCCTAGAGCATTGCTTCCTGCCTCAGTGTAATTGGCCTGCCTCCCCATTTCACCTGCAGTGCTAACACTGGTTGGTGGTAACAGTACAATACTATTTGGCTCAGAATTTCTCCCCTTTGTTTTCCTGCTCTAAAATCTGGATGTGTCTTATGGTCAGGTGCGTCTTATGGTCCATAAAATATGGTACTTGCAATTTCTTGCTTCCGAACTGCTAGGTTGGCAGGAGTTGAGAGAGAGATGGGAGCTCACTCGGTCGCGCAGTATTCGGGTCTTGAACTGCTGACCTGCCGACCTTCCAGTCATCAAGTTCAGCGTCTTAACCACTATGCCATGAAACTTACCTAACAGCCTAAGGATGCATCTAAATAACAGCCTTCTGTATGCTCATTAAGCATTTGTTCAGTAAGCAAGAAGTTCATGAAGACAGCAAAACAGAACTCTGTACAAATCAGGTTGCCCTAAGCGTGCTACTATACCTGTATTGTTCATCTCCTGTAAAACTCACATTTGCACAATACGGACACAGTTGATGTTATGCAATAACCTAGAGACAGACACTGAAGAATCCTCCAAATGTTTCAGACTACAACTCCAACAGCCATTCTGGCAGAGATCAGTAGTTCAAATCATCTGGAACATATCATGTTGTCCACCCTTGAGCTGGCATACGTTTGCTAAGAAGCACACATATGCACTGAAGCAGCTGTATCAGCTTTCAACAAGCAAATATACCCCTAGCTACTCACGTTCTACTCACTTATCAAATCCAATCCTCAGATAAAACATTTGCTCTATGTATGGTGCCAAGTTCCACGCAGATGTTATCAACATTTTCTCCCATTATCCATGCAATTCATTCAGTGAATTTTCCTAAGAATTTCCAGGCCTTCTCATCCTCTAAGAAAAATGAGATTTATTTTCAGTGTTGCACAGTTTTGGGACAGGCTTTAGTGCAATGGGATATTTTTACTGAAATTCCTATCCAGCACAAGCGCTTCTCAATTGGCAAACAGTGCTCAAAACTAGTCAATATAACAGCTCCATCCAGAGAGAAGTGGATTTCTTCAACATTTTGTAAAAGATTTATTGGCTCATTCTTAAAAAGAAAGAGAAGTGGATTTGTTTGGATGCATAAATAGGTATCACTTTGGGGGGAAGGTAAACAGTGTTCCGTGCACTCTGGTGTCTACTCATGCCTGCCATATGTCCACGGAAACGTCTGCAGACACAGACCGTGCTGGCTCTTCGGCTATAAACAAGAGATGAGCACCAAACCCTAGAGTTGGATACAACTGGCTTTTGAGCAAGAGTGACCTTTACCTTTACTTTATATCATGGTAAACTATGTGCTCTTTTAAAGGTAAAGGTTGCCTTTGCTCGAAAGCCAGTCGTATCCAACTCTAGGGTTCAGTGCTCATCTCTGTTTATAGCCAAAGAGCTAGCGCTATCTGCATCTGCAGGCTTTTCCATGGACATGTGGCAGGCATGCTTAGACACCAGAGGTGCATGGAATGCTGTTTACCTTCTCACCAAAGTGGTACCTATTTACCTATTTGCATTCGAACTGCTAGGTTGGCAGGAGCTGGGACAGAGACAGAAGCTCACTCCGTCATGCAACACTCAGGTCTCAAACTGCTGACCTGCTGACCTTCCAGTAGTCAAGTTCAGCATACCTGGTTTGTATTACCGAGACCTGGGTGGGCATTGACGGGAAGGTGGCTCTCACCCAGATTTGTCCACTCAGCTATTCCATACAGCACCAGAGCAGCCTGGAGGGTTGGGTAGTTGCCGTCACATACTGTACAGGAATAACTTCACTATCAGCAGGGTCTCACCCCAGTCAGTGAAGAGTCTGGAAGTGTTGAGTATATAAAGTGGTACCTATTTATCTACTTGCAATTTCTTGCTTTTTAGCGGCTAGGTTGGCAAGAGCTGCGGCAGACATGGATGTTCACTCCATCACGTAGCACCCAGGTCTCGAACTGCTAACCTGCCAACCTTCCAGTCATCAAGTTCAGCATCTTAACCACTAAGCCACCATAGTCCCTCACGCTCTTCCAAAACCAAGTGGCAAATGAGGATAAGCAATTGCTGCATCTAAAAAAGACCAAGACCTTTGAATTTGGCATTAATTTCTTCAGGTCAAGGGCAGAGAAAGAAATGACATGTATGGAATAAAATGAGTGAGATTCCACTTATTATGATATTCATCATTAAGTTGCATGTAAAGGCACACAAAACTGGATTAGAATAAATTAGGGTGTTTTTTTCATAAATCGCTTTTTAGTATGTTTCCAGAAAGCAAATTACAAGTACAGTATCACGTACAGTATTTTGTACTTCATATGTGTCATTGGCAGGGGGGATAAGGTGCATCTCATCTGGAAAATGCAGAAGGAACCCCCTCTCCTCCAGATACTAGTAACTGCCAGTTACCCAGTCCAATAGGACTTAGCCCTAGTTCAGCAAGTATATGACTGAAGCCTAAGCCACTTTTCCTGCTGAAAATCACTGGGGGATTAATACTTGCCAATAGGAATGTGGCTTGGCACATTGGGATGCCTATGTAAGTGAATAACTTTTGCTATAACGAGTAGCTGGACAGCAGCATCACTGTTTTTGCCAGGATTTTTTGTTGTTGTTGTCAGAGATACATGGTGAGTGAGGAAAGAGACAGAACCTCAAACAACCATCACTTTAAAAATCTTTTAGTAGGAGTTCGTCAGGTGATGTGTCACTGTGTGGGAGAATTCAAGCATCAGAAAGATAGTCCTAAAGGTGAAATGTGATATTTTTGAGTTACAGCAAGATTAGAAGTATGGCCTTATATAAAGGAGAACATCATGCACCCTGGAAAAACACTCTTCCGGAAGACTTCTGAAAGTATAATTCTCCTCTCAGAGGCAAAAATAATGTTCTTCCAAAAACAAAAGGGGATCCAGTCACTTCTACCATTAATTTAGGTGGTCAGTGGTAACTGCGGCACGGCTTTGTCAGTGGGTTTGGAGGGAAATTGAATGTGCTGGTTAAGAATAAAACTCTTCAGGAAACAATTACTCAGCCTCAATAAGATTCAAATAGAACCCACTCAATTTCCAGGAAGGAAACTGGTCAATAATCAGTAGATGGTTTTATAGGACTGCTTCATTTTCACAACTGAGAATAGAAGGGGACTTATTTTATTAATATAACAGGCTTTATAATGCTGCTAACTCAAATCTCAAGAGAATAAATAAAAATGAATATAAGAATGAAAACCCTAGTACAGTATATTCACATAATGAAAGAAAAATAAACCTTTTTTTTACTGAAGAGCAGAAGACCAGCAATGACAGGCATTCATTGGTTAAGATGGCCATTTCACAAACAAGAGAGGTTTGTGTATAGTCCCTGCCTGCCAAGCTCAGCAGGGACTGAAGTAGAGACATGAAAAAGTATTTACTAGAAGATGATCTTAAGGTATGGGCAGTTTCACGTGAGAATGGGCCACCCCTTGAGATAACCTTTAAAGACATATATAGCTTGGAAAAAGGGCGATACCAAGTGCCCTGAATTATGCTTGGAGCGGCACGGAGAATGTTGATGAGAAGTGATCTCTGAAACCCAAGTCAATCAGCAGCCTAAGCATTGCAATTTGAACGGACATTTGCAAAAGACCTTCCATCTGTGTTCCAATATGTTGTGAGCAACCTCTGAAAATAATTAAGAAACATATAAAAGCAGCTCCAGTTTCAGTGGATTGCTGTGGTCAAGTATGGGCTGTCTTACATAATAACTCTAATTGTGTACTGTCAAGTCAATTCTGACATATGGCAACCCTCTTCCAGAGTTCTCTGGGTAGAGAGTACTCAAAGTGGTTTACCATTCTCCTCTTCAGGAGGTACTTGCAGAGTGACAACACAACTGGCAGAGCAATCTATGCATAATTACAGAGATAGGCTTGCCTGTATCTGATAGGGCTTACTTATTAGTCACTCTGTTTAAGTTCCAACACCAAATTAAATTCAACATGAGAGGAGATCAAATATTTTGAGTGGCAACTTTAAGACTGAGAAAAGGGTTTGCTGAAATACTATATAAACAAACATAATATATATTCCATCCAAGCCACTGCCAATAAGTGATTCAGGGGAAAGCCGCTCAGTACCAATAAATTTATAGATGTCCAAATGTGTTGGCACAAGGAAGGGAAAAGTTACAAGAATGGTCTCAAGTACTGTTCCTTCTGGGCTCTGATTCCCTCTCCCTTCTTCTAAGAACATACCCACCAGGTGGGTTTTTGCAGCCCTTATATAAATATTTCAACTCTAATAGCTTTAAACATACACTGCTAATCATTCACATTGGAGTCTGGATGATCTTAAAACTCATTCAAACTTTATTCTCCCACTGAAGTTTGAGTTGGGATTTTCTAAGTTTATAGTTCACTTGCAGCAGACTTGAAGGATGTGGTATCCTCTAACATTGGGTCTCCAGTACTCCAAGAGACTTTACATAAAACAGACTAGCCTCTAACATAAACACTGACAATTTCTTGAGAGGTAATAATTTTCCAAAAGGTATAACAACAAAAATAAAGTGTCTTTATTACAATGGACATCTATTTTAAGTAATTTGAAATATTCACCTTATTTGGCCAAAATTATTCAGCATAGTCAAACATCCAAACAAGAAAAAAGTGGGGAAAAGAAGATGCTATCATCAGTATCAAAAAGAGTAGAGGTCGACACTTCCTAGCCCTGGAACCAAAATTGGTTTTCAGAAGCAGCTCCTACTGCAAAATTGCAACCCAACAGATAATCATAGGGGAAATAAATGTAGGAGGGAGTGGGACTGGGGAAATGATTTGTTTTCTCACAAATGGACACTCTGATTTGTCCTATATGAGCAGCATGGAATGTTGTACACAAGGAGACATTTAGTCAACCACAAAGCTTTGTTTCATTATTTGTTTGGCAGACCATGCAAAGGTGAACGCAGTTACCATTCTGCTTTCTTAGCTCTTCCCACAAATTAGAAATAGAATCCAGTTTTACCTCTGGTTGGTAGGCAAAACAACAACAACAATCCACTCCAGTTCCACTGCAACCTATAAAGTAGCTACAGAAACATTATTAACATTATTCCAGTGGAATTGTGTACACCAGGAGTTCTCAACCTTTTTTAAGACGGGGGCCAGGACATGCTCTCTCACAGCTTCTCACGTTTTGCCCATCCTTCACCACATGGCACTTCCTGGTGTGGTGGAGAGCACATGAAATGGTGCCGTTGGCGGCATCCGGCCCACAGGCCACAGGTTGAGAATCCCTGGTATACACAATCCACAAAAGTAAAACCATGTTAATGAGTAGAACCTTTCATTGAGTAGGACTAGACTTGTTACCTGTGAGACTACAATATTCCAGAGTTGTCACTGGAGGTAGTGCACATTTATGGAATACAGCTCTTATCTTTGCATGCAAAGTCTGGATCAGTTAATGCAAGCAACACCCTTATTCCTTAACTCCATATTCACAGAATCATGTGGGTTAGAATCTTCTATGCCAAACAGCAAGAACTAAAAAATGGCAAATTAATCTCTCTCCTTTCAGCCTTTCTACAACAGACATCAAAGGAACTACCAGGTAGTTCTCCAGCTGAACCAAAATCCTGAATGGAGGAGAGCAAGTGGGCTAATATAGAAAGGATACCTGGATAAAGCAACCTTACTAGTTGCAGTTCCATATTCACCAGAAACTAAATGGCTCACCCGAATCCCTCTGCTTTCTACACATTGTCCACTGAATAGGGCTAACACTGAGATAAAGTGATAAGTAAAACCTAACAAAGGTTAGTTTTTGACAAGCAGAAGCAAAATGGAGGGGAAGCACGAGTTAAGTTACTCTTAGTCAGTAGTGGGATTCAAATATTTTTACTACCTACTCTGTGGGTGTGATATGGTGGGCATGGCCAGGGGAAAGCCCTGCATTGCACGTGAATTAGGACTACAGTAAAACCCCAATTTACAAATGCCTCGAGTTACATAAAATTCAACTTACACAATGATTTTGTGCTGAAACCATGTCCTGATTTACACGATTTCCTATGGGTTTGCTTTGAGTTACATAAAGATTCTTTTTCCTATAGGTTTGCTTTGAGTTACGTAAAAATTCATTTCCCTGTGGGTTTGCTTCGATTTACATACAAATTTCTTTTTTCCTATGGGTTTGCTTTGAGTTACATAAAAAAATAATTTTTCCTATGGGTTTGTTTCGAGTTACAAAAATATTTGATTTAATCAAAAACCTACGGAACTGACTTTTTTCGTAAGTAAGGGTTTTACTGTACTTTATTTCAAAACTTGGATGGGTGGGGCCAGCTGGCATTTCTGCTACCAGTTCTGGTGAACTGGGACGAACCTGCTTAATCCCACCACTGCTTAGTCTTTTCAGACTTTTTGTATAGTATGTGATGGAGGAACTTGACTATTTCTCTTTGATGAAATCATTAGTTGCTACACCTGGAAACATGTATCTCATCACATAGAAGAAGTGAGCCTTTCCCAATTCACCTTTGAATGTCACACTAAAAGCACTTGGACGTCTGACTTTTATTCACTTTCCTCAATGATAGGCAAAATTATTCTGATCTTCAGGTACATAGCCTTATTTAAATAGCAATTTACACCACAAATTTATATTTGGAATATAATTCTCTGAATGCCAGGGCCCATACCAGTTGTGAGATTCTATGAGTTACAGTCCAGAAAACAAACATTTTCAAACTCTGCCAGTTTAGGTAACACAAATGACTGTACTAAAAAGAACAGAAAAGGTTTGTTTTGTTTTAATATAGTCTCCTCTTTTCATATCACATAATACTCTATTATATATTGTGAACATAATTTATTGGCAGCCAATCAAATACAAATGCACTTTTTAAAAGGAACCCTGTGAGAGAGATTATATTCCTGAGGAATATTTGCACTCAATATATGGCCTTAGAACGTCTGTATCTATACAAAGTATAATAACATTAAAAGATTTTCCCGTTTTCAGTACCTACACAAACTAACAACCACATTTTTCTCACTTGTTTCTTCCATTCATTTCTTAACTTTGCACTTTCTTCTCATTTATACATTTATTCTTGGAAATATGAACTGCTATTTTTCTCATTTATTTGTATTTCATCCCAGTTCATAGATTTTATATTTATATTAGTACAGTACACTCTACTTGAGGACAAACAGACAAAATTGGCAGACATTCTGATCTTACTTATAGGTTTTGATAATTATCCCTACATTCCACTATTCAAATGGCCTACTCTAGTTGCAACTTAATTAACTAAAATACGCCACAGATAGAGTAGGTCCCATTGAATCAATAGAATTTATGATTGACTCACCAATCCCCACTGTTTCAACAGTCTTATTCAAATGCACCTCAATATGCTAAGCAACAGAATTTCAGCCAAGGATTCCTAAATTCAGTATTACATTTTTTAATGTTGGGTATGGAGTTCATAAACTGCACTACAACTCTGCAACCTTATACATGTCTATTCTTTAGTAGATTCCATTCAGTTTAATTGGACTTGCTTCCAGGTAGATGGATTTAGAATCACAATTTAAGTATATTAGACAACTAACCATATTGAGGCCAAATTTCTCTATCTCGCTAATAGAGCAAAAGCAAAGGTATAACATGAATAATTAGAATAGTGGCAAGCCTAGTGGTTATTTTGCTAAATCACTTTCTCTCTCTCTCAGGAGTAATACAGTATTCGTATTATGCATTCAATCACAGAGGAATTGTCATTTCACTAATCAGGATGTTGCGGGCTATTAACTGTCAGGAAAAAATAGGCGATAAGAGATGAACACATCAATCCTGGGCAATAGATTACTCAAAAAAGCCAAAACAAGATGACTTCAAATTAAATCCACTTTCATTCTTTTAAGCCCAGTTGCAGTAAAGTAGATATATGAATATGTACATGAGTTCAAGACAATCTAAAATCATCAGAAACAGAACCTAGATGTTTGGTGAGCCGTAGCAGGTGTTAACCCACCTGAACTAGGAATGGAATGAATTGACCATATAGGCGCCCCTGAAAAAATCTAAATAAAAAGCAAAGGCTATAAAAACAGGTAGCACCATAAGCATGTTGATCAGCCTCTAAAAACATATGGCACCATCAATTCCACAGCCATAACTCAACTTGAGCAACCATAAGAATGTCAGAAACGTCCTGTCAAATTAGATCAAGTGCCCCTCTAATTCACAGCATTGATATCAGAGCCGTAGCCAGGATTCTAGATTTGAGGGGTGGAGGTGGTGGATATATTTTCAGGAGGGGCAACAATGTCACACACACACATACTGTATGTAACATTGGCATCCCGTGGTGGGGTGAGGGGGCAGGCTGTTAGCTGGGGGGGGGGAGGGGGGTGATCCTCCCCAGCCACCCCATGGCTACGACCTTGATTGATAAATTACTTTTTGTGACCACAACTCCCAGAAGCCCCTAGCCAACATGTTGGCCATGCTGCCTGGGTCATCACATTTTCTGACAACGAATTCAGTACATTAACTAGTGCATACAGTATATACTATCACAAGGGACTGCTGCAGCTTAGAGGTTAAGACTCTGAACTTGACTGGAAGGTAAACAGCATTCCGTGCACTCCAATGTCTAGTCATGCCTGCCACATGTCCACGGAAACGACTGCAGAAGCAGACTGCGCTGGCTCTTTGGCTGTAAACAGACATGAGCACTGAACCGTAGAGCCGGATACGACTGGCTTTTGAGCAAGGGCGACCTTTACCTTTTTATCTTTCTATACTATATATAAGTAAAGTTAAAGGTAAAGTTTTCCCTTGCTCAAAAGCCAGTCGTATCTGACTCTAGAGTGCAGTGCTCATCCCAATTTCAAAGCCGAAGAGCCAGCACTGTCTGCTTCTGCAGACATTTCCGTGGTCATGTGGCAGGCATGACTAGACACCAGAGCGCACGGAACACTATTACCTTCCCACCAAAGTGGTCCGTATTTATCTACTTGCAATTTCTTGCTTTCAAACTGCTAGGCTGGCAGGAGCTGGGACAAAGACGGGAGCTCGTTCCGTCCTGCAGTACTACTTGGGAATCGAACTGCTGACCTCCCGCCTCCCAGTCATATATATAAAAAACTTCTCTCTCTGTTTTCCATAGTGCACTTAATTTTATGACATTTTACCTCAGACTCCTACCCATCATGCAAATTTGTTTATTTCACTACTCATTCCTAACTCTGTATCATAATGACCAATTTAAAAGCACAGGTCCCATAGAAACCTAGTTCTTAAAGTCTCTTCAGGTCAGGTAGTGGTTTCTGATTTTTTACATTCATAATCCAACTTACTGTTTTAATGATCCAGGTATTTAGGATCTCTTAATTTTATCTACCACATGGCGTTCACATAACCTTGTTTTCGCAGCAGGACATCCAAGTGGCTATCTAAAAGACAATATCTTGTTTGCTGTTCCAATTACTTATGTTCCTTTTCAGAATTTGGAAAAAATATGTATCAGCCACTGCACTCTAGAAAATCATAACTTATTCTTTCCTTTATTTTTATTTTTAGAATGTCCACCTTAATGAGATTGAAGGTTTTGGGGAATACGGTAGATCCTACTGTTAGATAAAATCTACAAAAGCTTACACTAAATAAAACTTTTAATTTAAGATGTCCATAAAGCTCTTTGCTCCAACATACTAACATGGCTACCCCTCGCCCCTATTTTAGCTAATTAAAGATTTAGCCTCTCAAATAGTTGTTGCAGTGCAATTGCCACAGCCCAAATAGACATGTAAAGATTCCTTGTGCTAAAGATTGTACACTAATTACAATTTCTCCCTCTAAAAACCTATTCAAGTTGCTCCTCTTAGCACAGAATGTATCTTTGCCACTGGAAAGAGATGTCAACAATGGTTTTGCATGGTAATTTTTGGAAGACTTTAACATTTCACTTCATGAAATGAGGAGGGTTTCCTTGTTGTGACTGGAGAAGGATGAGTGTTGGGTGGGTGATTATTTCAATCCCTCATAGCCTTCTCGATATATAGTCACCCCACAATTACGATTATAAAGACCACTCTCATCAGTCATTTTAATAATCCATAATGTCATGGTATCTGCATCCACATCAGCATGTCACAGCACATCTCTTTATTAAGCAATCAAGAGCTACCTTACATAAAAGACAGAAAGTATCGCTATTCACGTAATTTGGAATGTGCACCATGAAACCCACTTGAATAGTAAATATATTCAGATGGTAGTGGAAGAGTCTTCCCTTTCTTCCTTCTTCAAAAGCTGAAATTCATGACAAACATCTATTCTGAATAAAATTCTGGAAGCCAAGAAAAGAATATGTTTGAAAAATAAACACTCCCAGCTGAGGACTCCCTTCCCATTACAGTAAAAACCAAATACAGTAAAACCTCGGATAAAGTCCAAACTCCGTCCCACAAGTTTGGACTTTATCCAAATCAAATGGACGATGCATCGGATAACGCCCAAAAAAAATGGACTTTATCCGAGGTTCCTATCCCAAATACCTCAGATAATGTCCATTTTAGCGGTTTTGGACTTTATGCGATGCATCACGTGTGCATGAAAACCGCGACTTTATCCGAATCGGACTTTATCTGAATCAGACTTTATCCAAGGTACCACTGTAAATGACTGGGAGGCGGAAGGTCAACAGTTCGATTCCTGAGTACTGCAGGACGGAATGAGCCCCCGTCTTTGTCCCAGCACCTGCCAACCTAGTAGTTCGAAAGCAAGAAATTACAAGTAGATAAATAGGGACCACTTTGGTGGGAAGGTAACAGCGTTCCATGCGCTCCGATGTGTAGTCATGCCTGCCACATGAACATGGAAACGTCTGCAGAAGCAGACAGCGCTGGCTCTTCAGCTTTGAAACAGAGATGAGCACTGAACCCTGGAGTCAGATATGACTGGCTTTCAAGCAAGGGAAACCTTTACCTTTACCTAGCCTGATCCCTAGTTCTGTCCTTTTTAAAAAACTAGCATAAATCAATGAACATCTTTAAAGCAGCCCCTGAATGGTTAATCTTATCTGAAAACCATCTCCTGAGTTGAAAATGCAAAAAAATAAAGCAATCCCTCCCCCTTAGTTAACTCAGCCCCACCACAAAGGGAGGCCAGTAATCTGCTTTGCAAACATTCCAACATGTGTTCTAGTCTGGGCTTCCACTCTTCTATTTTTTTTTTACCTTGAGACAAATGTTTTCCCCCCTCAAAGCTGAAAGCTGTCCAAAAAAACAGGACCACACAGAAGCACAGCCCTACAGAGCTGTGCCGATCACGTTCCGCCTGTTCCTGCTGCTGCGGCTAAAAGGGACGGACACACACACACACACAAGATGGCGGAGAGGGTGGGCCACTTTCCACACAGACTTCCCTTTCATGCCCACAAGAGGGGGGGGGAGAGGAACAGTCAATTCACACAACCAACTCCCCTGACTTGACACCATGAGCTGCTGCTCACAGGACATACGAGTAGAGCCTGAGGGATACTGTGGTGGACCCATTTTATGGGATGGGGGAGAGCCCCTTTATTATTTTTAACCACACATTACAAACCACCTTCACTTGCCCCATCTTGCATTTAGGGACTCCAACCCCCTAAACAGGCTGAGGGTTGGAGTTCCTAAACGCAAGACCAACATGCTCAAGTGGGGACTGCTGGTGGACAACAACACAAGGTGTGACTATGGAGAGACACAGAGTCCGGCTCATTTACTGGTCTGTGGGGCTGCAGTGGATAAGTGGTTAAGAAGCTCGCCTTGCTAGCTGGAAGGCTGGCAAGTCAGCAGTTCGAGAGCCAGGTACTGCATGACAGATTGAGCGTCTGTCTCTGTCCTAGCTCTTGGAGGACATGAAAGGAGCCTCATTTGGGCGTCCCCTGAGCAGAGTTTCTCCTGCAAAAATCCTTTCAACCCAGAATAATTTCAAACATGAAACTATTATTAATGGTCTGCCGATTGTTGTCAGAGACATGCACCCAATGAGGACATGGCTTCATTTTGGCAGCCAAGGGTTTGATCGGAGGAAAGAAGAAGAATCGCCTCAACCCTACCACACAAAATAATGCCCTCCAGAAGAGATTACAGCTTCCTTAACCCTTCTGGCCTTTGGCCAAGACTGCTGAAGGCCAACTTTTTCCCCCTTTGGGAGGGGATTTTTAACACTTCACCCCCACCCCCACCCCAAGAAACCCCTAAGCAAAAACAGTGAATACAAATACAGTACAGTACTACCATTTCAGGAGAATAGGAGGGTCAATCCTTACCTTCTACCCAGAGCTCTTCCACATTGGTTTCGAGATTGGCTGCTCTTAATCCCACCGCGAAAGCCCCAAATATCAGAAGGCCAACCACCAAAAATTTCCCGCAGTTTTTCTGAATGTAACAGCCCAAGTTAAACAACAGTCTCTGAAACTTTGCTCGTAGCCACAGCGGTGGTTTTCTTCCAGTAGCCTTTCCCTTCAAGGCAAGAAAAAGATCAGTAAATGAAAGGACCTGGGAGGGGATCATGATTTTGTGCATGGGTGGTGTGGCATATATGAGTCCCTGGCATGTTGGGGGCAAAATGTTAATTATGTTGTGAGTCACCCGGAGAGTGCACTAAGTGCTATGGGGCCGTATAAGTGTTATTGATATAATTGATTGCTATATATTGTACAGGGACAAAACACGACAGCGTGCATTTCTCTCTCCCCTCAAGTGAAGTGGATCAAGAGTGACAATTAACATGACAGCCTCAGGCAACTAAAACTGGACAAAGCTGCAGCCTCACTTACTTTCACACAAACAGGGGCAGGCATGCAGGCACCTTTTGTTCATGTGTGGTTTTGCTGCTGGCTCTCTCTCCCCTCCCCCACCCTATCCATAAATCAGGGCCGACTGTTGGATTACATCACAGCTGGAACTGTGCATCACTGAGACAGATAGTACAGGCTTCCTTATCTCAGCACCCTATCCCAGGGGTGCCCAAACTTTTCAGGCCGTGGGCCGGTCACATGGTTCAGGAGGCCAGTCACTATGGCCTGGGAGCTGGAGCCAGCTCCTGATCCCAATTCACCTGGCCCATGAAGCCCTCATTGCTCCTGGAAGCGGAAGTAAAAAGGTGCCAAAAGTCAACCCCAGTAGATCCCATCCACCAAGATATTCCTTCAAGTTGGGAGAAGCCGAGACCCAGTACTGTGTGTTGATGGGTGGGGGTTGATGAATAATCAAAGTACACGAGCTTAAAGACCTGTCAAGCAAGCAAGCGACAGAAAAGGACCCCATGCCCCCCACTGTTCTACAAAAGGGGTGGGTGTGGGTTAATGCTTTGTGGGATGGAGGAAAGAGCCTCCTTAACCACACACTGTCTGTAGCCCTCAACGTCTCACCCTCCCCTGTTCCTAAGCCCCAGGCAGCTTCCTAGTCAACCCGAGGCCCACGTGGTGATGTTTCCAGAGGCTGTGTGATCTGCATTGGGAAACAGGACCAGCCATCTGTCCGATCCGGCTTCCAAATGTAGTCTTAACTCATTAAGTTCAGAGCAGGACTTGAAAATGCCAGAGAGCAGCAACATGGGTTTCATGCTCACCCCACCCCCCCCCATCAAGGAAAAAAAAATCTGTGCTGCTCATTGGGATGAAAAGATCACTGGAGGAGGGGGGGGGGGAAGCAACCTTTAATGCCTCCTGCAAAGTTGACTTTTTCAAATTACTTTTCTAGAGTAGAAAAGCGAGAAGGGGGGGGGGGGGGGGGAACCTGTCCAATCGTGTAGGCGATTTAAGGTGGCAAGTTGTTTACAATTCTCATTTGCCGCGAGGTAGGATGCGATGAAGCGTCTTTTCCAGGGAAAGCGATCGTTTCTCCCCCCCCCCCCCCCGAAAAGGATCAAAAACAAACCAAAAGGACAGGAACGCTAGAATTGTTCGCAATTATTAGACGGGGGGGGGTTTAAAGTTGAAGGGAGTCGAGGAAGAGAAATGGAGGGGGGGTTGAGCACTCTTGGTGGTGCAGGAACCTTTCTCAACACATTCACTCACACGCACACAACGAAGCCGGTTCACGGGTATGTTTCATTAGACGGGCTGCAAAAGCCCCAAATATACCCACCCGGAAAAGTGGGCACAAGGTTTCGGAGAGGGTGGGGGGCCGGAGAGCTGCCTACACACACACACCCCACAAGTATACACACACGTGTAGAGGTTGCACGGCGCTTGAGTGGCACCCACCCACCCACCCACCCACCCACCCGATTGAGAAGTGGGGCTGCAGGAGGAGGCGCGAATGCGGTTCGAGCACCTTTGCGATTTGCTCCAAGGCAAACCCGGCGTCGCAGTAGCTCGGCCGCTGCAGATACTCCAGATCTGGCGGCGCGGCGCCGGGTCTGTGGCCGCCGGTCCTTCGCCGCCGCTGCCGGCTGCTGCTGCCGCTGCCGCCGCTGCTGCTCTCCGGCTCCGGAGCATTACCAGCTGAGGCCATGTTGTTGCCGCTGCCGCCGCACAGCCGCCGCCGCTGCTGGGGTTGTTTTGGCGACCCACCAGCCTCGTCGGCGGTTCCCTCCAGCGGGCTGTGGCTGTTGCGGGGCGACCCGGCGGGGGGACCCGTCGATGATCCTCGGCTGCTGACTGCTGCGCACGGCTTCATAATAACGCCTGGGCTGCTGCTGCTGCTGCTGCGCTTGCTCCGGTGGTGGCGGCGGCGGCGGCTGCGGCGGCTGCTGCTGCTGCTGCTGCTCCCGGCGAGGAGGAGGACTCAGACCCCGAGCCTTGTCCCATCGCAACATTGCGCGAGGAGGGTCCGGAGGAGGTCTTGGCCGCCGCCGCTGCCGCTTCCCACATCCAGTTAAAGCAAGAGGGGGCAAGCAAGAAGAGGCTTGGCTTGCCTTTCTCCCACCTCGGCTCCTTCTCCTCCTCCTCCTCCTCCTCCGGCGGCGGAGTGGATTGCCGTCCAGGCGCTGGCTGGAAGGAAACCCAGACCGAACTCTCTCTCTCTCTCTCCCTCTCCCTCTCGCTCTCTCCCCGGGCTCTTTCTCTCTCGCCAAAGCCAAGGAGGGCTGCCTGGACTGGAGGGGGAAAGAAGGGGGAAAGCCTTGATCTCAGGAGTGCGGTTGTTGGTGGTAGTGGTGGTGGTGCTCCGTCTAGGTGGGTTGGATCATCCTGTCTGAGTAGTGCAGAGCTGTCGCTTCAGATCTCCGCGGGCTCCGTCTCTCCTGCTCTCTCTCCGCGGGATGATGCGTGTCTTTCTTCCCCTGCGTAGAGGAGGAGGAGGAGGAGGCAGCAACAGCAGCAGCTCCCTCGCTTCAATAGATGAGAAGAAGGCGGGAGGGGGGAGGAGGAGGAGGAGGAACTCTCTCTCTCTCTCTCCATTTGGATAAAGGGAAGGAGGAGGGGTGAAAAGGGAGATGGGAGAGAGAGAGGGGGGAAGCGGGGGGAGGAGAGAGCTGAAATCCCGCCTCTGGGGCTGTCAGATGGCTTGGGTTTCAGGGCTGCGATTGGCTCAAAGAAGGCAGAAATTACTCAGCAAACATGACTATTATTAGCTGCTTAGCAACAGCTCACCAAAGTAGAGAGACCACCCAAGAAGCAGGCAAAAACCTTGTGTGTGTGTGTGTGTAGCTAGCTCCAGCGAGTATCCAGCCTGCTTTGCATGCAATACTTCCATTAAGGGAGGCTTCTCTTTCTTTCTTTCTTTCTTTCTTTCCCTCCCCCCACCCACCCCGCGTGTCTTCCTCCTCCTAAAGAAAGGGGTGTGTGTGTGTGTGTACTGTGTTTAAGGGACGGAGACACCGTACAAGAGAGAGGAAGACGCCTTTTCTATAGACCCGACAGAATTTCCTCGCGAATTACATGTCCAAAATATGGAGGGGTTTGGGAGGGGGGTCCCCCGTGGGAGGAGGAGGGAAGGCAAACAGAAGGCCGAGGGACGACCCGATTCCTGAAGCCCTTAAAATAATATATTTATTTATTTTTCCCAGAGGAACTTTGGCTTCAAGCTGCACAGCGAATCCTGGGAGGTCCAAGCTGAATTCCCAGGCTTGCACAAATAATGACAGGGTGGCGGATACTGCGGTGCGCAGCAGAGCCCCCCCCCTCTCCCCCCCTGCTCGCCCTCGCCCTCCCTCCTGTTTTTTGAAGCAAAGGAAAGCCGTCGTCCCTTCCAAGAAAACAATCAGTCGCCTTAAGGGGGGGGGGAAAGGACCACAAACAATGAAAACTTAACACTTGGCATGCTAGTTTTAACCGAAGTAGCCAAGTGGCTCGCTTAAAACGCGAGAGAAAGTTCCACCTTAATAATCCTTGAAAGCAAAAGTGCAGCTGGCGGATGCTTTAAAACGCTGGGCCGTTTTAGACATTTTGCACCCACATTTCCATCTTTTTAAGCGTTGTAAACCAGGCACAAGCGACTGTGTGTGTGCTTCAGAAGTGACTTTTGCAACGTTTCCGTGTGTGCTTTATTTAGTGTGACTTAATATTTTCCACGGTGGGTAACACGATTACTGTGTAAAGTCACAAAGATGTATTCAAAAGTTTGTCCGAAACAAAGCAAGACAAAAAAACAACAACACGTTGTGGCACCTTAAAGGCTAACTTCTGTATTTTAATGTTAGCTTTTGTGGATCAAGCCCACTTCGTCAGACATAAGAGTTAGACTTTATGGCATCAATTTATACACATCAGGTACAGAGGCACACAATGGTTAGCAGTCTAACAGATAAATTTACCGATTAATGTGGCTTTTTACAACTGGTAATAACAGAAGATCCCTGACTGATATTCGGATTTGCTGTGGGGTTTCGCACGTGTCCCTATTCTGATTATTTTCAGCCCTTTTTGTTCATCACAGAAAACGGCATGCAGTTTTTAATTTAATTTTTTATTTTTAGATCGTGGTAGGAATTTGCCTGAAGAACCCTAAGACCCTCGCACTGTGCCCGCCACTGTTTCTCGGGATTATCCTCCCATTTCTCCCAGTTTCCATCGTCCAGTTTCCATCTCCAAAGAGTGACACAAGACTTCGTCTATCTGAGAGTAAACAAAACAGAACGGCAAAAAAAAAAGACAAAAATGTTGTGGCACCTTAAAAACTTACCTCCTGTATTTAAATGTGAGTTTTTGTGGAAGTCACAGGAGTTAGTCTTTAATGTGCCACATGTTTGTCTTTTTTTGATGTTGTTTTGTTTACTCTGAGATACTGCTTGCACAGACTAGCACGGCTACCACGTCAAAGAAGACTTCGCCTGTAGCAGGGGTGCCCAAACTTTTTGGGCTGTGGGCCAGTAATGTAGCTCAAGGGGCTGGTCACTATGGCCCGGCCCCCCCAGATCTGTCCCCCCGACGCGTTTTACTTCCGCTTCCGGGAGCGACGAGGGCTTTGCGGGCCGGATGAATTGGCATCATGCGCTGAATCCGCGCCCCCTGGGCCGTAGTTTGGGGGGCCCTGGTCTAGAGCTTCAAAGAGGGAAAAGGGGGAGTGTGTCTTTAAGGGGGAAGCTTGTGTGTATTCATTGGAAAGAAAAACTTGGCCGGCCGGAGGGAGGAGGAGGAGGAGGGAAAGACCTCACATTCAGCGGAAAGGGGGGAGAGGCCGCAGAGAGGCGCGCTAAGGGCTTCCACGTGACTCGCTGGCGGCAGGGCTGTGCAAACAACAAGGCTGGGGCTTAAAGGAGCCTCGCCTCCGCGCTGCCCGGAAAACGCAGACGGGTCCAGCTAGAAGCAAGGACTGCTTGGTGGGGCGTGGGGCCCCGCGTCGTAGAGCGCGAAGGAAGGAAGGAAGGAAGCCGCCCGTCGCATTTCTCTTCCCTCCCTTCCCTTCCCTCCAGCCAAGAAAAATGCCAGACGAGCCGTCGCGCATTCCTCGAGGAGGAGGTCTCTCCCCTTTACGCTCTCCAATCGCCAGCCGCGCCGACGCCTGCTAGCCAATGGCGGGAAGAGAAAGGACGCTTCCATTCAGTTTTCTCTGCAACATTTGAGGGGGGTGGGGGGTGGCGATTCGACGCCGCCACGGCAGGCCTTCCTTCCTTCCCTCCCTCCCTCCATCTTCGCGCCCCGAGCAGCCAAGGCTGGCTCCTCTGAAATGTATTCCTACATTTCCGCGGTTTCCTACGAGACACTCTATATAGGGCTGGAGTGGAGGGCAGATCCTCCGCCTCCCCTGCCCGTTTTGGCACCACCACCGCGGCAGAGACGGGGGAAAGGGCACCAAAGACGTTGTTGTTGCCAAAGGCACGTCACGTGTGAATTTTGCACGGCCGCTGCTGGCAGGCAAAACGCACAAGGCGCCCAGCAGCGACCCTTTTAGCTGTCGCAAATACACTTATATATACCGTCCCATAGCACTTAGAGGGCGGTTCACACAAGGTAAACTAGCATTTCCCTCCCACCCCAACATGCTGGGTACTCATTTTACCAACCTCGGAAGGATGGAACAAGGCTGAGTCAACCTTGATTTCCGTAGGACTGGAACTCACAAACGTTTTGGCTGCAGTATAACAGTTTAACCATTGCGCCACCTGAGCTCAATGTTTTGTTGTTCAGTCGCACAGTCATTCCGACCCTTTGCAACCCTATGGACCATTGTCCTCCAGGCGCCTCTGTCCTCCACCATCCTCCTCACCCCGCCTAGCTCTGTGCCCATTGTGTCTACAATACCATCTAGCCATCTCATCTTTGGCGCCCCCTTCTTCTTTTGCCCTCCACCTTTCCCAGCATCAAGGCCTTCTCAAGTGAATCCTCCCTTCTCATTTGATGCCCAAAGTACTTAAGCTTCATCTTTACTATTTGACCTTCTAATGAGCAGTCAGGGTTGATTTCTTCTAAAATTGACATATTTGTTCTCTTTGCTGTCCATGGGACTCTCAGGACTCTCCTCCCAAGATTGGATTTGAGATGACCTAACTGGGAAACCAAGAAGGCCATGATTCGAAAGGCACTTATTCCACAACAGGCTTTAAAGTAACCCCAGAAACAGAACAGGAGAGCAACCTATTTTATGGCCCAAAAGCTGCTCATGCTGGCAACATTACCATAATATAAATAAATAAATTTAACAAATCACTGGTTGCCAGGCTCCAGCAACTCCAGTAAAATCTAAGTGGCTACTCCTGACAAATTAGCTTGTGAATTGCATATTTACTGGGCATCAGACATGACTGATTTCGATTGGGGTGCTTGGTTCTTAGTACTACAAAAAGGATTCAAATTTGAATTGGTAGCTCCCATCAGGGCTGGGAAAGACTCTTGCTTGAAACCCTGGAAGGAATCTCCTGCCTGTCAGTGGAAAGTGGGGAAAGGCAGTCTGCGGCCATCCAGAAGCCAATGGATTGCAACTCCTGTCAGTCCTAGGTAGTCTAGCCAATAATGACAGGTGCAAGGGAGTTGTAGGTCAACAATTGAGAGGGCCACAAGTTGTCCACACTTCGTAATCTTGAGCTAAATGGACCAGTGGCTAGACTCAGTAAGAGATGGCTTCCTATGTTGAAATTTCCAGAAAACTACCTGTTCAGGGTTTGGAAAAGCTACTTTTAACAACTACAACTTCCAAGATCCACAACTGGATAATGGAAGTTGCCATCCAAAACAGAAAGCTTTAACGTTGGTTTAAAGCCATGGTTCCTAACTTGAGGCACACAACCCACAGGAGGGCAATTTGATTTTTAAGGGCTGCAATTTGAGAATGAGTTATTAACAGTTCTCAGGGAACTTAAAGATGAAATTGCTGATCTCCTAGCCAAAATATATAATCTTTCCCTCAAATCAGGCTTTGTGCCTGATGACTGGAAGGTAGCGAATGTAACACCAATTTTCAAAAAAGGATCCAGGGGTGATCCAGGAAATTACCGACCTGTCAGTTTGACATGTGTCCCAGGTAAAATGATGGAAACCATCCTAAAAGATAGAATTAATAGGCACATAGAAGAGAAGGCGCTGCTAAAGGAGAGCCAACATGGCTTTTGCAAGGGCAAATCATGCCTCACTAATCTGTTGGAATTTTTTGAGAGTGTCAACAAGCATGTGGATAAGGGGGATCCAGTTGACATTGTTTATCTGGACTTTCAGAAGGCTTTTGACAAGGTCCCACACCAAAGGCTCTTGAATAAACTTACCAGTCATGGAATAAAGGGACAGGTCTTGTCCTGGATCAGCAACTGGCTAAGGGACAGGAAACAGAGGGTAGCACTAAATGGACACTTCTCCAAGTGGAAGGAAGTAAAGAGTGGGGTTTCCCAAGGTTCAGTACTGGGACCCCTGCTTTTCAACCTCTTCATAAATGATCTAGAGGTAGGAGTAAAAAGCAAGGTAGCCAAATTTGCTGACGACACTAAATTATACAGGGTAGTGAAAACTGTGAGAGATTGTGAGGAGCTCCAGAGGGATCTCTCGACACTGGGGGAGTGGGCAAAACAATGGCAAATGAGTTTCAACATTAGTAAGTGCAGAGTGATGCATGTTGGGGCAAAGAACCCCAATTACATTTATAAACTGATGGGGTCTGAACTCTCTGAGACAAACCAGGAAAGGGACCTTGGTGTCCTGGTGGACAACTCAATGAAGGTGTCAACCCAGTGTGCCTCAGCAGTGAAAAAAGCAAACTCAATGCTAGGGATCATTAGGAAGAGTATAGAAAATAAGTCAGCAAGTGTCATTTTGCCTCTTTATAAATCTATGGTGAGGCCCCATCTGGAATACTGTGTACAGTTCTGGTCGCCATACCTCCAGAAGGATATTATGGAGCTGGAAAAAGTGCAGAGGAGGGCAACCAGAATGATTAGGGGACTGGAACACCTTCCTTACCATCTGAGGCTGCAACGGTTGGGCCTCTTCACTCTTGAACGACGACGTCTAAGAGGTGACCTGATTGAAGTTTATAAAATCATGCACGGTGTGGACAAAGTAGATAAGGAAAAACTGTTTTCCCTATCGCATAATACTAGAACTAGGGGACACTCCATGAAACTTTTGGGTACTAGTTCTCAAACAAATAAGAGAAAGTACTTTTTCACCCAGAGGATTACTGGTCTATGGAACTCCCTGCCAGAAGAAGTGGTGACAGCTGTCAGTCTTGACAGCTTTAAGAAAGGATTAGACAAGTTCATGGAGGACAAGAGTATCAATGGCTATAATTATGGATACTTAAGGACAACCTCCGGGTTGGAGAGATAGGCAGGATATCTCTCAATATCATTTCCAGGGAATCCTAAGCAGGTGAAGGCATCTGCTTGGGAATACCCTGAAGGAAATGGTGAGCCACTGTGTGAGACAGAATGCTGGACTGGATGGGCTGTGGCCTGTTCCAGCAAGGCTGTTCTTATGTTCTTATGTTCTTATGTTAACAGTGAATGGCCTTTTAGACTTCTTCCACATGAATAGGAGTTCACTTTTTGAATAATAAGAAGTATATGTCACAAGGGGGCGGGGCATCAGGTTTTTAGAGATGCTTAGGTGGGGCATGGCCAAAAAAAGTTTGGGAACCACTGGTTTAAAGCCATGGATTTGTTGCAGCAAACATTCTAAGACTATTTTTTTTGTATATGCTTTGGTGGGCAGTGTCAAGTTAAAAAATAATAATACCTAGGGTGATTGTCTTCACACAGCAATAATTCTTAAATTAGATTCTTACTTGGGTCTAAAATACCAGACCAGATGAGGTGAACCCCTCCACTGGGTTCTGTTTTCTGTCCTTCTCTAGAGCAGATTACAATGCTTGCTGTATTTGAGAATTGCAGTTACAGTGTGTTAGCCAATCTTGAGTATACAGTATGTCATCATTGGCTTCAACTTGTATCTGAGAATACATTTTTCCTGAAGCAGGAAAAATGCCACCGGCATGAATTTGATCATGGAGCCATTTCCTGCGGCACATATGAAATGAGACATGAAGGATTTAACACTGGGACTGCGATGGACTGCCGCAGCCTTGAGGACATTATCAAGGTCACCTTCACAGCCAGTCCATCTGGCATGCCTGTTCTGCCTTCATGACTGTTAGGAATCAGAGATCCTCCTCCGCTCATTTTGCCGGGCCCAATATGATGGTTTCCAGTGGCATTTCCTCCACTGAGGGGACCATCACCCTATTGAGTATGTATTGGTACTAGATATATGGAATTAAATTAATAATGGGATTTTTAAGGGTGGGCAAAAGGATAGTTGTTGTGGAAAGACAAAAACAAACTGTGACATAGAGACTTGTCTAACCAACACAAAGAAAACATGTATTTTTCCTGTATAAAGAAAAAATGTATCACAGATACAGGAGGAAACTTTGTCTCTATTTGCACTAAGCATCATAAACAGGAAGGGAGGCACACCTGCCTTTAGGTCCACCAGTTGATACTTTCATTGCTATCCCATCTTATCTTTCACTGTTTTAAAAATTATACATACTCTCAAGGAATTCCAGATTCTGGGACAGAGCTTTATTTCCATTTGTCTTAAAGCTGAGCTGAAAGTAAGTGAGTCACACTTCTGTAATCTGTGACCCACTTCCCTTAATTTCCCAGTACAGAACATGTTTTTATTTCCTTCTGCCCTTTCCCAAAAGTCCTCTTCCTATGTCTACTTTTTTTTAATAAAAAAAAGCTGGTTCCAAAACTCAATGTGTAGGCTCAAATTTAACAAGCTCTATCTTAATATCCTCCCCTCTGGCCTCCTCTCCCTGTGGTCTGGTTCATTTCATACACAAGAGATGAATTACCGAGGGGTTCTAATTTGGCCTTAATTTTTCTTTTTCATTTCTATTCCCCCCTTTTTTTCCTTGCTTCTTTCTTTGTTTCTTTCTCCCCCCCCCCCCAAATTTTTTTAAAGAAGTGTCAGTGTAAAAGTCTCTTCTCGACGTGGGTGGCCAGAGCGGAGCGATGCCCTCCATTTGACTCATTGCTGATGCACGCGAGAGAGGCCCTGCTCCCTTCGCCGCGATAACGGGGCTCCTTAAAGCTAGCACTCCGTCCTCCTCATTTGCATTCCCCCAGCATTGTTGCCTTTAACATGCGTGCCCTGTAGCTGCGCCTGGGACAAGAAGTTTGGGCGACTTTCAACTAAAACTTGAAAAACTGTTCCTTTGCGGTGCCTGTTTGAGGGAGGGGTTAACACCTCCCACAGCTCCTCAGCTAAGCAAGCACGGTCCCCCGCCAGCGCTGCGAAAAGTTACTTTACTGAGCTTTGGTAAAATGGTGGCACAGTGGTTAAACTACTGTACTGCAGCCAAAACACTGTGAGTTCGATCTGATCAGGGAACAAGGTTGTCTCGGCCTTCCATCCTTCCGAGGTTGGTAAAATCAGTACCCAGCATGTTGGGGGCAAAATGGCAATTAAGTTGTGAGTGAACCACTTAGAGAGTGCGTTGGGTGGTATATAAATGTACAGTAATACCTCATACAAAGTCTGCTTCGTACAACATCGGATTCATACAACATCGCCTAATTCCTTGAAAAAAGATGCCTCATACAAAGCCGTGCGACTTTGTATGAGGCATTGGGGGTTTTCCCAGGTTGCATTGTGCCTGGGCAGTATAAAAGGCAGGACACATGTGTGCATTGCTCTTGTGGGTTTTGCACGAGGTGAAGAGTGTTTACAAGTGGTTTTGAGCGCGATTTTGGATTTTTTGGATTTTTTCGTCAGAATTTTTAGAAGCATTCCTGGGATTTTTGCAGCATTCTTCAGGTTCTTGGACAATCAGGGTTGTATGACATGTTTTTGTAATGTATTTACCCTTTAGACAATGATTTCTTAAAGTTCTGTCAGTTTCCTGTCTGTTTCCTTGACTTTGCCCTGAAGTCTGTACTGTTACAGTACAATGTATCTCTATGGATACATTGAGGATTTAGACGTCGTGGCTAGGATTTTGCATGCCTCATACAAAGTCCAAATCCGTATAAAGTCCAAACTTGTGGAACCAAGTTTGGACGTTGTATGAGGTATCATTGTAATTGCTATTTTCTCCAAAAAGCATCGTCCGAATCTGACTGACTGAAGAATAGCGTTGCCAGAGCAAGAGCCCCTGGCGTGGTCTACAACTCCCAGAATCCACTGCCACTGGCTTGTTTGTTGGGGATTCTGAGAACTGTAATCCTAGAAAAGAATGGCAAACAGAGGAGGGAACTTTCCCAAACTAGAATCTAGAGACAGCAGAGATTAAGTACGTGCATATGCTGGACACCCATCTCAGGAGTTTGAATATTAAGGGTTTCTGGGACCTTAGCCAATTTGATGCACCACCACAACAAACAGGTTTTTATAGGCTGCAATTTTGCCTGGGTCACTCGCCATTGTCGATAGGTGCCAACTCATTGGCAAATGTGTAATGCCGCAGTTTGTTTTGCATCCATCTTTTATATGTAATGTGTTAGCTTGCAAGATAAGTTTGCTTTGCAACCAACTGCGACTCAATTAGGCCAGGCTTCACAGCAAGTTTGAATAACAACCAGAGATTTTCCATTATTGCCTGTTGTGAAAAGCTAAGTTACTTTTCTGTTAGGCTGGCCAACCATTGCTTGCCTCTGTACCTGATATATATATAAATTGATGCCGTAAGGCAGGGATTCAACCTGTGGCCCATGGGCCGGATGCAGCCTGCAGCACCTTATATGTGGCCCCTCACCGCCTCCACCACACCAGGAAGTGCCATGTGGTGCAGGAAGGGAAAAATGGCCATCTGGCCCCTGAAGCTGTCTGAGGGGAGCATGACCCGGCCCCTGATTTTAAAAGGTTGAGAACTCCTGACATTGGGAACGTTGAACCCCGGGCTCCGTCAGGAACGTTGAGCCCCGGGCTGCTTCATGTATTATTATTATTATTATTATTATTATTATTATTATTATTATTATTATTATTATTATTATTATTATTATTATTATTATTATTATTATTATTATTATTATTATTGTTGTTGTTGTTGTTGTTGTATATTTATTTTGTACTGATATGTAACTTTGTAATTTGTGACTATACTGTATATTCTCTACTGTAAGCCGCCTTGAGTAACATTTTTGTTGAGTAGGGTGGGATATAAATCTATGAATGAATGAGGTCTTCCTCTACTGTCCGACGAAGTGGACTTGATCTACGAAAACTCACATTTAAATACAGGAGTTAGACATTAAGGTGTCACTTTTTTTTGTGCTGCTTTGTTTACTCTGATATGCTTGAAACAAAGACTAACATGGCTACCACTTCAACCATTTTAAATACTGTCTAGGAATTAGCCTTTCAGGGGCCACAACATTCCCTTTTCGTCTTTTGTTTGGTTTACTCTCTGATGTACTTGAAACAGACTAGCAGGGCTAACACTTCAAAATAATAATAATAATAATCCCAAACTCTGCCTCCCAATGAATCGGAGGGGGACCCCATGGGAATTAGGATGGAGGAGGTGCCCCTTCTTTTGGGAACGGTCGGGTCGGGTCTGGCCTGGTGTGTTCATTTTGTGTAGCCTAGTTTTTCTGCGCGGCGGTCTAAATTAGGGAAAGGGCCGCGAGACCTCAAAGGCCGCCGGCGCCCATTCCCCCCTTCTCCCCTCCCCCCCCTTCCCTCTCCTGCCGCCTTTACTCCCGCGAGCGCCTCATTATCCGCGTGCCATTATTAAGCCCCGTCTCTGGCGCCACCAGCGAGTCCTTCCAGCAGCCATGGCGCAACCCCAGGCCCGCCCGGCGGAGTCGCGTGGCCCGCCGCCCCAGAGCAAGGGCTCGGCCAGGGCAAAGGCGCACCAGCTCAGCTGTCGTTGCCCTAGGATGGATGGTAAACAGCGCTGGCCGGAATGGCCGCCTCCAGTTACAGCCGTCGGTCGCCTAGACGACGTTGAAATAAACCACCTGCCTTGACGAGAGAAGGTGGTGCCCGCGGAGGGAAGAGGAGGAGGAGGCGGCCGCCAGCGGGAGCGCGGCGAAGACTTAGTTCGCAGGCTTTGGAGTCGGTCCTGCTTTGCCTCCACTTTCCATTGACACCGCCTGAGGGATAATAAGTCCCTTAACCAAGTCCCCAGTAACCTCCTCGCCCCTGGCTACTTAGGAGGTAGCGTGGCGCCATCTTTAATATTTAGTAGAACAACATTTGCAGAACCCTCTCCTCCTCCTCCTCCTCCTCCTCCTCCTCCTCCAAGTGCCATATCCAGCAGTGTGGGATTCAGCAGGTTCGCACCAGTTCGCCAGAACTGGTAGCAGAAATTCTGGCTGGCCCCACCCATCCAAGTTTTGAAATAATGTACAGTAAAACCCTGACTTACAAATGCCTCGAGTTACATAAAATTCAACTTACATAATGATTTTGTGCTAAAACCATGCCCCGATTTACACAAATGTCCCGATTTACATAAATTTACGTAACACGATTTCCTATGGGCTTGCTTTGAGTTACATTTTAAAAAAACATTTTTCCTATGGGTTTGCTTTGCGTTACGTAAAACTTCATTTCCCTATGGGTTTACTTGGATTTACATAAACATTTCATTTTTCCTATGGGTTTGCTTTGAGTTTTTTTGTTGTTGTTCAGTCGCACAGTCGATTCCAACCCTTTGCGACCCCATGGACCATTGTCCTCCAGGCGCCTCTGTCTTCCACCATCCCCCTCAGCCCTCCCAGTTCTGTGCCCATCGTGTCTACAATACCATCTAGCCATCTCATCTTTGGCCTCCCCCTTCTTCTCTTGCTCTCCACCTTTCCCAGCATCAAGGCCTTCTCAAGTGAGTCCTCCCTTCTCATTTGATGTCCAAAGTACTTTAGCTTCATCTTCACCATTTGTCCCTCCAATGAACAGTCAGGATTGATTTCTTCCAGTAATGACCTATTTGTTCTCTTTGCTGTCCAAGGGACTCTCAGGACTCTCCTCCAACACCACATCTCAAAGGCATCTATTCTTCTGCGCTCAGCTCTCACACTCATACATTACCACTGGGAATACCATTGCTTTGACTATGCGAATTTTTGTTTTCAAGGTGATGTCTCTGCTCTTCACTATATTCCCCAGGTTTCTCATAGCTTGTCTCCCCATAATCAGTCGTCTTTTTATTTCATGGCTACAGTCGCCATCTGCAGTGATCTTAGATCCCAGGAAAGTAAAATCTGTCACTGCTACTACTTCTTCCCCATCTATTTTCCAGGGACTGATCGGACCTGTTGCCATTATCTTGGTTTTCTTAATATTAAGTCTCAAGCCAGCTTTTGCACTTTCCTCCTTCAATCCAATCAAGAGGTTCTTTAGGTCTTCCTCACTTTCTGCCATTAGGGTGGTATCGTCTGCATATCTCAAATTGTTGATGTTTCTCCCAGCAATTTTGATCCCATATTGTGATTCCTCCATCCCTGCATTGCGCATTATGTGCTCTGTGTATAGATTGAATAAGCAGAGTGATAAAATGCAGCCTTGTCTTACTCCTTTTCCTATTCCAAACCACTCTGTCATCCTGTATTCTGTCCTAACTGTTGCTTCTTGTTGCTTTGAGTTACATAAACCGATTTAAGCAAAAGCCTACAGAACGGACTTTTTTGTGGAAGTTGGGGTTTTACTGTAGTCCTAATTCGGGTGGAAGCAATGCAGGGCTTTCCCCCTGGCCATGCCCACCACGCCCACAGAGTAGGTAGTAAAAAAACTGAACCCCACCACTGGCCATATCCGATTCCGAATATTGGCTAGCCATCATGGGGATCAGCCATGAAGACTGTTCTGGGACCCATATAACGCAGTGGCCTTCCATTTGCCTTCCGCACCATAGCATGACACCCGTACCACTGATCCAGTTCCGTGACAAGAAGTTTGGGCTTGTTCTGAGCCCTTTTGACACACAAAGTTCTCATCAGTACCAGGCCAGTATTGATAAAGCTGCTGCTCTCCATCAAGATGGATTCAAGTGCGATTTAATTAATTAATTAGTTTAACAGATGTATATACCACCCTATCCACTTCGGGACCATCACCCTTCCCTGTGGACTTCACCAATCAGGGCCATTAGTCTTCAGGATTGTCAGGTTAACCTTAGTTAACTGCTGCTTGACAATCAATCAGTGTTGAGAAGCTGGCAGTATGGTCTACTCTTGCTGCAGATTTTTAAAATAAAATATCTGCAAATCATTTTTCCCATAGGTAGGTGAGAGGAAAAAAAGTTAAGACATAAGTGAGGTGGTTGGAGTATCTCTAGCTGAAACTGAACAGAGAGTTGGCTGGAACAACCCAGGCTGTTGATAACTTTAACTTCTTATGCTTGGGAATGAGGAATGAAGACCAAAGCCCAAGTGAGCACATCCAGATGTCTTTCTTTAACTATGAGGTACATGAATTTGTTCCTGTTTGCCTTTGAACATGGAACTCTAGCCAAAGTTGATCATGGTGTTTGTCCCAGGTGGGTTGCTCAGGGCTCTTCACTTGCCAGACACAGGAATATTGCTTTCAAAGGCTGCTTGCTTCATTTGGTACCTTCAAATCTTAACCTGGGATTTCTGGAGTATGTGAATAGGCCTTTCAATTGGAGTTGAATTTTATTAGCCAAGTATGAACTTGACAGTGACCAGGCTCAGACTCAAGGATTCCATCAATCCATTTCAGGGATTGAACAAAATTGAGTTTTGCAGAAAAATTATTTTTGGATTATAATTTCTTCTGTCAGTATGGTAGACTCTGAAAGAGCTGTAATCCGAACAAATGAGCTTTTCAAACTGGTCTCTTGACCAATAAAAATCTTGCTTCTCTCGTAACATGCAGTAGCAGGAGGATTCTTTGTATTTGTGCTAAGGACTGATACCATTCATTTTTACACTTTCTTAGCTGACAGTAGAATATTAGTGCTTGATTTGATTAAAATTCTGTAGACATTCCAGTTACCTGTAACTCTTTATCAAAGATTGTACCTACATCATAGGCTTAGTAATAGTTGCAACACTATTAATCTTAAATACTAATTTTACTACTCCTTAACTCTGAGCAGAAACGCTCCTTTTTAAAATATATTTTAAGTACCCTCATTTTAACTTCTGTCTCTTGATATATTTTAAATACCCTTATTTTAACTTCTGTTCTTTTTGCTGTACTATGCTGGTCTTGGACCGTAATAAAGATTGATTGAATTTAAATTTTAAGTTTGTGCTCCTACAATTTAAGTACAGTAAGTGAGATCAGGTCCCATCCAGGTCCCATGCAGACACATTCCAACTTGGCAATAAGTCCCATGTTGTTATGAAAGTAAGCTTTGTAACAATCATGACAGCCGAACTTCGAGTACGCTTGATTGCTGCTCGGTCAAATCCCAAGGTCTACTGACTGGGAATTAAATTTACTATCAGGTAACTGTGTGTAGTATAAAGGTTTCAAGATAAAAATCTGTATCAGGGCATTTCATCATCATGGCACATTACAGGTACAGTATTCTTGTACATATATGCATAGACTTGTATAACTTGCCAAAGCAGTGAACTGGGTTTTGCCATGACACTATACAGATAGCTCTGTATTGTTGCTGTAAGATTCATTCATTGCCTTTCTCTCACTCTCCACCTTTGTTTGGCTGGCTTCCACTT
This sequence comes from Bradypodion pumilum, assembly GCA_035047305.1. NCBI lineage: Eukaryota > Metazoa > Chordata > Lepidosauria > Squamata > Chamaeleonidae > Bradypodion > Bradypodion pumilum. The sequence goes on along the minus strand of JAWDJD010000002.1, from coordinate 101,364,653 downwards.
CGGCATCCTTAGTGACAGCAGCAATAGCAGATGTGGTTTCAAGAGAGGCATTTTGCAAAGAGCAAGCCAGGGCTTGGGAAAGTCCTCTGAACTGCATGAATCAACTCACACTTGTCTCAGGCCCCCTCCTGCCTTCCTTCTCTGTCCCCTCCTCAGGAGTGTAAGAAAGGGAACTGCTCAAGCCAGCTTGTCAAAATAATGCTGCTAATTACTCCGATCTCCTTTAATGGAAAGCGGCTTCACCCGCCACAAAGCAAATGAGGGACCTACAGCACATGCACACAGGAAAGCAGGCGTGTCACCCTGCAGAGATCTATGGGTGAAAGTGCCACCAAAATCCCAGAGAATGGCAAGTTCACCACAAGGCTGGAGGGAGTTCATCAGGATGGGAAGCCTTTCCACTAATGAGCATGGGAATGGCCTCAAAAGACCAGTGGTTTAAAAGTGTTGTCCTTTATGGAAACCCACAAGACTGGTGCATTGGGATCCCCCCCAAAGAGTTTTATTTTGGGGTAAGGCCTGCAGTGGCTTGGTGGTTAAGAAGCTTGCTTTGTTAGCTGGAAGGCTGTTAAATCGGCAGTTCAAGACCTGGGTACTGCATGATGGATTGAGCGCCCGTCTCTGTCCCAGCTCTTGGGGACAAGAAAGGAGCCTCATTTGGGCGTTCCCTGAGCGGAGTTTCTTCCCCCCCAAAAAACAACAACAACAGAAACCCCCAAACCTTTACACTCAGAATAATTTCTGACATAAAATTATTATTATTATTTTGGGGTAGGTTTCTACCTTGGAGTGTGGCCTGGATTTTCTTAATTAAAAGCAATAACAGCATAAACAAGTCTTTCTAATAATCAAGAAGTGTCACTTTTTTAAAGCCATTTCTAATTTGCAAAGTAGTTCGGATTAAATGAGAGAGAGAGAGACAGAAGCATTGCCAGATAGAATGGAAGTCAAGGTTTCTTTCAATTATTTTGTGTAGAAGATGTATTTTATTGCCACATATGCACAACACAAGACGAGATTGATTCCAGTATGTTGTGATTAGCAGAGTGACCACCACTTCTGACTAGTTGTAAACTTTCCTAAGCTACCTCCCTCACACAAAATGGTTTTGCCAACATCACTAAGGACTAGCAGCTTATAAAACTTTTACCAGTTGTTAGCTAATACTGAGAAGCAGTGGTTGGTTAATAAGAATTGGACCCAAACCTTTCTGGAAGTTAGCTTTCAGAGCTAGGAGCTCCACCATCTAATCCTGAGAACCAGACTAAGATTGTGGCCATTTTGTTGTTGCAAATAGATGCTTTAAATTTTTCTCAGAGTTGCTAAACAGAGTTGCTCTGTTAGAAACCAACAAAACCCCACGACTGGTCCTTACATGATAAGACCTCTGATATGGCCCATACATAACCTCGTGTCTCTGCAGGAAGGAAATATAGCTGGAAAATCCAAGTGCTCAATGTCATCTCTGTATGTCTCAGGTGAGACAAATCTTTCCACAGTCTGTCTTTGCCACCCACACATAAACACACTAATTAAAAAGGCATATTTTATCTGCAGGCCTCCAGATTTTGAAGGGGAGATATTTAAACTTGGTAAATGTATATTAAACAACAACAGTTTAGTTGTTCACTTATCTCCTAGTTTTGCAATCATGAAAGCAAAAGGGAAAGAAGTAAGGCCCACAGTAAAGAGAGAAATCACAGTAGCAAAGCAATCACACTTATATACCATCCCATTGTGCTTAGTGCACTCTTTGAGTGGTTCACAGGGCAATTAGCATTTTACCCCCAAGATGCTAGCATTTTACCCCCAAGATGCTGGGTACTCATTTTACCGACCTCAGAAAGATGAAAGGCTGAGTCAACCCTGTACCCTGGTCAGGATCAAACTCACAACCTTTTGGTTGAAGTACAGCAGCTGAACCACTGTGGTCCCAGGGCTCTTATAGGAAAAAAGTGATGCATATTTGCCTACCATGTAAACTGCTTGATACCTCTAGAGCTGTGATGGTGAACCTTGGCACTCCAGATGTTCTTGGACTTCAATTCCCAGAAGCCCAAGCCTCCATGAATCCACACGGATAGGTTTACTGCGATTCATCCAGCCCTCGTAGCTCCCGGAAGCGGAAGTAAAACGCGCCTGTACGGGCACGTTTTACTTCTGTTTCCGGGAGCGATGAGGGCGGTGCGGGCCGGATGAACCGCAGTAAACCCATCCGTGTGGATTCACGGGGGCTTGGGCTTCTGGGAATTGAAGTTCAAGAACATCTGGAGTGCCAAGGTTCACCAGCACAGCTCTAGGACCATTAAAACTAAGTACAGCTAAGCAGCTATATTTTCTCTGAACAATACCTCTTGGAGTTACAATAGTCATATCATTGTTTCTGATCTATACCATGGGAAAAACTCTCTGGATGTACCAAAGTAGAATTCCAGTCTGATGAAATTTATATTTCCCTGACAGATACTATTTTAATATGTGCAGATGAAATTGATGCATTTTCTTAATGGATTAGTTCTTTTTCTGGGTGGGAACCCAATCTATCTTCTGCCAGGGAAACATTCCTGTTTGATTCTACTGATTGTAAACTAAACTCCATCTTTCAACAGGGCTTTATATGTTGTTGCAGTTGATGCAGATAGGGGTGTGGGGGGAGAGTAGGTGTGGTAACATTCTGTTTCCAAGAACAATACACATAGTTGATTTATGCATTATGGAAGATGATATAATATACGGAGTGAGAATAGAATTATGCACCATTTCAGACTACAGGTGAAGGAAATCATATCTGTATTGTTTGCCAAACAGTTATTTTAATTGCTTTGGAAGGAGTTGAAGAAACAAGAGATTACTTTTGACCACTTGTTTGGTGCTTCTGTATGAAACTGGCCATTGTTTCACAAAGTTGTACACAGTAAACAAGCACATCGATAGAAAGATTTGGGATTAACACTTTTAGCAGTATGACAGCTCACTTGCCATTTGAAACAACCACTCTAGAATTCTACGACTTCCTTGGTGCAAGCTGCAGAATGGCCTGCAGAAATAAAAAAAAATGGAAAATCAAGAAGCAGCTTTACGGTAAATTAGATTATTTGTTCATTTAGCTCAGCATTGTCAACTCTCACTGGTAGAAGCTTTCAAGGTTTTTAGGCATTTTTTTGCCTAAGGATGCTTGGTCATCCCTTGTATTCCCTGGGATATTTCCAATATCCCAGGGAATATCCAACTAAGCAGGTTTGCTAAACCTGATTCGTTCCTTAAATCAGATGAGATCCAGTGTGTATGGAGTTGTATGGGTTAATGGTTCTCCTCCAGCAGTGACCCTTAGATCTAGTCCTGTGTTCACCTGAAGGAGAAGAGGGACATTACACTAACTAAAAGCAATGAAAAGGGTTACTTTTTTGGAGAGCAACTCTCAGAATCTTTCCGTCAGCACTCCAATAAAATAATTTTTCTTATCTCTCCCAACTAGTTGGGAATAGCTTTCAGAGTTTGAGATGTTACTTTTTAGATTATCATTTCCGGGTTATTCCCCGACCTGAATAAGCAGTGGCTATGCTGGTTGAGGGATCCCAAGGAAATGTAATTTTTAAAAAGTAGTTCTCCCAGGCTCTGGTAACTTCTCTGAGGACAACATCTCCCTTCCTTCTGTTGTGCAAAAGACAGGTAATTGTCATGGAATCTGCTTTTATGTAAAGAGACAGAGGAGAGCCTTGGCAGGGGCGGGGGGGGGGGGAGAGGAAATCATTTTGAGCACTGCTGGATCAACAAATCTACGAGGAGCATGGACTGGGGATAAAAAGGAAGTCAAACAAATCAGAGTCACTCTCTTGTCTTTCATACTGCTGCTAATCCTCTTTATAAATCACTTCCATATTTCAACAGGGCTTTACACACTGTTGAAGAAGCAGAAGAAATAAAAGGTGTGCACATGCATGCACATGTATGTGTGATAAGGATAGCATTGAAGGTGTATGATAAAGGGTAATATTGAAAGTTGACATAACTTAATTCATAGGGATTTACCTTGTCCGTTTGCTGTAATAGAGAAAGAAAGAAAGAGAGGGGAGAATTTTCCTTTCTTTCCGCTATAGTGCTCCCATGTAGCATGAACTTCCCTTTCTAATAACTTGAAAAACTGAAAATAAACTAAGCCAGGTGACAGATAGATTGATTTAAAAGGCATACTTCTCAAAATGGGGATGTGTATAGTGTTCTATGAACCAAAGCTCTGGGGATGCACCATTGCCTTGGTTTTATTTTTAACTATATTCAGTGTGTAATGCCAGATTTTATTTTTTTTAAATTCAATTTTCCAAGAAGAAAGCCCAGACTGTCCTATGGAAGCTTCTACAGACAAAACTCCCATTGATTTCTGAAGGATTTGGAACACAGGTAAACTTGCTGAACACACCATGCCCTGTAAATTACAGACACACAGTTTGCTTGAGGAAAACAGAAATGAGGATTGGGGGGAGAGGTCAGTGTAAAGAAATTTCCTGTTCTAACAGTGGTACCTAAAGCCAAGAAGGAAGACCAGTTGTACTGAAGCCAAAGTTAAATCATGAGGTTCCGCTATTTAGCATGTATCGAAAGGTTCCCAAAATATCTGCACTGAGAGTCTAGTCCAGCCTGTTGGATTTAGACCCGGGAGAAAGCAGCTGGGTTTCAAACCCTGAGAACTTCTGCCCAACTCACTGGGTGGCCTAGGAGAAATCTCTTGTCTATAGTGCTCCATTCTTAACCTACTTACTTGAAAGTGAGCATGTCTTAGTGATATAAACAGAACTGGCTGTGTGCCAAGGATGCTTAGTTGTCTGGCCCAGACTTCAGCATCCATCTGTAAAATAGGAACATTTGAACTGTTACTTGGCAATTGCAAGAATACAATAAATATATTCTGCTGTATCTGAATCCGAATATTGTCAATACTCATGGCGATCAGCCATGGAGACTGTCCTGAGAATATAATGCAGTGGTCTTCCATTTGCCTTCTGCATTGCAGCGTACACCCATACCACTGATCCAGCTCCACGAGTCACTTTCTGGTCCCGAGCCCTTTTGGCACACAAATTCCTCATTGGCTCCAGGTCAGTATTGATGAAGCTGCTGCCCTCCATCAAGATGGATTCAAGTAGGATTTAATCCACTTGGGGACCATCACCCTTCCCTGTGGCCTTCTGCACACAAGGCTGTTAGTCCTTAGGGTTGGCAGATCTGTTAACTGTTGCCTGAGTTGCTGGCAGTGTGGTCTTCTCTATTACCATAACAGGGTAACCTGGCCAGACAGGAAATAAATATACAGTACTGTACTGTATATTGTACAGTATCTGTTAAGCACTTTTCACAATCAAAGAGACTGCAAGTAAAGTCCTCTTCATCTTTACCTACTAAATTTCATGAGACTTAGTTTTCAGTAGATATAAAGAGCACCAGGTGGATACTCAAAGAATATCCAAATCCTTTTGATCTCATGGATGATACAAGCACAACTGAAGAAGTTTTAACCAAGAAGTATTTCCATCTACAGTTGCTGCTGGGATTGGGATGACTAGGTTCTCATCAATCCACACATGAATTGGTTAAGGCACTTAAAAATATTAATCTCATGCATGTAAGGTGATATTTAGGAACTGGAAGTGGGGGTGGGGAAGGTTAATTATTAAAAGAGAGGAGCACAAACAACCAATCAGGATTTCCTTTTAATCGCTAGTTTTCTATTATCTCACAATTGATGTTTCATGCCGAAAAGTCCCCTTCTGTCCCAGAGACAGGTGACCCATAAGCAGTCAACCCTTCTTCATCTTTCTAGAGATGAAACCCCAAAGATCGCAGCCACTCACCAGCAATGATTGCCACCCCACAACTAGCCAAACTCATCCCAAGTGGCTTCAAAGAAGACGAATCCATGAAAGGACCATCACACCTGCCACGTGATGGGCAGCACCCCCGTTTCTTAATGCCCCGATGGGGAGGAGAAAGCCCACCTCATTTTCTCTCGATTGAATGGCTCTGAATAAGGACGCACATAGGTGTGTGTGTGATCGCAACCGCGAACTAGAAGCTGCTTCCTCTAAAGCCGTGATGGCGAACCTGCGATCCATCCACGCCGTCCTCGTCGCTCCTGGAAGTGGAAGTAAAACGCGCCCGTATGGGCGGCACTGGCTGGATGAATCGCAGCAAACCCATTTGTGTGGATTCACGGGAGCTTCTGAGAATTGAAGTCCAAGAACATCTGGAGTGCTAAGGTTCGCCATCACGGTTCTAGAAGAGTTTCAGAAACATCAGAAAGCGAACAGGGAAAGTGAGGCAGTGCCCGTTTTGGAGACCTCTCGCAGGCAGAAACCTCTGGGCAAGAGCGGCCAGGTTGAAGTGCTTTCACCTTGGCAAAACATCACTTCCTTGCCTTTCAATTGCCCCTCATCAGATTCCCCCCCCCCTTTAAAAGCCAGTTCACGTAAATATTATTTTTGAGGTGGGAGGAGGAGGCAAGCCCGATCTTCCTTTTCACCAACTCTAATCCAACCACTTGGCCAGCGGTTGTCACTCCTCCAGATTCCCTCTCGCAAAAACAGACACGAGCCTTAGCGGAAAGCCCGGGGGTATCTCTTCCAAGCGTGAAAATGAGATCCGAGAGTCGTTCCCACCCCCACCCCCCATCCCGGACGTGACTGATCCTTACGATCAGTCCAGGCCCTCCTACCTTAGTATAGCCCTCGCCACCCGCGAGGGGGAAAAAAAAAGGTTGGCTGATGCCTGTGTACAAACCTGCACACACACACCCCCCCCCCCCGCCGTGACAGCAGTAAGTCGAAGGTATGGACCCTCTGCCTGTCTGTCTAGCACAAGGGTGCCCAAACTACGGCCTGGGGGCCAGATCTGCCCCCCCCAAGACATTCATCCCGTCTGCAAAGCTCTCGTCGCTCCCGGAAGGGGAAGTAAAATGCATCCATACGGGCCAGATCCGCCCCCGGGCCATAGTGGCTAGCCCCCCCCCTGAGCCATATGACCGCCCCCCCCTCCGCCCAAAATGTTTGGGCACCCCTGGTCTAGCAAAACCCCACAATCTCCAGCCCTCGACCAGTTCCATCATTGATTCAGATGCCAGCTCGGGAAACGGCTTTGTCATTTGCGGACCTCTCTCTTTCTGTCATTGCGCCGCGCACACACGCACACATCCTCAGAACTGCCCCCCTTCCTCTCCTTCGGACACCTCCCATCCCACCTGGTCTTGTCAAGATCACAGGCCACTTTTCTCTCTCTCTCTCTCTCTCCCGTGATCGCGGTTACATCTTTGACTTACCATTTGCCCCCTGTGTCCCACAACGGGGGAGGGTGAATTTCTGATGGGGTTCATTCACCACCGCCGTCTCCTCCGAGGTAGAGAGGACTTTGAGAGGAATACATGAAATCGCTTCTCCCCCCCCCCCCAAAAGATCCTTTCTTGGTTGCCTTAAAAAAAAACCTCTCTTCTTTCACTCCACTCCCCCCTCCAGATATAGATATATACACACACACAAACACAGTCTCCGAAGGAACAGAGCGTGTAAAAAAGAAAGCGCCCCCCTTCACAAATAAAATAAAACGAATTAATCCTAGGTTGCAGGCATTCTGCAGAGTCCTGAGACAAGGCTCACAATTGCGTGCCTGTTTCTATTAAGAGCCGCTATATCGTCCTCTCGATGTGGGTGGTCTGGCTTTCTCACTAGGCAGGACCTGTCAGGGTCACGTGACGGATCCGAAAAAACTTTTACCCTTTCTACAATAAACTCAGGGAAAGCAAAGTAAACCAAAAGTTGCGCCGCTATCAGTGCTGCCCTCCTGGGTAAACAAGAAAGCGGGCGTCCTGTCGGAGAGGGTCCGCCGAGTAGACAGGCGAGACCCCGGGCAGGGCAGGGCAGGGCAGGAAAACTGACAAAGTAACTGCGACGGCACATCTGCGTCTCTCCACACAAACCCACACACGTACAACATACAACCCCCGTTTCAGGAACTCATCCCTCCATCGGGAGAGATCACACCGATGGTCTTCTTTCATCTTGCCCACACTTTGCTTTAGCCACCGTTGAGAAGCACAACTCTGTGTGTGTGTGTGTGTGTGTGTGTGTGTGTGTGTGTGTGTGTGTGTGTGTGTATGTTGTCCCCCCCCTCAATACATGAAGGGGACCAGGTGCTGGAATGCCTGCCGGTTCCTTGTTAAAACAAATACAAGGTTGAGTGTAAAACGAAAAGGACAAGGGGACCAGAGTTTCCCCTCTGCTGAAATGTTTACCCATTCCATTGAGTGCTTGGTTTATGAATGTTTGGCCCAGCAGGATTTATGTTAATCCTTGCCATATTTTCTTTTTTAAAAAAATGTTTAGTAGGGACTGCAGTGGCTCAAGTGGCTAAGACGCTGACTGGGAGGCGGAAGGTCAGCAGTTCGATTCCCGAGTACTGCAGGATGGAAATGAGCTCCCGTCTTTGTCCCAGCTCCTGCCAACCTAGCAGTTCGAAAGCAAGAAATTGCAAGTAGAGAAATAGGGACCACTTCGGTGGGAAGGTAACAGCGTTCCGTGCGCTCCGGTGTCTTGTCATGCCTGCCACATGACCATGGAAACGTCTGCAGAAGCAGACAGCGTTGGCTCTTCGGCTTAGAAACAGAGATGAACACTCCACCCTAGAGTCGGATACGACTGGCTTTCAAGCAAGGGAAACCTTTACCTTTAGAAAGGTATTTGCCTCCAAGAAGGTAAACACACAATACTAAGCAAAATAACTAGCCTGACAGAGAATATTTGATCTTTGTTTCTGTCCATCCTGTTTGGTCATCACACTAATTCACTTATGATCTTGATTTCTGAGGAGAGGGAGAGAAGAAATCTAGATCCATGTGGTATGTATCGGTTAATACGTTGTTGCCATCAAATGGATGCCAAACATGTTATTTTTTAAAAACACCTTTCATTTCATTGATGAAAACAAGAATATCAGAACTAGTAAAGGTAAAGGTTTCCCTTGCTCGAAAGCCAGTCGTATCCGACTCTAAGGTGCAGTGCTCATCTCTGTTTCAAAGCCAAAGAGCCAGCGTTGTCTGCTTCTGCAGACGTTTCTGAGGTCATGTGGCAGGCATGACTAGACACTGGAGCGCACGGAACGCTGTTACCTTCCCACCGAAGTGGTCCCTATTTATCTACTTGAAATTTCTTGCTTTAGAACTGCTAGGTTGGCAGGAGCTGGGACAAAGGCAGGAGCTCATTCAGTCCTGCAGTACTCGGGAATCAAACTGCTGACCTTCCGCCTCCCAGTCAGGGTCTTAGCCACTTGAGCCACTGCAGTCCTATCAGAACTATGCTGCAATAAATCTTTAGCTTGATCTGGTGTGAGAAAGATTAGATGGAAACACAAGGTTGTCATTGCCCAGGGTATCTATAATTTTCAAGGAGGCTCTTTCTTTGTAGCCCATTACAGTAAAAAGAAAAATAACAGTACACCTTTCTGACATCTGGAGGGAACCATTAGATCAGGGGTGGCCAACCTTGGTGCTCCAGCTGTTCTTGGACTTCAATGCCTAGAAGGTGGGCTGACATGGGCTTCTAGTAATTTAGGTCCAAGAACAGCTGGAGCACCAAGTTTGGCCAACTCCTACATTAGAGGTACCTCTTCTGTCATATCAAATAGCATACTTGCTTTGGCTAGAATCCTATTGGTCCTCATGTGAGACTTGCATAACTTGCAACTGTTAATTGTGGCTAACTGATGTGGTGCCTGGATGCATCTTGGTTCTGCAGGTATGTACATGAGAAGGGACACAACCAAGACCTGTCCTTTCACCATGTCAGACAGGAGAAAGAGAAGCCTTAGCAGCTGGTTTCAGTGGCAGTCAGAAGATAATGACAGTAAAGAAAGGGGCCCATTGGGCACATCTTGCCTAAAGATTCTCAAAAGCATTTGACTAGTAAAGGTATAGGTTTCCCTTGCTCGAAAGCCAGTCGTATCCAACTCTAGGGTTCAGCGCTCATCTCTGTTTTCAAGCCAAAGAGCCACCACTGTGTACTTCTGCAGATGTTTCCATGGTCATGTGGCAGGCATGACAAGACACCGGAGTGCATGGAACGCTGTTTAGCTTCCCACCAAAGTGGTCCCTATTTATCTACTTGCAGTTTCTTGCTTTCGAATTGCTAGGTTGGTAGGTACAACCTGTGTAAAAGGGAAAAGTTATTTTATTGGTCAGCTTACATTTTATTTATTTGTTTAAAAATCTTTTATTTATTTATTTATTTATTCATTCATTCACATTTATACCCTGCCCTTTTGATACAAGCACCACTCAGGGTGGCTTACTATATATATTTATATATATTGTAACGAAGGCCGAGGAAGAAGAACTATCAAGAAGTGTAAGAGCCATGGAAAGAGCAATGCTAAAGGTAACCCTTCGCGACCACACACCCAATGCCACGATAAGAAAACAAAGTAGAATCAACTAAGCTGTTGTCGAATATCATCAATGGAAATTGCACTCAAATGTTTCTCGAATGACAGACGGGCGTTGGACAGCAGCAGTCACCAAGTGGTATCTCAGAGGAGTAAAAAGACCCCTTGGCAGGTCCCCCCAAAGATGGGAAGACTCAATTGTGAAGAAGAAGAGTGTGGCAACGAAACGAATGGAAAGTGAGTTGCGACCAGCAGGAATTCACCCCTCGATAGTCTGGTCAATCGAGCTACCTATACAGATCCATAATCAGATCAGTATGACACAATATGAAAAGGGATTGTGAGAGAAGAGAGACGAAACAAACTCACGTAGGTCACATACTAGGTCTTTGTTACAACATGGCACTACCACCTTGACTTGATGCCATGAGCATGACCAGTCCAAAAGAAGACACAACAGGCTCTTGAGAAACAAGTCTGGTGAACTGAACTTGGAAATGATTATAAAATGAGTCTGGAAGTCTGTTGATTTTTGATGGTAGAGCCTTGTTGGAATCAACTGGTATTTCAGCACTTCCACGACGACAGATAAAGTTTTACTAGGGCCACTTTTATTAACTACAAGCTGATTACCTGGCCTTGCTCTAGTTTTTTTTCCTTTAAAGGAAGTATAGTTCTGTGGGCATGTCCTCCAAGGCCAAACACGTAGCAAAGGGGCGTACCATGAGAGGAACATTATCCTAAAAGGGTGAGGGGATGAGGGGGGCAATCCTAAAGTGACCAGCCTCGCCCTTCAACCATTGCCTTCTTTCCTCCCTCTTCTGAGGGCTCAAACAAAAAGCTCCAGCAGATTCCCCAACCACCAGAGGAGAGCGGACCATTCCATTTTACCACCCCATGGGGGTGCCACTATCCCATTTTGTCCCCCAATCCCCTCCCTTCTCTGTCCCACAATATCCCAACACCATCCTGATACTTTAACAATAATAACCCGTCAAAGGAAAGAATAAAAACAGGTTTATTTTCTTTTTAAATACTTTTTTATTCTTCAGCTCTGGGAAAGGATCCCCCCTTTTTAGTGGTGGTATGTGCTTTCTCACCCGTCGGTGGGGGTGTCCCCTTTGCATCCCAATTTGCGGGGCATAAACCCCCAAATGGGTTTCGAGACCCCCACAGTGCTGATCTCGCAAGCCCAAGGTATGTGTGTGCCAATTTTCAGCGAGATTGGTCCAGAGGTGTGGGTTCCTTTAGAGCACATAAAAGACCACACCTCTGTTTTATAGATATAGATTCTTCTCAGGATTATTGTCTCAAATGGCTTCTCTGTGAAGATTATGAAAGCAGCAGCAAGAGAAGAAAGAAAAATGGTACACCAGCTGTTAATGCTGGTGTAAAGGCAACAATGGTTCCAGGGGTGTGCAGGGCACTATAGGAAGACGCTGGACAGGAGTGGTGGGGGTGCCTATTTGTGGGGGGTCGGGGTGGTAATCCCATACATTGCTATTGGTGCCCCAGGGTGCCCGAGGCGAGGGCGGGGTGGGACAAAGGCCAATTGACTGATATACCAGCACACGCCTGAATGGTTCCTTTAACTAGAAAATAAAACATGTAAAGTTAATTAGAAAATAAAACTTGTAAGATTCAGAAAGTTCTTTTATATACTGTACTGTGCTGCCATTAGGTAGCTTCTTTTTAGATAAAGTTTGCAGGAACACCTAATAGGAGTAGAAAGTGCACCTCTAAATCAGAACTTTCAATGCAGTTGCTGACAATTTCAAAGTACACCCTACATTTACCAGGTGGGGGAAGACTTCTTGGACCCAAATTAAACTTGCAATGCGTCTTGTGTGTAGCAGGGCTAGACCAATTTTTTTTTGAAGGAGAGAACAAGATTGTTCCTTCTTGCATTCTGTGTTGAAAAGCTGACTGGTGGATGGTTTTCCCCCCTCCTGCTAGAAGTCATAATTTTTCCAAACCAAGCTTGCACAAGCTACCATCAACCACCAGGGGGCAACAGAGGCAGGGACAGGTTGTTGGGGTTGTTTGTGTTGCTGTGCAGGTTGCTTCATCACCTATAGACTGATACTCTCAGGCTTAACTTTGTATCCTACTAGATGTATAATTTCTCCTACCTCTGCCAATAACTATGTGGTGGTAGCAAACCATATCTTTCTGTCTTCTACAGTGTAGAATAGGAACTTTCAGTTTGCTAAAGATATTAATGATTCAATATAGGCTAGAATCTTCCACGCTAATGATAGCATGGCTTTCTTCACTACATTAAAAGCAAGCAGCAGTCTAACGTAGGACAGGCTTCATCATGTACAACAGCCTCTTCCAAAGCTTAGAAGCATTCTGCTGACTCAGACATGAGTAGCAGCCGACGACAATAACTAACTACCTTTTGGTTATGGGGCTCATGTGGCAGTGTACAAAACTGCTTTTAAAATTTATTTTGAACTTCAACAAACTAAAAGACAACAACTAGAATAGTAAAATTCTCAGAGTAGGAACTAAAATGTTATGCTCCCCCCAAAAAATAAATAAATAAATAAAGAATAGTTATATATAATATTTTCTTCTCTTAGCCTTGGAATGTGGAGTCTTAACTTTAAGAGGCAACTCCGGTAGCTTGATTCATGGTGTATTTGGCTAGTATCATTTGAGTAGTTTTCCATACTTGCTTCTGGTTAGTGCTTCATAAGGCTAAAGTGCAGCTTTGTAATATAAAGTTTGCATTTTAACAGCCAGTGCACATAGTGCACAATTGAAAGAAAGGTGGAATTAATGAAATGTTATTGGAATTGTTTTAAAGGTTCTCTTTTTATATAAATATAAATTTTGCTTTTACGGGAATGAAAGAATTCCTTTGTCCTTCTTTTCACAGGGTCACAGAGGAAATGTTGGGTCTTTCCACCAGGAACCTGTAGAGTAGAAATGCAGAAGGATCCTCAAGTTTGTTGAAATCATCTTTGCAATGAACATTGCCTAAAGTGGACTACCTGTGGCTCAAATGGTTAAGACACTGACTGGAAGGCGGCAGGTCAGCAGTTTGAGATCTGAGTTCTGCATGATGGAATGAGCTCCCTTCTTTGTCTCAGCTCCTGCCAACCTAGCAGTTCGAAAGCAAGAAATTGCAAGTAGATACATAGATACCATTTCAGTGGGAAGGTAAACAGCGTTCCGTGCACTCTGGTGTCTAGGCATGCCTGCCACATGCCCACGGAAATGTCTGCAGACCAGACAGTGCTGAGTCGTTGGCTATAAACAGAGATGAGCACTGAACCCTAGAATAGGATACAACTGGCTTTCGAGCAAGGGTGACCTTTACCTTTAATCTGGCTAGCTGGATAGGACCAGCAGAAGTACGTAACTCAGAATTACTCTCCCACCTCCACCCCCAATTTCACTTCATATCCAAGCTTGCCATTCAAAGCTTTGCAGCCAGAAACAAACATTTAAAATAATCTATGACTAGAAGAAGGAAATTCTGGACTAATATGAGCCAATGAGCATTTGAGTGTCACAGCCAAGTTTCCCTCACCTCTGGAATGATGCAAATTGGTTTACTTTTTTTGTGACTAGTTTTCAGTAGTACTTAAGTATGGGATTACCTTGAGGTCTAAAAGAAAGTCTCAGTCACCTTTCTCCAACATGAATATACTTTGAGCTCTAATTACAGAATGTTTCTAAAGTCTGTTTCTGGCTTGAATGTGTTGTATTTGTGGTTTTCAATTCATTTCACAATAGAGACCACATTTCCTTCCCTAGAGGCATTTGTCTGAAAAATCTTTCTCCACCATTGAAAGGAATAAGGAAAACCCAGAGATGGGGAAAAGCTATGTTGCTGCTGCTGTTTACACCTCTCAGAACACCATAGCTAGCATGGCTATTTGCTACTAACCAATCTGGATATTGTATTTTGCTGTTGGATCTGGGCCGTGAAGCGGGTTGTGCAAGCTGGATCGGGGCCGCGGAGCAGCCGGTGGGTCCTGGAGGAGACTGGTCAAGCAAAGACACACAAGGCAAGATGGAGCGAAGACCAGTGTTTAATGATCACAAATCAGAAGTATTTATACTGCCTTAATTTGGCTGTGTGCATGTAGCGATACAAAGGAAAACCTGAGTTTGCACAACATGTTTACACAAGTTAATTGGGGAAGTCTTCACCAGGGGAAGTTCATTATCTAACTTAATTAACTACCGGGGACATACATTGTTCCTCGTTATCGGGAGCAAACAAGTGGCCAACATTGACTCTAGGGCTTTACGGAATCTGCGGACGCGAGATTACCCATTACATGTTTGGTGTCTTGCAATGAAGACAATAGAAGGAGCCGTAACAAGGCTAAACACAACTTTATTGCATGATGGTCAGGGTGAACATGAGGTAATGGCGGACAAACAGCTCTATTTATAGTACACTGTACATTTGAATATCCCGGTGTGGTAGCTCATTGGCTACTGTCTGCGTGACGTCATTGATCGTCACGCCCATCTTCTCCAGGTGCGGTGTGGCGGGAAGGTTTCCCGCTCTTCGGGGAATCCGTACCATGTGAGCTGGATGCTCGCTACTGCCACTTGTGGCCACTTAGCTCGTTTAGTGTATGAGAGTCAAGACACAAGGCGCAGCCAAAGGCTGGGTTAACTCAGGTTTATTGCATGGTGGACAGAGGGAACATGAGGTAATGGCGGACGAACAGCTCTATATATATGGTAGGAACATATTTGAATGTGGCTCCACGGTAGCCCGTTGGCTACTGGTCCGCGTGACGTCATGGCTGGTCACGCCCTTCTTGTCCAGGTGTAGGTAGCGGCGGGAAGCTTCCCGCGCTGCGGTCTTTGATGGGTTTGAACCAAGAGAGCTTGGACGCTCGCTGCTGCCAGCTGGTGGTCATTAGCTCGCGTCCTATTACAGGGTTTATATGATACAGCTGAAGGTTACATTGTTACTCATCGACAAGGTTACATTGGTTCAGATACATTGATATCACATGTAGAAGGTTACACTATTAGGACACAACACTCCTCCCCCCTAGGATGAGATGAAGTCTCTCAGCCAAGATGGCTTATTTCGAACACGCTGGGGTCTCGGCGCGGGCTGCCCTGCCCCGGCTTCGCTCCCTCCTCCTTGCTCCCTGGCTTCCTGCCCTGCAATCGGAGAGGATGACTTGTTAGTGGTTTGCCACGGCTCTGCGGCTTTGTTGGGAGGTGTGTGCTTTGTTTGGGAAGAACCGGGGACACTGGGGGCTAACGAAAAACCCCTCTTCTCGCTTGGATGGGTGGGGGAACACTCCGAAACCCCCCCCCCCCCGGCTAGCAAAATCAAAATCAAAATCGGATTCGGGGGAAGCGGCAGCGGCGGCCGCACACTCCTTTTCCCTCCCCCCGGGCTCGGATAGAACTGGGGTATCAAAAGGATATGAGTCGGGCTCGCTGCTTTCCCCCCTGTCTCCCCCTTGGGCTAAACGGGCGGGGGAGAACCCTATCGCTGAATCCTGTCGCTGTGCCCCACTGGTCGGCCCCTCGCTCACTCGGTGCCTCAGTTGGTCAGCGTGCCTCCTCCAGAGGAGGCCGGTGCTAGTTTCCACCCGATAGGACACTGGCCCCGTCTGTTCTATTATCGTCCCTGGCACCCAGGCTGGGCCTGCGTTGGCATAGTTCCTGCAGTGTACAGGATCGCCTATGCCGAAACCTTTCGAGACCGCTAACCCTATGTTCTTCCCTTTGTCCTCGACCCTCGACGGGTCTAGCCTGGACAAAAGCGTGGTCAGTTTCCTCCGCATCAGCAGCTCAGCCGGCGAGTATCCAGACGCTAAGGGCGTCACTCTATACGCTAATAGAAATTGACAAACTTGGTGATTTAGATCTCCCGAGCCCATGCGCCGCAGCGCATCTTTTGTGGTGCGCACCAACCGTTCCACTTGGCCATTCGTGGCCGGGTGAAACGGCGCGGATGTGACATGCCGAATCGCATTTGCCTCCATGAATGCTGCGAACTCAGCGGACGTGAAACAACTGGCGTTATCGCTGACCAAAGTGTCGGGTAAGCCGAACGTGGAAAAGACCCTCCTTAGCTGGCGAATGGTAGTGGCGGAGGATGTGCTCTTTACCGGAATGACCTCCAGCCACTTTGAGTATGCATCCACCACCAGGAGAAACAAGGTTCCCCGGAATGGGCCAGCAAAATCTACGTGCACCCTGGACCACGGTCCCCTTGCTGCGTCCCATTCCCTATGCGGTAGGCGGGCCACCTCCGGTCGAGAGCATTGACATGCCTCACAAGTGCCAACCATCTGCTCTATGTCGGCGTCCAGCTGGGGCCACCAGAAGTAACTCCGGGCCAACGCCTTGGAACGGACGATTCCCGGGTGGCTGACGTGCAACAGCTTTAGCACCTTCGGCCGCAGGGACGTAGGAACCACCACCCGTTGGCCCCACAAAAGGCACCCCCTCTCTAAAGACAATTCTACTCGCTTTCGGAAAAATGGGTCGAATTCCGCGCCAGGGGATGACGCCGGCCACCCCTTCTGCACCCACGAGCATACTTTCCCTAGTGTTCTGTCCTTTCCGGTCGCCCTGGCAATGTCGGCCGGTACTATCGGTGGTGACTCCAAGACCTCTATTAGCAATACCTGGCGGTCTCTTCTTACCCCTGCCTTCTGGTCGTCCGACAAGGGTAACGGCGACCGTGAGAGCGCGTCTGCATGGCTGATTTCCTTCCCTGGCCGGTATTCTAACTCATGTTGATATGCGTTAAGAAAAATAGCCCACCGCAGCATCCTCGGGGACAGGATCTGTGGCGTGGGCTTATTTGCAGTGAAGATTCCTAACAGGGGCTTGTGATCCGTAACGATCTTGAACGGCCGACCATACAGAAAATCGTGAAATTTCTTGGTTCCCGCTACTATCGCTAGTGCCTCCCTATCGGTCTGTGCGTAATTCCGCTCTGCTTGGGACAGGGACCTTGAATAAAACGCTATCGGGGCCTCCCTTCCGTCGTCTAACACGTGGCAAAGCACCGCCCCCACCCCCACCGGGGATGCATCGCAGACCAAAACTATGGGCCGTTTGGGGTCGAAATGAGTCAGGATTGCCTCGGATGTGAGGAGTTGCTTTAACTCTGTGAACGCTCTTTCTTGCTCGTCACCCCACAGCCATTTTTCCTCTTTTTTAAGTAGCCGATGGAGCGGCTCGGCAACAGACGCCTTCCGTGGAAGGAAGGTATGGTAGAAATTGAGAAGCCCCAGAAATGACTGAAGCTCGGTTTTGGAAGTGGGGCGAGGGGCTTTCTTGATGGCGGCTACCTTAGATTTGGACGGCCTAATTCCCTCGGGCGTGACACGGAACCCTAAAAACTCAACCTCTGTTTCGAAAAATACACATTTGTCTTTTCTCAGTCGCAGCCCCGCTTTCTCGAACACGGCCAGGACCTTATCCAATCTGTGGGCCAGCTCGGCCTTACTCCCCCCCGTTATCAACACGTCATCAAAATATGGCAACACCCCCTCCAACCCCTTCAGGAGGCGTTCCACTAGCGATTGAAAAATGCCAGGTGCCGAGTTCACGCCGAACTGTAACCTCGACACCTGGAACGCCCCCTTATGTGTGACTATTGTTTGTGCCGCCGCTGTGGCGGGGGTTACCGGGAGTTGCTGGTAGGCCTGTGCTAAATCGAGTTTAGCGAAACACTTTCCCCCATTCAGCCTGGCCAGAAGGTGGCTGACCACTGGCACCGGGTATGCATTAGGGCGGATTGCCTTATTAATGGTACACTTATAATCAGCGCAAATGCGCACCTCCCCGTTAGCCTTCAGTGCTGTTACAATTGGAGTCTCCCACTCCGCGGAATCCACAGGAACGAGAATTCCTTGACCCACCAGTTTGTCCAGTTCCGCCTCTATTTTGTCCTTAAGCGCGAACGGTACCCTGCGCGGTTTAAGTCTTATCGGGCGGACCTCCGGGTCTAAGTCGAAGGCTACAGGGGGTCCCTTGAACTTTCCCAGTCCACTTTTAAAAACGGCGGGGTGTGCGTCACACACTGCTTGTATTGGGTCCTCGCCTACTGCATGCACCCCCCCTATGAACAGGCCTAAGGGCTGAAACCACTGTGTTCCGAGGAGGCTACAACTCCCCCCTTTTAGCACCACTAGGGGAAGTTCCGCAGAATGTCTCTTAAAGCGAACCCGGAACGTTCCGACCCCCAACACTGGAATGCTGTTCCCCTGAACGTCCCGTAGTGTGGCCCTCAACGCTTTAAGTTTGGGCCGCACGTGGGGGTCGATTTTCAAGAACTCTCTCTGGGGGATTATAGAATAGGAGGACCCCGAGTCAACTTCCATCCTAATAGGGGTCCCTTGTACTAGTACCTCAACAAAGTAATGGGGCTGTCCCGCAGACACGTTGAACACAGGAGCGTCGCCCTCGCTGTCGTCCGAGATGCGGCCCACGCCGTCCTGCTTCCTCGTGGCCCGGGCGCCATCTTTGGACCTCGCTGGACGGTCCGGTCTGGCTGAACGGTCTTGCGACTGTCTCCGGCCCTCTTTCCATTTCCTGCACGCCTTGGCGATGTGCCCCCGACGTCCACAGTTGAAACACTCGGCTTTCCTGAATGGGCACTTCACGCGCTCATGGGCCGCTCCGCAACCATCGCAGCGGCGCCCGCCTCTCCGGACCTTCTGGACCTCCTCGCCATCGCTGCTTTCTGAAGACGATTTCGAGGTCGGTCGGGTTGCATGCACCGACTGACCGGACTTCCCGTGCGACGAGTTTTCCGCTTTGCCGGCCCTCGGACGCCACTCACGCCACTTGTGCATCTCGTCTACTCCAGCATTCGTGGATTCCGCGGCTTCCGCGGCCTCTACAACCTCTTCCAGTGTGGGTGGTGGCTCCTTGTTCATCAAGCTGCGCTGTACTTCCTTGTCCTTCAGGCC
Source organism: Bradypodion pumilum (assembly GCA_035047305.1). Lineage (NCBI taxonomy): Eukaryota > Metazoa > Chordata > Lepidosauria > Squamata > Chamaeleonidae > Bradypodion > Bradypodion pumilum. The sequence goes on along the minus strand of JAWDJD010000002.1, from coordinate 101,345,301 downwards.
ACACAGCACTCCGTCCCTGAGGGCCATCTCTAGGATGTGGTCCCATTTGCAGGGGGCGGCGGCTACCCTCATAGCCGTTACGAAGGCTTCTACCGACTCGTCCGGTGCTTGAACTCGCCTCCAAAACGCACTCCGAGCGGGAAACATTGCCCTCGAGGGCCGGAAACGCTCACGCAGCATTTTCATGATGTCACCGGCTTTGAAATCGCTCATCTTCTTCGGTGCAAGGATGCCCACCAGCGTCCGCTTGGTTTCCATCCCAAGCATGCGGGTGAGGATGGCCCTCTTCCTTTCCTCGTCGTCTTCTTTGACTTTGAGCTCCACCAGTGCCGCCTGGAAGTCCATCTCAAAAAGCTCCCAGTCTTGCGGTTTGGTGATGTTGAACCCGCTCTGTGTCCTGGCTCCAATTTAGTGTATGAGAGTCAAGACACAAGGCACAGCCAAAGGCTGGGTTAACTCAGGTTTATTGCATGGTGGACAGAGGGAACATGAGGTAATGGCGGACGAACAGCTCTATATATATGGTAGGAACATATTTGAATGTGGCTCCACGGTAGCCCGTTGGCTACTGGTCCGCGTGACGTCATGGCTGGTCACGCCCTTCTTGTCCAGGTGTAGGTAGCGGCGGGAAGCTTCCCGCGCTGCGGTCTTTGATGGGTTTGAACCAAGAGAGCTTGGACGCTCGCTGCTGCCAGCTGGTGGTCATTAGCTCGCGTCCTATTACAGGGTTTATATGATACAGCTGAAGGTTACATTGTTACTCATCGACAAGGTTACATTGGTTCAGATACATTGATATCACATGTAGAAGGTTACACTATTAGGACACAACAGCTCGCATCCTTATACAGTTTGTTACAATGTGTTCCTGATTATATACAATTGGATACATTGACTGGTTACATTCTGTTAAAGGGAAACATTGCATCATTCATTCAATACATAACACCATGCCTAGCGAGTTAGTCATTAGCTTTCTATTGTCTTAGCTGCCAGTCAGATCAGCTATTGATGAATTAAACTCTATCTAATATTCCGCTCCCCCAATTTCTGTCCCCTCGGGAACCCGTGGCGACGAAGTGATCTTCATCACCGGGGTTCTGTCAGGGACAGTATACCAATTGCACTCGCAGAACCCACATTTTGCGAGAAGTTAAAAAAAGTAGTGTTTCCCAGTTCTAAAGTATGTACAGTGGAACCTCATACAACAATTGCCCCATATACCAATGAAATCGCATAACAATTAGGGTTTTTTTTTTTGGGGGGGGAAGGCATAACAATTTTCCCTATGGAAAAAATCATACAATTTTTCAATGGGAAAAACCACTTAGCAAAAAAAAAATCCTTGTACGATGCATCCTATAGGGAAAATCGCTATAGCATCATATAGCAATTGTTTCATACAACAACGAGCCCGTGGAATGGATTAAAATCGTTGTATGAGGCACCACTGTATATTCATTAGTGATCCCCCTAATATCAACAATCAAGTATGATCTGGGAATGTTGAGAACAGTTGGCGATTCACTTTGTCCTCACCTAGGAGTGGAAAATAAATATACATTAAGCAAAATGTTTAACAAATTCATTTAGTTTATGGTATGTGAAACTATTAACAAAAGTCTATGTGTACCTTTTAGATTTCCCTAAACAGAGCAGACACTGTGAGTCTTTCTCTCTCCATTTTCATTCTTTTTAATGCAAGTAAATGGGAACAACTGAGATTCATGTTTGAGAAGCAAATACATATGTTTTGGTCAATGTGAAAGATACATAACATGCATATATCAGCCGAAACAACTTGGGTGGCTTTGGTATTATGTACCCTGAGGAGTGACATGTGGAGCACCATTGTGACTCTGTAAGGGTAAAGGTTGCCCTTGCTCGAAAGCTAGTTGTATCCAACTCTAGGGTTCAGTGCTCATCTCTGTTTATAGCCAAAGAGCCAGTGCTATCTGCGTCTGCATATATTTCCATGGACATGTGGCAGGCATGACTAGACACTGGAGTGCACAGAATGCTGTTACCTTCCCTCCGAAATGGTACCTCTTTATCTACTTGCAGTTTCTTGCTTTTGAACTGCTAGGTTGGCAGGAGCTGGGACAGAGATGGCAGCTCAATCCGTTGTGCAGTACTCGGGTCTCGAACTGCTGACCTGCCGACCTTCCAGTCATCAAGTTCAGCATCTTAACCACTAAGCCTCCACAGTCCCTTCGTGTGGCTCTATTCTATAGCAAAACACAGCCTGTTGTGATCATCTGTGCATTGTTTGGATAGAATCCATTTAAAGGACACCATCAGCAGATAATAATTTTAAATGTTATACCCATACTGACCTATTGCAAATGATAGTTGTAGAGAGCAAGCCTAGTTGACCAACCCCCACTTGCTTGTAGATTTCAGTTACTTGGTTGAAAGGAATCAGAGCAGGGAAATATTAACGTAGTTATCGGTACTTAGTTACTTTTCTTGGTAGCAAGAGTATAAGATGTTATATTCAGAAGTAATGCAGTTCTGGAGTAACTGAATAAAGGTGGTTTGACAAGCTTGTTGAAGTTTATTCCATTTTTAAAATCACTGTTGTTACTATCTTTAAAAAAGTAATGACAAATAATAGCAGTACTGTACTAATAATAAAAGAAGAAAATATATTTTCAGCATTGTGGCAAAAAGTGAAAATGAATTACAGTGAGTAATGGGGATGATTTGTCTTTTTAAAAGTAACTTACAAAGATTGGTACAGGACCACTCAGCTGGCTTACTACTTATGCCCAGTAGCATATATCTGTAGACTTGAATTTTTTTCCATTCAGCTCTCAACACTCATCTGTCCTTTGCATTGGCCTACATAGTCTGCAGAAGGATTTCGGTAGTTAATAAGTTGAGAGGAAATTAGCCAATTCAAGGAATGAAGTGGTGAGCATCAAAGTGCCTAAGTCATTTCATTTCCACCCTCTTTTACATCATTTAATTTTCATGGAGAAAGGCTTGAACAGATGCAGCCATGAGCCAGTACTGCCTCTGTTGAGAAATGGAACTGATTCTGCATTCAGTATCCCAGGGGACAGAGAAGGCTGCAACCTGTAGTAATAATAATTTCGTGTGAGAAATTATTCTGGGTTGAAAGGATTTTTGCTGGAGAAACTCTGCTCAGGCGATGCCCAAATGAGGCTTCTTTCATGTCCCCAGGATATTTTCCACTGAAGTGGTCCCTATTTATCTACTTGCAATTTCTTGTTTTCAAACAAATCTAAGTACTGTATTCAGATAATTAAAAATAACATTTTTTATTAATGCCTTCTTGTCTTTTTAGTCCTGTAGTGGATAGCGAAAGAATATGTTCTCGTACTGTCCTAATGCCTAATATCAGACTGACATCTCAGCCTAGAAAATGACATTTCATACTATGAATATATTTATAAGCCTTATAGCACAATCCTGTCCACGTCCACTCAGGGTTCATTAGGTTCAGGTTCCAGGTACTGTACATTCATTCAGTCACGTTTCCAGGGATTTTTTTTGGACAGACTCAAAAATAAAAATAAAAAAATAAATAAAGCAATGTTTAATAAAACAAACAAAGAACCTGGCCAAGACAGTGATTCTGTTATGAGCCATTTGGTTTCATTGCACCTTGAGTTGCATGTACAGTATTTTATGCTTCTATTCAGATTAGGGGATCACACGGAGAGAAAGACTGCAGGAGTGAATGTTCCTTCTCTCCAGAACATGACACTCTGCTTCAGTGGTGGGTTCCAAAAAAAATTACTACCACACTGTGGGCGTGGTATGGTGGGCGTGGCCAGGGGAAAAGGCCAGCATTGCACCTGAATTAGGACTACTTTATTTCAAAACTTGAATGGGTGGGGCCAGCCAGAATTTCTGCTACTGGTTCTGGCGAACCTGCTGATGTCCACTACTGCTCTGCTTACTGTAGTACTTCACCAGAATACCACCCACAATCATACTCACCATACATGTGGAAACCAAACTAACCAACTACATGGGGGAAAGTCAGTTTGAATTGCTCCAACTTGTAAAAAGTAGAACCTCCTGCTTTGGAAACAAAACTGGCTGGATCAATTCAAATTGGCTGTTGTATTATGTGACCAGTTGTTGTTGTTTTTTTTAAAGCAGATCCATCCAGTTTACAAGAAATCCAATGGTATTTGACCATTGAGTTGTGGCCTTAATTTTTATTACTAGTGTTTTTGTTTTGTTATATATCTTATTTTACACAATCAAATTTAGTTTTTGTTTGTTTATTTTTGGCATGGCTAACTAGTCACGAAGAGCAACTCCAAATATTTTAATGAATACATAAATACATTACTGAAAACATACAGAGGAAAAGAGGCATTCATCTTTATTTTTTAAACATTCAGAAATTTAACAAATAAGGGCTTAATCTGGCCAAAACTGAGTGCTCAATAAAGGCCACTGTCTTAGAAACCATATAGTAGAAAATAAGATTTTAAATGTGAGCAGAAAAAAATTGTTCAGAACACTCTTAACACTAAAAGTAAAATATACATTCTGGTTAAACACAAACTACTTCAACACAACAATGTAGTATCTGAAATTAGCAAGTTGTACTATTAGGGCAGCGGTACAGCTCTGAGAGTTGTATCCGGGATATTTGGCGGTTCTGTGGCCCACCCATGTACTTCTATCTACACATCTGCATTCACAGATGTACAAACATACACAGATGTAATTCTTTCCAATTTGAACATTCCTCCAACAAACATATAAAGAACAATTTAATTCTGTGTAGGTTTAGTCATAAGCCTCAATACAACAACTTTCAGGCAAACAAACAACGGCTTCACTTTACACATTTCTATTCAGAAGGAAAGTCTAGCACAACTGCTTTCTGTTAGGCAAAGTACAAACCAAGTTTAGACATGCTTTGGTGTATGTATGCAAACCAAGACACGGGACACAGCCTCGGGCTGGGTTAACTCAGGTTTATTGCATCGTGGACAGAGGGAACATGAGGTAATGGCGGATCGATAGCTCTTTATATACAGCAGTAATACATTTGAACGTGGTGCCATGGTAGCCCATTGGCTACTGTCTGCGTGACGTCATTGCAGGTCACGCCCTTCTTGTCCAGGTGTAGGTGGTGGCGGGAAAACTTCCCGCGCTGTTGCCTGTGATGAGTTCGGACCAAGAGAGCTTGGACGCTCGCTGCTGCCAGCTGGTGGTCATTAGCTCGCGTCCTATTACAGGGCTTATATGATACAGCTGAAGGTTACATTGTTGCTATAGGCAAGGTTACATTGACTCAGATACATTTCAATCCATGTGTACAGTAAAACCATCAGAACACAACATCCCTCCCCCCTAGGACGAGACAAAGTCTCGAGCCCACCTTAACACACTCCCCCCCCCCTTATGAGACAAAGTCTCTCAGCCAAGATGGCTTATTTCGAACACGCTGGGGTCTCGGTGCGGGCTGCCTCTCCCTGGGATTGCTACCTTCTCTTTGTCCCCTGGTCTCCTGTCCTGCAATATGAGAGGGAGACTCGTTAGTGACTTTCCGCGGCTCCGCGGCGCTGTTGGGAGGTGTGCTCTTTCTTAGGGAGGAACCGGGGGCACTGGGGGCTAACGAAAAACCCCTCTTCTCGCTTGGATGGGTGGGGGAACACTCCTGAAAACCCCCCCGGCTCGCCAAATCAAAATCAAAATCACTATCGGGGGCAGCGGTCGCGAACTCCTCTCCCTCTTCCCCGGCCCCTGCTAGAGCTGGCGTATCAAAAGGATATGAGTCGGGGCCGCTGCTTCTGCTTCCTTCCCCCCATGCTTGGGACTGTCGTCCACTGCTGTCTCCCCCTTGGGTTAAGCGGGTGGGGGAGAACCCTAACGCTGAATCCTGTTGCTGAGCTCCACTGACCGGCCCAATCACTCTGTGCCTCAGTTGATCTGCGTGCCTCCTCCAGAGGAGGCCGGTGTTCGTCTCGACCCGGTACGACACTGGCCCCGTCTGTTCTACAACCGTCCCTGGCACCCAGGCTGGCCCTGCGCTGGAATAGTTCCTGCAGTGAACAGGGTCACCGGCAGCGAAACCTTTCGAGACTGCCAACCCCACGTTTTTTCCTTTATCCTCGACTCTCGTTGGGTCTAGCCTGGACAGGAGCGTGGTCAGTTTTCGCCGCATCAAGAGCTCCGCCGGCGAGTAGCCGGATGCCAAAGGGGTCACCCTATACGCTAAGAGGAATTGGCACACTTGGTGATTCAGGTCCCCCGGGCCCATGCGCCGCAGCGCCTCCTTCGTTGTACGCACCAACCGTTCCACTTGGCCATTCGTGGCCGGGTGAAACGGTGCGGACGTGATATGCCGAATGGCGTTTGTCCCCATGAATGCCCCGAACTCAGCGGAGGTGAAACAACTAGCGTTATCGCTGACTAAAGTGTCGGGTAAACCGAACGTGGAAAAGACTCTCCGTAGCCGGCTAATTGTCGTGGCGGAGGACGTGCTTTTTACCGGGATAACCTCCAACCACTTGGAGAACGCATCCACGACTAGGAGAAACATGGTTCCTCGGAATGGGCCAGCGAAATCTACGTGCACCCTGGACCATGGTCCCCGTGCTGTGTCCCATTCCCTATGTGGGAGACGGGCCGCCTCAGGGCGGGACCCCTGGCAAGCCTCGCAAGTGCCAACCATGTGCTCAATATCCGTGTCCAGCTGCGGCCACCAGAAGTAACTCCGGGCCAGCGCCTTGGAACGAACTATGCCCGGGTGGCTGACGTGCAGCAGTTCGAGCACCCTTGTCCGCAGGGGCGCAGGGACCACCACCCGCTGGCCCCACAGAAGGCACCCCCTCTCTAGGGACAACTCTAGCTTCTTCCTAAAGAATGGGTCGAACTCCGTACTCGGGGACGAACCCGGCCACCCCTTCTGCACCCATGAGCAAACCTTCGCCAGTGTCCTGTCCTTTCCTGTCGCCCTAGCAATGTCGGCTGGCACTATTGGGGGAGCGTCTAAAACCTCAATTAGCAACACCTGGCGGTCCTTTTCTGCTCTCGCCTTCTGGGCGTCCGACAATGGCAAGGGGGATCTCGAAAGCGCATCAGCATGGCTGATCTCCTTTCCGGGCCTGTACTCCAACTCATGTTGGTACGCGTTGAGGAAAATAGCCCATCGCAGCATTCTCGGGGACAGGATCTGCGGCGTGGGCTTGTGCGCCGTGAAAATCCCTAACAGCGGTTTGTGATCGGTCACGATTTTGAACGGGCGGCCATACAAAAAATCGTGAAATTTTTTGGTCCCCGATACGATTGCTAATGCTTCCCTGTCGGTTTGCGCGTAATTCCGCTCCGCTTGGGACAGGGACCTTGAGTAAAATGCTACCGGGGCCTCCCTGCCGTCCTCCAACACGTGGCAAAGCACCGCCCCCACCCCCACCGGGGATGCATCACAAACTAGGACCACAGGCCGTTTGGGGTCGAAATGCGTCAGGATTGCCTCAGATGTTAGGAGTTGCTTTAGCTCCTTGAACGCCCTCTCGTGCTCATCACCCCACATCCACGGCTCCTCCTTTTTCAGCAACCGATGGAGCGGTTCGGCCACGGACGCCTTCCGCGGGAGGAATGTATGGTAAAAATTTAGGAGCCCCAGGAAAGATTGCAGCTCGGTCTTGGATGTGGGGCGAGGGGCCTTTTTAATGGCTGCTACCTTGGATTTAGACGGCTTAATCCCCTCGGGTGTGATTCGGAACCCTAAAAACTCGACCTCTGTTTCGAAAAAAACACATTTATCCTTCCTCAATCTCAGCCCCGCTTTCTCGAACACGGTCAGTACCTTGTCCAACCTTTTCGCTAGTTCAGCCTCACTCCCCCCTGTTATCAACACGTCATCAAAATAAGGCAACACCCCCTCCAGGCCCTTTAGGAGGCGTTCCACGAGCGATTGAAAAAGACCGGGTGCCGAGTTCACGCCGAACTGTAACCGCGACACCTGGAACGCTCCCTTATGTGTAACTATCGTTTGTGCCGCGGCCGTGGCGGGGGTCACAGGAAGTTGCTGATAGGCTTGTGCCAAATCGAGCTTGGCGAAACACTTTCCCCCATTTAGCCTGGCCAAAAGGTGGCTTATCACTGGCACCGGGTATGCATTAGGGCGGATCGCCTTGTTAATTGTACACTTATAATCTGCGCAAATGCGCACCTCCCCGTTAGCCTTTAGAGCCGTTACAATTGGAGTTTCCCACTCCGCGGAATCAACAGGAATAAGAATTCCCTGGCCCACCAGTTTGTCCAATTCCGCCTCTATCTTGTCCTTGAGTGCAAACGGCACCCTGCGTGGTTTGAGTCTTATTGGGCGGACCTCCGGGTCTATGTCGAAAGCTACAGGGGGTCCCTTGAACTTTCCGAGTCCTTTCTCAAAAACGGCGGGATGCGCATCGCAAACCGCTTGTATTGGGTCCCCCCCCACGGTATGCACCCCCCCTATGAACAACCCTAAGGGCTGAAACCACTGTGTTCCCAGGAGGCTACAGCTTCCCCCTTTCAGGACAACTAGGGGCAGTTCCGCAGAATGTCTCTTAAAATTGACCCGAAACTTCCCAACCCCCAATACCGGAATGTTGTTTCCCTGTACGTCCCGTAGTGTGGACCTCAACGCTTTAAGCTTTGGCCGCACGTGGGGGTCGATTTTCAGGAACTCTTTCTGGGGAATTATGGAAAAGGAGGACCCCGAGTCAATTTCCATCTTAATAGGGGCCCCTTGTACTAATACCTCAACGAAGTAATGGGACTGTCCCGCGGACACGCTGAACACTGAGGCGTCGTCCTCGCTGCTGTCCGAGACGCGGCCCACGCCGTCCTGCTTCCTCGTGGTCTGGGCGCCATCTTTGGGCCTTGCTGGACGGTCCGGCCTGGCCGCGCGGTCTTGTGATTGCCTCCGGCCCTCTTTCCTCTTTCTGCACGCCTTGGCGATGTGCCCCCGACGGCCGCAGGTGTAACACTCGGCCTTCCTGAACGGGCATCTCGCGCGCTCGTGGGCCGCTCCGCAACCCTCGCAGCGTCGACCGCCCTTCCGGACCTTCTGGACCTCCTCGCCGTCGCTGCCTTCCGTAGACGACTTTGAGGCCCGCCGAGTCGCGTGCACCGACTGTCCGGCCTTCCCGTGCACCGAATTTTCCGCCTTGCCGGCTTTAGGACGCCACTCACGCCACTGATGCATCTCGTCCACTCCGGCATTCGTGGACTCTGCGGCTTCCGCGGCCTCTATGACTTCGGCCAGCGTGGGTGGCGGCTCCTTATTCATCAAGCTGCGCTGCACCTCCTTGTCTTTCAGGCCACATAACACGCCGTCCCTGAGGATCATCTCCAGGATGTCGCCCCATTTACAGGGGGCGGCGGCTATCCTCATGGCGGCCACGAATGCCTCAACCGACTCGTCTGGCGCTTGGACTCGCCTCCAAAACGCGCTCCGAGCGGGAAACATTGCCCTCGAGGGGCAGAACCGCTCTCGCAGCAGCTTCATGATGTCGCTCGCCTTAAAGTCGCTCACCTTCTTCGGAGCGATTATGCCCACCAGCGTCCGCTTGGTTTCCATCCCGAGCATTCTGGTGAGGATGGCCCTCTTCCTCTCCTCGTCGTCTTGTTTGACTCTGAGTTCCACCAGTGCCGCCTGGAAGTCCATCTCAAGCAGCTCCCAGTCTTGCGGTTTGGTGATGTTGAACCCGCTCTGTGCCCTGGCTGTTCCGTGGGGATCCATTAATCCCACCTTCGTCGCCAATTTGGTGTATGCAAACCAAGACACGGGACACAGCCTCGGGCTGGGTTAACTCAGGTTTATTGCATCGTGGACAGAGGGAACATGAGGTAATGGCGGATCGATAGCTCTTTATATACAGCAGTAATACATTTGAACGTGGTGCCATGGTAGCCCATTGGCTACTGTCTGCGTGACGTCATTGCAGGTCACGCCCTTCTTGTCCAGGTGTAGGTGGTGGCGGGAAAACTTCCCGCGCTGTTGCCTGTGATGAGTTCGGACCAAGAGAGCTTGGACGCTCGCTGCTGCCAGCTGGTGGTCATTAGCTCGCGTCCTATTACAGGGCTTATATGATACAGCTGAAGGTTACATTGTTGCTATAGGCAAGGTTACATTGACTCAGATACATTTCAATCCATGTGTACAGTAAAACCATCAGAACACAACACATGCCTACATAAAAGTAAGTCTCTGTGCAATTGATTTCAGGCAGGCAATGCACAGTTCAAGTTATTTAAAGGCAAAGGTCTCCCTTGCTCAAGAGCCATTTGTATCTGACTCTAGAGTTTGGTGCTCATCTCCGTTTACAGCCAAAGAACTGGCATTGTCTGCATTTGCAGCCATTTCTGTGGTCATGTGGTAGGCATTACTAGACGCCGGAGCGCATGGAACACTGTTACCTTCCCACAGAAGTGGTGCCTATTTGCTTGTAAATTGTATTACTCAACAATATATCCCCAAAGTACATTGTTTCAAGTAACATTCAGCTATTCTTCGAATGAAAGATTTTAAAGGTGATGGCTCATGATAACAAATGTTTTAAATACAACTATGGACCATACTGTAAATACTAATGTGAAAATGTTTCTCTTCTGTTGGTTTGCTATTTATCTATGGTTGTTCTTGCTGCCAGTTTTGGACCTCCAAAGCAGACACCCTTGCAAAAATTTCCTTGTGGAAATGAGCTCACTCTGTCACATATGAGGTCTTTGACAAAATGGCTGGCCACCACTTTAGTGCCAGTTACAGTTTGGCAAGCTTGTTTTGTTTATGAATGTATTTCTTTTGTTCTAATTCTCTATAACTCCTTGTCAACTAATGAGTCCCTTTCATACTTTGCTCCTAAGTAATGTATGCAGTATTGTTTCATTAACAGTCCCCAGTTAATAAACATGGTAAAGATGAGGAATGGAAACTCATTAAGCTCAATTCTTGACTTCTTTTGTCCTAACCAAATTAATGGGTGATGCTGCTGTGGTTGTTAATAATGCAAAACATACAAGTGAATGCAAAGCACATTTGCCTTCTGAACCAAATATTGATATGCATAAGCACATGAGTTCATTAAACTAAGTAAAAAATATGTATGGAAGTATACATGACTTTGGGAACAGGAAGGAAGGAAGGAAGGAAGGAAGGAAGGAAGGAAGGAAGGAAAGAAAGAAAGAAAGAAAGAAAGAAAGAAAGAAAGAACATGCAAAATCAAAATTTTAAAACTGCAATAAAACAAAACTGGAAAAATAAACCAGAGGCAAAGCTCAGAATTATGTTCAAGTATAAGTGGGATTTTAATTAAATGTGTGAGTTGTTCCATCATGTTTTGGTGGACAGGAAATAGTCCCTAAGGCCACAAAGATAATTAAGCTGGATCTAAAGATTATTGCCAGGAACATTTTTGAAGAGGAGATTTTCAAAGCACAGTATATATTTTACATGAAGGAAGTCAGAAGTTCAGCCTCTGATACCTTCAGAGAGGGCTAGGGAAGAATCATGCTTGAAAACCTGGAGAATTACTGAGCTACTCAATGTCAATTGTGCTGCACTGAGGCTGCCTATTAAAAGAATCAGAGTTCCAATCTTTTTTTAAAAAAAAATCCGGTGAAGGTCACGTGGTGCTTGTCCCAGTTTCTGTGTCCTTTGAGAAACCTTGTCTGAATGGGTTTTTTCAAACCCTGCAGCTGCTGCAAAGTACAGTCCTGATTTCCTCCTTCCTCTCTGGTCCTTGTAGCTTTTTATTTTTCTTTTACCTCCATTCTGAAGGAGTGTGGAATTTGCTGATGCTGAAATAATATACCCGTCAAGTGCGGCTCCAGAAAATATGGGATCTGCTTCGGCCCGGGCGCGCATGCACAGCAACAATTCCTTTGCACATGCGCAGAACCCCTTTGTGCATGCACAGAACTGCCTCTGATGGGTGTGCATGTGCGGTAACCTCTTTCCCCGCCATTCAAAATAAGGGATGGTGGCGGGAAAGGGGAGGAACGAGCGCTGAAATACGGGAAATCCCGGCCAATACGGGATACTTGACAGGTATGAATTAATTTCTTTAAAATTATATTTTACTATTTTAATATTACACACCTTGATACAATATCTTTGAGTTGTTATTCAACAAGGAGTCTACATATTGGTAGATGTCGCTGCAATGACACTCCACACATGCAAATGGACCTGAGAAAATAAGTTTTCTGACCACCCTCTTATCATGTTCAGTATGTTTTTTGCCCAAAGTCATACGTTATTGGGTTGAAAGTTTGTTAGGCTCCAACCAAGGGATCTGACCTTCCTGCAGTTTATAATCTTAACCTATAAAACCAAGGGTTAACCATTCGATCTGGCTATAGGTTGCTATGCCTCGCCCTACTTGCCTGCACTCACCCTTCGTGCACACGGCCGATCTGGGTCCGCAGGTCAACGAAGGATTGAGAAAACCGGCAGTGGGGCAACAGCCCCGCAAATGCAAAAAAGGGAAACAACTTCACTTCCCAACATTCCTTGCGCCGTGCCGCGCCAGAGCCAATCAGGCTAAGAGGCTCTCGCACAAAACAGCGTTCAGAAATGTGCCGCGGCCAATCAAAAGAAAACCATTTTTAAAAAATGCAGCACAAACACAAAGCACAAACCCATAACTACAAGCCCTAGCGTCCTGCGCGCCATGAGCGCGCAGAACGCTGAGGAAGCCGGCGTCCAAAAAATAAAACAAAAACACCGGGAGAGCAAGTCCGCCAAGCCATGGGAACCAAAGCTCCCCTCCCCAACGGCGCCTAAAGCTCCCGATCGGAGTTTCCCCTTTAATATCTCTGGGGGGGGGTGTGTTGTGCTCCCCCTCTCTACTGGCTCCCCTGGGGTTGGGAGGGTTGGGGGGACAAAAGGAGTCTGTCTCCCCAACCCTACTAACCCCAGGGGACCTGGCAGAGAGGGGATTCCCCTCCCCACACACACACGCACGCCCCATATTAAAGAGAAGAAACCAAGCGGTTACTTCTCTTTAAAAACAGAGTTTGGGGGGGGGGAACCCCCTCTCCGATGGCTCTCCTGGGTCTGGAAGGGTTGGGGAGACAGACCCCTTTTCTCCACCCAACCCTCCCAAACCCAAGGAAGCCAGCGGAGAGGGGGATCACAACCCCCCTGATATTAAAGGGGAAACCACAATTGAGATTTCCCTTTTAATATCAGAGGGTGGCGTGGATTCGATCCCCTCTCCTGGGTCCCATGAGTCTGGAAGGTTTGGGGGAACAAAAGGGGTCTGTCCCCCCAAGCCTTCCAGAGCCAGGGGAGACGGCAGAGAGGGAATCCCCCCGTAGGACACCAAAAACACAAAAACAAACAAAAATAACACCAACAAACAAGACAAAGTAAACAAAAACCAAAATTTCAAAACACACCCAGCACCCAGCCAAATACCACAAAATCCAACCACCACCACCACCCCAAATAAAGAAAAACAGCCTCAGTCCACAACGACTGGAAAAGAAATGAATAAAGAAAGAGACTACTTACTGGAAGAAGCTCCACCCAGAGGCCACGAGAGAAAAAACAGACAAAATACAAGATAACCCCTACCAGCAGCACTTGCTGCCCACAATAAAATCAAAAAATCAAAAAGACACAACAGCCCCACACAAAAGGCCCCAAGAGTAAAAACAAGTAAAAACAAATAACACAAAATCATAATTTTACACAAATCAAAAACAGATGTCAATAAAATAAAATAAAAACTATTCAAAAATCCTGTGCTGAATTTTTACTCAAATAAAAAACAAAAACATCAATACACAGTTTAAAAACATTTATTGTGAAAAACATGTACTTTCACATTTTTAAAATTATTACCTACAGTACAACTATTAAAAAAAATACATACTAACAAATTATTGGGTTAAATAATTTTTTGGAAAAAGTATATCATCCTTTGTTTGTTTTTTTCATCCACAAAACCAAAACACCAAACAAAACTCATCACAGTTTATAACAGGCCACCAAAAAAAATATGTATAACTAAAAATTTAAATTATAGACTAACCTCTTCTTTACAAACATTAACATTAACAACAACAAAAACTTTCCAACACCATTTAAAACAGTCCGGCAATGCCGGGCAACCTCTACTAGTTATTATATATTTGCTGGTAAAAGACCTGCATGTCTATAGCACATCTTGCCAATATACAAGTCCAAATTTACAAGGCACATCAAATGGATGGTATCACAACACAAAATTAAGGTTTGAAGTTTTTGGAAGTTTTGTTAATGCCAAATGAATTTGCAACAGTTGCAATAGTTTTGAAGTGAACTTACAGCTGAAATTGCTGTGCCCCATTTAAACAGTACTATGCTACAGTGTATTATTTGTCCATCCAACAGAATTTCAATGTTAAACAGCCAAACTTTTGTTTTCTAGTGCCTATGTTTAATTAAACCAGCCTGCAAGCATAGCAGAAAAATTGCCTTTTATGTTTGGAAGATGGTCCAGTGTGTATTCCACATGGGATCCTGTGTGTGGTCCTTTCATGGTCCAGAAACAAATACTTCCTCATGTCCCATGGCCTTATAATTTCCCTAGGATAATAAGTTGGCTGGGAGATGCCATCCAAATGTGGATTTAAAAAATGTTTGAAGATTCACAATGAAACGAAATAGTGCCTTATAAGAAGAACTGTGAATGAAGTAAAACTACAGTTACAGTACATGTGCAGCACTATCTTGAAACATCCCAATAATTTACTCATTGTAGTAGAGTTAGGATTCATAGTGACTTTTTGATTAACAGAGACAGTATATTAAGCTTCCCTGCTCCCTCTGAGCTTAGTTATAGTTCACAGCAACTGGAGGAAACATGGATTTCCCTAGCTACAGCATAATGATCTGAATTATGCTTATTATTATGCATAGTTAATATGGTATGGCTTGTTCCTGAAAGGGCAAATAAGACCCATTAGCTTCACAAAAGACCAGTCCACATGGAGATGAAAGCTGCTACTAGTGGTTTGCTGATATGGGCCAACACAGCTATTTACATTTTGGACTGTCTTTGGGGGCAAAAGTGTACATTGCCATTTCAAAATGTACTGCCACCATTGCGCCTATCCCAGCACTAGATTCTAATGAAGAAAGGGAAACCAGGACTCAGATTCAAGTCTGCTATTTTTCAACTAGTCCTAGTCTGCTACTTAGTTTTAGTGTGGAAATCACTCCGGATTCTTGAAGCCTTTGCTAAGGCTATGTAAGTTCTGGCAGATTCTGTCATGTTGGTGGACTATATGTCTGCCATCTAAGGAGAAGCCTAGCTAATTATGTAGACTCCAAAAACCCAACACGAGTGAGGTCAGATGGTATGGGCCTCATTTTGTCAGATGTTATGGGCCTCACCATCATGTAGTTAATTTAATGACTTTAAGATAAATTAAAATGGTCGCTTGTACAGCCCTTGTGATAGACTGTGTTTCTCTCATCCAAGGAGTAGCCTGGATAAACAAGGAGAGGCTCATCTCTAGAAGATGGGTCTTCATATGATGAACCTTGCACACCCTCTATGAATGACTGATGGAACAACTATTTGCATCAGTAGAAGGCTACAGTGATCAAATCTCCAAGGTGAGTGATGATGAGCAAGAGGGAAACACTGAAGAGCAAGAATCACCAATGACATTTGGGAGGACAAAGCTATATATGGCTCACCGCCTGCTCTGCATTTTCTGAGGAACTCTGCTGCCTTTAGGTGCAAGTTGATTGATTACCATCACCAATCAGCAGGATATGACTGTTAGTCTGTTCAGCTCTGGTACATGAGAAAGGAAGACATCATCATCTTATCTGTGAACTGAGGAAGCAAAATGTCTAAGGCATTGGCAACTTCTCATGTAACCAGAGGATTATCAGTTAGGTGGCAGGCCACAATAAATTACCAGTGACCTATTAGGCTTCATGGCCTAGAATTTAAAGACAGACTTGTTTCGGTGCCGCCACCACCCCATCCTAAATACACTTGGTCCTGCCTGATTTTGGAAACTAAGGAGGGTTTGGCCTGATTAGAACTTGAATGGGAGACCGCTACAAAAGAGCCCTGTTTTAATCCATGAAGAGTTTCTGCCAATCAGAGTTGACATTACTGGGCTACATGGACCATTTGGTTTTAAAGGAAGCTTCCAACATACGATTTTTCTCTTTAGGTGACTTCACAAGCAATTTGTTGGGCCTGGCAAGATGATTAAAACATATATTTCCACACACACATAGAGCTTTTATATTGGGTGAGGGGATTGTCTGTGAGGTAATGACCCATGCCTTTAGTGCACCAAGATGAATGATTATAATCATGATGCATTATAATAGCTTCATCTTCACCATCTTCATCAGGGCATAAGATTATTTAAATGTTTTACCCTCTCCAGTGTGTGACCATGGAGAAGCCATGGTCCATTGAAGATGTGGTTGTGAAGGCTACAGAAAATATGCACAGTCCTGTCGTTGAATTGCAGAATAAGGCAAGCAGGCAGCATATCAGCCAACAAAGTATACAATTCAAGTTAAGGGGTAATTTAAATATATTCAGAAATACTTTCCTTTCTGCCTCCAGGCAAACATTGAAATTTGAATGTTTCAGGCTGATTCATGAGATCAAAGTTGGATATATCTGAGGTAAGCATCTGAATGATAGGTATTTAATAGCAGCCCTTCTAACCACACGATTTCCAAGGGGCTGAAATTATGTTTAAGGCCACCCTGGTTTTATTGACCTTGAAGCTACTCCAGGGCCAGAAAATGATTGCGCAGTTGGTTGCAAACATAAATTTTCTCTCCTCTGCATGCACGTGGACAAGAATATATTCTTGAATTAGCATCTTTAGGGATAATCAGTGTTTGAGCTCCAGGGTGGCCATCCTGTAACTGAAAGTTTCACCAACTTCAGTGCTGATGGCCACAAACAGAACAGTTGCTATAATTACAAGGTAACCTCCAATCCAAGGTTAATAAATGGAAGAGAAGAGATTAATAAGCTTGCTGCAAACATTTCCTGGAGCTAGGTGATGCAAGATGCTTTCATCTTTTCCAAACTGTTCTTTAGTTAGCACAGCAAAAGAGGGGAAGGAAAGCAAAGATACTTGTCATCTCATTTCATTCTGGTGTTACAAATCTTCTAATTCACTTTTTTTTCAATGACATGGCAGTACTTTACAGTGGAACTCTGGATAACGACCGTTCCTGATAACGTCATATTCGGATAATGTCCATGAATTTTCTGAAAATTCATGGACCGGACAGCACCGTTCGTATGTTACCTGGAGCTGCCTGAACACACCCTCCAGGAGAGAACCGGCCAAGTGCATGGCTGCTTCTCGCCCTGGAGGGCCGGTGGGTGAGTCTGCACCCACCCACCGCCGTGGATCGGTACTCACCCGGCCGCTGCTGTAACACGCGCCCTTCCGCTTCCCAGAGTGACCGCCATTGGTTTACACTGGCTATATACAGTACAGTAATGTATATTAATAGTAAAGGTAAAGGTCATCCTTGCTCGAAAGCCAGTTGTATCCAACTCTAGGGTTCAGTGCTCATCTCTGTTTAAAGCCAAAGAGCCAGTACTATCTGCGGCCGCTGTAAAAAAAAAAATCCGGAACATCAGTTTTTCCCAGATTGCATTGCGCCTGGGCATTTTAAAAGGCTGCGCGTGTGTTCCTTGCTCTTGTGTGTTTTGCATGAGGCGAGGAGTGTGTAGGTGGAGCGTTTGGGAGCCATTTCGAGAGAGAAATTGAATTTTTTGGATTTTTTAATTTGATTTTTTTCTGCATTCTTGGCATTTTTGCAGCATTCTTCAGGTTCTTCTAGAATTCTTTGGCACAGTGGAAAGGTAGGCAGGCAGATTTTATTTTATTTTTGCTTCCGGTTGGTTTGGGGGTGGGGAAGTGGATTGAGTGGTTGGGTTAGGGGTCAATGTGTGTGTGTTTTGAAGAAAATTTCTTTGCCATTTGGGTATTTATTTAATTTTTTTTTGGGGGGGGACTGCTGAAGGAGGGGTTCCTCTTGGGGGGGGGCTGTTTCCTTGACTTTCCCATGAAGTCTGTGCTGTTCACAATGTATTTCTATGGAGTTGACATTATACGGATCAGCTCCAGACAAAATTGCGATGTTATCCAGCATTAGTCTGTATAATGTCCAAATCCGGATAATGACCAGACTTGTGGAACCAAGTTTGGACGTTATCCGGAGTTCCACTCTATTTACATTTTGCCCTGAGTAACCAAGTAACTTGTGCCTCTAAGCAGAGTGTCCTTGGGCAGTCTTGGTTTGTTCTCTTGCATTTTGAGACTCTAGTGGCCTTTCAAAATCTAGAAACCAAACATTTAAGAAAGGTTAACAACATTGGGAGAGGGGGAATATTAACTGTCTTGGTGAAACATAACCTCTTTTTCTCCTTTCTATTTAACACCTACTAAGTGAAATGTGCTCATTTTGTGTGTGCTGAAAAAGGCAATATATTGTTATTATTTCTAAAGTGGTTTATGTGAGACACACTATTAGGGGCCTGATAATGATTTTAGCATATGGAAAATGTCACATGTCATCTAACAAAGATCATCTACTACAAGCAAGAGTACCAGCAGTGGGAGCAGCAGATTGCAGTCTTTGAGAAGGAACAGTAAAAAAAACCACCCCCAAAACAAAACAAACAAGGTAAAAAACAACAAGAGATCAATAACTTCTTTATTCATTTTTATTAATAAATGCTTGGTTTGTTTTGTCACTTATTTGTTTAGTTTTCATCCCTTTGCTTATGTGATGTGGAATTCACTTATTTTTGTTATTTTCTATTGCTTCCGTGCCTTAGTGGTTAAGATGCTGAACTTGACACCTGGAAGGTTGGCAGGTCATCAGTTCGAGTCCTGAGTACTGCATGGCAGAGTGCGCTCATGTCTCTGTCCCAGCTCCTGTCAACCTAGCAGTTCAATAGCAAGAAATTGCAAGTATATAAATAAGTACCACTTTGGTGGGAAGGTAAACAGTGGAGGGAAATGTGTTAATTGTGGAGAGTATGCTTTTGCTTTAAATCTATTTTAATGGAGAACAACTGGGAAGAATGGAAGATGTATTCATCATTTGAACAGATAAGTTACCTTGCATGGTGTTAAAGAGAATATACCACTGTCTTTCTGTAAGATTATAATATAAATTTATCACATATTCCCACTTACTGTAAGCATTAGTAACTAAGCCTCTTCTTGGGAGGAAAAAAACACCATGCAAAGTTGTGCCAGACTGCTTGGTGGTTTATTTCTGTGGACAAATGCCAATTAGAACTATGGACTTTTCACTTTATTCTTATCCAAATAATATTACGAATATAAAATTTGAAGTATTCGGTTACCTCTATTTTTCTAGCCTGCTTAGAGTCATTTTACACAGTCCATCACCCCATTTGTTATCATCTATGCCTGACTTGCAAAGCTGGGAGAATCAGCAGATTGTGCCAGAATAAATTGTAGCCATTTGTGTTATTGTTGGGAAATCAGATGGAAACACTTTGATTAAAAAAAAAAATCTTTTAAGACTGACTTGGTTATGACTTGGCTTTCTCAAGCAGGATCTTGCGAAAAATGGAAGATAATAAATACCAGAGATGACAGCTACAATGGACTGTTGCCCCAAAGTTCTGATTTTGATGAGTTACCATGGGTTGTGAATGCCATCGTTTCAGAGTAATTTGGGGAAATGTGTTGAATTATTGATTCTTGAAGGTCACTATGAATACACAATTTGCAGAGTCAAAGACTATAGGCACATAGACCTTATTCTGAAAAGAATTATAATGAACTCTTTACAAGGGCAAATATGGTCTGCCAGATATTTTTGGCCTATAAATCTCATTAGTCTTAGCCAACACAGCCCATTATGAGAGATTATGGAAATCACAGTCCAAAACCAGGGGTCATAATTGTCCATCCTTGTTTTAACTGTCAAAGCTAAAGAACATGTCATATCCAAAAACCTTTCTCTCTTCATGTTCAGTAATCAATATTGCACATTTGCTTCATATTAGAGACTTAAGCTACAGGAGGGGAAGACTTCAGGCTAGCGAAATTCACTCTAGGTCTGTTTTGACATTCTACACTTGTGAGTATAGAGAGGAATGTGAGGACACATGCTCCAGTATGCTGTTGACTTCCCTTTGTTGATGACAAAGATTCACAATGTAAATTTAACTGCATTTGAGTGAGTGCATTTACAAATTCTGCATGATTTGGAAGCCTGCAGTACTGAGATTTGTAAACATATTAATCCAAATCTAGTCATGTCTACATTGCTAACCTTCTTTGTCAGCATAGCAAGTGAAGGAAACAGGGCTTTTGTTCTGAATTTGATCCTTTTGTATGCAAAGCAAGCCTCTTTCACTTGGTTATGTGGCCTTTCCTATAAGAGCAATGAGCCTCCATCTTTTCGCTCCTAGTAGTTTAGGCCATACAAAATTACTATGAATTAGAATCCTATTTTTTTCTTCATATTTCTGTGTGCTCTCTTGGTCCTTCTGAAGGTGTGGTGTGGGCTGGAAATGATCCTATAACAGTGGTTCCATTGGCAATGATATCCTTCACCTCTCCTTCATTCATGTCCATCTTCCTTTTCTGGGTCTGAGCTCCATTCTCTAGCCCCAGTTCCATAGCACTCTTCAGCACCCGAGAGAGGTGCAAGAGGTACAATTTATGGTGGTGGCATTGTCAACTTCTCTTGGGAGTGGGTCCAAGTGCGTGAGTTTCCAAAAGTTGTCAAGTTTATTGGGTCTGGAGTTCCAGTGAAGCAAAGACAGGTGCATTACCTCTACATCCACACAGGACAGTGGTGGCAGCTCTTCCCAAGCTTCTGCCCATTACTCCCTCTTGTCCTCTTCTTCCTTTCCTCATAATAATCAAATTCCACTCTTTCCATCCCACCTGTGCACAGCACTCCTTTTGCTCTAGGTGTTCCTGGTCTCCTCTCCAAGTGCTTTTTCTTCCTACCTTTGTCTCCTGCTGGCTCTGTTCCTGGGGCCAGCACACACCCTTCCTGGAGATGTGAAGACAGGGCAGATGGCCTTCCAGACATGGTGGGATCATCTGCCTCACACATTCCAACTAAAAAACACTGACTCAAAAACACCAATTTTAGGAATTGGTGTACAATAAACAACCCCTGAAGGAAGCTGCTGTTGAAACTGATGTATCTGTTTCTTTATAAACTATTATTAGGCAGGAGACTTTGTGCTGTAGACATGCAGGTCTGAATTGCCTCTAGGTAAGAATCACTTTCCCAAAACCCCTTTCAGCCATTTATTTTGAGAATCTGCTCTGAGGTTTAGATTCAGCAGCACTATCTTTAGTCTTCAACTAATGAAAGCCATCTGTGAATGTCTCTTTTGTCTATGGCCCAGCATCTTTATGATGTTGTTGTTCAGTCGCACAGTCGGTTCCGACCCTTTGCGACCCTATGGGCCATTGTTCTCCAGGCGCCTCTGTCCTCCACCATCCCCCTCAGCCCTCCCAGCTCTGTGCCCATTGTGTCTACAATACCATCTAGCCATCTCATCCTTGGCCTCCCCCTTCTTCTTTTGCCCTCCACCTTTCCCAACATCAATGCCTTCTCAAGTGAATCCTCCCTTCTCATTTGATGTCCAAAGTATTTTAGCTTCATCTTTACTATTTGACCTTCCAATGAGCAGTCAGGGTTAATTTCTTCTAAGATTGACCTATTTGTTCTCCTCGCTGTCCAGGGGGCTCTCAAAACCCTCCTCCAACACCACATTTCAAAGGCATCTATTCTTCTGCGTTCAGCCTTCCTAATTGTCCAGCTCTCACATCCATACATTACTACTGGGAAAACCATTGCTTTGACTATTCTAATTTTTGTTTGCAATGTGATGTCTCTGCTTTTCACTATGTTCCCCAGGTTTCTCATTGCTTGTCTCCCAAGAATCAGTCGCCTTTTTATTTCATGGCTACAATCCCCATCTGCAGTGATCTTTGATCCTAAGAAAGTAAAATCTGTCACTGCTTCTACTTCTTCCCCATCTATTTTCCAGGAACTGATTGGGCCTGTTGCCATTATCTTGGTTTTCCTGATATTTAGTCTCAAGCCAGCTTTTGCACTCTCCTCCTTCAGCCCAATCAAGAGATTCTTTAGGTCTTCCTCACTTTCTGCCATTAGGGTGGTATCGTCTGCATATCTCAGATTGTTGATGTTTCTCCCAGCGATTTTAATCCCATATTGTGATTCCTCCATCCCTGCACTGCGCATTATGTGCTCTGTGTATAGGTTGAATAGGCATGGTGACAAAATGCAGCCTTGTCTTACTCCTTTTCCTATTCCAAACCACTCTGTCATTCCCTGTTCTGTCCTAACTGTTGCTTCTTGGTTCATGTACAGATTTCTCAGGAGGCATATGAGGTGCTCTGGTATTCCCATCTCTTTAATTACTTGCCACATCTTGTTGTGGTCCACACAGTCAAATGCCTTATTGTAGTCAATAAAACAAAAGTAAACTTGTTTCTGATATTCCTTTGTTTTCTCCATGATCCAGCGTATGTTGGCAATGTGGTCTCTAGTCCCCCCTGCCTCTTCTGAAACCGGCCTGCACCTCTGGTAATTCTCTCTCCACATGCTGCTGAAGTCTATCCTGTATTATCTTGAGCATCACCTTGCTGGCATGTGGGATGAGCGTGATTGTTCGATAATTTGATCATTCTTTGGCATTGCCCTTTTTTGGGATTGGGACATATACTGATCTTTTCCAATCCTGTGGCTACTGTTTTGTTTTCCAAATCTGCTGGCATATTGAATGCAGTAATTTGACGCCGTCATCTTTTAGCGCTTTGAAAAATTCAACCGGGATACCATCATCTCCACTAGCTTTGTTGTTTGCAGTGCTCTTTAGGGCCTTTATGACTGCGTTCTCCAGGATGTCTGCTCAAGTTCAATTTCTTCATCATTGTGATTGTCAGGAGTGTTGAGGTCCTTTTTGTAAAGTTCCTCTGTGTACTCTTTCCATATTTTCTTAATTTCTTCTGCATCAGCTAGCTCCTTTCCGTCTTTGTCCCTTATCATGGTCATTTTTGCTTTAAATGTTCCCTTGATTTCCCCGATTTTTTTGAAAAGATCTCTGGTTCTGCCTCTTTTGTTGTTTTCCTCCATTTCTCTGCACTGTTCTTTTAGGTAGTTTTCCTTATCTCTCCTTGCTTTTCTTTGAAATTCTGTGTTCAAATGATTGTAGTTTTTCCTTTCTCCTTTGACTTTTGCGTTCCTTCTTCCCCTGCTATTTTAAGAGCCTCGTCAGACAACCACTTTGCTTTCTTACTCTTCTTTACTTTTGGTATGGTTTTCTTTGCTGCTTCCTGCATGATGTCCCTCATCTCCATCCATAATTCTTCTGGTACTCTGTTTACCGAGTCTAAGCCATTAAATCTGTTCATCACCTCCACCGCGTATTCTTTAGGGATGCTGTCTAGGTGATATCTTTCTGGTCTCCGTGTTTATAAGTGATATAAAAGTTAAAAATGTGAGGTGAACAAAATAAGTTACATTGCATTTTCCAAATGGGCATTGATGAGAAACTGAACAAAAATGGGAATATTTTGTCTATTTTTGGAATTTACATATTTTTTGAAAAGAGTCCTAATAAAGTAGCTGTAATAATAGATCACTAGTCATCAAACATGGCATTTCTCTGTTTCTTAAACTGCTTGTAGAGGAGCTGTTTTGCCCCTGTATTGAGGGTGGGCCTCTTGACTTCCTCTGGCAATTTTATTGTGATACTGATGCTGTTGTGTTCTAATGGTTTTACCTTCCACATGAATTACAATGTATCTGAGCCAATGTAACCTTGCCTATAGCAACAATGTAACCTTCAGCTGTATCATATAAACCCTGTAATAGGACGCGAGCTAATGACCACCAGCTGGCAGCAGCGAGCGTCCAAGCTCTCTTGGTCCGAACTCATCAAAGGCAACAGCGCGGGAAGCTTTCCCGCCACCACCTACACCTGGACAAGAAGGGCGTGACCCACAATGACGTCACGCAGACAGTAGCCAATGGGCTACCAGGGCACCACGTTCAAATGTATCCCTACTGTATATAAAGAGCTATCGATCCGCCATTACCTCATGTTCCCTCTGTCCACGATGCAATAAACCTGAGTTAACCCAGCCCGAGGCTGTGTCCTGTGTCTTAGTTTCATACACTAAATTGGCGACGAAAGTGGGATAATGGATCCCCAAGGAGCAGCCAGGGCACAGAGCGGGTTCAACATCACCAAACCGCAAGACTGGGAGTTGTTTGAGATGGACTTCCATGCGGCGCTGGTGGAACTCAAAGTCAAGGAAGACGATGAGGAGAGGAAGAGGGCCATCCTCACCCGCATGCTTGGGATGGAGACCAAGCGGACGCTGGTGGGCATCATCGCTCCGAAGAAGGTGAGCGAATTTAAGGCGGACGACATTATGAAGCTGCTTCGGGAGCGCTTCCAACCCTCGAGGGCGATGTTTCCCGCTCGGAGCGCGTTTTGGAGGCGAGTCCAAGCGCCGGACGAGTCGGTCGAGACATTCGTGGCCGCCATGAGGGTAGCCGCCGCCCCCTGCAAATGGGGCAACATCCTAGAAATGGCCCTCAGGGACGGCGTGCTGTGTGGCCTGAAAGACAAGGAGGTGCAGCGCAGCTTGATGAATAAGGAGCCGCCACCAACGCTGGCAGAGGTCGTCGAGGCCGCGGAGGCCGCAGAGTCCACGAATGCTGGAGTGGACGAGATGCACCAGTGGCGTGAGTGGCGTCCCAGAGCCGGTAAAGCGGAAAAATCGGTGCACGCAACTCAACGGGCCTCAAAGTCGTCTTCGGAAGGCAGCGACGGCGAGGAGGTCCAGAAGGTCCGAAAGGGGGGGCGCCGCTGCGATGGTTGCGGAGCGGCCCACGAGCGTGCGAGGTGCCCATTTAGAAAGGCCGAATGCTACACCTGCGGCCGTCGGGGGCACATCGCCAAGGCATGCAGAAAACGGAAGGAGGGCCGGAGGCAGTCACCGGACCGTTCGACCAGACCGGACCGTTCAGCGAGGCCCAAAGATGGCGTCCAGACCACGAGGAAGCAGGACGGCGTGGGCCGCGTCTCGGACAGCAGCGAGGACGACGTCCCAGTGCTCAGTGTGTCCGCGGAACAGTCCCATTATTTCGTTGAGGTACTAGTACAAGGGGCCCCTATCAGGATGGAAATTGACTCGGGGTCCTCCTATTCCATAATTCCCCAGAAAGAGTTCTTGAAAATCGACCCCCACGTGCGGCCCAAACTTAAAACATTGAGGTCCACGCTACGAGATGTACAGGGGAACAGCATTCCGGTGTTGGGGGTCGGGAAATTTCGGGTTGAGTTTAAGAGACACTCTGCGGAGCTGCCCCTAGTTGTCCTCAAGGGGGGGAGTTGTAGCCTCCTAGGGACACAGTGGTTCCAGCCCTTAGGCCTGTTTATAGGGGGAGTACATGCAGTGGGGGTGGACCCAATACAAGCGGTGTGCGATGCGCATCCCGCCGTTTTTGAAAAAGGACTTGGAAAATTCAAGGGACCCCCTGTAGCTTTCGACCTAGACCCGGAGGTCCGCCCGATAAGACTCAAACCGCGCAGGGTGCCCTTCGCACTAAAGGACAAAATAGAGGCGGAACTGGACAAATTGGTGGGCCAGGGGATTCTTATTCCTGTTGATTCCGCGGAGTGGGAAACTCCAATTGTAACAGCTCTGAAGGCTAACGGGGAGGTGCGCATTTGCGCTGATTATAAGTGTACAATTAACAAGGCGATCCGCCCTAACGCATACCCGGTGCCGGTGGTCAGCCACCTTTTGGCCAGGCTAAATGGGGGAAAGTGTTTCGCTAAGCTCGACCTGGCACAAGCCTATCAGCAGCTTCCCGTAACACCCGCCACGGCCGCGGCACAAACGATAGTCACACATAAAGGAGCGTTCCAGGTGTCGCGTTTACAGTTCGGCGTGAACTCGGCACCCGGCCTTTTCCAGTCGCTTGTGGAACGCCTCCTGAAGGGGCTGGAGGGGGTGTTGCCTTATTTTGATGACGTATTAATAACTGGGGGGAGTGAGGCCGAACTGGCAAAGAGATTGGACAAAGTACTAACGGTGTTCGAGAAAGCGGGGCTGAGACTGAGGAAGGACAAATGTGTTTTTTTCGAAACCGAGGTCGAGTTCTTAGGGTTCAGGATTACACCCGAGGGTATCAAGCCATCCAAATCCAAAGTAGTAGCCATAAAAAAGGCCCCTCGCCCCACATCCAAAACCGAGCTACAGTCATTCCTGGGGCTCCTCAATTTTTACCATACATTCCTTCCGCGGAAGGCGTCCGTGGCCGAACCGCTCCATCGGTTGCTTAAGAAAGAGGAGACTTGGATGTGGGGTGACGAGCACGAGAGGACGTTCAAAGAATTAAAGCAACTCTTGACCTCTGACGCAATTCTAACGCATTTCGACCCCAAACGGCCGGTGGTCCTAGTCTGTGATGCATCACCGGTGGGGGTGGGGGCAGTACTTTGCCACGTGTTGGATGACGGAAGGGAGGCCCCGGTTGCATTTTATTCAAGGTCCCTGTCCCAGGCAGAGCGAAATTACGCACAAACCGACAGGGAGGCATTGGCAATTGTAGCGGGGACCAAAAAGTTTCACGATTTTTTGTATGGCCGCCCGTTCAAAATCGTGACGGATCACAAGCCCCTGTTAGGGATTTTCACGGCAAGCAAGCCCACCCCGCAGATCCTATCACCGAGAATGCTGCGATGGGCCATTTTTCTCAACGCTTACCAACACGAGTTGGTGTACCGGCCCGGAAAAGAGATCAGCCATGCTGATGCACTTTCGAGATCCCCTTTGCCCTTGTCGGACGACCAGAAGGCTAGAGTAGGAAGAGACCGCCAGGTGTTACTAATTGAGGTTTTAGATGCACCCCCAATAGTACCAGCCGATATTGCGAGGGCGACAGGCGAGGACAGGACACTCGAGAAAGTCAGCTCATGGGTACAAAAGGGGTGGCCGGCATCGTCCCCAAGCACGGAATTCGACCCATTCTTTCGGAAAAAGCTAGAGTTGTCCCTAGAAAGGGGGTGCCTATTGTGGGGCCAACGGGTGGTGGTTCCTGCAGCCATGCGGCCGAGGGTGCTCAAACTGCTGCACGTCAGCCACCCGGGCATCGTTCGTTCGAAAGCGCTGGCCCGCAGTTACTTCTGGTGGCCACAGCTGGACGCGGACATCGAGCACATGGTCGGCACTTGTGAGGCATGCCAGGGATCCCGACCAGAGGCGGCCCGCCTCCCGCATAGGGAATGGGACACAGCAAGGGGGCCGTGGTCCAGAGTACATGTAGATTTCGCTGGCCCATTCCGAGGAACCATGTTTCTCCTGGTGGTGGATGCGTTCTCCAAGTGGCTGGAGGTTATCCCAGTAAGGAGCACGTCCTCCGCCACAACAATAAGCCAGCTACGGAGGGTCTTTTCCACGTTCGGTTTACCCGACACTTTAGTCAGCGATAACGCGAGTTGCTTCACCTCCTCGGAGTTCGAGGCATTCATGGGAGCAAACGCCATTCGGCATGTCACATCCGCGCCGTTTCACCCGGCCACGAACGGCCAAGTGGAACGGTTGGTGCGTACAACAAAGGATGCGTTGCGGCGCATGGGCCCGGGGGACCTAAATCACCAAGTATGTCAGTTCTTGTTAGCGTATAGGGTGACCCCCTTAGCGTCGGGTTACTCGCCGGCAGAACTCTTGATGCGGCGAAAACTGACCACACTTCTGACCAGGCTGGACCCGACGAGAGTCGAGGATAAAGGAAAAAACATAGGATTGGCAGTCTCGAAAGGGTTCGCCGCCGGCGACCTTGTTTACTGCAGGAACTATGCAAGCGCAGGGCCAGCCTGGGTGCCAGGAACGATAGTAGAACAAACAGGGCCAGTGTCATATCGGGTGGAAACGAGCACCGGTCTCCTCTGGAGGAGACACGCTGACCAACTGAGGCGCCGAGTGAGTGAAGGGCCGGTCAGTGGGGCACAGCAACAGGATTCAGCGATAGGGTTCTCCCCCACCCGTTTAGCCCAAGGGGGAGAAAATGAGGGACATCAGTCCGAATCCGGGGGGGAAAGCAGTGATCCCGACTCATATCCTTTTGATACCCCAGTTCTATCAGAGCCCGGGGGGAGGGAAAAGGAATGTGCGGCCGCCGCCGCGTCCCCCGAATGTAATTTTGATTTTGATTCTGGTCTTGCGAGCCGGGGGGGTTTTCAGGAGTGTTCCCCCACCCTTCCAAGCGAGAAGAGGGGTTTTTCGTTAGTCCCCAGTGCCCCCGGTTCTTCCCCGAGAAAGAGCATACCCCCCAACAACGCCGTGGAGCCGCGGCAAGTCACTAACAAGTCTCCCTCTCAAATTACAGGGCAGGAAACCAGGGGACAAAGAGGAGGTAGCAAACCCGGGGAAAGGCAGCCCGCATCGAGACCCCAGCGTGTTCGAAATAAACCATCTTGGCTGAGAGACTTTGTCTCCTAAGGGGGGGGAGTGTGTTGAAGTGTGGGCTCGAGACATTGTCTCGTCCTAGGGGGGAGGGGTGTTGTGTTCTAATGGTTTTACCTTCCACATGAATTACAATGTATCTGAGCCAATGTAACCTTGCCTATAGCAACAATGTAACCTTCAGCTGTATCATATAAACCCTGTAATAGGACGCGAGCTAATGACCACCAGCTGGCAGCAGCGAGCGTCCAAGCTCTCTTGGTCCGAACTCATCAAAGGCAACAGCGCGGGAAGCTTTCCCGCCACCACCTACACCTGGACAAGAAGGGCGTGACCCACAATGACGTCACGCAGACAGTAGCCAATGGGCTACCAGGGCACCACGTTCAAATGTATCCCTACTGTATATAAAGAGCTATCGATCCGCCATTACCTCATGTTCCCTCTGTCCACGATGCAATAAACCTGAGTTAACCCAGCCCGAGGCTGTGTCCTGTGTCTTAGTTTCATACACTAAAGATGCCGAAGGGGGAGGGCAGTTCAGGCCATTTTGCTTGAGAGAGAACTGATGGTGGTGGGAATCCACCAAGATGGAGGATTAGCAACTCCCCTGGTGGTGCTGTACATAATGGTAATTTAGAAATAGTTAGATTATGTTTCTTTGGGTGAGGAAGGCCTGCTATGTGGAAACCTTGATGTATTTTGATTAGCCTATATTGATCCTATTTGTATCTTGAGATACCTATGAACCTGAAGAAATAAACTATGTTGATTCAACTACCTGCCTGATCTTTAAAAGGGATAAGATAAGAGTTTAGCCAATCTTCACGCTACTGGATGTTTCATTCTCTCCTATTTAAATTTTGCTGGGACTTCCTTAGGCAGGAACCCAGGTACTTGCAGCCTTGGGCTGGACAGGGCTTTTGGAAACCTACAGGTCGGAGTCTTTGGGCAGGGGAGACCCAAGAAGGCAAGGCCTGGAGAGGTTTAAAGCTCATAGTAGCATAGCACACTTATTTCATTTTTTAATCAAAGAAAAAAATGTATGGTAATAAATCAGTTAATTTATTCAACATAGTTTAACTCAGCATGTATAAAATACTTGGAAGAATGGTTAGTCGAAACATGTTAAAAAAAAGCCCCACTTTTAATTTTTCATTTGATAAAAATAATATCTTCCCTGTTAGTCTTACTGATAAGGTATAATTGAATGTTTAGCATAAATCAAAAGTAATCTGTAAGAGAATAATCCATATGGAAAAACAGCAGGGAAAGTAGATAAATAAATGTGTCCAGAAGTCTGAAGGAAGAAATTGGGAAGAAAAGCCTCTGAATTCCAGTTTCTAACTGTGAGAAAGACATTTCAAGATGATTGAAATTCTGGCTGTGACAAAAGTGTAAATCAACAGATTATAAACTGAAGATACTACAATAGGATGAAGGAGACTGCCTGTTTTTTCTGGGGACAAGTCGGCTCCAAGGGTTTAGAAATCAGAAATTTTAAACATCTTTCAATCAGATATGAAATAAGCACAGATATAAAGACTCTCAAGGACAAGAAAGGGCATGTTCAGCCCAGTTAGTTCCAACCAGAACTGAATTAACATAGTTTACCAAAGTTCCATTGCTTCAGTGCAAAGATGGGCACCCATGGACTTTGGATGGCAACACCCATTCCGGAGCTCTGTTCCAGCCCTCATTTTTAAAATGCCCTGCCAACCTTATGAACATATGGCAGACATGACTAGACACCAGAGTGCACGGAATGCTGTTTATCTTCCTACCGAAGTGGTACTTATTTATCAACTTAAAAGGCGAGGGGGACGCCCAGCGGAACGCCACCGCCGCACACCTGGCCCCGCTGGGGGCGAAGAGGCTTCCCGGCCACGCCATTGACCGGAGCCCTGGGCCCCGCCCCCCTCGCCCTAGGACTTAAAAGGCGAGGGGGATGCCCAGCGGAACACCACCGCCGCACACCTGGCCCCACTGGAGGCGAAGAGGCTTCCCGGCCACGCCACCGGCTGGAGCCCTGGGCCCCGCCCCCCTCGCCCTAGGACTTAAAAGGCAAGGGGGACGCCCAGCAGAACGCCACCGCCGCACACCTGGCCCCGCTGGGGGCAAAGAGGCTTCCCAGCCACGCCACCGGCCGGAGCTCTGGGCCCCGCCCCCCTCGCCCTAGGACTTGAAAGGCGAGGGGGACGCCCAGCAGAACGCCACCGACGCACATCTTGCCCCACTGGGGGCGAAGAGGCTTCCCGGCCACGCCACTGGCCGGAGCCCTGCCCCCCTCGCCCTAGGACTTAAAAGGCGAGGGGGATGCCCAGCGGAATGCCATCGCCGCACACCTGGCCCCGCTGGGGGCGAAGAGGCTTCCAGGCCCCACCCTCCCCCTTCGAGGGTCTCTGAAGGCATGGGAATTTGTGGGTGGTTCTAGCTGATTTGTATTTATTGCATTTTTGTATTGTAGTTGGTGTAATACCATGTACTGTTGTGTAATTTTGCATTGTTGTTTTGCTTGTAAAATTGTATTTTGCTTTGTATTGGTGCTATATTGTATTTCTGTACGTTATGCATTGTGAACCGCTTTGGGTTGTCTGCTGGACGAGGAAAGCGGTATATAAGAATAAATTTCAATTCAATTCAATTCAAGTTGCAATTTCTTGCTTTCAAACTGCTAGGTTGGCAGGAGTTGGGACAGAGATTGAAGCTCACTCCATCATGCAGCACTTGGGTCTCGAACTTCTAACCTGCCAACCTTTCAGTCATCAAGTTCAGCATCTCAACCACTAAGCCACCGCAGTCCCCTACTTCCAACTTAGGGAGACTCTAATAGGGTTTTTGAAGTACTGTACTGTATATGAGACGTTCAAGAAACAATTTACCCTTCCTACCTCACCTGAGTTTCCAGGGCCAAAACGGGATTTGAACCCAGCTCTCTTCAGCCCTGATCTGACACTCTATCCACTACACACCATGCTGACTCTCACACCATTTACTAGTGACTTAGATACAAGCGTACATTAAATAGAAAGAAAGAAATGTACGGATAGGGGGAGGGGTGCCATAGCTGTCAAGTATCCCTTATTGGCCAGGAAAACCCCTTATTTTACCCTCTTTCCCGCCATCATCCCTTATTAATTAGACTGCAATGCCCTATTGCCGCCATTGGAGGGCAGCACAGGATAAGCATAGCTGTCAAGTATCCCTTATTTGCTGGGAAATTTCCCTTATTTCCAAATCCAAAACTTGACAGGTATGAGGGGTGCTGCCTCTCTAATATGGCAAAATTGCCTCTTATTGCACATGTTACCTTTAATGAATCTTTATTTTAATGTTTTTGCATCCTACTATGAGAAAATCTGGCTTTGTTATGATAGTTTATTTAAATGCCATCCAACATCTAAAAGTTTTGGCATAACAATTATTAAAAAAAAACCCAAAAGGTTACACTACAACATAAAAATGTTGTAATGCCGCCCTGAGTCGGGTTCTGCCTGAGTGGGCGGCATATATAAATATGACTATTAAATTAAATTAAATTAAAATTAAATTAAATACTATAATATTTAAAATATACAGGCAGGATTATTATTTATGTAGCTGAGATTAACTGTAACATCCTGCACTAAATAGTAATATCAATCAAAATCACTTGAAATCCTGCACTATCACCCTTAACACTTTCTGTTTAAATCTTGACACCTTCCATTTAATATCATACTTTCAGAGTCTTTCTTCTCTTTATATCTCAGTATTTAACTGGGTAATGGGATTTATGATTTTGTTTATATCAGTTGTCTTGGGAACCCATCATAAAAGCTTGGTTGCCTGGCAACCTGTCTTTGTAGAGCTGAAATGAAGGGTGGACATTTTGTCTTGCTGGCGGAAGGACTTGAGGAAGAATGAAACTTTCTCCTCATACTTCTCATGAATAAACTTATTTTCAAAAGTCACCCATTGCCCCCGTCAACAACAGTTAATGCACTTTCCTTCAAAAGATGCACCATAAAATGTTTTTCAAAGATTATCTTGTGTCAGAAGAGAGAACAATCAGCTTAAGTAGTTCTTATTCTCCATGTGCAGTTGCATAATAAAGTGTGGTGTTAACTATAGGGAAGCTTTCATAAAGCAGGCCTTTTATTTACTGGCGCTTTCTCCATTCATTAACAAATCAGCTACTGTACACCCCAAACTTTCTATGATTCCTGGAAACCAGGACGGCTTTCTGCAAAAATGTCTATTTGTTCTAGGTTTCTTTGACACTTTAAAGCTTTTCTGTTCCATTTAGTACACTGGTGGCACTAGAGGGAAAATGGGTGGATAAAGTAGATTTCTGAGAGAACAAACTTTATTTAACAATAAAACTTCCAAATATTATACATCTCTATGCCTGACCTTAAAGGTACAGTAGTATATGTATACCTAGATGTCCTATATTCAGAACTAAAACCAAAACCAAAATTTAAATTTTAGGATTTTGTTCTTTGAATAAAGGAAAAGAGAAAAAAGATGTATAGTCCCAAGTTGATACTAAAAATGCAATAACTTTATTTTCTTTTTCAGAATAGTAAGCAGGGAATGAGAATTACTTATGGTGTTATTTTCCCTCCTTAGAACCACTATCTCGCAAAATGGTGGGCTATTTTTTTTTTGGCAGAAAGTGCATTACACATGGACACCTATGCCAGTGATTGCCAACCTTGGCACTCCAGGTGTGTTGTGTTCTGTAAAGCAGTGCCTTTAACAATGTACCTTTGCCATGTGTTATCAATGTAACCTTTCTGTGTGCAACATTATAACCTTCACCTGTATCAATGTTAGCCTAATAAGGGGACGCGAGCTAGTGACCACCAGAGGGCAGTAGCGAGCGTCCAGCTCTAATGGATCATCAGCCACCTGGTTCAGCAGCGCGGGAAGATTCCCCGCGACTTCCTCACCTGGTCAAGAAGGGCGTGACCTCCTACGACGTCACGCAGGCAGCAACCAATAGTCTGTCAACGAGCCACATTCAAATGTATAGCCAGCTGTATATATTGAGCTACCCATCCGCCATTACCACATGTTCCTCCGGATCATCATGCAATAAACCTGTGTTAAGCCAACCCTTCGGCTGTTGTATTGTCTTTGGTCCCTTACACTAAATTGGCGACGAAGGTGGGATGGCAGCCCACGGGACCAAGACATGCGCCGGTTTCGAAATCAGGAAACCGGGCGACTGGGAGATCTTCGAAATGGACTTCCAGGCCGCACTGATCGAGTCCGAAGTTACGGAAGAGGCGAAGAAAAGAGCCATCTTCACCAGAATGCTCGGACAAGAAACAAAAAGGACCTTGGTGGACCTGATTGCACCGAGGAGGGTGAGCGAATGCAAGGCCAAGGAACTCATGCAGTTGCTGCGTGAGCACGTCCGGCCCGCCACGGCGATGTTTCCCGCTTGGAGTGCGTTTTGGAGGCGAGTCCAAGCGCCCGGGGAGACGGTCGCCGCGTTCGTGGCGGCCCTGCGGCTGGCGGCCGGCCCGTGCAAATGGGAGAACGTCGAAATCACCCTCCGAGACTGTGTGCTGTGCGGCCTGAATGACGCCGAGACCCAGCGCACATTAATGAACCAAGAGCCGCCTCCCACGCTGCAGGAGGTCGTTAGAGCGGCCCAGGCCGCAGAAGCTACGAAGGCCGGGGTCCAAGAGCTCCGGGACTGGCGGCCAAAGTCGAGGAAAGCAGAGGCTCCGGTACAGGCGGCCCGGCGAACTTCGAGGTCGTCCACGGAGAGCAGCGACGACGAGGACGTGCAGAAGGTCCGGAAGGAGGGCCGACAATGCGACGGCTGTGGCGCGGCCCACGACCGCGTGAAATGCCCCTTCCGGAAGGCCGAGTGCCACAACTGTGGCCGCCGCGGGCACATCGCCAAGGTGTGCAGGAAGAAGCGCGAGTCCCGGAGGAGCTCCCCAGACCGTTCCGCGGGACGAGACCGCCCAGCGAAACCAAAAGACGGCGCCCAGGCCACGAGGAAGCAGGACGGCGTGGGCCGCATCGCCGACGGCAGCGAGGACGATGCCTCGGTGTTCAGCGTGTCTACGAGACACCCCCGCTACTTTGTTGAGGTACTAGTCCAAGGGGTGCCCATTAGGATGGAAATTGACTCGGGGTCCTCATATTCAATCATTTCCCAGAGGGAGTTTTGTGGAATTGCCCCCCAAAAGCGGCCCAAGCTCAAAGCGTTGAGGGCCACACTACGGGACGTGCAAGGGAACAGTATTCCAGTGTTGGGGGTTGGAGAATTTCAGGTCAAATTCAAGGAGCACACCGCGTCCCTTCCCCTGGTCGTGCTCAAGGGAGGAAACTGCAGCCTCCTCGGGACTCAATGGTTCCAGCCCCTGGGTTTGTTCATTGGGGGGGTGCATGCCGTGGGGATGCACGCTGTTGGGACTGACCCGATTCAGGAGGTGTGCGAGGCGCACCCCGAAGTCTTCAAAATGGGACTGGGGAAATTCAAGGGGCCCCCAGTGACTTTCGACCTGGACCCGGAGGTCCGCCCTGTTCGCCTAAAACCACGCCGGGTGCCGTTCGCACTCAAGGACAAGATAGAGGCGGAACTGGACAAATTGGTGGGTCAGGGGATTCTTGTGCCTGTAGATTCTGCGGAGTGGGAAACTCCAATTGTAACTGCTCTAAAGTCCAATGGGGAGGTCCGCATTTCCCCGACTACAAGTGCACCATCAACAAGGCGATCCGCCCGAATGCATATCCGGTGCCGGTAGTCAGCCATCTGCTGGCCAGGTTACACGGGGGAAAGTGTTTCGCTAAGCTCGACTTAGCACAGGCCTACCAGCAGCTTACGGTGTCTCCTGCCGCAGCTGCTGCGCAGACCATAGTCACCCATAAGGGGGCGTTCCAGGTGACGCGCCTCCAATTCGGCGTGAATTCGGCGCCAGGAATTTTCCAGTCACTCGTGGAACGCCTCCTGAAGGGGCTGGAGGGGGTGTTGCCTTATTTTGATGACGTGTTAATAACAGGGGGGAGTCGGGCTGAATTGGCCAAGAGGTTGGGGAAGGTACTGACGATATTCGAGAAGGCGGGGCTGAGGTTGCGAAAGGACAAATGCGTCTTCTTCGCAACCGAGGTTGAGTTCCTAGGGTTTTGTGTAACTCCTGAGGGAATAAAACCATCCAAGTCTAAGGTGGCAGCCATCAAGAAAGCCCCCCGCCCCACCTCCAAGCCCGAGTTGCAGTCGTTCCTAGGGCTGCTCAACTTTTACCACTCCTTCCTCCCCCGGAAGGCAGCGGTGGCCGAACCGCTACACAGGCTGCTTAAGAAAGACCAGGCATGGAAGTGGGGCGATGACCAGGAAAGGGCATTTAGTGAGCTGAAAAGCCTCCTGGCGTCCGACGCCATACTGACCCATTTCGACCCCAAACGCCCAGTAGTTCTGATCTGTGATGCATCTCCAGTGGGGGTGGGGGCAGTGCTGTGCCACGTGCTGGCGAACGGAAGGGAGGCCCCGATAGCATTTTACTCCAGGTCCCTGTCCCAAACAGAGAGAAACTACGCGCAGACGGACAGGGAGGCATTAGCGATAGTCTCGGGGACGAAAAAATTTCACGATTTTCTGTATGGCCGCCCCTTCACCATCGTGACAGACCACAAGCCCCTGCTAGGCATTTTTACCGCGGATAAGCCCGCCCCTCAAATCCTGTCCCCAAGGATGCTCAGGTGGGCCATTTTTCTCAACGCGTATCAGCACGCGTTGGTCTACCGGCCCGGGAAAGAGATCAGCCATGCGGACGCCCTATCTAGGTCTCCCCTTCCCCTAACGCCCAGCCAGGTGAGCATGGGGGAGCGGGACCGTCAGGTTCTCATGATAGAGGTGCTGGATTCGCCCCCGGTAGTGCCCGCCGACATCGCCAAAGCGACAGAGAAAGACAAAACGTTAGCGA
This sequence comes from Bradypodion pumilum, assembly GCA_035047305.1. Taxonomy (NCBI): domain Eukaryota; kingdom Metazoa; phylum Chordata; class Lepidosauria; order Squamata; family Chamaeleonidae; genus Bradypodion; species Bradypodion pumilum. The sequence continues at coordinate 101,308,861 of JAWDJD010000002.1, read as the reverse complement.
CAGTAAGCTCCTGGCTACAGAAAGGGTGGCCCGCGTCCTCCCCAGCGGAGGAGTTCGCTCCATTTTTCAGAAAAAAGCTAGAACTGTCCCTAGAGAGGGGATGTCTCTTGTGGGGGCAGCGGGTGGTGATTCCCACTTTCCTTCGGCCGCGGGTGCTCAAACTGCTGCACGTCAGCCACCCCGGCATCGTGCGATCCAAGGCGCTGGCCCGGAGTTACTTCTGGTGGCCCCAGCTAGACGCCGACATCGAGCACATGGTCGGCACTTGCGAAAGTTGCCAATGCTCCAGACCGGAGGAGGCCCGCCTTCCCCACAGGGAATGGGACGCGGCTAAGGGGCCGTGGTCCCGGGTGCACGTTGATTTCGCGGGCCCGTTCAGAGGCACCCTATTCCTCCTCGTTGTGGACGCTTTCTCCAAATGGTTGGAGGTTATCCCAGTCACGAGCACCTCCTCGGCCCAGACCATTAGGCACTTGTGGAGGCTCTTTTCCACGTTCGGCATACCCGACACGTTAATTAGCGACAACGCTAGTTGTTTTACGTCCTCCGAGTTTAAGGCATTCATGGAGATTAACGCCGTTCGGCATATTACCTCCGCCCCATTTCACCCGGCCACCAACGGCCAAGTAGAGCGCCTCGTCCGCACCACGAAGGACGCGTTGCGGCGCATGGGCCCAGGGGATTTGAACCTACAAGTGTGTCAGTTTCTGCTAGGGTACAGGGTGACCCCGTTGGCGTCAGGATACTCCCCCGCAGAGCTCTTAATGCGCAGGAAGCTGACCACCATCCTTACTAGGCTAGACCCCACGAGGGTAGAGGACAAAGGAAGGAACATCGGGCTGGAAGTTACAAAGAGTTTCAGCATAGGCGCCCCCGTGCATTGCAGGAATTACGCCAGCACAGGCCCAGCCTGGGTGCCCGGCGTAGTCGTGGAACAAACCGGCCCCGTGTCGTACCGCGTGGAAACCAGCACAGGGCTCCTATGGAGGCGGCACGCAGACCAGCTCCGACGCAGGGTCCCCGACGAGCAGGACGCGGTTCACACAGGAAATAAGTCAGCGTTAGGGTTCTCCCCCACCCGTTTAGCCCAAGGGGGAGGAGAAGGGGACCGTGGGCCCCCACCAAGGGGGGAGGAGGATATCCTCGTAGATACCCTGGGGGATCTTTCCGAGGGAGAGGAACCCGACCCCATACATATCTCGCGGAAAGTCCCCACAAATGCGGGTACCCCGACCAACTTAGATTTTGATTTTCAGACCCGGGGGGGTTTTTCGGAGTGGTCCCCCACCCGTCCAAGCGAGAAGAGGGGTTTTCCGTTAGTCCCGACGCCTCCCGGTCTGCCCACAATGGAGGTTTTCCCTTCCCCTAAGACCGCCAGACAGCGGCAAGCTACTAACGAGTCTCCCTCTCCCATTTCAGGACAAGGGACCAGGGAACAAAGAAGCAATAACGCCCCCGGGGGGGGGCAGCCTTCTTCACGGCCCACACGCACACGCAACAAGCCATCTTGGCTGAGAGACTTCGTCTCATCCTAGGGGGGAGGGATGTTGTGTTCTGTAAAGCAGTGCCTTTAACAATGTACCTTTGCCATGTGTTATCAATGTAACCTTTCTGTGTGCAACATTATAACCTTCACCTGTATCAATGTTAGCCTAATAAGGGGACGCGAGCTAGTGACCACCAGAGGGCAGTAGCGAGCGTCCAGCTCTAATGGATCATCAGCCACCTGGTTCAGCAGCGCGGGAAGATTCCCCGCGACTTCCTCACCTGGTCAAGAAGGGCGTGACCTCCTACGACGTCACGCAGGCAGCAACCAATAGTCTGTCAACGAGCCACATTCAAATGTATAGCCAGCTGTATATATTGAGCTACCCATCCGCCATTACCACATGTTCCTCCGGATCATCATGCAATAAACCTGTGTTAAGCCAACCCTTCGGCTGTTGTATTGTCTTTGGTCCCTTACACTAAAAGGTGTTATTGGACATCAATTACCAGAAGCCCAAGTCAGCACTCCTGTTGATTAGGGCTTCTGGGAATTGAAGTCCAAGAACACCTGGAGTGCCAAGGTTGGCCCCCACTGACCTATGCTCTGGAGGGCCCTTTAAAGCAGATGAGGAGGATGTGTTATGTAGCAAGGGGAGGATGGAATCTGTTCTGTTAGAGCATGGTTGGAAATTGTGCAGCTTGTGTCCCCAAAGCAGTTTTTTAGTCTTCTTCCAAGCACCTGGCAAAATTGTGCACTGTCAACTTTTGATGTCAACAAGGAAGAAAAAATATTTATCACAGGTATTGATTTAAATTATTTCCCTCACTGCCACTCAATTTCAGCACCACAGGTAACGTGACACATAGCAAGGGTCCCCAGACCTAAGAAGCATATCCACTTTGGGCTAGCAAATGACCATGGGAGGTAACTATTGCATGTAAAGAGATAAAGTAATAAGTCCAATAAATAACGAGCTAGTAAGACAATTATGTCTAGAACATACCTGTCAACCTTCCCAGATTGGCCGGGATTTCCCGGTTTTCGGCGTCGATTTTTGCCCTTTCCCGCTCCGCGCTGCCAAAACCCCGGATTTTGGCAGCGGGGGAAAGGAGGCACTGCGCAGCCCATCTGCGCAGGTCGCATTGCACGCATGCGTGGAAGGGCTCTACACTTCCGTAGCTCCCTTCCACGAATGCGCAGAAGGCTACGCAAGCGGCGCAGCCCTCCACGCGCATGCATACAACGCGACCTGCACAAACCCGGTCCGCGCAGGTCCTGGATTCGCCGGAGCCGCGGTTGACAGGTATGGTCTAGAAGTTATATCCAGTGGTGGGCATCAGCAGGTTCGCACCAGTTCACCAGAACTGGTAGTAGAGATTCTGGCTGGCCCTACCCATCCAAGTTTTGAAATAAAGTAGTCCTAAATCGGGTGCAATGCAGGGCTTTCCCTCTGCCCAACGCCCACCATACCACTCCCATAGAGTAGGTAGTAAAAATAATAATGGAGCTCACCACTGGCTATATCTACATAGTTGTACCCATCAACAGATTTATTGCTAAGTTATCTTCCTATGCCACGCTATAGGATGGAGGCCGCTTTGGTCACCTTGGCGGCTGATGGAAGTCCAACAACATCTAGACAGTTGCCTACCTGTTAGCCATTGCTGGTCTAGGCTTTAGAGACTAGGTAGCAAGATGATCATAGAATAATCTGGAACAATTTTTTTCTGGGACACAGAGAAGAATGCCCATGATAAATGTATCGGGAACACTATCACTAGTCTACAAATTATATTTTTCATATTTGAAGTGGTGAAAACATTTGATCTAATTTATAATTGCTTTATTAATTTGTTTTAAAGCTGTTTGGTAGAAAACAGAATGAAACAGATGCTAAATTTTTCCAGCCTCAAAGGAAGTAAGGGGTTGGCAAGCAAGTCTATCCAGACTTTACCAGCTTTATATCGTGGTATTTTATAGATGCTTACAAAGCACCAAAGTCATAAAATTGGGCATTTCATTCCTCTAATCCTAAATAACCTTTACAACCATTTTATTAAGGCAGTAGCATGTCACAGTATTAAGCTATTCAGTAAACCTTTCCTTACTCTTTATAAACTTGGAAATAAAGACATAGAATGTTTTGCACTGCCGGGCGATAGGAAATTAATACCAAAATAATCCAATAAATACACCAAAAATAAATGTAATACTCAACTCTCTTCTGTTCTTTGCCCCATGCTGAAAAAAACATTTCCTCTGAATTTTAAATGATGTGTTCTAGGAATCAGTTGCTTGGACCACAATTAGTTTTTACAATAAATAAAAGCACCAGGAAAGCTCTCCCACAAAGAATAGTAAAATCCTGAGATGTCCTTGAAATAATTTGCTATTGCAAGGTTTTTAAAAAGAAACATAACATGCTATGACCAGCCTCTGTGTGTAAAGCTTTTATACCTATTTTACAGAGTCTGAAACATCTCAGAGACTTCAAATGACGTCCAGTCCTTTGGCCTGTGCTTTTGTTGTGTAACACTTTGGATACTTTAAAAGCTAGCACAAAAAAAAGGGGCAGATTGCATGTGTATGTTTTTCACATGGTGCAGGCCACCCTGGTTGGGATGTTGATATTTTTATGAAATAACAATGAAAATAAACGAACACTTTTAATGAGACTCTGTGTGTGTGCGCGTGCGTGCTGGGTTCTCAGTTTTATAAGTTCTGCTAAAAATGCTTTGTCTGATGAAGAGATCTAAGACCTGAAAAGATTGCACAACGTTTGTGCCTAATAAGTTAAAAACTACCATTTGGATTTGAGGATTTTGCTAATCGCTGCCATAACTAGCTTTTTGCTTAAGTATTTGTGATGTGCATTATTGATCAGCTCACCACAGATACTTAAACAAAAAGTTAGTTATGCCAGCCATTAGCAAATCCTCAAATCCAAATGGTGATTTTTAACTTTATTAGGCACAAAATTTCAGGTCTTTAAATCTCTTCATCAGACAAGACATTTTTAGCAGAGTTTATTAAACTGAGAACCCAGGACATGCACGGACGGACGGACGCACACACACACACAGAATCTAGTAACACGTCCAACACAGTCTCATTCAAAGTGTTCATTTATTTTCATTGTTATTTCATAAAAATATCACTATGCCATTTTTCTAGAGCAAAAGCACCAACCAGGGAAGCCTGCACCATGTGAGAAACATACACATGCAAGCAATCTGCCTTTTTTTTGGCTAGCTTTCAAAGTATCCAAAGTGATCTGTGATGTGTACGGTATCTCTAATGATCAGCTAGGACAGGGATTCTCAACCTGCGGCCCTGTTGTGTTCGGTGCAAGGACGACAGAAACCAGCATTAGTTGGGTCATACACAAGTGATTCAGTTTTACTGCTTGCACAACACAACTAGCTCAGGGCAGATTGAAACAAGGACATATTTATACAAGTGAGGCATACAATAATAGATACAGTACATTTTGGCGGGCTTAGAACCGATTGGTTAAAACATGGATCAGAAATATACTGACGCTCATTGGAGGAAAACCATGGTTAAACTATTAGCAGGGAAGTAACTGGATGGCAGCTATTCAAACTTGGTCCCTTTTTTTCAAGACTACGTCAGATTCAAACACAACATTCCTTCCCCACTAATATGGGATGAAATCAGCAAACCTTTTCGGGGGTCCGCAATTTCTTTTTAGTTGTGTTAGTGTAGCTGGGCCAGGCTCCGGTATTTGGCTGGACACCGGACTTTGGGATGGAACTTCCACAGGGGATTTCATGATGCCATAATGCACAGACGGTGCCCCTGATGCCTGAGAGGCCCCATCGGAATTGCTAAGCAGAGGCTTGCTAGAGAATTCGAGTTTGAATTCTCGTGACTCCTCTGGGTTTTTTGGCACTTCTGAGGCCGCAGCCCCTGTTACCTCAGGATCAGAAATATTGTTGGCCCCGGACACTCGAGACCGAAGCTGGTCAGCATGTCGCCTACACACTAAACCACTTTCCATCTGCACTCTGTAAGACACTGGCCCCGTTCTCTCAATCACTCCCCCCCCTCTATAAAGGGCCAGCCGCATAGTTATGTGCATGAACTGACTGCCCCACCTCAAAAGATTTAGTGGTAGGCAAACTAATATTGAGCCCCTTTTCCTCAAGGCGGCTGGGGTCCAGCCGATCTAAAGCAGTGGCCAAACGGCGGCGAACCAACAGTTCTAAAGGGGGAAACCCTGAAACGAGGGGGGTAACCTGATGGGTCAGGAGAAACTGGCAGATTTGCAATTCCATGTTCCCTGAACCCATATGCCTAAGAGCATCCTTTACTGATCAAATTTGGCATTCGATCTGCCCATTGGTGGCAGTGTGGAATGGGGCAGCAGTTATGTGCCCCACACCATTTCTCTGTAAAAAATCCTTGAATTCAACTGAAGTGAAGGTGGATGCATTCTCTGTAACTATGATGTCCGGTATACCAAAGGAACAAAACAGCCTCCTTAATTTCCTAATAGTAATAGCAGCTGCGGTACTGGCCACGGGTAAGACTTCAATCCACTTTGAATATGCATCCACCGCTAACAGAAAGTTCGCCCCCCTAAATGGGCCGGCGAAATCAATATGTATATGTGCCCACGGGCCCGAGGCCGTGTCCCATTCCCTATGTGGGAGATGTGACTCCTCAGGCCAAGAGGCCGGACATCCCTTTTCCGTAGACATCTCGTGTCGCTTTACAAAAAAAACCCTCTGAAGTCTTCAGAAGGTGAGGATGCGGGCCACCCTTTTAAAACCCAACCTTTAACTTTTGACAGCAAGGTGTCCTTTGCTGTCTCTTTAGCAATGTCACAAGCTGTGACAAGAGGAGACTCCAATACCTCAATCATGAGAAACTGGTGATCCTGCTCAGACTTCTTTGTCCCAGGGACCGGGGAATGAGAGAGAGCATCAGCATGCTTTATCTTAGCCCCTGGTTTGTGCACCAGGGAAAATTGATAAGCCTGCAGCAGCATGGCCCACCGGAGCATTCTAGGGGACAGGATTTCCGGCATTGGCCGATCAGAAACAAAAATTCCCAATAAGGGCCTATGGTCAGTCACACTGGTGACAGGGCGGCCATAAATAAAGTCATGGAACTTTTTAACGCCCGCAATGATCACAAGAGCCTTAGTTCCGCCCCATGGTCATTAAGGACCTTGAATAATAGGCTATGGGGGCTTCCCTGCCCCCTCCCATGTTGTGGCAGAGGACAGCCCCCACCCCAACAGGCGAGGCATCACAAACTAAAATTAAAGGCTTACACGGGTCATAATGAGTTAAAATAGCATCTGAAGTGAGCAACCCTTTGATTTCCTGAAAAGTATGCTCCTGCCAAGATACCCATTTCCATTTGGTTTAGAACAGTGACAATAGGGGTCTCCCAGGGCACAGAATCCACAGGTTCCAGAATCCCTTGCCCCACCAACTTGTCCAGTTCAGCTACAATATTTTTCTTGAGGGTGAAAGGGACACGTCTCGGCTTCATGCGCATGGGTCAGACAGATGGGTCAAAGTCAAAGTCAACAGTAGGACCCATGTACAACCCCAACCCTGGCCAGAAAACCTCAGGATACTGTGCACAAATGGCTTGGATTTGGTCGGGCTCCACGGCATTGATTCCGGAGAAGGCAATCCCCAGGGGTTGGAACTACTGTACCCCAACAAATTGCTCTTACCAGTCCTGATGACAACCAGTGGTAGTGACGCGGTGTGCAACTTGAACTTGACCTGGAATGTTTTGATGCCCATGACTGGCTCTGCACATCACGGAGGGAGACTTGCAATGCTTTGAGGCATGGCCCGAGCCTGCGGAGGAATGCTGAAGAAGGACTGCTGTGAAATGATGGAGTACGCCAACCCCGAGTCGACCTCCATCCGCATCGGTGACCCCTGGATCTCGACGGTCACGACGAACCTCTCTGCAATGTTGCCAATCCTGGACGACCCCGACATAGTGGACGACACCTTGGAGATGGCTAGATCTTGGCAAGAATGGTGGTCTTCACCCTCCTGGCTTTTGTTGCGGCAGTGGCAAACCCTTGCAATGTGCCCTTTCTTTCCACATCTATGACAATCTGCATACCGGAACGGGCACTTGACTTGCAGATGCTTGCCCCCACAGCCTTTACATGGGTCGATGGTCCTCTTGGCCTTCTCAGTGTGCTTTCGGTGGACCTTCCAGACATTGTCCCCTGAATCTGCGTCGTCCGACAACAAGGATGATGAAGACGAAGATGAACTGGAGTAGCCCTGCTTCTTCATGGCAGACTGTTTCTTGACTGACGAGGCCTGCTTTTCCTGGAAAACTTTTACCCTGGCGTGAGCAGCCTCTGATGCTAAGGCCTCTTCATAAGCCTGTGCGAATGTCAGGGTTTCTCTCTTCATCAGGCGCCGCTGAACTGCCTCGTCCCTGATGCCCATGAGCAGACGGTCATGGAGAGCACCGTCTAGGTCTGGCCATTTACATGGGCTAGCTGCAAGGCGGATGGCGGCGACAAAATCAGCAACAGACTCTCCTGGCCTTTGGTTCCAGCGGTAGAAGGCCACCCTCGCCGGGAAGATCGAGACTTTTGGTTTAAAGTGATACCGCAGCGTTGAGAGGATGTCTTTTAAGGAGGTGCCCTTCAGCTCCCTTGATAATTGCACCAGCAGCTCTAGAGTAGGAATGCCACAGTTGGCCAGGAACATCGCCTTCTGTTCCTCTGGCTTGATTTTGTTGGCAATAATAAAGTTCTCGAATTGGATTTCATAAAGCGGCCATGTCTCCGTCTTGGATACATTGAAGGGCCCGAATGAAGTTGTAGTGGCAGCCATCCCACCTTCATCGCCAATGTTGTGTTCGGTGCAAGGACGACAGAGACCAGCATTAGTTGGGTCAAACTTTAGTGTTCAAGAACCAAGACAATAGAAACAGCCGAAGTCTGGCTTAACTCATCTTTATTGCATGATGGTCAGGGGGAACATGTGGTAATGGCAGATGAACAGTTCATTATATACAGTGGCTATGCATTTGAATGTGGCTCCTCGGTAGCTCATTGGCTACTGTCCGCGTGACGTCGCCCTTAGTCACGCCCTTCTTGTCCAGGTGAGGCAGTGGCGGGAATCTTCCCGCGGCTGTAGGCATTTGGAGAATTTGTACCATGTGAGCTGGACGCTCGCTACTGCCCCCAGTGGTCACTAGCTCGCGTCCTAATACAGAAGGTTACAATGTTACTTTTAGAGATTGTTACATTCACTCATTCGTGTGGTTGCATTTACTTAAAGGCACATTACAATCCATACACAACACAAACACAAGTGATTCAGCTTTATTGCTTGCACAATACAACTAGCTCAGTGAGTATAAGTGAGGCATACAATAATAGATAAATTTTGGCGGGCTTAGAACTGATTGGTTAAAGCACGGAACAGAAATATACAGACGCTCATTGGAGGAAAGCCATGGTTAAACTATTTACAGGGAAGTAACTAGATGACAGCTATTCAAACTTGGTGCCTTTTTTCAAGACTATGTCAGATTCAAAACACAACAGGCCCGTGGCATCATTTCATGTGCCCCCCCCCCTCCACCACACCAGGAAGTGCCATGTAGTGTAAGAAGGGCAAAATGGCCATCCGGCCCCCGAAGCTGTCTGAGAGAGCGTGACCTGGCTCCCGGCTTTAAAAGGTTGAGAACTCTTGAGCTAGGGGCTGCAGTGGCTCAGTGGTTAAGAAGCTTGCCTTGTTAGCTGGGAGGCTGGCAAGCCGGCAGTTTGAAACCTGGGTACTGCATGATGGATTGAGTGCCCGTCTTTGTCCCAGCTCTTGGGAACATGAAAGGAGCCTCATTTGGGTGTTCCCTGAGTGAAGTTTCTTCAGCAAAAATCCTTTCAACACAGAATTTCAGACACAAAATTATTATTAGTGGTCAGCTGCTAGTTTGTATAGTATTTTAAAATATACCAGCTTGGCCTGAGCATTTGGGAAAGGGTGGGCTAAAGAAAAGTTGAATGAAATGTGTCTTTGAAGACAAAGACTGGGATCCAAGCCCTAGGTATATGGTTTGCTGACTTTCTGATTCCGCAGACCACATACAATATTTTGAATTGTCCTGTGCTTAAAACGTGGTTTGTGGCTCAACAGGGATGCTTGGCTCAATCCGAAAGCAGTCCCTCAGGAGTATGTATGTGTTAGGAACTTCACTGGAACACACCCATTGTAAATATACATTTAGTCTTAAATTGCATGGCTCAGTCATAAACTTGCTGGCTCATAAAATCTTTGTAAAGCATGGATGCTTCTGATCCTGAAAAACGTTTTTCTCATGAAGATACTGTAGAAAGACCAACTGTGTTGGTTCTGTACCAGATTTGTTTGTTTTGGAACGAACTCAATATGTTAGATACAGTATCTCCTGTTTCTTGTCTTAGGTAACTAATTTTTGTTAAGCATCCTGAAGCACAAAGACTTTATATATGAAAAATTAGACATTGTAAGGTCAAGGAAATCTTTTATGGCTTCAGCTATTCTCTTGTTTCTGTGAACAATTTTTACCTTAAAAAAAAGTATCCTATTTTTAATGCAATCACCCTTAAACAATTTGGGATATGATGGATTTCTTCTTTGATTTTTAAAAAAGTTTTTAAAAGCCTTTTTCTTTTTTTTACTCTAAGAGGGAGAGGAATTCCCACTAAACTGAAGTCCACAATTATCAATTTTTTTACCATTTACAAACTGTTTTAACAGTCTTCTAAGTATATACCTAGAAACTGACCTAACAAATGACCCTTGGAAATTACTTGCTGCCGGTAACTCCTAAGTCAAGTATTTTCATTTTCCTGTGAAACTTGAACTATTCAACAACATAACATACCAGTGTAGTCAGAGATTTTATGCAAGGAAAAGTATGCTTTAGGAAAATGAGAAAATGAAAGCTTTATTCTGATTTCTGATTTGATTTTTTTTAAAATTATGTTCAAACTGCTTCAGTTATAAATTCTTAAGCTTTTAAACTACACTCAACACCCTCCATTATCATCAGAAGTTACAAAAGGGACATGTATTCATTGAAAATATATATATTGTGGCACCTTTAAGACTGGCAAGTTTATTTCACCATGCACTCTCACAAGTTGCATTAATTTCCCCCAGATCTAGTATTCTGTTGATGGAGAGTTTTAGATCTATTTTTCTCAGTAGCATGTTTGGCCTTTGGTTGGGTAGTATGTAATGTTAATATTATTTCTGTGCAAATTTGTTTTATATTTGCAAACCACCCAGAATAAGAACTCCTTCAGATGGTCGGTCAGTCAGTCAGTCAGTAAGTCTGATGGTGCTTTTTATTACCTTTTTAATGCTTATAGGTTATTTTTGTTATTTAATTTTTAAATTAACTCCTTCAGTGACGCATCTGCCAGTTTTGATAGTAGAGATCTGTGGAGGCTATTGGCAATGAGATGCGAGTGCTCACATGTTGAGGAAAATATGGCATGAGTTGGAGCATTACAGGGGAAAGCGGAAGAGACATCTAACATCTATCCTGCTTTTCAGCCTCCATCTCTTCCCTCAGAGACATGGTGATCCTCATGACAGATCCTTCCAATCTATCCCTGATAATGGTAAATGCCAGGTCAGTAATGAACAAAAGCTATCTCATCCTGGATCTTATCCTTGATGGTGAGACTGAACTGGCTTGCATAATGCAGACCTGGGGGGGGGTTATTGGGGTGGTGGTGTCCTTCCCTCTCTTTGATGTGCCCACCTAGTTATCCAATCAATCAGAGCAAATTTGAAGGAAAGGGGTGGGGTGGGCTCACCTTCATGGCCTGGAACAAATTAAATGTGCACATACTCTTGGGGCTATCGGATTCAGGTCTGGAGTACCTCTACGTCAGGAGTTCTCAACCTTTTTAAGCCAGGGGTCTGGTCATGCTTCCTCAGACATCTTTGGGGGCCAGACAGCCATTTTGCCCTTCCTCCACCACATTACACTTTTGGGTGTGGTGGAGGCAGTGGGGGACCCACATGAAAGGGTGCAGTGGGCTGCATCTGACTTGCGCAGGTTGAGAATCCTTGCTCTATGTGGAGGTAGGAGCCAGGATAGATTTGGGAGTGTTGGTGTGTGATGCTTCCTTCAACTCAATAGTATCCCTCCCACAGCTGACAGACGTCCTCTATTCAGTGATCTTGTGGTATTCCAGGATTTTGGCATGAGGGAGGAAGGATTTCAACAGTCATGTGGAGGGGGTGTTGACTGGAGCAGCTGTGAACATGTTGATCTCCTTGATGCTGTTTAACATCTATATAAGGCAGCTGGAAGAGGTTGTGAGGAGATTTGGGATCTGCTATCATCAGTATGCTGATGATATGCAGCTCTATCTCTCCTCTTCTACCTCAGCAGTGGTCCAGACCCTGGAGGAGTGCCTGGAGGCAGTCACAATGTGGATGGACGAAAATAGGCTGAAACTGAATCTAGATAAGACAGAGATCATGCTGGTTAAGGGCATTCAGTTTCAGATTGAGAGAGTTTCCCTGAATCTAGAGGGCATCACTCTTCCACTAAAGGAGTATTCGCAATCTGGGCATGGAGCTTGGCCAGTCCTTGACATTGGGAGGATAGGTGTCATCTTTGGTCAAATCTGTTTTTTACCATCTGTGACACATAGCCCAGCTCCATCCATTCCTAGACAGGAAGTTTCTGATAGTACTGGTCTATGCACTAGTAATCTCCAGAATAGATTATTGCAATGTCCTCTATGTGGGGCTTCACTTGAGGCTGGTATAGAAATTGCAGCAGGTGCAGAAAGTGGTGGCCAGACTGGTTGCTGGTATTGGTCCTTTTTATCATATCACTTCAATCTTGGATGGCCTGCACTGGATACCCATTGTATTCCATGTGAGGTTCAAAGTACTGGTTACAATCTATAAAGCCCTTGGTTTAAGGCCATGTTATCTACGGGAGTGCATCTTCTTCAAAAGAACATCTGGAGCACTCATACCAGAAGCCTAACTCAGTACACCTGCTGATCAGGGCTTCTGGAAATTGAAGTCCATGAACATCTGGCAAGCCAAGTTTGCTGACCCCTGGTCTAGCCTGTTCATTCTCACCTGATTGGTCAGATAGGTGTAGCAAAAGGGCTTTCCATTTGGCTGTGCTATTTCATGCCACTATGACAATGACAGCACAAATTTTGGGTCTGAAACTTCCTCTTTGAAAAGAGTGAGGAAACTAGGACATTAAAGAGGCTTGCAATTGTTCTTTCATCATTGTTCCTAAATTCTTACAGTGCTTGTGAATGGATTTTTCAGTCACATGGGTGAAATCAAATTTTTTAGCCTTAACTGACTAGGACCAAGCCACATCTACACCTGACTCCTACTTCCTGCTGTTGGCTCTAGCTCCATCTACCATTTTGTTTGTCTATGGCTAAGATGTACTTTAGCATAAAATGTCTGCTCTGACTTCAGTTACTGCCTACCGCTGATGCTGACACAGAACAATAGGAACTAGGGCTGGCCAGTGCTCTGCCATTTTGACATATTTATTTCCTATATTGTTTCTTTATTAGTTCCACCATGTCCATCTGACTTGCAGTGAATCATTTCTGAGGCATAACCACTAGACTTGATTTGACTTCCTCTTTGCTTATCTATTTTAGATCTTCTCTTCCACCTAACTCATTTCTTGGCATAGTAGTTAATAATATAACATCACTTAATAACTTTTTGAATCCCTCATCTGATTTTCATTCCCACCTGGCCAGGCAGGTGCCTGCTCTCTGGACAATTTTAACCCAATTCAGACTAGTCTAAATCAAGAGCACTTCCAGATGTTGGGTGCCTCGCTCCTGTAATTAAAAAGCTCTGCACAGCAATCCCAACTTTTCCTCCTTAACAGATTTTCCATGGCAGGAAAAAAGACAGAAGATGTAATGGAAAAACAAGAGAGGCTTATGAGTAGAGGACAGCACAACATGAATCTTCTAAATGTTTAGTGAATGAGGCAGGATGAGGTGGTGAAGAAAACAAGAATCTCATCTGGAATCATTCTGAAATACAGTAAAACCCCAATTTACATACGCATCGATTTACATAAAATTTGACTTACGTAATGATTTTTTGCAGAAAACATGTCCCGTTTTACACAAATAAATCATTTTACATAAGGGGTTTCCTTGCATCTTGTAAGTCTAAAATGGTGCTGCCACCATTTTAAACTCTAAAATGGCAGCACCATGCCATTTTAGGCTTTAAAATTTCACCCCACACCACCCGCCTCCACTGCCCGAAGTTGCAAGACGTCACTTACGGTGGTAGCAGTAGAGGCGGTGGAGGAGGTGCCATGGATTGTTGTGGCAGTTTTGCTGCATTTTCCGCAGCCCCCACTGCTTCTACCAGCACTGGTAGAGTGCGGGGAGCATATCCGCTTGAGGTCCCCCTGTGGCACACTTTAGCTGGGAATGTGTAGGGATGATAATTAGTGTGTACCCAAGAACACTCAAATATTGTATCATATTATTTAAAATTAAGGGTTCCAATCTGGAACTAGAGTCTGATGATATGCCCTCGGACTCACGAACGCAACAGGGCGGAATCTTTAACTAATTAAGCAGGGTAATTAGACCTGTTTTCTTTTTTGGCCGAGGTATGAACCTCTGACTTGGATTCAGATTAATTCCCATTGTTTCACGTGTATGCTCTAAAGATTAACCATCTGGTTCCGTGACTTTTCTGGGAACCTTTGGTCAGGAAATCTTCCTGTCAACACTGGCTAGGCAATTATAGCCTGTTAGTTATTAAGGCACGTAAACAACTAGTCCTATTTGATTGTTTTCTTGGAACTTTGGCCAAGGAAATCCCTTCAGTCAACATCAGCCAACTAATTTACTTCTGTTACCTATTAAGCACGTCCACAGGGTAATTCTGCTGTCATTCAGCAGTTAGCTATTAGCCTATGCTATTTCTGCTTATAAAATGTTGTAGAAAATAAACTTCTTTAGCAGTAACCCATTACCCATGAAGTCTGCCAGTCATTTCTATCTGCTGAAAAGGCTTTTTAGCAACAGGAATGCATGTTGGATAAAGACCGCTCCATCCCGCTCTTCGTCCGATCCATGTTCCCAGCTAAAGCATGCTGAAGGGTGACCTTGGAGGATGACCGAGATAGAGCGGTCTTTGTCAGATGCGCATTCCCAGCTAAAGTGCGTGGTGGAGAAACCTCGGACGAAGAGTACAACCGAGCGGATATGCCCCCCGTGCTCTACCAGTGCCGGTAGAAGCAGTGGGGGCAGCAGCAGTGGTTGCAATTTTCGCTCCCCTGACGGCCAGACAAACCACTCAAGAGGAAGCAGCAGCAGCATGCATGCAAAAGGTAGGGAGATGGCTCCATTTACATTTCCTTTGTGCTGATTATTATTTTTTTGGATTATTTTTGGTCTGGTCGGGACCATCCCCCCCATGCATCTCTATGGGAACACAGCATTTTACGTAAAAACTGTATTACGTAAAAAGCTACGGAACAGATATTTTACATAAATCGGGGTTTTACTGTACTACATCTTAAGATTGGAAGCAAACAAACTTGTGATACAGTATTAAACAATCTGCTAAAGCTAAAATGTGAATTCAGATATGATATGGCCAAATCCCATTTTATATACAAACTAGCAGATTTTGCCCGGCGGTGCTGGGCTGTTTTAAATGGTTTTGGAAGGTTTTTTTTCTTAATGTTGGTAAAGAGCCGGGCTGTTTTAAATTGTGTTGTAAGGGATAATTTTTTTTGGTAATTTATGTAAAAAAGAGGTGTGTTGGTAGTTAGGGGTGGTTTTGGATGTGCACAACCACCACTACCCATACAATACCACTCCAACCACCAACACACACATTAAAAATTCCTGGCAAGGAGGAGTGTTGTGTGTGTGTGTGTGTGTGTGTGTGTGTGTGAGAGAGAGAGAGAGAGAGAGAGAGAGAAACAGAAGCAGAGTATGTGTGTGTATATTGTCCCCCCAACCCTTCCAGAGCCAGGGGACCCTGCAGAGAGGGGATCCCCCCCCCCGCAGGACACCCCGTTATTAAAGAGAAACCAAGCTCTTTCTTCTCTTTTAAAACAGAGTGTTTGGGAGGGGGGGGTGTATTCGATCTCCTCTTCCTGGTCCCCTTGGTTTGGTAGGGTTGGGGGGACAAACGGGGTCTGTCCCCCCAACCCTTCCAGAGCCAGGGGACCCAGCAGAGAGGGGATTGTCTCCCCCACAAAAAAACCCACTCCGTTTTTAAATAGAAGAAACCAAGTGGTTTCTTCTCTTTTAAAATGGAGTGTGTGTGTGTGGGGGGAAAAGGTGTATTCGATCTCCTCTCCCTGGTCCCCTGGGTTTGGTAGGGTTGGGGGGACAAAAGGGGTCTGTCCCCCCAACCCTTCCAGAGCTAGGGGACCCAGCAGAGAGGGGATCATTCCCCCCCCAAAAAAACACACTCTGTTTTTAAATAGAAGAAACCAAGCTCTTTCTTCTCTTTTAAAACAGAGTGTTTGGGAGGGGGGGTGTATTCGATCTCCTCTCCCTGGTCCCCTGGGTTTGGTAGGGTTGGGGGGGACAAAAGGGGTCTGTCCCCCCAACCCTTCCAGAGCCAGGGGACAGAGCAGAGAGGGGATCATTCCCCCCCCAAAAAACCCCAAAACACTCCGTTTTTAAAGAGAAGAAACCAAGCGGTTTCTTCTCTTTAAAAATGGAGTGTTTTTTTGGGTGTGTGTGTGTGTGTGTTTCGTTCCCCTCTCCTGGGTTTCCTGGGTCCAGAAGGGTTGGGGGGACAAAAGGGGTCTGTCCCCCCAACCCTTCTGGACCCAGCACCTTTCATTGCCTCCCTCATCCACCCCCTAACCCTTACCTTTTCCTGGCTCCCTCCAGCTGGGTCTTTCAAAGTCTTTCCCTCTGGCTCCCACCTTTTTTTTTAAGTCAGCGCGCGTTCCCAGTCTCCTCTGCGCTCGTATCCCTCAGCCTGATTGGCTGAGGGGTTGCACAGTGCAAAGGACGCTGGGAATTGAAGTCCTTTTTCTTTGTTCACATTCAGGGGGCTCCTGCCCCACTGCCACATTTCTCAACCCGACAGTTACCTGCGAACCCGGTTCGGGTGAGTGCAGGGAGGCTCTGTCGGGGCTAGTGGGGCCTGGTGCAACATCCTTTGTCACATTCCAACGGTTAACGCACAGATTTATAGGTATAGATTATGAATGTATACAGGAATATTTATTAGAGTCTTCCTCAGATTATGGAGAAGAGGCTAAACATAAAATAGGTTGTCATAAAGGACTATATAGGAAATTTCCAAATTGCCAACGGATTCTACATTCTTACATTTTTGAAACATTTGGCACAGGGCTATCTGCTCCACAAGTAAGATCTGTGATAATGATGGGTGCCAAGCATGGTGCCTTTTTTATGATGGCCCATTTCTTTTAGACACCTTCCCATGGAAGCTGAATATTGCAAAACCCAACCCCCTCCCATGGTTGCTGAACTTTAAGAGGATTTTAAAGTCTGCATTTAACTATGGTTTACCAACTGTTCCAGAAAGTGTCATTTTGCCTCTTTATAAATCTATGGTGAGGCCCCATCTGGAATACTGTGTACAGTTCTGGTCGCCATACCTCCAGAAGGATATTATGGAGCTGGAAAAAGTGCAGAGGAGGGCAACCAAAATGATTAGGGGACTGGAACACCTTCCTTACCATCTGAGGCTGCAACGGTTGGGCCTTTTCACTCTTGAACGACGGCGTCTAAGAGGTGACCTGATTGAAGTTTATAAAATCATGCACGGTGTGGACAAAGTGGATAAGGAAAAACTGTTTTCCCTATCGCACAACACTAGAACTAGGGGACACTCCATGAAACTTTTGGGTACTAGTTCTCAAACAAATAAGAGAAAGTACTTTTTCACCCAGAGGATTACTGGTCTATGGAACTCCCTGCCAGAAGAAGTGGTGACAGCTGTCAGTCTTGACAACTTTAAGAAAGGATTAGACAAGTTCATGGAGGACAAGGCTATCAATGGCTATAATTATGGCTACCTAAGGACAACCTCCGGGTTGGAGAGATAGGCAGGATATCTCTCAATGCCATTTCCAGGGAATCCTAAGCAGGTGAAGGCATCTCCTTGGGAATACCCTGAAGGAAATGGTGAGCCACTGTGTGAGACAGAATGCTGGACTGGATGGGCTGTGGCCTGTTCCAGCAAGGCTGTTCTTATGTTCTTATGTTCTTATGTTTATTGTTGTAGGCATTATTTTAACAGTTACTATATGAGATTAATTGTAAGGTCTAATTGTGTATTTTAGGTTAAATTATAATCTGAATTTTGATGGGCTTCCTCCAAAATGAGCTAAAATATTTTAGATTATGATCACAGTAAATAATCACTAGCTTTTAATGTAGCAAATCTAAGTGTGAATCCCCTGTCCTGCTAATGAAAGGATCTCAAGTATTTAAAAGGAAAGTCATTGTCTAAGGGCAAAATGGAAAGTTAAAAAAAAAGACTGTGTTTCAAATGGAAAATTCGAATGATAGTGCCCTAGTATCACAGCTAGAACTTTTCTCACTCCTAGTAAAGGTAAAGGTCGCCCTTGCTCAAAAGCCGGTCATATCTGATTCTAGGGTTCAGTGCTCATCTCTGTTTATATCCGAAGAACCAGTGCTGTCTGCATTTGCAGACATCTCCATGGACATGTGGCAGGCATGCCTAGACACCAAAGCAAATGGAATGCTGTTTACCTTCCCATTAAAGTGGTACCTATTTATATACTTGCAATTTCTTGCTTTCGAACTGCTAGGTTGGCAGGAGCTGGCACAGAGATGGGTGCTCATTCCATCATGCAGTACTTGGGTTTTGAACTGCTGACCTTCCGCCTCCTAGTCAGCGTCTTAACCACTTGCTCCTGGAAGTATTCAAATTAGCTTTCTTTGTTTGGTTCAAAAATACCTCACTCTTTGAGAAGGCTGTTTCTGTGTATCCTAAAGTTATTGTTGTACTGCCCCATCAATAAAGCCATTATTGAATGAGCAGTAAAAAAAAAATTATTTTTGAAAAAGTCCTTGAATTAGGATCATATTTGGCAGAGTGACTGCATGAGCTTTTTTGTATCAAATTTGAAGATGGGAGCAGAAATTTTAAAGACCTAATTTCTCCTTTAAACCCGCCTCCCTGAATAAATTTGTTTTGCTACTATTTTTTTGGGCAGCCCATGGCAAATGAGGTACTGTAGTTATTTTTCAAATGCCTATCTCTGCTTCCTAAAGAGGAAATGATTCTTGCTACAAGCTCTTTAAATTAGAGGTTGATCCATCCTGACATTTAGAAGATACAGTAAAGGTAAAGGTTTCCCTTGCTTGAAAGCCAGTCGTATCTGACTCTAGGGTTCAGTGCTCATCTCTGTTTCAAAGCCGAAGAGCCAGCGCTGTCTGCTTCTGCAGACGTTTCCATGGTCATGTGGCAGGCATGACTAGACACTGGAGTGCACAGAATGCTGTTACCTTCCCACTGAAATGGTCCCTATTTATCTACTTGCAATTTCTTGCTTTCAAAGTGCTAGGTTGGCGGGAGCTAGGACAAAAATGGGAGCTCATTCCGTCCTGTAGTACTCGGGAATCAAACTGCTAACCTTCCGCTTACCAGTCAGTGTCTTAGCCACTTGAGCCACTGCTACTACTTCATACTACTACTGCTACTACAGTACAAGACCACAAATATGCTTATTTTGCATGTGAAAATTTTAAGATGGTTTGGCTGCCCATGCTTGTTGAAGCATGCTGTAGCCATTGCCCATACTTCTTGCCAGTACTTCAAGAGTCTCGTTGAGGTGAATGGCGCTAACATCTGGGCAGAACCTTTTACAGTACTGTACTAGCATTTTGAATTCTGGACATAGAAGTAACCCAACATTAATAAACCATAGCTTTTTTGATGGTTGAATGAACATGCTCTCAGCTTTTAATATTGGTTATGTATAATGTCTGTTTCTAGCAAAAGACCTTGACAATCAGAGGTGAATTAGTTAAATGCACTGAATCAGCACTTGGGAAAAATCAGATTACTCTATTTTTTGGTCCCCAGAATCCTCCCGTAGTCCAAAATGGGATTTCTCTAAACCCAAATAGTAAAGATGAAGCTAAAGTACTTTGGACATCAAATGAGAAGGGAGGATTCACTTGAGAAGGCCTTGATGTTGGGAAAGGTGGAGGGCAAAAGAAGAAGGGGGAGGCCAAAGATGAGATGGCTAGATGGTATTGTAGACACAATGGGCACAGAACTGGGAGGGCTGAGGGGGATGGTGGAGGACAGAGGCGCCTGGAGAACAATGGTCCATAGGGTCGCAAAGGGTCGGAATCGACTGTGCATCTGAACAACAACAACAAAAGGACTCATCAGTCTAACTCCCTGCAAGAATTTAGTTATTACAGTATACAAACCCTAATGCTTATTTTCTTTCAATTTTTGCAGGCACCCTTTCTTTGTTAATTTTTTTCTGCGCAATATTGCAAGAAAAATGTTCTTCTGGTAGGAAACAGGTCACAAATGCATGATGTACCAAGTCATTCACATCAGTGGGGGGAGATTGAGTATGTTCCCTTTTAATCTGCTCAAAATTTTGTATGTGGATTGCTGTTATTCCTACAAACCCTTCCTCCTTTCCCTTCTTGGTAGGCTGGCAAGTCGGCAGTTCGAGACCCAGCTACTGCATGATGGTTTGAGCGCCCGTCTCTGTCACAGCTCCTGCCAACCTAGCAGATCGAAAGCAAGAAATTGCAAGTAGATAAATAGGGACCACTTCAGTGGGAAAAGATCTTGGGGACATGAATGGAGCCTCATTCAGACGTCTCCTGAGCGGAGTTTCTCCAGCAAAAATCCTTTCAACCCAGAATAATTTCTGCCACAAAATTATTATTATTATTGGTAGGAAGCAGCAGCACATGGGCTCCCCTTAGTGCATACCTGAGCAGACATGTTGAACAAACATGGAAGCCAACTTTAGAGGCTTCTGTAATTAATTCAGTATTTTCTCCTGAAAGACATTTACTCAATAAGTTGTAAGTTTTCCTTTTTGCCTAATACCATCCCCATAATGGGTAGTGTTTTCTTTTTCTCTTTTTTGTTCCACAGTTACAATCCTACCACTTCTTCTAGTAAAACTACAAAAGAATACTAGTAGTTCTCCCAAATCTGATTGTTGGAAAATGTGTATGAAATCAATGAAAGGATCCTAGACTATTTAAATACAGTACCTTTGTCTTTTCTTGGCTGCTGAATGGTTATATATTCCTTGTTACATTATTTGAAATTTATATATGAAAATTATATGTGAAAAGAAGCTAACTGAAAATTGTTCAAACTATGACCAAGGCAGGAGTATGACCATTTTCCTCCCCGCCGCCCCCACCCCGGCCGGCCTTTTTATTTTTGGCAGGTTTCAAAACCTTCCACAATGCCTAATGCTGATCTCTCCTTCTTGTTTGTATTGCTTTCTGTCCAGTTCCTCATCCGTGGACTGATTGCAATATGTAGTGCCTCCTCATCTGGTTCCCAGCAGTTGGAATTCCTTGTGTTGTCTCCTGGCCAGCATACATAAACAGTTCAGCATTGCCCACCCACAGTCACAGCAAAAACAAGTTTCAGCAATTTGCTCGGACTTGACTGGATGTTTTAAGTAGCTTTGTTAACATTTCCTTAAAAACCAGGCATGATCTTACTCATAATCAAATACTTAAATGGCCATTCATCATTATCTGCAAGTCATGGTCAAAACAGCAGTGTATACAGAAGACAAATGTATACAAGTTTCTGCTTTATAGATGGCTATTTTCAAGGCTCAACAAAAGGTACAGTCCTGTCCCAACCATGTACTTGTTTACTCACTTCAAATTGCAGCCTTAACTGAGTAAATTAACAATTGAATTGAATTTTGAATTGAATTTATTTTTTATATACCGCTTTCCTCATTTTGCAATGACCCAAAGCGGTTCACACCATTCAAAAATATACAAACATATGATAATACAAAGAAATACAATAATACAAAGTTACAAGGCAATAATTTTAAAGTTACCAAACAAAAATGCAAATTTGCAGATACAAAATGTGAAATTACATAGCAATACAGTAAAATGAATCAAAAACAATGTACAGTTTAGAAAATAATCCACAGCGGCGAGGGCAGCAGCGTCCAGCCTACCTCTCACCTTTTAAGTTCGAGGGGGGGGGGGCTGGAGCCCAAGCGTCCCGGCAGGTGGGGTGGCCAGGAGAGCCTCTTTGCCTCAGCTGGGGCCAGGAACCGCGGCGGTGGGGCAGCAGTGTCCAGCTGACCCACCCACACACACTTTTAAGTCTGAGGGGGTGGGGGTGGAGCCCAAGCGTCCCGGCAGGTGGGGTGGCCGGGAGAGCCTCTTCATCCCAGCTGGGGCCAGGAACCGCTAACTTTTACAAACTAACTTTTACAAACATTCAAAATTTGTTGTTGTTGTTGTTGTTGTTCAGTCGCACAGTCGCTTCCGACCCTTTGCGACCCTATGGACCATCGTTCTCCAGGCGCCTCTGTCCTCCACCATCCCCCTCAGTCCTCCCAGTTTTGTGCCCATTGTGTCTACAATACCATCTATCCATCTCATCCTTGGCCTCCCCCTTCTTCTTTTGCCCTCCACCTTTCCCAACATCACGGCCTTCTCAAGTGAATCCTCCCTTCTCATTTGATGCCCAAAGTACTTTAGCCTCATCTTTACTATTTGACCTTCCAATGAGCAGTCAGTGTTGATTTCTTCTAAGATTGACCTATTTGTTCTCCTCGCTGTCCAAGGTACCCTCAAAACTCTCCTCCAACACCACATTTCAAAGGCATCTATTCTTCTGCGTTCAGCTTTCCTAATTGTCCAGCTCTCACATCCGTACATTACCACTGGGAATACCATTGCTTTGACTATTCTAATTTTTGTTTTCAAGGTGATGTCTCTGCTTTTCACTATGTTCCCCAGGTTTCTCATGGCTTGTCTCCCTAGAATCAGCCGCCTCTTTATTTCATGGCTGCAATCTCCATCTGCAGTGATCTTAGATCCTAAGAAAGTGAAATCTGTCACTGCTTCTACTTCTTCCCCGTCTATTTTCCAAGAACTGATCGGGCCTGTTGCCATTATCTTGGTTTTCTTGATATTGAGTCTCAAGCCAGCTTTTGCACTCTCTTCCTTCAAACCGATCAAGAGATTCTTTAGGTCTTCCTCACTTTCTGCCATTAGGGTGGTGTCGTCTGCATATCTCAGATTGTTGATGTTTCTCCCAGCAATTTTGATCCCATATTGTGATTCCTCCATCCCTGCATTGCGCATTATGTGCTCTGTGTATAAGTTGAATAAGCAGGGTGACAAAATGCAGCCTTGTCTTACTCCTTTTCCTATTCCAAACCACTCGGTCATTCCGTGTTCTGTCCTAACTGTTGCTTCTTGGTTCATGTACAGATTTCTCAGGAGGCATATGAGGTGTTCTGGTATTCCCATCTCTTTAATCACTTGCCACATCTTGTTGTGATCCACACAATCAAATGCCTTAGTGTAGTCAATAAAGCAAAAATAAACTTGTTTCTGGTATTCCTTTGTTTTCTCCATGATCCAACGTATGTTGGCAATGTGGTCTCTAGTCCCCCTGCCTCTTCTGAAACCAGCCTGCACCTCTGGTAATTCTCTTTCCACATGCTGCTGAAGTCTATCCTGTATTATCTTGAGCATCACCTTGCTGGCGTGTGGGATGAGCGCGATTGTTCGATAGTTTGAACATTCTTTGGCATTGCCCCTTTTTGGGATTGGAACATATACTGATCTTTTCCAGTCCTGTGGCCACTGTTTTGTTTTCCAAATCTGCTGGCATATTGAATGCAGTAATTTGATGCCATCATCTTTTAGAGCTTTGAAAAATTCAACTGGGATACCATCATCTCCACTAGCTTTGTTGTTTGCAGTGCTCTTTAGGGCCTTTCTGACTTCACTCTCCAGGATGTCTGGCTCAGGTTCAATTTCTTCATCATTGTGACTATCAGGAGTGTTGAGTTCCTTTTTGTAGAGTTCCTCTGTGTACTCTTTCCATCTTTTCTTAATCTCTTCTGCATCAGCTAGCTCCTTTCCGTCTTTGTCCCTTATCATGGTCATTTTTGCTTTAAATGTTCCCTTGATTTCCCGGATTTTTTTGAAAAGATCTCTGGTTCTGCCTTTTTTGTTGTTTTCTTCCATTTCTTTGCACTGTTCTTTTAGATAGTTTTCCTTATCTCTCCTTGCTTTTCTTTGAAATTCTGTGTTCAGATGATTGTATTTTTTCCTTTCTCCTTTGACTTTTGCGTTCCTTCTTTCCTCTGCTATTTTAAGAGCCTCATCAGACAACCACTTTGCTTTCTTACTCTTCTTTTCTTTTGGTATGGTTTTCTTTGCTGCTTCCTGCATGATGTCCCTCATCTCTGTCCATAATTCTTCTGGCACTCTATCTATTGAGTCTAAGCCATTGAATCTGTTCATCACCTCCACCGTGTATTCTTTAGGGATGCTGTCTAGGTGATATCTGTCTGGTCTCTTTGTTTTCCCTATTTTCTTTAGTCTAAGCCTGAATTTTGCAATCAGTAGGTTGTGATCTGAGCCACAATCTGCTCCAGGTCTTGTTTTTGCTGACTGTATGGAGGTTCTCCATCTTTGGCTGCAGAGTATGTAGTCAATCTGGTTTCGGTGTTGGCCATCTGGTGATGTCCATGTGTAAAGTCGCCTCTTGTGTTGCTGGAAGAGGGTGTTTGCTATGACCAGTGCGTTCTCTTGGCAGAACTCTATCAATCTTTGTCCTGCTTCATTCTGTGTTCCAAGACCGAACCTGCCTGTTATTCCCTCCACTTTTTGATTGCCTACTTTGGCATTCCAGTCTCCTAGAATAATTTGAACATCATTTCTTGGTGTTTGTTCTATGAGGTGTTGTAAGTCCTCATAGAACTGGTCCACTGTGGCTTCATCTGCACCCGTGGTTGGTGCGTATATTTGGATCACAGTAACATTGAAGGGTTTGCCCTGAATTCTTACTGACATCATTCTGTCATTTTTGAGGTTGTATCCCATTACTGCTCTTCTCACTCTTTTATTGACAATTATGGCTACTCCATGTCTTCTAAAGTTTTCTTGTCCACAGTAGTAGATGTGATGGTTTCCAGAGCTGAATTCGCCCATCCCTGTCCATTTGAGCTCACTGATTCCCAAGATGTCAATGCTTATTCTTTCCATCTCATTTTTTACCACTTCCAGTTTACCTTGGTTCATTGATCTCACATTCCATGTCCCTATACAGTATTGCTCCTTACAACATTGCATTTCCCCTCCCCCTTTCCTGTCCATCCCCTTTCTCCCCTCTGAGGTGTTAAGCATCCTGTATCACCTAGCCTGCCCTTTTGTTTTGCCTTTTGTTTTGGTCCATAGGGTTCTCTTGGCAAGCTTTGTGGCGTGGTTTGCCGGTTTCTACGCCATTTTTTTTCCTCGCATCATACATCATATCACAGTTTTAAAAGTTTAGAACGGTTTACACTACATATTGTCATGCATAATTATCACACTCTAAAACACAGTCTCTATGTTACTTGCTATATTAAGTCAGTATGAAGTCTCTATGTCAGTCTCTATATTAATTCAGCTACATTTTTCACATCAGCTACTTATCCTTGTGTCCTCACTCCCCAAGTGGGGTTGTTGTCTCTGGGTCCCTTGCTCCAGGGGCATCGCAGTGGCGGGCAGTGGATGTTTTCCCTGTGTCTCAGCTGTTCCTCTTCCTCTGCCTCTGGCTGCAGTGGTGGATGGTGACCTTCTCCCTCCCAGGCCTCTGGATGGTTTCTGGGCAATTGGGGCCTGGTCTTTCTCTGCCTCTTTCTTCCTTGCACCCAGGTTTTAGGATGGGGTGGAAGGGAGGGGCCGATTCTTCACTCACCTCCCTCCAAGGCTTCTGGATGGTTTCTGGGCAGTTGGGCCTGGTCTTTCTCTGCCTCTTTCTTCCTTGCACCCAGGTTTTAGGATGGGGTGGAAGGGAGGGGCCGATTCTTCACTCACCTCCCTCCAAGGCTTGTGGATGGTTTCTGGGCAGCTGGGCCTGGTCTTTCTCTGCCTCTTTCTTCCTTGCACCCAGGTTTTAGGATGGGGTGGAAGGGAGGGGCCGATTCTTCACTCACCTCCCTCCAAGGCTTGTGGATGGTTTCTGGGCAGCTGGGCCTGGTCTTTCTCTGCCTCTTTCTTCCTTGCACCCAGGTTTTAGGATGGGGTGGAAGGGAGGGGCCGATTCTTCACTCACCTCCCTCCAAGGCTTGTGGATGGTTTCTGGGCAGCTGGGCCTGGTCTTTCTCTGCCTCTTTCTTCCTTACACCCAGGTTTTAGGATGGGGTGGAAGGGAGGGGCCGATTCTTCACTCACCTCCCTCCAAGGCTTCTGGATGGTTTCTGGGCAGTTGGGCCTGGTCTTTCTCTGCCTCTTTCTTCCTTGCACCCAGGTTTTAGGATGGGGTGGAAGGGAGGGGCCGATTCTTCACTCACCTCCCTCCAAGGCTTGTGGATGGTTTCTGGGCAGCTGGGCCTGGTCTTTCTCTGCCTCTTTCTTCCTTGCACCCAGGTTTTAGGATGGGGTGGAAGGGAGGGGCCGATTCTTCACTCACCTCCCTCCAAGGCTTCTGGATGGTTTCTGGGCAGTTGGGCCTGGTCTTTCTCTGCCTCTTTCTTCCTTGCACCCAGGTTTTAGGATGGGGTGGAAGGGAGGGGCCGATTCTTCACTCACCTCCCTCCAAGGCTTCTGGATGGTTTCTGGGCAGTTGGGCCTGGTCTTTCTCTGCCTCTTTCTTCCTTGCACCCAGGTTTTAGGATGGGGTGGAAGGGAGGGGCCGATTCTTCACTCACCTCCCTCCAAGGCTTGTGGATGGTTTCTGGGCAGTTGGGCCTGGTCTTTCTCTGCCTCTTTCTTCCTTGCACCCAGGTTTTAGGATGGGGTGGAAGGGAGGGGCCGATTCTTCACTCACCTCCCTCCAAGGCTTCTGGATGGTTTCTGGGCAGCTGGGCCTGGTCTTTCTCTGCCTCTTTCTTCCTTGCACCCAGGTTTTAGGATGGGGTGGAAGGGAGGGGCCGATTCTTCACTCACCTCCCTCCAAGGCTTGTGGATGGTTTCTGGGCAGCTGGGCCTGGTCTTTCTCTGCCTCTTTCTTCCTTACACCCAGGTTTTAGGATGGGGTGGAAGGGAGGGGCCGATTCTTCACTCACCTCCCTCCAAGGCTTCTGGATGGTTTCTGGGCAGTTGGGCCTGGTCTTTCTCTGCCTCTTTCTTCCTTGCACCCAGGTTTTAGGATGGGGTGGAAGGGAGGGGCCGATTCTTCACTCACCTCCCTCCAAGGCTTCTGGATGGTTTCTGGGCAGCTGGGCCTGGTCTTTCTCTGCCTCTTTCTTCCTTGCACCCAGGTTTTAGGATGGGGTGGAAGGGAGGGGCCGATTCTTCACTCACCTCCCTCCAAGGCTTCTGGATGGTTTCTGGGCAGCTGGGCCTGGTCTTTCTCTGCCTCTTTCTTCCTTGCACCCAGGTTTTAGGATGGGGTGGAAGGGAGGGGCCGATTCTTCACTCACCTCCCTCCAAGGCTTCTGGATGGTTTCTGGGCAGTTGGGCCTGGTCTTTCTCTGCCTCTTTCTTCCTTGCACCCAGGTTTTAGGATGGGGTGGAAGGGAGGGGCCGATTCTTCACTCACCTCCCTCCAAGGCTTCTGGATGGTTT
Organism: Bradypodion pumilum; assembly: GCA_035047305.1. Classification (NCBI taxonomy): domain Eukaryota; kingdom Metazoa; phylum Chordata; class Lepidosauria; order Squamata; family Chamaeleonidae; genus Bradypodion; species Bradypodion pumilum. The sequence goes on along the minus strand of JAWDJD010000002.1, from coordinate 101,281,574 downwards.
CTGGGCAGCTGGGTCATACCACTACTTCCTATCTTCCACTACATTTCCCTTGACTGCACAGAATCCCTCACAGTAATTGTCATTATTTGCACATGGTTTGTTCAAATAAACAATTAATGCCTACTTTTGCGCCAAAATTCTTTTTAAAAGACCTCTTTGTTCCACTGCTTCCCCACTTTTACAATTCAAATAAAGACTAGCATAAATTATATTTATTTAGCATTACTTGACATACTTAGCAAAGAGGCACAAATGAAAGAACACTCCTCGCAGAATCCTTAACAGCTCTGGTGACAGTTTTAATAAGGATAAGAACTATCTTGAACTTTTTGTTGTCCAACTTTTACTAGCTTTCATTTCATATCACTACATTCCCATTGTACAGTACTGTATATACAATCAGTGCTGGCCAACTGCTAAATTACAGTTAAAACAATTCTGTTATAAAAGTGTGCTTCCCTTTAATAATTCACCTTAGCCTTAAATTGATGTCAAAGGTACTGAGGTTCTAACATAGTGGTGACCAAACTTTTTTTTTGCGGGCCAGTCCCGCCCCTGACACACAGCTGTGGGGGCCAGAGGTGGGCTGCTTCCACTGCTGACAGTTTTGATGTCAGCAGCGGTGGTGGCAGTGGCGGTGATCACACTTTGTCCGGGTTGCTCCGAGCAGCCTCTGGGTCGGCCCCATCCCCTCTGCAGCCTTTGCCAAAGCCGATTGCTGCATTGGGAAATCTTCGGAGCCTCCTCTGTTTCAAAATTCACGGCGCTGGAAGGGTAAACCTGGCATGCTGCAGTGATGTCATCCCGGGCACACTAGGGGGCTCTCCTAGCCACCCAGCCCCTTTCCCAAAGGCCTCCTTCGCTGGACCAGGAAGGAGAAGAGAGAGTGCCGGCAGCTGTATTAAGGCAGGGAGAGGTGGCTGTAAAGACCTTCCACCCAGCCCCTTTCCCAAAGGCCTCCTTCGCTGGACCAGGAAGGAGAAGAGAGGGCCGGCAGCTGTGTCAAGGCAGGGAGAGGTGGCTGCAAAGACCTTCCATCCAGCCCCTTTCCCTAAGGCCTCCTTCGCTGGACCAGGCAGACAGCTTCAAAGATTGCAACCCAACTCCAGCCATGGAGAACGGACACTGCCTTTCCTCCCAGCTGCCCCGACGCTGACGCCGTGGCTCACCAACACTCCCTGCTTGTTCCAGGAGCCCATGCCACCGGCTCCCGGGATTTGGGGCAGGTGGGAGCCATTGCTTCTGCCTCCGCCCTCCCCACCTGGGGGGAAGAAAAGGAGACGCCGACGCCGCGGCTTGCCAACGCTCCCTGCTCGTTCCGGGAGCCCATGCCACTGGCTCCCAGGATTTGGGGCAGGTGGGAGCCATCGCTCCTGCCTCCGCCCTCCCTACCTGGGGGGAAGAAAAAGGAGACGCTGATGCCGCAGCTCGCCAACGCTCCCTGCTCGTTCCAGGAGCCCATGCCACCGGCTCCCGGGATTTGAGGCAGGTGGGAGCCATCGCCTCTGCCTCCGCCCTCCCCACCTGGGGGGAAGAAAAAGGAGACTCCGACGCCGCGGCTCGCCAACACTCCCTGCTCGTTCCAGGAGCCCATGCCACCGGCTCCTGGGATTTGAGGCAGGTGGGAGCCATCGCTTCTGCCTCCACCCTCCCCACCTGGGGGGAAGAAAAAGGAGACACCGACGCCGGGACTCGCCAGCGCTCTCTGCTCGTTCCGGGAGCCCATGCTTATTGTTGGATCCAGGGGGGGATTGTGGATGGGGTGGGAAGAGAGAGAGTTGGTCCTGCCAGCCAGGAAGGAGGGGCAGCATTCCATCTAGGGAGGTTCCAGGGATCCATATAGGTGTTGTGACGGGCATGGGGCGGTATGGCGGGTACCGTGGGGCGGGCCGCACTCGGGGAATGTGGGTCCGATGTTTAAGTGCGGTCCCTCATTCCAGCCCTGCAGGTACATCTCTGGGCCCTGAGCAGCAGATCCAGAATGACCCCGCCCTTAGGCTGCTGCTGGTGAATGCCAGATCGGTCTGTAATAAGGCCCCCCTGATCCAAGATTCTATCCAGGAGGGGCGGGCTGACCTGGCATGCATCACCGAAACCTGGCTGACACTTGAGGATGGAGTACCTCTTTCGGACATGTGTCCAGCTGGGTTCAGTATTTGGCACCAGCCTAGAGGTGAGGGGAAGGGCGGTGGTGTCACCATTGTTGCCAGGAGTCTTTGGGAATTGCTAGGGCCACTGCTCCACAAGTGTCTGGTTGTGAGGCCCTGCTTCTACGGTTGGGCCCCAAGGGTCAGTTGGGGATCTTACTCCTGTACCTGCCCCCTTGCAGGGTAAGGGATGCCCTGCCTGAGCTCCTCGAAGCCGCCTCGATGTTGGCGTTGGAGTTCCCAAGGCTTATGGTTCTGGGGGACTTCAATTTGCCATCATTGGGGATGGCTTCTGAGGTGGCAAAGGAGTTCATGGCTTCCATGGCAGCCATGGGCCTGACTCAGGGAGTTCGGGGTCCGACCAGGGGCAGTGGTCACATGCCAGACTTAGTTTTCTTGTCGGAGCAGTGGCAGAGTGATCTGAGATTACAGGATTTAGTCATCTCACCTGTGCCATGGTCAGATCACTATCTGGTGACTCTTGACTTTCTGGGGGCGACACTTCATCGTAGGGAGGCAGGGCCTATTAAAATGGCCCGCCCTCGGCGACTAATGGATCCAGATGGATTCCAGAGGGAACTGGGGGATGTTCCTCTGGATCGGCTACACGATTCACCCGAGGCACTTGTCGACCTGTGGAACAGGACGGCAACAGCAGCCTTGGATGAAATCGCGCCACTGTGGCCTCTCCGCGCCCGTGGGGTTAGGCCATCCCCGTGGTTCACGGATGAACTGCGGGAACTCAAACGGGCAAAGAGACGCCTAGAGCGCCGCTGGGTGAAGACCCAGGATGACTCCGATTGGACACTAGCTAGAGCTGCTATTAGGGCCTACCTAGTGGCGATGGGGGTGGTGAGGCGGCAATACTTCACCACCCTTATTGCCTCCACTGATAACCGCCCAGCCGCCCTGTTCCGGGTAACCAGGTCCCTCCTCGGTAGGGGGGGATCGGTGCCCGGTTGGCAGGGTTTGGCTGAGGACTTTGCTGACCATCTGGTGGAGAAAATTGATCGGATTCGTTCAGGACTGAATCCCGGCGTGGATGGGGGGGTCGGGGGGGGGGGGGGTACCGGAGCACAGTCTTGCTGTACAATCTGAGATCAGTTTGATCCTGTTGTCCCTGATGAAGTGGACAGGCTCCTTGCAGCTGTGCGTGCCACTACATGTCCTTTGGACCCCTGTCCCACCTGGTTGGTGAAAGCCTCCAAGGTGGTGACAGGTGGCTGGGTTGGGGCGATAATAAATGCATCATTACGGGAGGGGGTATTTCCTGCACCGCTAAAACATGCTTTGGTGCGCCCCCTCCTGAAGAAAATATCCCTTCACCCAGCTGTCCTTAACAACTACAGGCCGGTTTCCAACCTGCCTTTTCTGGGTAAGGTTTTGGAGAAGGCGGTGGCGCGCCAGCTGCAGAGTGTCCTGGAGGAAGCAGATTATCTAGACCCCTTTCAATCAGGATTCAGGCCCGGGTATGGTACGGAGATGGCATTGGTCGCACTGATGGATGATCTCTGGCGGGAGCGGGACGGGGGTTATCCATCCGTCCTTGCTCTTCTTGACCTCTCAGCGGCCTTCGATACCGTCAACCATGGTATCCTTCTGGAACGGCTCAAAGGATTGGGGATCCAGGGCACCGTGTTGTCCTGGTTTTCCTCTTTTCTGGAGGGCCGTACCCAGTCGGTGTGGTTAGAGAGTGAGAGGTCCAGCCCTAGGCTCCTCAAGTATGGAGTGCCTCAGGGCTCGGTGCTCTCTCCTCTCCTATTTAACATCTACAGGAAGCCACTGGGTGAGATCATTTGTTCCCACGGGGTGCGGTACCATCAGTATGCGGATGACACTCAGTTGTACATCTCGGCCCGTGGGGACCCCAGTGATGCTGTTGAAATCCTATCCGGATGCCTGGAGGCCATTGGGGTCTGGATGGGGGCCAATGGGCTTCGGCTGAATCCTAGCAAGACAGAGTGGCTGTGGATAAGGGGCCCCGTGTTATCCAGGGAGTTACCATCTTTGGTACTGGATGGGGCTGTTTTGTCCCAGACAGACCCAGTGCGCAACTTGGGGGTCCTTCTGGACTCGCGGCTGCTGCTAGAAGAACAAGTAGCGGCTGTGGCCAGGAGGGCTTTTGCCCAACTTCGGGTGATTCGCCAGTTGCGCACGCTCCTGGACCGGGGCTCCTTGCTTATGGTCACCCATGCTCTGGTCACTTCCCGACTAGATTATTGTAATGCGCTCTACATGGGGCTGCCCTTGACGACCATTCGGAGGCTGCAGCTGGTCCAGAATGTGGCAGCCCGGTTGGTGATGGGATGTGGGCGATATGCCCATGCCTCACCGCTACTTCGGGAGCTGCACTGGTTACCAGTTTGTCTCCGGGTGCAATTCGAGGTGATGGTTTTGACCTTTAAAGCCCTATATGGCAGTGGGCCAGGATACCTTAGAGACCGCATCGTCCCAAGAGTGTCTGCCCGTCCAACCAGAGCGGACTGGAGGGGCTCTCTAATGGTGCCATCAGTTAGGGGTGCACATCTGTCCAGCACCCGAAGGAGGGCCTTCTCCGTGTCCGCTCCAACTCTCTGGAACCTCCTGCCAACAGATCTAAGACTTCAAAGAGAAGTGCTGCCCTTCAGGAAAGGATTGAAGACCTGGCTGGCAGGGCAGGTGTGGGGCCCAAATGAGAACACGGTCCCCGCCTGCTGGCTTATGTAAACAATTAAGAACTCTCTCTTCTTCTTTTTATAGTGGGTGGGATGGGTGGGTGGGATATGGGTTTTTTAAAGTGGGTGGGATATGGGGCTTTTAAAGTGTTTTTATGTGTTTTTAGAACTTGTTGTAATGCCGCCCTGAGTCGGGTTCTGCCTGAGTGGGCGGCATATATAAATATGACTATTAAATTAAATTAAATTAAAACAGAGGAGGCTCCGAAGATTTCTCCAACGCAGTGATCAGCTTTGACAAAGGCTGCAGAGGGGATGGGACCGACCTAGAGGCTGCTTGGAGCAGCCCAGACAAAGTGCGATCGCCACTACTGCCGCCAGCACGGCTGACGTCAGGTGGTGGTAGTGGGTGGGTGGGTGGGTGGTCCATGGTGAGCCTGGGTGCTTACTGTGGGCTGCATTAATGATATGCAGGGGCCTAATTAGGCTCACAGGCAGTAGTTTGGGCGCCCCTGTTCTAACAGAATCCCATACGGGAGCGTTTTACTTCCACTTCCGGGAGTGATGAGGGTGGCGTGGGCCGGATAAATCGAAGTAAACCCATTCATGTGGTTTCACTGTGGCTTGGGCTTCTGGGAACTGAAATCCAAGAACATCTGGAGTGCCAAGGTTCACCATCAAGGGGTCTAGAGCAGTATTTCCTAACCTTTGGTTTTTGGACTTCAATTCCATACCTGTCAACTGCGTCTCCGGAAAATACAGGACCTGCGCAGAACGGTTCTGTGCAGATCGCCTTCTACGCATGCATAGAAGGCTTTTACGCTTGCATAGAACCCTTCTACGTTTGCGTAGAACCATTCTACGCATGCGTAGAAGGCTTCTACAATCCCCTTCTGCGCAGATCGCCTTCTACGCATGCATAGAAGGGTTCTACACAAGCGTAGAAGGGTTCTACGCAAGCGTAAAAGCCTTCTACGCATGCGTAGAAGGCGATCTGCACAGAAGGGATGCACAGTACCTCTCCCCCCCCCACTGCCAATTCCGGGGTTTTGGCAGCTGCAGGCGGGAAATGGTGCAAATCGGCGCCGAAAATCGGGAAGTCCTGGCCAATCCAGGAAGGTTGACAGGTATGCAATTCCCAGAAGCCTAAGTCACTTTTCCAAATCACTGATCAGCCAATGTACTAACTTAGGCTTCTGGGAATTTAAGTTCCCCTATGGGGCATTATGCCTTTCTAGCATGTGCCCCACATTGGGAACCACTGGTCTAGAGATACAAGTAAAATCCACAACAGAATGTTGTACTATCTTATTCAGAGATAAAAGCCTCATTGATAGTTTCATCCATGCCCTCTTCTAGGATATGCCATTCTATTATTATTTTTAGCCACACAGGGATCACCAGCAGAGGGGCATCAGTTATATGCAAAGGTGCTCCATTAACTGTGATTCCTAATTGTCGGGCATTGCTCACTCAAGAAACAAGCCTATGAAACAACCTCATTTTGAAGCAGCAGCAAGGAGAAGGAAGAAGAATTTTAGTTTACTGTGACCAATGATGAAACAGCTACTGTGCATGGCAGAAAAGAGCTAGTGAACATTTCAGCCACCTCTCCTATTTGGTTAAAAAATGTTATCCTCAAAAATGTGGCTCAGTCCTAACTGTAGTACACAATCTGTGAAAGAGAGAGGAATAGGGAGGTCTAATTGAACCCTACAATGATAAACATAAAGCTGGTTGAATGTCACAAAGGCTCAGAAACTCTGCTTTCAGATTCTGAGCATCCATGGACAGTTTAAATCTTTTCCTAACTTTTCCTTTGTAAATTCAGAACCTATTGTCAAATCATAGCACTTCTGAGGGACAGAGTTGTAATTAATAAATGCTGTATTCTGTTGTGGCTTTTACTTGAATCTCTAGACTGTGATCCTCAAAAGATGGAGGATTCTGTTAGAACCACAGCACTTTTGACATCAGAATCCAGCTCATTTACTGGTCTGCAGATTACTGCCAGAAACGTGCACCGATGAGGACTTATGTTTGGCCAACAACAAAGCCAAGAAAGTGGCTTCATTTTGGCAGTCCAGGATTTGATTGGGACATGAAAGAAGAAGGTTAGTAAATTTACTACCCAGGGCTCCACTACCCTGTGGGTTAAACTTGTTGTATATAGGGAGAAGATGGGAAAAGTAGGCAGAAATGCCTGGATATGAGCACAAGACAGTTGTATTGATTCCATGCTCTGCCCATCTGTTTTGTATTTCCTTCTTCCCAACAAGGGTGGCTGGTGGTGGTATACATGTTCAAGATTAGTGGTTTTATGCCTCTCCAGCAGCAAAGCCCAGAGCAGTTAGTCCCAGCTCTGTCAAGTGAAATGTAGCATTAGATACACTACATTTTCCTGCCTCTGATTCTTAATAGTGAGTCTTACTTCTAAAACTGAAGAAACAGCCCAGGAATGCCAAGGCCACTCGACTGGGTCCATTTTCTTGTAACACACAATGATGGTTTTTCTTTAAAATTAACAACCTACTATATTGCTACATTTTGTGTAGCAAATAACATTTACTCATTACTTGTTGCATTTGGGAGCTAAAATTCTTTCAAGGAAATAGTGACTTTTTTAAAAAAAGAGATAGGCAATTTTATTATGTTTCAGATGATTTTTCCCCCTTCAAACAAGGATCTAGAAAGTAATGGAAACATGCAAGGAATGCTAACAGGCCATATATGAAGATGTATGATTTGTAACAAGTTTCATGACAAATTCATTCATTTAGTTTCTATACTGTCCATCTAACTCAGGGATTCTCAACCTGCAGCCTGTGGGCCGGATGCGGCATGTGGCACCATTTCATGTGGTCTTCCCCACTGCCTCCGCCACACCAGGAAGTGCCATGTGTTAGAGGAAGGGCAAAATGGCTGTCTGGCCCCCAAAGCTGTTTGAGGGAGCATGACCCCGGCTTAAAAAGTTTGAGACCTCTTGATCTAACCAGATGGCTACTCTGGGTGGTTCACAATAATAGTAATCATAAACAAAAGGAGTACATAACATTCAAAATTAAAATACATATAAAACTAAAAAAAACACAATTTAAAATAGTATTATATTTAAAAAAATAAATGGTGACCAAACAAAATCATGTTAGCAGCAGAGAACAAATCAATCTAGGGGTAGAATATTATGAACGCCTCCTTTCAAAAGCCTATGGAAGCTTGATGTGTTAAGGCCTAATAGACTATTCCATAATGTTGGGGTGACAACGGAAAAGGACCATGCTCTTGTGGACATTTTCCTTTGTCTTGCTTGTTCAGTCTTTGACTTCTCAGTTGTCTGTTGTTTTTAAGCATCTAGTAACTACTACAGATTTACTTTCATATACCAAGGACTGGATCACATTATTTCTATCCTCCATGCAATTAAGAAAATTAATAGAAAGAAAACCTAGCAAGAACTATGATGGCCATCTGAAGAGACAGAAGCCACTTTTGATATTTTACTTGCCAAGGGAGAAAAATGTGGGGTCCTAGTTAATTATAGACTTTTCCTATACAGCCTTGTAAGTTCATACACAATTCCTTGGAGGAATTTCACCATGGAAGCCCTACATTGCACTTAACATGCTTTTTTTTTTTGCAATTAGTCCTCGGAAAGTAAACAAGGGCTTAATTTGCAAGTCAGATTACTGAAACATGTATCTCTAGGGAAACTCCATTGTGGGAGAGAAAAATTGCTTAATCATAGGAAATACATATCCCCTTTAACATTTAGTTTTCCATTTAAGTGGCTCCAATGAAAACAGCAAAAAACAGCCCATTCACTTTTCATTAAATAGGGAGGAAAATGTTGCTATTATTCATTACACAGGTTTCCTTACAAGGCAATACAGGAAATTTTGTTTTGACTATGTTGGAAATAACCTGGGAATAACCCCTCTCTGGTGAAAACTATTTTGAGATGTAAAATGTGATCAAAACTCAACTTCAGGTCATGTTCCTGCTTCATCAAAACCACTTCACCTACTTATTTATAGCCTGTTCAAGTTCTCATAATACTGTATATAATAAAGCCTCCTTCACATTTAAACTGCCTTTAGCCACAGACTACAGCTGCAGTGTAACATATTGCAATCTGATGTCTGCATTTTCAACCCCACTGAGGATCACTTCTGAATGCATCATGAACAGCAGATTGGATTATCAGACACAAGTATGTGTCAGCCACATTGTTATGGCACATGGTAAATCATTTTGTGACATGTGGTAAAACATTAACATATAACATCTGCAGATGATGGATACTGAAGACAGCATATGCTCCTACCACAAACTGAACTAGCTACTTGACCCTCTATAAAAGTTGCTCTGAATTGGAGATGTCACTAAACATGGGGAAGAAGATTTCACAATGTGAAAGAATTATGACACCTGTTCTTTCTTGATTCATCTCAGAACATTGTATAATTTGAAATTAGGGCTGTATATGAAATTTGTCTGGCCAGGTTATCCTGCTATGGTAATAGAATAAACCATACTGCCAGTGACTCAACACCGAATGTCAGGCAGCGGTTAATTAACCTGACAAGACCTGAAGAATAACGGCCATGGATGCCAAACTCCACAGGGAAGGGTGATGGTCCCTAAATGGATTAAATCCCACTTGAATCCATCTTGATGGAGGGCAGCAGCTTTATCAATACTGGCCTGGGCCTGAAGAGGAGTTTGTGTGCCAAAAGGGCTCAGGACCAGAAAGTGACTCGCGGAACTGGGTCAGTGGAATGGGTGCCATGCTGCAATGCAGAAGGCAGATGAAAGGCCACTGCATTATAGTCTCAGGACAGTCTTCATGGCTGATCACCATGATGATCGCCAATATTCAGATTCAGATACGGCAGAAGAAGAAGAAAAATATGAAATATAAGTAAAATTCAAAACAAATTAAACTGCTCAAGAATTAGACTATTTCTTACCAGAAGCAGGCTATTTCAACAGTGTAATCTGAGCCATTTTCCAGACCTTTTTATGTACATGCAGCGGGGATAAATTATGTGCATAGAAATACTACATTGAATTTCTCCATATTCACAGAAAGTCTGTCCTGTATCTAAGTAGCCCCATTTTACATGATTATTCTTTGAATTTACTAATTCACTTAGAATTCCAGATGGTCCAGCCAGAATCTTGTCCTTTTGGGAGATACTCTTTGGCATTCATGCATTCAATTGGGTACACAGAAATCCATGCAACAAGCTCTGTTATCTTTGCTTTCCATAGTTTAGCTTAGCTAAGTATTTAGAGCCTGAGAAGTATGCAGAAAAATATCCCTCAATTTTAGCCAGCATCTTCTAGGGCAGTGGTGGCAAACCTTTTAGAGACTGAGTGCCCAAATGAGGGGAGAGATGGGGGGCAGGCATCACAAGTGCTGGTGACATCTCCCCCCCCCCAAAAAAAAAGATATGACTAAAAACAGTTTTAAAAGAGGCACACTGATCAGGATTATTTTTAAAGCCAACACATCAGTTTTCCCCCCCCTCTCGCCCGCCCATTTTCCTTCTCCCCCAAAGATATGACTAAAAACCAGTTTTAAAAGAGGCACACTGACCAGGATTATTATTTTTAAAGTCAACAAAGCCGTTTTTCCCCTCCCCCCATTTCCCTCCCCCCACCAAAAGATATATGACTAAAAACCAGTTTTAAAAGAGGCACACTGACCAGGATTATTATTTTTAAAGCCAACACATCCATTTTTCTATCCCCCATCCCCCCCAGCAAAGATATGACTAAAAAAAGACACATCAACAACAGCACTAAGAAAAGCTGTGTTTTGCCTCTTTTCTTGGTAAGTAACGGCCCTGGCTCTGAGAGAAAAATCTGGAGGATAATAATCACTGACAACATAAGGAGGCTGGATACCAACGCCCAGTGGTGGGTATCAGCAGGTCCACACCAGTTTGCCAGAACCAGTAGCAGAAATTCTGGCTGGCCCCACCCATCCAAGTTTTGAAATAGAGTAGTCCTAATTCGAGTGCAATGCAGGGCTTTCCCCACCATACCACTCCCCCCCACCATACCACTCCCACAGAGTAGGTAGTAAAAATTTTAAAATCCCACCCCTGGGCAGGCATGACTAGATCGCCCACCTGGTCTCATGTCCATGTCCACAGAGTAGGCCATGCCCACAAAGTAGGCCACACCCATAAAGCAGGCCACACCCACAGTGTGGTAGTAATTATTTTTGGAGCCCACCACTGCCAAGGCCCTTCCCCACCCACTCCTCTCACTCCACCAATGGCAAGGCAAAAAGGGAGGGCAGGTGACCGGATACCCTAACATACACCAATCTCAGCAATACAGGATGGAATGGGATGGGGCCTGCCTGCAATTGGACACATGCACACAAATAAGCCTCTGCGTGCTACCTTGGGCATGCGTGCCATAGGTTTGCCATCACTGTTCTAGGGGTTTGTCCATGAAGTGGATGGATTTGGTGCTGTATTACCCTATTTCATTCAATATTTGTTAGCACTTTTCAACATATCTCTGGAGGAACATTGCCAGCCAATAATAAACTTTTTCTGTGGGGATAGATTTCAGGCAGCCAGTAATAATCCTGCATGGTTCATTAAGAGCTACATCCAATTGCTTATACCATATTCTTGTTAATTCTATATAGCACTAGCATATTCTGCTGTGGACAGCAAAGAGACAAAGTTGTTATTGTTTATGGGTACAGACCCCAGTCTGAATTATTGTTTGTGGGTACGCATCCTAGGCTTATTGTTTGTAGTTACACACCTCAGTCTGAATCAAACTGTTTCTTAAATATGTTATTTCTGGTGGCAACTTTCTGTTTGGGGTTTAGGCAGTTTTTTGTAGGTCAAGGTTCAATCCAGAGTGACACCCAAATATTTTGGGGTAGGGCAGTATTCCAGCTAACTTGGAACTTCCTTTCTGCTTCTCTGTTCTTTAAGTGGAAGGCACAGCCAGTGTTTTAAAAGGGTTTTAAATCTGATTGTTTTTATAATATAGAGAAATATTTTTCTAAGGCAAAGTTAGCTGATGCTTGATAGACTCAAATGTTTCCCATGGACTGTCATGACAAGATCATCAGCGTAGATGAAACTCCTGTAGTATGGGAATGTCAGCTGAGCACTGTATGGCAATGTCAGTTGTGGGAATGTCAGTTGATGTTTATTGTAAGTGTTAAGAATAGTACACAGATGCTATCCAGTAGGACAGGGGTTTGCAATCTACAGCCTGTGAGCTGGACCCAGTACCCAACACCATTCCATCTGGCCCACAGTGATGACTTCAGAAGCCATAAATGTGCCCATGAATGCGCAAACACATCCACCGTGGTTTACAGCATTGTTTGTGGCAGGGGAAAACCATATATCCAGCCCGCAGCGCAGTCTGAGGGGAAGTTGTTAGTTTATGATCTTTAGTAAAGAAGTAGAACTTTTAAAACAGGAATTGAGGTGGACAGTAGCATATACCTCTATAATGTCTACAAAAAGCTGCTCCAGTTATTTTATGTGTTTCAAAACCAGCTTTTATATACTGGGTTAGATTTAAAACTTGAGCCCTACAGCTCTTGCCAGACCTAAAGTCTGCCTGTTCTGGAATTAGCATGTGTCCTTCAATTTTAGGGGCTAGATGATTTAATATCATTTGTTCAAATATTTTGTATAAGTGGCATTGTGAGGAGATTGTTTTTAAAAGGGTCTGATGGTTCCTTGCCCAGTGTCAGAGTCCTGGGCATAGGTAGCTGGCAGGTAACACAAATACTAGAACCCAGAACAATCAGGTAACAAGCCAATTATTAAACACATTGCAGACCAGATTCTAAGTCCAAAATCAAGCCCATGATAGATAGAAATAAAGGACTAGTCCAGATGACAATAGCATAGTACAAGCAAGCTAGAGGTCAGGTGAGTGAAAAAGCAGATGAGGCAGAGTATCTTCAGGGGCAGGAGTAGGACAAGGACAGGGTTGAAGAAGTAAGATGTGAATTAAAATCCCTTCTCAGTTAGAGACAGCCTAGTTGGCTTTAGACACTACTTTTTCTGACTCATTTCCCTAGATTTGTAACATGAATAATGTCCCATAGAGCCACAGGGATCACCAGGCCTAGATTGCCATTTTGTTGTTGTAAACATAACACCAAATTGTTTCTGACTTACTGAAACTCTATGAATGAATGACATTTTAAAAATCCTGTCTTTCACAGCTCTGTTCAGGTCTTACAAGCTCAAAGTCATGGCTTCCTTTATTGAGTCATTCTATCTCATGTTTGGTCTACAAAACCATGGCCACTATGCCCAATAATAAAATTACACCTCCAAGGCCTATGCAGAACAGTTGATGGAACTGGATGTGTGAGATACGTTTATTGTAGAAGACTAAATTTTGAAATAATATGATAGCCATTGTCAAATATTTGAAGGGTTGCTTCCTAAAAGATGGAGTACACTTGTTCTCTGTGGCTCTGGAACAGGGGTTTGCAACCTTTTCAAGCCGGGGGCCGGGTCATGCTCTCCCAGTCAGCTTTGAGGGCCAAATGGCCATTTTTGCCCTGTCTGTATGATGGAGTGGCCATTTTGTACCAGCAGCTCACTCCGCGCGCAGCACTCAGGTCTTGAACTGCTGACCTGCCAACCTTCCAGTCATCAAGCTCAGCGTCTTAGCCACTAAACGGAATTTAGTTTTGTAATACTGGAAGAATAAGTTACCAGTCCACCATTTGACATAGAAACAGATGGCCTTGGGAAGATTTTAGACAAAGGCTGTTGAAAGGGTAGTTTCCCAAAATCAGGACTCTGTCTTGTTATGACACCATGGTAGAGAGTTATTTGCAGAGAAGGCTTCGTGGCTGTTTGGTGCACCCAGGGAGCAGCAGTAGCTAACAGTAAGTAGCACTGTTCCTTGATGCATGGTTCCTGGATGCATGGTTCCTCCTGCATGCAAATAGGCTTCCTCTGACATTAATTGTAGTGGCATTTTTATTCTTTTGTTGTTTTTCGTCTGGGCAACATTATGTTCTTTCTTAGAGAACGACAAACTCCACCCCCACCCCTCTGAATTCAGGCACAACTTGAATAAGCTGCTGTTTTGTGCTGTTCTTTACACACACAGAGAGAGAGAGAGAGAGAGAGAGAGAGAGAGAGAGAGAGAGAGAGAGAGAGAGAGAGAGAGAGAGAGAATTAGACATCCTTCCATTCCAGAGGCAAAAAAGTGGTTTGTGTCTGCTAAATCTTCCAAGGAAGAAATTAACAAGTGGGAATGATTAAGAGAGCAGTGATTTGGTTTTCTGATTGAAGAAGTCATATAGTATGATCTCATTCAGTGTTATTAGCACTTAATTGCATTCAGAGAACTCAAGGGGTACCCCTCTTTTTCCCCCCTGCCCCTGCCCCCAATGAATTCCTAAAGCATTAAATTATAGAAGTATGTAGCTGTTTGCACACGTTTGGTCTGTTTAAGGTTCATTTAATTGCATTAGTGAAATACAACAAAGCACAGAGGTTGTCTGTGAGGCTTGGCTTAGATTATTTGCTTTTGTTTTTTTAGCTTATCCTTCATTGTCTGTCTTTTCTCTCTCTGTGTGTGATGGGTTAACTGATTTCTTAGTTGCACAACATTAAAAGCAAGAAATATTCCTGAGACCACACGCCCATAGCCTGCTGGATTTTGAATTTGGGTTTCACCACTCAGGGTGCCACTACAGCATTGATTAGTACCATACCATGTGCATCTGTAGTTTTGGGAATTGTATCAACATATACATACAATCTAACACCACAAGTGTTATTGATTGGGTGGAAAGCTTGTTAGCCAGAGAAGTATGACAAGAAGTCATGATGACCTGAATATGGAATGTCTGCCGGTTTTCTTCCAAAGTACCATAAAAGATTACTAAGCCAACAGTCCTTCTTTAAATGTTGCCACATTGCAACCTTAGGATTGGCATTAGTAGTTTGCATCACTGGGGACTTGACAACAGCATTAGGCCACAGACTTTTGCACAGCTTTTATACAGTACAGTATTGTGAAAAAGTTTTAGGCCAGCACCAGCTTGTTTGGGGAAAATTCAATGGATTATTCAGGTGGGTATAACTCAGCCTCCAAGCCTCCTAGACACACCAACAGTGGAGAAAATCTTCTGCTGCCTCTCCTCTCAACCCTCTCGAAGTTGGAGTTGAGGTGTCTGATTTATGTCCCTTCCCTTCAATCATTCATTGAATTGTCCCAAAACCAGTTGTTGTTGGCCTAATACTTTTGCACAATACTTTATATCATGAAGAAAAGTATATCACTATAGCTTTTCAACCAGGCAGGGCCGTAGCCAGGGGGGGCAGGGGGGGGATGAAAACCCTCCTGAGCTAACAGCCCACCACGGGATGCCAATGTTACATATGTGCGTGTGACATTGTTGTCCCTCCTGAAAATTTATTGCCCCTCCTGAGCCCCCCCCCAATCTAGAATCCTGGCTATGGTCCTGCAACCAGGCAAGAGAAGAAGTGGTTGAGGGGGTTTCAGGAGCCAGAAAGACATGGCTCATTTAAATTAATACATACTTTGATTTGTGTGAACACATTGTCACCTTAGTCATCAAAATGGCTTGGCCCAGCCCTGCATACCAAACCCCAAGGTCTAATAACAAGCTCACTGCTGAATAACTGACCTCAGAAAGGTCCTATCATTAACAGGCCTGTTCAGGTCTTGAAACTCAAGGCCTTCCTTTATTGAGTCACACTCTTTCATGTGCAGTCTTCCACCAAGTTCAATTAAGGAACACTGGAAGATGTTTTATACTTTGTCAGACCAATTGTCCATTTAACTCAGGATTGTTTACACTGATCAGTGGCAACACTCAATGGTTTTAGACAGGGGTCTTTCTCAGCCTTATCTTAAGATGATGGAGATTCAATCTGGCACCTTTTGAATGAACTTGCCCTTCTCCCAAAAACAGAGAGAAAGAGAGAAACAGCTGCCAGAACCCATAGCCAGCTATGGTCAGTGGCCATTTTCACTGTGAAATTCTGGAAATTGTTATTCAAGAAGTCAACTGCCCTCTATTCTGGCTGTAATAGAATCTATGAAGCCTCTTTACAGGAAGCCTAAGTGGTGTTTGTTGCTGGACACTTCTCTTTCATGAAAACTTACTGAAGGTGTCCACTGCTTTAATGGATTATTGTTGTTACGAGCACTTTATATCATATGTTGTATGTAATGTAATAAGGGGTTATAGAAGCTGGTTAATGGTGAAAAGAGAGGAGAACGTCAAGAATGATTGAGCATCTATTTTTTGTAAGGTTGAGGAACTATGTTATATTTTAACCTTATCCTTGTTAAAAACTGGCTTAAGTATATAGGAAGAGAGATATAATTGATGACAGAGATATAATTGAGGCGAGACTGGCCCCAGCTGAGGGCAGCCGGCGCGGCGGTTATAAGAAGAACGCACCACCACGCTATGGACCCCGGACACTTGCCCTCCCCTCCTTTGGACAGTTTGGCGGGAGGGTGGAGAAGTGAGATTAGCCCTAGCTGAGGGCGGCCAGCATGGTGACTACAAGAAGAACACACTACTGCGCTACGGACCCTGGATGTTCGCCCTCCCCTACTTTGGCCAGTTTGGCAGGAGGGTGCATAGGCGAGACTGGCCCCAGGTGAGGGCGGCCGGCACGGCAATTATAAGAAGAATGCACCACCGCACTACGGACCCTGGATGCTCGCCCTCCCCTCCTCCTCTGGCCGGTTCGGTTCGGTCATGGACTTTGCCATCAGGACTTTGCCACCTCCCCCCTCCTGCCCCATGACTTTTTTCACCGGCTGGGGAGGAGAGAGGCACAGCTGTTGAGGCCCTTGTGTTCCTCCACCCTAGTTGGGCTGGAGGCTTGGAACTCATCCGCATCCATTTAATTTGTTTATGTATGGAATGTACTATTGAATTGTGCTCGAGTTGTTATTGTATTATTTGTATTTTATTTTTGTACCTATTCATATCCTGTATATTATATTTCGTATCTTGTAAACCGCTTTGAGTTCCCTTAGGGGAAGTAAAGCGGTATAGAAATAATAATAATAATAATAATAATAATAATAATAATAATAATAATAATAATAATAATAATAATAATAATAATAATAATAATAATAATAATAATAATAAATAATAATAATAATAATAATAATAATAATAACGACAAGAATTTAATCAGGATGTTGGATATTATGGGGCAAAGAAGCAAGGCTAAAATCAGCAAATGATTAAGTAATAGTAAACTAGTTTTCCTCTTGTTGCAGAATTTATTATTTCAAAAACAGTGCTTTTTATGCGGTTATGATGGAGAAAACATATGACACTCATTAAATGCATAAATGCAAATACAGTTTATTAACACCAGCCAACCTGTACTATAATTGGTGGATAGGTCAAGACTCTGTAGGCTCACATACACAATACACAGTGAAAGGATGTAATGGCAGAGACAATATGCTTCAAAGAACACACAACTGCCTCCTCCTCCTCTTTTTTGTTTTCTACCTCAAAAAAGCAGCTTTACAGAGGAAAATTAGGAGCAGAGAAATTGCTCCATATCCCACCCTGTTGGGTTTCCAACCCCAATAGATCATAATGGCAGACTCATTTAAACACTGTGAAGAACAAAACTACTGGTGGAGAGATTTTAAATAAGGAAAGGGTTAAGCTCTTTAGGTTTGGCACTTTCAATATTTGCCACTCCAAACATCCTTTTAAAAAAAAAAGCATCAGGAATCTTACAATAACCCTAATAGGGCTTTCAAGGTAAGTGAGATACAGTATTTAAGAAGTGGTTTTACCAGTTTCACTCCACCAAGGAATTTCCATGGCTAAGCAGGGATTTGAATCCAGGTTTCTTGGGTCTTACTCTGTCATGCTACACCACCACACCACAGTGAGTATCAACAATCATAAGAACATAAGAACAGCCTTGCTGGAACAGGCCACAGCCCATCCAGTCCAGCATTCTGTCTCACACAGTGGCTCACCATTTGCTTCAGGGTATTCCCAAGCAGATGCCTTCACCGTTTTAGGATTCCCTGGAAATGGCATTGAGAGAGATCCTGCCTAAAATGAGAATATTAATTAACCATTTGTAGTCTTACAAAATATAATACTTTCCCTTGCATTCTCTCTACTGCTTTTTCTAGATGTAATACCGACTACACATAATACACAGATTTTCAGAGAAAAGCAAGGAGAGATTAGGAAACATTCTTAAATGAACAGTGCAAAGAAATAGAGGAAAACAATAGAAGGGGAAAGACTAGAGATCTTTTCAAAAAAAATTGGGGAAATCAAAGGAACATTTAAAGCAAAAATGACCATGATAAGGGACAAAAATGGCAGGGATTTAGCTGATGCAGAAAAGATGGCAAGAGTACACAGAGGAACTTTACTAAAAGGACCTCAACACCCCTGACAATCACAGTGATGAGAGCTTTGAACTGGAACCGGACATCCTGGAGAGTGAAGTCAGAAAAGCCCTAAAAAGTACTGCTAATAACAAAGCTAGTGGACATGTTGGTATTCCAGTTGAATTATTCAAAACCCTAAAAGATGATGGAATTAAAGCATTGCATTCTATAAGTCAGCAGATTTGGAAAACACAACAATGGCCACAGGATTGGAAAATATCAGTATAAGTTCCAATCCCAAAAAAGGGCAATGCCAAAGAATGCTCAAATTATCGAACACTTGAGCACATCCCACACGCTAGCAAGGTCATGTTCAAGATAATACAGGACAAGCTTCAGCAGCACGTGGAGAAAGAACTACCAGAAGTATAGGCTGGGTTCAGAAGAGGCAGGGGAACTAGAGACCAAATTGCCAAGATACGTTGGATCATGGAGAAAACAAAGGAATACCAGAAACAAGTCTACTTCTGTTTCATTGACTACACCAAGGCCTTTGACTGTGTGGACCACAATAAAACGTGGCAGGTAATTAAAGAGATGGGAATACCAGAACACCTTATATGTCTCATGAGAAATCTGTACACGAGTCGAAAAGCAACAGTTAGGATAGCATACGGAATAACGGAGTAGTTTGGAATAGGAAAAGGAGTAAGACAAGGCTACCATATTTTTTGGACCATAAGATGCACTTTTTCTCTCCCAAAAGTTGGGAGAAAATGAGGGTGCATCTTATAGTCCAAATGCTGTTCGGCCAGCTGTGGCTGTTGTAAAAGGATATTTTACAAGAGCTGCAGCTGGCTGGCCGAAGACTACTACTGCCGCCTCTCAGCTGTTCAGCTGGGCAGGGGGGGGGGGGGGGGAACATATAAAAAAACAAGTGGCCACTAGAGGGCGAAAATCGCAATTTCCCATTTAAATGCATTGGAAATAAATTTCTTGTATTCAAAAGTTTTCTGTTTGTATGTTCCCAATGCATTTAAGTGGGAAACCAAACCTGTGTTTAAAAAGAAAGGGTTTCACTTACCTTGATGCCTTTGTCTCTACTCCACGTGGCCAAAATGGAGGGGGAAAACATGTTTCCTGGTTGAAAAGAGAGCAAGAGGCTAGGCTAGAGTATCACTTCCTTCCTCAGTGCAATTGGCCTGCCTGCCCATTTCCCCTGCAGCTCCACCACTGGTTCATGGTGCAAAATACAGTATTAATTTTTTTTATTTTCCTGTTCCGAAAACTGGGTACGTCTTATGTTCAGGTTTGTCTTATGGTCCAAAAAATATGGTACATTTTATCACCCTGCCTATTCAACTTATACACAGAGTACATAATGTGAAATGCAGGGTTGGACGAATCACAAGTTGGGATCAAAATTGCTGGGAGAAACATCAACAACTTGAGATACAAAGATGATACTACCATTTAAAGCAAAAATGACCATGATAAGGGACAAAGATGGAAAAGAGCTAGCTGATGCAGAAGAGATTAAGAAAAGATGGAAAGAGTACACAGAGGAACTCTACAAAAAGGACCTCAACACTCCTGATAATCTCAATGATGAAGAAATTGAACTTGAACCAGACATCCTGGAGAGTGAAGTCAGAAAGGCCCTAAAGAGCACTGCAAACAACAAAGCTAGTGGAAATGATGGTATCCCAGTTGAATTTTTCAAAGCTCTAAAAGATGATGGCATCAAACTACTGCATTCAATATGCCAGCAGATTTGGAAAACAAAACAGTGGCCACAGGATTGGAAAAGATCAGTATACGTTCCAATCCCAAAAAAGGGCAATGCCAAAGAATGTTCAAATTATCAAACAATTGTGCTCATCCCACACACTAGCAAGGTGATGCTCAAGATAATACAGGATAGACTTCAGCAGCATGTGGAGAGAGAATTACCAGAGGTGCAGGCTGGTTTCAGAAGAGGCAGGGGGACCAGAGACCACATTGCCAACATATATTGGATCATGGAATAAACAAAGGAATACCAGAAACAAGTTTACTTTTGTTTTATTGACTACACTAAGGCATTTGATTGTGTGGATCACAACAAGATGTGGCAAGTGATTAAAGAGATGGGAATACCAGAGCACCTCATATGCCTCCTGAGAAATCTGTACATGAATCAAGAAGCAACAGTTAGGACAGAACACGGAATGACGGAGTGGTTTGGAATAGGAAAAGGAGTAAGACAAGGCTGCATTTTGTCACCCTGCTTATTCAACTTATACACAGAGCACATAATGTGCAATGCAGGGATGGAGGAGTCACAATATGGGATAAAAATTGCTGGGAGAAACATCAACAATCTGAGATATGCAGACGATACCACCCTAATGGCAGAAAGTGAGGAAGACCTAAAGAATCTCTTGATTGGATTGAAGGAAGAGAGTGCAAAAGCTGGCTTGAGACTCAATATCAAGAAAACCAAGTTTGGTGTATGAGAGTCAAGACACAGGAAACAGCCAAGGGCTGGGTTAACTCAGGTTTATTGCATGGTGGACAGAGGGAACATGAGGTAATGGCGGACGAACAGCTCTATATATATGGTAGTAACGTATTTGAATGTGGCTCCACGATAGCCCATTGGCTACTGCCCGTGTGACGTCATGGCTGGTCACGCCCTTCTTGTCCAGGTGTAGGTAGCGGCGGGAAACTTCCCGCGCTGTGGCCTTTGATGGGTTTGAACCAAGAGAGCTTGGACGCTCGCTGCTGCCAGCTGGTGGTCATTAGCTCGCGTCCCATTACAGGGTTTATAGTGATCAGCTGAAGGTTACATTGTTACTCGTAGGCAAAGTTACATTGGTTCAGATACATTGTTATCACATGTAGAAGGGTACACTGTTAGAACACAACACTCCTCCCCCCTAGGATGAGACGAAGTCTCTCAGCCAAGATGGCTTATTTCGAACACGCTGGGGTCTCGGCGCGGGCTGCCCTGCCCCGGCTTCGCTCCCTCCTCCTTGCTCCCTGGCTTCCTGCCCTGTAATCGGAGAGGATGACTTGTTAGTAGCTTGCCGCGGCTCTGCGGCTTTGTTGGGCGGTGTGTGCTTTGTTTGGGAAGAACCGGGGGCACTGGGGGCTAACGAAAAACCCCTCTTCTCGCTTGGATGGGTGGGGGAACACTCCAAAAAACCCCCCCGGCTAGCAAAATTAAAATCGTAATCGAATTCGGGGGAAACGGCAGCGGCGGCCGCAAGCTCCTTTTCCCCCTCCCCGGGCTCGGATAGAGCTGGCGTGTCAAAAGGATATGAGTCGGGATCACTGCTTTCCCCCCTGGCTTCGGACTGGTGTCCTTCTCTGTCTCCCCCTTGGGCTAAACGGGTGGGGGAGAACCCTATCGCTGAATCCGGTTGCTGAGCCCCACTGATCGGCCCCTCACTCACTCGGCGCCGCAGTTGGTCAGCGTGCCTCCTCCAGAGGAGACCGGTGTTCGTTTCCACCCGGTACGACACTGGTCCCGTCTGTTCTACTATCGTCCCTGGCACCCAGACTGGGCCTGCGTTGGCATAGTTCCTACAGTGTACAGGATCGCCTACGCCGAAACCTTTCGAGACCGCTAAACCTATGTTCTTCCCTTTGTCCTCGACCCTCGTCGGGTCTAACCTGGACAAGATCGTGGTCAGTTTCCTCCGCATCAGCAGCTCAGCCGGTGAGTATCCGGACGCTAAGGGGGTCACTCTGTACGCTAATAGAAATTGACAGACTTGGTGATTTAGATCCCCCGAGCCCATGCGCCGCAGCGCATCTTTTGTTGTGCGCACCAACCGTTCCACTTGGCCATTCGTGGCCGGGTGAAACGGCGCGGATGTGACGTGCCGAATTGCATTTGCCTCCATGAATGCCGCGAACTCAGCGGACGTGAAACAGCTAGCGTTATCGCTGACCAGAGTGTCGGGTAAACCGAACGTGGAAAAGACCCTCCTTAGCTGGCCAATGGTAGTGGCGGAGGATGTGCTCTTTACCGGAATGACCTCCAGCCACTTCGAGTACGCATCCACCACCAGGAGAAAAATGGTTCCTCGGAACGGGCCAGCAAAATCTACGTGCACCCTGGACCACGGTCCCCTTGCTGCGTCCCATTCCCTATGCGGGAGACGGGCTACCTCCGGTCGGGAGCCCTGACATGCCTCACAAGTGCCAATCATATGCTCTATGTCGGCGTCCAGCTGGGGCCACCAGAAATAACTCCGGGCCAGTGCCTTGGAACGGACGATTCCCGGGTGGCTGACGTGCAGCAGCTTTAGCACCTTCGGTCGCAGGGACGTAGGAACCACCACCCGTTGGCCCCACAAGAGGCACCCCCTCTCTAATGACAATTCTATTCGTTTTCGAAAAAATGGGTCGAATTCCATACTTGGGGATGACGCCGGCCACCCCTTCTGTACCCACGAGCATACTTTCTCCAGTGTTCTATCCTTTCCCGTCGCCTTGGCAATGTCGGCCGGTACTATTGGGGGTGAATCTAAGACCTCTATTAGCAATACCTGGCGGTCTCTTCCTACCCCTGCCTTCTGATCGTCCGACAAGGGCAACGGAGACCGTGAGAGCGCGTCTGCATGGCTGACCTCCTTCCCGGGCCGGTATTCCAACTCATGTTGGTATGCGTTAAGAAAAATAGCCCACCGCAGCATCCTCGGGGACAGGATCTGTGGCGTGGGCTTATTTGCAGTGAAGATTCCTAACAGGGGCTTGTGATCAGTCACGATCTTGAACGGGCGACCATACAGAAAATCGTGAAATTTTTTGGTTCCCGCTACTATCGCTAATGCCTCCCTGTCGGTCTGTGCGTAATTCCGCTCTGCTTGGGACAGGGACCTTGAATAAAACGCTATCGGGGCCTCCCTTCCGTCGTTCAACACGTGGCAAAGCACCGCCCCCACCCCCACCGGGGATGCGTCGCAGACTAAAACTACTGGCCGTTTGGGATCGAAATGAGTCAGGATTGCCTCGGATGTTAGGAGTTGCTTTAACTCTGTGAACGCCCTCTCTTGCTCGTCACCCCACAGCCATTTTTCCTCTTTTTTAAGTAACTGATGGAGCGGCTCGGCAACAGACGCCTTCCGTGGAAGGAAGGTATGGTAGAAATTGAGAAGCCCCAGAAATGACTGTAGTTCGGTTTTGGATGTGGGGCGAGGAGCTTTCTTGATAGCGGCTACCTTAGATTTGGATGGCCTAATTCCCTCGGGCGTGACACGGAACCCTAAAAACTCAACCTCTGTTTCGAAAAATACACATTTGTCTTTTCTCAGTCGCAGCCCCGCTTTCTCGAACACGGTCAGAACTTTATCCAATCTATGTGCCAGCTCGGCCTTACTCCCCCCCGTTATCAACACGTCATCAAAATATGGCAACACCCCCTCCAGCCCCTTCAGGAGGCGTTCCACGAGCGACTGAAAAAGGCCAGGTGCCGAGTTCACGCCGAACTGTAAACGCGACACCTGGAACGCCCCCTTATGTGTAACTATTGTTTGTGCCGCCGCTGTGGCGGGGGTTACAGGGAGTTGCTGGTAGGCCTGTGCTAAATCGAGCTTAGCGAAACACTTTCCCCCATTCAGCCTGGCCAGGAGGTGGCTGACCACTGGCACCGGGTATGCATTAGGGCGGATCGCCTTGTTAATTGTACACTTATAATCAGCGCAAATGCGCACCTCCCCGTTAGCCTTCAGTGCTGTTACAATTGGAGTCTCCCACTCCGCGGAATCCACAGGAACAAGAATCCCCTGACCCACCAGTTTGTCCAGTTCCGCCTCTATTTTGTCCTTTAGTGCGAACGGCACCCTGCGCGGTTTGAGTCTTATCGGGCGGACCTCCGGGTCTAGGTCGAAGGCTACAGGGGGTCCCTTGAACTTTCCCAGTCCACTTTTAAAAACGGCGGGGTGTGCGTCGCACACCGCTTGTATTGGGTCCACGCCTACGGCATGCACCCCCCCTATGAACAAACCTAAAGGCTGAAACCATTGCGTCCCGAGGAGGCTACAACTCCCCCCTTTTAGCACCACTAGGGGAAGTTCCGCAGAATGTCTCTTAAAACGAACCCGGAATGTCCCGACCCCCAACACTGGAATGCTGTTCCCCTGTACGTCCCGTAGTGTGGCCCTCAACGCTTTAAGTTTGGGCCGCACGTGGGGGTCGATTTTCAAGAACTCTCTCTGGGGAATTATAGAATAGGAGGACCCCGAGTCAATTTCCATCCTAATAGGGGTCCCTTGTACTAGTACCTCAACGAAGTAATGGGGCTGCCCCGCAGACACGCTGAACACAGGAGCGTCGCCCTCGCTGTCGTCCGAGATGCAGCCCACGCCGTCCTGCTTCCTCGTGGTCCGGGCGCCATCTTTGGACCTCGCTGGACGGTCCGGTCTGGCCGAACGGTCTTGTGACTGTCTCCGGCCCTCTTTCCCTTTCCTGCACGCCTTGGCGATGTGCCCCCGACGGCCGCAGTTGTAGCACTCGGTTTTTCTGAATGGGCACCTCACGCGCTCATGGGCCGCTCCGCACCCATCGCAACGGCGCCCTCCCCTTCGGACCTTCTGGACCTCCTCGCCGTCGCTGCTTTCCGAAGACGACTTCGAGGTCCGTCGGGTTGCGTGCACCGACTGTCCGGACTTTCCGTGCAACGAGTTTTCCGCTTTGCCGGCCCTCGGACGCCACTCACGCCACTTGTGCATCTCATCTACTCCAGCATTCGTGGATTCCGCGGCTTCCGCGGCCTCTACAACCTCTGTCAGTGTGGGTGGTGGCTCCTTGTTCATCAGGCTGCGCTGCACTTCCTTGTCCTTCAGGCCACACAGAACTCCGTCCCTGAGGGCCATCTCTAGAAAGTGGTCCCATCTGCAGGGGGTGGCGGCTACTCTCATAGCTGTTACGAAGGCTTCTACCGACTCGTCCGGCGCTTGAACTCGCCTCCAAAACGTGCTCCGAGCGGGAAACATTGCCCTCGAGGGTCGGAAACGCTCACGCAGCAGTTTCATGATGTCATCGGCTTTGAACTCACCCATCTTCTTCGGCGCAATAATGCCCACCAGCGTTCGCTTGGTCTCCATCCCAAGCATGCGGGTGAGGATGGCCCTCTTCCTTTCCTCGTCGTCTTCTTTGACTTTGAGTTCCACCAGTGCCGCCTGGAAGTCCATCTCAAAAAGCTCCCAGTCTTGCGGTTTGGTAATGTTGAACCCGCTCTGTGCCCTGGCTCCTTGGGGATCCATAATCCCACCTTCGTCGCCAGTTTGGTGTATGAGAGTCAAGACACAGGAAACAGCCAAGGGCTGGGTTAACTCAGGTTTATTGCATGGTGGACAGAGGGAACATGAGGTAATGGCGGACGAACAGCTCTATATATATGGTAGTAACGTATTTGAAGATGAAGGGTACACTGTTAGAACACAACACCAAGATAATGGCAACAGGCCCAATCAGTTCCTGGAAAATAGATGGGGAAGAAGTAGAAGCAGTGACAGACTTTACGTTCTTAGGATCAAAGATCACTGCAGATGGAGATTGCAGCCATGAAATAAAAAAAAACAACTAATTATTGGTAAGCAAGCTATGAGAAATTTGGGCAACATAGTTAAAACTAGAGACATCACCTTGGAAACAAAAGTCCGCATAGCCAAAGCAATGGTATTTCCGGTAGTGATGTATGGTTGTGAGTTCTGGACCATAAGGAAGGCTGAGCGCAGAAGATGTGGTGTTGGAGGAGAGTTTTGAGAGGACACTGGACAGCAAGGAGAACAAATAGGTGAATCTTAGAAGAAATCAACCCTGACTGCTCCTTAGCAGGACAAATAGTAAAGATGAAGGTAAAGTACTTTGGACATCAAATGAAAAGAGAGGATTCACTTGAGAAAGCCTTGATGCTGGGAAAGGTGGAAGGCAAAAGAAGAAGGGGATGGCCAAAAATGAGATGGCTAGATGGTATTGTAGACGCAATGGGCACAGAGCTGAGTGGGTTGAGGATGATGGTGGAGGATAGGGGTGCCTGGCGTGCGGTGATCCACGGGGTCATGAAGGTTGGAATCGACTGTGCGAATGAACATCAACAAGTACAGGAAAGAGAGAAAGAGGCTAACGAAGATGATAAACTCTAGTCTTTTGTCACTATAGAATGAGTTGCAGGATGGCTGGAAAGAACCATAGAATTCGTGGAAATTGTGATAAGAAGCTATCTAAGGGAGAGAATAGCTTTATTCATGGGCTATTTTCAGTACATCAATAGAGGGAGCTGCCAGAGGTGTATGTTGCCATGAAAAGTAGAAAAAAGCTTTAGATTCGGTTGGCTGACTGCTGTTGCAGATTTCCACATGATCAGACAAGGCAAGGCTCCAGATTACATTGACCTCCACAACTGTTATCACTGGAATGCAGTTACAGTTCCTCTTTGGACTTTCCTGAGCAACATAGGACTTCCACAAGGTTGTACAATGCTCTCATCAGAATTTTCCCAGTGTCCAAATAACCAGATCCATTTACTGCACTGGTTTCTCCCTCCCAAAGCTTTGATTTATTTATTTATTGCTCTGTTTTGTCCCAGGAGATCAAAATTTAAACCTATTGTACATTCTGACTGTTATATTGCTAATGGATAAGATGATGTAAGAGGAACTTGTTTCTGAGTAAACACATGTAGGATTCTGCCAAAAACGTTCCTACCTTATTCAAGGAACATGTCTAGAAAGCTGTTTTACCATCATGACAATTGAGTCAAATTGCAACTTGGGTCCAGTATCTCCCCTGCTTCCCAGCACAATTGCAAAGGAGACCAAATAAAGGTGTCACAGCAGGCAAGATGAAGAAAGAACCTGCCTCCCAGATCACAGGAAAAGAGGGAAGAAAGGATAATAGTTGTTTCTAATTTCCCTGTATCTTTTCACTTGGAAACAAGCCTCTCTTGCATTCAGCAAGACTCACTCAAAAATGCACAGGATTTGCAGGTTAGGTTCTCAAAAAGCACTGGAGATGGATGTGTATGTTGAACAGTAGGTGTCCAACAGCTTCACTGCTCACCTTCTGGCAGGGCTGTGTAGTTACAGAAGAAAGTGGATCATTAAGGATAGGACACGAGAGCCAATAAATCCCATGATCTCCTGTCATCAAGTGGGCCCTGCCCTCCCCCCTTGCCCTGGGACTTAAGGGGCGGGAGGGGGTTGCCGGGCAAGCTACCGCCGCCACGCTCCTGGCCCCAGTGGGGGCGAAGAGGCCCTCCCGGCCACACCACTGGCCGGCATTCCTGGGCCCCGCCCTCCCCCCTCCCCCTGGGACTTAAAAGGTGAGGGACTCTTTCTCTGCTGGGAGGACTGTCTTTGAGTTTCTATTAATATATGTTTTTGAAGTTGATTATTGTATTACTTAATTTATCTTGATTGTACTGAAATTTTTATATTGTATTCTATGTTTATTGACTGATATGTATTATTGTATGACTTAATATGTTGTTTGCCGCCTTGAGTCAGCTTCGGCTTGAGAAAGGCGGGATATAAATTAAATTGGAATTGGAATCAAGTGACAAAAAACGGGAAATGAAAGTTACTGTTCTCTGAAGAATCCAATAGAGAGTTTGGGAACAGAGGTTGTTGTTGTTCAGTTGCATAGTCGAGTCTGACCCTTTGCAACCCCATGAACCACTGCACACCAGGCACCTCATCCTCCACCATCTTCTGCAGCCCGCTCAACTCTATGCCCGTTGCATCAACAATGCCATCTAGCCATCTCATCCTCTGCCGCCCCCTTCTCCTTTTGCCTTTGATCTTTCCCAGCATCAAGGGATTGGGCTAAACCATGTATTCTGACTCTTTTGACTTGTATTTGGGGGGAAAACCCACCAAAACAGGGTTAGAAACAGAGAGAAATAATGATACACCTCCCATAATACTCTGGTATGAAAACTTGATGTATTAATTTGTACTTGATATCTATGATCACTCTTGCTCTGCATTTGTGCTTCTTAAATTTCATTACAATTACTTTTTTCCATCATTAGAGCAGTATAAATATGTTTTCCCCTCCCCAAAATGGATGGGGGAGGGGATGAGCTGAGATGTTCTATTGCTGAACAGAGGTATGAAGGGTAACAACATACTCTTGTATCAAACCATATTCTCAGGCCACAGAACTGGAGACTGCTGAAATCTCTTCACAACTGGGAATTTTCATGCTAAAGTGTCATCTATTATGATAAATAGACTGCGTTTGGCAGACTCCCATCTGCTCCCCAAATGTTGAACAGTTTAGTTTGCTTAGAGATTGGAACAGGTGGGTCTCTGCAAAGCCACCTCAGAAAGGGAAGGATAATTTATCAAATGATGGATTGAATGGAATATATATGGTTGGCCTGGGAGTTTGTGCTTTGCTGCCACATGATAATGGCACTGTGAGGGTTTAGAACAGAGGTGCCCAAACTTTTTGGGCCATGGGCCGGTCACGTGGTTCAGGGGGCAAGCCAGTCACTATGGCCCATGGGTCAGATCTGGCCCACAATGCCAATTCATCCAACCTGCAAAGTCCTCATTGCTATTGGAAGTGGAAGTAAAATGCGCCTGTGTGGGCACATTTTACTTCCACTTTTGGGAGCGACGAGGGCTTCATGGGCTGGATGAATTGGCATTGGGGGTTATATCTGGCCCACAGGCTGTAGTTTGGATATATATATATCTCCCCCAAAAGGTTTAATGCTCAAAGGACCTCATGCATGAAATTGCAGATTTGATCCAGTCCTGGAATGCATAATTTAGCTTTGGGAGTTTGGGCATTTTCATCTTGTAAAAGACATCCTTAATTTGGATTTCTATCTTCCAGCTGCTAAAATGGCCTTGGCTTCCATTCAGGGAATGTGAAGTTCACTGTCTTTGAATATGTCAGACCTATCCCTTAGAGTCTCAGAACCCTGAACTGTATTACTGAATGTGCCAAATAAGGATTCATTGCACAGTCTGAATGTCAACATCAACACTATCTTGGGAGATACAGTAGTTAGATTCTACTGGAGATGAAATAGTTAATCCAAAATAACACAGAGCCATAGGAACATAACCCAAGAGCAGGAAGGCTCATTCACATGCTCCCCTCTTTCTTCTTCCTTATGTGAGCTTGTTGGTAATATGTTATCCTGATTTTAGTGGTACACTATACTTTACCTGTTTCTTAAACCCAATTGAAAGTTGTAGTAATTGCAACAGATAGCCTCATTGCTGCTCATTGGCACTATAGAGGATACCGCCTGAAGAACCACTCCTTCCACAAGAATTACTTAAGCATCTTCCTCCCAGGAAGCACTGCAGCAGGAAATGAAGACCTAGAAAAAGGTCTAGAAGGTTTCAGCCAAGTGAGTGAAGATGTCTGGTCTGTGGGCTAAATCTCCCAGAGCTCTGCCTGGGGAATTTTTAGAGAATTAAAACAACAATATATGAATGGCAGAACCCTAACTGATTTATACCACTTCATTATAAAAAGTGTTTACTCTAGATGTGTCTTAAGAAGAGAGAAATGAAGTTACTCACAGATATTGGCTATAGTTACAAAAAAAAAAAGGGACAAATGGAGTTTCTAGTAGGGAGAAAGGCTCCATGCTTGCTTCACGAAAGGTGGTCGAGGGAGAACAACAAAGGAACCCAAAAACAAAAGTAAGAATACGCTGCTCCAATGTCACAAGCAGGAAGAACTTTACCAGTCAAATTAATGGAAAGTAGTGAAAACAACAGGACATGTTCCATCCCACTGACAGTGTTAGAGCATGCAAGACTGTGCTTTTTCCACCAGAAATTACCCTACTAGCTTTAATACTGGATATTACTGGTACAGAAGTAAAATGCAACTTCCAGCCCAGTTTGTTCTATAAGACAGGTTGACTCTACACATCGATACATCCTGTTGAGAGTTAATTAAACATTATGAGACTTCTTACAAAAATGAGATGGCAAATATAGGGTGGGTTTTTTTATAGTTTCTTATATTTGCACAAAATATCTCTGAGCAAAACAGGTACTTCTGTGAAGAAAAGCCTTTTGTGAAGCACAAGCACAAATTGAGTATATAAGGACTGACCAATTGATTAAACAAATACAAACAAAGCATTTGATGCTTCCAGTTTTGAAAAGTTTGAGCAATGAGGTAGCAGATGTTATAATTTAGCTACATGATTTGCACAAAAATTGTTCCTGCAAATGCAGAAGCCCTGGTCAGGACTGATAGAATATATGTGAACTTCTTGCAGACAAGAAAAAAAGCCAAGTTACTCAATTTTTATTTGCTTAAAACAAGCGAGAGTTTACATTTCTAACTTTTACATGTGGAACAGAGAAGGGAGAGACATCTTGTCTCTTACCTTAGGCATCATCGCTGGTGGGCATCAGCAGGTTCGCACCATTTTGCCAGAACCAGTAGCAGAAATTTTGGCTGGCTCCACCCATCTAAGTTTTGAAATAAAGTAGTCCTAATTCGGGTGCAACGCAGGGCTTTGCCCCTGGCCACGCCCACCATGCCACGCCCACAGTGTGGTAGTAAACTTTTTTGGAGCCCACCACTGGGCATCATAGTGTTTTAGGTCAACTGTTCCGGTTTCTCAGCAGGAACATTGATCAGTTGCCATTCCCTGAAGGGAAATATAGGCTCTTTTCTGCCTACGTGAATGAGATGGTTGTCAAAAGAGTTCATGCATAGCCCAGCAACTGAAATAAGTGCTTTAGGTGTGCCTGGAATGTGAGCTTTTACTCGAAGGGGTTGTAACCATCTAACCAAACAATTTTAAGTCCATTCAGAGGAACCCAGCCTGTTTCTATCTTTGTTTCAAAATGTTGGCAAGGAACCATATTTGTAACTGTTACATGAGTGTGGCAAGTTAGAGCAGATCGAGAACACACAGAACACTGCTGAAGGCAAGACCGCAAGAATGAAGCTGTCATAATAACAATTTAAAAAGGCAAAATCAGCACATTATCCAGACAGTTTCCTGATCACCTGAGATATAGGTTAAATCATCAGAAGCACATGCCAATTATTCAGATAAGGAAGACAGAGAGTAAACAGCTTGTAATGTGATAGCAACACATGCATACCTTTGGATTGGAAGGGGAGGGAGGAAGAATCACAGAAGATCTCCCTGTCTGACTGCAGCAGGAAAACCGATTCTGTCTAGTATAAAATATCCTTCTTTAACCTTGTGTCCTCAGGTCTGTTGAAGTGCCATTCCTATTGCCCCCTGCCAGTATGTAATCCAACCCATGTTGAAGACACCAGGTTGGACAAGACTATCCTAAAACATGTCCTTAATGATGACACAGGACAACAATCTAAGATTCTACCAGTTTTCATATTGTTTCAAGTTTTTCATATGGTAGTTGGGAATACTGAACTATTTTCTTAGGCTATTTTGAAGGAAAAAAAGTGTTTTGTACTTCCTTGATCACTGATCAACATAGAAGATAACATTCTTACGAATCTGTATGTGAGAGAATCAGAGTGGTATGCCAGTTAAGGTGGAAATTGTAAAAGATCTGGGTTCCCTGACTGTCTATGAACTGACAAGGTGACTTTGGGTCAAACTCATGTTTTAGATATGACCTGCAGTGGCTAAGACGCTGACTGGAAGGCGGCAGTTCAATACCTGAATACTGCAGGATGGAATGACCTGTCTTTGTCCTAGCTCCTGACAACCTAGCAGTTCAAAAGCAAGAAATTGCAAGTAGATAAATAGGGACCACTTCGGTGGGAAGGTAAACAGCGTTATGTGCGCTCCGTTGTCTAGTCGTGCCTGCCACATGACCACAAAAATGTCTGCAGATGCAAACAGTGCTGGATCTTCAGCTATGAAACAGAGATGAGTACTGAACCCTAGAGTTAGATATGAATGGCTTTTGAATAAGGGTGACCTTTACCTACTTCATAAGATTGTTTAAGGATAAAGTGGAAAGAGGATAACCATCATGTCATATTTGTAGGCAGAAGGAGAAAGTTGACAATAGCAACTATCTCTGAACCATTTCAATCAAGTCTCTAGGAAATCACTCAACACAACATATACAGGAAAATCAATTCCAGCTATTTTCCCATTGTTCTTTAAGCGTTTCACACTTCTTTTTCTGTAGTGCTTTTTTCATGTTGGAACTTGTACCTGTGCCCCCTAGTTTGAGAGAGATTTCTTTTAAAAATATGTTTTAAAGCATTAAATAAATACAATAGACAGATTTTCTTTAGCCCTTCATATATTCTGTTTGCTCAAACAACCTCATTGTCATGTATCCCTGGGCCAGAATATTTTCAAAAGAACTATACAAAATATTAAATGATTATAAACCATTTAGGTTTGAATGTTTCCTAGGCATGTTGTCAGAAACATTGTATTCTATTCATATTTACTCAGATCTGAAATTAAACTAATCTATGAATGCATAGATTCATTTTTATATTGTCTGTTTTACTTTTATTTAACTGGCATTCTGTCTTTGTCGAGCAAAGTTTTGTGACCATTTGTTCTGTGTAAAATCCTACTTAGCCAATCTCATTTTACAGATTTACTCTTGCCTTTATGGCAATGTGTAGACTGGGCTAACCCCTCCCCCAAACGATGACAGCCGTATGCCTCCACAAAAATAAAACTTATCAGAACACAAGACCTTGCAACTATATGCATTATGAATGTCTGATCTGTCAAACATTTTGGAGCCCAAAGAAGCCTACAATTAATATAACTAGCACCATCAATTATTGCCCAGCTTCCAGTTTCATGCATCTGGGTATCATCATAAGGTGAGACCAGTTCAGATTCCAACATATATTATTTTATATCAAAATCCCATGGCAGGGTGTTGTATTGTATGGGGATGTGCTCAGTTACATTTCTTAAGGACTAGGTCAGGTTTATACATGCCTCTATTTCACTAGATTTCTCATCACTTGATATACAAATTAAGACACCACTGAAAAGGGCTATGCTTGAAAAAATACTGAACAATATGATATGAGTAGCTATAAGACACATACCATTAGGGCTGTATTGGGAGTTGCTGATTGATGATGTTGCAGCTATCTGGTGATGAAAGGGGATGTGTGAGCTAGGGTTGGATCAAATATAGATAAAATATTTAAAAGAAAAATGTTACATTAAATGTAATATTGTAAAGGTAAATTCCCAACATTTCCCTTCCAGTTACAGAAGTCCTTCAAAGCTTCATGCCTGAGAAATCATACATGGAAGTCATCATCATCATCATCATCATCATCATCATCATCATTGTCTCTTCCTCCTCTTCTTCCCCTTCAGGTGTCGAGGGAGATACATGGTTCTTTCTCTGGAACATCTAGTGGCCTCCACCAGTGTTATTAGGTGTTCTTGTAATGCTTAATACATGAGACCATTTCTAAAACATAATCAAGCTGATTTGCAAAATGTGAATTCAGGCCATCTTTCTGTTAGGATAAACAAATAGTCTTCTATGTGTTAATGTACTGCACTGTTTACATCTAGCCAGGATATTAACCTTGTTGTCTACAGGTAGTTCTATCCAAAGTTGTTATCTTGAACAACCTATCACAAAATGCTTTGTCCACAAAGTATCCAGATAGACATGATACACCTAATGTGAGAACACATGTGTGCTCAAAATGCAGCATGCCATTAAATCCAAGGAAATCCAAAAGCACAAAACAAGACAAAATGCTTTTTGTGAGGAGCAATTTTTCAGTGGATACATATTGTTTGTTTGTGTCACACCAACCTACTAACCCAGCAACCCAAATTGTGGGAAGGTTTGTCTTCTTTGCAGAGGAGAGTAAGTGTGGACAGGGAAAGGATTACACATCTTTTTGCCTGTCAGTTTTACCAAGCAAAACTGTTACTCAAGCATGGTGTTGCCCAGGCTTTTCTCCACAAGCTACAAACCTGTCTTCTACTGAAAAGGAAATATTTGGGGGAAGCAGAAAGAAATGTTTTTCTTAGACCTGCTCTGAAATACTAACCTTTTTTGTTTTATTTTTATTCATTTCAATTTACTGCTTTTGGAGCTGTCAGGCAGCTTATCTGTTTTGGGGCTGTCAGGCAGATGGCATTTCTGTGAAATACACAATGGCAAGCATCCTATGTTGCAAGCTGCTTATTGATTTCACTTGTTGCCTCTATGGCAGACTGACTGTCTCCTGACTTCAGACATAACATAGCACGGAAGTATATACACTACTGTGAAGTGGTATGCATCCCCTGGAGGGAGGGAGGCCACAAACAATACCTACAAATGAAATATTTTTAGGAATGGAGGAGAGTTACCTTCACCACATCCCAGTAAAACAAATTTTATTTAGGAGTTAAGGAGTTTATTTGGGAGTTTAGGTACAATCTTTGGCAGGGACCTGTGGAAGACCAGTGGAATGTGGACGTAGATCCTTCTTGAATGCCTATGGCAGCATTATTTTAGGCAGTTTTTATAAAGAGGTCTTTCTTTCTTTCTTTCTTTCTTTCTTACTTACTTACTTACTTACTTACTTACTTACTTACTTACTTACTTACTTACTTATTTACTTACTTACTTACTTACTTACTTACTTACTTACTTACTTACTTACTTACTTACTTACTCCGACATTTACTAGGCATTTCTGAGAAAAAGAGATTTTGGAAAGGAGAAGAGCCCTGGTAGGTGGAAAGGAAGAGCAATGAGGCAGAGAAGATAAGAGGTGGCATAAATACAGTATGTATAATAAAGAGTCCCCACAGCACAGTAGTTAAGCTGCAGTACTGCAGCCAAAATTCTGCTCATGATCTGAGTTTGATCCTAACAAGGCCAAAGTTGACTCAACCTCATACCTGTCAAGATTGGCTGGCAAATCCCGTATTTTGGCATGCATTCCTCCCCTTTCCTGGTGCCGTCCCATATTTAGAACAGTGGGGAAAGGGGTTACTGCGCAATGTGCACATGCAGAACCCATCTGCGCATGCACAAATGTGTTTTGCGCATGCGCAAAGGTTCTGCACATGCACAATTGAGTTTTTCCTGGGCATGCACGCCCGGGCCGGAGCAGTTCCCGTATTTTCCAGAGTATTTTCCCGTATTTTCCAGAGCGCTTGATGGGTATGCTCAGCTTTCCATCTTTCCAACCTCAGTTAAAACGAGTACCCTGCTTGTTAGTGACAAAAATCTAATTGTCTTATGGGCTATTCAGAGAGTGCTCTGAGCAGTATATAAGTGTAATTTCTTTTGCTACAATGTAAAAAAAATGATTCTGTATCATAATTTCATAGTTCCCCTAACCAGCATTGGTCACAAGACTAATGTAGAATCATAGTAAAACTAAGTGCAGTATTTTTGCTTATGCAACAAGACTTTTAAAAAAAGCACTGAACATATTAGGTGGTTTGTTTGTTTGTTTTTAAGCAATGTGAGCACCATGTTCAAACTTATGTAAGCATGCTTTTTCTATGGTACCAGATGTGTGCATGCTGTTCCTCTCAGAAGCAGCTGTTTTGGCTGCATATGTCAGACCGTGGTGGCATGCTTGTGGGGACAACTCTGCACATTTTCTTGGCTTCTAGACCCCTGGGAGCAAAAGGAAGATGTGTTACAAACTAGGTGTATGGGAAGGAAAGATACAATCAAGTTACATGGCTTTACAGATCCAAATTCTGCTGAATTTCAAAGTATCTGTAATGACTCTGAGAGGTGTTTTACTGAACCAGCCAGAGCTTGACTTTGCTGAAAAGTAGCTCAAACACAAACAATCCTGCATCTATCATTTCCTTGTAAATCAAACAACACCTAATTGGTTGAGCATGAGTTTAAAGATCAGATAACATATTCCAGAAATGTTTCTTTTTGCTGTAACTTTAAAGAAACCATGAAGATATAGGGCAACTGGGAAAATCAACCCCACACTGCTTTCTTTTCAGTCCAGTGAACCATCCAAAGCCCCCCCCCCAATACATCATGAAAGGTTTCTTTGTGGCGAGAGAGGACGCCATGGCCACCAGCAGGCACAGTGTACAATAATCAGCACAAATTTCATGGCTTGCAATAAATATTCCCATTTTTTTTGATACAGTACAGTCAACCTAAATGACCTTGGCCATGTGATGAATCCATTGTATGCCTCCTTCAGTGAGATCAAGTGGGCAACACCCCTTTAAATATAAAACACACAGTGACAGTTTCTCCACAGTGGGTTCTTCCTCCCTCAGAGCTCCAGGAATCCTAGGGGCTGGCTGTGGGATTCTGAGATCCTGTAGTAAAAATAAATAAAATTTCCAGGCTCTATAACCTCATGTGCTATTCCTAACTTTAAAAGTAGAGCAACAGAAGCACTCTAGGAAATAAAATAGCAGTACAAAAAGTGTTGGGCATAATTAAAAGAAGATTTTCCCTGCATCAAAGGGGAAACCGATACCAGGGAGAAAAAGACATCAGAGAAACAGGTCCCAGGCAAACAACAACCACAATGACAATGACAACAACAACACAAGAGTGGGGGTGCCATGGCCAGGGAGACTTTGTCCTCATTCATCTTGCTTCCAAAAGCAAGATGGCATATGGTTAAATGAGATGTTAAGGGGAATGTATAATTCATACTATTAATATTGTTTCCTCCAGCAACCCAATTTCCTCAGAAATACACGCTGCAGCAATTAGATTTGAATACCTTTCAATGACTAGCCACTAAACCAGGGGTTCCCAACCCCTTGCCTGCAGGCCTAATCTGGCCCATGCATATCATAAATCCAGTCTGTGGTGGCCACTTGGGAACCTCTAGGACCATCCACCATCATCAGAAGTCATGATACGTCACTTACCACAGTGGTGGCGGTGGCAGGAATTGCATGGCTTTTCCAGGTTTTTGCACAGCCTCCACCGCTTCCCAGGGCAGTGGGAGTCTTTTTGGAGCATGTTTGCAATGTTTTGGGAATTTCCCACTGCTTCCCGGCAGCTAGAACCCGGTGGTGGGCGACTTCTAATGCCAAGCGGAGCTTACATCAGCGCCTGGGATCCCAACATGGAACCAGGAAGTCACCCACTGCCGCGCTTCAGCTGCCGAAACACAGCGGAGAAGCGACAGAAAAACCCATACCAGAGTGAACATGATCCAAAAAGCCTCCCGTCGCCCAGGGAAGTGGTGGAGACTGTGCAAGATCCCAGGAAAACTGTGTGATTTCCACTGCTGCTGCTGAAAACATAAGTAGTGGGTGCAGCCAGGCTTATGGCCCCCACAGCTGAGCGCGGTGGTGGGAAGTGGCCCCGGGCGGGAAAATGTTGGGAACTCTGCACTAAACAAAACACAACTACAAGTGTGATATAGAGATGGTGAAAGTCATGTTCTATAACAAACAGAAGAGTTTCACTGCTTGAAGGAGAACTTCTTCTAAATAAGGGCTAATTATATTGTCCAGTTTGAGCAATAGAGAAGGGCTTCTGAAAGGAAAGTCTATATGGGAAGAAGGACTTAAGATATCCGAGTTGCAAGCTACATGTTTACATCAGATAGAACCATGTATGACACTGAGTTCCTTAATAAGAATACAAGACATGAAAATAATGAACTGATACTGCATTCTGCAACTGAGGATGCAACTATACTATAAAGCTGAATTGAATTAATTTTGCTTTGCTGTGATTTGATTTGCAGCTGCTCTTATCACAGTCAGTAACCCAGGGGCTACAGATGAATTTGGTTAGTTCACTGTCGATACTGTATGTAATCTCAGTCCATAGCCTTCCGTTCTTTCCTTTATTCATTTAGTCCCACCTATGACTGTCCTTTATTCCTCTGGTTCCACCTCAGCTGACCCTTTTATGGTTTGTTGTCTTGCTAGTTTTTGTGTGTGGAGTTAAAGAAAGCAATCTTTGAGCCTATGTAATTAAAACCACAAAAGGGAACCTCCTTAGCAATCTTATTAATACCAGCCTGGGAATGTTAGAAAATGTCCCACTAAGGGAAAGGAGTTGTGACTTTGAAATGCAAGCACACACTCTTGGGGGACCTTCTCCCTATTCACAGGCTGATCACCTTGGATGTTTCTCATGGTAAGATGATATTTCCAAATGAATTTCTGTCAAAGGTACTACCAAACACTCAGCCCCATTCTCCTTCCTCTCTTTTGTGTGGTGACAGAACATTTCCATTTCCTTTTCTTGTTTGAGGTGGAAATTCTTGGCAAGAACAACTTCTAATTATTAGTTGTTCACTCCCAACTTTCCTATTACAATACACACACACAGCAAAGCAGAATACACATAGGAAAATCTAATAATGATGATTCAGCAATAAAGTGATAGGGTGCTTTAGGGGCTATTCAACAATTACGTGATCCTTTTTTTTGGGGGGGATTGACCACCTCATCCTCCATGTAATCTGACCGCAATGTTCACTTTGACCCCCCCTCCCTTTAAAATTACGTAACCCAGAGCTTTTTTTATCAAAATTCTAATTTTTAGAGCTTTTCACTATTGGTGAAATAGAAATAGACTGCACAAGCAATTCAATATTCTCAAATCGGATCAAAATTCCCAGAGATAATTTTTAAACCTAAAAAAGTGCCATGTTTTGAAACCACAACAGCTCCAAATGGATTATATATTCTTTGACCTGACCCCCTGCCCCCATGCGGATTCCCCATGCCCCGCGGGGCATGGAACGGCCCACCAGAGGCCACCGCGGTGAGAGAAGCTCCCAGCCCGTGGGTTCTGCGGCCGCCAAATTAAGGGGGGTGAATAAAATATAGGGTTTGATTCACCCAATTACCGTGACCTGACCTACGGCTCTGCCAAGTAAGCAGATAGCTGACTCCTGTGAAACATTAAGCGTGTAACTCATCTCCCGGCTCGGGGGAAAATCCCTGGCGCAAATAAGCCATGTTTGCCCCTGCCTAAGCCCTACACAATGGTCTTCCTCGCCCCGTGTTTGTCCAAGTTAATTAACTTCCCTTTGAGAAGTTCCCTATTAACCCGGGTACGTGGGTGAGGTAATTTTCCTGTCCGACGACAGTTTTGCCACCGTCGCGCTTTCTTCCCTATAAATGATGTTGCCTTTTTCCAATAAAGTACTGATCTGATCTCGCTCCTTTTGCCTCGTGTCGTCACTTGATCAGTCTCCTCCGGGACATTAAGGCCACGCCAGTGGCCCCAATCCCTACATCTGGTGACCCCGAGACGTGATTTACTCGTGAGTAAAGCGGCCCAGGAGAGGTCTACTCACGGGTAGCGAACCACGCGGTCCGGTTCGACGCTTGAACCGCGACCCGTCCGCCCGGAGGACAGCGCGGCGCTCTGGCCGGCAGCCAGTCGGTCAGAAGGACGGCCAGCGGCGAGGCATTCCAAGAGAGGCATTCCTGCACTTTGCTCCCGGCTTTCGGGGAGACTTGCACCAAAGGGAAAAATGCGTTCCGCTCAGGGCAGCTGTGAGCCCCTGACAGCGCAGAGGCCGCCGAGGGCCCGTGGCAGGAGGCCACGCTCTGAGCTCCACCCAGACGATCGTCGCCGAAACCAGTTACCTTGCCCCCAGACGCGTCAACCCGTCCCGAGGAGGAGACTTCGGAGGACCACTCGCAGGTAATATGGGGACCTGTTCTCAGGGACAGAGTCCGTCCGCTAGCCAAAAAACTCGTGAGGAAGAGTTTAGAATCCTGGCCAGGGTATTTAAGTTACGCTTTCACAGCAGGGAACTAGCGAGACTTTTGGCGTACCTTAGGGAACACTGCCTGCTTTACCCAGAAGTAGGTACGTTAACCCTACAGCTCTGGGATCGGATAGGAGACTGCATTCAGCAACCCCCGAAGGCCCCAGGAGGGATAGTTAGCACATGGAGGAAGTGTAGGAGACTCTTAGAGCAGATCGAGCCAGTCCGGATAGAAGCGGAAGAACCCCCGTTAGAGAAGTCATCAGTCCAGCCAGTCGAGCCGACTGCGCCCACCGCACTCTATCCGACATTCAAGTACCAGCAGAGTAGCATAGGGAGCCTTCCCGCGGTGACAGCTGCAGACGTCACCGAGGGAATGCAAGGCATGAGAAGCGCAGGCGCTCCTCTGACAGCTTCGGGTTCCCGAGTTACCAAGAGTCCCCTTCAGCGCACAATTGAAGAGGAGATTAGGAAGGGGGAATTGCCAGCAGAAGAACTAGATGAGCTCAGACAGATATGTCCAATCCGCATGGAAATGGACGTGCTCACGGGCGCACAGCAGATTGTTCACTCCCCAGTCCCGTATAAGCTGCTCATGGTGATGCGGAAGGCAATTGCAGAAACAGGGCTCCAAAGTCGTTTTACTAGGGGCACGCTTCAGCAGGTGTGCGAGACCACCATGTGGATCCCCCATGATTGGAAAGCCGTCATGAGGATGATGCTGACCCCTAGCCAGTACATGATCTGGGACAGCGAGTTCCGCCTAGAGGCGCAAACTCGGGCTGCCAGGATGGGAGGCGCGGTGCTTCCTGAGCAGCTGTATGGCTCGGGTAATTTCGAGTCAATCAATGCTCAGATCAACCTGCCTCTCGCCACTCTCGAGATGTCAGCCGAGGCAGCCTTTAGGGCTTACTTTAAGATCCCAGCCACTGGCAAAGCGGCTAAAAATTACACCTCCATTAAGCAGGGAGCCCAGGAACCCTACATGGACTTCATCAATCACCTGGAAGAAGCCATTAGCAGGCAGATTGATAATGAGCAAGCCCAGGAAGAGCTCATGATTAAGCTAGCCAAGGACAATGCCAACTTGGACTGCCGTAGGATCTTGCAGTCCCTAGGCAATCGTCCTGACTTGACCCTATCGGACATGATTAGAGCTTGCGCCGACGTTGGCACAGAATCCTATAAGATGGGTCTGCTAGCGGCAGCGGTGCAAGGAGGAAAAAGGCCTAATGGTAAGAGCAAGGGAGCATGCCACAATTGTGGCAAGATCGGTCACTTCGCTAGGGAGTGCCGATCCAAGGGAGGCGGGCAGAAGTCCGGCCGTCCCAAGGCTCCGAACACCCTCTGTCCGAAGTGCAAGAAAGGCTATCATTGGGCCAGGTATTGCCAGAATTCGGGAAACCAGAACACGGGCATGTCTCTGGCCCCAGTCCAAACAGAGGCGTCCTTCACCCAGAACTCCCCAGAGCCAGAGTAGAGTCCAACCCCATCCCAGACATTGCGAGGGCGCAGGCCAGCCCCAGGGGCAGCGCGGGGCTAGAATTGACTTGCCAGGCGGACGTTACATGCGACCTGCCAGGCACAGTCTATCTGGTCGATTCCCAGTACATGGGACCCCTGCCCAGAGGCTTTATAGGTTTAGTTTTGCCCCGTAGTGTAGCTGGTGCACGCGGAATTTTCATAATTCCAGGAGTCATCGACTCCAATTTTTCAGGCGTTCTCCAAGTTCAGCTTTGGACGCACCTGCCCCAAACCATCCCTAAAGGAGACACCTTAGCGCAACTGATCATGGTTCCTTGTCGCTCGCCAGCAGAGAGCCAGGGAGGGCTCAGTGACAGCTTCGAGTCCCGGTCAGAGGACCGCTCGAGCGCCAGTGAGGCAGCGCGAGGATACCAGGTCTTAGCGACAGTGGAGACCAACATTGAGTGGAAACAGCGCCCGGTCATCGAGGTATTTCTTAATAATCGATCATTCTCAGGCCTGTTAGATACCGGAGCTGATGTATCCGTGATAAGCAGAAGCCAGTGGCCAAGGGAGTGGGCCATTGAGCCGGTCTCCGATGTGTGGGGGGTAGGCGGCGTCCAGGAAGCGTTTAGGAGCCAAGAGTGGGTAGAAGTCACAATCCCAAGGGCTGAGGGCACGGCGGTAATCCGACCGCACATTCTTGACGTGCACATCAACCTTTGGGGGCGAGACATTCTGCAGCAGTACGGTGCCACGCTTACCTTTGGGTAATGGCGTTGCCACTTAAATGGCTCACCGATACTCCGGTCTGGGTAGAGCAATGGCCGGTAGTGGGAGAGAAATTGGTTGCTCTCAAGCAGCTAGTTAAGGAACAGCTAGACGCAGGACACATAGAACAGTCCACAAGTCCTTGGAATTCGCCAATTTTTGTTATTAAGAAGAAGTCGGGGAAGTGGCGACTCCTCCACGATCTCAGAGAGATCAATAAATGCATACAGCCAATGGGTCCGCTTCAATGCGGCATCCCGAATCCGAACATGATTCCCGAGGGGTGGGAGATCCTAGTCGTAGATCTCAAGGATTGCTTTTATACAATCCCCTTAGACCCCAGGGACCGGGAGAGGTTTGCCTTTACCGTGCCGGTCGTGAACCACAGTGAGCCCACGCAGCGTTACGCGTGGAAATTTTTGCCACAGGGCATGCTCAATTTGCCCACTTTGTGCCAAATTTACGTTCACGACGCACTGGCAAAGTTTCGAAAACTCTACCCACAAGCCTTAGTTTGTCACTTTATGGATGATATTTTGGTAGCGTTGCCAAAGCTTGGCAGCGAAGTGTTTTCAGACCTCCAGGCCAGCCTGGGGGACAAAGGGCTGCTCATTGCCCCGGAGAAAGTGCAGAGAACTGAGCCCTTCTCATACTTAGGCCATCGGCTTCTCCGCTCTTTCGCCGCACCAGTTTTGCCTCAGATCAATTTACAGGACTCAGTCACCTTGGTAGAATTACAGCAGGTTTTAGGAAACATTAATTGGGCCAGACCGTATTTTCGATTGGATACGGATCTTCTGAAACCGCTCTTCTCGCTGCTAACGCTAGGTAAGCAGCCGGCAGACCGGATAAAAATTTCTTGAGACGCGCACTTGGCGCTCGAGAAAGTTAACCAAGCTCTCAGCCAAAGATGGGTAGATAGGATCGCCCAGGGGCCCTATGCCCCAATCCTGAATCTGTACATCGTGCGATCGGGATCCATGTTCACTGGGGCGCTAGGAGTAGACTCAGAGAAGGGAGCGAAAATTGTGGAATGGGTATACTTGCCTAACACCTCATCTCGGAACATTGTTCCGCCCCAAGAACTGGTCTCCGTGGTGATCTACCGCGGCAGGCTGAGGGCTAGGGATATTTCTGGGCACGATTTAGCCAAGATCGTAGTCCCGTTCACCAAGGAACAAATTCAGCAGTTGATGCAGCTAGGTGACACGCTTCCGATAGCTTTGGAAGGATTCACTGGAAGCTTGGCATACCATTTGCCTAAAGACCCCAGACTCGTCTCGCTTCAAACAGGAACAGTCAGCTTGTTCGAATTGCTCTCGCTGGTCCCGCTTCAGGGGGCCAGAACAGTTTTTTCTGATGGCGGACGCACTTATGGTGTCCTGACTTGGCAGGAGGGCGAAGCTTGGCACACGCTGCTAACTCTTCCACAGAAGTCCGCACAGCGGGCGGAGTTGGCAGCCGTGAATCTTGCCTTGCGCACCTTCACCAAGGAACGTTTAAATATCATAACTGACAGTCTGTATGTTAGGAACTTGCTTCACAGTCTACCAGGAGCTTACATCACTCCCGCGATAGACAAGAATCTGCTTAGCCTGTTTCTCACTGCTCAATTTCATTTGCGAAACCGTACGGAGCCGCTCTATATTGCCCACATCCGCAGTCATCAAGACCTACCGGGTCCGATTTCCGTGGGCAATAGCAGAGCGGACGCGGCGGCAAAGGAAATTCAGCAACGTTCAGTTTTGGGAGTCTTCACTACTCCAATTCAAAGTCATGCCTTTTTTCACCAAAACGCCAAGGCACTCGCCAGACAGTTCAATTTGCCACTTTCTCAAGCCCAGGGTATAGTACGCTCTTGCCAGCATTGCGCAGGGGCGCCGGGGGGGCCCTCGTGGGGGGTTAACCCACGGGGGACAGAGGCCAATCAGGTGTGGCAAATGGACGTCACGCATGTGCCGCAGTTTGGCAGATGGCAGTACATGCACATCTGCATAGACACTTTTTCCCAGTTCGTTTGGACGACGGCGCAGAAGGAGGAGACTGCCACCCATGTGGAGCAGCATCTCCTGTCCTGCATTGCGGCAATGGGCAAGCCGCGGCACGTGAAAACGGACAACGCC
The DNA here is from genome assembly GCA_035047305.1 of Bradypodion pumilum. Classification (NCBI taxonomy): domain Eukaryota; kingdom Metazoa; phylum Chordata; class Lepidosauria; order Squamata; family Chamaeleonidae; genus Bradypodion; species Bradypodion pumilum. Next base: position 101,237,378 of record JAWDJD010000002.1, on the reverse strand, counting down.
CCGTCCTACTGCTCTAGGCGGTTGGCCACCTTCATGGCCACCTGGGACATCAAGCATACATTTGGCATCCCCTACAATCCGCAAGGGCAGGCGATTGTAGAACGGGTCAATCAGACGCTAAAGTCCTATATTGACAAACAAACAGAAAGGGGGGAGCCACCAGCCCTCCCCAAATCACAGGGAGAAGCACAGTTTTGTCTGAATAAGGTATTGTTCACATACAATCACCTCAATGTTTTTTCGGACTGTACGCCGCAGGAGAAGCACTTCCGCCATTCGGAAGCTCTCCCGCGACCTATGGTCCGGTACCGAGTGCCACCGGACCCATCTTGGAAGGGCCCGGTGCCGCTCATAACCTGGGGGAGAGGGTATGCTGCAATTATGTCTCCAACAGGTGTCGTGTGGATTCCGGCCCGGTGTGTCAAGCCCCACTTGGAACCGCATGGCATGGAACCAGGCCGGCCCGAGTCCGATCCCGGAGATGAAGGATCTCGCTCTGACCGAGAAGATCCGCCGGAGGAAATGGCCGCCGATGCCCAAGATCACCTGGGGGATGGTCAAGACTCTTTGCGGTGACGCCCAGGACACCGTTCGGCGCGAGGAGAAGGAGCCAACACCGGAGAACCTCACAGCTGCAGTTTTTGCCCAGATTCATGCCAACACAGCGGCGATTACCCTCATCCTGGCCCTTTCCCTGCTATTGGGGGGAGGCGTTCAGGCTACTCCAATCCAGGCCAACGGCTTGCCGCCTGGTGAAGATCTTTCCGCACGAATGCAGTACAACTTGTGGGAAAGGTTGGCGGGTCTCGTCAACCAGTCCGATTTTTGCTTACAGCAGGACGTTGGTTCTGCATCTATCCTCAGCACCTGTCTCATCCCCGTGTGCCACACTCTGGACGCGCGCACCAAGGATGGCGACTGGTTGTTGAAGGCGTTCTTTGGCCCACACACTCCCACCACCTTCTCAGCATACGCATGCTGGGGGGGATTGCGACTTGCATCAACCTTGCCGGCTGACGCAGCCACTCTTCATACCCCTCGAGTGGCGATCAGCCCGGACGCTGCTTGTACCCGAATGACCGGCTGCACCTCAGGCGGTCAGACTCGGCGTCGCTGCGTTAACCCCGGCAGCGGCAACTGGACTTGTAATAAACCAGAGACACTCATTTCGCTGTACTCTCATGTCACCCTACCTTCAGGGTGGTTTTTCACCTGCAACCAGTTCACATGGAACTATATTCCTGCGAATCTGTCGGACTCAATGTGTTGTATCAGTCGTTTGACACTGTTACTTCCTACTAAGGACATGATTGCCCCAAGTACTAATGACACAAATGTATCAAATGTTGATGCTTCCCCATTCATATGGCACACACGCACAACCCAGTTAGACAGCTCTTGTGACAGCAACCTTAGGGTAATGAGTCCCGCTGAGTATGTATCACTAGCAGTCAGCCTAGTCGGCGTGCCAGGCTTGGCCGTCGGCAACGCACGGAGGATTGGCTGCTTGGCTTGCGGCTTGGCTAAAGCCATTAACCATACCTCCACAGCGATAGCGCTCCTCAATCAGGAGCAGGCAGAACTTCGCCATGCCGTTCTCGACAATCGAGCGGCTATCGACTACCTCCTCTTGCTGCACCACCTGGGTTGCGAATCTTTTCATGGAATGTGTTGTTTCAATCTCACTGATAACTCCCGTAAGATCCAAAGCCAGATCACGGATCTCCACACCATAGTTGCAGGCATTACAGAAGGCTCCGCGTGGGGAGCTTGGTGGAGTTCCCTGTGGAATTGGATGTGGTCATGGGTTCCCTGGGGGTGGCTGCAAACGGTGCTTAAGGTAGTGGTGGGGACAGCCATACTAGGCATTACGCTCTGTTGTTTTGCTCAGTGCATTCCCTCGCTGATCTCCAAGTGCCGCCCCAGAGAGAAATTCCGTGACGTCATACCCGCTCAACAGCTGATGCCGCTCTTGCACAGGGTCGCCGGTCAGGTCCTTAAATAGAAAATAAAGGGGAGATGCGGATTCCCCATGCCCCGCAGGGCATGGAACGGCCCGCCAGAGGCCACCGCGATGAGAGAAGCTCCCAGCCCGTGGGTTCTGCGGCCGCCAAATTAAGGGGGGTGAATAAAATATAGGGTTTGATTCACCCAATTACCGTGACCTGACCTACGGCTCTGCCAAGTAAGCAGATAGCTGACTCCTGTGAAACATTAAGCGTGTAACTCATCTCCCGGCTCGGGGGAAAATCCCTGGCGCAAATAAGCCATGTTTGCCCCTGCCTAAGCCCTACACAATGGTCTTCCTCGCCCCGTGTTTGTCCAAGTTAATTAACTTCCCTTTGAGAAGTTCCCTATTAACCCGGGTACGTGGGTGAGGTAATTTTCCTGTCCGACGACAGTTTTGCCACCGTCGCGCTTTCTTCCCTATAAATGATGTTGCCTTTTTCCAATAAAGTACTGATCTGATCTCGCTCCTTTTGCCTCGTGTCGTCACTTGATCAGTCTCCTCCGGGACATTAAGGCCACGCCAGTGGCCCCAATCCCTACACCCCCACATAATTTTGCAGACACCTTCCTGCCCCTTCGAGGATCACATAATTGTTGAATGGCGCCTTAGCACTAATCTCTTATATGCATGAAGTAAATGGGGAGGGCTGCTCAACTGCAATAAGAAACATCACACAAGGAAAAAAAGCCTTTATCAGTAGACACTTAAAATAAATGGAATTTACTAGTTCTATAAGTAGAGCAAGTCCTGTGGTACTTGATGATATAGTTGGCCCGTCAATCACTAGAGAATAATTCCCACTGAACTCCTTTAAAAAGTTTATATTGCACTGTATCATATATAAACACATACTAAAATCTGAAATGAAATATTGATTTTTGACATTAGTAATGATGGGAATGACGCTACTGAAAATAGTACATTAAATGTTGTTGAATATCACAAGGCTTCAAACATTTTACAGGAATTTGTTTTTTCTTGGAAAGTGAATAATGACTTAATATACATTGTGGGTTTTTAAAATTAACATTTTATCCTGCTGATAACTCTCTTCCCTAAAAGGATAATCCTGATTGTTTTGTGGCTCAGACAGAAAATGATTTTGTCCTAGACATCACATGTGGCCTTAGGCTATATATTTCATTTCCATACATACATATTTTATATTTTTAAAATGTGATCACCTTATCCTTACAATCCCCATAAATATGACAAGGAACATAAATGTGAGATAATGCAAGGCTTTAAAATAAATGCTACACTGTTTTTAAAAAAATCAAAGAGGAAGCTCTTGTCACTGAATGTCTCCAAGACCTGGAATTAAGTGCATTAATCTGCCATTTTAAGAGCTGATTGACAACATTTATACTTTCCTTCCTTCCCTTCCCTTCCTTCATATTGCAACATTGCACAATTGGGGGCTGTGGTGGCTCAGTGGTTAAGAAGCTCACCTTGTAAGCTGGAAGGCCGGGAATTCAGCAGTTCAATTCCCGAGTACTGCATGATGGAATGAGTGCCCATCTCTGTGTCAGCTTCTGCCAACCTAGCAGTTCGAAAGCAATAAATTGCAAGTAGATAAATAGGGATCACTTCAGTGGGAAAAGATCTTGGGGACATGAAAGGAGCATCCCCTGAGTGGAGTTTCTCCAGCAAAAATCCTTTCAAACCAGAATTTATGACATGAAATTATTATTATATTACACAATTTAAAATTATGGAAATATAAGTAACATTCAGAACAAATTAAAATGTTAAAAATAGATTCTTATTTTTACCAGAAGCAGACTAAAACCCAATTAGACTATGTCACATTTAGTAATAGCTAGAAGAATCTATTTACTTGAGTAAAAGTGAGTCAGCTCTTGTCTAAATATCAAAGAACATACACAACTTATACACCAAGCCAATGGTGCCCAAATTTTTTCCGTGAGCCGGTCCCACCCCCAACATACAGCTGCGGGGGCCAGAGGCGGGCTGCTCCCACTGCTGACCATTTCAATGTTGTCAGCGGCAGCAATTGGGCTTCGCTCCTGCTGGTTTGAGCAGCCTCCAGTTGGTCCCAGTGCTTCAGAAGCCTTTAGCAACGTGGATCGCCATGTTGAAGAAATTTTCCGAGCCTTCTCCATTTCAAAATCCGCAGTGCTGGAAGGGTAAACCTGGCGCACCCAGGCTGATGTCAGTGTGGTGTGCCAGGTTTACTCTTCCAGCGCTGCAGATTTTGAAATGGAGAAGGCTCAGAAAATTTCTTCAACGTGGCGATCCACAGTGCTAAAGGCTTCTGAAGTACTGGGACCAAGCAGAGGCTGCTTGGACCAGCAGAAACGAAGTCCAATCACTGCCACAGCTGCCGCAAATGATGTATTGCCATGTCAGGTGTTGGGGGAGGGTGGGTGGTGGTCCAGAGAGGGCCCAGGTTCTCCCCCCGGGCCAGATTAATGATATGCGTGGACCTAACTGGGCCCACGGGCCATAGTTTGGGCACCCCTGCACTAAGCCTATATATATACAGGCTTATATACAGGCTTATCTTTACCTATAAAATGGTGCATTAACTGTTGGTGTCCGGCATGCACGCCCGCACCCATCCCTACTATCCCATACCAAGCCGCCACCACTTACCTTAATACCGTCCGACCATCGCCACAAGGGTCTGCCAGCCATGAGTGGGGCAACTGCCCCACGAACACAAACAACAAAAAACCTCAGCCAACAAGGCTGAAGGGTGCGAGTGTGCAGGAGGTGGGGCAGCCAGCGCAGTGGTTTAAAAAAATAACGTGCCGGGGAAAGGCCCAACCTGCAAAAGGTAAGTGGGGAGGAGAGGGAATGAGGGGGGCAGGGCCCAGAAACCACACCACCCACCTGCCCCACCACCTTGCCCCCCAGTCCCTCTGCCCCGCCCCACTTACCTTTTGCCATCTGAGAAGGAGGCCGTGGCCGCATCCTTTGGCTCTGCGTCCTCCCTGGGCGATGGGGGGGAGAGGAAGAATCCTTCCTCTCCCCCCATGGCTTCAGTGGGGAGACAAAATCGTCTCCCCGGAAGCGGCTCAGGCCTCCCCATAGCTTGGGGGGAGAGGAAAAGACACCCCTCTTCCCCCCGGCTTCGGTTAGGCAGTGGGAAAAATATTCTCCCCACGGCCTTGGAGGTCAGCGCCAGCCTCCCCATAGCTTGGGGGAACAGAAGACCCTCCTCTTACCCCCCCGGCTTCAGCAAGGCAGAACCGCTGCTTCCCTACAGGAGATGGAGGCTGAGAACGGTGCTCCGTTGTTGGCTTCCATCTCCTGTAGGGAAGGGAATGCCTTCCGCGGAGGGCGGAGGCAAAAAGCTTTCATCAACCGTCTTCCGAGAAAGATGAACCGCTGCTTCCCTACAGGAGACGGAGGCTGAGAACGGTGCTCCATTGTCAGCTTCCTTCTCCTGTAGGGAAGGGAATGCCTTCCACGGAGGATGGAGGATGAAAGCTTTGGCCCCTGTCTTTCGAGAAAGACGAACTGCTGCAGGAGATGGAGGCCGAGAATGGTGCTCCGTTGTCGGCCTCTGTCTCCTGTAGGGAAGGGAACGCCTTCTGCGGAGGAAGGAGGCCGAAAGCTTCGGCCCCTGTTTCCTGAGGAAGATGAATTGCTGCTTTCCTACAGGAGACGGAGGCCGAGAATGGTGCTCCGTTGTCGGCCTCCTTCTCCTGTAGGGAAGGGAACGCCTTCCACAGAGGATGGAGGACAAAAGCTTCAGGCCCAGTCTTCCGAGAAAGACAAACCGCTGCTTCCCTACAGGAGACAGAGGCTGAGAATGGTGCTCCCTTGTCGGCCTCCTTCTCCTGTAGGGAAGGGAATGCCTTCCACGGAGGACGGAGGACGAAAGCTATGGCCCCAGTCTTCCGAGAAAGATGAACCGCTGCTTCCCTACAGGAGACAGAGGCTGAGAATGGAGCACCACCACCCCCCTCTCTCTCTCACACACACCTACTGGGCTGTACATTTCAAACCAGCCCAGTGTGTGTGTGTGTACACCAAAATCACCCCTAACCACCAACACACAAATTAAAAATGCCCGACAAGGCAGGGCAAAATATGCTAGTATATATAAAAACAGAGGTGTTTCTTTGTGTGTCCTGTATGCGCTCCCACACCCCTGGACTGAGCCACCTGAAATTTGACATGCACCTACCTTGGCTGTGCGGCAATGTCTGTGTCAGGGTCCTGTGGATGGATGTGGGGTGCAAGTCCCACAGAATTGGGGGAAACAGACTGTGTATGCGTGCAGTAAGGGGGGCTGGGTGCGCGCAGAGCCATTCAGCAGCAGCTCGCGCCCAATGGCGATGACTGGATGTACGCAGAGCCGTTGCGGATCACACAGGTGCACAGTTCAGGGGGGCACCACCACCAACGACGAGGCGCATGCAAAGACATTGCAGACTGCGCATGCCCACAGTTCTGGGAAAGAATGGGCACGCACACAGCCATTCAGCTGGATTGGTACTGGCTTGGCTCTTTGTATTGGTACTGGGGGCCGGGGGGGTGCCCCGGGCTGAGTCCCAGTTGCCCAATGGGCCAGCCCACCACTGGCTGTACCCCAATCCTGCCTGTGGTTCTGTCGGAGTTTATAGAAGGCTTTACACAATGGCAGCTGTAAGCCATTTTCATAAAACAATACACTATAATAAAATGCTCATTACCATCTTCATTTGCTCAGCTCTTCAGAGAGACTCTTGGATGTGAGATACTGTACAGTAATAATACTTACGTCCTGGTTCTCAAGCAGTATTTGATTTGGCACCAACGGGGGTACAGATTTATGAGCTGAAACAAGTAAGCTGAGGTAAACTGAGTGTGGATTTTGCTAAAGTAAACAGAAATAAGAAACCTAATATACCTTAATAAATTTTTAAAAAGTTTTAATTTCGAATGTAAATCTAGTGCATGAGAGTTTCCAGGCTGAAAGATGCAATCCTATGCTTCCTACAAATGATAGCAAAGAAGACATCACATGAGATTTATGAGAAATGCTTCCCAAGGATAACTAAAACTAAACAGAAATTTTAGATTTCATTTCATTCCAGGAAACATTTAGAACATCTATTCTGCAGTGAATGATTGCACCTGGGTGAAAAGCAGTGCTGGCTACAAACTTGGAAATACAGAACAAACTTATATTTTGTTTAGAAATATAAATTGAGGTGGAGATGGGAGAAAAGTTGTGATTATTGCAGGAAAAATTGAAATCAGTTAAGCAACTTCAGAATGGCAGACATAAGTAGTGTTAAATTTATGAAAAAATGATTTTAGCATTGGGTAATCCACACAAGGTAATTAAGACATTCTTCATAATAAAATAATACTTAAAATACACTGGCTGAAAACCAGTAGTACATCACAACTACAAGCCCATTGAATCAACTGAGATTTCATGAGTCAACACTTATGTAAACATCCACTGCATAAACTGCATACAGTATTCTAGTTGCGACTTATGGCTGGACTTAAGTCATTGATTTCAAGTAAACGATTCTCTTCTTGCAAAATTTGAAAAGAAATAATTATATTCCAGCCTAATATTTTTAAAGAAACTGAAAGGGAGGAAAGGGGGATCAGAATGTTTAAGATGAGAGTGTGGCAAAACGGAGGGTTGTCCCATCAGTAAGATTCAATTTGAAGTATGATACTTCTCCAGAACAACCTTTCATTGACATTTACTGTAAGCATAAAATATTCAAGTGTGAACCACTGGAGTCTTTCCTTGTGTGGTTTCTCTTGGCTGAGGCATCTTGTCTGGTGTACTTTTTTCCCCTTGCAGTTTTAAAAGGCAGACAAACAGGAACACTGAAGGATGTTGTATGCCTTAACACCATATTTCATCTACTTCCTCAGCCTGCTAGCAACTGAAACTGGAGGAGTAGAAAATGCAAGCAACCAGGTTTGAGAATTATATGTGAACAACAGAAAATTAAGAGAAGCTCTCTTCCACTTTCTGACAAATTATGCCCTCTGGCTGCACTGCTCAGTGTCCTGCATAAGCAACACAAAAGCAAGCCTAGTTTGGTGTTGCTGCTGTAGGTTAGGCAGTCTTTGCATCACAAACTTGGAGGATCCACTTGTTTTCTACCCATGAAGTATAGTATGATGGCTTATTTAGCCTCTCGGGGGATCCTGTTTTTCACTGTTAATACCTTTGTCTGTTGATTGTTTTTTGCCATTTTATGCTGGGTGGGGGAGGGTGAGGGTGATTTTTAGCTACAATCTGATTAGTTTTTATGTGTTTTAATGTTGTTTTTAGTGGGTTGGGTTGGCATTTCTTAATGGTTATTGTTTTATCTGTGGTTATATTGTATTTTATATATGTTGTTAGCCGCCCTGAGTGATGTTTCTCACCAGAAGGGCGGGATACAAATTCATGAATAAATAAATGATGCGGATCCCAGTCTAGTTGCAGGAAGTAGGGTTATTTAGTTAGTAGCAAATCCTCCACCACCCTCTGCCATATTATCTGCTTCAATTTTGGCAGCTGCAACTTAGGCTGAGTTCTCCAAACCAAACCATCCACACTATGTAATCTGCTTTGGCCCTGACTGTCTCTGAAGCAGAGTATGCTGCTGCTCCAGTATGGAGCACATTCACACACATAAAACAAGTTGACATTGCTGTTAATGAAGCCATGCGTATAGTGACAGGATGCCTCAAACCTACAACAGTTGAAAAAATATATCCTCTTGTTGGTATTGCTCCACCTAAGATGAGGAGAGCAGTTGCAGCGGACTCCAAGAGAACTAAGCAAGAGAATGACTCTTGACATCCCCTGAATGGATATGTGCCTCAGTTCCACCAACTCATTCAGGAAGAGCTTTACGGCAAGAATAAACATTCTTAAGGGTACACAAGAACAAAACCAATTTAGAAGATGGAGGAAGGAACTCACTGGACAAGGAATAACATTAGAGGAGGATGTAGCTGAAGAACTCAACCTCCCCTATGCCACTTGGAGGACCCTGAACAAGCTGAGGGTTGAAGTCCCTAAATGCAAGACCAACATGCTCAAGTGGGGACTGCTGGTGGACAACAACACGTTTTATGAATGGGGAGAGATACAGAATACCAACTCATTTACTGGTCTGCCAATTACTGCCATAAAAATGTAACATTGAGGACTTAAATTTGGCCAACGACAAAGCCAAGAAAGTGGCTTGATTTGTTAGTTCAAAGTTTGATCTGGACATGAAAGAATAAGAATCAGGGCCATAGCCAGGATTCTAGATGTGGGTGGGTGAATATTTTTCAGGGTGGGCAACAAAGCCTCTTTTCAATGGATTCCTATGGGAAATCGTGCTTTGCCAGGGTGGGCAAAGTGCTAACTCAAGGTGGGCCGAACCCACCCTGGCCACGGCCCTGAGAAGAATCTGCTTTAATGTGAGGAACTGCATTAAAATAGGACATGTACTGCAAGTGGGTGCATGTCCATCTGCAGAATGCAACACTAGAAAGCTTTGCTGCTCATTATTGCAAACATGTAGTTCCACCCAAGAAGAGCCAATATTTCACTGATCTATTCGCCAGGGATAGTACCGATTAGATCTGTACAGCATCACTTTCAGGAAACCCCATTGCCACTAGCCTTGCTGGTTGGGATGTTCTGAGACCTGGCACTCTAGTCCTCAACATTAATATTTCAGATATTCAAATGTATGGAAAGTGCTGCTCTGCTCACCTTTGCCTGTATAATGTTTCTCTTAAAGCCAAGGTCATCCATGGTCAAAGCAAAGAAGGATGCCTTGCTTTAGGGTGAATTTTGTGATGAAACATTTTCTCTGCTTCCACCACAAGCTACTTCTCTTCTGAATGGGAAAACATAACCCTTACAGTCATCATCAGCCAGCTATCTTGGGGGCTGGAAGTTGACCAATCTCTAAGCTTTACCTTTACTGATGGTCAAGACCTTCAGATTTGCAGTGGGCAGTCTTCAAGCTTGGAAAACCTGCTTCCCCCTCCTCTAGAATTCAGTCTCGAGCTCTATCAAAATTGGATCCAATTGCCATGTAGTGTGTTAGGAGAGCAGACATACACGTAGACTAGAGGAACAGGATACTTCCAAGCACAAGAGCCAGTGCTGTCTGCATCTGCAGACATTTCTGTGGACATGTGGCAGGCATGACTAGACCTCGGAGTGCATAGAATGCTGTTTACCTTCCCACTGAAATGGTACCTATTTATCTACTTGCAATTTCTTGCTTTCGAACTGTTGGGTTGCCAGGAGCTGGGACAGAGATGGGATCTCATTCTCTTGTGCAGCACTTGGGTCTCGAACTGCTGACCTGCCGACCTCCCAGTCATCAAGTTCCGCATCTTAACCACTAAGCCACCACAGTCCTTCTGGGTAGTCAAACACAAATCAAAAGGAAGCTAATTTGCAAAATGCAGAGTGGCATAAACTGGGGCTAGAACAAACAACTATCTTTGGGAGCTCTGCTTCTAATAACATGGTAACGGTATTGTCTGAATTGTGCTTACGTAACCATATGTAGCTGGGGAAAAGGGTTTTTAGTTGTTGGTAATATTAAACAAGTAGGAGTCAAAAACTGTTGCTGGTTTAATACGAATCACCAAGAGATCTACAGTACTTGAAGATCCAGGTCTAGCCTCACCCTGGCCCTGCATCAGGACACTTGCTCAAGTGCTCATTAATCATTTCTACATTCTAAGAAATATTGAACTTGTTTTCTAATGAAGACCACTATTTTCTAGAGAGTCACCACTAAGCAGAATAGAGATGCTTTCTGATATTTCTTAAATCTAGCCCTGTAGTGCAACCTGTGAATTAAATTGACTTTATTCCTTCAGTGGTGTCAAAAGCATATTCCCACTGCCCATTTTTTGTTCAATGAATGTATTTAGAAAAGCAATTAATTGTTTAATTGCATAATCCTATACAGAAATTAGTCATATTCAGAATTTAGTCATGTAAAATTGACTTTCTCCCAGATAAGTACATGCAGAACTGCATCTTAATTCTTCATTGCCTGTAACAATATCAATTTATTTTATTACATATGGCAACTTAAATAATTCAATTAAGCAACATTTTAATAATAGAAAGCTTGGTGAATTAAGGCCACAGTCCTTTCCACATTCCCCCAAATGGCTGCAATTTCAGTAGCATGTGTTAGCACTGGTGAGTAAGCTCTTTATTCTTAACCTGGATTCTCTTTCTCACCCAGAAAAGGGCTCCTTTCATACTGTGTGTCGTAAAAATAGACATCTCACACTGATAACCTAAATGGAAACTCTTTAACATTCTCATGTGGGGGCACTGAATTGTTTCTGGAAGGAGACCACACGCAGACAAACAGAGGATCCCATAATTGCTCCAGGTTTTTACAACTTGTTTTGAAGTCATGTTATCAGATGTCTGGGCAGGGATGAAGAACAGTGGGGAACTTTCAATAACAACCCATCATAAATGGAAGCAACTATATGAGGAGCCTGATAAACATTTCAGTAGGTGGGAGGCAGGGCGTATTTGTGTAGGAGAGCCTGTAATTTACATGACACCCAGCGGCACTGAAAGGCTGATTTCACATTACAAGATATCATAATTACTCTTCTGAGGGGATATTTTTTAAGTTTACATAGCCATTATTTCTAGGTTATTTACTCCTTCCAGAGATAATTATGTTTTGGTGCTACACTTCTTCCTTAACCCTTATGAAAATAAGGCAGCTTTCCAGTTCCCTCATATGTAACTTAATTTAGAGGGGTACACAGAAAGAGCCTCCTCGAAGATTATGATATTTTGCCCTGGTAATGGCAAGCTTGTGTTGCGGGTTAATCTTTCTCACACTGGGTCATGTGAAGGGAACTGCAGAATGAAACTCCAAAAGGTGGCTTCATTTTGACAGTTTAACATCTGGCAAAACTTAAAATATGTGTAGAAACTAATGATCTCTTTGTAAATTTAGTATACTGTGATCTTCAATGCACTTGCTCTTTGGAATTTCATTAACAACCTCTGGATTCATGAGTTAGGGAATTATCCCCAAATCTTTTGAAGATGGTAACTTTTTAACAACTACTTTTAGTTTTGAATTTATTTGCCCTGTGTTTTACATTTCTTTTACTTCAGCTTTGAATGACCAGAACAATCATACATTGTCATTGTCGTCGGCTGCTAGTTGTATCTGAGCATACATTTTCCTGGCAGTCATTTTCTCAGTTGATGGATGTATCTCTGGTGACTCCATAAACCAATCCTGGCATGAAACATGCAACCACACACAGTATACTGAATAGATGGTGGAGGGTGTAACTGAGTTTGATTAAGCTTTCGTGTTTGCTGCTTAACCTCTTCATGTCTGCGGTGTTCTCCTTCGAAGTGATCAGTAGCAGCAGAGATGGTTTGGCACTGTTGTGTATGTACAATGTTGCTTTATATGTATGTACAATGTTGCTTTAAGAAATGTATGAATGTAACCCGGCCACAATCACAATGTAACCCAGCTGTTAAAGGAACGCGAGCAAGCTGCCCATAGAGGGCAGCTGCGAGTGTTCAACTCACATGGTTCTCATTCCTCAAATCACCTGCAGCCGCGGGAACTCCCCGCAACAACAAACTACTACCGATCCACCACCGAAGATGGGCGTGACTCGGACGACGTCACGCCGGTAGCAACCAATGAGCTACCGTGCAGCAAGATTCAAATGTATTGTACCACTGTATATAATGTGAGGTATCTCCGCCATTACCACATGTTCGTTCTGATCATCAACCAATAAACCTGTGTTAGTCCTTATTGCGACTCTTTCTATGTCTCCCGGAAAAGACACTAAATTGGCGACGAAGGTGGGATCGATGGCGAATCCCAAGGTCAAGGCGTACCAGTTCGATGTGAGCGAGCCCGAACAATGGGAGCTCTACGAGTGTCAGTTTCGGCACGCGATGGAAGCCGCGGGCGTTGACGACGACACGAAAATGCGCTCCCACTTCCTGGCCCAAGTGGGGCCGGCCACGCTGCGAATCCTGATGACCCTGCTGGCCCCCCGGAAGGTAGACAAGGTGCCCATCGACCGTATCCTGGAGAGGTTGGGCGAGCATTTCCAGCCACCCGTCTCGATTTTCCCAGCCCGGGTCGCGTTCCACAGGCGAGACCAGCGACCAGGCGAGTCCGTGTCCACCTACGCGGCGGCCCTCAGGCTTGCGGCGGTCCACTGCCAGTGGGATGACCTGGACCAGGCCCTCCGTGACCGCATGTTGTGCGGTTTGAGGGACGAGGAGCTGCAGAGGAGGCTGATGACCCGTGACCAACGCCTCACGTTCAACGAGGTACTGCGGGAGGCCCAAGCAGCCGAGGAGGCCAGGAGCGGGGTTAGACTGTTCAAGTCCTGAGGGGCCGCGTCCGAGAGGGCCAAGTCACCAGTACAGGCAGCCCGGCGGACACCAGCGAAGGCGGCCTGGCGGGCCCCCAAGCCGCCCGCCGGCACACCAACGTCGTCCGAGGAGTCGTCCACGACAGCGGACCCCTACTCCAGCGAGGACGACGACGTCCAGAGGATCAAGAAGCGTGGTGAGAAGCGGCAGACCCGAGAACGGCAGGACCGCCATTGCAACGGTTGTGGGGCGTCCCACGACCGCACGAGGTGCCCATTTCGAAAGGCTGAGTGTCACAACTGCGGCCGAAAGGGGCACATCGCCCGAGTATGCAGGCGCGGGCGAGTCGAGGACAAGGGGAGTTCCAGCCATCCCCAGACACACCAACGGAAGGCGGCCGGCACCAGGAAGGTCGCAGCCAGCTACAGTGAGGAAGGCGTGAACCGCGTGGGCCTGGAGCACCGGTGGTTTTTCGTAGAGGTACTGTTGCAAGGGGTCCCAGTGAGGATGGAGATAGACTCGGGGTCATCTTATTCCATCCTGTCCCAAAAGGAGTTTATGCATATTCCCCCTGATAAGCGGCCTAAGCTCCGGGCCATGAGGTCACACCTACGAGACGTGCAGGGGAATGGGATCCCGGTGTTGGGGGTGGGGAACTTCAAGGTGAAGTTCAAGAACTACTCCGAGAAACTGCCCTTAGTGGTCCTCAAGGGGGGGAGGTGCTGCCTTTTGGGAACGCAGTGGTTTGCTCCCCTGGGGATTGAACTGTCCGGCATTAACGCCATCGAAACTGACCCAATGCGGGACGTGTGCAACGCGCACCCGGACATTTTCAAGCAGGGGCTCGGGAAATACAAGGGGCCCCCGGGTTCCTTCGAGCTGGACCCAGAAATCCGGCCCATCCGCCTCAAACCGAGGAGAGTGCCCTTCGCACTCAAGGACAAGATCGAGGCGGAACTGGACAAATTGGTGGGGCAGGGGATTTTGGTTCCAGTTGACTCGGCAGAGTGGGAAACGCCGATTGTGACAGCCCTTAAGGCAAACGGGGAGGTCAGGATTTGTGCGGACTATAAATGTACCATCAACAAGGCCATTCGGCCAAATGCATATCCGGTGCCCGTGGTCAGCCACTTGCTGGCCATGCTACATGGGGGGAAGTGCTTTGCAAAATTAGACCTGGCCCAGGCATATCAGCAGCTCTCTGTAACCCCGGCTGCCGCCGCCGTGCAAACGATAGTGATGCACAAGGGGGCGTTTAAGGTAACGTGCCTTCAGTTTGGCGTGAATTCGGCCCCCGGAATTTTCCAGTCCCTCGTGGAATGCCTTTTAAAGGGCCTTCCAGGCGTCCTCCCATACTTCGACGATGTGTTGATAACGGCGGGGAGCGAATTAGAGTTAGCAAGGAGGCTAGATGGGGTCCTTTCAGTGTTCGAGAGGGCAGGTCTTCGACTGAGGAGGGACAAATGCGTATTCTTTGCGAGGGAGGTCGAGTTTCTAGGTTTTAAGGTAACCCCAGACGGGATCAAACCCTCTGAGTCAAAGGTTGCAGCCGTAAAAAACACCCCTCGCCCCACCGCGAAACCGGAGCTACAGTCATTCCTAGGGCTCCTAAATTTCTATCATACCTTCCTGCCTCGGAAGGCATCGGTCGCGGAGCCACTGCACGCGCTGCTGAAAAAGGACGCGGTTTGGCGGTGGGGGGACAGACAGGAGAGAGCGTTCAAGGAGCTCAAGTCACTCCTGTCCTCGGACGCTGTCCTGACCCATTTCGACCCAAAAAAGCCAGTGGTCTTAGTTTGTGATGCGTCCCCAGTGGGGGTGGGGGCGGTCCTATGCCACGTGTTAGAGAGCGGGAGGGAAGCCCCGGTGGCGTACTACTCAAGGTCCCTCTCGAAAGCCGAGCGCAATTACGCGCAAACAGATAGGGAGGCCCTGGCCATAATCGCGGGAACGAAGAAGTTCCACGATTTCCTATACGGCCGCAAGTTTACGGTAGTGACTGATCACAAGCCACTTCTGGGGATCTTCACTACTGGTAAACCCACCCCACAAATCCTATCCCCCAGAATGTTGCGATGGGCCATTTTCCTAAACGCCTACCAGTATGAGCTGGTCTACCGCCCAGGGAAGGAGATCTCCCATGCGGACGCACTGTCCCGGTCTCCCCTCCCTAGTCTAGGGGATCCTGCTTGCGAGGTAGAGCAGGACCACCAAGTCCTGCTGATCGAGTCCCTCGACTCACCCCCCATTGTCCCGGCCGACCTCGCCAAGGCCACGGCAGCCAACAAGTTGCTGGCCCAAGTTAGGTCCTGGGTTAGGAAAGGCTGGCCCACTACTCCCCCCGATGAAGAGTTCAGACCATTTTTTAGGCGCAGGGTAGAGCTGTCGTTGGAAAGGGGCTGCTTACTCTGGGGCCAGCGGGTAGTTATCCCAGAGAAGCTAAGGGCCAAGGTGTTGAAACTACTGCACACCAGTCACCCCGGGATCGTGCGCTCCAAGGCTCTGGCCAGGAGTTTCTTTTGGTGGCCCCAGATAGACGGGGACATAGAGCGTCTAGTAGGCACGTGCGAGAGCTGCCAGAGCTCTCGGCCTGAGGAGTCCCGGTTGCCCCATAGGGAATGGGATACGGCCCGCGGGCCATGGTCCCGGATTCATGTTGACTTCGCTGGCCCCTTCCGCGGGTCCATGTTTCTGCTGGTAGTCAACTCCTACTCCAAGTGGTTGGAGGTAATCCCCATGAACAGCACCTCCTCTGCGGCTACCATCAAACAGTTGCGCAAGCTTTTTGCCTGTTTCGGCCTGCCAGACGTCCTTGTTAGCGACAACGCTAGTACCTTCACGTCTGCAGAGTTCAAGACGTTCATTGAGCGAAACGCCATCAGGCACATTACCGCTGCCCCTTTTCACCCCGCCACAAACGGTCAGGTAGAGCGCCAAGTGCGCACGACGAAAGATGCACTGCGGCGCATGGGTCCCGGTGAGTTGAACCTCCACCTGTGTCAGTTCCTCATCTGCTATAGGACAACCCCCTTAGCTTCAGGATTTTCCCCAGCCGAACTCCTCATGAGGAGGCGTCCGGTAACGCTATTTGACCAGATGGATCCGTCCAGGGTGGAGGATGAAGGGAGAAATATAAACATAGGGGGAGAAAGCTCCAAAAGTTTCTCGGTAGGGGACCCGGTTCACTGCAGGAACTACACAGCTTCAGGGCCAGCATGGGTTCCAGGGACAATCATTGAACAAACGGGGCCTGTCTCCTACAGGGTCGAGACCAGCTCGGGTCTACTCTGGAGAAGGCACGCCGACCAACTCAGAAGGCGAGTCACCAGTGAGGGGAAATCAGCGTTAGGGTCCTCCCCCACCCACATTACCCAAGGGGGAGACACAGCGGAACCCGCAGATACAAATGCGTATCCTGGGTTCCCAACCACAGAGGAGGATACTTTGAAAGAGAGGGATCAGCTTGATTATGATTATGATTATGATTATGAGTTACCGTACCAGGGGGGTGTAGCGGAGTGGTCCCCCACCCGTCCTAGCGAGAAGAGGGGTTTCAGTTCAGCCCCTGGTACCTCCAGTCCCCCCAGTCCTTTTGTGTTAGAATATCCCATAGCTCCAGCTCCCCGGAGACCCACACCCCCAAGGCAGGCAGCGGGGGAGAGTCTGGCCGCCACAGTCCCTAGAACTCCCAGGCCGGCAGCGGGGGGCAGGGCGAGGGCACGAGGGTCTCTTCGTCGATCCTGAGATTCGTACTGGGGGGGGACCCCTAGTTCCTCAAACGGCAGGCAGGAGTTCACTTCCCAACTGTTCATTCCATTCCCATCCCCCAATGCAAGGGGGTCGCAGAGCCCACACCGAGCCACTAACGAGTCCCCCCTTTCCGTTGCAGGACATTCATTTCATTTCATTTATTTGATTTGTATGCCGCCCACTCAGCATATGCCGACTCAGGGCGGCTCACAGCATATCAAACAATGATACAATACAGAGAAAATAAAGTACACAATATAATAGGACACAGTCATACAAAATACAATTCAAAATACAGTATCACCGAATAGAGAACACATATTAATACAGTTACAAAATACAAGTTACAGTTCAAATCATCATCATCAATCAGCGTCCGAGGACAGGACTCCGCAGAGCCAGGCTCCCCTGTGTTAAGTCAAGCGGCCGCTCGCCCCAGGCGCACGTGTGGCAAGCCACAATGGTTGAGGGACTTCGTCCCATCCTAGGGGGGAGGGATGTTGTGTATGTACAATGTTGCTTTATATGTATGTACAATGTTGTTTTAAGAAATGTATGAATGTAACCCGGCCACAATCACAATGTAACCCAGCTGTTAAAGGAACGTGAGCAAGCTGCCCATAGAGGGCAGCTGCGAGTGTTCAACTCACATGGTTCTCATTCCTCAAATCACCTGCAGCCGCGGGAACTCCCCGCAACAACAAACTACTACCGATCCACCACCGAAGATGGGCGTGACTCGGACGACGTCATGCCGGTAGCAACCAATGAGCTACCGTGCAGCAAGATTCAAATGTATTGTACCACTGTATATAATGTGAGGTATCTCCGCCATTACCACATGTTCGTTCTGATCATCAACCAATAAACCTGTGTTAGTCCTTATTGCGACTCTTTCTATGTCTCCCGGAAAAGACACTAAAGGCACCAAAGTGGGAGATCTTCGGCCGCTGCCTCCCAGGTTTGTGGGTTTATACCTGATACTTTCATAGTTTTTTTCAGCTGGTCCTTATAATGCTTCAAAGGAGCTCAATGAGCTCTTGTACCAGAGCTAAGTTCCCCATAGAGAATTTGATGAGGAAGCCTGGAACCATCCATACGGCAGACATGCTGTATCCATCTAAGACGATGGCCTAGGATGGAAGCTTCAATGCTATTTACATTTGATTTCTCAAGAGCTGTGATGTTGGTGACATAGTCATCCTACTTGATGTTCAAGATGGACCTTAGCTTCTGTTGGTGAAAGTGCACAAGCTTTTTGACGTCTTGGCAATAGAGGATCCATGTTTCACAACCATACAATAACGTTGAGATAACAACAGCTTGGTATACCATGAGCTTAGTCTGGATTGTTAAATCTTTGTTCATGAAGACCAGGCATGATAAATGACCAAAGGCGGAGTGGGCAGCACAAATTCTTTTCACCACATCCTGTTCACAGGTGCAGTTTTTAGACAGGATGCTACCAAGGTAAGAAAGTTGGTCGATCTGTTCCTTTGTTGGGTCTAAGATGGTAATACTGTGCTCTGGAAGGGCTGCCCTTGGGGCAGGTTTTGCAAGTACCTTGGCTTTCTGAGCATTTATGGTGAGGCCGAAACGATCACATGCATTCTTGAAACAGTTGACTGACTGTCACAGCTCCTCCGGTGTGAGAGCAGGTGATGCAGTATCGTTGGCATATTGTATTTCCATTATCCTGTTAGCACTGGTTAGTTTTTGGGAGCATAGTCTAGCCAAATTAAAGAGTCCTCCATCGAAGCGGTATTTAATCTCTACACCTGTGTTGTTATCAGGTGTTTCATATTGCATGGCAGCCAAGTAAAGGGCAAAAAAGGGTTGGAGCAAGCACACAGCCCTGCTTCAATCCGTGGGTGATTGGGAAGGCATCTGATATGCTCTTTTGATGGAGAACCTTCCCAGACATGCCATCGTGAAGTGCCAGGACCAGATCTACAAAACGTTCAGGGCAACCAAAGCATCTCTCAGCATTGCCCACATAGCAGGTCTTGGGACAGAATTGAAAGCCTTTTCCAGGTCATAAAATACTAACAAGAACAGATTCTGTTGCTCTCTGCATTTTTCTAAATTGTCTTGTACAATGTTATGTATGCTAACTGTGTTTTCTGACAGGAGCGGAATGTATCTTTTCTCATGTATCTATTCTTATGCAAATAAGTGGATCGAAAATTTGCATACTCTGTTAGCCAATGGGCTTGTTGTAGGAGCAGAATGTATCTTTTCTCATGTATCTATTCTTATGCAAATAAGTGGTTCAAAAATGTGCACACTCTGTTAGCCAATGGGCTTGTTGTATTATTGTTACTGTTACTGTTTATAGTGTATATAAGTCCGAGTTTTGCCCCATCGAAACTGTGTTCAAACCCCACTAATAAAGAGCTGAATTTCACTACTTCATTCGTCTGCTTCTTCATTCCCTGAACACTAAACACAGAAAATAATGTCCGTTGTACCTCAGAAAATAGGGAAATATTGCTTTAAAAAGGCATCCTCTATATCACTCTCTCACTCCCTCTGCTGGTCTCTTCTGTCTACTTAACTTGTGTGTTTGTGATGCTGCATGTGAGCTGGACACACATCATGATGCTGTATTGGTACAGAATTCTGTCCTGTTTTATCTCAACACTGAAGAAGATTCAGAACTAGCTTTAAGAAAAGAGAAAGATCACTCAAGCTAGGCTGTTGTATTGCTTTTCTATAATTGGAGCTATCTTCAGCTATTCCCAGCCTGCCTCCTTAACAGTGTTTCCAAAGGAACAATAGGAAACAGCTTTATACAATTACTTTGTGACTGGGTAAAATTTGGAACTTATTTGAGAAGCTTGTAGCAAGATAATAGATTTCAGTCACAGCTCTTGGGATTCAAAAAGAAAAATCAGGATACCACTTCACTGAAAATCATGTGTGTCTGTGTGTTTTTTTTAAAAAAGATGTGCTCTAAATATAAGACATTGGCAGCCAGGAACTGGGAGGAGGAAGGAAGAAGTAGTCAGAGAAAGAGAGAAGAGTTCATGATATGGGAAGGAACAATTACTGCCTTGCTGGTGGAAAGACAACAATGGGTTTTATGCAAAAGGGACTTGGCTTTACTTACTTTCTATGTGAGGCAGTCAGTTTTCACCCAGTTTCTCAACCTACTTTACTACCCCCCACCTTGCTTTGCCTCTCTCTTCAGAGGTTTGCAAGAGTTATGTATTTCATCTGGGATATAATGGTATAAGGGATGGTGGGCTGGAATAGGTAGAGGATGAAAGGTGAGAGTATGTTACAAAGCCAAATCCATTGCTGAGTTTGCAGGTTTTTTTTTTTAGCACAGAGCAAAAACAGATGTTGAAGAAAGTCTCTGATTAGAAGAGGAAAAAAAGTTTAATCAAACTGCCTTAGCATCAGAGCAGCAGATTTGCTCATGTCCCAGAATATGTAAATTACCACGCTTTGTTTAGTGACTGATCTTTAGTACTTGACCATGAGATTCCTTTGAAGTCTGATTTTGCAAATCAGAAAGACTGCCTCAGTAAACTCTCTCCAACATTCATATGCTTCCAACTATAATGATGGGTTACAATACTGTATCTATAATGTCTGTTTTGGCCACAGTTAAGTAATGTGGGCTAAATAAAATGGTTAGTTAGTGCTAGAACAGAGTCATTGAATGAAGGGAATTTGTTAAGCAAACACTTGTTCAAGTTTAATTGATACTAGTTATTAGATGTAGCCCACTATGATCAATGTGTTACTGGAAAATTGTTTGAAAGGACAATACCATTTGAAAAAGGTTTCCAATATGCTGCCATGTCTCAAAGAGGAATTCATGAGGGCACGTAACACTGCTCACTCATGGCCATCTATCCAATACAAACTTGTGACATTTTTGCAGTTACATTGATGTATCTATAGTTAATTTATGCCTCCTTTTTTCAACAAGAGATTTGCTCAAGGGATTCCAGATGGTGCAACAAATAGCAGTGGAAGTTTGGATCACATCCTTCCTTCTGCTGCACCCTCTGCCCCCTAGTTAATTGCAGATTGAATACCAGGGGAAAATATAGAGTTTCCATACAATTGACATGCTAGCATGCTAAGGGAAGCCTGAGCTGGGTGCCTTTAATATGCATAGGTGTTTTCAAACATCTCTTATAAATTTCATTTGTGTATTTGTTTCCATCAGTAAAACTATAACACAATAGCCATATTTATATAATTAGCATCCAACAGGGAGATTTACAATCTTGTCTGAGGATAGAATAAAGAACCTAGACAAATGTATTTATGCTTTGGGTGATTTACTGGCCTGACAATACTTTTATCTGATTATAAAATATGGTATTCAGGTTACACTTAATTTAACTCTATGCCTCAGTAACATTTACTCCACAATAAGACTGCATGAAATTAAATCTTTATAATACTCATACTTGTTTATAAATTGTATACAGAATATGCTTGCAAATACAATTCAGCCTATTTCACCTTTTCCTCCCTCCCCTTATTTTCCTTTATTTATTCTACTTGAGTTTTATTTTTACTAAGGACAATAAAAGGGATAGTAGCTTTTCTTTATCTGGTCCCTTCCTGTGTGGAAAATGGTAATAAAAAAGATGAATCATGAAAGGATCATCAATTATACATCAAAATGACTGGTGGATGCAGACAAAAACTTGTAAACACCTAATTTAAACCATGGATAGATACAATTGTTAGTCTCAAATATAGTAGCCCCACTGAATAAGATAGCTATAGTAATAACTGAAGGTATTATGGGTTTAATGCACCAAGCTTTCATTATTAAAATATTTTATTCAATAGATCACTTTCTATCTTTGGTGGTAATGGAAGATTACTTGGAAGTAAGTCTTACTGAATTTTATATGACTTACTTCTGAATAAACATACACCACATCATGCAATTAAATTATAAATTGCTCCTCTAGAGATGTTTCAAGGAGGTCTCAGCACCCTGGGGGACTCTCTATACACCCCATTTAATTTTTGAAAAAAATTGATCACCTGGGGCGGTGTGTGTGTGGGGGGAGATGGCCAGGCTATCCTGCTAAGGTAATAGAGTAGACCATACAGCCAGCAACTCGATGCTGAGTGTCAGGTGGCAGTTCACTAACCTGGCAACCCTGAGGACTAATGGCCTTGGGTGCCGAAGTCCACAGGGGAAGGTAATGGTCCCCAAGTGGATTAAATAAATCCCACTTGAATCCATCTTGATGGAGGGCAGCAGCTTCATCAATACTGGCCTGGGGCTGAAGAGGACTTTGAGTGCCAAAAGCACTCAGGACCAGAAAGTGACTTGCAGAACTCGATCAATGGTATCGGTGTCATGCTGCAGATAAAAGGCTACTGCATCAAATTCTCAGGACAGTTTTCATGGCTGATCGCCATGATGATCACCAATTTTCAGATTTAGATATGGCAGAAGAAGAAGAAGGGGGAGGGAACTTTTCCAGTTAAAAATAATTTTAAAAGTGAAAGGCATTTTCCCTTGACAAAGAAAATATCCCCACATTGTAATAAACTTTACAGTACACTGTCATTATATTATTTCTTAAAGGTTATAATGCAAAGTATAACGTATAAAGTATAAAGTATTACCACCCCAGCCGGGGGTGAGGAGGACCGGCCAGGCGGCGGGAGAGGTCGCGATCCCCCACCGCCGCCGCCGCGAGGAGGCTGCCCGCGGCAAGGAGCAGCCGCAGGACCACCCCAGCCGGGGGTGAGGAGGACCGGCCAGGCGGCGGGAGAGGTCGTGATCCTCCACCGCCGCCGCCGCGAGGAGGCTGCCCGCGGCAAGGAGCAGCCGCAGGACCACCCCAGCCGGGGGTGAGGAGGACCGGCCAGGCGGCAGGAGAGGTCGCGATCCTCCACTGCCGCCGCCGCGAGGAGGCTGCCCGCGGCAAGGAGCAGCCGCGGGACCACCCCAGCCGGGGGTGAGGAGGACCGGCCAGGCAGCGGGAAAAGTCACCATCCACCGCCGCCGCCACCGTGAGGAGGCTACCCGCGGCCAGGAGCAGCCGCGAGACCACCCCAGCCGGTGGTGAAGAAGACCAGGCAGGCGGCGGAAAAGTCACCATCCACCACCGCCGCCAGAGGCAGAGGAAGAGGAACAGCTGACCCACGGGGAAAACATCCACTGCTCGCCACTGCGATGTCACGGGAGCAAGGGGCCCAGAGACAACAACCCCACCTGGGGAGTGAGGACACAAGGATAAGTAGCTGATGTGGAAAATGTAGCGGAATTAATATAGCAACTAACATAGAGACTTTACACTGACTTAATATAGCAATTAACATAGAGACTGTGTTTTAGAGTGTGATAAGTATGCATGATAATATGTTGTTTAAACTGTTTTAAATTTTTTAAACTGTGATATGATGTATGATGCGAGAAAAAACATGGCGTAGAAACCGGCAAACCACGCCACAAAGCTTGCCAAGAGAACCCTATTGACCAAAACAAAAGGCAAAACAAAGGGGCAAACAAAGGGGCAGGCTAGGTGATACAGGATGCTTAACACCACAGAGTGGAGGAAGGGGAGGGACAGGAAGGAGGGAGGAGGAATGCAATGTTGTAAGGAGCAATACTGCATAGGGACATGGAATGTGAGATCAATGAACCAAGGTAAACTAGAAGTGGTAAAAAATGAGATGGAAAGAATAAGCATTGACATCTTGGGCATCAGTGAGCTAAAATGGACAGGGATGGGTGAATTCAGCTCTGGAAACCATCACATCTACTACTGTGGACAAGAAAACCTTAGAAGACATGGAGTAGCCATAATTGTCAATAAAAGAGTGAGAAGAGCAGTAATGGGATACAACCTCAAAAATGACAGAATGATGTCAGTAAGAATTCAGGGCAAACCCTTCAATGTTACTGTGATCCAAATATACGCACCAACCACGGGTGCAGATGAAGCCACAGTGGACCAGTTCTATGAGGACTTACAACACCTCATAGAACAAACACCAAGAAATGATGTCCAAATTATTTTAGGAGACTGGAATGCCAAAGTAGGCAATCAAAAAGTGGAGGGAATAACAGGCAAGTTCGGTCTTGGAACACAGAATGAAGCAGGGCAAAGACTGATAGAGTTCTGCCAAGAGAACGCACTGGTTATAGCAAACACCCTCTTCCAGCAACACAAGAGGCGACTTTACACATGGACATCACCAGATGGCCAACACCGAAACCAGATTGATTACATACTCTGCAGCCAAAGATGGAGAACCTCCATACAGTCAGCAAAAACAAGACCTGGAGCAGACTGTGGCTCAGATCACAACCTACTGATTGCAAAATTCAGGCTTAGACTAAAGAAAATAAGGAAAACAAAGAGACCAGACAGATATCACCTAGATAGCATCCCTAAAGAATACACTGTGGAGGTGATGAACAGATTCAATGGCTTAGACTCAATAGACAGAGTGCCAGAAGAATTATGGACAGAGATGAGGGACATCATGCAGGAAGCAGCAAAGAAAACCATACCAAAAGAAAAGAAGAGTAAGAAAGCAAAGTGGTTGTCTGATGAGGCTCTTAAAATAGCAGAGGAAAGAAGGAATGCAAAAGTCAAAGGAGAAAGGAAAAAATACAATCTTTTGAACACAGAATTTCAAAGAAAAGCAAGGAGAGATAAGGAAAACTACCTAAAAGAACAGTGCAAAGAAATGGAGGAAAACAACAAAAGAGGCAGAACCAGAGACCTTTTCAAAAAAATCCAGGAAATCAAGGGAACATTTAAAGCAAAAATGAACATGATAAGGGACAAAGACGGAAAGGAGCTAGCTGATGCAGAAGAAATTAAGAAAAGATGGAAAGAGTACACAGAGGAACTCTACAAAAAGGAACTCAACACTCCTGATAGTCACAATGATGAAGATTTTGAACCTGAGCCAGATATCCTGGAGAGTGAAGTCAGAAAGGCCCTAAAGAGCACTGCAAACAACAAAGCTAGTGGAGATGATGGTATCCCAGTTGAATTTTTCAAAGCTTTAAAAGATGATGGCATCAAATTACTGCATTCAATATGCCAGCAGATTTGGAAAACAAAACAGTGGCCACAGGACTGGAAAAGATCAGTATATGTTCCAATCCCAAAAAAGGGCAATGCCAAAGAATGCTCAAATTATTGAACAATTGCGCTCATCCCACACGCCAGCAAGGTGATGCTCAAGATAATACAGGATAGACTTCAGCAGCATGTGGAAAGAGAACTACCAGAGGTGCAGGCGGGTTTCAGAAGAGGCAGGGGGACTAGAGACCACATTGCCAACATACGCTGGATCATGGAGAAAACAAAGGAATACCAGAAACAAGTTTACTTTTGCTTTATTGATTACACTAAGGCCTTTGATTGTGTGGACCACAACAAGATGTGGCAAGTGATTAAAGAGATGGGAATACCAGAGCACCTCATATGCCTCCTGAGAAATCTGTACAGGAACCAAGAAGCAACAGTTAGGACAGAACACGGAATGACAGAGTGGTTTGGAATAGGAAAAGGAGTAAGACAAGGCTGCATTTTGTCACCCTGCTTATTCAACTTATACACAGAGCACATAATGCGCAACGCAGGGATGGAGGAATCACAATATGGGATTAAAATTGCTGGGAGAAACATCAACAATCTGAGATATGCAGACGACACCACCTTAATGGCAGAAAGTGAGGAAGACCTAAAGAATCTCTTGATCGGATTGAAGGAGGAGAGTGCAAAAGCTGGCTTGAGACTCAATATCAAGAAAACCAAGATAATGGCAACAGGCCCGATCAGTTCCTGGAGAATAGATGGGGAAGAAGTAGAAGCAGTGACAGATTTTACATTCTTAGGATCTAAGATCACTGCAGATGGAGATTGCAGCCATGAAATAAAAAGGCGACTGATTCTTGGGAGACAAGCCATGAAAAACCTGGGGAACATGGTGAAAAGCAGAGACATCACCTTGAAAACAAAAATTAGAATAGTCAAAGCAATGGTATTCCCAGTGGTAATGTACGGATGTGAGAGCTGGACAATTAGGAAAGCTGAACGCAGAAGAATAGATGCCTTTGAAATGTGGTGCTGGAGGAGAGTTTTGAGGGTACCCTGGACAGCGAGGAGAACAAATAGGTCAATCTTAGAAGAAATCAACACTGACTGCTCATTAGAAGGTCAAATAGTAAAGATGAGGCTAAAGTACTTTGGGCATCAAATGAGAAGGGAGGATTCACTTGAGAAGGCCGTGATGTTGGGAAAGGTGGAGGGCAAAAGAAGAAGGGGGAGGCCAAGGATGAGATGGATAGATGGTATTGTAGACACAATGGGCACAGAACTGGGAGGACTGAGGGGGATGGTGGAGGACAGAGGTGCCTGGAGAACGATGGTCCATAGGGTCGCAAAGGGTCGGAATCGACTGTGCGACTGAACAACAACAACAACAAATAACGTCTCTTTGGTCACTCCTCTATTTTCCTCTATTTCTCTGGGATTACAGCCTTCTTGCTATTGGCAAATTTCAAAGATGGCCCTCAGCATCTGTTGCACCATGCATAATATTTCAGTGTCTTTTAGGAGCACTTAAACCACTAAAATAATTATGTGCTATCAAGTAACTTACCAGGGCTTTCTAGGCTTGGAGTTCTCTGAAGTAGTTTAACATTCCCTTCTTTTGGGGGCCCTCCTGGGACTGTGCATTTTGCCCAAAAATCTGTTGAAGTTAAGGTAATCATATATAATGTGTTATTGTGACTGCAACAGAACCTGAGTGTGACTCATTTGGAGCATAAGGCTAACTAGCCAAGATGGCTGAGGGCTAGCATAGCTCAGAATAGTCCTGCTGAGCCTATTCTGACTCCTAAAGCCTGGGTTCATTGGAAAGCAGTTAAAACCACCCTTGTTCTGGTCTAACTGGTCTGGTGCTGCATTGTTTCTGAGCTGCAGAAAGCTTGGATCTGGTGTCATGCGACTTCTCACTCATCTCAACTGTTTCCCAACTCTTTTTGGGGTCTTCAACTGGCAGATCTTAGCCAACAGATGGGTATTACCAGCAGATCCCACAGCCAGTATAGCTCTGAGATACATCCTCGCACCCACCAGAAAAGACACAGTCTTAGAACAGGCTGAGGACTTCTGCCATGATCAGCATAAAATGAACGGATTCTAGATACATGTTGTGCCTGGCGCTTATTGTTGTTTTCCTTTCCCCAATTGAATGAATCAAAGAGATTTAACAATGCGATACCTGAGACCTCCCTTTTGAAAAATCCCTGGAAGACCACCTGGTTGTGTAACCTATGCCTTCACATATAGAAATGATATGACCTATTTTGATGGGTGAGAATGTCATGCCCCCCTCCACTCCTCCTCCTCCCAGCCTTTAAGGAATGTTTTTGTCTTTTCTGTTATGCTTATTATGCTTAATCATGCTGTACTAATAACAAAGGCTCCAAAGGCTCTGTGGGAGAAGAGGTATTCAAGATGTGTGCTGAAAGACAGACCACGCATAAGATGTGTATCCACAGGCTTTTTGTGTGCCTGCACGTGGGTATCGGCACTGTGTGTGGCCCAACAGTGTGTCATTACAAAGTGCCCTCTTTGCCTTGAAGGCGTTCCAAACCACCCTGAATGCTTGCAGGAAATGTGGCTCTGTAAATAAAGAAACACTTATTCGCTAATTGTTTCTTCTGCACCCTCCCATTCCTAAGAGCTTTGTAAACAACGTTCCTGCTGTCTGGGCATGTTCTCACAACAGCACATTAAAGCAATGTTGCCTCATCTGCAAAAGTCTCTGGTCTCAGCAGCCTCTTTCTTTCCTCAGACGCCATAGGTAACCAGGTCCTGCTGCACTCTCAGGCATGCCTTAAAAACCAAAGAACAGCCTTGGTTTCTTCTTTCTCAAATCCAGACTGTCCAGTCTTAAAGGAAATAGAGACACAATAATTGATGTATCTGAAACATGGCTTGGAAGTGGTGCTTTTGGGACTTCACTAAGGATTCTA
The DNA here is from genome assembly GCA_035047305.1 of Bradypodion pumilum. Taxonomy (NCBI): domain Eukaryota; kingdom Metazoa; phylum Chordata; class Lepidosauria; order Squamata; family Chamaeleonidae; genus Bradypodion; species Bradypodion pumilum. The sequence goes on along the minus strand of JAWDJD010000002.1, from coordinate 101,209,265 downwards.
GGAACAAAGATCCAAAAAAAAAGTAACTTTTCAAAGCTGTGTTCTGAAGTGGGTCTGCCTCTGCCAGGTGTTCAAACTACCTTTCTTCTTCTTCCTCCTCCTCCTCTGCCATTTCTGAATCTGAATTTCGGTGATCATCATGGCAATCAGCCATGAAGACTGTCCTGAGAATATAAGTCACTTTCTGGTCCTGAGCCCTTTGCCGGACCCACTCCCCAATAACGAGACGGACACTTGTAATGGATTTAAAATTGGGCCACTTTATTTAACTTTTAACTTTCTTAACTTTGTTAAGGCAACTGGGCCGAAATAGCACTGGTAAGGACTAGCTGCTACTGCAGCTCCTAAATTAGCCACATTGTATCAATTTGTTTACTTAATTAAACAAATTGTTGACCCCAGTCAGAAAGCTACTTATGACCTCAGTTTCTGTTGTGTCCTAAAGCCTGTGCCTTTAAACAATGTACCTATCCATGTGTATCCAATGTAACCTTTTCTATGTGCAACATTGTAACCTCCAGCTGCATCACTGTAACCTTAATAGGACGCGAGCTAGTGACCACTAGATGGCAATAGCGAGCGTCCAAGCTCATTGGTCCAAGACTCACCTAGAACAACAGCGCGGGAAGATTCCCGCCACTACCTTCACCTGGACAAGAAGGGCGTGACCTGCAATGACGTCACGCAGCCTGTAGCCAATAGGCTATCAAGGAGCCACATTCAAATGTATAGCCACTGTATATATTGAGCTGTTCGTCCGCCATTACCTCATGTTCCCTCTGACCAGCATGTAATAAAGTTGTGTTAAGCCAGCTCTTCGGCTGTCCTGGTGTCGTTGGTCCCATACACTAAATTGGCGACGAAGGTGGGATAATGGCTGCCCACGGGACCAAGGCATACGCCGGTTTCGACATCCAGAAACCGCAAGATTGGGAACTCTTCGAAATGGACTTCCAAGGCGCGCTGGTGGAGTTCGAGGTTAAGGACGAGGCGAAGAAAAGAGCCATCCTTACCAGAATGCTCGGGCACGACGGCAAGAGGGTCTTGATTGACCTCATCGCACGCAAAAAGGTGGCTGAATTCAAGGCAGAAGAGCTCCTGATGGTGTTGCGAGACCATTTCCGGCCCTCGGTAGCGATGTTTCCCGCTCGGAGCGCGTTTTGGAGGCGAGTCCAAGCGCCTGATGAGTCGATCGCCGCTTTCGTAGCGGCCCTGCGTCTGGCTGCTGGCCCATGCAAATGGGAGAACTTGGAAGTCACCCTCAGGGACTACGTGCTATGCGGCCTGAAGGACGCCGAGATTCAGCGCACGCTAATGAATCAGGAGCCGCCCCCCACGTTGCAGGAGGTCCTGAAGGCGGCACACGCCGCGGAAGCCACGAAGGCCGGGGTGCAGGAGCTCCAGGACTGGCGGCCGAAGGCCGACAAAACAGAGGGTTCGGTGCACGCGGCCCGGCGAATTTTGAAATCATCCGCCGAAAGCAGCGACGACGAGGACATCCGGAGGGTCCGGAAGGAGGGCCGGCGCTGCGACGGCTGTGGGGCGGCTCACGACCGCGTGAAGTGCCCGTTCAGAAAAGCCGAGTGTCACAACTGCGGCCGCCGCGGGCACATCGCCAAAGTCTGCAGACGACGGCGCAAGGACCGGAGGAGCTCACCCGACCGCTCAGCGAGGCCAGACCGCTCGACGAGACCGAAGGATGGCGCCCGGCCCACGAGGAAGCCGGACGGCGTGGGCCGCATCTCCGATGACAGCGACGCCGCCGCCCCGGTTTTCAGCGTGTCCATGGGACACCCCCGTTACTTTGTTGAGGTACTGGTGCAAGGGGCCCCTGTTAGGATGGAGATTGACTCTGGCTCCTCTTACTCCATTATTTCCCAGAGGGAGTTTTTGAGAATTGCCCCCCGCGTACGGCCCAAGCTCAAAGCGTTGAGGTCCACGCTTCGGGACGTGCAAGGGAACAGTATCCCGGTGTTGGGGGTTGGGAATTTCCAGGTTCAGTACAAGCGGCACGCCGCAGAACTCCCCCTAGTCGTTCTTAAGGGAGGTAATTGCAGCCTCCTCGGGACTCAATGGTTTCAGCCCCTGGGTCTGTTCATTGGGGGGGTGCACGCCGTTGGGTCTGACCCGATACAGGAGGTGTGCGACGCGCACCCCGAAGTCTTCAAGAAGGGACTTGGGAAATTCAATGGACCCCCAGTAACGTTCGACCTGGACCCGGAGGTCCGCCCAATCAGACTTAAACCGCGCAGGGTGCCTTTTGCACTCAAGGACAAAATAGAGGCGGAACTGAACAAATTAGTGGGCCAGGGGATTCTTGTTCCTGTTGATTCTGCGGAGTGGGAAACTCCAATTGTCACAGCATTGAAGGCCAATGGGGAGGTTCGCATTTGCGCCGATTATAAGTGCACCATTAATAAGGCAATCCGCCCTAATGCGTACCCGGTGCCGGTGGTCAGCCATTTGCTAGCCAGGTTACATGGGGGAAAGTGTTTCGCTAAGCTCGACCTGGCACAGGCCTATCAGCAACTCATGGTAACCCCTGCCGCAGCTGCTGCACAAACCATAATCACGCATAAGGGGGCGTTCCAGGTGACGCGCCTCCAATTCGGCGTGAACTCGGCGCCTGGAATTTTCCAGTCGCTCGTGGAACGCCTCCTCAAAGGGCTTGACGGCGTTTTACCATATTTTGATGACGTATTGATAACGGGGGGAGTGAGGTTGAGTTGGCTAAAAGGCTAAACAAGGCCCTGGCGGCGTTCGAACGGGCGGGGTTGAGGTTGCGAAAAGACAAATGCGTCTTCTTCGCGAAGGAGGTTGAGTTCTTAGGGTTCCGAGTAACACCCGAGGGGATCAAACCGTCCAAATCCAAGGTGGCCGCCATCAAGAAAGCCCCTCGCCCCACATCCAAGCCCGAGTTGCAGTCGTTCCTAGGGCTCTTAAATTTCTACCACTCCTTCCTTCCACGGAAGGCTGCGGTGGCTGAGCCGCTTCACAAGTTGCTCAAGAAAGATGCGGCATGGATGTGGGGCGATGACCAGGAGAGGGCATTCACGGAACTGAAACAACTCCTGGCGTCCGACGCCATTCTGACCCATTTCGACCCCGAACGGCCGGTGGTACTGGTCTGTGATGCATCCCCGGTGGGGGTGGGGGCAGTGTTATGCCACGTGTTGGAAAACGGGAGGGAGGCCCCAATAGCATTTTACTCCAGGTCCCTGTCCCAAGCGGAGAGAAACTACGCCCAGACAGACAGGGAGGCGCTGGCGATAGTTGCGGGGACCAAAAAATTTCACGATTTTCTGTATGGCCGCCCTTTCACCATCGTGACTGACCACAAGCCCCTACTAGGCATTTTTACCGCAGACAAGCCCACGCCGCAGATCCTGTCCCCGAGAATGCTTAGGTGGGCCATTTTTCTCAACGCCTACCAGCACGCGTTGGTGTACCGGCCCGGGAAAGAGATCAGCCATGCGGACGCTCTGTCGAGGTCCCCCCTCCCCCTGATGCCCAGCCAGGTGAGCAAGGGGGAGCGGGACCATCAGGTTCTCATGATAGAGGTACTGGATTCACCCCCCGTAGTGCCCGCCGACATTGCCACAGCAACAAGGAAGGACAAGACGTTGGCGGCGGTTTGCTCCTGGGTACAGAAGGGGTGGCCGGCGTCTTCCCCAGCAGAGGAATTCGCCCCATTTTTTAGGAAGAAGCTGGAACTGTCCCTAGAGAGGGGGTGCCTCTTGTGGGGGCAGCGGGTGGTGGTCCCCACATCCCTTCGACCGCGGGTGCTTAAACTGCTGCACGTCAGCCACCCCGGAATTGTGCGCTCCAAAGCGCTGGCCCGAAGTTACTTCTGGTGGCCCCAGTTATATGCCGACATCGAGCACATGGTCGGCACTTGCGAGAGCTGCCAATGCTCAAGACCGGAGGAGGCCCGCCTTCCCCATAGGGAATGGGACACGGCTAAGGGGCCGTGGTCCCGGGTGCACATAGATTTCGCGGGCCCGTTCCGAGGAACCCTGTTTCTCCTTGTGGTGGACGCTTTCTCCAAGTGGTTGGAGGTCGTCCCAGTCACGAGCACCTCCTCGGCCGCGACAATTAAGCATTTGCGGAGAATTTTTTCCACGTTCGGCATACCCGACACTCTAATTAGCGATAACGCTAGTTGCTTCACGTCCGCTGAGTTCAGGGCGTTCACAGAGATCAACGCCATCCGGCATATCACCTCCGCCCCTTTCCATCTGGCCACCAATGGCCAAGTGGAGCGCCTCGTACGCACCACGAAGGACGCGCTGCGGCGCATGGGCCCCGGGGACCTCAACCTGCAAGTGTGTCAGTTTCTGCTAGGGTACAGGGTGACCCCGTTAGCGTCAGGCTACTCCCCTGCGGAGCTTTTAATGCGCAGGAAGCTGACCACCATACTCACTAGACTAGATCCCACGAGAGTTGAGGACAAGGGGAGGAACATAGGGTTAGAAGCCACCAAGAGTTTCAGCGTGGGTGCCCCGGTACATTGCAGGAATTACGCCAGCGCGGGGCCAGCCTGGGTGCCGGGGGTGGTCGTGGAACAGACCGGTCCCGTATTGTACCGCGTGGAGACCAACACAGGTCTACTCTGGCGGCGGCACGCGGACCAGCTCCGGAGCCGGGTCCCAGGGAAGCAGGGCGCCGGAAACACGGATACAAATTCAGCGTTAGGGTTCTCCCCCACCCGTTTAGCCCAAGGGGGAGGGGAGGGGGGTCCAGAGTCCCCACCAAGGGGGGAGGAGAAGGAATTTGTCCTCGTAGATATCCCGCGGGATCCCCCAACAGAGTTTGATTTTGATTTTCGGAACCGGGGTTTTTTTCCGGAATGGTCCCCCACCCATCCAGGCGAGAAGAGGGGTTTTACGTTAGCCCCTGGTGCCCCCAGTTCAACCACAACGGAATCTACCCTTTCCCCTAAAGCTGCAAAACCACAGCAAGCCGCTAACAAGTCTCCCTCTCCCATTACAGGACAAGGGTCCAGGGAACAAGGAAGCGGGAGCGGCCCCCGGGTGGGCCAACCCACATCGCGGCCCAAACGCGAGTGCAATAAACCATCTTGGCTAAGAGACTTCGTCTCATCCTAGGGGGGAGGGGTGTTGTGTCCTAAAGCCTGTGCCTTTAAACAATGTACCTATCCATGTGTATCCAATGTAACCTTTTCTATGTGCAACATTGTAACCTCCAGCTGCATCACTGTAACCTTAATAGGACACGAGCTAGTGACCACTAGATGGCAATAGCGAGCGTCCAAGCTCATTGGTCCAAGACTCACCTAGAACAACAGCGCGGGAAGATTCCCGCCACTACCTTCACCTGGACAAGAAGGGCGTGACCTGCAATGACGTCACGCAGCCTGTAGCCAATAGGCTATCAAGGAGCCACATTCAAATGTATAGCCACTGTATATATTGAGCTGTTCGTCCGCCATTACCTCATGTTCCCTCTGACCAGTATGTAATAAAGTTGTGTTAAGCCAGCTCTTCGGCTGTCCTGGTGTCGTTGGTCCCATACACTAACGTTTCTGACGTAGATCCGGTGAACTTTTAAAGGTTTTGCAGGCTGTCTTGAGTATAGCATCACCTTGTTCTTTGTCCGCCTTTGATTGGCCAGCCCAACTTTCCCTCTACCTTGTCCTTAAGGTGGCCAATCAACTGCGTACCTGCCGGATTCCTAGGGGTCATCCACTTTGTCCTTACCAGTGCTAGCCCCCAAAGTGACCTGTAAAATAATCACAAAATTATTCCCCATAACTCAACCATCAGCGAAAGTGTGGGATGGGCAATAACAACAAGAACCAAGGGGTCAATGCAGGTTCAAGCAAAAATTCCCATCCGGCCCCGAAGCGACCAAAAGTAGTCACACTGTCACCTAGGGAGGGGGTGGAGGGCAAACGCGCCCTTGGCCCAGCAGATCTGCTTGAAAAGCCGGCAAGGGCGTGCGGAGCCTCCCCTTTTAAAGGGGAGCTCGGCTCCGCCCACTCTCTCGACCAAAGTGCCCGGCTCTCGGGGCAGGGCCGGCAAAGCGCGTGGCGGCCATATTGCTTGCTGCCGCACGTCCTTTTGACAAAGTCCTCCTCAGTCCAGGCCAGGATTGAAGAAGCTACTGCCTTCCATCAAGATGGATTCAAATGGGATTTAATCCACTTGGGTCCCATCACCCTTCCCTGTGGACTTTGGCATCCAAGGCTGTTAGTCAGTGTGTTATGTACCTTTCATACATAACTTATTTTTCTTTGTCAGATGTAGTCCAAATAGATTACATTTTTATGTTAAAGCACTGCTCCTCCATCTGGTAATCTACGTGTTGGTACAGAAAGCATGTGGATTCAGCAGCTTGTTTTGATAAATTCTTTCTTAATACCTGCTGAGATTATCTTTCCTATTGTTTCTGATCATTTGTCCTCTTTCTATTCCCCCCCCCCCAATTGAGGAGACAATAACTCTTTAAGCCAGTGGTTCGCAGCCTATGGCCTGTGGGCTGGACCTGGCCTGTGACAGCAAATCATCCGGACTGTGGTGACGACCATGAAAGCGGAAGCAGACATGTTTATGACAGCCATAAATGCGGACACACATGCGCAGACGCACCCACCGCAGTTTGTGGCATCATTTACAGTGGGGGAAACCACATATCCCGCCTGCTCAGCTGTCTGAGGGAGAATGGTCCGGCCCGTAGCATGGAAAGGTTGAGAACCCCTGCTTTAAGCTTTTACCCCATACAATTACCAAAGCTGGAAAGTATGAACTTTGATGGTACATAGATTTGAATCATAGAATAACTGAGTTGGAAGGGGCCTTTTAGGTCATCGAGTCCAACTCCCTGCTCAGTGCAAGAGCTATATTATTCATCCTTATTACACAGTGAGGACTGTCAATAAAACAAAATAAAATTGGTGGGGGTATCAGAAAGACAGACCTGCTAAGTGATTCTGCACTTATAACAATTCTGTCTTCAATTTTTTCCCTCTTTCACAGCATTTAATCTAGCTATAAAGATTTTTTTAATTGGGACAAAATTTCATTTCCCCCCTAGTTTTTACAAGAGAAAAAAAACATACTTAAAAAACTAACTGGCAAAGAAAAACTGAATAACACATATTAACACACACACTCTCTCTCTCTCTCTCTCTTAATAATCAACCCCCACCATAAAAACTAACAATAATATAATTAAGCAAAATATGCTCTATCCACTTCTTTTTGTTCTTCCGCGTCTAGGCCAGACGTGAAACTGCCAAAATGAAGGCACCTGTTACTGAGATCATTTGGACATATGATCAATTTTCCTTCTGAATACAGAATCCCATTCCCTTTCCAAAACTTTGCATTCACTCTTATGTAGGTGAACCACCTTTTATTAATACAAAATCAATTCTCCCCAGATATCAGTAAAAAAAAATCATTTATCAATTCCTTCTTTACTTTAATATTACATGTTAACTTATTAATATCTATATTCAACACCTTTTGCATCATTCACTTAACTGAAAATCATGTTCCCCCCAGTTCTTTGCTCACTTAATCTTGCCACTGTTAATAAATTTGAAGACGACCCCCAACTTTTCCAGTTAAAATATAGAGTTTGGAATATACTTGCCGTATAAGACTACCTCTCTTCCAATGCACACCAAATAAAAATTAACCCACACTCAACCCGAAGATGCGCAGCCCTCCGAGTCGAATGGGCAGGTTCTGGTGGAGAGCCAATCCACGCTCACGTTCTCCTCCTCGAGGTACAGGAAGATGTGTGCAGCTTTCTTCCCCTTGCTTCATACTCCCCGCGGCACCCCCCACCATATGTGCCGGACATATGAAGCAAGGGGAAACAAGCTGCAGTTAAGTACCTGTCCTATAAGACGACCCCCGACTTTGGCACAGATTTTTCGGGGTTAAAAAGTAGTCTTTTACGCCAGAAAATACAGTACTTTCATTGTTCAAGTCCATTATTCCTTATCAAATATTAGTGAGAACGCAATTTTAGGATATGCGTCTACATTTGACTTGATTATTTCATTTATTTCCTTGAAAACCAACTGCCAACATTTCTGTATATTTTCACATTCTCACCACATATCAAAATAAGTACCTACTTTCTGACAACCTCGCCAACATAACTTGGAATAATTAGTATCAATCTGATTCAATTTCAGAGTTAAATACTATCTCCAAACTATAAAAATCTATAGACATTAACATTAATATTTTTCTATCCCATATATTATTCCTAACACTTATTGCCTCTCCCAAATCATGTTCCTATAATGTTTTAACAAATTCTTGTTGATCCTCTTCTATAAATATTTTACATTTTTTTACTTAAAATTCCAATATATGTTTTCAATTTGTTCTGTTTGTCTGTCTGCCTCCTTTCTTGCTTGGCTTGAAAACATTTTCACTGTGAGTATCTTGTGAGATCTTGAATATCAGAACTTGAGAACAGCAAGGATGAATGAAAGTAGAGGATGACCAAGTCCAGCACATTCTTCTCTCAGGTGGCCAACTAAATATCTCTCGCATATGAAAACCACATTGGTGTGTGTGTGTGTGTGTGTGTGTGTGTGTGTGTGTGTGTGTGTGTGTGTGAGAGAGAGAGAGAGAGAGAGAGAGAGAGAGAGAGAGAGAGAAGGAATTGTTTTTATACTAGAAGAATGCTTCTAAAATATAAGGTGATAAACTTCTGTTGTGACTAGTAGTTACAGATTGATTTGCCCTCAATGTCTGGTTTTGATTTGCCCTCAATGTCTGGTTTTGCTGGCTATGAAACAAGTTAAAAGATGGGTTACACGTCTCAACTTGTGTCAGGATCAAAACTGACATTACAGTGAGACCATCATTAGAAGGAGAGCTCTGTTAAAAGGCAATTTTTCTTTATCTCATTGTGAAGTTTCTCAGCACCGCAGATTGCAAGTTTGCTTGCCTCTGTTTGGTCATCAGGATACAGTATAGGATTCATTTGCAAGTTGATTTTGCTGATACAACACTTTTGAAACACTTTGGCTTAGGAAGGCAATGTTTTATCACCTTCTAATTATGGATTTAGGGACTGCAGTGGCTTAGTGCTTGATGACTGGAAGATTGGCAAGTCAGCAGTTCAAGACCCAAGGGCTGCATGATGGAGTGAACTCCCATCTCTGTTCCAACTCCTGGCAGACTAGCAGTTCAAAAGCAAAAAATTGCAAGTAGATAAATAGATACCACTTTGGTGGGAAGGTAAACATCGTTCTGTGCACTCCAGTGTTTAGTCATGGCTGCCACATGTCCATGGAAACTTCTGCAGACACAGACAGCGCTGTTTCTTGGCTATAAACAGAGATGAGCACTGAACCCTAGAGTTGGCTACAACTGGCTTTCAAGTAAGGGCAACCTTTACCTTATTGTGAATTTACATTTTTGCTTGACTTGCTCCCACCAAGAAATGAATTCCAGCCTTATTCTACTTTTCTGGCCTGACGTAGGTACATGAAACACATGTTTTTGATTACATGCAACAAATAAGATTCTACTTGTATGTCCCAAAGTAGACAAGGTAGGACAAATCAAACCAAAATATTCAATCCTTAGCTGTCTTTCTGTTGTCTTCAGAACTCTGAACTGATTGTTTAGGTCTAAAGACAGCTCAAAGATTTCGAATCACTTGAGTACAGTTAATTTTTTGATTTTTTTAAATTAGTAAGTCAAGACAGAAAATTAGAGTTGTGCTCTTCCAAGGCCCCTTCCCACCAAACATGTGTTCCTCTGTTTTCCAGCTTTTTTGTTTTTCTAGAGAGATATGCAGACGAACCACTGGCAAAGCGAAGACAGTTTAGAGTCAACAATCTAGCTTTGTTAAACAAATACAAATTAGGAATCCGGGCTTGGTTTACTTTTCTGTCAGTCTAAATGCAAACTTATGTGAACTAGATTCTAGTGTTGAACATTTTTTGTTTGCATGCATGGGGCCAAATGCTATGAAGGGAAGGGAGGCAAGGAGAGCAATCCAATATGTGCCAAATGGTGTTGCATATGTGAAAACATGATGTTGAAGATACAGAGCCAAGTATAAAACACAAGAGCCACAACATTGACAGAGCCTGATAGAGCTGTTCCAAATGGCCCTCACTTTTGAACAAAAGCAGATTTACAAAATATTCCTCATATATGTTAATTGCAGCTGCCAAATGCCTGCCAGAATTCAGGAACTGTCATCACTGAGTTGTTTGCACATTACAGCCACCACAAATCAGTGGAATGGAAGCTGTGAGGTAAGTACCTCAATTAATATATCTTAGCGAGAATGAAGCTCATTGGCCCGACCCACCAAAATAATAAAAATGACACACAAAATATAGATGTAGAATGCTCTGCAAATATGATTAAAGGACTTCCTTTACATGATAAAGCATTAGTAATATTTTCCCACAAAGGGCTGAGGTCTGCAAAATGCAATAACTGGGTAAAGATTCCATTAATGATATTCTTCAAAGGTGTTGTTGTAATTATTATTATTATTGGATACAAATCTTCCATCTGATTCGAGGACTGGTACAAAATTAGCAGTTCAAGCCCTAACCAAGGACCTAAGAACTGTTAAGGTAACTGTTGTGTTCTGATGGTTTTATTGTACACATGGATTACAATGTATCTGAGCCAATGTAACCTTGCCTATAGCAACAATGTAACCTTCAGCTGTATCATATAAACCCTGTAATAGGACGCGAGCTAATGACCACCAGCTGGCAGCAGCGAGCGTCCAAGCTCTCTTGGTCCGAACTCATCAAAGGCAACAGTGCGGGAAGTTTTCCCGCCACCACCTACACCTGGACAAGAAGGGCGTGACCTGCAATGACGTCACGCAGACAGTAGCCAATGGGCTACCATGGCACCACGTTCAAATGTATTACTGCTGTATATAAAGAGCTATCGATCCGCCATTACCTCATGTTCCCTCTGTCCACGATGCAATAAACCTGAGTTAACCCAGCCCGAGGCTGTGTCCTGTGTCTTGGTTTGCATACACCAAATTGGCGACGAAGGTGGGATGATGGATCCCCACGGAACAGCCAGGGCACAGAGCGGGTTCAACATCACCAAACCACAAGACTGGGAGCTGCTTGAGATGGACTTCCAGGCGGCACTGGTGGAACTCAGAGTCAAAGAAGACAACGAGGAGAGGAAGAGGGCCATCCTCACCAGAATGCTCGGGATGGAAACCAAGCGGACGCTGGTGGGCATCATCGCTCCGAAGAAGGTGAGCGAATTTAAGGCGGGCGACATCATGAAGCTGCTGCGAGAGCGGTTCTGCCCCTCGAGGGCAATGTTTCCCGCTCGGAGCGCGTTTTGGAGGCGAGTCCAAGCGCCGGACGAGTCGGTTGAGGCATTCGTGGCCGCCATGAGGATAGCCGCCGCCCCCTGTAAATGGGGCGGCATCCTAGAGATGGCCCTCAGGGACGGCGTGTTGTGTGGCCTGAAAGACAAGGAGGTACAGCGCAGCTTGATGAACAAGGAGCCGCCACCCACGCTGGCAGAGGTCGTAGAGGCCGCGGAAGCCGCAGAGTCCACGAATGCTGGAGTGGACGAGATGCACCAGTGGCGTGAGTGGCGTCCCAGAGCCGGCAAGGCGGAAAATTCGGTGCACGGGAAGTCCGGGCAGTCGGTGCACGCAACTCGACGAGCCTCAAAGTCGTCTACGGAAGGTAGCGACGGTGAGGAGGTCCAGAAGGTCCGAAAGGGTGGTCGACGCTGCGAGGGTTGCGGAGCGGCCCATGAGCGCGCGAGATGCCCGTTCAGGAAGGCCGAGTGTTACACCTGCGGCCGTCGGGGGCACATCGCCAAGGCATGCAGAAAACGGAAAGAGGGCCGGAGGCAGTCACAAGACCGTGCGGCCAGACCGGACCGTCCAGCGAGGCCCAAAGATGGCGCCCAGACCACGAGGAGGCAGGACGGCGTGGGCCGCGTCTCGGACGACAGCGAGGACGACGCCCCAGTGTTCAGCGTGTCCGCGGGACAGTCCCATTACTTCGTTGAGGTATTAGTACAAGGGGCCCCTATTAAGATGGAAATTGACTCGGGGTCCTCCTATTCCATAATTCCCCAGAAAGAGTTCCTGAAAATCGACCCCCACGTGCGGCCCAAACTTAAAGCGTTGAGGTCCACGCTACGAGACGTACAGGGAAACAGCATTCCGGTGTTGGGGGTCGGGAAATTTCGGGTCAATTTTAAGAGACATTCTGCGGAACTGCCCCTAGTTGTCCTCAAAGGGGGAAGCTGTAGCCTCCTAGGGACACAGTGGTTTCAGCCCTTAGGGTTGTTCATAGGGGGGGTGCATACCGTGGGGGGGGACCCAATACAAGCGGTTTGCGATGCGCATCCCGCCGTTTTTAAGAAAGGACTCGGAAAGTTCAAGGGACCCCCTGTAGCTTTCGACATAGACCCGGAGGTCCGCCCGATAAGACTCAAACCGCGCAGGGTGCCGTTCGCACTCAAGGACAAGATAGAGGCGGAACTGGACAAACTGGTGGGCCAGGGGATTCTTATTCCTGTTGATTCCGCGGAGTGGGAAACTCCAATTGTAACGGCTCTAAAGGCTAACGGGGAGGTGCGCATTTGCGCTGATTATAAGTGTACAATTAACAAGGCGATCCGCCCTAATGCATACCCGGTGCCAGTGATCAGCCACCTTTTGGCCAGGCTGAATGGGGGAAAGTGTTTCGCTAAACTCGATTTGGCACAAGCCTATCAGCAACTTCCGGTGACCCCCGCCACGGCCGCGGCACAAACGATAGTTACACATAAGGGAGCGTTCCAGGTGTCGCGGTTAGAGTTCGGCGTGAACTCGGCACCCGGCCTTTTTCAGTCGCTTGTGGAACGCCTCCTAAAGGGCCTGGAGGGGGTGTTGCCTTATTTTGATGACGTGTTGATAACAGGGGGGAGTGAGGCTGAACTGGCAAAAAGGTTGGACAAAGTACTGACCGTGTTCGAGAAAGCGGGGCTGAGATTGAGGAAGGACAAATGTGTTTTTTTCGAAACCGAGGTCGAGTTTTTAGGGTTCCGGATCACACCCGAGGGGATTAAGCCGTCTAAATCCAAAGTAGCAGCCATTAAAAAGGCCCCTCGCCCCACATCCAAAACCGAGCTACAGTCCTTCCTGGGGCTCCTCAATTTTTACCATACATTCCTCCCGCGGAAGGCGTCCGTGGCCGAACCGCTCCATCGGTTACTTAAAAAGGAGGAGCCATGGATGTGGGGTGACGAGCACGAGAGGGCGTTCAAAGAGCTAAAGCAACTCCTAACATCTGAGGCAATCCTGACGCACTTCGACCCCAAACGGCCAGTGGTCCTAGTCTGTGATGCATCCCCGGTGGGGGTGGGGGCGGTGCTTTGCCACGTGTTGGAGGACGGAAGGGAGGCCCCGGTAGCGTTTTACTCAAGGTCCCTGTCCCAAGCGGAGCGAAATTACGCACAAACCGACAGGGAGGCGTTAGCGATAGTAGCGGGAACCAAAAAATTTCACGATTTTTTGTATGGCCGCCCGTTCAAAATCGTGACCGATCACAAGCCACTGTTAGGGATTTTCACGGCGAGCAAGCCCACGCCGCAGATCCTGTCCCCGAGAATGCTGCGATGGGCTATTTTCCTCAACGCATACCAACATGAGTTGGAGTACCGGCCCGGAAAGGAGATCAGCCATGCTGATGCACTTTCGAGATCCCCTTTGCCCTTGTCGGATGACCAGAAGGCGAGAGTTGAAAGAGACCGCCAGGTGTTGCTAATTGAGGTTTTAGACGCACCCCCAATAGTACCAGCCGACATTGCTAGGGCGACAGGCAAGGACAGAACGCTGGAGAAGGTTAGTTCATGGGTACAGAAGGGGTGGCCGGCATCGTCCCCGAGTACAGAGTTCGACCCATTCTTTCGGAAAAAGCTAGAGTTGTCCCTAGAAAGGGGGTGCCTTTTGTGGGGCCAACGGGTGGTGGTCCCTACGCCCCTGCGGACGAGGGTGCTCGAACTGCTGCACGTCAGCCACCCGGGCATAGTGCGTTCGAAGGCGCTGGCCCGGAGTTACTTCTGGTGGCCACAGCTGGACGCGGACATTGAGCACATGGTCGGCACTTGCGAGGCATGCCAGGGGTCCCGACCTGAGGCGGCCCGTCTTCCGCATAGGGAATGGGACACAGCACGGGGGCCATGGTCCAGAGTGCACGTAGATTTCGCTGGCCCATTCCGAGGAACCATGTTTCTCCTGGTGGTGGATGCGTTCTCCAAGTGGCTGGAGGTTATCCCAGTAAAGAGCACGTCCTCCGCCACGACAATTAGCCGGCTAAGGAGAGTTTTTTCCACGTTCGGTTTACCCGACACTTTAGTCAGCGATAACGCTAGTTGTTTCACCTCCGCTGAGTTCGGAGCATTCATGGAGGCAAACGCCATTCGGCATGTCACATCCGCACCGTTTCACCCGGCCACGAATGGCCAAGTGGAACGGCTGGTGCGTACAACAAAGGAGGCGCTGCGGCGCATGGGCCAGGGGGACCTAAATCACCAAGTATGCCAGTTCCTCTTAGCGTATAGGGTAACCCCCTTAGCGTCAGGCTACTCGCCGGCAGAGCTCTTGATGCGGCGAAAACTGACCACGATCCTGTCCAGGCTAGACCCGACGAGAGTCGAGGATAAAGGAAAAAACATAGGGTTGGCAGTCTCGAAAGGTTTCGCCGCCGGTGACCCTGTTCACTGCAGGAACTATTCCAGCGCAGGGCCAGCCTGGGTGCCAGGGACGGTTGTAGAACAGACGGGGCCAGTGTCGTACCGGGTCGAGACTACCACCGGCCTCCTCTGGAGGAGGCACGCTGATCAACTGAGGCACCGAGTGAGTGGGCCGGTCAGTGGGGCTCAGCAGCAGGATTCAGCGTTAGGGTTCTCCCCCACCCGCTTAACCCAAGGGGGAGACAGCAGTGGACAACAGTCCCAAGCAAGGGGGGAAGGCAGAAGCAGCGGCCCCGACTCATACCCTTTTGATACGCCAGTCCTATCAGGGGCCGGGGAAGGGGGAGAGGAGTGCGCGACCGCTGCCCCCGATTATAATTTTGATTTTGATTTTGCGAGCCGGGGGGGTTTTCAGGAGTGTTCCCCCACCCATCCAAGCGAGAAGAGGGGTTTTTCGTTAGCCCCCAGTGCCCCCGGTTCCTCCCTAAGAAGGAGCACACCTCCCAACAACGCCGCGGAGCCGCGGCAAGTCACTAACGAGTCTCCCTCTCCAATTACAGGACTGGAAACCAGGGGACAAAGAGAAGGTAGCAAACCCGGGGAGAGGCAGCCCGCATCGAGACCCCAGCGTGTTCGAAATAAGCCATCTTGGCTGAGAGACTTTGTCTCCTAAGGGGGGGGAGTGTGTTTAAGTGTGGGCTCGAGACTTTGTCTCGTCCTAGGGGGGAGGGGTGTTGTGTTCTGATGGTTTTATTGTACACATGGATTACAATGTATCTGAGCCAATGTAACCTTGCCTATAGCAACAATGTAACCTTCAGCTGTATCATATAAACCCTGTAATAGGACGCGAGCTAATGACCACCAGCTGGCAGCAGCGAGCGTCCAAGCTCTCTTGGTCCGAACTCATCAAAGGCAACAGTGCGGGAAGTTTTCCCGCCACCACCTACACCTGGACAAGAAGGGCGTGACCTGCAATGACGTCACGCAGACAGTAGCCAATGGGCTACCATGGCACCACGTTCAAATGTATTACTGCTGTATATAAAGAGCTATCGATCCGCCATTACCTCATGTTCCCTCTGTCCACGATGCAATAAACCTGAGTTAACCCAGCCCGAGGCTGTGTCCTGTGTCTTGGTTTGCATACACCAAAGTAACATATATGTATATATGCAGTTCCTAGTAGAGTTGTTTTTTGGAGAGTTAGGACGTTCAAGTCTGATGTCCAAAATTTCCAAATATCTAGGGAGTCCTTTAAGTATTGCTCCAAGGGCTCCAATCACTATGGGTACAACAACAGATTTCTCCTTCCATAGATGCTCAACCTCTATTTGCAAATCACAATATTTTATGATTTTTTCCCAGTTTGTCTTCAATTTGTGCATATCCTGGTATAGCAATGTCAATAAACCAGACCTTCTTCTTTTCCACAACAGTTATATCAGATGTGTTGTGAATCAGATGTCTATCTCTTTGAATTTTAAAGTCCCACAGGATCTTGACTCTCTTACCTGTATTTTCTAAAACTTTCTCTACCTGATGTTCCCAATGTTTTTATTGCATTCAGATCCAAATTTCTGGCAAAGTTTCCAATGAATAAGTTTTGCAATCCTATCATGGTGTTGCAAATAATCAGTCTATGAAATTTTGCTGCATCCGCTGGTCAGATGATCTATTGTTTCATCCTTTTCATTATGAAACTGTCATTTGCTATTGTTGGATACATGCTGTATATTTGTCTTCATGTAATTTGTTGGCAAAACCTATTCATGAGCTGCGAAGAAGAAGAAGGAGGAGAAGAAGAAGATCAAGATCAACACCAAACATCTATTAAGCAATCCAGCAGCAGAACAAATGTTACATAAGGCTTATGATGTCATCAGCCATAGTGGCTTTTCAAAAATTAAAAGTTTCTGAGCCCTCCACTCTACCTTGAAGATCCTGTGTTGGAGGCTACAGGACAGGGACAGGGGGAGTTTAATTTCCAAAAATCACTGCCGTTTAGCTCATGACAAAATACAAAAATTGTTTTTCTTGGAAACACAAGTGAACTGTGAAGAAAGTTCTGACTGAACCTACAGGAAGTATATTTGATAGGAGAAGGAGAAATGCTGAACCTCCTCTGAGTTGGGGATTTTAAGATACTGAGCTCCTTGTCTGAGTATTCACATTGTTGTTGGCCACAGTTTTCACCAACCCATTTGGGGGGGAAAAAAACACCACTTGTATCACATGAACCTTGATTGCATGAATATCCATTTTGAACAGTGCATTTGTATAGCTTTAGCAAGACAAGGACTTGCAGGAGCAAGCTAGTCAGTTGCACAACAAATGAGAAGATTAGTATAGTTTTGTGTAACACCTCAGCAAGGGTAGTCTGAAGGCTGTTGCAAGCAAGACTGATAGTATAAGAAACAAAGACCATATTTATACAAACATATATCCTAGTGGGTTTATATAATCACTATACTGTATTCCTAACACATCTAAATCTGGTAACGTGCAGAAATGGACTAATTTGATCAGACCATGCCGTGTTCATTTGAACTGTCTGCTGGCCCAGGAAGGTCTTTTCCATAAGAATGGAAAGAGTTTGAGTTGGAAGTCAGACTCTCTGTAGGTTTCAGAGAGCTCTAAACCTCTTCCTGACTAGCTATATGGATGCATGTCTCTCTGTACATGAAAACAAACAAATATCAGATTCAAAGGTAGGGACAAAGGCATCGTTATTGACACCCCTGGTAAAACTCAGTAGAAAATGAACATACGATGGCCTTTCCATTGGTAATACAAACCAGTTCAAAACCATTATCATTACTATTTGTTCTAATCAATCTTAATAATTATAGCAGAGATACAGAGTTAAGCTGAATACCTGGAACTTTGCAAAATGTAGCCTCAATTCTACAAGCATTTAAATGGTACATATTGAATTGGGCAAACATCTCAGTGAAATCAACATATCTATTTATAGATTCATTTTTAAAAACAATTTCATTAACACTGTTTGTACATGTATACAGTTTGCCAACAGCTGGTAAAAGGAAGATGATTTATTGCAACAAATTTATTGCATCTGATTCTGAAAAGTGCCATTTGAAAGATGGATTTTCTCTACAAATTAAATTGCTAGACAACACTTTGGAGGAAAATTAAGTACAAGCTCCCTAATTATTCATTCTCTCCATTCAGTGAGAATAAAATGGAGGGGTAGGAGTGGTAGGAGGGTGACCAAAGATGAGACGGCTAGATGGCATCGTGGACGCAGTGGGCACAGAGCTGGGTGGGCTGAGGAGGATGGTGGAGGACAGAGGTGCCTGGAGGACGATGGTCTATAGGGTTGCAAAGGGTCGGAATCGACTGTGAGACTGAACAATAAAAGGAGTGGTTTAGTTATAGGAAAGTTGTCTTAAAATAGGGGGGAAAACATTTCATAAGAAGTTGGTTGATATTAGCATGACCTCTGTTGTAAACTGTACATAGCAGGTGGATTCCACATAAGGGTGGATTCTTGGGCAGAAAGTTCGTTCAAATGTATAGAATCTCCTCCAGTTTCAACTGCTACTGTAATTTAGCCATTACCAAGAAGGACTCAAAGGCTTTCATGCAAAGGCAGATAAAACAGACAGTTCTACACCCTGGCTGGCGTGCTTAATTTGTCTCAGCTGCTAAACAAAAGGTCTCTGTTCAAGGTCACTGTATAATGAGACTTCCTTCAGTTGTAAATCCAACACTGATGCTTCCATCCCACTGCAGAACAAAGAGTCACATCCCAATTCAGGTCAACACTTAGCAACATCATCACTTGATGAGAAAAATAATTTTTGTCATCAGTTGTCTGAGAATCATCTCTTCTTCATGGGAAACAGGGTTTTTGTATACATTTGACACTCTGTGATGTCAAATGTCTGTCATTGCCTTCTTTAATTTTAATTGGTGACCTCAGTTTGAAGTCTTACTATAGGCTTTCCACACTTGGTCTGTATGTGTCAGTTCTGTTTGATCTTTATCCATTCAAATATTTGTTTCTTGCCCTATATTGAAAGATAAAACAAATTAAAACAGTTTCAAATGCTTTAAAACCATTTGTAACAATTTAAAACCATGTCCATTATATTAGAACTCTAGAATCTAGGATGTCATTAGAGGAGATTCTAAGTCCATATCTAGCAGCAATGCACCCTTTAGAGGAAAATACTGTTTGTACTACCATTAACTTGCCTCAATCTGCTTTTGGTGACTCAGCTAGGTTTTGGTTTATCAACTGGGAGATAAAATGCCTATTTTTGCATATCTGATGCCTTGATATTTTTGTTTTTCAGAGACTGGTTGAAAGGAGACCCCTGAACCAGTTACCTGAATGAGGAGAATATACTGTATTTAAGCTTCAAAGCATCAACTTAAAGAAGTGTTTCTAGGTTAGGATAGTAAAGAATGCAAAAATTGCAGGAGGGAGACAATACCTTTATTGGATCACTAAAAAAAAACCACACACACATGTTGCTCGAGCTTTCGTGATTCATTATCACTTCTTCAGACATGCATTAAAATGTTCATGGCGGTTGGTCTGCCAGGCTTTTTAAAATTAAGAGTGTCGGAGTGGCATCATTACACCAAGAAATCTCTTGCTGTTCTTAAGAAAAAAAGCCTGGTAGACCAGCCACCATGAACATTTTAATTAATACATGCCTGAAGAAGTGATCATGAATCATGAAAGCTCGCACAATTTTTTATTTTTTTACTGATCCAGTAAAGGTAACCATCCCTCTCCTGCATTTGTTTTGCATTCTTTACAATTTGAATGTGTATCACACAGCTAATATTCCTTTGTTGTAATGAGACGCGAGAGGCAGCCGTGTGGCGAAGTCCAGCCCCGACCTGAGTCGGGAGCAAGTATTTATTCCCTGCCTAGGGGCGAAGACGTGTATGTAAGATAATCGCGCCATCCCCTGTACAGAAGTCTTGCATGCATGGTATTTTCTGGTGATGTGGCTACAACGGTGGCTCTGGAAACTACCCCAAGGTTAATGGATGACCCACACTTAATTGCCTTGGGTTGGTGAAACCCATTGTTCCTGCCCTAATCTCGGAGTCTGTGTGTATTGACCCTGGGCACCTAGCTTTGTCCCTTGTTTGCCCTTGTCTGCTTGCCTGGCTCTATTTGCCCCCAGCCTGGGCTATGGTTAATTCCTAACCTACCTGCTTATCTCCCAATTTCCCATCCAGCAGAGCATGGCCCTAGCTAGTCTGGGGACTCTCATGCAGGTCTGTGGACACCAGGCGCACCCCTCAGGAGAGGTTTTATGGCAATTATTGCGGGGAACCCACATTCCTTGTTTGCCTAGGTTAGGATAGTGAAGGCTTTGGTGTGCCATGCAATTGACTGGGTTACCAATCAAAGAGCAGAATTTCAAATCCCAGTGAGTCAGA
The DNA here is from genome assembly GCA_035047305.1 of Bradypodion pumilum. Classification (NCBI taxonomy): domain Eukaryota; kingdom Metazoa; phylum Chordata; class Lepidosauria; order Squamata; family Chamaeleonidae; genus Bradypodion; species Bradypodion pumilum. Next base: position 101,189,133 of record JAWDJD010000002.1, on the reverse strand, counting down.
AGAACTAGAGAAGTGCTAGGCATTTTACCAATAGTGTGAGCTATAATATTTAGCATCCCTGCTGCTTGGTGTCTACTTCATAGGTTTGATATAAAGGTAAAGGTTGTTGTAATGGCTGAAATCCTGTTGTTTAGTGTAGTAAGTCACAACTAGAGTAGGCACTGAAGCAGTGGGTATTTGGTGAGTCAATTCCTCCCTAAATTCCATTGGTTCAATGGGCCATATCAGGGGCTTCCATTTATTTATTTATTTATTGTGCTGGTAGGGTCACTCTATTTTGGTCTGTTTCCAGCACATGTGATCACTGGAAATGAATGAACAGCAAGACTTTGGGATGTCAAGGCCATACCTGTCAACCTTCCCGATTTGGCCGGGATTACCCCGTAAATTGACGTCGACTGACGTCATAACCCGGCCCCCGCTGCCAAAAACCTGTAATTTGGCAGCGGGGGAAACGCTTTCCGCGCATGCGCAGAAGCGCTAAGTTGCTTGCGTAAGTGCTGCGCAAGCGGCGTAGCGCTTCCGCGCATGCGTGGAAGGGGTAAAACCTTTCCACGCATGCGTGGAACGCGAGCTGCACACAAGCGATGTATGCAGGTCCCGTTTTTCTGGAGCCACGGGTTGACAGGTATGGTCAAGGCTCTTTACCATGGGAATCTATACCTATAAAATGGTGCGTTAACCGTTGGAATGTGACAAAGGATGTTGCACCAGGCCCCACTAGCCAGTAATGGGCCTCCGTTCACTCGCCCGAACCCGGTTCGCAGGTAACTGTTGGTTTGAAATTTTCGACCTGGGGGCAGGAGCCCCCCAGTCGCAAACAAAAAAAGAGAACTTCAATTCCCAACGTTCCTGGTGCCGCGTCGCGCCAGAGCCAATCAGGCTGAGCAGCGTGGCAAAAGGAACGTTCAGAAACGCACCGCGGCCAATTAAAAAAAAGCTGCAGGGGAAAAACCACTGCAGTAAGCAAACACGCGCAGCCAAAACTACAAGCCCCAGCATCCTGTGCGCCATTAGCACGCAGAACGCTGAGGCGGCCGGTGCGCGAAAAATAAAAGTTAAAAAAAAAACGCCCGCCGCCACTGCCATTCTTCCCCACGGGCCAGCCAGCATGGCCAGTGGGGAAAAAGAACCCCCCGCCGCCGCTGCCCTTCCGTTCAAAGGGCCAGCTGGTGCGCAAAAAATACAAGTAAACACCCCGCCACTGCCCTTCTTCCCCATGGGCCATCCAGCATGGCCCGTGAGATAAAAAAAGAACCCCCCCCGCCGCCGCTGCCCTTCCCTTCGAAGGGCCAGCCGGCGCACGAAAAATACAAGTAAACACCCCCCCGCCACTGCCCTTCTTCCCCACAGGCCAGCCAGTATGGCCCGCAGGGAAAAAAAGGAAACCCCCCACTGCCACTGCCCGCCCTTCCCACGGGCCAGCCAGCATGGCCCGTGGAAAAGAAAGCATCACCACCCCGCCATTGCCCTTCCTTCCCACGGGCCAGCCAGCATGGCCCGCAGGAAAGAAAGCACCCACCCCTGAAAAAATAAACACAAAAACACAAACCAAAAACAATCAAAAACACACAAAAATCCAAAAATGAAACACAAAAACAGCCAAAAAGAAACCAGAAAAAACACACAGACACCCCCCCCCAAAAAAAAAATCCCACCCCCCACCCCACCCAAAACCCCTCCAGAGAACTTACCAAAAGACGTCTTCTATCCATGAGGACCGGAACTCAAATGAGAAAAGAAAGAGAAAACTTACCAGAAGCGACACCCAGAGGACAGAAGAGAACAATTGTAGAGAGGCAGAAAAGCTCACCACCCCCACCCAGAGGCCAAAAGAGAAAAAACATTCAAAAATATTAAAACTAATAAGATTAATTCCAAAATTAATCAAATAAGTTATAAAAACATTCAAAAATAATCACACTAATCTCAAAAAATACCAAAAAAACTAGAAATTACTTTTCACTCCAAAAAACCAAAACAAAAAATAAAAATGTGTAAAAATAAACATTTTAAAAACCAAAATTAAATTTTAAACTAAATAATATTAAATTAAATTAAATTAATTAAAATAAAATAAAATTTGCATAAACATAAAACAAAAACCTTCAAAAACCAATTTAAAGAGCCTGGCACTGAGGAAGCCGGCACGCAAAAAAAAAAAAAGAACCCAAAAAGAACAAAAAAACCCCACTGGGAGCGCAAGTCTGCCGCAGGCGGATGCAGCGCTTCGAAGGCACAACATCACAAAACCTTACAACACCATTTAAAACAGCCCAGCACCATTGGTTCAAGAAAAAAAAACCCTTTACTATCCAACACAATTTTAAAAAGCTTGGCACTGCCGGGCAAAATATGCTAGTATATGATATAATGAAGTGGCTTAATAAGAGAGCTACTTCAGGATATTGGAAAAGTAAACACTTCCTCTGCTCTTCAGTGAAGGGGCAGAGGAAGTGAAATTTTTAAAAGACCCTTAGGGCAGTGAAAATGTGCTGCATCACTTATTTAAAAAAAAAGTATTTTCATTGCTTTGTCTTACATGAATGGTTGAGAAAGGGCCTACAGGTTCTTCTTCTTCCGTGTCTGGGCCAGATGTGAAACTGCCAAAATGAAGGCACCTTTTGGTGAGTTCATTCTGCAGTTCCTTTTACCTGACCTAGTGTGAGAAAGATTAGCCAACAATACAAGGCTGCAATTACCAGGGTATGCCTGATTGTGGTTCAAAAATATAACAACCTTCGAGGAGGCTCACTCTGTGGGCCTACAGCTGAATGCACTTTTTAAAAACCTGTAATTAAAACCATACATCTGAAGATGTGCATAAAAACGTTTTTTAAAAAATTGCACACAACTGCTGATAAACCCACAAAGAGTGTGTGCACAGTGGATTAAAACAAAGAAAAAAGTATTGCAATGTGAACATGTATAATGAGCAGGGCCGCTCCTGTTTCAAGCTAATCTGCAGCAAATACACTTTCTTTGGTTTATTTGTTGAATATATTAAAGCAACCCCACAGTGCAATGGGTCGTTGATGTAAATCAGGGACTCTCAGCCTGCGGCCCATTGCACCATTTCATGTGGCCCTCCACCACCTTCACCACACCAGGAAGTGCCATGTGGTGGAGGAAGGGCAAAATGGCTGTTCGGCCCCTGAAGCTGTCTGAGTGAGCGAGACCCGGCCTCTGGCTTAAAAAGGATGAGAACTCCTGCTGTAAATTATGTATATAATTAGCCAATCAAAAGGTTTATCTAGTTTCCCGCCTCAAGGGTCACCTGAAATGTATTAGACTTTTTGCTGTTTGGGTTTTAGTCAGTGCATCGTGGGTTTTTTCATCGTCGTGTTATTATCTGCTGTTCTCTCTCTCCTATTCACTCTCCAGTTTTGCCTTACAAGCAAAGTATGTTTGTTTAAAGAATTCTTTTATCTACCAAAGCAGCTGTTTACTCTTCTATCTAAAACGAAGCAACTGTAAGTAAAGAACATTTTCTTATAGTTCAAAAAAGAAGTGTAAAGAGTTTAATTGATGAGCTAGAATAGGAGTGTAATATTTGGAGAACTTGCTAACTATAAACTATTTGTAAAGCTGCCCCGCCTACTGCTGTGTATAAAAAAGTTAACATATTAAAGTGTTGGATCGGGGCCGTGAAGGGGCCGTTGGGTCCCGGAGGAGACTGGTCAAGTAACGACACGAGACAAGATGGAGTGAAGACCAGTGGTTTATTGAGGGAAAATCATCATCATATATAGGAATTCAAGGCAGCGTGTGATAGAATCGTCATCTGACAGAAAATCACATCTCATGTTTACACGGGTTAATTGGGAACCTCTCCCGGGGAAGTTAATTAACTAAGTTAAACACTGGCAGGGGAAGTCCATTGTTCCCAGCTTACCCAAGAGTAAACATGGCCACTGTTGACGTTAGGGCTTGGGGTCAGATATGGGTGAATCAATCTTATGACTATTAATCCGCTCCCCAATTTCTGTCCCCTCGGAGCCCAAAGGCCCGGAACGTTCTCACAAGTCATGGCCTCTGTCAGGGACAGTATGCCAATTGTGCTCGCGGATCCCGCACTCCCCCTTTACTTGTTAGATTGGACCTGACAGACGGCCCTGCGCAGGAGTGGCATCAGCTGGCATGGGGGGATGACATTTCGGGGTTCCTTCCATGGGGGACATCTCGATATCAGTGAGGGAATACATTGCACGAAACAACACACTGCTGTGCCCAGTATTACCACCCCCACAATCACCTTGAGTGTCGTCTGAAGCCAACCCCATGGGAACCACGACCACAACGAATCCCACCACCCCCACGTAGCATCCTCCTTGATGTTTTTGACCAAGGTGTGGAGGTCCGTGAGCTGACTCTGTACCTTATGCGTGTTGTTTGTAAGATTAAAGCAACACATGCCGTGGACAGACTCGCAACCCAAATGATGTAACAACAGAAGATAATCGATAGCTGCTTGATTATCTAGTATGGCATGGCGAAGCTCCGTCTGCTCCTGGTTGAGCAGCGCTATCGCCGAGGAGGTGTGGTTGATGGCTTTTGCCAAAGTGCAAGCCAATTGACCAATTCTGCAAGCGTTGCCAACGGCTAAGCCTGGCACGCCAAGTATGCTGACTGCCAATGAGACATACTCAGCCTTACTCAAAACCCTAATGTTGCTATCACATGAGCTGTCTAACTGGGTGGCACGAGCGTGCCGTATGGGTGAAGGGACGTTCATGCTTGGGGCAACCATATCCCTAGTGGGGAGCAACAATGTCAAGCGACTGATACAACATGTGGAATCTGATACGTTGGCGGGAATGTAATTCCAAGTATACTGATTGCATGTAAAGAACCATCTTGAAGGCAAGGTAACATGAACATACATTGAGCTGATTATCTCTGGGTTATCACAAGTCCAGTTGCCGCTGCCGGTGTCGAGGCAACGGCGCTGAGGCCTGCCGGCCGTGGAGCAGCCGGCCATTCGGGCACAAGTAGAGTTCAGGCTGACCGCCACTCGAGGAGTGTAGAGAGTGGCTGCATCAGCCGGCAAAACCTTGGTGACTTGAGTTCCCCACTGTGCGTACGTTGAGAAACCAGTTGGGTAAAACGGACCGAAAATCTGCTTCACCAATCAGTCGCCATTCCTGGTGCACGTTTCTGGTGACTTTTGATGTGGGCGATATAGAGCGCTTCGGTGCGGTTCCGCAAGTGAAATTGAGCTGTGAGGAACAAACTCAGCAAGTTTTTGTCTATCGCGGGAGTGATGTACGCTCCCGGTAGACTGTGAAGCAAATTCCTAACATACTGGCTGTCAGTTATGATGTTGAGGTGTTCTTTGGCAAAGGTGCGCAAAGCGAGGTTCACCGCCACCAACTCTGCCCGCTGCGCGGACTTCTGTGGAAGAGTTAGAAGCGTGCACCAAGCCTGTTCCTCCTGCCAAGTTAAAACACCATATGTACAACCCCCATCCATGAAAACTGTTCTGGCCCCCTGAAGTGGAACCAGCGATATCAATTCACACAAGTTGATTGTCTGCGTTTGAAGCGAGACGAGTCTGGGGTCTTTCGGCAAGTGGTATGCCAAGCATCCAGTGAATCCCTCCAAGGCAATTGGAAGCGAGTCACCGAGCTGCATCAGCTGCTGAACTTGCTCTTTTGTGAATGGGACCACGATTTTGACTAGATCGTGCCCTGAGATGTCCCTTGCTCTCAGCCTTCCGCGGTAGACCACCGCGGAGACCAGCTCCTGGGGGGGAATGATGTTTCGGGAAGAGGTGTTTGGTAAGTAGACCCATTCCACGATACTCGCCCCTCGCTTGGAGTCCACTCCCAGGGCTCCGGTGAACATGGATCCGGCCCGAACGATGTATAGGTTCAGGATCGGAGCATATGGCCCCTGAGTAATCCTGTCTACCCATCTCATGCTGAGAACTTGGTTAACCTTTTCGAGGGTCAAGCGTGCCTCTCGAGGAATTTGTATCCGGTCTGCCGGCTGCTTACCTAACGTTAGCAGCGAGAAGAGCGGCTTTAAAAGATCCGTATCCAATCTGAAGTACGGTCTGGCCCAATTAATGTTTCCTAAAACCTGCTGCAACTCTACCAGGGTGACTGAGTCTTTTAAATTGATCTGGGGCAAAACTGGGGCTGCGAAAGAACGGAGAAGCCGATGACCCAAATATGAAAACGGCTCGGTTCTCTGAACTTTCTCTGGGGCAATGAGCAACCCTTTTTCCCCCACGGTGGCTTGCTGAGTTGCGGCGCTGCGACTAAGATGTCATCCATGAAATGACACACTAAAGCTGTGGGGTGAAGGCCTCGAAACTTTGCCAGTGCGTTATGAACATAAATTTGGCACAGGGTGGACGAATTGAGCATCCTCTGTGGCAAATATTTCCATGCGTAACGCTGTGTGAGTTCACTGTGGTTCACAACTGGCACTGTAAAGGCGAACCTTTCCCTGTCCCTAGAGTCTAGGGGGATAGTGTAAAAGCAATCCTTAAGGTCTACAGTCAAGATCTCCCAACCCTCAGGGATCATATTCGGATTCGGAATGCCGCATTGAAGCGGACCCATCGGCTGAATACATTTATTGATCTCTCTGAGATCGTGGAGGAGTCGCCACTTCCCCGACTTTTTCTTGATGACAAAAATGGGCGAATTCCAAGGACTGGTGGACTGCTCTATATGTCCAGAGTTGGACTTGGAGAACACCCGAAAAATTGGAGTCAATGACTCCCGGAATTACTAGAATTCCGCGTGCTCCTGCGACACTACAAGGCAAAACTAAGCCTATGAAGCCTTTGGGCAGGGGTCCCATGTACTGGGAATCCACCAGATAGACTGTGCCTGGCAAGTCACATGTGACGTTTGCCTGGCAAGTCAATTCTAGCCCTGTACTACCCTTGGGGCTGGCCTGCGCCTTCGCAATGTCTGGAATGTGATTGGAATCTAATCTAATCCAGAGTGAGGGAGGTCTCTGTTTGGACCGGGGCCAGAGACATGCCCGCGTTCCGGTTTCCCAAATTTGGACAGTAAATATGGCCACTGTTGAAGTTAGGGCTTGGGGTAATTTGCAGGTGCGATATTACCTATTACCTAACCGCTTAGTTAGGCATTCAATTTCCTCCTGCTTGGACTGCCCGTCAGGTCAGATATGGGTGAATCAATCTTATGACTATTAATCCGCTCCCCAATTTCTGTCCCCTCAGAGCCCAAAGGCCCAGAGCGTTCTCACAAGTCATGGCCTCTGTTAGGGACAGTATGCCAATTGTGCTCGTGGATCCCGCATTAAAGGTTTACTTCTAGCCCTAATCCAAGATAACAGAAATAAATTGGCCACTTTAATTCAAAAGTTAATGTGGATAGGATTTATTTGTAATTGCTGTTATCAGTTTGAGAGATGTGATATTGAAATAATTCTCTCTGCATTCTTAGGCTAATGTCTAACTTAAATGCTTGGAAGTAACATGGATGCCCTGTAGCAATGGAAATATCATGTGAAGAAACAATTAATTATGGACCAGGCGTGCAAAGTACAGAAAATTAATTTCTATCATCTAGGCCTAGCAATTTGCTAATAAAAGTTTTCATACCTACCCCCTCTTCCCTCAAATTGTATACAGAGAGGATGATGTCAGAATTACTTTAAACCCTTAAATACCAGGTTGATTTGGTATGCTCTTCTTGGCTGCTAGCACTGTAGGGGGAAATAGTTGAACTCTTTCCAGTCATACAAAAGCCCTGCATTTAATAGATGCAACTAGCCAAAAGTTGGCTTCTACTCCACTTAATTTTGGTTTTGTAAATTACAGGGTACAGTAAATAGGATGCTAATATTCGTATAATACAATGCCACACTTCTCTGGTGCCTATTGCCAACAGCCGTTAGTGTATTAGGAGGAAATGAATGATGCTTTGCAACACTGTGTGAGGTAGAAAGTTATTTTTATCCCTTCAAGTGGATCAATGCAAATGCTGTGGTGGGGACAGTCACTGAATGCACTCTTATAGTCAAGTTATTACATTTTTGTTATTACTGCACATTTAGACCACTTTATTCATTTCAACAGTTTTATTCATCAATAATCTGATTAGAAGTTTCTTTCTGAACTGAATTTAAAAGTGTTGCTAGGTTAAAAGTAAAGGTCAACCTTGATTGAAAGCCAGTTGTACCCTACTATAGGAGTTCTCAACCTTTTAAAGCCAGGGGCCAGGTCATGCTCCCTCAGACAGGTGGCCATTTTGCCCTTCCTCCACCACATGGCACTTTCAGATGTGGTGGAGGTGGTTGTGGGCCACATGAAATGGCTGCATTCAGCCCACGGGCCACAGGTTGAGAATCCCAGGGTTCAGTGCTCATCTCTGTTTATAGCCAAAGAGCCAGTCTGCATTTGCAGACGTTTTTGTGGACATATGGCAGGCATGCCTAGACACCAGAGTGCATGGAACGCAGTTATCTTCCCATCAAAGTGGTTCCTATTTATCTACTTGCAATTTCTTGCTTTAGAACTGTTAGGTTGGCAGGAGATGGAATAGAGACGGGAGCTCACTCTGTAGTGTAGTACTCAGGTCTCGAACTGCTGACTTTCCAGTCATCAAGTTCAGCATCTTAACCACTAAACCACTGCAGTCCCCTAAAGTGTTGCTATTAGTGCTAAAAAACTTCCAAAGGCACCAACTATCAGTGGACCACTTGTTTTCTTATAAACATGAATCTGCTTCAGAGGTTTTTTGCTAGGTGCTCTAATCTTTGGAGGTTTAATGAATGGCTAGCACAATGAGTGATTTTTTTTCTGGGCACCTCAGCCATGGAACTTACTTCCTAAAGATGCGCTCCTGTAGTTAGTTACTACCTGTATGCATTGGCATTTTAGGTTCAATGTATAATCTGCACTATGCATTTACCTTACTGGGATTCTCCTCCAGCAAACCTTCTAAAGATGTAGTTAATGCAGGCATTTAAAATGGAATTATTGGCTTAACACGATACATGTTTCCCCCCTGAGTAGTAGTAGTTCCATCTCACGCTGTGTGGTGCCTGTCTCTGGTCACTAGAGCATATCAGGCAACAAGGTTCCTCGTTGTTTCCCTGAGATTCTTACAAAGTAATTTTTTTAGGGGCAGATTTCCTTTTGCCTCTCAGGAATTGCACCCCTCACCCCAATGTGTGGGAGATCCACTTTCTCTCTTGAACTTGAGACCTTTTGTGTATAAAGTGTATGTCCTAGTAGTGATCTGAGATAACCTCTCCAAATCTGCATAATGATGATGATAACTATTGGAACTCCATATACATGCTTAGGTGAGATATATTATTTGCTTTTAAACTATATTTTCAGAGAACCACCTCACCCTGTATTTCTGAATTATTAGGAAATAACATTTCACTTGTATCCAGTTTTATTGGCTCTGTTCAGTGGTGCAGTTAGGTAATATTTTATACTTTGGATTTCATGGTCTTATTTTCTGAAACATACAGTGTAATGTGTATTCCTCTGCTTCATATTTTTGGCTAAGCCAAACCTTCTGTGTATTGAGACCTTCCTGCTATTTGTCTGAAGGGGGTCCTTTTCTTTTGCTCTAAGGACCTACCCTCATGTTATGGAGGCTGGTCCATTAAGGCCTTTAGAAGCACCATCCCACCTCAGGCTATCATAAAACAAGAAAAGCCTATCCAGCCTATTCCTGCGTGCTTGCTTAGTTATAACCACATGACAATGTGAAATGCTTTTGCCCAAGCAGTCAAGTATGACAGTCAGGGAGCCAGTCTGATGGACCAATGTAAACCGCTTCAGTTCTGTTGGTTTGAATTGGTGTGATGAGAAAAATTAGCTGCCTTAACAAGGTTGCCATTGCCCAGGATACATCCAATTGTGGTTTTAAAAAGTAAGAAGTACTGTATTTACAATCTTCGAGGAGGCTCTTTCTGTGTACCCCACCCACACTGCATACATCAGCTTTGGCCCTGAGCATCTCTGCAACAGAGTATGCTGCTCCAGTATGGAGTGCATCCATACACGAAAAACAAGTCGACATTGCTGTTAATGAGGCCATGCTTATAATAAAACAATGCGTATTGTGACAGGGTGTCCCAAACCTCCACCGGTTAAGAAAATGTATCCTCTTGTTGGTGTCGCTCCACCTAAGATAAGGAGAGAGGTTGCAATGGACACCAGGAGAACTAAGCAAGAGAATGACTTTCAACATCTTGGTGTCCTGGTGGACAGCTCAATGAAGGTGTCGAGCCAGTGTGCCTCAGCAGTGAAAAAAGCAAACTCAATGCTAGGGATCATTAGGAAGAGTATAGATAATAAGTCAGCAAGTGTCATTTTGCCTCTTTATAAATCTACTAGCATAGTTTGCCCGGCGTTGCCGGGCTGTTATAAATTGTGTTTTGGTTTGTGTTTTTTTTTTGGGGGGGGGGGTTAAGTTAAAATCAACAGAGGATGCTATAAATCTTTTTATTTTATTTATTTAACATATGTTTGCTATTTGTGTAAACTTTTGATTTATTGTTGTTTTTACTTGTTTTTACTCTTGTGGCCTCTAGGTGGGGCTGTTTTGTTTTTGACTTGTTTTTAATATTTCAGTCTGCAGATAGGGCTGTTAGAATAGTGTTGGTTTTTTGTTTTGTTTCACTTGTTTTTTCTCTCCTGGCCTCTAGGTGGGTCATCTTCTGGTAAGTAGTCTTTGTTTCTTCATTTCTGTTCTGGTCTCGTGGAGGGAGGACGTGCTGGTGAGTTCTCTGGTTTTATTTATTCTGGGATTTTTCTTTGTTTTGATTTTGTGGTGGTGGGCTGGGATGTGTTTCTGTTTGTTCTTTTGTGGTTTTGTTGGGCTTTAGATGTGTGTATTTGGTTTGTTTATTTCTGGTTTTGTTTATTTTTGTGATTTCGTTGGTGTTTATTTGTGTAATTTGTGGTAGTTTTGTTGTTAGAGTTAGGTATTTTCTTGTTGTAGTTAGGTGTTTTTTCTGTGCTTTTCTGGTATTGTGGATGTTTTTGTTTGTGGATTTTATTGTTTACTTTTTTGTTTATTAATGCATTTTTAAATTATTTATTTATTTGTGTTTTATTAATGTTTATTACTTTTGTTGTTTGTTGTTGGTGTGTACTTTTGCATGAAGAACAGGCTGCCTGTCGGTTCCTCTTTTCCCCATTGTTGCTTCAAATTTTAGTTTTGATGCAGCAATGGGGAAAAGGAGGAGCCAGCAGTCATCCCGCTCTTCCCCTGGTAAAGTTCGTTAGGTAGGTCGGGGGAGAAGGAGGCAGAGAAGTGCTATCTGCCCGACGATGGTTGTCTCCTCTCTGTCTCCTTTTTCTCCTGGCTTACCTAACCGGAGATTGGCAGGCAGCGATCCGTAAGGGGTGGTGCTCTTCCTTGCGGATTGCTGGCTGCTGCTTTTGTATTACCTCCACCGCTGTTTCGTGTTAGTTCTCGAAACAGTGGTGTCAGAAGTACAAAGGCAGCAGGCAGTCATTTGCCAGTGAGTGTGCTTCCCCTGACAAACTGCTGCCTGCTGTTGGTTTTTTTTCCACCCCAGCTCAATGTACCTTGAGGCTGGCGGTGGTCTCGCTGTGTCTTTGGCGGGGAAGTGTGGAGGAGAGAGAGTCCCTCTTCTTCCCGTTGCTCCTGGAAAGAAGGCCGGTGGTGGTCTCGGCGTGGTTTTTTTTTTGTGGGTGTTTGTTTTGTGGGTCTGTGAGTTGCTGCGTCCGCCTGCGGGATGCCGGCGTTTTTTAATTTTCTTTTTTGCGTGCCGGCTTTCTCACCGTTCTGCGCGCTTGTGCCCTTCAGCCTGATTGCCTGAAGTGCTCACGGCACGTAGGATGCTGGGACATGGAGTTTTGTGTTTTTTTGTTTGCATTCATGCACCGTTTTTTTTCTGCGGCTCGATCTCAAATGGCCAATTGGCCAATGCGTTTCCCAATGTTCTTTTTGCTCGTGCCTGTCAGCCTGATTGGCTGAGGCACGGCGTGGCACAGAGGACGTTGGGAATTGAAGTTGTTTCCCTTTGTTTGTGGGGCTCTTGCCCCACTGGCGGCTTTGGCAACCCTGCAGTACTCTGCGGGCTGGGTTCGGGCGAGTGCAAGAGGCTTGGTATGGGATAGTATGGACGGGTGCAGAAACATATAGCAAAGTCCAACGGTTAACCCTTGGATTTATAGGTATAGATGGTGAGGCCCCATCTGGAATACTGTGTACAGTTCTGATCACCATACCTCCAGAAGGATATTATGGAGCTGGAAAAAGTGCAGAGGAGGGCAACCAGAATGATTAGGGGACTGGAACACCTTCCTTACCATCTGAGGCTGCCTCTTCACTCTTGAACGATGGCGTCTAAGAGGTGACCTGATTGAAGTTTATAAACACTAGAACTAGGGAACACTCCATGAAACGTTTGGGTACTAGTTTTCACATAAATAAGAGAAAGTACTTTTTCATGCAGAGGATCACTGGTCTATGGAACTCCCTGCCAGAAGGAGTTGTGGCAGCTGTCAGTCTTGACAGCTTTAAGAAAGGATTAGACAAGTTCATGGAGGACAAGGGTATCAATGGCTATAATTATGGATACCTAAAGACAACCTCCAGGTTGGAGAGATAGGCAGAATATCTCTCAATGCCATTTCCAGGAAATCCTAAGCAGGTGAAGGCATCTGCTTGGGAATACCCTGAAGGAAATGGTGAGCCACTGTGTGAGACAGAATGCTGGACTGGATGGGCTGTGGCCTATTCCAGCAAGGCTGTTCTTATGTTCTTAACATCCTCTGAATGGATATGTGTCTCAAGTCTGCTGGCTCAGATCCAGGAAAAGCTTTATGGCAAGAACAAACACTCTTGTGGGTACACAAAATCAAAATCAAATTAGAAAATGGAAGAAGGAGTTCACTAGACAAGGAATTACTTTAAAGGAGGATATGGCTGAGGAACTCGACCTTCTCTACGTCACTTGGAGGTCCCTGAACAGGTTGAGGGTCTGAGTGCCTAAATGTAAGACCAACATGCTCAAGTGGGGGCTGCTGGCAAGTAACAACACACTGTGTGGATGTGGAGAGCTACAGGATCTGGCTCATTTACTGGTCTGCCAATTACTGCCAGAAACATGCACGGATGAGGACTTAAATTTGGTCAACAACAAAGCCAAGAAAGTGGCTTCCCTTTGGCAGTCTGAAGTTAGATCTGGACATGAAAGAAGCAGCTTCTGTTCGGTTAGAAGTTAAATATTAAGGAGCTGCCATGCAATATCAGAGTGCAAGGGAGTAGAGAAGTTGACTTCACCTGCTATGGATTTTGGCACAGTCTAGAATGCATTATTTTGCTCTACAAGTCCTGGTGGGCACTGATTGCCACTGAGAAGACAGTTGGACCTACATTACTTCTTTTTGGAAACACACATAGTAACTTGTCTCATGTTTCTATTAGAGATCTCTATGGAGGTCCATAGACATACAGCTGCCAACCTTTCTCAATTAAATCTGAAAACCTCTTACCTTTGAGACTTACCTCTGTTTTGTGAATCAAATTTCATGAGAAAACACAGCATCTACTTTCCATGCTTTTTAAAGATGATCATCAACTGTAACTTCCTTAGAGAGGCTTTTATAATTTTGGCAATTGGCAATTTAAAAAAAAATGTTTTTTGCTATTAGCAATAGGTTCAAAATTGTCCAAGTCTCTTTGCTTTTCCATCAAAATGTGGATAGTATATTTGCCATGTGCCTTGGTCCTTCAGTATGCAGTAAATCAAGCTTAGCCTGTAAGAACTGCTCTCCGGTGAATATGATGAAAGCATCTCACCTCACAGGAACAGTCATTCCTGGCCTTTAGCAGAGCAAAGCCAATCTGCCAAATGTAACATACAACACAGATTACAGCCAGAAAGGAACTTCAATTATTTTGCTTAGGACCTTTAAGAGACCTCCGATCACAATGTATTTTCTTCATTGTGTTGAAAGATAAACTGATAATTTTAATTCAGAATGGATTTATAGTGAATTCTGTGCACTCTCCTCATCAGGTTTTCCAAGCTTGTATATCAAATGATGTAATTCATTTCCGAACTTAGCCTAAATCAAGTTACAGGTATCTTACAAATTGTTAAGATCAGTGACTGTGATGTTAGCAGATATGATGATCTGGTTTGAATTTAAATGCCAGCAATTAATAAAACTAAGGGCCAGGGTGGCTTAGTGATTAAGAGGTTGAATTTGATGACCAGAAAGGTCGACAGGTCAGCAGTTCGAGACCTGAGTGCTGTAAGATAGAGTGAGCTCCCATCTGTCCCAGCTCATGCCAACCTAACAGTTCAAAAGCAAGAAATTGCAAGTAGATAAATAGGGACCACTTTGGCGGGAAGGTAAAAGTGTTCCATGCACTCTGGCATCTAGTCATGCATGCCACATGACCACGGAAACATCTGTAGATGCAGACAGTGTTGACGCTTTGGCTGTAAATGGAGATGAGCACTGAACCCTAGAGTCAGATACAACTGGCTTTCAAGCAAGGGAGACCTAATTAGTAAAGCTATGGCTAGGCAGAATACCTTTAAGGTTCCCACTGCAGTTTGAGGCACTCCTGTCACAGTTACTGAACCATGGCTAGTGCATTGTTGGTACTCCTATTTTATTCACTATAGCCTTTTTTAAGGGGTAGGGACAGAAATACTATCTCCTGAGGTCCCCAAGACTGAGACAACCTCACAATTCAGTAAAATTACCAGCCATAAATACCTACAGAACTCCAAGTGCAAGACTGGATATTCCTCTGATGGGAATTCTCCCTATCTCCAGATAGGAAGGACCTCCATTTTCAGGTTGTGCCATCCCAGGCATTAGATGCAATGAAGGGAATGCATTTGTAGGCTAACCAGTTTCTTCTCAAATAGATGGCATTGGCTTGACCTTTCACCAGGGGAAGGCTCGATTAGCCTCTTGCTTGGGTTTGCACTGTACGTCGATGTCTTAGAGTTGGGGAACTAGATCTTCTTCATGGTAATAACAGATTGAATATATTTTACCTAGATTGCCCCATTCTCAGTAACAATTCTTTGCTCTAACGCAGGGGTAGGCAACTTACAGCCTGCGGCGTGAAATAACCCGGCACTGCCCTTGCTCCAGCTGCTGCAGCTGCCACAGCCACCGGAATCAGCCATGGACTCATTTACAGCGGCCATAAATGGTAGGGGGACCACCAGTCCATCCCTCTCAACTGTTTGAGGGAGCATGACCCGGCCACCGACAAAAAGATTGCTGACCCCTGTTCTAACATCTCTAACCAATCAATGCAACTAATATTTGGTACTATGGTAACAAGGGCCGGCCAGCCATTAAGTAGAGTAAATCAGTCCCCTCCTGTGTCAAATGCTAAATGGCTTGAGGCTTCCCTAAATTGTCAGAGGAAAGCTATCATTTTACTATACATATTATTTTTGTCTTGTTTTGTTTGGGGTGACTAATATAATAAAGGTAAAGGTCATCCTTGCTCGAAAGCCAGTTGTATCCGACTCTAGGGTTCAGTGCTCATCTCTGTTTCATAGCCGAATAGCCAGTGCTGTCTGCACTTGCAGACGTTTCCATGGTCATGTGGCAGGCATGACTAGACACCGGATAGTGCTGTATTTTTGAATCCTTTACTGTACAACAAGATATATTCTGATAAAAAAACAACAACTCATCAACAATTTATGAGATGTGTCTCATAATTACTCAAAAACCCCATTGTGCAATCTCAATGGTTGCCTTATTTAAACATGGTACTGTATTTGGAGATAACTGAGAAACATATTTTCAAGTGATGCTATTGAGGACAAGAGTGATGAAAAAGCTGTGCTGCAACCATTTTAAGACGAAGGACTTTGGGCTGGATTCATATGTTTAGATAAATCTGTAGAGCTTATTTAACTGACAAATTGGATTTTATTTCCTAGTTAACTATATCTTTCAATGACTGATCATCATCCAAACTTGAAATAAATGCTACCTGATTAAAGTAGTAAAGGTTAAAACATTTAAAACACATGCTGTAGACTTGAGAAATCAAGTCAAGATGTGTACGAGTAAGAATTATTAGGGGGTTTATGAAATCTGCCCCGAACAAATTAATTCATCCATTTAGCCAAAGGCCTGTCAATGAATTCAAGAGCCATTTTAAAAAAGAGAACATCTGTTGCATATTTAAGGGTTCTGTTTATATGCGAATTTAGTGGATTATTCTGTCCGAGGGAGGATGCATAGTTTTACCTAAATGTATCTGGAAGTTAATTATAAATTATTCTTATATCACTGAGGATCAAGATTAATCCAATAAGTCTAACAGGTTTTTTAAAGTTCTTAAGTGTTATGGATGCATGAGTTGAGTTAGATCTAGACTGAAACCAGGAGATAACTACTGTAATGAGGTGAAAATGCTTTATCAGTTAAAGAGCACCCATCAACTTGCTCTTAAAATGTTAGATTTTGACATTATAAATGGGAAAAAGGAATATTTTTCCTTCCTCCTTTTCCCCCTAACAGGTTTGACAACAAATGGGAGGGTGATATTTTGTGAGCAATTACAGAAAAAGTGGAGAAACTTAAGCCTTCCATATGTTTTGTACTACAAATCCTTCCATCCAGCACTGGGTGGTGGTTCGGGCAGTTGAAGTCCAATCCATCCAGATCCAATGGTTCCTTATTCTTTAGTTGAGGGGATGTAATGTCACATAGACTTAACATGTGATCAGGAGTTAGGCTTTGATATTTAAGACTGAAAATACAGTACATAGATTGCTTTGCTAATTACAGAGGGAATGTACCCCCTTATTCAGTGGTGGGCTCCCAAAAAAAAATTTACTACCACACTGTGGGTGTGGTATGGTGGGCATGGCCAGGGGGAAAGCACTGCATTGCACCCGAATTAGGACTACTTTATCTCAAAACTTGGATGGGCAAGGCCAGCCAGAATTTCTGCTACCGGTTCTAGCGAACTGGTGCGAACCTGCTGATGCCCACCACTGCCCTTATTGATTCTTCTGGACTTCATGGTCCTGTTTTACTGTGGTTTCACTTGACCAACCCAGACCTAAATTCATACTTGTCAAGTTTTGGATTTGGAAATAAGGGAAATTTCCCAGCAAATAAGGGATACTTGACATCTATGCTTATCCTGTGCTGCCCTCCAATGGCAGCAATAGGACATTGCAGTCTAATTAATAAGGGATGACGGCGGCAAAGAGGGTAAATAAGGGGTTTTCCCGGCCAATAAGGGATACTTGACAGCTATGCAAATTTCGCTCACCTAGAGAAAGGCCCCATTCAGAGACTTCATGTTCTAACTCCATCTACATTTCTGTTCAGAAAGGAAGCTCCCCCAGTGCTAAATGAAAGACTCCCACGTAGCATAGAGACAGCTTTCTTTTTTGAACAGAAAGATTGGTAAAGCTAGAGGGGGGTGTGTGTGTCATTCTCTACAGGCACTGGGAGAAGTCTGTTGAATCCACCATTTCCTCAGTGTTTTACTAAAGATGAATAGGTTTGCTCCTTTATTTTATGAACATACATTTTTACATAACATTTCTTTACAAACTCAGCAGAGGGAAGCTCGTTGGTTTAACAAGAGTTTGAACTTTGGCTAAATGCCATTTTGAAGAATGGTACTTTGGAAAATGACTGTGTGGTCTGAGTTCAGAACATACAGGAAAAGAATACATTTAGAAAACCCCACACGTTATTTTTAAACTGCAAAGACAACACCCAGAAATTTTAAACTCTGTGGTTTATGACAAAAGGAGATTCTGCAAGAAGGGCTTGTTTGGCCAGAGGCTCTGTTATAAAATAATGGGTTTGAGTTGCTTATTGCCTTGAGTTGGGTGGGTTTGGAAAAATAATGGGATGCATGTTTACTCAGATGTAAGTTTCACTGAGTTCAATGAGTGCTATTCCTACATGAACTTCTATGAATTGCAAATTTACACAGTACTTTTAAAATTGGGGGCGGGGGGGGGAGGATTCTAGTGAAAAAAGGATTGGAAGATGCTTTGTATAATGTAATAACACACAACGGACACTTTACAAAACAAAAAGGATACAGATGTAACTATTAAAATATTATAGCAAAATCAAACAAAAGGTCCAAGCTTACTGTTTTAAAACAGTGGGCTTCTGTTTGCAAAAAAAACAGAACCCCAATATGAACAGATTCCACAAACTTCCACTATCCACTTGCTCCCAAATACTTGCCCTGAATGGCAGGAAAGCCTCCCCAGAAGTGGTTTTGGACATTTTCAAGACTACAGAGGATGAAGCCCAAAATGTTGATGTGATTGCCAGCATTATTTTAGATTTAGAACAGGGGTACCCAAACTATGGCCTGTGGGCTGGATCCGGTCCCTGATGCCAATTCATCCAGCCCACGCTGTCCTCATTGCTCCTGGAAGCGGAAGTAAAATGAGTGTTTTATATCCATCCAGACGCGTTTTACTTCCACTTCCGGGAGCGATAAGGGTGGCATGGGCCAGATGAATTAGTGTCGGGGGCTGGATCTGGCCCATAGGCTATAGTTTGGGCACCCCTGGTTTAACCAGAGAAAATGGCAAACTTAAATGTATCTCATCCTGTTGCAAAACAGATTGTAAGGCATGTTTTACTTCTGCTTCAGGTAGGAGGAACCACATGACTGGCCCCCTGAACCACGTGACCGACCTCCTGAACCACATGACCAGCCCACGGCCTGAAAGGTTTGGGCACCCCTGAGAAGGACAGGAGTCCTTCTCTGATGTTGCATGACCAGTCAAAATTACATTCCATAAGCTATCACTGATATGAGGGAGCAGTCAAAGAAAAGAAGTTATAATGTTTGGATGTGTTCCTCAACCAAGGCTAGAGTGAATATAAACAGTATGGATTGGCTCTGTGCTAAATCTGGATAAGGCTGGACAACTACTCTAAAGTTTTAATTTCTGTTTTAAAAACCCATTTAAAAACGAGCTGAGGGCTAGCTAAACTGGTAGCTGAAGCTGGGCTGAATTTGAACTCCTCTTAGACTAGTGACACTGAACTATTTAGGATTGCCTTCCTGTTCTTGTTCAAATGATGTATCCGTTGGCTATCATCATGTCGAAAGTTTTCCTGATCCTTGGAACAATTCTTCTAAGGACACACTACACCAGTCTCTCAGGTTCTTTAGCCACAAAGTCCTTCTTCACCCAGGGCCTCTCCTCTCAAGGATCTTCCCTTGCATAGAGAGTTGCAGTATTCTATTTTTATGTTGATCCTCATGGATCTTTCTTTGTTTAATGGTCTTAAACAGTTTTAAACAGATTGCCTTCATCTTTGTCTACTTTGATATAAGCATGACGATTGTGTTCCTAGGCTGGAATAATTTTGCATGTGGCACATCTCACTTCCTCATTCACCCAGCCTCTTGTCCATCTGGTTCTTTTGGTGGCTGACATTAGCTTGTACAGCAGTTCTGCCAGCAGATCTGTTAGCATAAAGGCAGTTGTGTTGGCGCAAAAAGCTTTTGCCCACTCCAAACCTAGCACAGCTGGCATATTTTGAGTTAGGATTGAACCATTCATTGTGTAATTTGACCACATGCAAAAGATCTCAAGTTGCATAAAAGCATAATAGGATGAAGAAGAAGCAACTGCCGCTGAAAAAACAGAAAATGTACCATTAAAAAAACTGAACTTCACAGTATCATGTACTATGTATCAATTTAAACACAACCTTGAGCAAGTGGGAAACTATGGTTATCTGATAAAGTGATGGTCTTATTTCTTTAGGATTCTTGGAGAGTAAATATCATTGATAATCTTCATAAAGCCTTTTTGAAAACAGCTACCCTTTATGCAAAACAGTGTTCTGTTCCAGAAATGTTTTCATAAAAAGTAAATAAAATAAAATGAGTAACACTTAATAAAAGAAAATTCTCTAAAGGATAATTAATTACATTGATTCAGTGGAACCAGAGTCACCACACAAGAGAGATTGTTTAACTAGTTCTCTTAAGCATTCATATGTTTTTAAAAATGCAGAACCATTTCACATAAATATGTGCTACAAATCGGGCAAGAATCATTATACTGTCTCATACCAGGCAACCATGTAAGTTGAGTGTTACTGACATGTTCCATTTATGGACAATATTTATTTAAGGAAGAGATTTCTGGTCACCGATTAAACAGACATAGTTGAGAAATGAATTAATACTTCATAGCAAAGGCAAAATCAAATGCTTTCCAAGATTACTCAGCTGAAAAACACACATTCTCATTTGCAACACATGTAGGAACGATCATATGGAATACTGTATTACAATTTGAACTTCTGATAGGGTAGGTATATTTTAACTAAGAGTCTGGTCAGTGTTTTCTTAAGAAAACATCAGGTATCATTTTACAGGTAGACATTTTATATAGGCCAGAATCCTCTTGTGTAGTTACACTGGTTTAACACTAATGGTGTAATTTTTGGAGGTAGATTTCCTCAGGTTAAGAAATCAAAGTAGACATTATTTGTTATATACTGAGCTGCATAACACAGTACACAACAGATATTATCTACAGTGATTTTTCCACTTGAGGCATCCACCTCCAAAAGTTATGCTGATAAGTGTTATAACAGGACAACCATAAACGATTTTGCCATTGGCAAATAAAACCCATTGTTCTTTCTCTGACATATTTCACCAGCTCCAACCTCATATCAACATAACTAAATATTTGATTTTCAGAACAAAGGAATCTTCAGAAAAGAACAGAATAGTCTCCTAATAAGCAGGACTTCTAATAAAACACAAAGGGGAATTGACTGGGAGATGACCCAGCTTCCTTCCGATCTGGAGATTCTATGTGTCGGTGAATAGAAAGAACAACAGATGGAGGTTGCAGAAGAATGGACTACCCCAAGAAAGTGTATTGTCTCCAACACTGTATAATACATATACAAATGATCAACCAGTTCCCGACAATACAAAATTGTTCTTCTATGTGGATGACACAGCAATGGCCATACAAGCTTTGATGAGGTAGCTGGAAAACTTACTGGAGCACTTGAAGAATTAGTAAAGTATCACAACATCAGCCTTTTGAAGCCTAATCCAAGCAAGACTCAAGTGTGTGCTGTCCACTTTTGAAACCAAGAGGCAAGGGTTGAGTTGGATGTGATGTGGCATGGGAACTGATTACAGCATTGTTCAGCACCAAAATACCTTGGTGTGATGCTTGACAGGACATTATCTTTTAAGCAGCACTTGCCTGAACGTCAGAGCCAAAGTTAGTACAAGGAACAACATTGTCAGGAAATTCACAAACTATAAATAGGGAACTCAACCATCCATGCTGCATACATCAGCTTTGGCCTTGAGTGTATCGGCAGCATAGTATGCTGCTCCAGTGTGCAGTGCATCCACACATGCAAAACAAGTTGACATCACTGTTAATGAAGTCATGCATATAGTGACAGGATGCTCAAACCAGTTGAGAAACTATACCTTCTTGTTGGTATCACTCCACCTAAGATCAGGAGAGAAGTAGCAGCAGACGCCGAGAGAACTAAGCAAGAGAAGGACCCTCAACATCCTCTGAATGGATATGAGCCTCACGTGCTGTTGTGTTCTGATGGTTTTACTGTACACATGGATTACAATGTATCTGAGCCAATGTAACCTTGCCTATAGCAACAATGTAACCTTCAGCTGTATCATATAAACCCTGTAATAGGACGCGAGCTAATGACCACCAGCTGGCAGCAGCGAGCGTCCAAGCTCTCTTGGTCCGAACTCAGCAAAGGCAACAGCGCGGGAAGTTTTCCCGCCACTACCTACACCTGGACAAGAAGGGCGTGACCTGCAATGACGTCACGCAGACAGTGGCCAATGGGCTACCATGGCACCACGTTCAAATGTATTACTGCTGTATATAAAGAGCTATCGATCCGCCATTACCTCATGTTCCCTCTGTCCACGATGCAATAAACCTGAGTTAACCCAGCCCGAGGCTGTGTCCTGTGTCTTGGTTTGCATACACTAAATTGGCGACGAAGGTGGGATTATGGATCCCCACGGATCAGCCAGGGCACAGAGCGGGTTCAACATCACCAAACCGCAAGACTGGGAGCTGCTTGAGATGGACTTCCAGGCGGCACTGGTGGAACTCAGAGTCAAACAAGACGACGAGGAGAGGAAGAGGGCCATCCTCACCAGAATGCTCGGGATGGAAACCAAGCGGACGCTGGTGGGCATCATCGCTCCGAAGAAGGTGAGCGAATTTAAGGCGGGCGACATCATGAAGCTGCTGCGAGAGCGGTTCTGCCCCTCGAGGGCAATGTTTCCCGCTCGGAGCGCGTTTTGGAGGCGAGTCCAAGCGCCGGATGAGTCGGTTGAGGCATTCGTGGCCGCCATGAGGATAGCCGCCGCCCCCTGTAAATGGGGCGACATCCTAGAGATGGCCCTCAGGGACGGCGTGTTGTGTGGCCTGAAAGACAAGGAGGTACAGCGCAGCTTGATGAACAAGGAGCCGCCACCCACGCTGGCAGAGGTCGTAGAGGCCGCGGAAGCCGCAGAGTCCACGAATGCTGGAGTGGACGAGATGCACCAGTGGCGTGAGTGGCGTCCGAGAGCCGGCAAGGCGGAAAATTCGGTGCACGGGAAGTCCGGACAGTCGGTGCACGCAACTCGACGGGCCTCAAAGTCGTCTACGGAAGGCAGCGACGGCGAGGAGGTCCAGAAGGTCCGGAAGGGTGGTCGACGCTGCGAGGGTTGCGGAGCAGCCCATGAGCGCGCGAGATGCCCGTTCAGGAAGGCCGAGTGTTACACCTGCGGCCGTCGGGGGCACATCGCCAAGGCATGCAGGAAACGGAAAGAGGGCCGGAGGCAGTCACAAGACCGTGCGGCCAGACCGGACCGTTCAGCGAGGCCCAAAGATGGCGCCCAGACCACGAGGAGGCAGGACGGCGTGGGCCGCGTCTCGGACGACAGCGAGGACGACGCCCCAGTGTTCAGCGTGTCCGCGGGACAGTCCCATTACTTCGTTGAGGTATTAGTACAAGGGGCCCCTATTAAGATGGAAATTGACTCGGGGTCCTCCTATTCCATAATTCCCCAGAAAGAGTTCCTGAAAATCGACCCCCACGTGCGGCCCAAACTTAAAGCGTTGAGGTCCACACTACGAGACGTACAGGGAAACAGCATTCCGGTGCTGGGGGTCGGGAAATTTCGGGTCAATTTTAAGAAACATTCTGCGGAACTGCCCCTAGTTGTCCTCAAGGGGGGAAGCTGTAGCCTCCTAGGGACACAGTGGTTTCAGCCCTTAGGTTTGTTCATAGGGGGGGGTGCATACCGTGGGGGGGGACCCAATACAAGCGGTTTGCGATGCGCATCCCGCCGTATTTAAGAAAGGACTCGGAAAGTTCAAGGGACCCCCTGTAGCTTTCGACATAGACCCGGAGGTCCGCCCGATAAGACTCAAACCGCGCAGGGTGCCGTTCGCACTCAAGGACAAGATAGAGGCGGAACTGGACAAACTGGTGGGCCAGGGGATTCTTATTCCTGTTGATTCCGCGGAGTGGGAAACTCCAATTGTAACGGCTCTAAAGGCAAACGGGGAGGTGCGCATTTGCGCTGATTATAAGTGTACAATTAACAAGGCGATCCGCCCTAATGCATACCCGGTGCCAGTGATCAGCCACCTTTTGGCCAGGCTAAATGGGGGAAAGTGCTTCGCTAAACTCGATTTGGCACAAGCCTATCAGCAACTTCCTGTGACCCCCGCCACGGCCGCGGCACAAACGATAGTTACACATAAAGGAGCGTTCCAGGTGTCGCGGTTACAGTTCGGCGTGAACTCGGCACCCGGCCTTTTTCAGTCGCTCGTGGAACGCCTCCTGAAGGGCCTGGAGGGGGTGTTGCCTTATTTTGATGACGTGTTGATAACAGGGGGGAGTGAGGCTGAACTGGCAAAGAGGTTGGACAAAGTACTGACCGTGTTCGAGAAAGCGGGGCTGAGATTGAGAAAGGACAAATGTGTTTTTTTCGAAACCGAGGTCGAGTTTTTAGGGTTCCGGATCACACCCGAGGGGATTAAGCCGTCTAAATCCAAAGTAGCAGCCATTAAAAAGGCCCCTCGCCCCACATCCAAAACCGAGCTACAGTCCTTCCTGGGGCTCCTCAATTTTTACCATACATTCCTGCCGCGGAAGGCGTCCGTGGCCGAACCGCTCCATCGGTTACTTAAAAAGGAGGAGCCATGGATGTGGGGTGACGAGCACGAGAGGGCGTTCAAAGAACTAAAGCAACTCCTAACATCTGAGGCAATCCTGACGCACTTCGACCCCAAACGGCCAGTGGTCCTAGTCTGTGATGCATCCCCGGTGGGGGTGGGGGCGGTGCTTTGCCACGTGTTGGAGGACGGAAGGGAGGCCCCGGTAGCGTTTTACTCAAGGTCCCTGTCCCAAGCGGAGCGAAATTACGCACAGACCGACAGGGAGGCGTTAGCGATAGTAGCAGGAACCAAAAAATTTCACGATTTTTTGTATGGCCGCCCGTTCAAAATCGTGACCGATCACAAGCCACTGTTGGGGATTTTCACGGCGAGCAAGCCCACGCCGCAGATCCTGTCCCCGCGAATGCTGCGGTGGGCTATTTTCCTCAACGCATACCAACACGAGTTGGAGTACCGGCCCGGAAAGGAGATCAGCCATGCTGATGCACTTTCGAGATCCCCTTTGCCCTTGTCGGATGACCAGAAGGCGAGAGTTGAACGAGACCGCCAGGTGTTGCTCATTGAGGTTTTAGACGCACCCCCGATAGTACCAGCCGACATTGCTAGGGCGACAGGCAAGGACAGAACGCTGGGGAAAGTTAGTTCATGGGTACAGAAGGGGGCCAGGGCCAGCCTGGGTGCCAGGGACGGTTGTAGAACAGACGGGGCCAGTGTCGTACCGGGTCGAGACTGACACCGGCCTCCTCTGGAGGAGGCACGCTGACCAACTGAGGCGCCGAGTGAGTGGGCCAGTCAGTGGGGCTCAGCAACAGGATTCAGCGTTAGGGTTCTTCCCCACCCGCTTAACCCAAGGGGGAGACAGCAGTGGACAACAGTCCCAAGCAAGGGGGGAAGGCAGAAGCAGCGGCCCCGACTCATATCCTTTTGATACGCCAGTCCTATCAGGGGCCGGGGAAGGGGGAGAGGAGTTCGCGACCGCTGCCCCCGATTCCGATTGTAATTTTGATTTTGAGTTTGCGAGCCGGGGGGGTTTTCAGGAGTGTTCCCCCACCCATCCAAGCGAGAAGAGGGGTTTTTCGTTGGCCCCCAGTGCCCCCGGTTCCTCCCTAAGAAAGAACACACCTCCCAACAACGCCGCGGAGCCGCGGCAAGTCACTAATGAGTCTCCCTCTCCAATTACAGGACAGGAAACCAGGGGACAAAGAGAAGGTAGCAAACCCGGGGAGAGGCAGCCCGCATCGAGACCCCAGCGTGTTCGAAATAAGCCATCTTGGCTGAGAGACTTTGTCTCCTAAGGGGGGGGAGTGTGTTTAAGTGTGGGCTCGAGACTTTGTCTCGTCCTAGGGGGGAGGGGTGTTGTGTTCTGATGGTTTTACTGTACACATGGATTACAATGTATCTGAGCCAATGTAACCTTGCCTATAGCAACAATGTAACCTTCAGCTGTATCATATAAACCCTGTAATAGGACGCGAGCTAATGACCACCAGCTGGCAGCAGCGAGCGTCCAAGCTCTCTTGGTCCGAACTCAGCAAAGGCAACAGCGCGGGAAGTTTTCCCGCCACTACCTACACCTGGACAAGAAGGGCGTGACCTGCAATGACGTCACGCAGACAGTGGCCAATGGGCTACCATGGCACCACGTTCAAATGTATTACTGCTGTATATAAAGAGCTATCGATCCGCCATTACCTCATGTTCCCTCTGTCCACGATGCAATAAACCTGAGTTAACCCAGCCCGAGGCTGTGTCCTGTGTCTTGGTTTGCATACACTAAACGTGCACTGGCTCAGATCCAGTAAGAGCTTTATGGCATGAACAAACATTTTTGAAGGTATGCAAGAGGAAAACCATATTAGAAGATGGAGGATGAAGCTCACTGGACATGGAACAATATTAAAGGAGGATATAACTAAGGAACTCAACCTCCCCTATGCCATATAGAGAACTCTGAATAGGCTGAGGGTTGGAGTAGCTAAATGTAAGACCAACATGCTCAAGTGGGGGGCTGCTGGTGAACAACAACACACAGTGTGAAAGTGGAGAGATACAGAATCCAGCTCAATTACTGATCTGCCAATTATTGCCAGAAATATGCACCGATGATTTGATGTTCGAAGATTGATACGTGGTAGGCAGCATTCAGGGGGCCAAACACATCTTTATTGCAAGTTATGCAATCTGAACATGAGGTAATGGCGGAGACGCAGCTCCTTATATATGCTTACAGTACATTTGAATTTCGCCCTACGGTCAAATTTAGATTGTACAAATATTTTAAGAAGTGGAAAAGGGGTTAAAAAACAAATTTTGGATAAATGGATGGAAGATATAGGATTGAAGGATACCTGGAGAGAGCTTAAGGGATCGGAAAGGGTTTATACTTACTTTTCGCATGTTCATAACTCATACTCTAGAATAGATTACATATTCGTAACAAAAAACATGATTGGAAAGGTAGACGAGGTAGAAGTGGTAGAAGTGGGAATATTCAAAGAATCGGATCATGCGAAAGTGTTGTTAGAAGTGGGGATAGAAAATACAAGAAAAACAGGGAGGAATTGGAGATACGATCCTAAATTATATAAAGACCATAAATGTAAGGAACAAATAACTGAGAATTGGAAGGAAAGTTGGCAATGGAATGATACGGAGGAGGTGAGTTTTAATGTGGTTTGGGATACCATGAAGTCGGTATTTAGAGGGGAGAGTATAAAGTTGGCTAGTTTTAGAAATAAGCAATTCAAAGTGGAACAAGATAAAATTGAGAAGGAGATAAAACAGCTTCAAGAAAAACACACAAGGACCAAGGATAAGAAGGTTTTTGATAATATACAAAGATTGAAGACTGAATTGATAGGAAAGGACATAGAAAAAGTAAAATGAGACTTGGTATATTTAAAAAGAGAATATTTTGAATTTAGCAATAAAAATTCAAAATTGCTAGCAAGGGCTGCAAAAGAAAAGAGAGAAAAAAGAGAAATTGGAACTTTGGTCAAAAAGGATGGAATAAGATGCAATAAGACTGGAGATAAATGTAAAATTGTTAAAGATTTCTACCAGGCATTATACGCGAAAAAGAACATAGATATACGAAAATTGGAAAAATAATTGGAGAAACAAATAAATAATAAGATAACGCAAGAACATAGGAACAGGATGGAAGAATGAATAACAGAAAAGGAAATAAAAGAGGTCATAGCTAGCTTAAAAACAGATAAAGCACCTGGAGAAGACGGATTACCAGCCGAGTTTTACAAGGAGTTTAAAGATATAGTGGTTCCAAAATTGAATAAGTTATATAACTATATATTAGAAGGAGGGCAAATCCCGACTTCATGGTATAGGACTATAATTATTCTGTTGCCAAAGTCAGGAAAAGATTTAGAAAAAAATGAATCATACAGACCAATTTCATTAATAAACCAAGATGCCAAGATCTTCACAGCGATATTAGCTAATAGGTTGAATAGTTTTATGGGCACTTATATAAATGAGGACCAGGTGGGATTTTTGAAGGGTAGACAAATGTCAGATTTGACAAGAAGAGTTTTAAATTTAATTGATAAGGTAGGACAAACAAAAGAGAAAGTCGGACTATTATCTTTGGATATCTTCAAGGCATTTGATTCTTTACAATGGGTAACAATTAACGAGATAATTAAATGTTATGGTTTTGGTGATAAATTTAAGAAGATAATTGGACAATTATACCAGCAAGGGAAGGCAGTAGTAAGGGTAAATGATGTAGTTACAGAGGAGGTAAAGTTAGAAGCAGGTACAAGGCAGGGTTGTCCTTTGTCTCCAATCTTATTTATCTTGGCAAATGGAGATGTTGGCGAAGGAGGTAAGGGAAGACAAAGAGATAGAAGGGGTTCTAGGTAATAAGATAAGTTTATATGCCAATGATACTTTGATAACAGTTAAATACCCTGGAAAGGCATTGGATAGAATACAACTGCAGTTGAAAAATTTTGAGGATATAACGGGTTTGAGAATAAACTGGGATAAATCTGAAATGATACTGTGTAATATGGGTAAAGAAGAACAAAAAAGGATAAAGGAAAAATGTAATTTACGAATTAAGGATGATTTGAAATATTTGGGGATTAATATCTCAAATAAATTCGATGAATTTAAGAAATTGAACTACATAAAGTTGAAAAGGGAAATTAAAGATAGAATACAACAATTGCAAAAATTGAAACTGTCATGGTTTGGAAGGATTGCAATATGTAAAATGATTAATAAGTGCAGAGTGATGCATGTTGGGGCAAAGAACCCCAATTACATTTATAAACTGATGGGGTCTGAACTCTCTGCGACAAACCAGGAAAGGGACCTTGGTGTCCTGGTGGACAACTCAATGAAGGTGTCAACCCAGTGTGCCTCAGCAGTGAAAAAAGCAAACTCAATGCTAGGGATCATTAGGAAGGGTATAGAAAATAAGTCAGCAAGTGTCATTTTGCCTCTTTATAAATCTATGGTGAGGCCCCATCTGGAATACTGTGTACAGTTCTGGTCGCCATACCTCCAGAAGGATATTATGGAGCTGGAAAAAGTGCAGAGGAGGGCAACCAGAATGATTAGGGGACTGGAACACCTTCCTTACCATCTGAGGTTGCAACGGTTGGGCCTCTTCACTCTTGAACGACGACGTCTAAGAGGTGACCTGATTGAAGTTTATAAAATCATGCACGGTGTGGACAAAGTAGATAAGGAAAAACTGTTTTCCCTATCGCATAACACTAGAACTAGGGGACACTCGATGAAACTTTTGGGTACTAGTTCTCAAACAAATAAGAGAAAGTACTTTTTCACCCAGAGGATTACTGGTCTATGGAACTCCCTGCCAGAAGAAGTGGTGACAGCTGTCAGTCTTGACAGCTTTAAGAAAGGATTAGACAAGTTCATGGAGGACAAGGGTATCAATGGCTATAATTATGGATACTTAAGGACAACCTCCGGGTTGGAGAGATAGGCAGGATATCTCTCAATGCCATTTCCAGGGAATCCTAAGCAGGTGAAGGCATCTCCTTGGGAATACCCTGAAGCAAATGGTGAGCCACTGTGTGAGACAGAATGCTGGACTGGATGGGCTGTGGCCTGTTCCAGCAAGGCTGTTCTTATGTTCTTATGATGTTGTTACCAAGAATTAATTTTTTATTTGATGCTCTTCCAATCCAATTGAATTATAAAGAAATTAAGGAGTTTCAAAAATTGATCAACAATTATTGTAATTGGGGGGAAAGGCCCCGATTGGTTAATTTTTTTTAGTATTTATCCCAGAAGGAAGGGGGATTAGGAATGCCAAATATTATCGAGCTTTCCAAATTAAAAACGTTGTGAAGATCCTGGCTAATGAAAAGGCAATTTGTGAAGAATTAGAAATGAAAGATTTTATTCATATTGGAAAAGCGGTCTTTTTAGAAGGTAGTATGAGTAAAGTAGTTACTAAAAATAGAATGATGAAGGCAACATTGGGGGTATGGAAAAAAGTAAAAAAGGACTTGGTACCGGACATTTCCCCTATTATAGAGTTGGAGGATATAGCAAATTTTCCAATAAAAATTGATAAAAGGGTCAAAGAAGTACTTGATAAGAATGAGGTATTCCTGCTGAGAGACTGGATACAGGCCTGTAAAGACAGAGAGAGGAAAATAAATTTGTATGGACAATTGAAACTGAATTGGTTTCAGACAGGGATGGTTAATAGTTGGAATAGTAAATATTTGAATGAAGGTGGATTAGAAAGAGATAGGACTGAGTTTGAAGAACTGATTTGGAAAATAAGAAGGGGACAAAGTGGTATAAAGGGACTGGTTGGTAAAATATATAGAATGATAAATAAGGTAGGTAATCCACAAGAAGATTTAAGATTAAGCTGGGAACAAGATTTGAATATAAAAATAGAAGAACAGAATTGGAAAAATAAATGGAGGAAAAGAATTATGAGAACTATGTCGGTTAGAGTTAAGGAACATAACTATAAAATGCTGTGGAAATGGTATTTGACTCCAATGAGGTTACATCAGATAGATAAGAAAAAAGATAAAATGTGTTGGCGTTGTAAGAAGGAAATGGGAACATATGAACACATGTGGTGGAGATGTACTGTGGTAAAAAAAGTTTGGAAGAAAATTGAATACGAGATAACTGAAATTATGGGGGAGAAAATTAAATTGGGTGTTAGCATGATTATGTTGACAGAAGTGGAAAATATAAACCTGAGTAAGAATAAAAAGGAGTTATTGGAAATAATGTTGTCAACAGGAAGACAGTGTATCGCTAGAAAATGGAAAAATGAGGTAAATTTGAAGATTGAGGAGTGGTATAAGGAAATGTGGGGCTTAGCATTGAATGATAAGTTGACATGGGAAATAAACTTTAAAAAGGGAATTGTTAAAGAAAATAGATTCTGGAAGGTTTGGCAAGCTTTTGTGGATTACTCACTGAGGGGGAATGATTTGCAAAGACCTGTACCTGATCACAAGATTTTCTGGGGGAAATCTCAATGAATATCTCTGAGCTCTCCAGCGTATTGTAAATAACACCGGGTGATTCGTATTTTTTTTGTCTTGTCTTTATATTAAACATTATTGGAAAATGAGGCATAGAAACCATATCCTATTGGTTTGATTTGAAATCTTAACCTATAAAACCAAGGGTTAACCGTTGGAACTTGCTATAGGTTGCTATGCCTCACCCTACTTGCCTGCACTCACCCTTCGTGCACACGGCCGATCTGGGTCCGCAGGTCAACAAAGGATTGAGAAAACAGGCAGTGGGGCAACAGCCCCACAAATGCAAAAAAAGGGAAACAACTTCATTTCCCAATATTTCTTGTGCCACGCCGCGCCAGAGCCAATCATGCTGAGAGGCTTTCAAACGGCACGGCACAAGGAACGTTCGGAAACACGCCGCAGCCAATCAAAAGAAAACCGTTTTAAAAAATGCAGCACAAACCCATAACTACAAGCCCCAGTGTCCTGCGCGCCATGAGCGCGCAGAATGCTGAGGAAGCCGGCGCGCAAAAATTAAAACAAACAAAAACAAAAACACCGGGAGAGCAAATCCGCCAAGCCGCAGGAACCAAAGCCCCCCTCCCCAACGGCGCCTGAAGCTCCTAATTGGAATTTCCCCTTTAATATCACTGGGGGGGGGGTGTTGTGCTCCCCATCTCTACTGGCTCCCCTGGGGTTGGGAGGGTTGGGGGGACCAAAGGAGTCTGTCTCCCCAACCCTCCTGACCCCAGGGGACCTGGCAGAGAGGGGATTCCCCTCTCTACACACACACCATATTAAAGAGAAGAAACGAAGCGATTACTTCTCTTTAAACACGGAGTTTGGGGGGGGGGAATCCCCCTCTCTGATGGCTCTCCTGGGTCCGGAAGGGTTGGGGAGACAAACCCCTTTTCTCCACCCAACCCTCCCAAACCCAAGGAAGCCAGCGGAGAGGGGGATCACAACCCCCCCCCACTGATATTAAAGGGGAAACCACAATTGAGATTTCCCTTTTAATATCAGAGGGTAGCCTGGATTCAATCCCCTCTCCTGGGTCCCATGAGTCTGGAAGGTTTGGGGGGACAAAAGGGGTCTGTCTCCCCAACCCTCCTGACCCCAGGGGACCTGGCAGAGAGGGGATTCCCCTCCCTACACACACACACACACACCATATTAAAGAGAAGAAATGAAGTGGTTACTTCTCTTTAAACACGGAGTTTGGAGGGGGGAATCCCCCTCTCCGATGGCTCTCCTGGGTCCGGAAGGGTTGGGGAGACAAACCCCTTTTCTCCACCCAACCCTCCCAAACCCAAGGAAGCCTGGAACGTTTGGGAAGGTTTGGGGAGACAAAAGGGGTCTGTCCCCCCAAGCCTTCCAGAGCCAGGGGAGATGGCAGAGAGGGGATCCCCCTGTAGGACACCAAAAAACAACAATCAAAAACATCCAAAAATACACAAAAACAAACAAAAATAACACCAACAAACAAGAGAAAGTAAACAAAAACCAAAATTTCAAAACACACCCAGCACCCAGCCAAACACCACAAAATCCAACCACCACCACCCCCAAATAAAGAAAAACAGCCAACTCACCACCACACGACCTCACACCACAACGACTGGAAAAGAAATGACGAAAGAAAGAGACTACTTACTGGAAGAATCTCCACCCAGAGGCCACGAGAGAAAAAACAGTCAAAATACAAGATAACCCCTACCAGCACCACTTGCTGCCTACAATAGTAAAAAAAATTCAAAAAGACACAACAGCCCCACACAAAAGGCCCCAAGAGAAAAAACAAGTGAAAACAAATAACACAAAATCACAATTTTACACAAATCAAAAACAGATGTAAATAAAATAAAATAAAAACTATTAAAAAATCCTGTGCTGAATTTTTACTCAAATAAAAAAACAAAAACACCAATACACAGTTTAAAAACATTTATTGTGAAAAACATGTACTTTCGCATTTTGTAAATTATTACCTACGGTACAACAATTTTAAAAAAAAATACATACTAAAAAATATTGGGTTAAATAATTTTTTTGGAAAAAAAATTCTTTTTTTATTCTTTATTCTTTTTATTCTTTTTTTTCATCCACAAAACCAAAAGACCAAACAAAACACATCACAGTTTATAACAGGCCACCAAAAAATGTGTATAAATAAAAAATTTAAAAATTTCAATTATTTGTGCGTTTGTGGGGCTGTTGCCCCACTGCCTGTTTTCTCAATCCTTTGTTGACCTGCGGACCCAGATTTACAAACATTAACAACAACAACAAAAACTTTCCAACACCATTTAAAACAGCCCGGCAATGCCGGGCAACCTCTGCAAGTAGCATATATTATAAACAATGTGGATACGGTTTGCTGATGTTCAATTTTATATATATATGGAATTTTATCTTTATATGAGTAATTTTCTTTATATTTGTAATTTTGATGTCTTTTTATTGTTTGTATTATTTTTGAAAATTTAATAAAAAATATATTTTTAAAAAAGAAGCTAATGAGAAATGTTTCAAATAGATGCCAGGAGCTAAGCAGGGCTGTTGAGGACAGGACACTGTGATCACTCATTTATAGGGTTGTCATGACTCAGGGGCAATTTGACAGCACATACCAACATTTCCTACAAGTGTCAGAACTCTTTTCCTACATGGGCTGTTTCCAAACAGAGAACATCTCTGATGGATTTTCTCTGGTAACAAAAAGGATCCAAGAATTTATTGGAAATACAGTATGGAAGAATTATAAGTGGAAGACATTGTCATATGAAATCCTTATTAAATTAAATAAGTAAGGCAGCACAATTTTACAATAAGTCTCATCTGGAAGCACCTTGGGTCCTCTTTTTAACCATGTGTTTGGATATTCAGTCAAAATGAAGGAATCATGTACCTGTTTATAGAGATGGCTGAAGGTAGCAAGTTTACGTTTGCGGGATCCGCGAGTACAATTGGCATTCTGTCCCTGACAGAGGCCATGCCATGTGAGAACGCCCCAGGCCTCTGGGCTCCGAGGGGACAGAAATTGGGGAGCGGATTAATAGTCATAAGATTGATTCACCCATATCTGACCTGACAGGCAGTCCAAGCAGGAGGAAATTGAATGCCTAACTAAGCGGTTAGGTAATAGGTAATATCGCACCTGCAGATTACCCCAAGCCACAACGTCAATAGTGATGTGTAAGCTAGGAACAATGGACTTCCCCTGCCAGTGTTTAACTTAGTTAATTAACTTCCCCAGGAGAGGTTCCCAATTAACCCGTGTAAACATGTGATGTGATTTTCTGTCAGATGACGATTCTATCACACGCTGCCTTGAATTCCTATATATGATGAAGATTTTCCCTCAATAAACCACTGGTCTTCGCTCCATCTTGTCTCATGTCGTTACTTGACAAGTCTCCTCCGGGACCCAACGGCCGCTCCACGGCCCCGATCCAACATACGTTAGTCAGGATCCATATTCCACTCCCCCATCCTACACCTGCTCTTATATAATACAATATATGTGGTGACACATCAGCTGCTACTATTGTCATTATCATTACATTTGTCACCCTTCTTCACAAGATCCAAAGAGATCTAGTAAAATACAAAACAAATAAACAGCAAACTTCAAACAGAATCATAAAAGCAATGTAATTAAAAAGCACCAAACACAGAATATTTCTGTCTTTTTCAGAGTGGAGCAGTGCATTAGAAAAAAAACCTTTGGAGTATGTGGCCCAGGCTCTATCTAGTTTTCAAGAGACATACTGTACTCTGAAGTAGCGTATTTCTCAAGCATTCTTGTTTGTTCTGAAGGTATCTATTGAATACTACTGCTTACTTTTTACATGGCATTTTTCTGGAGGAAATGCAGTGAAATCTGTATTGGCTGGCATCAGTTTACTAGAACCACATTGCTTTTCATTTTAAACAACTTCCCTCAAACCCAAAATGGACAACATGAAATCTGAGTAGATTTTGCCACATGCGTTAAGAAAAATCTAATAGTGCCCATTCAGAGGATTAACCAGCTACAAACTGTCTTCCATAGTTTTATGTTAAGCATATGCTCTTCTCCAACAATAAACAGATCATGTAATAACATTTGTAACTGGAAATCTCTACAATGTAGGTACACTGATCTGTAAACTTATGTTATACTAACTAACCATTATTTAGCTCTGTACCTGGTATGTTTAAATCAGGGGCATACCTGTCAAGTTTCAGGAAATTTCTGTCAAACCCCCGTATTTTACACTCTTTCCCTCCGTCATCCTGTATTAGTTAGACTGCAATTAGACTGGAGTTAGACTGGAGGCCAGCACATGATGAGCATAGCTGTCCAGTTTCCTGTTTTGGCTGGGAAATTTCCCTTGACAGAAATTTCCCAAAACTTGACAGGTATGATCAGGGGTGGCCAAATGTTTTTGTCCGTGGGCCGGTCATGTGGTTCAGGGGGCCGGTCACTATGGCCCATGGGCCGGATCTGCCCCTGACACCAAATACATCTGGCCCACAAAGCCCTCATTGCTCCTGGAAGTGGAAGTAAAACGCGCCCATACGGGCGCGTTTTACTTCCGCTTCCGGGAGCGACGAGGGCTTTGTAGTCTGGATGAATAGGCGTTGGGAGCTGGATCTGGCCCGTGGGCCACAGTTTGGGCACCCCAGGTTTAAATTAATGCCATGGTCTCACTCTTATGTCTGACAAAATGGACTTGATCTACGAAAATTAACATTAAAACGCAGCTGTTAAGTCTTTAGGATGGCACATTTTTTTTGTCTACTCTCTGATATGCTTTCACTGACTAAAACGGCCACCACCTCAAAAATTGCAAGCTAATAACCTTAGTCCTCAAATCCCTGGCTTTACTGCCATTGTTTGCAGGCGAGAGTGGAGTTATATAGTTATAGCTCTCCCTCGTCCAATCGCAAAATATATTGCTAAATTCTTGGGATTCCCCGTGGGTAGGTCTCTCTAATATTAGGACTGCCACTGAGCTCTACGGGCAACTCTCTCCTTTTCGTCCCGCCGTGAAAGGCGAGCCGAAAAAGAAAACAGCAGGGGACGAAGCATGGAGATGACTCTACTTGTTTAAAGCTCTATGTGCTAGTTTCATCTTGGAAAGCCTGAGCCAGACCCTGGGGGCCGCCTTGGGACTGAAAGGCTGTGGCTTTTCTCGCGAGATTTCGCTCGCCGCTTGAGAGCCGGAGGTGAGGAGGGCGCTGAAGTCTCGTCGGGAATCGGGATGCGTCGTGGGGTCTTTCCTTTGGTTTAAGGGCGCGTGGAATGTGTATCCTTAGGCGCGCGCGAGGGCGGGATGTTCTCCCTTGGGATTGGTCCCCACCGGGTTTCCTTGTCCCTGGCGGGGGACCTGCCACCTCCCCTCCTCCAAGATACCGGAAGTCAGGTTGCTAAGTAACCCTTTATTTAGCAGGTGAGAAACGGGCTTTAAACCCTTTCTGGGCGTTTACTTGGAAGTAACCCCGTTTGGACCCAGCGGGTCAACATGGGGAAGGTCGTACTGTTGGCAGCTTGTGCTGGTTTCCCAGAGGCTGCTTGAGTCCTGGAGCTGTGTTGCTCTGTGACAGGGGTGCCCAAACTTTTCAGACCGCAGGCCGGTCACGTGGTTCAGGGAGCCAGTCACTAAGGCTCGGTGGCCAGATCCGGCCCCTGATGCCAATTCATCCAGCCCGTGAAGCCCTTGTCGCTCCTGGAAGCGGAAGTAAAACGCACCGGTATGGGCGTGTTTTACTTCGGCTTCCAGGAGCGATGAGGGCTTCGCGGGCCGGCTGAATTGGTGTTGGGGGCCGGATCTGGCCCCCGGGCCATAGTTTGGGCATCCCTGATCTGTGAAAGTGAAGATGAACAGATTTGTCTTTGGTCGTCCTTGTTTAAGGAGAGACCCACAGCAGTGCTATTTTGTATACAATATTTTTAAGAAATGTGTTGCACACATTTAGGGCCGACGGGGTAGTTTAGTGGTTAAGATGTTGAATTTGACAAATAGAAGGCCGGCAGGTCAGCAGTCTGAGACCCAAATGCTGTATGATGGAGTGAGCACCCATCGTCTGCCCCAGCTCCTACCAACCCAAGTGCTGCATGATGAAGTGAGCTCCCGTGTCTGTTCCAGCTCCTGCCAACCTAGCTGTTCGAAAGCAAGAAATTGCAAGTAGATAAATAGGTACCACTTAGGTGGGAAGGTAACAGCTTTCCATGTGTCTAGTCATGCCTGCTACATGACCACTGAATCCTCTGCAGGTGCAGACGGAGACAAGCACCAAACCCTAGAGTTGGATACGACTGGCTTTTCGAGTGCATGGGATGCTGTTACAAGTTAAGGTTGTCTACAAAACTATATTTCAAAAGTAAACGATCAAAACCAAGTTTAAAAACATTTAAAAAACATTAAAATATTTAAATTTCATAAACACAACATTCCCTATACTTATTGCTTAAAAGCCTGCCTGAAAAGTCCAGAATGACAACCTGCTGTTGATGTGAATTGTGTATGGCTTAGCTTCTTGTAAAACATTGCAAGTACAGCAGGTGAGAACTGCATGAGTGGATCCAGTGCTGATGAGAAATGATGTTGATATTGCACCTAGCAAAACTAGTTTTGTTCTAATATAGGTAGCATGGTTTTGTATTGGCTGCTTGGGAATGATTGGTAGGACCATCTGGGTACTCTACGCAAGTTCAAGCTCTGTTTAATAAAGTTATAGAAGTTGTATGGATTTTTAATGGTGAAGCATGAAATTAACTTTCTTTCATTATTAGGATTTATTTGAGAGTTTGTGTTGATTGGACTTAGTAGCTATATGTCTTTATGACTAATTTTTGTTTTGTTCTTTTGGTTTAGCCACTGGCCTTTAAACTAAAGGAAATTAAAATTTATATGATCTTTTGTGTCCCGATCAAACCCTGGACTGCCAAAATGAAACCACTTACTTGGCTTTGTCGTTGGCCAAACTTAAGTCCTCATCGGTGCATTTTCTGGCAGTAATTGGCAGATAAGTAAATTAACTGGATTCTGTATCTACATTCACATTGTGTGTTGTTGTTCAACAGCAGCCCCCACTTGAGCATGTTGGCCTTGCATTTAGGGATTCCAACCCTCAGCCTATTCAAGGTCCTCCAAGTGACATAGGAAATGTTGAGTTCCTCAGTTATATCCTCCTTTAAAGTTTTTGTCCAGTGAGCTCCTTCCTCCATCTTCTAATTGGGTTTTGTTCTTGTGTACCCTCAAAATATTTGTTCCTGCCATAAAGCTCTTCCTGGTTCTGAGCTGGCTCATAACCGTTCAGAGGATGTTGAGGGTCATTCACTTGCTTAGTTCTCTCAGTGTCCACTACTACTACTCTCCTGATCTTAGGTGGAGTGATACTAAAAAGAGGGTATATTTTCTCAACTAGTGTAGGTTTGAGGCATCCTGTCACTATACTCATAACTTCATTAATAGCAATGTCAACTTGTTTTACATGTGTGGATGCACACTGGAGCAGCATACTCTGCTGCAGAGGTGCTCAGGGCCAAAGCTGATTTACACAACATGGATAATTGAGTTTTCCATTTGTAGTTTGTGAGTTTCCAGATGATGTTGTTTCTTGTATTAACTTTAGCTTTGGCAGTGCTGCCTAAAAAACAGTGTTCTGTCAAGCATCACGTTGAGATATTTTGGTGATGAACAATCGGTTTCCTTGCCATGTGACGCCCAACACAACCCTTGCCTCTCGGTTTCAAAGGTGTAAAGTACACACTTGAGTCTTGTTTGGATTAAGCTTCAAATGGTTGCTGTTGTAATACTGTCCTAAGTCTTCAAGCGCTCCAGTAGGTTTTCCAGCTACCTCATCAAAGCTTGATTCTTGTACAGCCATTGTTATCCGCATAGGTGAATAATTGGTCACATGATAATATGTGCTTAACATGTTGCTGCTTTTTCCAATTTTATAGGTACTTGGTGATCCATATTTACATGTAACCAGAAATGTGTGATAATTCCACAGGTAAGTTCTTTGTTCAATGTAGCTGTCTTTAAGCAGAAAATAATACTTCATCATACAGTATTTTACATCTCAGTACAGTAAACCCCTTGCTTAACGAGTATAATGCATTCCACAGGATCACTCTTTAAGTGAGTTGCTCTTTAAGCGAAATGCATTTTCCCATAGGAATGCATTGAAAACCAAATATTTCATTCTGGACCTCAGAAAAAAAGCCCCAAAACCATTTTTTAATGTTCAAAAATTCTTTATAAAGTGCACTTTAACTGCATACATTCTGTGTAGGGACATGGTAAATCTAGCAATAACATTTCAAACATAAAACTTCAACTTTTAAAACTTTTAAAGTAAAAAAAGTGTCTTTTACAGGGTACCTGTTCAAAACTCATTCATAAAGTGCTCTTTAAAGGCATTCAGAACCCCCCTCCCCCAACATACAATGCATAATGGTGATTAAGAGCCATGCAAAAATGCTAGGTATAAAAATGCCCCTCCAAAATTTCAAACTAAAAACGCTCCAAGAATAAACAGAAAATGGCTGCCACACTCCACTTTAATACAGTACTCCCACCAAACTCCATTAAAAAACCTCCAACCCACCCCCTCAAATCCCCACAAACGTTGAATCAAATACTCCCTAATTTTGCACTGCTTGAGAAATCCAAAACTGCTCCAAAAAAATCCAGTAATGGAACTCCAAAAATTACTTCAAAAAAATCTCCTCTTCCACACTCTTTGCTGATTCACAGACTCCCAGGCACAATGCAGGGAGAAGTTCCAGCCGCTGTGCGATTTTTAGTCGCTGCACGAGGGTGCTATTTCCTAACAAATCCCAGTTGCTAAGTGAATTAGTCGCTCTATGAGCTGCTCGTTGTGTGAGGGTTTCCTGTACAGTAAAACCTCGGATTACGATGGAGGTCCGTTCCAATAGCCTCCGTCATAACACAAAAAAATTGTAACCCGAAGCATCCATAGGATGCATTGAGAATGTAAAAAGCGGTCACATATTGATCGTCATAACCCAAAACAATTCCATTAAAAATTCGTAACCCAGGACGGCATTTCCATAGGATTTTCCTTTGTAAACCGCAGCAAACATTACCTGAAGCGGTCGTAACCTGAGGTTTTACTGTACTGTACTTTGTTTTCTCAGACATAAACATCACAAAGTTTAATGTGAACTTTCTACATTTTAATGTCCATAGTTTTATTCAATCTAATTCTAAGTATCTACTTGTCACTAAGATCCTCTTAATTAAATAGGATAGGGTGTAAATGCATGCCCATTTACCTGGGAGTTACAAGTAAACTTAATTAAATTCCATGGAATTAAGCATCACTTGTATTTGAGTAGTTACCAAACAAGGTGCTACCAAGGAACAGGGTCTTGTCTTCAACTTTTTACTATCCCTTTTGATTGCTGTATGAGGAATGGCTCCCTGGTCCCATTTAATTCAGTCAAAATTAATAGCATGATATATTTAAACCTGTGCCCCCTAGATGTTGCTGGACTGTCCAAACTAGCATTTTAAAATGCTAATAATATTACCAGAATTTATGTTCACATTGTTCTTTTGAAATATTTGTGCAAAGATGTTCCTATTCTTATTCCTATTTTTATTTAATTTATATTAATTGTATATATTTTTGTTTAAATGATATATATTTTAGAGTTTTTTCCATGTTTGTTACCTCCTCTGTGATCGTTACTGGGGTGGGCTGATGTTTCTGTAACAAACAACAGAATTAGAAAGTTGCACTTAGCAAAATGACAACCTAGTTGTTTTTGTGTATTTATTTAATTAGATGTATGTCTTGCCCTTTTCTTAGACTGAATAATGGGAAAAGGTCAAAATTGCTTTCAAAACAAATCTTGTTTCTCTGTGTCACATTCAGGAGGCTTTTTAAACCACATTGAAGAATAGATTATACTACTGTAATTTTTACTTTGTCTCCAATTTTATTTCCTTTGCACGTTTCTTTTTACAGATGAATGGCACATTGGCGATAAGTGCTTTGCTCCTTCTGAAAATGGGGAGCTTTGTGAAGCCATCATAACATCCTTTGAAACAGATGAGAATGGGGACTTTTTTGCAATTATTTCTTTTAATGATGATCAAGAGAAGAAAATACTAGTAGAAAAACTTTGTAGGATCAAAACTGGTAAAGATTTACAAAAAACCTTAATATTTGATGATGAAGATTTGGAGAAGCCTTATTTCCCTGGCAGAGGGCTTCCCTCCTTGGTGGTTGCCTTTGAATTGTCCAAGGATGGGCATCAGATCCCATATACAATAAATAGGTATCTACGTGATTACCAGAGAGAAGGTGCACAGTTTTTACATGGTCACTATGTTCGTAAAAATGGATGTATTCTGGGCGATGACATGGGACTTGGGAAAACAATACAGGTATTTTTTCCTCTTTCTCTCTTTAAATCTAAACTCCATAATGCTTTGATTTCTGGTGCAGACTTAAGTGAATTATATATTAAAAATATGAACAGTGTAGAGAGTTAAAGGGCAATACACACATGAGGTTTAGTAGAGAAATAGTACTAGGGTTGCCATATGTTCCGGAAAACCGGGATTGTCCCAGAATCAAGGTTGGAAAAATAGCTATCATTATATTATGTTTGTTTTAAAAAAGGCTATTTTGTACTTCTGTCCCGGTTTTGTGAGAGGGAATTATGGCAACTCTAAATAGAACCAAATTGTTTTCAGACTAGTTAAATTAGCATAATAGAAACGTCTCTTACAAACTACCTGAAATGGTGAAGATGTACTTACCTATATTTTCTTTATAATATATGGGCAAACTAGGAAATAAGAGTAAATTTCATTTCATTTCAAGTTTTATTTGTATACTAGCATATTTTGCCCGGTGGTGCCGGGTTTTTTGAAATTGTGTTGGATACTAAAGGTTTTTTTTCCCTTGAACTAATGGTGATGGGCTGTTTTAAATGGCGGTGTAAGGTTTTTTGATTTTGTGGCTTCGAGGCGCTTCGTCCGCCTGCGGCGAACTTGCGCTCCCAGTGGTTTTTTGTTGTTGTTCTTTTTGTTTCTTCTTTTTTTTTTTTTGCGTGCTGGCTTCCTCAGTGCCGGGCTCCTTAATTTGGTTTTTGAACGTGTTTTTTATGTTTATGCATTTTTTTAAAATGTAATTAATTTAATTTAATTTAATATTATTCAGTTTAAAATTTTTTTTTTTTAAAAAAATGTTTATTTTAACTCATTTTTTTTGTTTTGTTTTTTGGAGTGAAAAGTTTTTTTTGGTAATTTTTGAGATCAGTGTGTTTATTTTTGAATGTTTTTATAACTGATTTGATTTAATTTGGAATTAATCTTATTATTTTTAATATTTTTGAATGTTTTTTCTCTTTTGGCCTCTGGGTGGGGGTGGTGAGCTTTTTTGCCTCTCTTTACAATTGTTCTCTTCTGTCCTCTGGGTGTCGCTTCCAGTAAGTTTCCTCTTTCTCATTTGAGTTCCGGTTCTCATAGAAGGAAGACGTCTTTTGGTAAGTTCTCTGGGGTTTTTTTGGGGGGTGGGGGGTGTTTTTTTTGGGGGGGTGTCTGTGTGTTTTTTCTTGTTTATTTTTGGCTGTGTTTGTGTGTTATTTTTGGCTTTTTGTGTGTTTTTGAATGTGCCTTGCATTCTGTTTTGCAACAGGATGAACTAGATTTTAGGCTGCCATTTTCTCTGCTTAAACCAGGGGTGCCCAAACTACAGCCCACGGGCCAGATCCAGCCCCCGACACCAATTATTCCAGCCCATGTCACCCTCGTTGCTTCTGGAAACGGAAGTAAAACATGCCAGGGCGTTTTACTTCCATTTGTGGGAACAACAAGGGTGGCGTGGGTCAGATGAATTGGTGTCGGGGGCCAGATCCAACCCACAGGCCATAGTTTGAACACCCCTGGTCTAAACATTTTGTGAGATTGGAGAGAGGATTAAACCAAGAAATATTTAAAACATTGGTGATGAAAATATATTGTCTACATTTCCTTTTAGAAACAAAGTTGATTTGCACTTTTTTTTAGTATTGTATGTTGGTAAATTTTTATTACAGTGACTAGTTAAATTAGCATAATAGAAACGTCTCTTACAAACTACCTGAAATGGTGAAGATGTACTTACCTATATTTTCTTTATAATATATGGGCAAACTAGGAAATAAGAGTAAATTTCATTTCATTTCATTTCAAGTTTTATTTGTATACTAGCATATTTTGCCCGGCGGTGCCGGGTTTTTTGAAATTGTGTTGGATACTAAAGGTTTTTTTTCCCTTGAACTAATGGTGATGGGCTGTTTTAAATGGCGGTGTAAGGTTTTTTGATTTTGTGGCTTCGAGGCGCTTCGTCCGCCTGCGGCGGACTTGCGCTCCCAGTGGTTTTTTTTGTTCTTTTTGGTTCTTTTTTTTTTGCGTGCTGGCTTCCTCAGTGCCGGGCTCCTTAATTTGGTTTTTGAACGTGTTTTTTATGTTTATGCATTTTTTAAAATTTAATTAATTTAATTTAATATTATTCAGTTTAAAATTTAATTTTTTTTAAAAAATGTTTATTTTAACTCATTTTTTGTTTTGTTTTTTTGGAGTGAAAAGTTTTTTTTGGTAATTTTTGAGATCAGTGTGTTTATTTTTGAATGTTTTTATAACTGATTTGATTTAATTTGGAATTAATCTTATTATTTTTAATATTTTTGAATGTTTTTTCTCTTTTGGCCTCTGGGTGGGGGTGGTGAGCTTTTTTGCCTCTCTTTACAATTGTTCTCTTATGTCCTCTGGGTGTCGCTTTCTTTCTCGCAGGCCATGCTGGCTGGCCCGTGGGAAGGAAGGGCAATTGCGGGGAGGCTTTCTTTCCCACGGGCCATGCTGGCTGGCCCGTGGGAAGGAAGGGCATTTGCGGGGTGGTGGTGCTTTCTTTTCCACGGGCCATACTGGGTGGCCCGTGGGAAGGAAGGGCAGCGGCGGTGGAGGGTTTAATTTTTTTCCCCGTGGGCCATACTGGCTGGCCCGTTGGGAAGAAGGGCAGTTGCGGGGTGGGGGGGTGGGTTGCTTTTATTTTTGGCACGCCGGCTGGCCCTTTGAACGGAAGGGCAGCGGCGGCCGGGGTTTTATTTTTTCCCCCCACGGGCCATACTTGTTGGCCTGTGGTGAAGAAGGACAGTTGTGGGGTGTTTTTGTTTTTACTTGTGTTTTTCGCGCACCGGCTGGGCCTTTGAACGGAAGGGCAGAAGCGGTGGGTTTTTTTATATTTTCCCCCACGGGCCATGCTGGCTCGCCCGTGGGGATGAATGGCAGCAGCGGCGGGCTTTTTTTTTAGCTTTTTTTTTG
The DNA here is from genome assembly GCA_035047305.1 of Bradypodion pumilum. NCBI lineage: Eukaryota > Metazoa > Chordata > Lepidosauria > Squamata > Chamaeleonidae > Bradypodion > Bradypodion pumilum. Next base: position 101,145,098 of record JAWDJD010000002.1, on the reverse strand, counting down.
CGCGCCGGCCACCTCAGCATTCTGCGCGCTAATGGTGCGCAGGATGCTGGGGCTTGTAGTTTTGGCTGCGCATGTTTGCTTTCTGCGGCGGTTTTTCTTTTGCAGCTTTTTTTGATTGGCTGCGGCGCGTTTCCGAATGTTCCTTTTGCCACGCCGCTCAGCCTGATTGGCTCTGGCGCGGCACGGTGAAAGGAACTTTGGGAATTGAAGTTCCCTTTTTTTGTTTGCGACTAGGGGGCTCCTGCCCCCGGGTCGAAAATTTCAACCCGACAGTTACCTGCGAACCCCGTTCGGGTGAGTGAACGGAGGCTCGGACGGGGCTAGTGGGGCTTGGTGCAACATCCTTTGTCACATTCCAACGGTTAACGCACCATTTTATAGGTATAGATTGCCTTTCTGGACCCAATGCACTGATATCTCCAAAATATAGTTGCAGAGCAGGTTTAAAGCCATTTGTACAAATAATGTGAACGACTGTGGAAATGTTCTTGGTTGCCCCAAGGGATAGCTAGTTTTTGGAAATGGATAGAGGGAAGGTGAGTTTCTGGATTCTTCTAAATATGGTGCTCAGTTTTATATTATTAACTTCCATTAGTCTTTGGGGTTGCTTTGTAGGAACTAGAATAGATATTTCTATACTAAAAAGACGGGGTACCTCTGAAAATAATTATTTTCTATTATTTGGTGATTAACATACATGGTTCCATTTTGTCTCTCATGCGACTTGAGAACTACAAAAAACGGTACTTGAAATTACCCAGAGCCTGTCTAGTGGTAGCATTCAGCTTTATCTTCCATTTAGATTTGATCTTGAGGAGAAAGTAGAAACTAAACTGGGGTGACCAACCTTTTTGTGCCACAGGCCTGACCACGTCCCCAGAACAATGAGTGGTCTGGACCACGCCCCTTGGAAGCAGAAGCAGGTGCATTTATGGCTGATGTAAATGCGCCCACTTCTGTGTTTACGTCAGCCGTGGGTGCGTTTGCTCAAGCACGGGCATGTTTTACGGCTGACGTAAATGTGCTTGCTTCTACTTCTGGGTGCAGGGGAGACGGTGATGGGCCAGTTGGAATGGCATCGCAGGCCGGGTCCGACCTGCAAGCCGTAGGTTGGGAACCCCTGCTCTAAACTGTTGTTTTTTAGCTGAGAATGTTCAGAGATAATCTTTATTGTGCCTATTTGTAGGAGAAGATTATATAGCTATTCTTTAAGATGATGTAGGTCAGAAGTGGCCAACCTTGGTGCTCCAGCTGTTCTTGAACTTCAATTCTCAGAAGATCAGGAGTTATGCTGACATGGGCTTCTGATAATTGAAGTCCAAGAACACCTGGAGGACCAAGGTTGGCCACTCCTGATGTAGGGAGACTGTAGGATAGGACAGCATTTCCCAAACTATGTTCTGCAGGACACTGGTGGATTTCAATTCCCAGAAGCCTAAGTCATTACATTGGCTGATCAGTGCTTTGGGAAATTGACGTAGGCTTCTGGGAATTGAAGTCCAAAAACCAAAGATTGGGAAACACTGGGATAGACCGTGAGCATTTGGCCAGAAGTACCATAAAGATGAGTGAAATGTCAACAAAGTTACCAGAGTCTCATTGTGTGTACCAGTGCACAAGGCAAACCTTTTAGTGTTGGTAGTTAAAGGAAGTTCCATTTCTTCAGTTTACATATTTAAGGAGGGTTTGATTTTATTAGTACATGTTTTACCATAGAAAATCTTTGTGCGCTTGAGTATTTTGTGGTATGGTTTGGCCAGATTATTTGGTAGCGTATACTTTGCTACTTTTTGCTTTAATAGATGACGTGCTGTGTGTTCCCAATGCAGTAGTAGATTTGTAGTGAATGTTCGTATCTGGAGCCCTGTTGCAGAACAGTGGCCACAGTTCTTGGAAGACAAGCTTTAGCATAAAGTAGCTTGCCATATGACTTCAAATATCCACAGCCAAGTCTTGTTTTAAATGTTTGCAGGATATAATCTCTTCCTTGAAAGCATCAAATTGTGCTTTTCCTTTCAGGTGATTTCATTTCTGGCTGCAGTGCTGCACAAAAAGGGGACACGTGCAGATATTGAAAATAACATGCCTGATTTCTTGCTAAGAACGATGAACAAAGAAAAGCGATCTCTGCCAAAGAAAGTAAGCTTTTTGTTTAAACATATTTATATACATATTGTACAGTAGAAATTTGCTTGTTTTATGTTTCATTTATGTGAAATGATATTGACCATGGCCAGAATCCTTTTAGCTTGCTTTATGCGTGCAACGTTCTGTTCTGCTAGTGGCTGAGATTTTTCTGGGATTTTGCAAGGAGGTGTCTAGGAAGACTCTGCTCAAGTATCAACACTCTTTAGCTGCATTGAGGTACTCTCTGGCCTGCATAAATCAAAAGATCTTGAGGAGCAATATGTACTTAGGGCATTATATTCTATGATTGCAAATAGCATGTTGCCCCATAGTTTGCACAGCAAAATAGATAGCATTTCTGATCAGCAAGCCTCTGTCAGGTTTAAAATTCAATGGATCACCTTATCCTTGGATCCTACTTAAAGAAGACCTGAAAGGATTGGAAAGTCTACAGATTGTGCACAACTGACAATTCTCAAGGAAGGTGTTTTTCCCCTCCTATGGAAACCTAATAAATTATTGTACCTTGAACTGTTTTCTGGCTTTTCATTCTGACTTCTTAAGTGAAACAATAAGTTGTATAAAAACTCCTTCATATATTTTCAACTCTCCTCCAAACTAAAAAGTATCCAATTTCCAAGAAAGATAAATTAAAGTATATAAATTCCAAAAGTAGAAAAATCTAGCCATGTTTATATTATAAAAGGAATAAAAATGTAAGAACCATAAGCATGTAATTGAACAGTGTGCTTTCTCTTACTCTGGAGGGAATATCTTGCCAGCTAGCATGAAAACTATCTAAATTTCCTTCTACTTCTTTACGTCTATCTACATGAACTCATTTTTAAATAATTTGCTTCAGTAAACAACTGAAATTGTGTCTGTTTACAATCATTCTATCCATGTGTGTCTGCTTGTAAACATCAGTTCTAAAGTCTCAGCTTTGACCATTCTGCTTCGGAAGTTAGGCTCATAACATAATCTTACCTCTTGATGACATTGCTCTCAGTTTCTTAGACATACTCAACCCTCCTCATTGTGTTAAGGTGTACATCCCAGTGTGGGGAAGGTAGTTGTTAATAATAATAATAATAATAATAATAATAATAATAATAATAATAATAATAATAATAATAATAATAATAATAATAATAATAATAATAATAATAATAATAATAATAATAATAATAAAAGTGATTTATCATTTTGGTAGTTATCTAGAATGGCCTACAGCAACAGATCTTTTGAGTATTCCACACATGAAAATTAGGATTAATTCAAAGCATTTCATTATTTTGAAAGTATAACATAATGCAGGAGTTTTGGTTCTGGTTCTGAGTTTTGTTCAATCTATCCTGTCATCTCTTTCAGCCAAGCACATAATAAGTTGAAGGCAGGGTATGCAGAATCAGCAGTGTGAACAGCAGTCTCCTTAGCATTCAGCGCTTGCTGATGTCCTTTCCACCATTTAATTTCATCACTATTTGTAAACCTGAGCAGTTAGTCAGTATTTGGACTTCAAATGTCTGATCATTCTAGCATATGTAGAGTGGTCCTGTGTTTTGGATTCAAACAAATATTGAACTTGTTTAACACCAGCATGGCTTTTGTGCCATAAAATGTTGGCTACAGAATGCATATGAAAGATATGATAGTTGACGTGATAGGTAATTTATGAGTTGGTCTGTTGATGGGTTCCACTGATTTCCATATACATATGAGTGATCACATCTGTTCTGTTTGTCCTTTTAAAAATGTGAATTGGAAAAAGGTGTCCCAGAAGTAACATTAAAATTGAAAAGAAATAGAGATACTTGGCCACTGATTTTACTTGTTACAAGTGAGGTTCAGAGCATAATTGTAGGTCATCTGAATGCTATTTCTGGCCCAGTGAACAGAAAATGTTCTTCCTTGTTTTATTCTGTAATTCAGTTAACATTGGCTTTGTTACATGTTGCTCCTGTTATAATTGTCACCAACAGTGACTCATTTTTTTGCTTATTGGAACTAGAGGAATCCAGTGAACTAGTAGTCATGTGTTTGTCTGAATAGACTCAAGTTGCACAGATTAGCCTTCTGTAAACAGTGACTACTTTAAAAAAATCCACACATTCCTCTTTATATCTGATTGAATAATGTTTTTTTTTGATTGGATACAGTAAAAACCCCGGCATATGGCTGCCCTGGGTTACATTTGCCGCAGGTTATGAGTCCCGACGGCACATTTAATTTAAAAAATTCCCTGGGTGACCAATTTTTGGTTTACAACTGAAGATTGTGCAACAGTATTTTAAACTCTAAAATGGTAGCCTTCTCCCTACCTTTTCCACACTGTTTGGGTTTGGGGACCTTATCCAATGATGACGATGGCACCTCCATAGCAGTAAGCACTGCTTTGTGACTTCAGGTGAAATTCAAAATGGCCGACACAATCATTTCAGAATTCAAAATGGCCACCCCTTCACCCAAAATCACAATGCAGTATTTACTGCTGCTGAGGTGCTTTTGTTGTCATCAGATAAGGTCCCCAAACGGCGTGGAAAAGGTAGGAAAATTGCTTCATCCCTTTTGTGGGGATGGGAGAGGCTCGCCCCTGGTATTTTGGGGATTTTTTTGGAGTGGTGGTGTTTGTATTTATTATTATTGGTCCAGTCAATATCTTTTTTTATTTTCAATGCATCCCTATGGGAAATCGTTCCTTGGGTTACGATTTTTTTGCGTTACAATGGAGGTTGTTGGAACAGACCTCTGTTGTAACCTGAGGTTTTACTGTAATACATTTTCCTCAGTTTTTCTTAGAGTTCTGCCTACATAGTTTCAAATAATTTTTATTAATTTTTTCAATAATACCAACAAAACATCAAGATAGAAAAAAAGAAAAAATGCAGATACAATACAATGAAGGGTGGGGAGGTACTATATTGTTAAGTTTGTTTTCTGATCCTATTTTTTATTAGTTTTTACTTTTTTGTACTTGTATATACAATACAAATACAAAAAAGTAAAAAATAATAAAAAAATAGGATCAGAAAACAAACTTAACAATATAGTACCTCCCCACCCTTCATTATAACTCATTAAACCTAGTTTCACAAAACACATCCAGTGTATTATACAATGCCCTAGAGGATGCAGCATATCACATTGACTTTTTAATTGTTTCCAAAAACTCATTTGATCTGGTACTGGCCTACTCCCTTCTCTTCCAGTCAATGAGTAGTCATAGTTTCAAAACACCATATCTACACATAACCAAATATAATAAAGGCAAATATCTTTCCAAAACGTTCTTTGCATTTAGGAAAACTGTATGCTATTTTCTTTTCAGACGTTCCTGATTGTAGCACCTCTCTCTGTACTTTATAATTGGAAAGATGAATTGGACACCTGGGGCTATTTCAAGGTTATAGTTTTGCATGGCAATAGAAAATACTATGAACTGAGTCGGATCAAGCAAGGAAAATGTGAAATTGTACTAACAACATATGAAACGGTTCGTCTTTTCCTGAATGACCTTAATAGGTAACTAAATTTTATAACTCTAATGCCTACGACAAATCATTTCTTATATCATTCTATCATATTCATACAAATAAGGACTGCAAGTCTTTGAAATATTTTTAGCAAGACATGAAAATGTGTATAAGAGCTGTAATCCCTATGCATACTATGTGTCAGTTGAAATCTTTAGGGTGTGACTTTCAATTAAACCAACATTGAAAAAATGAAGTCAGTCCAATCCAGCATCACACAAGGGGACTTCTACTGTTGCAAAAGGTTCATTGACATTTCAATATAGATGGTGGGAGGGATCTGGAGAAACCTTCTTTTCCCCAGAGTGTCTGTTCCTTTGCTGATGGATTTCACTTTGCACAATGGACTCTGCTGGGTTTCATCCACAATATTCAAACATGATTGATGTACTGTTGATCTAGGCCATGATGGTGAACCTTGGCACTCCCAAGTGTTCTTGGATTTCAATTACCAGAAGCCCAAGTCAGCACTTCTCCTGATCATGGCTTCAGGGAATTGAAGTTCAAGAACACCTGGAGTGCCAGGGTTAGCCATCACTGATCTGGGATAATGTAGATAACAACTGTGTTGTGGAAGAGTGTGTTCCAAGGGAAAACTATAAATTTCAATGTCCTCTAGTCTTATTTGGAACAGAATTCTTTTGCTGCAGAATGTTTTCCCTTTCTTCAATTTGGTTACTTTTAAAGGTAAAGGTAAAGGTTTCCCTTGCTTGAAAACCAGTCATATCCGACTCTAGGGTGCAGTGCTCATCTCTGTTTCTAAACCGAAGAGCCAGCGCTGTCTGCTTCTGCAGACGTGGTCATGTGGCAGGCATGACTAGACACCGGAGCGCACAGAACGCTGTTACCTTCCCACCGAAATGGTCCCTATTTATCTACTTGCAATTTCTTGCTTTCGAACTGCTAGGTTGGCAGGAGCTGGGATGAAGACGGGAGCTCATTTCCGTCCTGCAGTTTTAAATGAATGATATTTCACATAGGTGTTTCCTTCAGAGAGATCTTAGTGCTGTAAATAGAATGTGATTGCTTTGAAATGTTAAATGTTAGTGTTTTGATTAAAGATATTTGTTTCTCCAAGGTGTGATATAAAAAATTAATGTAGCAGGTTAAAAAAAAACCTGTCTTTACTGTAAATATGAATAAATAATTCAGGAGTAAACAATAGCTAGCTCGGGAAAATATGCTGACTTCAGTGCATTTCTTGGCTACCATTCTAAACTGCTCATATTGGCTATAGTAGTTTGGTTTGCAGGTCTTAGATGACCTCTGAAAGAGTGGAAGAATCTGTTAGTTTTACTTTTTTTACGTATTTGATTTATGTAATCTCAAGTTATTCGCCTCACAAGGAAATGTCTGAATTTTCATAAGTTCATATCAAAACCAAACTGAATAATTCTTGGCCATGTGTACAAGCCAAATTCAATTGGTATTTTATTTTTTTATTTAAAATATTTCTACTCCACCTATTTCCTATAAAGGACCCAAGGCAGCTGTCATCATTAAAAAATAGATATATAAAAGCTAAAAACAATTAAGCACATACAGTATCTTCTTAAGTGTATAAAAATACTTGGTTACTTGGTTGATCTGTGTTTCACACGTCAGTATACATAGTTTGATGTGGTGGATCAAGGCATCGTCTTCCACTATTTCTGATCCCGTGCCAGTCTCACCCAGGGTCTCTGGAGTTTTGCTCTGAACTGGTCTTCCCATCCGGTTGTTGGCCTTCCTACTTGCCGCTTTTTGTCAAGTGGTATCCGTTCTGTGATAACTTTCACCCACCTGCCATCTTTGAAGCGGCACATGTGCCCGACCCACCAATGCCTTGCAAACTCAATCAACATTGACACTTGTTGTGCACCTGATCTTATGTGCAGTTCTTCGATCAGATATTCGATCAACCCGTTGTGTGCGGAGCATCCTTTGCTTGATTGCTCTTTGTGTTACATTGATTTTCTTTTGTGTCAGCTTTTGTCGGTGCCCATGTTTTCACTGCCATATTAAAAAGCAGGCAGAATGGTGGTGTTAACGAGTCCAGCCTATACTTTTCTCATTTTTTGCTTCACTAAGCACATTGTTTATGCTCTTAAAAGCTCCCCATGTTAAAAATACATTTAAAAGCAACAAGGCACAAGCAATATTTTATGAACCCCTTCTTAGACAGCCAGTCATTGAGGAAAAGCCTGCTTGAAGTGAAAGGTTTTTGTCTGCTTGTGGAAAGGCAGCAAAGATTGAGCCAGTCTGGCCTCTCATGGGAGGCAGTTTCAGAGAAGTTCCCCTCTTGTGACCCTACCACACATGCGTACGGAGAGAGGGGCAGTGGTGGGCATCAGCAGGTTCGCAACAATACGCGCGTATTGGTAGTAAAAAATGGCTGGTTCCGCCCACCTCCTAGAAGAGGCTTCGGAGGGGGCTGGCTGCATTTCCCTCTTCATCAAAGGCTTTTCTTGGGCTCTGTTTCACCCCAAAGTGCATCCCCAGCTACTCCGGAGTGGTTGGGGAGGCACTTCGGGGTGAAACGGAGCCCAGGAAAAAGCCTTGGAGGAAGGGAGAAATGGCTTGGGGGGGGGCCCTCTTCGCTATAGAGCTATGAAAATAGAAGCCTCTTCTATTTTCATCACTCTATAGCGAACCAACCTCTGAAGCCATTCCACCCTTGTCCAAGGATTTTCCTGAGCTCTGTTTTACCCCAAAGCACATCCCCAGCAACTCCGGAGTGTCTGGGGAGGCACTTTGAGGTGAAACAGAGCCCTGGAAAAGACTTGGAGAAGGGGGACATGGCTTCAGAGGTTCGCTATAGAGTGATGAAAATAGAAGAGGCTTCTATTTTCATAGCTCTATAGCAAAGAGCAGTCACATGGCCAACAGGCCAGTGTGGTAGATTTTTTTAATGCCCACCACTGGAGAGAGTCCTCTTCTGGAGATCAGCAGTTCTTAAGAGTTAGAACCAACTGAAATGTGAATTCATCACAGAATACTTCGGCTATTTTACATTGTGATGGTGAATAATGAAGATATGAATGAATAAAAACTAAGTAATCATAAAACTAAAGAACTCACGAAATGGAGAAATTTAGAATAGTCAATGATAAATGGAAAGTGTAGTTTGTTACCACTAATTATTCAAGTTAAAATAAATGGGAAAAGTAGTAAGGGAAAAAGTATTGGCCAGAATCTTATTGGCAATTTACACATGTGTAAGTGAAATCACATACATTATAATGGTAAATTGCCTAAATGGACTACTATTTGTGCAATGTAACATGACTAGCAATCTTGTCAATTAGAGCCATTCTACCACTGCAGTTTATATAGTTTCATTTATACGCACACAAATTAGCAATAGGATTCTGGCTGTAAGTGGAAGAATCTGGAAGACCAATTTGGATGGAGAACAGCATCATTATTTAATGCTGCTGCCTTCAAAGTCAATATAGACATGATGGCAGCCAACCTCACCGTGTGTGCTACACAATGTAATAGGAACACATATAGTAACCTTTAAATTAATCCTTGGTTTATTCATTTCCTAAAACCTAATTTTGTGTTTGTTTCATCTTGATGGTACAGTATGTATAGTCTTTACTTCCCAGCTATAAAAGGTTTAACCCATGGGGTATGTTACTTTTGTTACTTTTTCCTGTTACTTTGTAGCATAGAATGGTCAGCTGTCATTGTTGATGAAGTGCACAGAATCAAGAACCCAAAGTCCAAAATAACTCAGGCAATGAAGGCTCTGGTGTGCAAAGTTCGGCTGGGACTTACTGGGACAATTCTTCAGAACAGCATGAAGGATCTTTGGTGTGTCATGGATTGGTAGGTGATATAGAAGTTGATATCACAAATGTCTCTCTCCCTCTCTCTCTCTCTCTCTCTCTCCCTCCCTCCCTCCCCATCGCAATTGTATGTTGCATTTTACAGGTCTGCGAACCAGGTACCACAATCAAGTAAGTCTCACCAGGTACAAACTCTGTAGAGAGCTCAATATTAGAAATAGCAAATCTTCAGATGTAGAACATCATCTAATTGCCCCTGCAGAAACTCTTTTAGTCTCCTTTAATTTGCAGATTAGCATACTTCATTTTTAGGTTGGATGACAGTAGGTAAAAATGCCCCCTTTTTTGTTGCTCAGACTTGAAAACTCAGGAGAAACTCTAATGTACTTCCTTCATAAAATTATGCACTGCCTATTTTCAGCTGAGATTACCTTGTCCTGAGCTGTATAAGTAAAGGTCGCCCTTGCTTGAAAGTCAGTCGTATCCAACTCTAGGGTTCAGTGCTCATCTCTGTTTATAGCCAAAGAGCCAATACTGTCTGCGTTTGCTGATGTTTCTGTGGACATGTGGCAGGAATGACTACACACGAGTGCACAGAATGCTGTTACCTTCCCACCAAAGTGGTCCCTATTTATTTATAGTACTTTTAATTTCTTGCTTTTGAACTGCTAGGTTGGCAGGAGCTGGGACAGAGATGGCAGCTCAATCCGTTGTGCAGTACTCGGGTCTCGAACAGCTGATCTGCTGACCTTCCAGTCATCAAGTTCAGCGTCTTAACCACTAAGCCACCGCTTAGTGTACTCTGTGGGGCAGTACATAGATGCAGTTGCTATTGCTAACCAGTAAGCAAAGTGGTCCCTATTTATCTACTGTAATTGCAATTTCTTGCTTTCAAACTGCTAGGTTGGCAGGAGCTGGGCCAGAGATGGAAACTCATTCCATCATGCAGCACTCTGGTCTCAAACTGCTGACTTGCCGACTTTCCCTGAGCTTTATAGGGCTTTATAAACCAAAGGTTGCCCCTTCCGTCTGCCAAAACAGTGCATTAGGTACTGCTTTCTCTTGTTTTTCTCTCTTATTTTCAGGGCTGTACCAGGGTTTTTGGGAAATGAAAAACGCTTCAAGAAAGAATTTTCTGATCCAGTAGAGCATGGCCAGAGGCACACTGCCACGAAAAGAGAGCTGGCCACGGGTCGAAAGGCAATGCAAAGGCTAGCTAAAAAAATTATGGCTTATTTCCTAAGGCGTACAAAGACTCTTATCAGTGATCAATTGCCCAGGAAGGAAGACAGGGTGAGAGCGAGCAATTTACAATCAATTTCAAAAGTTTCTTTAAAAATAGTTTTCACGTGGATTACTTGTAGCTTATCTAGTAGGTTTTTAGACTTAAAGGACACTTCACACTGTCCCTCATAATTCTGTGTGGCTGTCTGTGTGGGCAGGAGGACGGCTGGAAGGGCCTTGAGTGCCAACAAAGGAATTATCTCTGCAACTAATAGTGAATTAATGGAAGAAGTAATTGCTCATTTGATTTTTGAAATTGTTTTATAGCAACCATTTTAATGTGAGGAATGAGCTTACTAGAAATACATTTTGTTGTTAAGTTCTATTTCATGGTTTAAGTTGTTGCGTCCTATTTCATATAGTTCCACTTGCAAACTGAGATCCATATGCTGCAGACATTTGGAAAATTTGCTGCTTGTATTTCCTCCTTACTATGCATGGGTAGCAGCATGTCTTATACAGAAACGCTGTGAGAGTCACCTTAAATTGGAATCTACTTGACAGCACATAAGTGCATGTTACGTGTGCATTAAAAAAACACAGTTTCTTAAATGTAGAAGTATCCTTTCAGGCAAATGTGTTTTCTCATCCCAGCATTTATTATTTGTCTAGAAATTTGTAATTAAATACTTGAATAAGATACATAGTCCAGGACCAGCCGCTTGAGAAATAGTTTCTACCCAAAAGCGGTTCTGGCTTTGAATGCAGTGCAATGCAGTCTATGAGGGAGCTTCTGTATATAGTTTTTAGAGTCTTAGAGTTTTAGAGCTTTTTAAGGGGTTAAATGTGTATATGTGGGGTGAGAGTATGTTGATAATTTTGTATAGTTGTATTTTGTTTAGGCTTTGTTGGGTTGATAAGTGTCCCCCCCATCTTGTTGTTCTGTGCAGGACAATGACAAAGATTTATCTATTTATCTATCACTTTTCAGGCTTTTATCTCTTCGATATATGTACAAAATACAGGTGAAACTCCGAAAATTAGAATATCGTATAAATGTTCATTCATTTCACTTAAAAGGTGAAACAAATATATGAGATAGACTCACTACATGCAAAGCGAGATATGTCATGCCTTAATTCATTATAATTGTGATGATCATGGCGTACAGCTTACATGAGATGATGTGATGATTATGGGGTACATGGGATTGGGGGTTGGGGTTTTCATAAGCTGTAAGCCATAAGAATCAATATAACAAAGTAAGGCTTGAACTATCTCACTTTGTATGTAATGCGTCTATCTCATATATTTGTTTCACCTTTTAAGATGCATTACTGAAATAAATGAACATTTGCATGATATTCTAATTTTCCAAGTTTCACCTGTATGTGAAAGGACCAATTTTGTTTACACTCAGAGGTAGGTGAAAAGCCTTAAGTTTTCATACCTCCCGCCCTTTGATAACACTCATTATGAAAAGCTAATTATGAGTTTTTTAAATGGAAAACTATTTCTGAGCTTGGCATCACCATCGCTAGTTAATGTATGCTTTTCAGTTGGCTAGGGTGCTTTGATGAGTAGAAGATACATTTTAGAGAACACACAATTGTGCATACTTTTAATGTGTACACATTAGTCTGTTGCTCTTCCATTCCTGTTTATACATGTCTTTCAGCAAAAGTTTGTAATAATGCAGGCCAACTGTGTTTTCTAAAGAGAAGATTAACCATAGTGTCAGTCAATTGCCTTTAATCTAGCAGCTTTTATTTTATCCCATTTTCTCTTGATAATGTGAGTATATGTGAGTATAATACCACTGAATTATTATAGCACAGCATGGTGCTCTGCTTTGTGGGTGGCCTGAATTCAGAAGTGATCTTGAGATTTCTGTATCCTGCTGGTTGAGACCAAAAGATGTCATGGAGGGTGCCACCCATGGTCTTTAAGATGGAAGGATAAGGTTTGTCACACCACTGTACCGATTCCCTCCTCCCCCCTCCCAGCAATTCAGAATGTCAGTCTTAAGAATTGGCTTGTTTCCCCTTATTCATTCTGGTTGTGATACAAGGCATAGCAAATAGATCTTTTAAGTGATTTAGAATCTTTAGTCTTCTGCTTAGGCATTCAAGACGTTTACTTTTAATTATCCGCTTGTACCAGCTTCAAATTGAGAATGAATGCTACAATTTATCTTTTATGTTCTTAACAGATTATATAATATAGGTATAAAATACTAGCCAATTATAATGTTTTGCATAATAAGTGAACAGCTCAGTAAACCATAAAACACTTAACTGCCATTATTTTGTTGTAGTTGTTCATAATATTTTAACATTCATACTTGTGATTTTTCCTCCCCTCCCTTTGTTTTGCATTTTATCTTGTCAGATGGTATACTGTTCTCTGACAGAGTTCCAGAGAGCCATATATAAGGCTGTATTGGAAACAGAGGATGTACACTTAGTACTTCAAGCACGTGAACGGTGTAGCTGCAACAGTGGCCGTAAAAGGAAGAATTGTTGTTACAAAGTAAGGTTTTAGCAGGGTGGGGGCATGTTTGATTTTAGCCCATGTCCATGTCTACAGTTTTATCTGGCCTGCTTTGCTTCTCCATTTCCTTTTTGTATGTGATTCTGAAGTCATAAGTAACATAGGTGTTACAGTATCTATAGCAGTGGTGGCGAACCTATGGCACACGTGCCAAAGGGGGCACTCAAAGCCCTCTGTGGGCACATGTGCACAGATTTCACCAGACTTTGTTACTATAATGCCAGAGGGATGTGGGTCCGGGCTGCTCCCTTTCTCCTCTCCACATGCGCCTCAGGACATTTCTCACATCACCCTCCCCTCTACCCAGCAGCCCAATGGGAGCGCTTCCTAGTTCCCCTGTCTGGGGTAAGGTGGGCGGCTCACATGTGGTGTGAGGGTGTGGCGCAGAAGGTAGTCTGTTGAGTCTGTGGCAAAAGTATCCAGCTTAAATTGCTGTGTTGGCACTTTGCAATAAAAAAGTGAGTTTTGGGCTGCAGTTTGGGCAATTGGTCTCTAAAAGGTTTACCATCACTGATCTATAATATTCACTAGTGTTTTGTCTGATTTACTAACATTTGATATGTTTTGTTCGTTTTTTATAACTTTATTGATGATAATTCAATTCTTACAATTTTGATTGATTGATTGATTGATATAGTGCTAATATTTCCATACATAATCAAAAAATGTACACCCCACCACCTTTGGAAAAATAATTCATACAATCATTTTGTGCCTTAATTTTTTTTTTGAATCCTATTATTATCATGTATTGCCATACTCCCTCTCCCTCCAGAAGAGCAATAAACCTTGTCTTTGATATTTCCCTTTCTCCTTTTTAAAAACATACGATACAAAAATATTTCATATATCTTTAAAATAATTTGTTTTTACAATCCCTTTTTTAAATTTTATCTCACAGGTCAGTTTTTCATTAATTGCTATATCCCATATTTCTTTGTATTAATCCTCCATTTGAAATTTAAACTTAACTTTCTAAGTTTTGGCTGTAATTAGTCTTGTTAGTATTACCAAAATCATTACTTATTATTTTCTCTTATTTTCTTTCTTTGGATATTTCCAAAACTACTTAACAGTGCTTCCTTATGATTTTTATTCAGTTTTTGGCCAATGATTTCATTAATCTGTTTAAAAATATGTGTACATAATTTATATTTTTACAATCTCACCACATATTGAAATAAGTACCAAGGGCTTGATTACATCTCCAACACACATGAAATTTCCAATTACATTATATTTAACTTAACTGGAATTAAATACTATCTCCATATTGCTTTGAAGTAATTTTCTTTTATTTGTATAGATATCATTTTTCCAATTCTCCTATTTCTGTTAGAGAAGTATGATGCTTGGTTGATCTGTACTTCACACGTCTAGTTTGATATGGCGGATCGAAGCATCGTCTCCCACAAGATTTTAGCAGCCTCTCTTCATCGGGAGGTCCTACCGCTACCGTAGCAGGGTCTGTTGGCACACGGGGAACTGAGGCCCGTGTTTTTGATGCTCCTTTAGCCATTTTAAATATGACTACACAGCTAGCTGGGCTGATGTTGAAATTGGCCATGTTAGAGCAATGCACTGGCCAGGTGCATTGTCCGAGTACCCAACCCCACTTAGCTGACCTGCGGTTCCAGAATGGAAAACCATTCTGAACAGCTAGCCGACACCTTTGTGGCATGGTTGAACCTGCCAGGGGAATACACCCCCACCACCATAGCTGTCAGATGGACAGGGTCACCGCTGCACCACATTGAGGCATGAGGTGAGATGTATGATAATGGAGCCAATTACCTTGGGAGGTGGTGAGCGCTCCAACACTGGAGGCATTCAAAAGAAAAGTGGATAACCATCTGGCAGATCTGCTTGAATTTGGATTCCTGCCTTGAGTAGGGGGTTAGACTTGATGATCTCATAGGCCCCTTCCAACTCAATTATTCAATGATTTATAATATTTTCACTGTTCTTTTGCACCAGTGTAAACCTCCACATGTATGTGTTTGTTTGGGAAAATCACATCCATGTAGTTGTGAGGCTGTATTCTTTCAAATAATTCCAACTAATTGACAAGTACTGTATGCTTGCACTTTTTCAAAAGCTTCAGCAAGATAGTAGGAAACAGACAATGTATACAAATGTATAACTAGTAAAATTCTTTTATAGTAATCCTCTCATGGTTTTCTAGGTATCAAGTACTCAAACATGTTTTACTGGTCTCTTTTTCTGGTGGCACTATTAAATTACTATGGTAGAAGTGTATGTATTAATTGGAAAAGTTCTAAAAGAAAAATAATAATTTTGCAAGTAGAAATTTTGATAAGGAGCATATGATAGAATTGTGTTCAGCTGGCTCATGTATGATGTAGATGAACCTTTCTTGCCAAGTGATCTCTTGTTGTTGTTCAGTCGCACAGTCGGTTCCGACCCTTTGCGACCCTATGGACCATTGTTCTCCAGGAGCCTCTGTCCTCCACCATCCCCCTCAGCCCTCCCAGCTCTGTGCCCATTGTGTCTACAATACCATCTAGCCATCTCATCCTTGGCCTCCCCCTTCTTCTCTTGCCCTCCACCTTTCCCAACATCAATGCCTTCTCAAGTGAATCCTCCCTTCTCATTTGATGTCCAAAGTATTTTAGCTTCATCTTTACTATTTGACCTTCCAATGAGCAGTCAGGGTTAATTTCTTCTAAGATTGACCTATTTGTTCTCCTCGCTGTCCAGGGGACTCTCAAAACCCTCCTCCAACACCACATTTCAAAGGCATCTATTCTTCTACGTTCAGCCTTCCTAATTATCCAGCTCTCACATCCATACATTACTACTGGGAAAACCATTGCTTTGACTATTCTAATTTTTGTTTGCAATGTGATGTCTCTGCTTTTCACTATGTTCCCCAGGTTTCTCATCGCTTGTCTCCCAAGAATCAGTCGCCTTTTTATTTCATGGCTACAATCCCCATCTGCAGTGATCTTTGATCCTAAGAAAGTAAAATCTGTCACTGCTTCTACTTCTTCCCCGTCTATTTTCCAGGAACTGATTGGGCCTGTTGCCATTATCTTGGTTTTCTTGATATTGAGTCTCAAGCCAGCTTTTGCACTCTCCTCCTTCAGCCCAATCAAGAGATTCTTTAGGTCTTCCTCACTTTCTGCCATTAAGGTGGTATCGTCTGCATATCTCAGATTGTTGATGTTTCTCCCAGCGATTTTAATCCCATATTGTGATTCCTCCATCCCTGCACTGCGCATTATGTGCTCTGTGTATAGGTTGAATAGGCATGGTGACAAAATGCAGCCTTGTCTTACTCCTTTTCCTATTCCAAACCACTCTGTCATTCCCTGTTCTGTCCTAACTGTTGCTTCTTGGTTCATGTACAGATTTCTCAGGAGGCATATGAGGTGCTCTGGTATTCCCATCTCTTTAATTACTTGCCACATCTTGTTGTGGTCCACACAGTCAAATGCCTTAGTGTAGTCAATAAAACAAAAGTAAACTTGTTTCTGGTATTCCTTTGTTTTCTCCATGATCCAGCGTATGTTGGCAATGTGGTCTCTAGTCCCCTTCCTCTTCTGAAACCAGCCTGCTCCTCTGGTAATTCTTTTTCCACATGCTGCTGAAGTCTATCCTGTATTATCTTGAGCATCACCTTGCTGGCATGTGGGATGAGCGTGATTGTTCGATAATTTGAACATTCTTTGGCATTGCCCTTTTTTGGGATTGGAACGTATACTGATCTTTTCCAATCCTGTGGCCACTGTTTTGTTTTCCAAATCTGCTGGCATATTGAATGCAGTAATTTGACGCCGTCATCTTTTAGCGCTTTGAAAAATTCAACTGGGATACCATCATCTCCACTAGCTTTGTTGTTTGCAGTGCTCTTTAGGGCCTTTATGACTTCGCTCTCCAGGATGTCTGGCTCAAGTTCAACTTCTTCATCATTGTGATTGTCAGGAGTGTTGAGGTCCTTTTTGTAAAGTTCCTCTGTGTACTCTTTCCATCTTTGTCCCTTATCATGGTCATTTTTGCTTTAAATGTTCCCTTAATTTCCCCAATTTTTTTGAAAAGATCTCTGGTTCTGCCTCCTTTGTTGTTTTCCTCCATTTCTCTGCACTGTTCTTTTAGGTAGTTTTCCTTATCTCTCCTTGCTTTTCTTTGAAATTCTGTGTTCAAATGATTGTAGTTTTTCCTTTCTCCTTTGGCTTTTGCGTTCCTTCTTTCCTCTGCTATTTTAAGTGCCTCATCAGACAACCACTTTGCTTTCTTACTCTTCTTTTCTTTTGGTATGGTTTTCTTTGCTGCTTCCTGCATGATGTCCCTCATCTCCGTCCATAATTCTTCTGGTACTCTGTCTACCGAGTCTAAGCCATTAAATCTATTCATCACCTCCACCGTGTATTCTTTAGGGATGCTGTCTAGGTGATATCTTTCTGGTCTCCGTGTTTTCCCTATTTTCTTTAGTCTAAGCCTGAATTTTGCGATCAATAGGTTGTGATCTGAGCCACAGTCTGCTCCAGGTCTTGTTTTTGCTGACTGTATGGAGGTTCTCCATCTTTGGCTGCAGTGTATGTAGTCAATCTGGTTTCGGTGTTGGCCATCTGGTGATGTCCATGTGTAAAGTCGCCTCTTGTGTTGCTGGAAGAGAGTGTTTGCTATGACCAATGCGTTCTCTAGTGCCCAATTAAAACAAAATATTAATAGAATATTTTAATGTTTTAAAAGATGTTCTTTTATACAGTGTACATGACCATTTTTTCATTTTCATCTAACAGAGTTTGGTTCTGGTCAAATAAGATGACTCGTTCTAACACATCATCTGAAAAATTGTTTGCTTTATAATGACAATGGTTTGTGCCAAAAAATTGAATTAGATCGATCAGTTTGTTTGTTTTATTAAATTAGTAGTACTCTTCAAATGTCCCAGTTGCTTACTATTGATTTTGTTCAAAGACCTGTTGTATAAATTAACGCAGTGTTTCTTAACCTTGGATCCTCAGATGTTCTTGGACTTCAATTCCCATAACCTGGTCAGGAGGTGTGCTGA
Organism: Bradypodion pumilum; assembly: GCA_035047305.1. Lineage (NCBI taxonomy): Eukaryota > Metazoa > Chordata > Lepidosauria > Squamata > Chamaeleonidae > Bradypodion > Bradypodion pumilum. The sequence goes on along the minus strand of JAWDJD010000002.1, from coordinate 101,126,847 downwards.
CATGGGCTTCTGGTAATTAAAGTCCAAGAACACCTGGAGGCCCAAGGTTGAGAAACCCCAAGTTAATGCCTCTGGAAGAGTGATGGTGTCACTGGAAGAGGAAATTATTAGTAACTAAAGGCTTCCTCTTTCTGTCCTGCGGCTTGTCTAATTTGCAAATAATTCATCCTGTTATGTGAAAGCTGTGAGACCTGTGGTAAAGAACAAAGTATTTAATTGCTGGAAAGCTGTGCTACTGGATGATGTTAATGGCAGGAAAAGATTTTCAATAATCAAACTCTTCTTTTTTCTATCCCAATGGTTCCTGACGGGCCCACGCCCCACGGGTGGACTTCAATTCCCAGAAGCCTAAGTTAATATATTGGCTGATCAGTGCTTTGGGAAATTGTCTTAGGCTTCTGGGAATTGAAGTCCAAAAACCAAAGTTTGGGAAACACTGGTCTATCCCATGTTTCCCATGGCTTTTGCACAATTAAATGGGCTACTTTCAAGTTGGACCAGTTGTGGGACAGAAGGATGAAATCTTTACTTTTCAAAAATCTCTCCTACCTCTAAAGTTATCATCCATCCAGAGACATAAATTATGCAACAGGGGTTTATTCAGTCAGTATCATAGTCACAGGAACTTAGTTACTATATTTTCTTTTGACTTCTGATTTTAGAATATTATGGCAAGTTTTTCAACTTTATTACTGTATATTCTTTGATGGCATCATAGAATTCTAAGTTCTCCTTAGTCCAGTAATATAGTTTCTTTTAGTAAAAATAATAATTGAAAGTGTTAATTTGTGGCCTATATATTACTTCCTCCCTTTCAAGCAGCTCTCAGTTGTCTTAAATCCCTGATTTCCCCCCAAACATTATTTATATTTCTACAGACAAATGCTCATGGCGAAACAATGCAAGGACTGTATTTCAGTTACCTCACAGTTCTTCGTAAGATTGCTAATCATGTGGCACTGTTGCAGACAGACAACACTAGCAAACAGCAGGTAGGTTTTTTTTAGCCAGCAGCATTTTGAAGACGAAACTGTCAACTGGTAAAAATCCACATCTCCTTTCATTAGCTTCCCATTCTATTAAAATTTATTGTAAAATTGAGAATAGAATCCTAATCAGAAATTGCTGCACTAATTCCTATAATTGCAACTACTGTATTTGCCGGTTTATATAACGCACTGGATGATAAAACACACCCCATTTTAAATACACATTTTGAAGGAAAAAAAATAATTTTCTACATTTTTTCATGAATTTCAAAAATGCATCCAACCTGCCTTACCTTAGGAGGCTTGGCAGGCAGAGCAAACGGTCCCGCAGTGCTATGAGAGAGGCAGGCAGAGAGGCGGACGTGGAGGAGTCCCTGGAACTTAATCCCCAAGGCATCCGGGATGAGAGAGCAAGCGTGCCTGGGGTGGGGGAAGGGGCCGTTTCCATGGTGGAGGGCCCTGACCGGAAATCTACTTCCATTTGTTCTGTTTGGTCCACTTTGCTAGCTTAAGGGGCAGTGCCCTCCCTCGGCACAGCTTTGGGGAATGGCTGGGGAGAAAGGGAGTCCAGGAGAACTTTCCTTGTGCATGCACGGCCAGGATTGGGCATGTGAGAGAAACTATCTCGCACACCTGGCCCCCGCCTGGTGTCCGCATCGGCTGATGAATTGCACCAGTTGATAACTCTGTTTTGAGGGCATATTTTAAGGTAGGGATAGTGCGTCTTATAAACCGGCAAATGCGGTATATTATTCAGTACTCAAGTCCATCATTGTAAATACAACTGCAAGAAACCTTTGGATGTCTTCAGTTTCTTTTTAAAAATGCCTATTTGCTACTTTACCACTCTTGCTTTTTTTGTTTGCTTGCCACCATGTACAAGATCCCATTCATTCCAATTTATTTCTCTCCAAACTTACTACTAACCTTCCACATCCTTCCTTTTGGCTATAAATTTAAACAAATCACATGCTATACGCATATGTTTTGGTACATTGCATTACACTCTGTTTGCCACGCTGCTTAATATTTATCCTTCTTAGTTGAAAGGGGTATTGAGATTGGCTGATACAGGCCTCATAGTGTCAGCTAGTCCAGAGTCAAAACATTTCGCCTTGACTACAGGCATTGCTTTCTAGCCCTTAAGACAGTTGAGTAACTCATATGAAATATAGCAAAATGTTGTAGGTCCCCACATTGGAAACACTGAAGGACCTTATGTTTTGACAGCTATACCAGAAGAATTAAGAGTGCAGAGATTTGTATTATGCCAAGACTTGCTTTAAAATCCCTGTTCAGCTGTGAGTCTTTTAGGATAACCTTGTGCAAGTCACAACAAACAGTAAACCCTCACCATTGTTGGCAGTATGAAAAGGAACTGCCTTGTCTTTTTCACACTGAAATCTTTGGTGAGGGAGAAAAAATAAAATATGGTGTACATACAGTATATAGGATTGTGTGTATAAAAATGTTTTAGTTATTTTTTCTGCTAAGAATATTATCAAATTATTGCTCCTAAAAACCTGGCTGGCAAAGCAGGTGTGAGGCACCGGGGGAGTGGTGACCCCCACCTGCTGGCTCACATAATAAGATTGCTCCATGCCCCTTTTAATTGATGGGGTGGGGTGAGTAATCTTCGTGGGTATTTTTATGGGTTTTTAAATGGTTTAGTTATGACAGTAATGTTGTTTTTATGCTGTTAGCCGCCCAGAGTCAGTGTCGAGTTGAGTGGCAATAGAAATTTGAAAAATAAATAAATAAACAAATAAGAATATTGTCAATCTTTTCCATTCAATATTAATTACTGATATGCCAAATTTTATTTCAGATAGCGCACATCACAAGGGTCTTCTGTGAAGTGTTTTCCAAGTTTCCTGATTTTGTGCAACTTAGTGAAGATGCAGCCTTCAAAACTATTTCTGACCCAAAGTATAGTGGGAAAATGAAGGTAACTAAATGAAATGAGAATTTGGACTATTTTGTGTGCCAGATAGTAGCTGGAAGCACCCATTGTTTAACATTTACAGCTCAACATTTACTGTGAAGCTGAAGGTCAGCAGTTCGATACCCGAATACTGCAGGACGGAATGAGCTCCCGTTTTTGTCCCAGTTCCTGCCAGCCTAGCAGTTTGAAAGCACGAAATTGCAAGTAGATAAATAGGGACCACTTCAGTGGGAAGGTAACAGCATTCCGTGTGCTCCGGTGTCTAGTCATGCCTGCCACATGACCATGGAAACATCTGCAGAAGCAGACAGCGCTGGCTCTTCGGCTTTGAAACAGAGATGAGCACTAAACCCTAGAGTTGGATACGACTGGCTTTCGAGCAAGGGAAACCTTTACCTTTACCTAAAAAGTCCTCTATTTAATTTCCACCACTGTGTAATATACTGTCCATGTATCTCAAAGAGGTATAAGACACTGCTCTGGTGGCAGCTATGTTGGTGCAAAATTATTGTTCCTACGATAGAATTAGATTACGTAGATAATTACCTAATAATTGTCATTGTCAAATGATTATCGGATTTTGATCCATGGAATACTCTTCTATTTTGGAAGGGTTCTGCCATTTGTGAAAGGAATTATAATGGAACACTGTAATATTGATCTGTTGATAGATGGTTTATTGGGAAGAGAACTCATATTGGCTTTCAAGTACAGTAATACCTCATACAAAGTCCGCTTCGTACAACATCGAATTCATACAGCATTGCCTAATTCCTTGAAAAAAGTTGCCTCATACAAAAACTTTGTATGAGTCATTGGGGTTTTCCCCAGGTTACATTGTTCCTGGGCAGTATAAAAGGCAGGACGCATGCGTGCATTGCTTTTGTGGGTTTTGCACAAGGCGAAGAGTGTTTAGGAGTGGTTTTCAGCGTGATTTTGGATTTTTTTGAATTTTTTCGTCATAATTTTTGGAAGCATTCCTGGGATTTTTGCAGCATTCTTCAGGTTCCATCCAGTAATTGTGGATGATCAGCCATCCAGTAAATGGATGATCAGCCGCATGGCTGCAGCCTGCAGATTAACACTGTGCTGCATGATGGGACGTGTTACCTTTTAAACCTGCACTTCATAAAGTTTTCAAAAGTTAAAAACTTGTTGTATGGTTTGTCCCCTAAAATCAGGGTTGTTTGACACGTTTTTGTAATGTATTTAGCCTTTAGACAATTTATTTATTTATTTATTTATTTATAGTCATATTTGTATATGCCGCCCACTCAGGCAGAACCCGACTCAGGGCGGCATTACAACAATTCTAAAAATACATAAAAACATTATAAAAACCTTATAAAAACCCACATCCACCCCATTAAAAAACCCATATCCCACCCACCCATCCCACCTACTATACAAAGGGAAGAAGAGAGAGCTCTTATTTTATAAAAGCCAGCCGGCGGGAACCATAGTCCCGTTCGGGCCCCACACCTGCCCTGCCAGCCAGGTCTTTACTCCTTTCCTGAAGGGCAGCAGTTCACTTTGAAGTCTTATATCTATTGGCAGGAGGTTCCAGAGGGTTGGTGCGGACACGGAGAAGGACAATGATTTCTTAAAGTTCTGTCAGTTTCCTGTCTGTTTCAGTACAATGTATCTCTATTGAAATGATGTTGTAAGAGGCATCGCAGCAAGCATTTGGACGTTGTATGAGGCATCGCAGCAAGGATTTTGCATGCCTCATACAAAGTCCAAATCTGTATAAAGTCCAAACTTGTGGAGCAAAGTTTGGACGTTGTATGAGGTATCACTGTACCTCTTGGTCTGACTGTATATAGTAGATTCTTTATACTGGACAGTAGATGTGTTATGCCATCAAAAAGTGACTAATCATTTCATATAAATTACATATTATATCCCAGAGAAAACACCCTGTAGATGGAAAGAAACAAGACAGAACTGTAATCATTTGACAGTAGTTCATATACTCTCTCTCTCTCTCTCTCTCTCTCTCTCTCTCTCTCTCTCTCTCTCTCTCTCAACATGGGCTCTAGAATATAATTTCATTTGAAACTTGCCTCTAAAATATTTTCAAAACCTTTTTTGTAGCTGAAGCTTTGGCAGACTTGGTGAAAATACAAGCAAAACTCCCTGGCATAACAGTGTCTAATGAAAGCCTTATTTTACTGGTGTCCTACTAGTTCCATTCTTACATTGTACCTCGAGTAGCATAGTGCTTATAAACCTGTACAACCTACTAGAGAAATGTATAAACACTAAAGCAAAATGAGTGTCAGTATCTCCTTGAAAGGCGAAGGAAACCAAATTAACCTAAACTCTCAGAAAGTCTTTGGAAGTACTGTACAGTAGACCCTCACATAACAATGTTGCTTGGTTCCCCAAGTAGCTTCGCTATAGGGGAAACGTCGTTGTGCAGTTTTCAATGGCAGTGGCTCCATCTAGCGGCAAAAAACTCATTATCCGCACAACGACATTAAAAAAATGTTGATCTGCACAACAACGGCTTTTCGTCGCCGTGCGGATAGTCACGTGGTGAGCGACGACGCGTTGGTAAGCGGAAATGACGCTATTAAAACTTGTCGTTAATTGAGGGTCCACTGTATCTACATACCTAGCTATTGGTTGGCTGCTGAAAGGAATTGCATCACCCTTTCGTGTAGTTCAGTGCCTTGCTTTTCCAGTGGCACCATTGCCTCAACTCTCTTTTGATGGACAAACAGTTTTTCAGAAATGTAAAGGACTGCATTCTCATCCATTTTAACTATTTTGTCCCATTACTTTTTAGTGTTATCAGCTGCCCAATCATTTTTATTGTAGTCAACTGGCAAAACTCATCCCAGTTTGTAGTTGTTTTTATTTGTTCTCCTCCTTGTAGTCCTGTTTCTATAACATAGTTTCATAGGAAAGTAAAGAAAAAAGAAAAGGGTAGCCAGGAGGAGAAACATTGTGTGGTCCCTGATTACAATTTAAAAGCAGAGTGAAAAGAAGCTCTTTTAAATAAACCTGTTTGACAGTGGAATAGACTGCCTTGTAGGATAGCGGGCTGCTCGTATAGGAAGGTTTTTAAAGAGAGGTTAAATTGATAATGACCATTAATAATGGAGATAATTCTCTATTTTAATCTGTAGCAAATTACTCTTTATGTTTACATTACAGTATTCGTTTTGTATCTCCCTTCAAACCTGGGGAAAAACATTACAAGAAATTATTTTCCGAAATAATCCAAGCAAAGGCAAAATTAGTTCTGCTAGAAGAACTCCTCCATGTGACCCAGTGAATATGCAATAGGTTGAAACTTGTATAAAATCATTACAGCCCTAGCTTCAAATGAATTATTTAGGGTTAATTTATTAACCTTTAATTTATTCAAATAAATTATTTAGGGTTATTTAGGGACTGCAGTGGCTCAAGTGGCTAAGACGCTGACTGGGAGGCGGAAGGTCAGTAGTTTGATTCCTGAGTACTGCAGGACGAAATGAGTTCACATCTTTGTTCCACTTCCTGCCAGCCTAGCAGTTCGAAAGCAAGAAATTGCAAGTAGATAAATAGGGACCACTTTGTTGGAAAGGTAACAACATTCTGTGTGCTCCAGTGTCTAGTCATGCCTGCCACATGACCACGGAAATGTCTACAGAAGCAAACAGCGCTGGCTCTTCAGCTTTGAAACAGAGATGAGCACTGAACCCTAGAGTCGGATATGACTGGCTTTCAAGCAAGGGCAACTTTTACCTTTAGCAATCCTTAATGGTGGGCAGCAGCGTTAGCACCCACAGTCAATGACACAGGATGCATTCTGGCTATATGGAAATGTGCCAGAATGGCACCAATATTTTAAAACAGCCAGAGATACAGTCCTGAGAGCTATCAGCCAAATAGACTCCTCTCTTCTTTAGGCATATGATACTCTCAGGGTCTATTAGGCTAACAGAAGGAATGGCTAGAGGCTGATAGTATCATAGACCAATAACAAATTGGCTTTATAAGGAATTGCTCTACAATTGATCTTTGGTTTGTGTTGAAGCATTTAGCAAAAAAGTATACTGCAATTCCAGTATTGAATTCCAGTGGATTCCTTTTAATGGCATTTTTGGACATTTAGTTCAATTAATCTGATAAACTATGGCAGAAATTAGAGAACCTGGTAAAGTGCTTGCTTGGTAGGCCTGATTCAAAGGGTTTATGTTGGTTGTAGAGGTCAAGTGCACTGTGGTTTGAAAAGGGAAATAATAAGCTTGTTTCTAGGTTTGGGTGGGGGAGAAAATCAAGCATATTCTATTACACCACAGTTGTAATTGTTCTTAATTATATTTTCATATAAAATATATCTCTGTATTCTACTCTGGGAGTGATGAAGTCACAGTATTTTCTATCATTTAAGAACAGTACATACCAAATCAAAGTGCATCCATTATTTAGTAGCCCATTGCTTCCTATTTATATCAGTTTTCTCATCTTTTGTTTTGATTTCAGTATTTGTTACATTTTTTATTTCTATCCATAGTTATTTATTTATATATATATAATAAAAAAATTATAAAACAGCTTCACTTAGGTTTAGTTTATTTAGACACATATGGCAAATGTGTTTTCAAGGTATCCAGTGGGGAAATCAATGATCCCCACATATTTATTTTGTGCTTACCTCACTCAGTTTTGCTTTGTAGAAGTTGTTCTTTGTATTTAAGAAAGGAGCATGGAAGTCTGAAAAGGTGAAACTCACATTTTTACCTCCTAAGGTGATCCAGGTCTAACCATACCTCACTGTATTGTGGACAGAATCTCTGCACATATTTCTAGTTTATGCCTCTTTAATTAACAATAGTACATTGCAAAGTGGATTATGACTGGTATAGTTGCTGCCTTGTATTCAATATTTTATCTGCCATTATAGAATTAGCCAGAGATCAAAATTGCTGGGAGAAACATCAACAATCTGAGATATGCAGACAATACCACCCTAATGGCAGAAAGTGAGGAAGACCTAAAGAAGCTCTTGCTTAGGTTGAAGGAGGAGAGTGCAAAAGCTGGCTTGAGACTTAATATCAAGAAAACCAAGTTAATGGCAACAGGCCCTATTAGTCCCTGGAAAATAGATGGGAAGAAGTAGAAGCAGTGACAGATTTTACATTCTTAGGATCAAAGATCACTGCAGATGGGGATTGCAGCCGTGAAATAAAAAGGTGACTGATTCTTGGGAGACAAACTATGAGAAACTTGGGGAACATAGTGAAAATCCGAGACATCACATTGCAAACAAAAATTCACATAGTCAAAGCAATGGTATTCCCTGTGTAATGTATGGCTGTGAGAGCTGGACCATTAGGAAAGGTGAGCACAGAAGAATAGATGCCTTTGAAATGTGGTGCTGGAGGAGAGTTTTGAGAGTCCCCTGGACAATGAGGAGAACAAATAGGTCGATCCAAGAAGAAATCAACCCTGACTGCTCCTTAGAAGGTCAAATAGTAAAGATGAAGCTAAAGTACTTTGGACATCAAATGAGAAGAGAGGATTCGCTTGAGAAGGCCTTGATGCTGGGAAAGGTGGAGGGCAAAAGAAGAAGGGGAGGCCAAGGATGAGATGGCTAGATGGTGTTGTAGATGCAATGGGCACAGAACTGGGAGGGCTGAGGGGGATGGTGGAGGACAGAGGCGCCTGGAGGACAATGGTCCATGGGGTCGCAAAGGGTCGGAATCGACTGTGCGACTGAACAACAAAAACAGAGAAATCTTGTATCATTTGACTGTTGTGCTTTCAGGAATAACTGTACAAATTAAGAGGTTAAGTACTGTTATGGAATCAGTAACATAGTTTAAATGTTTATTGCCAAAAGGGAATAGACTACAGACACAGAGCAGAAAAATTCCTCTTTTTCTTTTGTGCCGTGCCTCCGCACAGTGCTCTGAAATTGCTGTTGCCAGATGTGGACATGGTTCCTTTGAAAATAACAGTACTGTGTTGCTATTATACGGAATGTGCTGGATTATTTGCTTCCCTACCAGAAGAGCATTGCGTGTGGTCCGATTATTGGTGTTTCAGGCTCTGTCCAATGTCTAGAAAGCCGTAAATAGATCAGTAGAAGACAGTAAGTGGAGGGAAAGGCATTATTACACGACTGGTTATTTTGAGAATACATGTTCCAAATAATTCTGAGCTTGAATGTGATACAGAAGGTTTAAAAGGCAGTGAGCTTTGTTCAGGATGTAGTGCTGAGGTTGTGTGTAGGTGTGTCTTTAAAGTGTGAGTTGTGTGGTCAGAAGGGCCCACAGTGACTTAGCAGTTAAGACGATGAGCTTGACAACCAGAGGTGTCTGCAGGTCAGCAGTTCGAGACCTGAGTGGCAGAGTGACTTCCTATCATCTGTCCCAGTTCCTGACAGCCTAGCAGTTTGAAGGCAAGAAAGTGCAAATAGATAAATAGGTACTGCTTTGGCTGGAAAGGTAATAGCGTTTTGTGAACTCCAGCATCTAGTCAGGCCTGCCACGTGACCATGGAGAAGTTTGCAGATGCAGACAATGCTGGCTCTTGGGCTGTAAACGGAGGCGATCACTGCCCCCTAGAATTAGACCCAACTGGCATTTGAGCAAGGGCGACGTTTACCTTTACCTATGTCAGGGGTGCCCAAACTACAGCCTGTGGGCCGTATCTGCCCCCTAATGCCAGTTCATCCAGCCTGTGAAGCCCTTGTCACTCCCAGAAGCGGAAGTAAAATGCGCCAATATGGGTGTGTTTTACTTCCACTTCTGGGTGTGAAGAGGGCTTTGTGGGCCAGATGAATTGGTATTGGGGGCCAGATACAGCCCACAGGCCAAAGTGATCAGCCCCCTGAAGCACGTGACTGACCTACGGCCCAAAATGTTTGGGCACCCCTGACCTATGTGGTCATGGCCTTATACAGACAAAACATATCCCAGGTTTTATGATGCTATAAAGGTGTGATTACAGTAGTCTTGTTTTGTAACTGCTGAAGTCACATTCTTTGACATTTTTCTCCGTCTTAATTTTATATTATACTAACTCAAATACTGAAGACTGAGGGTGAGTAATAGCTTCTATTTAATTAAGTTGGAGGTCTCTTTATTTGTCCTGCACCTTTTCCATGTGGTGGCCACAGTTGCTGCCAAAATTTGAACAAGTGCATTCTCTGTGATGTGAGGAGCTTCCAGAACATGATTCTGCACAGCTCTAACTCACAGCATTAATATGCTTTCACACACACCTTACCACACTGTTGTATAATTCTTCGAGAGTGCCCCATTACACTTTTCCAGAACATTTCAGAGGACTGCTAAAGTAGTGTTTCTCATTGTGGTGGCCAACAGTTTATTTATTTAGTGTTTTTTTACAGAGTGGTTGAGCTTGAAATTCAGCTGCTTTCTGAGCTCTGGCAAGATTCAAAGACTGCACAGAATGGATTCTAAGGCTGAGGTAAAGGTAAAGGTTTCCCTTGCTTGAAAGCCAGTCGTATCCGACTCTAGGGTTCAGCGCTCATCTCTGTTTCAAAGCCGAACAGCCAGAGCTGTCTGCTTCTGCAGACATTTCCGTGGTCATGTGGCAGGCATGACTAGACACCGGAGAACACAGAATGCTGTTTACCTTCCCACCAAAGTGGTCCCTGTTTATCTACTTGCAATTTCTTGCTTTGAAACTGCTAGGTTGGCAGGAGCTGGGACAAAGATGGTAGCTCATTCCGTCCTGCAGTACTCGGAAATCGAACTGCTGACCTCCCACCTTCCAGTCAGCATCTTAGCCACTTGAGCCACTGCAATCTTTGTGGTAAATATTCCTTGTATGACATAGTAATGTTTTCTAAAACTTGTGTCTTTTTCATTCTGGGTCCTGCAGACAAAGTGTTGCTTGGAACATTGGATCCTAACACACCGCCCCCCCCCCTTGTTAAAAAAGCAAATAGGTTGTATATGTTCATCCGTTTTGTTGATGTTTTTTAAATCCTTGAGTTTGGAAATTTGTAATATATGCATGACAACACATTCTGACTGATGTTTAGCCAGCACTCTTTTTCATGATCCACTTCCAGGTACTTCAGAAACTTCTAAATCACTTTAGAAGGAACAAGGATAAAGTGCTTCTTTTTTCATTTTCAACCAAGGTTAGTTGGGTATTGTTTTTAATATGACTGATGTTAACAATGTGTGATGAAGCATAATGGTGAAAAATAAGTCGTCTTTCATTCTCTTTGCTTCTTCACTGTTAGGCCAGAATCCTGTCAAGGAAATAGGAAACACAAGGGCAGTTGCAATTAATTAAGCCTGTAAAATAGAACTGTGACAACTCAGGGTTGTTGTATTGGTTGAAAATAAATGTAAATACAGTGGAACCTCAAACAACAATCGCTCCATATAGCAACGAAATTGCATTACAATCAGGTTTTTTTTGGGGGGGGGGAATGATGTTCCACATAACAATTTTCCCTATGGAAAAAATCGTACAACAGTTTTTCAATGGGAAAAACCACTTAGTGAAAAAACAATCGTACTATGCATCCCATAGGGAAAATCGCTATACGGTGCATGCATCGTATAGCAATTGTTTCGTACAACAACGAGCCCCATGGAACGGATTAAAATCGTTGTATGCTGTTCCACTGTATAGTTTAACATTCTTTTATCAAATTAATATTCAACTAAAAAGGCAATGGACAATTTTAAAACATATTATTGTGGCAAATTCAATATGGCAAATATACGTTACTAGTGTTTCTGGAATCTGATAGATATTTGTGACTCGTACCTTTGGGAAAGGAGTTTGCTAGGGCTCCTCTGGACTGTTATAGACTTTTAAGACACTTGATCTGTCTGCTTTATTGTAGTTGTTTTTCAACTGTACTAATTGCCTCGTCTCCCTGTCTTTCCCATCAGTTGCTTGATGTTTTGGAACAATATTGCATGGCATCTGGGCTAGATTACCGAAGGCTTGATGGAAATACAAAGGCAGAGGACAGGGTCAAGATAGTAAAAGAGTTCAACTGCATGGAAGAAGTGAACATATGCCTCGTGTCTACAATGTAAGAAAATGCTGTGTCTGCTTTTGTCTAGGTAGTTAGAGGTTTATTGCAAATTTACTGCACTCCTGCTTGATTGATCTTGCGTTTTGTCACTTCCTTGAGAAGAAGCAATAACATTACTGTCTGCTGTTATAAGACTGGGAAGTAGACTGTATCAATCAAGACTATTAGGGTAGAAACTAGAAATGAGTCATATCACGCATTTTCATGTTGCTTCAGAGCCTGATTCTTCCCTTTCCAGATATCACTTAATATTTGAAACAGGTTAGTGATAATATTAAAGAAAGTTCTGTTTCAGCTTCAGAGCCAGCATGATCATAAACACATTGGCTTTCAAAAGTCATTGCTTTACGCTCAGTGTGAACGAAGCCAGCAGTGACATGTACAAATAGAAATGTTCAAATTTGATCAGGAATATTTATAACTATTAAATATTATGACTGTAGTCAGTCAGTCTAGATTTGTACATTTCTCCCACGTAAAAAGTGCTTTTTCATATATGTCAGTCGAGAACTGAAAAGTGAATGAAATAAAATTGCCATTTTGTTGAGCATATTTTTGTATTTGGTGATAACATTGTGTACTAGCGTCCAAGAGAGGTGTTTATTTTTAGTTGAGCAGTCTAACTAGGTAGTGTTGCCCATCACTTGTCAATGATGTTATGCCAAGACTAAAACTCACCAAAACATCCTCTGTCGAATCCCTTGGGCCAGGTGAAAGTGGAGGATCCGCCTAGTCAGCGGGTGACGTGATATCCAAATGGCTAAAAAACTGCATGCAGGTGGACTTGCTTTCTCAGGTCCACTTGCAAGTGTGGAATGTCATCGTGGAGATGTTGGCCAATACTTGGACTTCTAGGTGAATAACGACTCCAAGGTATCCAAGGTGCACTGCATAAGAATAAATACAGCCAATGGTCTCCTCATCCAGTTGTTGTGCCATTTAACAGAATCAGCTCCATCAGACTCCTCTCTCCTCCCAAATGAAGAATGGGAGCATTCCACTCTGTCCGACATTGCATTCCACCAGCACAGCTCAGACCTCCTCAGCCCCACTGCCCTTGTTAATGTGTTCAGTGCTCATATATTTCCAGCAGTGTTTATGGGAAAGCCAGACCATGTCATATTCTTCCCATTTCTCTGGCTCCAGCTGAGCCCCTCCTCCCAGCTCTTCCACCTGGATCAAGCCCTCTCTTTCCACTTAGACAGAATAAACAATTAGACATCTTAGATTGCTTTCCCTCTGTTTAAAGCAAATGTGTACCTGCTTTTCAGAAGATTTCACAATGGCAGAAACTAGCATTAAAGGAAGATACACTCAGTTTATTTATTATTTCTGGAAAAATAACTACCTACTTTATGCACGAGCCCCTTATAAAATCCGTAATTCCCTTTGACTAACTGTAGCGTGCTTCTGAGGTTCTGTGTTTTGAACACCATCAGATCTTCCAAAATCTGGAGAGAGTATTTTTATCTAGAAGATTAGTTATTTCTTGCCCACTGAAATGTGATAAGGGTTTGGTAGGTGAGAGTCAATAGAGGAAACATGTCAGTCTGCTTTAAAGTTGTGACAAATAATTTAGATGTGTTCTTTCAAGAGGCATCAGAAATTCAGCTGTTCTGAAGCATTTGTAAGAGAAATGAAAGAAAAATTTACTCTGAAAGAAAAATTTCCAAAGAGCAAAGACACATTGGTATATGTATATCAGAGAGTAAAAAAAACAACAACAACACATACACATTGTGACACTTTAAAGACTAAATGCTATATTTTAATGTTAGCTTTCGTGGATCAAGTCCACTTTGTCATTGGTATATGTAAGTTGGAAAATGCTGATTAATTTATTTATGCATGATCCAAAGAAGAACACCGTACATTTTGAGAACATGTCATCACTATGACTCACTGAAACTCCCCAACATGGATAAGGTTTAGACAGTTTTTAAAGAGCATCTTCCAAATTGCTTATTTTCTATCTTAAAAAGTGATGGGCAAAATTGTTGCATAGAAATATAATTTCTAAAAATGTAAGAGTTTCAAAGGCTTAATGTCATTTAAATTTTTGTTGGAAATCCAAATTAACAAAAATTGTGTTCTTCAACATGAAGCATAGCAAAATAAGTTACTTGACTATGACAAGCTTTTTATAGAAGAACACAGAAGCTCAACTAATGAAAAGATCACTAGGAAAATAAAAGTGACCTTATGTATGAAACAATATTTTCAGTGGCTGGGTTTTAACATAGTGTCTGGCCAGGTTATCCTGCTATGGTAATAGACTAGACCATACTGCCAGCGACTCAACGCCAAGTGTCAGGCGGTGGTTAACTAACCTGACATCCTTGAGAACTAACGACCTTGGATGCCAAAGTCCACAGGGAGGGCAGCAGTTTTATCAATACTGGCCTGGGGTGATGAGGACTTTGTGTGACAAAAGAGCTCAGGACCAGAAAGTGACTCGCGGAACTGGATCAGTGGAACAGATGTCACGCTGCAATGTGGAAGGCAGGTGAAAGGCCACTGCATTATATTTTCAGGACAGAATTCATGGCTGATTGACATTCCATCACTAATATTCAGGGATGGCAGAACAACAACAAGAAGGGTTTTAACAACAATTCAAATTTCAGTATAATTTCTAGTTTTCTGATGAAGAGAAGGCATCCTGACTCACACATTCTAATTGTTCCATTTTATAAGAGGACTGGTTAAACAAGAGATGTGCTTTGGGTCTGTGTTTTGTTTCTCACAATGTCTTAACATTAACAGTAGTTTGTTGTTTGCCTTGTTTCTCTCCCAATAAGATAGAAAGAATCTGAGGTTTGTAGTAAAGTATTTTTTCTGGCTTGTTTTCAAAAGAAGCCATCCATATAACTGACTTTTGTCATGTTCAGATATAAAAAGAAACACGTAATGGTTCAAAGTGGCTTGTTTTTAGCTATTTTCATCGGGGAATTATCAGAATGTAGAATCCAGAAAGCTGGCTTATTCATGGACAAGGTTATTCAAGGTTCTCACAGACCCTTTGTTTATATTGATGTAATACCATGCATGCCTAGTCAGCGCACATAGTTCCATATTGGTAAAAATGGCTGGTATTTCACCCTGTGGGCAATCAAGAGATTATGGAAGATGATAGTCTAGCAACACGTATTGGACTGGAGTGGTTTTGGTAGAATTTTGATTAATAAGCTGCATTAAGTTTGCTTACACACACACACAGATTTTTAATTTCTGAAAAAATGACATGGCTGAAAAAGTCATCAGCTTTATGTAACATAAAGCACAACAGGGTTTTAGCCATAATTGAATTGCAAGTTGTTAGCTTTTGAGAAGATTGAGAACTTAGCCTAGGAAAATGTTTATAACATACTGTACAGGTGAAACTTGGAAAATTAGAATATGTTCATTCATTTCAGTAATACAACTTAAAAGGTGAAACAAATGTATGAGATAGACTCATTGCATACAAAGTAAGATAGTTCAAGCCTTACTTTGTTATAATATGGATGCTTATGGCTTACAGTTTATGAAAACCCCAACCCCCCCAATCTCATGTACCCCATAATCGTCACATAATCTCACCATGATCATCACAATTATAACGAATCAAGGCATGACATCTCTCGCTTTGCATGTAGTGAGTCTATCTCATATATTTGTTTCACCTTCTAAGTGAAATGAATGAACGATAGTCTAATTTTCTGAGTTTCACCTGTATAATAGGACCTTCTGTGATGCAGTGGTTAAGCTGAAATACTGCAGTCAAAAACTCTGCTTGCAATCTGAGTTTGATCTCAAAGGGCTCAAGACTGGTTCAGCCTTCCTTCTTTCCAAGATCAGTAAAAGGAATAACCAGCTTGTTGGCTGCAAGATGTAGTTTGCATAATTATCTTGTAAACCACCTTTTCATTTTCTTTTCCACGGTATACATAAATGGTAATCTGTTTTCCCTACATATTTTCCACTTTTTCATTATTTCTCTCACTATAAAGGGCTGGTGGACTTGGGCTCAATTTCGTTGGTGCTAATATTGTTGTGCTATTTGATCCAACATGGAATCCAGCTAATGATCTTCAAGCTATTGACAGGTAGAAAATAATGCTAATTTTTTAAAAACTTAATTGGATATGAAGTATCTCGTTTGTTTTGACCCTAGAAACATTGATGTTTTCCCCCACAGAGTATACAGGATTGGCCAGTGCAGGAATGTGAAAGTATTTAGGCTCATATCTTTGGGAACTGTCGAAGAGATTATGTACTTACGGCAAGTTTACAAGCAGGTACTGTTTTATTTATGTTTACATTAATTTTCTTGAAAATCAAATTCTCATGAGTTCTTGTACATATGTTAAGTATGTACAGAGAATGTAGTTTCATGTTCACTTTCATCTTTTCTTGTTCACATTCATTGTCAGAATGTATGCTTTTTTGATTTGGAGGATTACTTGCATATCATATCATTACACTGTCTAACATTAATTTAAACCTTTCCTTGCTCTCTTTGTCTCTCTTCCCTTCCATTATTCTCACCTACTCTATTAGGATTCCGTCTGTACACTCACTGGGGCAGTGAGTTATGAATTATCTTCTAATTAAATAATAGTTTTTTTCCCCATTGGACTCTATTTCTGAAGTTATTTTGTTCAGTAATAAACACATTGAGGTCAGGTGCTAAGTCCTAGGGGGCTGAAGTAATCCTCCATTAGTTTTGGATTATTACTATTTCTAAAGTTAGAATTCTGTCTTTCTCTCTTCTTCTTTTTTTGCACAGAACCTGTTCTGTTTGTATAAAGTGCATTGAGGCTCTTCTAGAATATGATGGCACATTCCTCATAGAAGGATGAGCCAATTTATGCATACCTGATGTTATGAATAACATTAGTATTCCTGTAATAATGTTTCCAGAATAGATGTGGGGTTGGAGTTGGTATCTGGGCCTATCACAAGGTCTTCTTCCTGTTTCTATTTTTTTCCTGAGTTCTTTTGTTGCTGGTGAGGAATTATTTCAAGCTAGGAAATTGCTTTTGACCAGGTACATACCATCCAAAGCCTATGACAAAGAAAGGTTCCTAATGATGCATTTGAGCTGGGAACTGGTGTTGTGCTGTTAGCTATTCTGGATCCCGACACACACACACACATGTTTTTGGGTACCACATTCACCCTGTTGATCTGTTTTGCTCTTTGTTGGGTGGATACAGGGTTCTGAGGAATGTCTGATATAGATCCTTGATGTTGAATCTCTCCCTCTCTGATGGGTCTCAGTAGATGCAGTTGGATATCATAAGGCTTGACTACAGACATTGGGTTAAAATCCAGCAATGAATATGAATTAAATTCAGCCATTAATCTCAACTAGACTTTACTCTTGAATTATGACATAACCATGTTTACAATTAGGACTTGTTAAGTGTTGAATTAAGAAATCCTGTTCATTTGGTCATCTACATGGTTAATGTGAATTAGGAAATAGACAAGGGAATTAGGAAATGTGATACCAGAGCCCCTAACAATCAAGCTATGATTATACCTGTTGGTTGAATTGAGCAAGTGAGCCTATATGGATATAGAAACTATGCTATGTCAGGTGCTGTCTTCTGGCTTATATACCTTATCTCCTTCCCCAGAGTGCACTAGTTCCTGTTTGCCTGGCTCATGAAAAATCTTAGTTTGCCATGAAAACTTAGTTTCTCCCTGAAAATCAAGGAGAATTTAATGTATGAGGAAAGTGAAAGTAGCATGTACATGGCCAGGGTTTGAGTCTAATTGCAAAACTGAATCTGGTCACAAGTGATGAAGTACACAGTGTTTATAATATGAAGCTAGGCCTCCCCCAATAATAATAATAATAATAATAATAATAATAATAATAATAATAATAATAATAATAATAATAATAATAATAATAATAATAATAATAATAATAATAATAATTTAAAAGTAGATTATAAGGGTACTTCATTGACAGCACATTGATTGGATACAAGATATGCAACTTAAGGTTAAGTTGTGCTACTTAAATTTTAGCAGACTTCTAATACATTCTTACATTTAGCTATACATGTTGGATATTATCTTGCTCAAAAGCTGGGTTTCAGTATAGTTTAAAGTTCATGGGAATGATGTCTTTGTCCTCTTTTTAGATGAAGTCCCTCTGATTCTGTGTCCTTACTCCTTATCCAGCTTTATTGTCCATAGTTTGTCTTGGTTCTGAAACATGTTGACTGTGGAAAAACCAAGGTGATTGTTGTTTAAGTCAAGGAAAATCCTTGTCCAGATGTAGTCTACAGAGCATACTTTAACTTTTTTCTGCTCTACATTATCAAATTCATACTGCATCCTTGAGGATAATGGCAATAAAGAGGTGTTTGGCCTTTATCATCTGCAGATTATAGCTATGTACAAATAAATGATTAGTATCCTGTGTTTAATAACAACAAAAAACTATGACAATGCTTTAAAAATAGTAGGTCTGTTGTAAGCTATTAGTACAATTATTTGATTTTCTATGTATACAGTAGACATAGAAAACTTAGACCAAATTTCCTTTCCAATAAAATTGCTTGGGTTAATATTGCACTACAATGGCAGTATCTGCCAGGGAAAACAAAACAATATTTTTCTTCTTAAAGAACTTATGCATGCTCTGGCTACATCTCTGTATATATTGTAAACACCAGGAAATTCTGACATATTGTTACAAGAACGTGCCTTTAAAATCTTCTGTGTGGTTCTGTTTTAGCAACTGCATTGTGTAGTGGTGGGAAGCGAAAATGCCAAGCGATATTTTGAGGCAGTGCAAGGATCAAAAGAACATCAAGGAGAACTTTTTGGTATCCATAATCTGCTTAAGTTTCGGGAATGTGGATCCTGTCTTACAAAAGATATTTTGGAGGTACATTTTTCCATTTGAATATCTTTGTATAGTATGTTCACATTCAATCTTACCATATTGTAGAGAAATGTAAAATAATTTTTACTATTGTAGAATTCCAGATCTCTCCAAAGAATCACTCCATCAGGACACAAGAATGTTTTTCAAGGTAGTTTCTATTGTTTTCCTGTCCAGGAAAAGAAGAGAAATTTAAGGTCCGTCAGCTGTGCCTTTGAATATAGATGTTATATAATAAAACAATTTTGATCCCCAACAAAATTTTGCTGTGCAAGGCACTCACATTCAGGGTTATAGCCAGACACATGCTCTTTCAATATACATTTCTCTTTTTCCTGCTCTCTCCAGTAAGTAACTTTTTACAGCCACTGAACATGCTTATTCTCAAAACTGGGTTTTGCCCTCTTAGTCCCTCTGCCCCCATACTTAAGTAGTACTTATGCAAACTTACACATAAAAAGCTGCCTCGTACTGAGTCATATCTGTGGTCTATCTGTGTCGGTATTGTCTCTTCTGAACTGTTCAGAATTAGATTTATTTGTTTATTTATTTAATTGCTTGTTTGTCTGTTGCCTTCTCCCCCTTAGGGGGACTCGTAAGTGGCTCACAATTAAAATCATACAAACTGAGTATATCCCAGTCAACCTGGAAATACTAAAGCAGTGGTGGCAAACCCATGTCACACGTGCCAGAGAAGGCACTCACAGCCTTCTCTGTTGGCATATGGCCTGTCGTCCCAGCACAGAGTTCACCTCGCCCCTCTGCCCAGCAGCCCAATGGGAGCGCTTCTTCCTCCCCCAGCACAGAGTTCACTCTGCCCAGCAACCCAATGGGAGCACTTACTTCCCCAGCACAGAGTTCACCCTGCCCCTCTGCCCAGCTGTCCAATGCGAGTGCTTACTGCCTCCTTCAGCACAGAGTTTGCCTTGCTACTCTGCCCACTAGCCCAGTGGGAGTGCTTACTCCCTCCCCCAACTCAGTATTTCGGCACTCGGTCTCTAAAAGGTTCACCATCATTGTACTAAAGATTGAACTGGGTCCTTTTTAATGCAAGGCATGTGTGTCTCACCGAACTACAGCCTGTGGGTTCCTGCAGGCTTACTGGTTCTTCCTGTCTGTGTTCACATTTTTTGTACGATGATCAGTACTCACAGAATGAGTTTTGCATGATTACATAGGATAGAGTGCACTGATATACAAAAGGACTACTTCCCACGACAGTAAGTTGATAAAGATGTTGTTAAATTACTTTTCAGAAAGTGTTTTACAAAACTGTGTTGCTGTTTTCTAGAGAGAAGGGAGAGTGGAAGCTGGCATCATGACAGCTACTACGTGGTTAAAAGAGGAACTTCATCCTGATGGGGAAGAAATGGTACATTGCCAAATTGTCTTTCTACCTTTACAAGTCAATTTGTTCTTCATAAAAAATTTCCAGTTCAGGATAGTATGGCAGTTTTAAAGGGTGAGCGGCCAAATTTATGACAGATGAGGCTACCAGAGGCTTCTAGTTATACAGGTGAAACTCGGAAAATTAGAATATCGTGCAAATGTTCATTCATTTCACTTAAAAGGTGAAACAACTATATGAGATAGACTCACTACATGTCATGCCTTAACTCATTATAATTGTGATGATAATGGCGTACAGCATACATGAGATGATGTGATGATTATGGGGTACATGAGATGGGGGGTTGGGGTTTTTCATAAAATGTAAGCCATAAGCATCCACATTATAACAAAGTAAGGCTTGAACTATCTCGCTTTGCTTGCAATGAGTCTATCTCATATATTTGTTTCACCTTTTAAGTTGCATTACTGAACTAAATGAACATTTGCACGATATTCTAATTTTCTGAGTTTCACCTGTATAAGAATACGTAATTATTGTTTGCCAACATCAGTGGTGATCTTTTTTCTAGGGTTTTATAGATTGTGAATGGTTTACCATTCCCTTCTTCTGAGGTTTCTCTGAGACTGTGCTGTTTCCCTCTAGTAATTGAACTTGCAACCTCTGGCTCTACAACCAGATAACTAAACCACTGAGCTATCCAGCCAGCTAGTCATAATGGACATATATTTTCTATATTGTTAGAAGCAGTATACCTAAAGCAGTATGCTTCTGTGCATAAATTGAAAGGAGAGTGCATAGAAATTTTACTGGCAAGGTTACTTTAGGCCAGCATTTCCCAAACTATGTTCTGTGGAACACTGGTGGACTACAATTCCCAGAAGCCCAAGTCAATATGTTGGCTGATCAGTGCTTTGGAGAATTGACTTAGGCTTCTGGGAATTGAAGTCCAAAATCCAAAAAATTGGAAAACACTGCTTTAGGCAGTTGTTTGGCCGTCGTTTGAAAAGGATGCTGGACTGGGTAGACTTTTGTTCTGGTCAATAAGGACTTTTTTAAAGTCTGAACTTGAAGTTGGAAGAAATCAGGAGGCAACAGGACAAAAAGCCAACATTAGAAAGAAAGGGTGGTTGGGGTAACTCCCCCCCCCCTCCCCCAAATTTCCATTTATTCCAAAACACTTTTGCATGCTTTTTCCCCCTTCTTTATAAGATGTTCTTTATAGGATGTCTGATCACAAATATCACATGGCAAGGTCTCAATTTTACATTATATAATGAAATAACAATGAACAAACGTCTGTTTGTAGTCCCAATTTTAGTAGACCCATTGAATGAATGGGTTTAGTTTACAGTGAACTTGTAAGTACTGGCTCATCAGTCAAGGGCCCTCCTTCAGTTAAGATTGCCTATAGCTTTTAGGACAACATCTTTGAAAAATCCTTACCAAAAAGTAGAAGAAAAGATAAAACCAGTGATGTATGCACAGAGCTGCATACTATAACCTTTGCATAGTTTCAGAGCCAACTGTTTTCTGTTTTCTGATTTCAATGTCTTTAGGACTAAGGCCCACACTTGACTCATATATAATAATCGTAGTGTAAGCACTGCATCATCAAAGTATGACATAAAACAGAGAACTTAATTAAACAGCCAAACAAGTCCAGTAAAAAGTAAATGAAAATGTAGGTCTTCTTTAGGAAGAAGTTTTTGTTTATATAACAAAAGTTACCAACTCTGCAATGTTTGTTCAAAATAATTGAGCTTTTAATCATTGCATTCTTAATAGAGTTAAAGCCACACTGAACAGGATGAGACTTACTTTGCAGTTCCTCAAAATGGCTGTGTATAAATTGAGCTTTTTGGCTTTGTATTTAGCTTGAAAAGCAATTCATCTTGAATTTAGAAAGCTCCACATAAAGCAGTGGTTCTAAACCTACGGCCTGGGGGCTGGATGCGGCCTGTGACACCATTTCATGTGGCCCCCCCACTGCCTCTGCCATACCCGGAAGTGCCATGTGTGTGGCAAGCAGGGCAAAATGGCTGTCCAGCTCCCGAAGCTGTCTGAGGGAGCGTAACCCGGCTCTCGGCTTGAAAAGGTTGCGAACCCCTGACAGAAAGGAAACACTGGTAGCTACAGTGTGAAGACTTAAATTGTCATCTGCAGTTATCCCAACAATCACAAAATGTCTGAGCATGACTTTTAAAAATACTATGTGACACTGTTCTCACATGCCAGTTTACCATAAAACATGAGTTGGACTGAGACAAGTTCTTCCATGAGTAAACGGTTCTATTTTCCTATGGAGAAGAGAGAGCTTGTTTAAGGCATGGTAAAGGCAGTTTTAACTGGTACTCTCTTGTTCTTCAGCCCCTCCACTCTAGACAAACTTCTGCACTCTAGAGCAGTTTTTCAGGGAGCACAGAAAAGACAAGATAAGGCTCACAAAAATACCTCTTCATTTCCCTGGTGGGATCATTCCATGAGTGAAACTATGCACGTGGTTAGTTAAATCCAGTCCTATTTACTAACTGTGGAGTTGGTATGACATTGGAAAAGTGAAAATCAGAGTTTCTATTTCAAATGATCTATTTTAATTATTGGATAGTTCCATACCTCCCTGTTTCTTTATTATTTCAGCAGGCAGAGTATCATCGTGAAGGCCAAGACTCTGGTTATCTCAAGCAACCAATGGGAAATGAAGGATTTGATTGTAGTGACTTCAGTGATGAGGAGCCTATGCAAAGTTCTAAAATGAAAGCAGAAAGAAGCCAATCATGCATAGCAAGGAATACCAAGATTCCACAGGGACAACTTACTTTACTGCAGTGTGGGTTTCCTAAACTTCTAGAAAAGAGACCTGAACCCGCTGAGCCTGGGGATTGTGTTTGTGCCTCCAGTGATGAAAGCATTGATGGCAAATCTGTAGGCCAGAGATCCACAGGTTGTTCCTCAAGAGGCGGTTCTCTAAAAACTGAGGACCACAACAGTACTTCAGGGCATCAGAAAGGGTCTGTATCTGCAGTCAGAATTGGAAAAGAGAAGGTATACAATGAAATTGCAAATTGGGATTCTCCATTTTCATCATGCACTGAACAAAAAAAAGATGCTGGAAAAAAGGAAAGTACGTGTATTTCTAATCAAGGTGGCATTGTTATGGAAACTGAAGGCAGTTCAACTGAAAGCGAAGACGTTGTCTTCCCTTCCCAAGTTTCTGTTGGTCAGGAAATTCCTAAAAGCTATAAAGACACAGCAGCAAGCCATGAATGTTTAGATGCAGAAGAAAGTCTCAAACATACACCCATGCAAGGACATTTGATTCCTGAGCAGAATGGTAGGAGTGTGCTATTGTACAATAACAACAAACCATTTGAAAACGTGTCAGAGATCAGAACTGTGGAAGTGGCAAGTGACATGAGTGATGAGTCTGATGATATTGAAATATCTAAATCAGGAAAGCAGGAGTTCACCAGCATTATGAAAGAAAAGCAATTTCATAACAAGCAGCTTGATAATCCTTCCACAATGGCTCTGAATAAAAGCAGGTCAGTCGGTGCTGACACTCAGAGTATAGATGAGTTTTCATCACCGGAGGACAACTTTCCTACCAAGGAGACTGATGTTAATAAACTCAAACTAAAAAGTACTAAGTCTAGAATTCAGTTTAAATCCACATTACCCAGATATGGTGGTAATTCCTCTGTCACACTAAGAAAACAAAGAAATTCAAATAGCTACCAGTCATCTTTCAGCAAGCAAACATTTGCAAGCCATGGACAAAATGTTGGATCGCTAGACATGCTTCTTGGTAATTACATAATAATATAATATTTTTCCAAAAAGAATTGTTTGTATAAATAAAATAAGAAGTGGACACTTTTTATTCAGGTTCTATTATGTATGCATTGCAAAATCTGGGAGAGGTTTGGAAATCTATGATTACCATTAAAAACTGCACATGTAAAATGGTCATCGCTGATCATATAGACAGAACTATACATGATCTGATATCACCTCCAGCCTATTTATCTACTTGCAATTTCATGCTTTCGACCTGTTGGGTTGGCAGGAGCTGGGACAAAGATGGAAGCTCACTCCGTCATGCAACACTAAGATCTCGAACTGCTGACCTGCCGATCTTCCAGTCAAGTTCAGCATCTTAACCACTAAGCCACCATAGTCCCCCTAAAATGGTCTATAAAGACATGTAAATCAATAATGCTATAAATATCTGCATTTATAGCAAGACAGCTAAGAAAGATTTATTTGGAAACATCAGATGGATTATTTTGCCAAATAATTTTGAAATCTCACTTTCAACCAAAACTTACTCATGACAAAGACAGGGCAGTTTCATGGCATTTACATCAACAGTTGAGGTTTCAAATTTTTTTTTGTCACTAGTGCTTAGAATAAGTACAACCTTTGAGTCAGGCTTACTACCTTTCTGTTGTTGTAGTTCAGCCGCACAGTTGTATTTCTGTATTATAGTCTAAAATTAGTTTAGAATTTTTTTTCTTCTGCTTTATTGATTTTGTCAATTTAATATTTACTCCATAGCAGTATATACATTATACATTAAAACCCCAATTTAAGAAATTAATCCGTTCTGCGGGGGTTTCCTTGTAGTGAAAATTCCGTGTTGCGAAGCACGGTTTCCCATAGGAATGTATTGTAAACCAATTAATCCGTTCCGGAGGTCAGGAAAAAAAGCCAAAAACTTAACAGAAACTTTATGGAGAGTTTGGATTAGGGTATATCTATTTTATTT
This sequence comes from Bradypodion pumilum, assembly GCA_035047305.1. Taxonomy (NCBI): domain Eukaryota; kingdom Metazoa; phylum Chordata; class Lepidosauria; order Squamata; family Chamaeleonidae; genus Bradypodion; species Bradypodion pumilum. The sequence continues at coordinate 101,101,865 of JAWDJD010000002.1, read as the reverse complement.
CCTGAACACAATGAAAAAACATTAGTTTCCTCCAATGGAGCCAACCTAATAACGACTCAAGAATGTTAGTTCTGTGTTGCTACATTATAGTTTGGGGGGAAGTATGGAGAATTGTTTGTGCAATACTTTATGTTGGCTGTGACAAAAGTATTCTAATAGCAAAAGCTGTAAATCTCTGTGTATTTGGTATTTTTGTATAATATAGAACCCACAAAACACTTTGTAGCATCCCATTTATGGCTATCAGAAGTGACTTTGAAATAATTTGACATACAGTAACGCCAATGATTTTCAGTCAAAATTTTCTTTTTCTTGCTTTGGAAATAACATCTTTTAAAACATCAGTTCTGCTTTTGAGGTGTACCTGGATGAATGGATAGTAATTAATATTAAGAATTAGAATTTTATGTGACTTAACTTGAATTTTCACTTAATGCTCATCATTCATTCAACATGTAAACTCTGTATTCTGCACCTCCCTATTACTAGGTGATGTTGCTGAAGTGTCCTATGTTCATTCAAATCAAAACGTGGTTGGGTCAAGTAAAGCTGAAAATCGAATGAGTCGGTGGGCAGTGCGAGATGTGTTTGAACTACAACAGTTTTCTCAACTTCCTGCAAATATTGCAGTATGCAGAGCCAAGGTAAAAAGTGAAAACAATCTCTCTTACACTTGTTATTTTTAAATATCTATATTTTCTTATTTTAAAACATGGCTTTTCATTATTGGCCATTGTGAATAATCAATGTCTAGTTTCTTGGAGGTGCTTGATAAAGAGAGTGTTACTATTTCTATACCAAGGACAAGAGTTGGACAGATTATTATGTTTTATAAAATAATGATTTTTGCTGCTAAAGGTGGTTATGTATATTTATTGTCACTATACCTGCTTGCTGTAAATTTAGAAAAGGATTGTTATGCATCTATTGTCGTCATTTGGTTTTCCTAACACATAGAAAGAAAGAAGCCTGAATTTTAGGCGTGGACTTAAGTTTTTTTGTTTCATTCAGACGTTATTAGTCATATTTTCATGATTTACTTGTCACAAGATGCTATACTTAGCTGAAGATGTCCTCTCTTCTATTTTCATTTATTCTGTGTAAAGAGTGAATGCATTCTTGTTTGCATTTTGGCTTATTATGCCAACATATGATGGCCCAAACTCACCCACCATTGTCTGGTGAGTGCCATTCCCATAATTATTATTCATTGAGGAAGACTACAAAAGCAGGCCTGCTTAACCAAAAGATTTCTGCATATGCATTTTCAAATTATTTTCTGCATTGAGGGGAAGAAGTTTTTTCGTTTGTCATCTTTTATGATTTGAAAGGTCACCATTAAGAAAGGTTAGGTATATGCGTATATGTATTCTGCTAGTTGTTGTTATTGGGAGGACGGTCCTTTTGCTCTTCTGCTCTACGCTGTGTAAGTCTATGGGTGTGCTGTGAACTCAGCAAACATGTAGTCATTTTAAGTTAAGAGGGAGGGGCCCTCTAGGCTTCCACACTTAGATAGGTTTTTATTATTTTAAATGTGTTTTCTAAACTAAATTTGCTTCATTCGCCTAGAATTGTTTTGCTTCCCGAAACTTAAGAAATCTGTAACCTCCTTTGCTACAATATATTTTTAAAAGACATGAAGTCTGGAGTTGTTTAAATTTCCTATGCGCTACCTATATAACAGCCTAGCTCAGGTCAGGATTTGTGTAAAGACTAGCTGAAATCCTGGATAGCTTAGCCCGGTAGCGCCCAAACTTTTTTTCCGCTGGGCCGGTCCCACCCCCGACATGCAGGTGCGGGGGTTGGAGGTGGGCTGCTCTCTCTGCTGACAGTTCCAACGTCAGCTAGGGTGGCAGCGGTGATTGCACTTTGTCTCCGCTAGTCTGAGCAGCCTCTGCTCGATCCCATCGCTTCAGCAGCCTTCGGCAACGTGTATTGCCGCATTGGGGAAATTTTTGGAGCCTTCCCCATTTTAAAATCCACAGCGCTAGGAGAGTCCCTTGGTGCACCTGGGATGACATTGCTATTGATGTTGATTCTCATTAGGCTATCTTGAATTAAAAGTAGAACTTAGAATATATTCCTGAACAAAAACAACAAATACTACTTTACAAATTACAAAAATGAAAAAGCCAGACAGATTTTATAGGAGGCAGCTTTGCTTGCACAGGAGGAACAAACTGACAGCCTCTCTACGATGGTACATATCTCACTCTTTTGATTGTTTTTGCTGAGTTCGCTCGAATTGCTGTATCCACGCATGTTTTGAATTAAATCTCTCCATTCTACAGGGTGGCCCAAAAGCCACCATGCATAGGGAAAATAGGAAATTGTAGCCAAATGTACCTTTGACAAAGATATATGTTGTTGTATACAGCGACCTTCGGGATACCCTGTACCTCTTTTTACTGTTGTTTCACTACTTTTTGGCACGGTGCTAGGGCTTCAGTTATTTTGGCACATTTCTAATTATCCCATTCTGTAAACTTTGTAACATTTCATACCCAAATAACATCTCAAACAATACAATATAATACAGTACAATTCGAAAATAAATATTCAAAGTCAAAATACAATACAAAATATCACATCAAAAAATAAGCATAATATCATACAATTCAATTCAAAAAATCACATCAAGAAAATAACATACATTATAAAGATCACAACAATCAACCTCAACCACCCAGCAGTCACAAAGGCGCCCCGCAATTCAAACGTCCATGAGGCCAGCTGCGCTGGCGGTGATGGCTGAATGGCTCCCACTTGCCTCTTCCCCCCCAGGGCCGGCAGGAAGAGGCGGCACGGCTTCAGCATCCCTTGAACTCCCTGCCCAGCGGGCCAAAGGGAGGGGCGCCCGGCGCAGCAGCCTCCCGTCCCAGGACTGAGAAATAGTCCCCGGGAGAGGCCCGGAGGTCCAGTGTCAGTGGGGTGGGAGAGCCACTTTCAGGGCCGCGGAAAGGCAAGCCCCAGGTGCAGCCAGTTCTCTCCTCCCCAGCTCCTCCTCTGGCCGGTCGCCGGGCAAGCTCCACGGGGTCTCCAAACCCCGGCATCAGTGGTGTCGGATGCCTGCCAGCCCAAGCAGGGAAGGGCAGCCCCGGCGCAGCTGCATTGGTGGTGGCGGTGATGGTTCTTGGTGGGCTGGGGGCCAGCTGCTTTTATCCTCTTCTGGGGTTGGAGGGGCAGCCCCGGATCAGCTGTGGCGGCAGCAGTGGTTCTTGGTGGGCTGGGACCCAGCTGCTTTTACCCTCTCCCGGACTGGGAGGGGCAGTCCCGGATCAGCAACGGCGGTGATGGTTCTCAGCGGGCCAGGAGCCAGCCACTTTTATCCTCTCCCGGGCTGGGAGGGGCAGCCCTGGATCAGCTGCGGCAGCGGCAATGGTTACATAGTCCAGTCTGGAGATGACCAGAGCATGTGTGACCATGAGCAAGGAGTCCCAATCTAGGAGTGGGCGTAACTGGCGTATGACACAAAGCTGTGCAAAAGCCCTCCTGGCAACAACTGCCACCTGCTCATCGAGCAGTAGTCACGAGTCCAGGAGGACACCCCCCCCCCAGATTATGTCTAGTTGAATGTTATACCTTCAAAAAATCTCATAGTTAATCTCTTGCAGACTGTTTACTTAAATCCGAGGATTGATTTTTCTCTTAGTAGCTCAGCTACTGTTTACTTTTAGTATGTGATTTTAAATTGTTGCTGCTGAACATGGAAATGCCTAAGTCAATTCCCCAAAGCACTGATCAGTCAATGTACTGACTTAGGCTTCTAGGAATTGAAGTCCCTCTGTGGGGCGTGTGCCCCACATTGGAAACCACTGGCCTAGAGTATGTTCAGAATAAAAATGTTGGTTGGGAGAGGGGAAAAACTACGATCCTGTCTGAGAAAGACTAGAAATAAATGGGACAAAACAGACTCTCCAGCAGGAAAAGAATTAAATCATAATCAACTGAATCAATAACCTTGACATAACACTATGATGTGCATACATGTTATATTTTATCTATCTATATTTTTTATCTATACAGTAAAACCCTGATTTACGTAAAAATTGACTTATGTAAGTTTTTCCCCCATAAATCGGTGTCCCGATTTACACAAACAAAATCAACTTACGTAAGGGGTTTCACTGTCTTGTAATTCTAAGATGGTGGCACTGTCACCTTAGAATTACAAATTCCACCTCATGCCACCCTCCCCCACCGCCGGAAGCTGCAGGAAATCACTTACCTTGGTGGCGGCGGCGGAGGAGGCAGGAGAAGTGACGGCGGCATTTTTGCTGCATTTTCTAGAGTCCCCCGCTGCTTCTACGGGGACTAGATGAGTGTTCAGCTGTTTGTTGGAGCCTTCTCCGGGGCGCGGCTTCCCTCCGAAGTGTGTTCCAAGCCAAACCGCTGCCTCCTGCTGTTTGTCCAAGCCTTCTCTGGGTTACAGCTTGACTTTCAATGCAGTTTGGAGAGAAACTGCGACCCAGAGAAGACTTGGACAAACAGCGGGAGGCAACGGTTTGACTTGCAGCGTGCTTTGGAGGGAAAACGCTACTTGTTTCTACCTTGGAGAAGAGCTTAAAAAGTGTGTTTGTGTGTGTGTGGGGATTGCATTTCATTACAGAGATGGCCACTAGGGGCGCAAATTGCGATTCTCCATAGGGATGCATTGAAAACCAATTTCAATCTTGTTTTTTTATTTTTCAGTGCATCCCTATGGAACTGCATCGATTTACGTAAAACCCCTATTTACGTAAGAAGCTACAGAACGGACTTTTTACATAAATCGGTGTTTTACTGTACTTGGCCCATACTTTAAGTAAATGTTACAGTGTTTATAAAGCCATATGATTAACAATAAGAGTTAAATCAAACTGGATCAGCTAGATCCAAATTTGGTTGTGCTTACATTAGAGTAATTGAAACCGATAGATGAGTCACGTCTAACCTGATTCAGTGGTTTCAGCATAATTAAGTCTGGATTTAAATCAATATTGCTTGCTGCATAAAGTGTGTCACTTAAAATGTCCACTAATGATTTGCTAAGCTTGTATAACTAACTACTTTGCTTACATTAGAGCTGTGTTGACTGAAGCCATCAAATCCTGATTGATCTTAATAGTGGGTGTATAAGGTTTATTTCATTTAGTTTTCTGTTGCTTTAAGGTTACTTTGCATTTTTTTAAAAAACTGCATAAAAATAATTCGAGCTTTCTGGGGCCAGGGGAAATCTCCTCTTCTGTTTCCAATCTATTCTGAACTGGATGTCTGGATTCCTTAATTAATTTCCTAATTAATTCCTCTGTTAATTGGCAAAAACAGCTTCTCTGAAACAGCCTAAATGAGAATTTAAAATTACAGGGGTATGGGATGGCCTTGTTTAGCTTCTTTTTTTAGCTGATGTTACTGAATGCTATGTGTAAAGAGAGCCCCTTTAAACACACACACCCATATTCAACCAAGTAATAAAAAGGAAACATTACTTCACCCAATAATTACTTGAAAAGGGACAGGATATATTTAGGGGTTCAAAGTAGTTGTATTATGCATTAGAGTTAATTTGCTATTTTAATGGTTGGAAATATATTGGTCACAAAACATATACAGTACCTCTTGGTTATATAGTCTCTTTTTTCCCCAGTCAACTACTTGTTTTCAACTAAAGTTTACTTAAAGTTTTACTGAAAAGAAATATACAAAGACAGGCATTGAATTGAGGATTAATTACTATGGCAACTGAAATGTGGTGAGTTAAAAGGGGGAGGATGTATTCTCCCCCCTCAGCTTCCTGCCAGCTGTCATATCCAGCCTTTGTGGCATGAATCCAGTCCAAAATACAGATTGCGACCAGGACTGAGAAACTATATCTGTATTTTAATAAATTGGTACAAGTATCACACTATAAAAGAAGACTTAATCCCTTAAACTGGATGACAGACACTTGGCACTCTGGGCAGTATTTGACAGAGAAATAACAGGATGCTTTGTAGTAAAACCTGGATTAATGATAAACCCCTCTTTATGTTATAGCAGTGTGGTGTAAATGAGAAAACGAAGCATTCTGTCAGCCTAGGAAGAAACATGCCCTTTCTATACCCAGCGCAGGTTTAAGTGCTTTGTGAGATACTGTAAATACAAAAGTAATGTTATTAAGAACTTTTCTTTGTGGTACTTGTATTTTGAATTGCATAGGTATTTTCCCGTAGGTCGTGTAAACAAAGTGATTTCTGTCAGCTGCAGTAGATCTGAATGAACACCATTTGTATAGATCTTCAATTCAAGAAGAAAGCAGACATTGGGGCGGGGGAGGGAGAAGAACCCATAGATTTCTAATTGTATATATATTTTTAGTCTATGACAAAGCACCAAAGCACAACCATTTCCCCCATATTATGAGATTTTTGGAGTTTACCTGGATTTTCTCATTCACCGTAACAAATGATTAAGTTTTCTGGGTTATTTAAGGGCCCTCCATTGATGCTGGATTTTTTGCCTACAAATGCACAGTCACTCATTTTTAATACAGCTTCTGTTTCAAAGGCAATAAACTCCACAGTTGGGTATTTTGGACTTTTAATGTTAACTCATTTCTAAAAGAGTTTGAATTTGGAGATGAAGCCTTTCTTGAACAATAATGATTATTATCAGTATGGTATGAACAACCTTTATCTATATGGAAGGGATGTGGTCGTGCATATGCGGAATGCATGTCCACACCCGTGCAGCCTATTCTGTAATGTGCCGTGCACACATACCTTGCCCAACTGAGACCATCCCCGCGAGGGTCCAGGGGCCGAGAGTGGGGCCTAAGCCTCACAAAATGGGGAAAAGAATGGAAACTACAACTCCCATGGTGCCATGGGAGAAAAACAGCAATTTAACAGCCAGGCCTGGAAACAGATTGTTGGAGAGAGCTGATTTGCATGTTGGGCTGTGATTGGTTGAGAGTGAATGTCTGACAGGCAAAGGTCCTGGAATTCCGGAGAGAGCTAATTTGCATGTTGAACTACAATTGGTTGAACTTGAGAGTGAATGGCTGATGGAGAAAGATCCTGATGCGGATAGAACAAACCCATTCCATTTAAGCCACTACAGCCCTGGAACGAGACACTTTCAATGTACAACAATGCTGTGTGAATGAGAGAGAGAGAGAGAGAAGGTGTGTGTGTGTGTGTGTGTGTGTGTGTGTGTGTGTGTGTGTGTGTGTGTGTGTAAGACAATGCAGAAGACATGGGTTCCGGATCAGTTGCTTGTGGGTGTGCCTGAATACATGTGTGTGTGTGAGAGAGAGAGAGAGAGAGGGAGAGTGTTGGGGTGTATCAGGGTCTGAAAAACCTAAACATACAACAAACACCCACCCCCCAGCCAAGGCCGGGTAATTAGCTCTCATCCTTCCTTCCCTACCTCCAGCTGTTCTCCCCTTCCTTCTTTCCTTCCCTTCCTCATTCTTACCCTCCCGTCTTCCTTTCCTCCGAAATTTCGCCTTCAATACCTACCATCCCTCCTTCATCATCTGCCCAGGTTCCTTTACTGAGAGCCAGGGGGCATCACAAACAGTGAGGGGGAGGGAGGAAAAAACTTTCCCAAGCCACACCCACCCCACGGGTTGCGCACCCCCCCCAAAAAAAACCCGTCGAAGCTGGGCACCTATACTAGTTATGACAAATCAGTACAGTTAAATCCACAGGCCTGAGAAGGGAAAGCAAAAAGAATTGGGAAGGTAAAGTCTCCTTTTCCAGCAATAGTCTCCTCCTCCTCCTTTTTTCTGCCATATCTGAATCCGAATATAGGCGATCCTCATGGCAATCAGAATATAATACAGTAGCCTTTAATCTGCCTTCTACATTGCAGCATGACCACCGTACCACTGATCCAGTTCCGCAAGTCACTTTCTGGTCCTGAGCCCTTTTGGCATGCAAAGTCTTCATCTGCCCCAGGCCAGTATTGATGAACCTGTTGCCCTCCATCAAGGTGGATTCAAGTGAGATTTAATCCACTTGGGGGGCCATCACCCTTCCCTGTGGACTCCTTTGTGCCCCAAAATACCCATGTTGAGTGATGGTCAGGGAAACCCTCTGAAGTTGTTTTTCAGGTAGTGCCTCAGGCAGCACGGGATGAGAAAGGACAGAGAAAAGTGTACTGTTTTAATGGTCCAGCCTTGTAACCAGAGCACAATGTGTGGATTTTAGGTCAGGGATGGCCTGGAGGGAATGAGGAACCTATATAGAGGTAGGGAATGGAAAAGCTACGTTCAGAGTCTACATCCCTTAAGCAGAATGGGGGTGGGTTCTGGAAGCTTTAGTCCAAAATGTAGACTACCAAAAATTGTCTTGTCTAAAAGTAACTTTCCCAAGCTTGCTAACGGTTTGATTTTTTCATTGTTATTATTCATTTTGGTCATGGCTGCATTGACATTTGTCAATTTGTGGCAGAGCCCATGGTTACATGAATAGGAACAAAATGTTAACTAATTAATGTGGGATTATTTTCCCTTCCATATGATACTGTCTGAAAGACTTTTGAAGTGTGCTGGTCTTCAGATTTTGATTGTTGCTTGTAAAAACTTTGTAGATGTTAATTTGGATATAGAAGTTGCATTGAACGTTCAACAGATTCCAATGAATTCAACAGTCCTCCATCAGCAGACATTGTTGGTGGGTTTGTTTAGCCAGTTGGCTTTCATCCAGAAACTGAGTTAAGATAATTCAAGGATAATTCGTGATTACTTGAAGCTTGTTCTGCCATCAGGTTGGAGGATACTTTGTTTATAGCAAATTTATTTTTGAGCCCCATGGCAGAAACAGTTAATTTTGAGAGGAGTTTCTTTGGGGGAGAAAAATTGCAAGCACATTTAGAAGTGTTCTCATCCTTTTCAAATTACAAATGCCATCTGTGATAATTTATTTACACTGAACTGAACAGTATTAGTTTGAACAGAAATTCTGTACAAAGACAAAAATGCTTGTTGGCTTTGATTCTGTTTACAAAACCTGGCTGTTTTCCAAATAGATTTTTTAAAAAGCACTTTTGTGTTTACCAGATGTGTAGGTCAAGGCACTGGGTACTGTTTAATGACCAAGGTAAACAAAGAAACATTCTGAGGTTTTAAAACTCTTAAGAAAGAGATTGACATGATGATTTGTTTGCTTTCAATTAAATTATTAGTGATAAAATGTTAGTATACGTTTAAGTACTTCATGGGCTGACTCAGTAGTAGGAATTATTTTTTTTATTTCTTGGACTACAAATCCCTTCATTCTCCATTCTGGGAGAAGCTTGACAGATATCTTAATGTAGCCCATTTGGGAGGAGATCTTCAACCAGAAGATTTTGAGGCTGAGCTAGAGCTATTTTGAACAGTTGCATTAATGAGCCATTTCCATGCCTCTTATTTCTCCAGGTTTACAAAAAAAATTATAGGAACATGGTAATACTTAATGCATTTATTATTTTAATGTTATTGTGGGGATGCTTTTATATTTTAGTATTCTTATTGGTTAGACTGTAATCCGCCCGGAGTCGCTTCGGCGAGGGGGTGGCGATAAAAGTCGAACAAGATAGATAGATAGATAGATAGATAGATAGATAGATAGATAGATAGATAGATACTTGTTAGTTTACTGTTGGCTGAATCTATTCATTTTTAAAGAGCTAGTTCCAGAAAGATGCTATGACATTGATGTTCCATCATGTAGCTGGTGGGATCCATCTTTCTTCTTCAACTCTTAACATTGAACAGCTTAATGAGTTCTCCTGGAGGTCTGTGCTAAAATGTAATCAGTGTACTGGCACAGTTATATCTTCCAGAAGTTTAAACTGCTGTTTAGTGTTGCTTATGAGTAACTGTTATACTGTATGCTGTCAAGTTATATCCAATTTATGGTGATCCTAATAGGATTTTTAAGGTATGTGAGAAGTTCAAAAAGTAGTTCACCATTCCTTCCCCTCTTTGTGAGTTTTCATAGATGAGCAGAAATTTGAGTCTTAGTTCATCACTTGACCCACTGTGCCCTTGGACTGAAAACAAACCAAAATGTGTCCAAAAAAAAGCAAAAATATTACTTGTTAAGGTTCTATTGATTTCATGTTTGATGTAGAACATGTTCTGTGTGGGGTTGCACTGCATCTGATGATGGGAGCACTTTAACTAGCTTAGAATCATGATTCTGATCTGCCACTATACCTGAATACTTGACAGCAGAAACTGGTAACCAACTGGATATTTAGTTAGTTAGTAGTTTCTAGTGGCTTTTCCATAATTTACTTTAAAAAACAAAAATAACGTAAGAGAATGGAAACCAGATCTGACACTGAGAACTAACGCCCTATCTTGGATGTTATGGATGTTATGTTCTATGTAAGGTAAAGGTAAAGTTTGCACTTGCTCGAGAGCCAGTCGTATCTGACTCTAGGGTTCAGCGCTCATCTCTGTTTACAGCCAAAGAGCCAGCATTGTCTGCATTGTCTCTATGATCATGAGGCAGGAATGTCTAGACACCAGAGTGCATGGAACACTGTTATCTTCCCACTAAAGTGATACCTATTTATCTACTTGCAAATTCTTGGTTTTGAACTTTTGGGTTTGAAGGAGCTGGGACAGAGATGGTCTCAAACTGCTAACCTGCCAACCTTCCAGTCATCAAATTCAGCATCTTAACCACTAAGCCACCTAAGTCCCTTTTATGTTCTATGTAGGATGATTTTAAATATGGCGTGAACAGTGTCGTGGTCTGGTACACGGCAGCACAATTTTTTCCCCTCAAGCCTGACCATCAGAACTTGTAGCATTAATTTTGAATCAGTTTCATTTGTTACCTATTTGTTTTTTAGTTCGGTTTAAAAAAGCATTGTGAGCCTCAAAAGTCATAATGGCCCAATTTAAGAAATGGCATCTGTCATATGAACTTGCTGAATAGAAACCTACCTTTCTGTCTTGTGACCATCACCAATGGGCTTGGTCTTTTTCATTGGACTTTCCAAAATGGAATGCCCTTCCTGGAAAGAGTCATTGGGTTTCCTTTGAGACAACATGGTGCCACCACCTCTTAAACAACCAGTTCTCTTTATAACACCCACCTCCCTTCTCCCTTTGATTGGTGAAGCACTCATGTTTAGTGTGATCTGGTAGAGGTCATCATTTTTCATGCATTAGCTAATACTCCAGTGACATCATAAAAATGAATAGTCAGATTTCTTAATAGAAATGTTTCACAGATTTGAAGGACTCTTGTTATAATTAACTCAGAAGATGAATATTTATACTATGAAACAATCTCGGCTAAAGATGAAATCAAACATGGAATTAAATCATACAATAAACACTTGTATATAGAAGCTATTAAACTGTTTTATTTCAAATTCGGTTTAGAAAGACAAGAACAGAGAAGAAACTTCATCAAAGAAGAATACTCACAAGGTTAATTTGGTGAGCGGAATCAGCAAACCATCTGTTCTTTATATCACACATCCAGTCTGCCAGAAGCAGAAAAGAGTCCATCGAATAGGTTCAAGGACCTTCCTACTTGGAAAGACTCCGAAAATAATCCGAAGGTAAGAATACAACTGTAGCTTACAAAAACCGCTTAAATGACCTCAGCTGCCCTGGCTCTTGTTTACTTTGCACAGTATTCAGTTGAATATATGGTAAGAATTTATATTAACTTAGTGTTGCAAGCGTTAATTTGAAACATTTGTGCCATAGTAACTGTAGCATTTTGCAGAATTATATTTTCAGGCAGTGTTCAGAAATAGTAGGACAAGCACAGTCAACCCTCACATAACAACGCGTTCGGATAACATCATTTTCGCTTAACACGCATCGTTATGCACAATGTGTCCCCCTGCATAACAACGTTTTTAGTTTTGTTGTCTGGACAACAACACTAAAATACCCGGACAACAACGCTAAAAATGTCGTTATGCAGGAAACTCCATAGAAACCCGCACAACAAAAATCGCTTAGCATCGCTACTTGGGGAACCAAGTAACATCGTTATGCGAGGGTCTACTGCACTTTTCATATTACCTCGTTTTCTTACTTTACTTTGATACAGTGCTCGTGCTTAAAATGCATTTTAGTTGTACCTTGAAAATATTTCATAATGGCTTAGTGTTATTGGAATGTTGCCTGTACTGAGAGTAGTTTTTTAATGGTTGGCCTTGCAACTTTAAAAGCTCCTTTATTGCCTGACAAATGGTTGACCATAGAAAGTAATGGCATTGTTTATTGTGTGCAAGATGTTAATGGCCATCATAATTACTCCTTTCTTTAGCTCTGAGAATCCCCATTTTTATCCTAAATAGTAGTCTTTGTGGGGAAATAGTGTTTCAACCAATTATTTTGGGAGGTGGGCTAATCTTTATCCATCCCTCTCTTGAAGGAACATGTTCAGAGAGGGAGAGGATTTGAGTATGTCCAGGAAGCCTAAAGCAGGCTTTCTCAACCTTGGGTCACCAGATGTTCTTGGACTTCCAATTCTCAGAAGCCCTGATCAGCAATTCTCAGAAGCTCTGTCCTAGAGCAATACTGTTAGGAGGCTAGACCCCATTACTTGTCTGAATAATCAAAGCTGAGATACCTGACTAAGAACACAAACAGTGGGCATTTAGCTCACTGTTTGGCCCCCTGCAGAATGGTCTTAGTGATCGGATCTCCTCTTTGCAAGCGTGAACCAGCCTGCCCCCAGAGCATTCCTACCCATACGTTTCTGGCCCCTACCAAGAGCCTTCTATGATGTTGTTGTTGTTTTTGGTGTGTGTGCAGGTAGGATCGCTCTACTTTGGTTTATTTTCAACAGGTGTGATCACTGGGAACAAATCAAATCTTTCAGTTTAACAATATCCAGAAGTAGCTTAATAAGAGAGCTGTTTCAGAATACTGTATAAGCTAATTAAATACTTCCTCAGCTCCTTGGAATAGTTTAGTTTCCAAAGCCAGCATGAGGAGGTTGCCTTTGGAAAGTTAAACCCTCCTATGTATATGTATGTGTGAGTGAGCTCCTCTGTGTGTGTATGCCAGCTTGGCTTTTTAAAATGGGCAAGCAGAGCAGTGGAAAATAGGTAGAAAAATTCCAAAAGCAGTTCAGCGAGGCTGCCTTTGGAAAGCCAAACCCTCTTGTGTATGTGTGCACACCTGTGTATGTGTGTGTACATACATATGGGCATGTAGAGAAATCTTAAGATGTAACTACCCTCTTCATGATCAAGGATCACATCAGCAGAGGGTAGAGAAACTCCTGGAGGACAGCTATTGGGTAGCCAGCAGTAGAAAATGATAAGGGGGAGGATCGTTCACAAACCACTACAGTGATAGTCCAGTGGAAAGCCATTTCTGAACAATTCTTACCTTGAAATCCTATGAGGAGATATTCCAAAATGAAACAAGAGATAGTGCTGGAAGATAAGGCTCCCAGTTCAGAAACCACTTAATCAGTTACCAGGGAAATACAGTAGTGTGGGTAATGGGAAAACTAGATGAAAGCCAAAAGGACGTCTAATGACTTATGTACACAGGTCCAAAAGAAAAGTCTGATACTGCACAATGTAGACAGTTGGATGGTGAAAATTCATAAGTAGGGTTTTTACTGTAATCTGGAAACCATAAAGAAGAAGAAAATGGAAAATTTCACCATTGCAGTATGTGGTGTGAGTGAACCAAAGTGGACCAAAAGAGGATATTTTTAGTCAGAAAATTACAAAGTATTTTACTTTGGGAGTGACCATGATTTTACAAACTGTGGGTGAGTTGCAATTTACAATCCATCATTTCATGGTATGTCTTGAACCAATGAAGATTTGTTTCTGTTTAGTAAGTTATAAGCTTTCATTTGAGAAATCCCAAAATTAAAGTGATGAAAAGAAAGAATGGGTAACAAATCAAGAAATGTCAGAGTGTGTTATTATTAGTAATTCAACTCTACATTCCCCTAAAGAATCCATGGACACTCATGTCCTCTGAGTGCTAGACTTTTCTTATACAGTTTACAAGTGGGGTTTTTTAGGGGTGGAGAGGACAGAATTTTTCCTGCCTAGTTTCTAACCCAGTCTGGAAATAAGATTTGTTGTAAGATCGGCATCTAGTTTCAAGGATTATCTTTTTTAAAAAATTCATTCAATAATCATAGTTTTTGTTGTTGTTTTGTGATGACTACAGGAAACAATTTGAAGAAATGGCATCTCATTTTCATAAGAATCCAGTGGAAGAACTTGCAAAGCATATTGCTCAAGCTACCTCAGAAGAGAGGCAGAAAATGTTGAAAGAATTTTACGGTGCAAAATATCCAGACTTGAAGGAGCTATTAAAAGTGGATGCTTCAGAGGGAAGTAACAAAGGAGATCTACATAGACCCCAATCTAACAAAAGAAATTCAGTTTTTAAACCCAAAAAATCAAATTCTGGTCCTTTGACAGATCAGTGTGGCCAAAAAAAGCACGATGCGGAAGAAGAACGATTTCAGCAAAATCCCTGCATACAAACTGCTGTGTCCCATAATGTGGAGGAGAAACAATTGCCCACTGTCATTGCTCAAGATAGCATTAGAGAGAGAAACAGCCAGGCATTCAAAAACTTTATGGCATCTGACTCAATAAACTGTAAATCAGGAGTAATTGAGGGGCTGTCTGCAAATACTACCAAAGGACAGCCAAACTTAAAGGGGACAGAGTCGCCAAGAAAACCCTTTCTGTCTCCGTTAGAAAGCAGACAGGCTCAACTGTGCAAGAAAAACTCATTTACAGACTTGCTAGGAGACACCTCCATTTTAAATGACCTCTTCAAAAGCAATGAAAATAGGCCGGCAGAGCCACCCGGGAAGTCTTTTTCTGCGCCTATGGAAAAAACAAAAACTCGACCAAAAGATTTCTGGGACATGCTAAATGAGCAGAATGAGGAGAGTCTCCAAAAACTGACAGACATGGCAACCCTAGAGAGACTGTGTGAGAAAGATGTTGTCTGTTTGTCTAGGAAGAAAGAGGAGAACGAAAAACCACTTTGGAAGAAAAACGACAATTTTTTATGGAAGAGATATAACACAACTGACACAGATGATGAATCTTTGTCGTACACATGATGAGATTTTATACCTATCTAAAGTAGAAAATGCCCACAGTTGCTAAAAAAAGTTTACCTTTTTATTCCTGGAACTGACCTAGTGTATTTCATTTGTTTAGCTCTTTCTTTTCCATCAGTAATGACCTTTTTGTGTTTCTTCAAAAGAACATATTCTCTACCACAGTATCCATTTTAAAGCCATTTTAAGCGGAACATATTCTTGCAAAAGCAGTATACAGTAGACCCTCACATAATGACGTTACTTGGTTCCCCAAGTAGCGTTGCTAAGCGATTTTTGTCATGCAGGTTTCTATGGAGTTTCCCCGCATAACGATATTTCCGCATAACGACATTTTTAGCATCATTGTGCGGTTATTTTAGCGTTGTTGTCTGGACAACAACGCTAAAATGTTTTTATGTGGGGAACATGTGGTGCATAACAATGCGTTGTTAAGCAAAAATGATGCTATCCAAACGTGTTGTTATGTGAGGGTTGACTGTACCAATTTAGAAACATGTTGGTTCTGTATCAAATAGCGGCCTTGGATCCTTGCATTAGGAGGAAGGTAGGATAAGCTGACTTGATCTGAAATACCGTATTTTCCGGCATATAAGATGACTTTTTAACCCTGAAAAATCTGTGCCAAAGTTGGGGGTCGTCTTACACGCCGGGTACTCCGGAGCCAGGGGCCGCCTGGTGGGGAAAGCTATTCACCGCCGCCGCGAGGCCTCGGAGCAAGGGGCCGCCCGGATACCACCACCCCCAGCCTTGCGGCGGCAGCGGTGAATGGCTCTCCCCGCCGGTCAGCTGCTGCTCCTCCTCACCCCCCGGCTGGGGGGGGTGCGGAGGAGGAGGAGGAGCAGCTGACCGGCGGGGAAAGTCAGCCGCCGCCGCGAGGCCTCCGGAGCAAGGGGCCGCCCGGATACCACCACCCTCAGCCTCGCGGCGGCGGCAGCACCTGGCTTTTCCCCCCGCTGGTCAGCTGCTGCTGCTCCTCCTCACCCCCCCCCAAGTTGGGGTGGTGGTATCCGGGCGGCCCCTTGCTCTGGACGCTTTGCGGCAGCGGCGCCAGCTGGTTTTCCATGCCGGTCAGCTCCTCCTCATCCCCAGCTGGGGGTGGTGGTGCGGAGGAGGAGGAGGAGCAGCTGACCGGCAGGGAAAGCCAGCCGCCGCCACGAGGCCTCCGGAGCAAGGGGCTGCCCGGATACCACCACCCTCAGCCTCGCGGCAGCGGCAGCACCTGGCTTTTTCCCCCACCGGTCAGCTGCTGCTGCTCCTCACCCCCCCCCCCAAGTTGGGGTGGTGGTATCCGGGTGGCCCCTTGCTCTGGATGCCTTGTGGCAGCGGCGGCAGCTGATTTTTCCCCCCGGTCAGCTGATGCTCCTCCTCCTCCGCACCATCAACCCCAGCCGGGGGGTGAGGAGAAGGAGGAGGAGCTGACCGGCGGGAAAAGCCAGCTGCTGCCGCCGCCACCGCGAGGCTAAGGGTGGTGGTATCCGGGAGGCCCTTTGCTCTGGAGGCGTCGCAGCAGCAGCGGCGGCTGGATATCCCTGCTGGTCAGCTGATGCTCCTCCTTCTCCGCACCACCACCCCCAGCCGGGGGGTGAGGAGGAGGAGGAGCAGCGGCAGCAGCTGACCGGCAGGGAAAGCCAGCTGCCACCGCGAGGCCTCCGGAGCAAGGGGCCGCCCAGATACCACCACCCTCAGCCTCGCGGCAGCGCCAGCAGCAGCGGCTGGCTTTCTCCCCCCCCCCTGCCGGTCAGCTGCTACTCATCCTCCTCACCCCCTCCTGGCTTGGGTGGTGGTATCCGGGCGGCCCCTTGTTCCGAATGCGTCGCGGTGGCGGCAGCTGGTGTTCCCCCCGGTCAGCTGATGCTCCTCCTCCTCCGCACCACCACCCCCAGCCGGGGGGTGAGGAGGAGGAGCTGACCGGCAGGAAAAGCCAGCCGCCGCCACCGCGAGGCCTCTGGAGCAATGGGCCACCCGCCTCCCCGCCCCCTTCACCGGCGGGGAAGGTAAAAGGAGCCCCGTTGGGCTCGAAGACGCCACGAACCACGCCTCCCCACCCCCTTCACCGGTGGGGAGGGTAAAAGCCCCATCGGGCTTGGAGACGCCGCGAGCCGCGCCTCCCCGACCCCTTCACCGGCAGGGAAGGTAAAAGGAGCCCCACCGTGCTCAGAGACGCAGCAAGCTGCGCCTCCCCGCCCCCTTCACTGGCGGAGAAAGTAAAAGGAGCCCCGTCGGGCTCAGAGACGCCCGACGGGGCTCCGTTTACCTTCCCTGCCGGTGAAGGGGAATAGGTTATATATGTTGTAAGCCGCTTTGAGTGGCACTTGTGTCAGGAAAGCGGGATAGAAATAAAACTTACTATTATTATTACCACCACCCTCAGCCTCACAGCGGCGGCTGGCTTTCCCTGCCGGTCAGCTGCTCCTCCTCCTCCTCCGCACCACCACCCCCAGCCAGGGGGTGAAGAGGAGGAGCTGACTGGCGGGGAAAGCCAGCTGCCGCTGCCGCTGCCGCCACGAGGCTGAGGGTGGTGGTATCCGGGCGGCTCCTTGCTCCTCCTCCGCACCACCACCCCCAGCCTTGCGGCGGCAGATGGTTTTCCCCGCCGGTCAGCTGCTGCTCCTCCTCCGCACCACCACCCCCAGCCAGTAAAGGGAGCATCCCCGGCCCGGGAAGCTCCGAAGATGCCGCCGTTGGAAGAGGGGTAGTCATATGGCGAGTATATTGCAAACTCTACATTTTAACTAGAAAAGTTGGGGGTCTTATACGCCCAGTCACCTTATACACCGTAAAATACGGTATATAAAGGCATATTTATAGCCTCTCTGGACATTTACCCTTTTTATTGTTTTCTTCTAAATCCTCTTCTTGGTGTAAATAGAGAGTTTTGTAAAACCAGTTTATTTATAATCAATCAAAAAATGTATTCAGGATATTATTCTGCCTATGTAGAAGGTCATTCCAATTAAGTTTGTCAGGTAAGCGATGCAGCAGTAATTGTGCAGACAGGAGCCCTGGTGGCACAGTGGTGAAACTGCTGTACTGCAATGAAAAAGTTGTGAGTTCGATTCTGACCAGGGCTCAAGGTTGACTCAGCCTTCCATCTTTCCGAGGTTGGTAAAATGAGTACCCAGCATGTTGGGGGCAAAATGCTAATTAACTTGTGAACTGCCCAGAGAGTGCACTAAGCATTATGGGGCAGTATATAAGTGTGATTGCTTTGCTTTTAATTCAGAGTGGCCACGTCTTGTCAATTCAGTGCTGTGTCACTTCTTAATCTGAAGCAAAAAGGGTAGTTGGTTAAAAAAAGTGGGGAGGGGAGGAATAATGGCAGAGGAAGGGTGTGCTGTACTGTGTGGGGAAATGTGTCAACTTTGATCTTCCATGTAAGCGATAACAATTATTTCAGCGGGTACGGACTTATTTTACCACTGCCCCATTGCCTCCCACACTGTCTAAAAATCTGTTCTGGAATGTTTTCCAATCTTTCAAAGCAGATTTTATGGAGGAGGGTGTGAATCAGGGGAAATATCCTGTTCCTGGGCCTGCTTCCATTAACAAGACACCATCATGACCATGATCATAATAGGAATATGAAATAGGGATGAGCATTATGAGAGTCATTAGACATAGGTTACTAGTCACTGCATTGTTAATACAGTTTTTGAACAGTGTGCTAAACTCATTTAAATGAATGAAAACTATAGTGGAGTCAAGAGGGAAACTCAGCATGTGAGCTATTGTCTTTTTAGAAAAATCCCTCCTAACATTGCCTGCTTTCTAATCAAGCATTCTGTCTGCAAATAAAAATACTTTTATACAGAAAACTTCATAATTGTAGTGTTATAATAATAATTTCGTGTCAGAAATTATTCTGGGTTGAAAGGATTTTTGTGGAAGAAACTCTGCTCAGGGAACGCCCAAATGAGGCTTCTTTCATGTCCACAAGAGCTGAGACAGAGACAGGCACTCAATCCATCATGCAGTACCTGGGTCTCGAACTGCCGAATTGCCAGCCTTCTAGTTGACAAAACAAGCTTCTTAAGCACTGAGCCACTGTAGTGGTGTGTTTCTATTATATCAGTAAAAATGTTTCTGGGTCTTTTATGGATCACTTCTCTACAGTATATTAGGAGATTGACCCAAACAACATTTTGTATTTTGGTTATTTTTACGGGTGAAACTTGGAAAATTAGAATATCGTGCAAATGTTCATCCAGTACAGTAATGCAACTTAAAAGGTGAAACAAATATATGAGATAGACTCATTACATGCAAAGCGAGATAGTTCAAGCCTTACTTTGTTATAATATTGATGCTTATGGCTTATAGCTTATGAAAACCCCAACCCCCCAATCTCATGTACCCCATAATCATCACATAATCTCATGTACGCTGTACGCCATGATCATCACAATTATAACGAATTAAGGCATGACATAGCTCGCTTTGCATGTATATTTATTTATTTATTTATATTCATATTTATATAGCCGCCCAACTCACAAAGACTCTGGGTGGCATACAATCTTAAAAACCCTTAAAACAAGAACAACCCCATTAAAACAAATTACCTCGCTAAAACCCCCACACATTAAAAAAATACTTTGATATTAAACCAACCAGCAGGTGGGGGTCACGACATCTTCAGGACCCCACACCTGCCCTGCCAGCCATGTTTTCAGATCTTTCCTGAAGGGCAGCAACTCTGTCTGCAGTCTTAGTTCCACTGGCAGGAGATTCCATAGGGCCGGAGCGGACACAGAGAAGGCCCTCCATGTGCTAGAGAGATGGGCCCCTCTAGCAGATGGTACAAGCAGAGAGTCCCTCCGGTCCGCTCTGGTTGGACAGACGTTCTTTGGGCAATACGGTCTCTTAGGTATCCTGGCCCACTACCATATAGGACTTTAAAGGTAATGACCAGCAGCTTGAATTGCACCCAAAGGCAAATTGGAAGCCAGTGCAGCTCCTGAAACTGGTGAGGCGCGAGCATAACGCCCACACCCCATCACCACCCGAACAGCCACATTCTGGACCATCTGCAGCCTCCGGATGGTCATCAAGGGCAGCCCCATGTAGAGCACATTGCAATATTCTAGTATAGAGGTGACCAGAGCATGAGTGATCATGAGTAAAGAGTCCCGGTCTAGGAGCGGGCACAACTTGCGAATCACCCAAAGTTGGGTGAAAGCCCTCCTGGCCATGGGCCGCTGCCTGATCTTCAAGCAGCAGTCGTGAGTCCAGGAGAACCCCCAAGTTGTGCACCGGATCTGTCTGGGGCAGACTAACCCCATCCAAAACCAACGATGGTAGCTCCCGAGATAACACCGGGCCCCTAATCCATAGCCACTCAGTCTTGCCAGGGTTCAGTTGTAATCCGTTGTCCCACATCCACACCCCAATAGCCGCCAGGCACTTGGACAGGACTTTGACAGCATCACTGGGATCACCACAATACGAGATGTACACTTGGGTGTCATCCACGTACTAATGGTACCGCGCCCCATGGAAACGGATGATCTCACCCAGCGGTAGATATTAAATAGGAGAGGAGACAGCACCGAGCCCTGAGGCACCCCATATTGGAGTGGCCTAGGGCTGGACGTCTCACTCCCCAACCACACCGATTGGGTACGGCCCTTCAGGAATGAGGAAAACCAGGACAACACAGTGCCCTGGGTCCCCAATCCTCGGAGCCATTCCAGAAGGATACCGTGGTCGATGGTATCGAAAGCCGCTGAGAGGTCAAGGAGAGCAAGGATGGTCGGATGGCCTCCATCCCTTTCTTGCCAGAGATCATCCATCAGTGCGACCAATGCCGTCTCCATACCATGTCTGGGCCTGAACCCTGACTGAAACGGGTCCAGATAATCAGCTTCATCCAGGCCCCCCTGCAACTGCTGCACCACCTCCTTCTCCAATACCTTCCCCAAAAAGGGAACGTTGGAGACCGGCCTATAATTAGCTGGAATTGCTGGGTCGGGAGCAGGTTTTTTAGGAGGGGGCGCACCAAAGCATGTTTTAAAGGTGCAGGGAATACCCCCTCCCGTAAAGATGAATTAATTATTGCCCCGACCCAGCTGCCTGTCACTGCCTTAGATGCTTTCACCAGGCCGGCAGGACAGGGATCTAAAGGGCAGGTAGTAGCGCGAACAGCTGCAAGGAGCCTGTCCACTTCATCAGGGACAACTGGATCAAACTGTTCCCAGATGACATGGCAAGACTGTGATCCGGTCCCCTCCTGACTCCCCATCCATGCCGGGGTTCAGTCCCGAGCGAATCTGAGTGATTTTATCCATCAGGTAATCAGCGAAAACCTCAGCTGAACCCTGCCAACCAGGCACCGGCCCCCCTCTACTGAAGAGAGACCCGGTCACCCGGAACAGGGTGGCTGGGTGATTATCCGCGGATGCAATAAGGGTGGTGAAATATTGCCGCTTCACCACCCTTATCGCCACCAGGTAGGCCCTAATAGCGGTTCTAGCCAGTGTCCAGTCAGACTCTGTTCGAGTCTTCCCCCAGCGGCGCTCTCGGCGTCTCTTCACCCGTTTAAGCTCTCGCAGTTCTTCAGTGAACCACAGAGTTGACCTAGCCCCACGGGCTCGGAGAGGCCATAGTGGCGCGATTTCATCCAAGACTGCCGTCGTCTTCCTGTTCCACTGTTCAACCAGCGCCTCAGGTGAATCGCTTAACTGATCCAGAGGAAAATCCCCCAGTTCCCGCTGGAATCCATTAGGATCCATTAGTCACCGGAGCGGGCTAACTTAACAGGCCCTGCCTCCCTATGGTGAAACGTCACCCCCCAGAAAGTCTAGAGTCACCAGAAAGTGATCTGACCATGGCACAGGTGTTATGTCTGTAATTTCTGTAGTGAGTCTATCTCATATATTTGTTTTACCTTTTAAGTGAAATGAATGAACATTTGCACGATAAATTATTCTAATTTTCCGAGTTTCACCTGTATAATATTTTTGACAAACCTCTGGCTAATAGATGTCTGGTAGAAATTATTCTGTGTAGCATTGCTACACTAATTCCTTATTACACTTTTAAAATAAAACAGCCATTAAACTTGAACAGATTATGATTTCCTTCATTTTCTATGGCAAGAAAAGGAAATAAAAATCTCACCTCAGTCATTTAATGCAAGTATTCAAGAGTTGTGTTATATGCATGGCTAAAAAACTTCTTACAAATGGACTTGATTTCTCGGGTCCATTTGCATGTGCAGAATGTCGGCGCAGAGATGTCTACCAATGCACAGACTCCTCGCTGAATAACGACTCCCAAGTTATTCAAGGTAAGGTTATTTATACCATTCAATACTCACAATAATGCTTTCACAGTGAGATTAGATGCATCTGAAGCATCAAATCGCAAGTACAGTTGAGCCTCGCTTAACAAACAGCTCGCTTAACACAAAAATCACATAACAAAAGGAAATCCATAGAAAATAGTGGTTCAGTTGACAACTTTTCCCCAGAACTGATTAATTGGTTTTCAATGCATTCCTATGGGAAACTGCGTTTCAGTTAACAAATTTTGGTCTTCAATGAATTCCTATGGGAAATTGCATTCAGTGCATTCCTATGGAAAATTCTCTTTACAAATTTTTCATAGTACAAAAGGTCCTGGAGAACGCATTAAATTTGTTTAAGCGAGGTTCCACTGTATACACTAATTCAAGACTAATCAGAATTTGCTTTTGAATTAGCTACGTAGTTACTCAGAATCTTAGATAACAACGCTCAGTCTCATACCTGAGGGAAAAATAGGATCATGTGTAAATTCAAAAACCAGGTAGGCAATAAAAGGTGATATTTCAGAGTTCTCCAAACTCTTCTTAACCAGCCCACCCTGAGAAAGAGAAATGTCTTCTTAAAATAGCAAATGTTTTGCTGGAATGCTTTAACTCAACTAAGGTGTTGTACCAGGCGGTCTTATTTACTTTAAATATTTTGATCACATCATTAGAAAATGAAACTATAGTTGTCACATGAACCCAAGTTCTACTGATTTCAGTGGTTTGCTCCAGGTAATTCACCTGTTGGATCTAATCCAAAGAATAATTCTTGGAAAAATTAAACATCAAGCTGCTAACAAAGAACTTATGTTCAGTGGTTTCTATGTTATAGAATATGGGCGGAGGACCTCCAACCCACAGGCTTCATAGACCCTTTCCACCCACAATTAGCCTTGAGGAAAAAGCCTTTCAATTAGCTTTAATTTCAGGTTTTCCTAAACGACCTCTGCAGTGCGTGGATATTGGAAGGTTTCATGAGGAAGATGAAGGAGATAGGCCTGGTGTTTGTTCACCATCACACTGGGGAAGCTTTGGAATGGACAAAAAAATATTGTTCCAATAGATCCATTTCTGTAGTACTGTTTATTTAAGTCCTGGAATATTCACACTCTCAGTAAAATGATTATTTGTAATTTATTTGTGCCATTTCCTGTGCCCCCATGCCTCCACCACACCCAGAAGTGCCATGTAGTGGAGGAAGGACAAAATGGCTGTCCGGCCCCCGAAGCTGTCTGAGGGAGCGTGGCCCGGCCCCCAGCTTAAAAAGGTTGAGAACTCTTGCTATAAATGGTGTTTTTAGTGATTTGTTCACTTGGTGCAATTTGCCGCCAAAATTTATGCCATGTGTGTAGTTAACACAGAATTTTGGCCAATACCTCCTCATTAAAAACAAACTTCACTGATTACAAGTTTTTATGCAGTGTGTAATGCCTTATTTGCTGGAACATATACCTTGTATCAAAAGTCTTGATTGATAGAGTAATCGCAAGGATTCTGATGCTTTGTTTCTTGAAAGAGAACAACTTTGGGCACCTGACTCCTGAAAGTTTTGAAATTTCACATTTGACACCACATTAATGCAAGTATTTGCGTGTGTGTGTTTTGCCTTCCAGTACATTGTATAAATTGTTCCATGCAAGGGAAATTACTCTGAACAATTCAACATAGCAGTCTGAAGTGTGGTGGTTTTTGTGGTCTGGATGACTGCCTAGTTGAAAATAAGCTTATATTTGATCCATAGCAGATTCTTCTTTAAGTCATGGGAAGAGGCTTTAAGCCAGGGGTGCACAAACTATGGACTACAGGCTGGATCCGGCCCCTAATGGCAATTCATCTGGCCCTCCTTGCTCCCGGAAGCGGAAGTAAAATGTGCCCAGCCCGCGGCCTGAAAAGTTTGTGCACCCCTGCTATAAGCTTTGCTTTGTCCCTGCATTAGTTGAGGTGTATTTACAACTGCTAGAAATGGAAGAAGCAGGTCTTCATGGAAGAAGCTTCACTGATCCTGGTACTTATTAGGTAGTTAAAGATAAAGGTTGCCCTTGCTTGAAAGCTAGTCGTATCTGACTCTAGGGTTCAGTGCTCATCTCTGTTTATAGCCGAAGAGCCAGTGCTGTCTACATCTGCAGACATTTCCTGGGACATGTGGCAGGCATGACTGAACATCAGAGTGCACGGATCACTGTTTACCTTCCCACAGAAGTGGTACCTATTAATCTACTTGCAATTTCTTGCTTTCAAACTGCTAGGTTGGCAGGAACTGGGACAGAGACAGGAGCTCACTCTGTCATGCAGCACTGGGTCTCAAACTGCTAGCCTGCTGACCTTCTAGTCATAGAGTTCAGCGTCTTAACCACTAAGACAACTTAGTCCCTTACTTAATAGGTATGACAACATAAAAGCCTACTTGAAATCTGTGCAAATTAGATCATACTCTTGGTATTCTAAGTACATTAAGGTATAAAGCAGGAGTTCTCAACCTACGGCTTGTAGGCCAGACCTGGCCCATGGCACCATTTCATGTGGCCCACAATCGCTATTGCCACTGGAAGCAGACGTATTTATGACAGCCACGGACATATTTTACAGCTGGAGAACCATCAGTCTGGCCTGCTCAGCTTTCTGAGGGGGCGTAGTCTGGCCTGCGGCTTGAAAAGGTTGAGAACTCCTGGAAGGCATTGTTTGTGTTTATTTCAAAAGATCAATAGGACATTCTCTGCTCGCAGGTTTATAATCTGAAAGATTCAACATAAAAGGGAAAAGAATGCAGGGCAAAGAGGGAAGGAAGCTGACTTGGGCAGTTGTTAAATGTTATCTGGCTCTACTTAGAACAACACACTGTAATAGGAACAGGTGATTAAGAGGCAAAGGCAGATGGAGCTAGTCTTCTAGCAGGGCCAAAGAACTGCCCAATATTCTAGTCTCTCTTTTATATAGCTAAACCATCAAAACAAACAGCTTTACACTACAGAGAGGGTACATCCTGATTAACAAAGTGTCAGTTTTGTTTGGTTTGAAATCAACTCAAATACCTAGCATGTAAAATGAGCACAATTGTATGATAGGTTGAACATTCTTTGGAATTGGAAAGGAACCTGACCTTTCCCAATCTTGTGGCTATCGTGTATGCCGACCAGGCCCCGGCTTGTCCCAATGCCGCCAACTCGGGACCCGGCCTCACAGCGATCGCCACTCCACCTGCTCCCACTGATCAGATAGTTCTGGTCACCTCATTCCCGGACTAACGGAATGGTATCCTGACCCAGTGAGAGAAAGCAAAGCAGACTTTTGGTAGCGTTGCGAAAGGGTGTCTTGTCACAGTTCACCCAAGCAGGGGAAACCAGCAAGGAAAAAGGGGATCTAATGGGTAATGGTGGTGCCTTAAAAAGTGTCGCAGATTGAAAAACTCTGCAATGCCCTCTGGGACTGGTAGCGGCTTCATCTATTAGATCTTATTCACCCTTATCACAGCTTTCTTATGAGAATTTGGCCTTCAAAGTTGCAGCTAGGTGAGGGAGAGGCAGGCACAGTCCTGGGAAGACGAGACTCCCGAAATCTCTCCCGCTCTAGCTCCTTGATTATCAGGCCCAGCTGCACTGGCCAAAATAAGTCTATGTTGTAAAGTAACAAGGCCTTATCTGAAAAATTTCCCTTCAACTCCTTCCCAGCTGGAAAGAGGCAGAATAACCGTTCTTTGTAGGAATCGGGGCCGCTAGGACGGCCGTTGGGTCCCGGAGGAGACTGATCAAGTAACGATACGAGGCAGTATGGAGCGAGATCAGATCAGTGGTTTATTGAGGGAAATGCATCATCATATATAGATCAGAAGGCAATACAGGGAAGAACCGTCATCTGTCAGAAAATCACATCACCCATTTACTCGGGTTAATGGGAAATCTCTCTTGGGGAAGTTAATTAACTCGGGCAAACACTGACAAGGGAAAACCATTGTCTGAGGCTTACGCCAGGGTAAATATGGCTTCTATTTGCACCAAAGATTAGGCTGATCTGTGGGTCAGTAATTGCTTAATGGGTAACGGAGGTTAGCGATCTGCTCTCTCAGCAGGGCCAAAGAACTGCCCAGGTCGGGTGTGGGTGAATCAACTCTTATTATTAATCCACCCCCCTTAATTTCTGTGCCCGCAGAGCCCACGGGCCAGGAGCGTTCTCGACTGAAATGGCCTCTGCGAGGGCCGTTCCATGCCAACTGGGCATGGGGAATCCGCATCTCCCCTTTTTCTATTGTTTAGCAACCTGACAGGCGACTCTGCGCAAGAGGGGCATCAGCTGGTGAGCGGGAATGACACTTCGGGGCTCCCCCCACGAGGGACACCTCGAGAACAGTGAGAACAGTGAGGGGATACATTGCATGAAACAGCATCCTGCTATGCCTAGCACTATCACCCCCACAATTACTTGAAGCGTCGTCTGGAGCCACCCCCACGGAAGCCATGACCATAACGAACTCCACCAATCCCATATCGAACCCTGCTTAATGTTCTTGACTAGGGTGTGGAGGTCCGTGAGCTGGCTCTGGACTTTGCGTGAGTTGTCAGTGAGATTAAAGCAACACATGCCATGGACAGATTCGCAACCCAAGTGGTGCAATAACAGGAGATAGTCTATCGCCGCTCGATTATCAAGAATGGCATGGCGAAGCTCTGCCTGCTCCTGGTTGAGCAGCGCTATCGCTGAGGATGTATGGTTAATGGCTTTCGCTAAGCCGCAAGCCAATTGACCAATTCTCCGAGCATTGCCAACGGCTAGGCCTGGCACGCCAAGTATGCTGACTGCCAACGAGACGTATTCAGCTGGGCTAAGAACCCTGATGTTGCTATCACATGAGCTGTCTAACTGAGTGGCACGGGTGTGTCGAATGGGTGAGGAAACATCTGAAACATTTGTGCTTGGGGTAATCATATCCTTGGTGGGGAGCAACAGTGTCAAACGACTAATGCAACACATGGAATCTGATACATTTGCAGGAATGTAGTTCCAAGTATACTGGTTACATGTAAAGAACCAACCCGAAGGTAGGGTGACATGAGCATACATTGAGCCAAGTGTCTCTGGTTTATCACAAGTCCAATTGCTGCTGCCAGTGTCGAGGCAGCGGCGCTGGGTTCGGCCGACTGCAGTGCAGCCGACCATTCGAGCACAAGTAGAGTTCGGGCTGGCCGCCACTCGAGGAGTGTGGAGAGTGGCTGCGTCAGCCGGCAAAGTCATTGTCAGCTGCATTCCCCCCAGCGAGCGTATGCTGTGAAGCTCGCAGGGAGATGCGGACCGAAAATCCGCTTCAGCAGCCAGTCGCCATCCCTGGCGTGCGCGTCCAAAGTGTGGCACACAGGGATGAGACAGGTGCCCAGAATTGAGGCAGAACCAATGTCCTGCTTCAGGCAAAAATCGGACTGGTTGACGAGACCCGCCAACCTTTCCCATAAGTTGTAGTGCATCCGGGCTGAAAAATCTTCGCCTGGCATCAAACCATTGGCCTGCAGTGAGACTGCCTGAATGCCTCCCCCCGCAAGTAGGGAGAGGATCAGGATGATGGTGACTGCCACCGTGTTGGCAGTAATCAGGGAAAAGACTGTAGCTACGATGTTCTCCAGCGTTGGCTCTCTCTCCTCGCGCTGGATGACGTCCTGGGCCTCATTGCAAAGAGCCTTGACCATCCCCCAGGTGATCTTCGGTGCTGTCATCTGTGGCCGCTTCCTCCGACGGGTCCTCTCGGTCAGGGTGAGGTCCTCCATCTCCGGGATCGGACTCAGGTCGGCCTGGGTCCACGCCATGTGGTTCCAAGTGAGGCTTAACACACCGAGCTGGAATCCAAACGACACCTGTAGGAGACATAACTGCAGCATACCCTCTTCCCCAGGTTACGAGTGGCGCCGGGCCCCTCCAGGAAGGGTCCGGTGGCACCCGGTATCGGACCATCGGTCGCGGGAGAGCTTCCGAACGGCGGAAGTGTTTCTCCTGCGGCGTGCAATCTGAAAAAATATTAAGGTGATTGTATGTGAACAATACCTTATTCAGACAATGCTGTGCCTGACCCTGTGACTTGGGGAGGGCTGGTGGCTCCCCCCTTTCTGTTTGTTTGTCAATATAGGACTTGAGTGTCCGATTGACTCGTTCCACAATTGCTTGCCCCTGCGGATTGTAAGGAACGCCGAAGGTATGCTTAATATCCCAGGTGGCCATGAAGTTAGCCAACTGCCTAGAGCTGTAGGATGGTGCGTTATCGGTTTTCACGTGCCGTGGCTTGCCCTTCACCGCGAAGCAGGCCAGAAGGTGCTGCTCCACGTGGGAAGCTGTCTCTCCTTTTTGCGCTGTCGCCCAGACGAATTGCGAAAAGGTATTGATGCAAACGTGCATGTACTGCCATCTGCCAAACTGCGGAACGTGCGTGACGTCCATTTGCCATACCTGGTTGGCCTCCGTCCCTCATGGGTTGACCCCCCACGAGGCCCCCCCCCGGTGCCCCTGCACAATGCTGGCAAGAGCGAACTATGCCTTGGGCTTGAGAAAGTGGCAGATTGAACTGTCTGGCGAGCGCTTTGGCATTCTGATGGAAGAATGCATGACTCTGAATTGGAGTAGTAAAAACACCTAACACTGAACGTTGATGAATTTCCTTCGCCGCCGCATCCGCTCTGATATTGCCCGCAGAAATCGGACCCGGTAGGTCTTGGTGACTTCGGATGTGGGCAATATAGAGCGCTTCCGTGCGGTTTCGCAAATGAAATTGAGCAGTGAGGAACAAACTCAGCAAATTCTTGTCTATCGCGGGAGTGATGTATGCTCCCGGTAGACTGTGAAGCAAATTCCTGACATACTGACTGTCAGTAATGATGTTTAGGCGCTCTTTGGCGAAGGTGCGCAAGGCAAGGTTCACCGCTGCCAACTCTGCCTGCTGCGCGGACTTCTGTGGAAGAGTTAACAGCGTGCGCCAAGCCTGGCCCTCCTGCCAAGTTAAGACACCATATGTGCGACCCCCATCAGTAAAAACTGTTCTGGCCCTCTGAAGCGGGACCAGCGAGAGCAATTCGAACAAGCTGACTGTCTGCGTTTGAAGTGAGACAAGTCTGGGGTCTTTCGGCAAATGGTATGCCAAGCATCCGGTGAATCCCTCCAAAGCTATTGGAAGCGAGTCACCGAGCTGCATCAATTGCTGAACCTGCTCTTTGGTGAACGGGACCACGATCTTTGCTAAGTCGTGCCCTGAAATGTCCCTGGCTCTCAGCCTTCCGCGGTAAACCACCGCGGAGACCAATTCTTGGGGAGGAACAATGTTTCGGGAAGAGGTGTTCGACAAGTACACCCATTCCACGATACTCGCTCCTTTCTCGGAGTCTCCTCCTAGGGCTCCGGTGAACATGGATCCTGCCCGAACTATGTACAAATTCAGGATCGGGGCATATGGCCCCTGAGTAATCCTGTCCACCCACCTTTGGCTGAGAATTTGGTTGACTTTCTCGAGGGCCAAGCGTGCCTCTCGAGGAATTTGTATCCGGTCTGCCAGCTGCTTACCTAGCGTTAGCAGCAAGAAGAGCGGTTTCAAAAGATCCGTATCCAGTCGGAAATACGGTCTGGCCCAATTAATGTTTCCTAAAACCTGCTGCAATTCTACCAGGGTGACTGAGTCCTGTAAATTGATCTGAGGCAAAACTGGTGCTGCAAAGGAACGGAGAAGCCGATGACCCAAGTATGAGAAGGGCTCGGTTCTCTGCACTTTTTCTGGGGCAATGAGTAAACCTTTCTCCCCCAGGCTGGCCTGGAGCTCTGTAAACATTTTGCTGCCGAGTTGCGGCACTGCGACCAAGATGTCATCCATGAAATGGCATACCAGAGCTGTGGGATGAAGGCTTCGGAACCTTGCCAGTGCGTTGTGAACATAAATTTGGCACAGGGTGGGTGAATTGAGCATGCCCTGTGGCAAAAATTTCCACGCGTAACGCTGCGTGGGCTCACTGTGGTTCACAACCGGAACCGTAAAGGCGAACCTTTCCCTGTCCCTGGGGTCTAAGGGAATTGTGTAAAAGCAATCCTTGAGATCTACAACTAGGATCTCCCACCCCTCGGGAATCATATTTGGATTTGGGATGCCGCATTGAAGCGGACCCATTGGCTGTATACATTTATTGATCTCCCTGAGATCGTGGAGGAGTCGCCACTTCCCCGACTTCTTCTTAATGACAAAAATTGGCAAATTCCAAGGACTAGTGGACTGCTCTATATGTCCTGCGTCTAGCTGTTCTTTAACCAGTTGCTTTAGGGCGACTAATTTCTCCCCCACTACCGGCCATTGTTTCACCCAGACCGGCGTATCGGTGAGCCATTTAAGTGGCAACGCCATTACCCGAAGGTAAGCGTAGCACCGTACTGCTGTAAAATGTCTCGCCCCCAAAGGTTGATATGCACGTCCAGAATGTGCGGCCGAATGACCGCTATGCCGTCAGCCTTTGGGATCGTGACTTCCACCCACTCCCGGCTCCTAAACACTTCTTGGATGCCGCCTACCCCCCACACATCAGAGACCGGCTCAATGGCCCACTCCCGTGGCCACTGGCTTCGGCTGACCACGCTGACGTCAGCTCCCGTATCTAGCAACCCTGAGAATGATTTTTTATTCAAAAATACCTCAATAACTGGTCGCTGTTTCCACTCAATGTTGGTCTCCACTGTCGCTAAGACTTGGTATCCTTGCACTGCCTCACTTGCGCTCGAGCGGTCTGCTGACCCGGACTCTGAGCTGTCCCTGAGCCTTCCCTGGCTATCTGCTGGCGAGTTACAAGGAACCATAATCAGTTGCGCTAATGTGTCTCCCTTGTGAATTGTCTGGGGTAAGTGCCTCCAAAGCTGAACTTGGAGAACGCCTGAAAAATTGGAGTCAATGACTCCCGGAATTACAAGAATTCCGCGTGCTTCGGCTACACTGCGAGGCAAAACTAAACCTATAAAGCCTTTGGGCAGGGGTCCCATGTACTGGGAGTCCACCAGATAGACTGTGCCTGGCAAGTTGCATGTGACGTCCGCCTGGCAAGTCAATTCTAGCCCTGTGCTACCCTTGGGGCTGGCCTGTGCCTTCGCAATGCCTGGAATGTGAATGGAATCTAGTCTAGCTCTGGCGCGCCCAGAGCAAGGGATGTCTCTGTTTGGACCGGGGCCAGAGACGTGCCCGCGTTCCGGTTTCCCGAACTCGGACAGTTCCTGGCCCAATGGTAGCCTCTCTTACACTTCGGACACGGGGTGTTTGGAGCCTTGGGACGGCCGGAATTTTTCCGCCTCCCTTGGATCGGCACTCCCTAGCGAAGTGACCGACCTTGCCACAATTGTGACATGCTCCTTTGGGTCGGGGTTTCCTGCCTCCCTGCACCGCCGCTGCCAACAGACCCATTTTGTAGGATTCTGTGCCAACGTCGGCGCAAGCCCTAATCATGTCCGTGAGAGTCAAGTCGGGATGGTTGCCCAGTGACTGCAAGATTTTACGGCAGTCAAGATTGGCGTTATCTTTGGCCAACTTCATCATGAGCTCTTGTTGGGCTTCCTCGTTATCGATCTGCCTACTGATCGCTTCCTCTAAGCGATTGATGAAGTCCATGTAGGGCTCCTGGCTCCCTGTTTGACTGCGGTGTAATTTTTAGCCACTTTGCCAGTTGCGGGAACCTTGAGAAAAGCCTTGAAGGCAGCCTCGGCTGACATTTGGAGAGTGGCTAGTGGCAAGTTGGTCTGCGCATCGATGGATTCGAAGGCCCCTGACCCATATAACTGGTCAGGAAGTACTGCGCCTCCCATCCTGGCAGCCCTTGTCTGAGCCTCGAGGCGATACTCGCTGTCCCATAGCAAATACTGGCTGGGGTTGAGCATCATCCGCATGACGGCTTTCCAGTCGTGCGGGATGAACATGGTGTACTCGCACACTTGCTGAAGTGTGCCCCTAGTGAAGCGACTCTGGAGTCCTGTCTCTGTGATGGCCTTCCGTATAGCCATGAGAAGCTTATACGGGACTGGTGAATGAACTACCTGCTGGGCCCCTGTGAGGGCATCCATTTCCAAGCGAATTGGACAAATCTGACTAAGCTCAGCTAGTTCTTCTGCTGGCAACTCCCCCCTCTTAATTTCCTCCTCAACTGTGCGCTGAAGGGCACTCTTGGTCTGGGAGCCTGTAACTGTCAGAGAAGCGCCTGCGCTCCTCATTCCATGCATTCCGTCGGTGACGTCTGCAGCTGTCACCGAGGGAAAGCTCCCTACACTACTCTGCTTAAACTGAAGTGATGGATAGAGCGCTGTGGGCGCCGATGGTTCGGCTGGCGCTGGGGGTTCTTTGGCTTCTACCCGGACTGGATCTACCTCCGCTAAGAGCTTCCTACATTTACTCCATGTGCGAATTACGCGCTCTGGAGCTTTCGGGGGTTGCTGAATGCAGTCTCCTATCTGATCCCAAAGTTGAAGGGTTAACGTACCTACTTCTGGGTAAAGCAGGCAGTGTTCCCTTAGGTACACCAAAAGTCTCGCTAGTTCTCCGCTGTGAAACCTTAACTGAAACACCCTGGCCAGGATTCTGAACTCTTCCTCATGAGTTCTTTGGCTAGCAGACGGACGTTGCCGCTGAGGGCAAGTCCCCATATTACCTGCGAGGGTCCTCCGAAGTTTCCTCCTCGGGACGGGTCGACGCATCTACGGGCAAGGTAATAGGTTTTGGTGACGATTCTCTGGGTAGAGCTCGGAGCGTGGCCCCCTGCCACGGGCCCTCGGTGGCCTCTGCGCTGTCAGGGGTTCACAGCTGACCCTGAGCGGAACGCGTTTTTCCGTAACTGCAAGCCGCCGCGAAAGTCGGGAGCAAGCTGTAGGATGCCTCTTCGGTACTGCCCCGCCGCTTGGGCCATCTGCCCGATCGGCTGGCTTACCGACCGGGCTGCCGCACTGTCCTCCGGGACGATCGGACGCGGTTCAAGCGCAGAACCAGACCATGTGGATCGCTTACTCTCGAGTAGATCACGTCGGGGTCACCAGGTGTAGGAATTGGGGCCGCTAGGACGGCCGTTGGGTCCCGGAGGAGACTGATCAAGTAACGATACGAGGCAGTATGGAGCGAGATCAGATCAGTGGTTTATTGAGGGAAATGCATCATCATATATAGATCAGAAGGCAATACAGGGAAGAACCGTCATCTGACAGAAAATCACATCACCCATTTACTCGGGTTAATGGGAAATCTCTCTTGGGGAAGTTAATTAACTCGGGCAAACACTGACAGGGAAAAACCATTGTCTGAGGCTTACGCCAGGGTAAATATGGCTTCTATTTGCACCAAAGATTAGGCTGATCTGTGGGTCAGTAATTGCTTAATGGGTAACGGAGGTTAGCGATCTGCTCTCTCAGCAGAACCGCCGGTCAGGTCGGGTGTGGGTGAATCAACCCTTATTATTAATCCACCCCCCTTAATTTCTGTGCCCGCAGAGCCCACGGGCCAGGAGCGTTCTCGACTGAAATGGCCTCTGCGAGGGCCATTCCATGCCAACTGGGCATGGAGAATCCGCAGTTCTTGACAAAAGAAACCCTTTTAAAGGTTTATTGGAATAAAAAATAGAATAGTACAACATATAGTATAAAGATCCTCTCTAAACTACACTATGGAAAATACATGTTTCTAAGAAAGTTTTTTTTCTGTTCCGGACGTCATGGAGGGAGGACACGCTGGGCCAGCCAGGCAGTGGGAGGCCAGCCATTGCCCCGCCACGAGCCCTCCCAAGCCCCGGACACCACCATCCCCAGCCGGGGGGTGAAGAGGAGGAGGACCAGCCAGGCGGCGGGAGGCCAGCCTTTGCCCCGCCGCAAGCCCTCCCAAGCCCTGGACACCACCATCCCCAGCCGGGGGGTGAAGAGGAGGAGTACCAGCCAGGTGGCGGGAGGCCGGCCTTTGCCCTGCCGTGAGCCCTCCCAAGCCCCGGACACCACCATCCCCAGCTGGGGGGTGAAGAGGAGGAAGACCAGCCAGGCGGCGGGAGGCCGGGCATTGCCCCATCACGAGCCCTCCCAAGCCTTGGACACCACCATCCCCAGCCTCCAGGCACCAACCGAGCGCCAAAGGAGAGGACCAATTGGCAGAAGGGAAGAAGGCAGAGGAGGAAAACCAGGGGGTGAGACTCAGAGCCCCATGCAAAGGATAAGTAGCTGATATGCAGAAATGTAGATGACTTAATATAGTAACTCACAAAAAGACTTTATACTGACTTAATGTAGCAATGCACATAGAGACTTGATACTGACTTAATATAGCAACTGACATAGAGACTGTGTTTTAAAGTGTGATAACATGCATGATAATATGTTGTTTAAAATGTTCTAAACTTTTAAAACTGTGATAAAGTGTATGAGGGGAGAAAAATGGCGTAGAAACTGGCAAACCACGCCATAAAGCTTGCCAAGAGAACCCTATTGACCAAAACAAAATGCAAAACAAAGGAGCAGGCTAGATGATACAGGATGCTTAGCACCACAGAGTGGAGGAAGGGGAGGGACAGGAAAGGGGGAGGAGAAATACAGTGTTGCAAGGAACAATACTGCATAGGGACATGGTGAGATCAATGAACCAAGGTAAACTGGAAGTGGTAAAAAATGAGATGGAAAGAATAAGCATTGACATCTTGGGCATCGGTGAGCTAAAATGGACAGGGATAGGCGAATTCAGCTCTGGAAACCATCATATCTACTATTGTGGACAAGAAAACCTTAGAAGAAATGGAGTAGCCATAATTGTCAATAAAAGAGTGAGAAAAGCAGTAATGGGATACAATCTCAAAAATGACAGAGTGATGTCAGTCAGAATTCAAGGCAAACCTTTCAATGTCACTGTGATCCAAATATACGCACCAACCACTGGTGCAGATGAAGCCACAGTGGATCAGTTCTATGAGGACCTAGAACACCTCATAGAACAAACACCAAGAAATGATGTCCAAATTATATTAGGAGACTGGAATGCCAAAGTAGGAAATCAAAAAGTGGAGGGAATAACAGGCAGGTTTGGTCTTGGAGTACAGAATGAAGCAGGGCAAAGATTGATAGAGTTCTGCCAAGAGAACGCACTGGTCATAGCAAACACTCTCTTCCAGCAACACAAGAGACGACTTTACACATGGACATCACCAGATGGCCAACACCGAAACCAAATTGACTACATACTCTGCAGCCAAAGATGGAGAACCTCCATACAGTCAGCAAAAACAAGACCTGGAGCAGACTGTGGCTCAGATCGCAACCTACTGATCACAAAATTCAGCCTTAGACTAAAGAAAATAGGGAAAACAAGGAGACCAGACAGACATCACCTAGACAGCATCCCTAAAGAATACACGGTGGAGGTGATGAACAGATATAATGGCCTAGACTCGATAGACAGAGTGCCAGAAAAATTATGGACAGAGATGAGGGACATCATGCAGGAAGCATCAAAGAAAACCATACCAAAAGAAAAGAAGTGTAAGAAAGCAAAGTGGTTGTCTGATGAGGCTCTTAAAATAGCAGAGGAAAGAAGGAATGCAAAAGTCAAAAGAGAAAGGAAAAAATACAATCATTTGAACACAGAATTTCAAAGAAAAGCAAGGAGAGATAAGGAAAACTACCTAAAAGAACAGTGCAAAGAAATGGAGGAAAACAACAAAAGAGGCAGAACTAGAGATCTTTTCAAAAAAATCGGGGAAATCAAGGGAACATTTAAAGCAAAAATGACCATGATAAGGGACAAAGACGGAAAGGAGCTAGCTGATGTAGAAGAAATTAAGAAAAGATGGAAAGAGTACACAGAGGAACTTTACAAAAAGGACCTCAACACTCCTGACAATCACAATGATGAAGAAGTTGAACTTGAGCCAGACATCCTGGAGAGCGAAGTCATAAAGGCCCTAAAGAGCACTGCAAACAACAAAGCTAGTGGAGATGATGGTATCCCAGTTGAATTTTTCAAAGCGCTAAAAGATGACGGCGTCAAATTACTGCATTCAATATGCCAGCAGATTTGGAAAACAAAACAGTGGCCACAGGATTGGAAAAGATCAGTATACATCCCAATCCCAAAAAAGGGCAATGCCAAAGAATGTTCAAATTACCAAACAATTGCACTCATCCCACACGCGAGCAAGGTGATGCTCAAGATAATACAGGATAGACTTCAGTAACATGTGGAGAGAGAATTACCAGAGGTGCAGGCTGGTTTCAGAAGAGACAGACGGACTAGAGACCACATTGCCAACATACGTTGGATTATGGAGAAAACAAAGGAATACCAGAAACAAGTTTACTTTTGTTTTATTGACTACACTAAGGCATTTGACTGTGTGGACCACAACAAGATGTGGCAACTAATTAGAGAGATGGGAATACCAGAGCACCTCATATGCCTCCTGAGAAATCTGTACATGAACCAAGAAGCAACACTTAGGACAGAATACGAAATGACAGAGTGGTTTGGGATAGGAAAAGGAGTAAGACAAGGCTGCATTTTGTCACCCTGCTTATTCAACTTATACACAGAGCACATAATGTGCAATGCAGGGATGGAGGAATCAAAATATGGGATTAAAATTGCTGGGAAAAACATCAACAATCTGAGATATGCAGACGACACCACCCTAATGGCAGAAAGTGAGGAAGACCTAAAAAATCTCCTGATTGGGCTGAAGGAGGAGAGTGCAAAAGCTGGCTTGAGTCTCAATATCAAGAAAACCAAGATAATGGCAACAGGTCCGATCAGTTCATGGAAAATAGATGGGGAAGAAGTAGAAGCAGTGACAGATTTTACATTCTTAGGATCAAAGATCACTGTAGATGGGGATTGCAGCCATGAAATAAAAAGGCGACTGATTGTTGGGAGACAAGGCATGAGAAACCTGGGGAACATAGTGAAAAGCAGAGACATCACATTGCAAACAAAAATTAGAATAGTCAAAGCAATGGTATTCCCAGTGGTAATGTACGGATGCGAGAGTTGGACAATTAGGAAAGCTGAACGCAGAAGAATAGATGCCTTTGAAATGTGGTGTTGGAGGAGAGTTTTGAGAGTCCCCTGGACAGCAAGGAGAACAAATAGGTCAATCTTAGAAGAAATCAACCCTGACTGCTCATTGGAAGGTCAAATAGTAAAGACGAAGCTAAAGTACTTTGGGCATCAAATGAGAAGGGAGGATTCATTTGAGAAGGCCTTGATGTTGGGAAAGGTGGAGGGCAAAAGAAGAAGGGGGAGGCCAAGGATGAGATGGCTGGATGGTATTGTAGACACAGTGGGCACAGAACTGGGAGTGCTGAGGGGGATGGTGGAGGACAGAGGCTCCTGGAGAACAATGGTCCATAGGGTCGCAAAGGGTCGGAATCGACTGTGCGCCTGAACAACAACAAAAGAAAGTAAATCAGAGTTTTTTTAAAAAAAATACTTATCTAAAAGGAGTGCGGCTTGAAAGCCGGCCATACAGTTTACGGGTCAGATCCAGTCTGGAAGATGGAGAGCAACATCTCAAGATGATCTGAGATAACTGCCCTGCTCCTCATAATCTACGGCCGCGTTTTACTTCCGCTTCTGGGAGCGACGAGGGCAGCGCAGGCTGGATGAATCGCAGTAAACCCATTTGTGTGGATTCACAGGGTGCTTGGCCTTCTGGGAATCAAAGTCCAAGATCATCTGGAGTGCCAAGATTTGCCATCATGGGTATTGTGTTTCTCCGTCTTTGGCTGCACATCATCACTTTTGAATATGGTCTGATTTTATTTTTCAACTAGCACAACTAGGATTGAACTAGGACCTTCTTTCATGCCAAGCTGTTCTTTGATATCTGTAAAGAATACTTTTACTCCTCCCTTCAAAGTAATACTCCAAAATAAGGTCTATGGCTTACATTTCATGTGGTTGCATTTAGAAGTCTGGCTTCAAAATAAGATTCATGCTCTCCTTCCATTTTCTTATTATTAAAATGGGATTTGTGTTAAATCATTATTGTGACTGTGACATGACTGAAGGGACTGAATGTAATTTGTTTAATGCCTGTTGCTGAATAATAGCTTGTAATGTAAGAATACTTTTCTTCTGTACATTCAAGCTTTCAAATAACCCCAAAAAAAAAGTATCAGGGGAAGGATGCATTTGTCTTCACATCTGATAACACAGACCACCAAAATGGAGATTGCCTACTTCTGTTTTCATCTTGAGAGATAATCATTGCATCATGGGCTAAGACGCTGACTGGAAGGCGGGAGTCAGCAGTTCGATTCCTGAGTACTGCAGGATGGAATGAGTTCCCGTCTTTGTCCCAGCTCCTGCCAACCTAGCAGTTTGAAAGCAAGAAATTGCAAGTAGATAAATAGGGCCCACTTCGGTGGGAAGGTAAACAGCGTTCCGTGCGCTCTGGCATCTAGTCATGCCTGCCACATGACCATGGAAACGTCTGCAGAAGCAGACAGCACTGGCTCTTCAGCTTTGAAACAGATGAGTACTGATCCCTAGAGTCGGATATGACTGGCTTTCGAGCAAGGGAAACCTTTACCTTTACATGGGCAATGGCAATGATAAAGCTAGTCCTTAAACCCATACTCCTCAAAATATCAGAGTTTCTATATATCAGATGCAACTTGACTGCATGTAACAATGATAATAAAAGAAACTTTTCTTTCACTCTTCTGTTTTGTTGCTTTAGATTGTCCAGTTACTCACGAGCTGTGAAACCAGAAGGGAATTATGTTAAGTGTCTATAAGCATGAATAAAATCTCTGTACCATATTAGCATGTGTTTTGCACATGCCATGTATGGTACAGATTGTGGATTTCCCACGCCCGTTGGGCATGGAACGGCCCTGGCAGAGGCCACTACGGTAGAGAAAACTCCTGGCTCGTGGCATCTGTGGGCAGAGAAATTAAGGGGGGTGGATAAATGATAGGGTTTGATTCACCCAACTCCTGACCTGACCCGCGGTTCTGCTGAAAGAGCAAATACCTAACCTAGTTACCCATTAGAGTAATCACTCATCTCCGTGTCTCAGTGTAATCTCAGGCACAAACAGATGCCATGTTTACCCCTGCCTGATCCCTGAACAATGGAGACTCCGAGGTCCATGTTTGCCCCAGTTAATTAACTTCCCCAAAGAGATTCCCAATTAACTTGAGTACACAGGTGATGTAATTTCTGTCAGGTGACAGTCTTGCCACCGTTGCGCTTTTCCTTCTATATATGTTGCAGCCTTTTCTCAATAAAGTACTGATCATATCCTCCTCCAGACTGCCTTGATCAGTCTCCTCCGGGACCTACGGCCCTCTGCGGCCCCGATTCCTACAACAGATCATACCGTTTAAAATGTTTTCAAGAGTTGGAACAAGTTAAATTGGGACAGCAATCCATTTTAGTACACTTCACATAAATGCTGAGTACCAATTTATCATTACCTGTGAAAGGCTCTAAGTGTTTCATCAGTACTGCTGAAAATTGACTTCAAGAAACTACTTTATTTCTTTCCTTGTTGTCATCATTACCTAGGGGGAACATCTATGTTTGTTATAAAACGAATTTGTGAAATAGAAAATGTGGCTGGACAGAGCACCTGTGGTGCAGTGGTTAAGCTGAAGTACTGCAGTCAAAACTCTTCTCATAATCTGTGTTCAATCCTTATAGGCTCAAAGTTGATTCAGCCTTCCAGTTTTCCAAGATCAGTATAATGAGTACCCAGCTTGTTAGGAGCAAACTGTAGTTTGCATAATTACCTTGTAAATTACCCAAGATACCTAGCACTAGGGACAGCAGCAGCAACAACAAAAACAGGGTTGAAAAACATATTCATTGGAAACTTTACCAGAAGTTTAGTTTGGATGCAGTAAAAATTATTGGGAACATCAGGTATATTTTTTTTTGGGAAAATGAGAACATCAAGGTCCTGTGGGACTTTAAAATTCAAATAGATAGACATTTGACTCACAACACACCCGGTATAACTGCTGTGGAAAAGAAGAAGGTCTGGTTTATTGACATTGCTATACCAGGAGATGCACGATTTGAGGGCAAACTGCTGGAGAAAACCACAAAATATCACAATTTGCAAATTGAAGTTGAGTGTTTATGGAGGACGAAATCTGTTGTTGTACCCATAGTGATCAGAGCCCTTGGAGAAATACCTAAAAGACTCCCTAGATATTTATAAATTTTGGATTTTTTGGACTTGAATATCCTTTATCTACAAAAAAGAACTCTACTAGGAACTGCCTATATACTCAGACATTACGTTAACATTTCTTAGGTCCTTGGTTAGGTCTTGAACTGTTATACCAGTCTTTGACTGTGAATCTAATGATAGGTTTTTATTTTTTAATAATAATAATAATAATAATAATAATAATAATAATAATAATAATAATAATAATAATAATAATAATAATAATAATAATAATAATAATAATAATAATAATAATAATAATAATAATAATAATAATAATAATAATAATAATAATGATAATGATAATAATAATAATAATAATAATAATAATAATAATAATAATAATTAATTTCTCCAAGTTCTGTTCTACTTAAGCAAAGCAAATACTAAGAATATTCAGGGTAAACACAGCTAGTTGTTTCAAGATTTAGGACTTTGATCTTGGAACCTTCAATGGCTAGAAACCAACATTTGTATTTTCTGAAGAAACATGAAACATGCAGACTAGATAGTTGTGGACTGAATAAGCAACACAAGTGGTTGTTTTAATTGGCAACATTTTTAGCAGTGACAGTGAAGCAACAGGCATCAACATACAACAGAAATAGAATAAACATTGACAACATTTCTCGTTCTTTACAAGGCTCATTGTAAAAATCATCTCTTGCTGTCAACATGCAAAGAATCCCACCTTTTGCTACAAGTTCTCAATGAGAAATTTTAAAAAATATATTTCACAAATAACCTTTACAAGCTTTCACTCTTAGAAGACTCGCCTGTCAGTTGCTCAAGTATACTATCTTTGTCTGTCCCAAGACTTTTCCACAGAAAGCATATTGACCAAAATCCTATTAGAGTTCTTGGAGAGATCATATAAATTGCTGTAAGTAATTGTGGCTAACTGATGAAGTGCCACTGTGCATGCTGGCCATATTTAATTTTTAATTTAATTTTTAAATTTCTAAGCCGCCCTCTCAGGCAAACCAGACTCAGGGCGGCTTACAACAGATTAAAAACATATAAAACAGAACACCAAATCATACCCACCCACCCCACCCCACCCTGCACCTACCCATCATCCTATCCCCACCCTATTCATGAAAAAATAAAAAGGGGTATAAGCAATACTTAGTGAGGGACTCTCTAGATTTAGCTTAAATGAGCCTGCACACAACCAACATATGCTTGGCACTTGTCAATTAGCTATGGCAAGTCGAACAGTTCCTCTACAAACATCAATGAGATGTGGGCATCAACAACCCCCCACCCCCCACCCCCAAAATCAGGACACTTTGTGAAACCAAAATTCTGATAATGCTTTGTTTGGGATCAGGTTTAGACCTTGTTGTGTTCTGTAAAGCTGTGCCTTTAACAATGTACCTTAGCCATGTGTTAACAATGTAACCTTTCTGTGTGCAACATTATAACCTTCAGCTGTATCAATGTAAACCTGATAAGGGGACGCGAGCTAGTGACCACTAGATGGCAATAGCGAGCGTCCAGCTCTCATGGCTCAGATTCACCTGGATCAGCAGCGCGGGAAGATTCCCCGCCACCTCTTCACCTGGTCAAGAAGGGCGTGACCTTCTACGACGTCACGCAGGCAGCAACCAATAGTCTGTCGACGAGCCACATTCAAATGTATAGCCAGCTGTATATATTGAGCTACCCATCCGCCATTACCACATGTTCCTCCGGATCATCATGCAATAAACCTGTGTTAAGCCAACCCTTCGGCTGTTTCGTTGTCTTTGGTCCCTTACACTAAATTGGCGACGAAGGTGGGATGATGGCAGCCCACGGGACCAAGACATGCGCCGGTTTCGAAATCAGGAAACCGGGCGACTGGGAGATCTTCGAAATGGACTTCCAGGCAGCACTGATTGAGTCCGAAGTCACGGAAGAGGCAAAGAAAAGGGCCATCTTCACCAGGATGCTCGGACAAGAAACCAAAAGGACCTTGGTGGACCTGATCGCACCGAGGAGGGTGAGCGAATTCAAGGCCAAGGAACTCATGCAGATGCTGCGTGAGCACGTCCGGCCCGCCACGGCGATGTTTCCCGCTCAGAGTGCGTTCTGGAGGCGAGTCCAAGCGCCCGGGGAGATGGTCGCCACATTCGTGGCGGCCCTGCGGCTGGCGGCCGGCCCGTGCAAATGGGAGAATGCCGAAATCACCCTCCGGGACTGTGTGCTGTGCGGCCTGAACGACGCCGAAACCCAGCGCACATTAATGAACCAAGAGCCGCCTCCCACGTTGCAGGAGGTCGTCAGAGCGGCACAGGCCGCGGAAGCTACAAAGGCCGGGGTCCAAGAACTCCAGGACTGGCGGCCGAAGCCGAGCAAGGCAGAGACTCTGGTGCATGCGGCCCGGCGAGCTTTGAGGTCGTCCGCAGAGAGCAGCGACGATGAGGACGTACAGAGGGTCCGGAAAGAGAGCCGGCGGTGCGACGGCTGTGGAGCGGCCCATGACCGCGTAAAATGCCCATTTCGGAAGGCCGAGTGCCACAACTGCGGCCGCCGCGGGCACATCGCCAAGGTGTGCAGGAAGAGGCGCGAGACCCGGAGAAGCTCAGCAGACCGTTCCGCGGGACAAGACCGCTCAACGAGGCCCAAGGATGGCACTCAGGCCACGCGGAAGCAGGACGGCGTGGGCCGCATCTCCGACGGCAGCGAGGACGACGCCCCAGTTTTCAGCGTGTCCGTAGGACACCCCCGCTTCTTTGTTGAGGTACTAGTTCAAGGGGTCCCCATTAGCATGGAAATTGACTCGGGGTCCTCATATTCAATCATTTCCCAGAGGGAGTTTTTGAGAATTGCCCCCCACAGGCGACCCAAGCTCAAAGCGCTGAGGTCCACACTACGGGACGTGCAAGGGAACAGCATTCCAGTGTTGGGGGTTGGAGAATTTCAGGTTAAATTCAAGAAGCACGCCGCGGCCCTCCCGCTAGTCGTGCTAAAAGGGGGGATTGCAGCCTCCTCGGGACTCAATGGTTCCAGCCCCTGGGGTTGTTTATTGGGGGGGTGCACGCCGTTGGGATGCACGCCATTGGGTCTGACCCGATTCAGGAGGTGTGCGAGGCGCACCCCGAAGTTTTCAAAAAGGGACTGGGGAAATTCAAGGGGCCCCCAGTGACTTTCGACCTGGACCCGGAGGTCCGCCCAATTCGGCTCAAACCACGCCGGGTGCCGTTCGCACTCAAGGACAAGATAGAGGTGGAACTGGACAAGTTGGTGGGCCAGGGGATCCTTGTGCCTGTTGATTCTGCGGAGTGGGAAACTCCAATTGTAACCGCACTTAAGGCCAATGGGGAGGTCCGCATATGCGCCGATTACAAGTGCACCATCAACAAGGCGATCCGCCCGAATGCGTATCCGGTGCCGGTAGTCAGCCATCTGCTGGCCAGGTTACACGGGGGAAAGTGTTTCGCTAAGCTCGACT
Organism: Bradypodion pumilum; assembly: GCA_035047305.1. NCBI lineage: Eukaryota > Metazoa > Chordata > Lepidosauria > Squamata > Chamaeleonidae > Bradypodion > Bradypodion pumilum. The sequence continues at coordinate 101,057,899 of JAWDJD010000002.1, read as the reverse complement.
TAGCACAGGCCTACCAGCAGCTTACGGTATCCCCTGCCGCAGCTGCTGCGCAGACCATAATCACCCATAAGGGGGCGTTCCAGGTGACGCGCCTCCAGTTCGGCGTAAATTCGGCTCCTGGAATTTTCCAGTCACTCGTGGAATGCCTCCTGAAGGGGCTGGAGGGGGTGTTGCCTTATTTTGATGACGTGTTAATAATGGGGGGGGGGGGGAGTCGGGTCGAATTGGCCAAGAGGTTGGGGAAGGTCCTGACAATATTCGAAAAAGCGGGGTTGAGACTGCGAAAGGACAAATGTGTCTTCTTCGCAACCGAGGTTGAGTTCCTAGGGTTTTGTGTGACTCCTGAGGGGATAAAACCATCCAAATCCAAGGTGGCCGCCATTAAGAAAGCCCCCCGCCCCACCTCCAAGCCCGAGCTGCAGTCGTTCCTAGGGCTGCTCAATTTTTACCACTCCTTCCTCCCCCGGAAGGCAGCAGTGGCTGAACCGCTACACAAACTGCTAAAAAAAGACCAGGCATGGAAGTGGGGTGATGACCAAGAAAGGGCATTTAGTGAGCTAAAAAGCCTCCTAGCGTCCGATGCCATACTGACCCATTTCAACCCCAAACGCCCGGTAGTCCTGACCTGTGATGCATCCCCGGTGGGGGTGGGGGCGGTGCTGTGCCACGTGCTGGAAGACGGAAGGGAGGCCCCGATAGCATTTTACTCCAGGTCCCTGTCCCAAGCGGAGAGAAACTACGCACAGACAGACAGGGAGGCACTAGCAATAGTTGCGGGGACGAAAAAATTTCACGATTTTCTGTATGGCCGCCCCTTCACCATTGTAACGGACCACAAGCCCCTGCTAGGCATTTTTACCGCAGATAAGCCCACCCCACAGATCCTGTCCCCGAGGATGCTCAGGTGGGCCATTTTTCTCAACGCGTACCAGCACGCATTGGTCTACCGGCCCGGGAAAGAGATCAGCCATGCGGACGCTCTATCAAGGTCTCCCCTCCCCCTGACGCCCAGCCAGGTGAGCAAGGGGGAGCGGGACCATCAGGTTCTTATGATAGAGGTGCTGGATTCGCCCCCCGTAATGCCCGCCGACATTGCCAAAGCGACAGAGAAGGACAAGACGTTAGCGGCAGTTAGCTCCTGGGTGCAGAAAGGGTGGCCGGCGTCCTCCCCAGCGGATGAGTTCGCCCCATTTTTCAGGAAAAAGTTAGAGCTGTCCCTAGAGAGGGGGTGCCTCTTGTGGGGGCAGCGGGTGGTGATTCCCACTTCCCTTCGGCCGCGGGTGCTCAAACTGCTGCACGTCAGCCACCCCGGCATCGTGCGATCCAAGGCGCTGGCCCGGAGTTACTTCTGGTGGCCCCAGCTGGACGCCGACATCGAGCACATGGTCGGCACTTGTGAAAGTTGCCAATGCTCCAGACCAGAGGAGGCCCGCCTTCCCCACAGGGAATGGGACTCGGCCAAGGGGCCGTGGTCCTGGGTGCACGTTGATTTCGCGGGCCCGTTCAGAGGCACCCTGTTTCTTCTTGTCGTGGACGCCTTCTCCAAGTGGTTGGAGGTTATCCCAGTCACGAGCACCTCCTCGGCCCAGACCATTAAGCATTTGCGGAGGCTCTTTTCCACGTTCGGCATACCCGACACATTAATTAGCGACAACGCTAGTTGTTTCACGTCCTCCGAGTTTAGGGCATTCATGGAGATTAACGCCGTTCGGCATATCACCTCCGCCCCGTTTCACCCAGCCACCAATGGTCAAGTAGAGCGCCTCGTCCGCACCACGAAGGACGCGTTGCGGCGCATGGGCCCCGGGGACCTAAACCTACAAGTGTGTCAGTTTCTGCTAGGGTACAGGGTGACCCCGTTGGCGTCAGGATACTCCCCCGCAGAGCTCTTAATGCGTAGGAAACTGACCACCATCCTTACTAGGCTAGACCCCACGAGGGTAGAGGACAAGGGAAGGAACATTGGGCTAGAGGCCACGAAGAGTTTCAGTGTAGGCGCCCCCGTGCATTGCAGGAATTACGCCAGCGCGGGCCCAGCCTGGGTACCGGGCGTAGTTGTGGAGCAAACCGGCCCCGTGTCGTACCGTGTGGAAACCAGCACAGGGCTACTGTGGAGGCGGCACGCGGACCAGCTCCGACGCAGGGTCTCCGATGAGCAGGGCACAGACCAAACAGAGAAAAAATCAGCGTTAGGGTTCTCCCCCACCCGTTCAGCCCAAGGGGGAGGAAAAGGGGACCGCGGGTCCCCACCAAGGGGGGAGGAGGATATTCTCGTAGATACCCTGGGGGATCTTTCCGAGGAGGAGGAACCCGACCCCATACATATCTCGCGGAATTCCCCCACAAATGCGGATACCCCAACTGAGTTAGAATTTGATTTTCAGAACCGGGGGGGGGGTTTGGAGTGGTCCCCCACCCGTCCAAGCGAGAAGAGGGGTTTTTCGTTAGCCCCGATTGCCCCCAGTCTGCCCACAATGGAGTTCTTCCCTTCCCCTAAGGCCGCCAGACCGCGGCAAGCCACTAACGAGTCTCCCTCTCCCATTTCAGGACAAGGGACCAGGGAACAAAGAAGCAGTAGCGCCCCCGGGGGGGTCAGCCCTCATCACGGCCCAAACGCACATGCAACAAGCCATCTTGGCTGAGAGACTTCGTCTCATCCTAGGGGGGAGGGATGTTGTGTTCTGTAAAGCTGTGCCTTTAACAATGTACCTTAGCCATGTGTTAACAATGTAACCTTTCTGTGTGCAACATTATAACCTTCAGCTGTATCAATGTAAACCTGATAAGGGGACGCGAGCTAGTGACCACTAGATGGCAATAGCGAGCGTCCAGCTCTCATGGCTCAGATTCACCTGGATCAGCAGCGCGGGAAGATTCCCCGCCACCTCTTCACCTGGTCAAGAAGGGCGTGACCTTCTACGACGTCACGCAGGCAGCAACCAATAGTCTGTCGACGAGCCACATTCAAATGTATAGCCAGCTGTATATATTGAGCTACCCATCCGCCATTACCACATGTTCCTCTGGATCATCATGCAATAAACCTGTGTTAAGCCAACCCTTCGGCTGTTTCGTTGTCTTTGGTCCCTTACACTAAAGACCTGTTAGTATAAACCCTATTTCACTTCAGGAGCCTTCTGAGCTCCTCTAAAGGAACCACTTGTGCTCAAGAGGTTGGTCTTCAGCTGAATTCAGCACATAACCCACGAGAGAACTACATTCACACTACATTCACACTACCTTCTCTATGTCACTATCTGATAAACAGAAAGTCACACAAATGATAGCTCTACCCTGAGAGAGTAAGTGCAGACAAGATGATGTACCAACAACAACAAAAGATGGCACAGCAATGCACTGATTAGTAAAGGAGGTCATTTTCCAAATGTCCTCTTCCTCGCTCCCACAGGTAACCACAACTGAAGCTTTAAAGCTGCTTTCCCTCCCTTGCCCCCTAACTTTCCACTTTCCCCACAGTCGTAAAAAGGGCACTTTTGAAAAGTGCAAACTGATCAACTGCCTTTTCCAAAACCTGCCCTTTCTCTTGAAAACCTGTCCATAAAAGCAGAGGAGGTGAAGTAGAAGTGTGTGTGTGTGTGTGTGTGTGTGTGTGAGAGAGAGAGAGAGAGAGAGAGATGTGGGAGAAGGATTTGGGTGACTTTTCTTCTCAGCATGGCAGGCACATACTGTAGTAATCCATTTTTTCATCAGCTCATTCCTAACAATCAGCCACCTAAGCTCTGAAAACCTCCTTTTGCTTCCTTCATTGTATTCGGATGCTTAAAGGATTTAACAATGTCAGTCATCATCTTGTTTTGTAGGAGGGCTGTGTGTGTGGAGGTTGCGAAGGGAAGGAGAAGAAAGGAGTGAGCTAGAGTTCAGAAGTTGTACCGGGTGTGTGTGGTCTGGGGTTATTTTCTCTTTTTATGAAATGCACGCTTCATTCTGGGCTGGAGCAAAACTTGTGCGTCAGTGAATGAGTCCCTTATCCACTTTTCATAACACTGAAAAATGATTTTGAAAGGGCTTTGTGGGTGGACCAGTACTATCAGCAAAAGAGAATAAGCTAACTTATTTAACTCAGGTGGGTTCCTCTCCACCCTCCCCTGCCACCCTGAGATTCTTAAACATGATAACTTGAAAGCAACACATGGTTACAAATGGAGAGAGAATGGACTGGATTGTTTATTATGGTGGGGCCCTTTCGGTTTTAAAGGCCAGATCACAGGCTCTTGATGTGTACAGGAGGCTACGAAATCATGGCCAGAAAGAAAAGGAGATAAAAAGACAACAGGGAAATGATTAAATGTACTGGCTGTGCCATAAAGAGTTCCCTGTGGTGCTCAGCTGTGCAATTCATACAGGCATGCAGCCTTTTTTTCTAATCAGAAGCATCTAGAGAAAAAGTATATCAATTCCATTCCCTACTCCCCCACCCCAGAGTATTTAAGTACTTTTGTATCAAAAACATCCTGATGCAACTTCTTCATCTAATTCAATGATGATTATTTATTTTATTTCTATATCGCACATTTGGGTGGTATCCCACTCTGGGCAGTGAACAAGCAGATAACAAATAACAACAACACACAGTAGATCAAACAAACAACTGACAAGTCACAAACTGAACTAAAACAAAATAAAAATAATTGGTGTCTGGGGGCATAGGATCTCAACCTGACTGACAAATGACAATGACGACAGTGATATCTGTGCTATCAGGTTGACCCTGACTTATGGCAACCCTTTCCAGGGTTTTCTAGGTAGAGAGTACTCAGACGTGGTTTACTGTCCCCTTCTTTTAGGAGGGGAGGCCTTGGGACTCTGTAGCTTGTGCATGGCCACACAGGAAGGCTACACATGCTGGCTCATCTTCCAGGAGGAATAGTGGGGAATCAAACTCCCAAACTCTGGTTCCATTGCCGCATACCTAAACCACTGACTTTTGTAGGAATCGGGGCCGCTGAGGGCCGGGGGTCCCGGAGGAGACTGATCAAAGAACGATACGAGGCAGTATGGAGGAGGATAAGATCAGTGGTTTATTGAGGAAAAGGCATAACCATTTATAGATCAGAAGGCAAGGTAGAAAAAACCGTCACCCAACAGTCAATCACATCACCTATTTACTCAGGTTAATTGGGAATCTCTCGGGGGGGGGGGAGTTAATTAGTGCGGACAAACACTGGCTGAGACAACACCATTGTTTCGGGCTTAGACTAAGGCAATCATGACTCCTGTTTGCTTCTGGGATGAGACTGGGACTCGGAGATGAGGGATTACTCTAATAGGTAACATATTTGCTCTCTCAGCAGGTTCGTTGGTCAGGTCAGGTAATTGGGTGAATCAAACCCTATCATTTATCCACCCCCCTTAATTTGGGTGCTCGCAGAGCCCACGGGCCAGGGAGCCTTTCTCCCGAAGGTGGCCTCTGCCGGGCCGTTCCGTGCCCACGGGGCACGGGGAAACCACATCTCCCCTTTTAATTTCTTTTAAGAGCCTGACCGGCGACCCTGCGTAGGAGCGGGACCAGCTGATGAGCGGGAATGACGTCTCGGGGTTTCCTTCTGGGGCGGCACCTTGAGATCAGCGAGGGAATACATTGTGCAAAGCAGCAGAGTGCGATGCCTAGTATAATCACCCCCACAACCACCTTGAGTACCGTTTGGAGCCACCCCCAGGGGATCCATGACCACATCCAGCTCCACAATGAACTCAACCAAGCCCCCCATGCAGAACCCTCTGTGATGTCCTGGACTATGGTGTGGAGATCAGTGAGCTGACTCTGTACTTTGCGGGAGTTGTCAGTAAGGTTGAAACAACACATACCATGAAAGGATTCGCAACCCAGGTGGTGCAACAATAAGAGGTAGTCGATAGCCGCTCGATTGTCAAGAATGGCATGGCGAAGCTCTGCCTGTTCTTGATTAAGGAGCGCTATCGCGGAGGAGGTATGGTTGATGGCTTTTGCTAGACCGCAAGCCAAGCGACCAATCCTCTTTGCGTTGCCGACGGCTAAGCCTGGCACGCCAAAGATGCTGACTGCCAAAGAGAGATATTCGGCAGGGCTCATTACTCTAAAGCTGCTCTCACATGAGCTGTCTAACTGGGTGGTGCGAGTGTGCCGTATGAGTGAGGGAACATTTGAAGCACTTGTAACATTTGTGCTTGGGGTGACCATATCCTTGGTAGGGAGTAACAATGTCAAACGACTGATACAACATATAGAGTCTGAAACATTTGCAGGAATGTAGTTCCACGTGTACTGGTTGCATGTGAAGAACCAACCAGATGGCAGGGTTATATGAGCGTACATGGTGCCAAGTGGTACTGGGTTATTGCAAGTCCAATTGCCACTGCCGACGTTGAGGCAGCAGCGCCGGGTACGACCAGCTGAGGCGCAGCCGTACATTCGTCCACAGGTAGAGTTCGGGCTGACTGCCACCCGAGGAGTGTGGAGGGTGGCTGCATCAGCCGGCAAGGTTATGGTTAGCCGCATCTCCCAACGGGCATACTCTGAAGAAGCCCCTGGGTTGTACGGGCTGAAAAGTCTTTTCACAAGCCAATCCCCATCCCTCGCACCGGACGGTGTCCTCGGCCTCACGACAAAGGATCTTGACCATCCCCCAGGTGATCTTGGGTGCTGTCGTCAGTTGCCGTTTCCTCCGACGGGTCCTCTCGGTCAGAGTGAGGTCCTCCATCTCTGGGATCGGACTCTGGTCGGTCTGGGTCCACGCCATGTGGTTCCAAGTAAGGCTTGACACACCGAGCTGGAATCCAGACGACACCTGTAGGAGACATAACTGCAGCATACCCTCTTCCCCAGGTTATGAGCGGCGCCGGGCCCCTCCAAGAAGGGTCCGGTGGCACCCGGTATCGGACCATCGGTCGCGGGAGAGCTTCCGAGCGGCGGAAGTGCTTCTCCTGCGGCGTACAATCCGAAAAAACATTAAGGTGATTGTAAGTGAACAATACCTTATTCAGGCAATGTTGTGCCTGGCCCTGTGACTTGGGGAGGGCTGGTGGCTCCCCCCTTTCTGTTTGTTTGTCAATATAGGACTTGAGCGTCCGATTGACCCGTTCCACAATCGCTTGCCCCTGCGGATTGTAAGGAACGCCAAAAGTATGCTTAATATCCCAAGTGGCCATGAAGGCGGCCAGCTGCCTAGACCTGTAGGATGGCGCGTTATCGGTTTTAACGTGCCGAGGTTTGCCCATGGCTGCAATGCAGGAAAGGAGGTGCTGCTCCACGTGGGAAGCAGTCTCCCCTTTTTGCGCTGTCGCCCAGATGAATTGCGAAAAGGTATCGATGCAAACGTGCATGTACTGCCATCTGCCAAACTGCGGAACATGCGTGACGTCCATTTGCCACACCTGATTAGCCTCTGTCCCTCGTGGGTTGACCCCCCACGAAGGCCCCCCCGGTGCCCCTGCACAATGCTGGCAAGAGCGAACTATGCCTTGGGCTTGAGAGAGTGGCAAATTGAACTGTCTGGCGAGTGCTTTGGCATTCTGGTGAAAAAATGCATGGCTCTGAATTGGAGTAGTAAAAACACCCAAAACTGAACGTTGCTGAATTTCCTTTGCCGCCGCATCCGCTCTGCTATTGCCCGCTGAAATCGGACCCGGTAGGTCTTGATGACTTCGGATGTGGGCAATATAGAGCGGCTCCGTGCGGTTTCGCAAGTGAAATTGAGCAGTGAGAAACAGGCTAAGCAAATTCTTGTCTATCGCGGGAGTGATGTATGCTCCCGGTAGACTGTGAAGCAGATTCCTAACATACTGACTGTCCGTGATGATGTTTAAACGTTCTTTGGCGAAGGTGCGCAAAGCAAGGTTCACCGCTGCCAACTCTGCCCGCTGCATGGACTTTTGTGGAAGAGTTAGCAGTGTGCGCCAAGCTTGGCCCTCCTGCCAGGTTAAGACACCGTATGTTCGACCACCATCAGTAAAAACTGTCCTGGCTCCCTGAAGCGTAACCAGCGAGAGCAATTCAAACAAGCTGACTGTCTGCGTTTGGAGTGAGACAAGTCTGGGGTCCTTTGGCAAGTGGTATGCCAAGCTTCCGGTGAATCCTTCCAGGGCTATTGGAAGCGAGTCACCGAGCTGCATTAATTGCTGAACTTGTTCCTTGGTGAACGGGACTACAATTTTGGCCAAATCATGCCCTGAAATGTCCCTAGCTCTCAGCCTTCCGCGGTAAACCACCGCGGAGACCAATTCCTGGGGAGGAACGATGTTTCATGAAGAGGTGTTTGGAAGGTACACCCACTCCACGATATTCGCCCCCTTCTCGGCATCTACGCCGAGTGCTCCTGTAAACATGGATCCTGACCATACGATGTACAAATTCAAGATCGGAGCATATGGCCCTGGGGTGATCCTATCTACCCATCGCTGGCTGAGAACTTGGTTAACTTTCTCGAGAGCTAAACGCGCTTCTCGAGAGATTTTTCTCCGGTCTGCCGGCTGCTTGCCTAAAGTTAGCAGCGAGAAGAGCTGTTTTAGAAGATCCGTATCCAATCGGAAATACGGTCTAGCCCAATTGATGTTACCCAAAACTTGCTGCAACTCTACAAGGGAGACTGAGTCCTGTAAATTGATCTTAGGCAAAACTGGTGCTGCGAAAGAGCGGAGAAGCCGATGACCCAAGTATGAGAAGGGCTCGGTTCTCTGCACTTTCTCTGGGGCAATGAGTAAACCTTTGTCCCCCAGGCTGGCCTGGAGGTCAGAAAACATTTCGCTGCTGAGTTGCGGCATCGCGACCAAGATGTCATCCATGAAATGGCAAACTATGGCTTTAGGGTAAAGGCTTCGGAACTTTGCCAGTGCGTTGTGAACATAAATTTGGCACAGGGTGGGCGAGTTGAGCATGCCCTGTGGCAAAAATTTCCACGCGTAACGCTGCGTAGGCTCACTGTGGTTCACAACTGGCACCGTAAAGGCGAACCTTTCCCGGTCCCGGGGGTCTAAGGGGATTGTATAAAAGCAATCCTTGAGATCTACGACTAGAATCTCCCACCCCTCGGGAATCATGTTCGGATTTGGGATGCCGCATTGGAGCGGGCCCATTGGCTGAATGCATTTATTGATCTCTCTGAGATCGTGGAGGAGTCGCCCCTCCCCGACTTCTTTTTAATCACAAAAATTGGCGAATTCCAAGGACTTGTGGACCGTTCTATATGTCCTGCGTCTAGTTGTTCCTTAACTAGCTGCTTGAGGGCAACTAATTTCTCTCCCACTACCGGCCATTGTTCTACCCAAACCGGCGTATCGGTGAGCCATTTAAGTGGCAACGCCATTACCCAAAGGTAAGCGTAGCACCGTACTGCTGCAGAATGTCTCGCCCCCAAAGGTTGATGTGCACGTCAAGAATGTGCGGCCGAATTACCGCCGTGCCGTCAGCCCTTGGGATTGTGACTTCCACCCACTCTCGGCTCCTAAACGCTTCCTGGACGCCGCCTACCCCCCACACATCGGAGACCGGCTCAATGGCCCACTCTCTAGGCCACTGGCTCCTGCTTATCACGCTCACATCCGCTCCGGTATCGAGTAACCCTGAGAACACTCTTTTGTTCAAAAATACCTTGATAACGGGGCGCTGCTTCCACTCAATGTTGGTCTCCACTGTCGCTAAGACCTGGTATCCTTGTACTGCCTCACTGGCGCTCGAGCGGTCCTCTGACCGGGACTCGGAGCTGTCACTGAGCCTTCCCTGGCTATCTGCTGGCGAGTGACAAGGAACCATGATCAGTTGCGCTAAGGTGTCTCCCTTGTGGATTGTTTGGGGCAGATGAGTCCAAAGCTGAACTTGGAGAACGCCTGAAAAATTCGAGTCAACGACTCCTGGAATTATGAAAATTCCGCGTGCTCCAGCTACGCTGCGGGGCAAAACTAAGCCTATAAAGCCCTTGGGCAGTGGACCCATGTACTGGGAGTTCACCAGATAGACCGTGCCTGGCAGGTCGCATGTAGCGTCCGCCTGACAAGTCAAGTCTAACCCTGTACTACCCTTGGGGCTGGCCTGTGCCTTCGCAATGTCTGGAGTGTGACCGGGATTTAGTCTAGCTCTGGTGAGCTTTGGGTGAGGGGAGTCCCTGTTTGGACCGGGGCCAGAGACATGCCCGCGTTCCGGTTTCCCGAATCCAGACAGTCTCGAGCCCAATGGTAGCCTCTTCTACACTTCGGACATGGGGTTTTCGGAGCCTTGGAACGGCCGGACTTTTGTCCGCCTCCCTTGGATCGGCACTCCCTAGCGAAGTGACCGACCTTGCCACAACTGTGACATGCTCCTTGGGTCTTTCCTTTAGGTCTCTTACCCCCTTGCACCGCTGCCGCTAGCAATCCCATCTTGTAGGATTCTGTGCCAACGTCGGCGCAAGCTCTAATCATGTCCGTGAGGGTCAAATCGGGACGATTGCCCAGTGACTGCAAGATTTTACGGCAGTCTAAATTGGCGTTGTCCTTGGCTAACTTCATCATGAGCTCTTGCTGGGCCTGCTCATTATCAATCTGCCTGCTAATGGCTTCTTCCAGGTGATTGATGAAGTCCATATAGGGCTCTTGGGCTCCTTGCTTGATAGCGGTGTAATTTTTAGCCGCTTTGCCAGTTGCTGGGACTTTGAAAAACGCCCTGAAGGCGGCCTCGGCCGACATCTGGAGAGTGGCTAGAGGCAAGTTGATTTGGGCATCGATGGGCTCGAAGGCACCTGAACCATATAGCTGGTCAGGAAGTACTGCGCCTCCCATCCTGGCAGCCCTTGTCTGCGCCTCTAGGCGAAACTCGCTGTCCCAAATTAAATACTGGCTAGGGGTGAGCATCATCCGCATGACGGCTTTCCAGTCATGGGGAATCCACATGGTGTTCTCGCACACTTGCTGAAGCGTGCCCCTTGTAAAACGGCTTTGGAGCCCTGTCTCGGAAATGGCTTTCCGTATAGCCATGAGAAGCTTATACGGGACTGGGGAGTGTACTATCTGTTGGGCACCCGTGAGCGCGTCCATCTCCATGCGGATGGGACATATCTGACTGAGCTCTGCTAGCTCCTCTACTGGTAATTCCCCCTTCCTGAGTTCTTCCTCTACTGTGTGCTGAAGGGCACTTTTGGTAGCTAGGGAACCTGTTGCTCTCTGAGAAGCGCCGGCGCTCCTCATTCCTTGCATTCCGCCGGTGACGTCTGCAGCTGTCACCGAGGGAAAGCTCCCTACGCTACTCTGCCTAAATTGGAGTGACGGATAGAGCGCCGTAGGTGCCGTTGGTTCGGCTGGCGCATCTGGCAGACTTGGGGGTTCTTTGGCCTCTACCCGGACTGGCTCTATCTCCGCCAAGAGCTTCCTACACTTTCTCCATGTGCGAATTACGCCTCCTGGAGCTTTCGGGGGTTGCTGAATGCAGTCTCCTATCTGATCCCAGAGCTCGAGGGTTAACGTACCTACTTCTGGGTAAAGCAGGCAGTGTTCCCCTAGGTACACCAAAAGTCTCGCTAGCTCTCCGCTGTGAAAACGCTGCCGCTGAGGACAGGTCCCCATATTACCTGCGATTGGGTCCTCGGAAGATTCCTCCTCGGGACGAGTCGACGCGTCTTTGGCAGGCAATAGGTTCTGGCGACGACGCTTCTGGGTAGAGCTCGGAGCGTGGACTGCGGCCACGGGCCCTCGGTGGCCACTGCGCTGTCAGGGGCTCATAGCTGCCCTGAGCGGAACGCGTTTTTCCCTTTGGCGCAAGCCGCCGCGAAAGTCGGGAGCAAGCTGTAGGATGCCTCTTTGGACTGCCTCACCGCAGGCCGTCCCTCCGATCGGCTGGCTGCCGGACGGAGTGCCTCGCTGTCCTCCGGGATGATTCGGACACGGTTCAAGCGCAGAACCGGACCGTGTGATCGCTACTCTGAGGAAGACCGCTCGGGGGTCGCTTACTCACGAGTAGATCACGTCGGGGTCACCAGGTGTAGGAATCGGGGCCGCTGAGGGCCGGAGGTCCCAGAGGAGACTGATCAAAGAACGATACGAGGCAGTATGGAGGAGGATAAGATCAGTGGTTTATTGAGGAAAAGGCATAACCATTTATAGATCAGAAGGCAAGGTAGAAAAAACCGTCACCCAACAGTCAATCACATCACCTATTTACTCAGGTTAATTGGGAATCTCTCGGGGGGAAGTTAATTAGTGCGGACAAACACTGGCTGAGACAACACCATTGTTTCGGGCTTAGACTAAGGCAATCATGACTCCTGTTTGCTTCTGGGATGAGACTGGGACTCGGAGATGAGGGATTACTCTAATAGGTAACGTATTTGCTCTCTCAGCAGGTTCGTTGGTCAGGTCAGGTAATTGGGTGAATCAAACCCTATCATTTATCCACCCCCCTTAATTTAGGTGCTCGCAGAGCCCACGGGCCAGGGAGCCTTTCTCCCGAAGGTGGCCTCTGCCGGGCCGTTCCGTGCCCACGGGGGCACGGGGAAACCACAGACTTTGATTGCCCAACTGTGTTCTGTAAGTGACTAGAATGCTACATTAAATAAGCCTTTCTTATGTTCTACTTACAGTGTGGAAAAAGTAGGGAAAAAGGCTTTTTAAATCTAAAGCTAGAAACAGATGTTAAAAGATGGCACATAACTGGATGAGGGAAATTCTTAACTAGTGACAGCTTTTAAGTGACACACCGCAAGTGTCTCTTGCCTCTGGGATTTCATACATTAGTTCTCTAATTTTTGGTGACTGGTCTTTGGGATTTGAGTATGGGCTCCCATTAAGGTCTGATTTTACAGACATGGAAAGACTACCTCAATTGCCTCTTGCAATATTAACAGGCTTTCGGCTCTAATTACAGTCTCACTCTGACATCTTTTTTTCCAGCCTGAGTGGTGAGAATTTGAGGATCAACAGAAGGAAGCACTTTTTCACACAGTGCACAGCTAAACAGTGGAATTGGCTTTGTGCCTTGATAGATTCTACCTTGGACAGTTTGTTGGACAAATTAATGAAGGATAAGGCTGTAAATGGCCTTGCCGCGTTTCTCCCGGGCTCACACCACCAGCTCGGGATAGGAGACTCAGCTCACCTGCAGCTGCCTGTTTCACCCCTCCTCGTCCCTCCTGGCCTCGCCTGCCAGAGGAGTTTGAAAAGGACGTCAGAGCCACTGCTGCAGAGGGTCCTCGCCGTGTCTCTCCTGGGCCCATGCCACTGGCCCGGGATGGGAGACTCAGCTCACCTGCGGCTGCCTGCTTCACCCCTCCTGGCCCCTCCTGCCAGAGGGGTTTGAAAAGGACGTCGGAGCCGCCGTGTCAAGGTTCTCCCTGGTTCCGCCAGACGTTTGAGCCTAGGGCTCCGTCGCAGACATTAGGTGATGGAGGACATTGCAACTGTGTAACTTTGGTAATGTGACAAACCATGATATTTTATTTTCTGACTTGTAGCTGTAATTTGCATTTGTAACTGTATTCTTATTTTGTATTTGTTGTAATTGCATTTTTGATATACTGTATTTTGTATACTTTTTCTATGTTGAAAATGCCACTTTGGGTCGCCCATTGGGTCGAGGAAAGCGGGGTATAAATAATAAATGAAATTAAATGAAACACCTATATTAGTATTTCCCAACTTTTGGTTTTTGGACTTCAATTCCCAGAAGCCTAAGTCAATTCCCCAAAGAACTGGTAGGCCAATATACTGACTTAGGCTTATGGGAATTGAATCCTCCTGTGGGGCATGTGCCCCATGTTGGGAACCACAGGGCTATTCCTTTCTCCTCGATTAAAAGGAGCTTACAATTCTGAAGACCAGCTTTGGGGGGAGGGTACGGGAGTCTGTGAGAAAGCTATAATTGCTCTCATGTCCTGCTGGAAGCTTCATAGAGGGATTGGGCCACTGGATGCCATACAAAACAGGCCTTTGCTATTGCACTGTTCTATTAACTCTCCTATCAGATCTATTTCTTGGGAAACAATCAGCTTCTTGTTTTCTTAAATGGAATTTGATTGATTTCCAGTGTAAAGTGTGCTCTGTCAAGCATCCTAAAACCAGAAAGGATTGAATCAACTTAACAAATCTGCCTGTCTGCTAACAGGGGCTGGATCTACACATTAGAAAAATGCCACATTAAACTAATTGAAGAGACTTCTGAAATGATAGTGTGCCACAGCACCTACCTCTGCCTTTGCTCTACTTCAGGGGTTCTCAACCTATGGCCTGTGGGCCACATCCGGCCTGTGGCACCAAATCATCTGGCCTGCAACCTTGCTCCAGCCACTGCTTCCACTTCCGCCACTGCCGCCTCAATCCTTGTCTCCTCTGCTAGGCATGTCCCTAACGCTGTTCCATAGCAGGGTGCCCTGCTATGGAGCGGGATTAGGGACATCAGGGATCTGGCAGATTTGATACACAGGTATCAAATTTAATACAGTACACAGATTGTTATATGCTGCTATATATTTTGTATTTTGTTATACCACTTTCATAATATTCTCTTTCACAGCATGTCTCACAGAATGCTCACACAGCAACACAGAGGTAAAATTCATTAGCATAAATTCAATGCTAGGTGTTTGTTTTGTAATTCCTCACATTGTAATTCCTCACGTTGTAATGCCTGGTGGTTGTTTGGTAATTCCTCACATTTAAAATTGAAGAGGGGACATTTAGAGCTGATCCAAATAACAACCAGAGATCATCTACCACTGTCAGCTGGGGGAAGCTGTTTTGATTTGCATGATGATGTCATTCTGATTTAATCACTCTATGACTCTGTATGCCTTGCTATTCCATTCCTATGTCTGATGAAGTGGACTTGCTTCACGAAAGCTCACATTAAAATATAGCAGTTACTCTTTAAAGTCCTGCAGTGTTTTTGTTTTTTGTCTATATTTTACGTTGTTCCTCGTGATATGGCCAAGGTATTGGAGCTTTCTTTGCTTAATGGTCTTAAACATTAAGACTGGTGTGGGGAGGGAAATGGCCACAGCTGAGATGCCCCTCCCCCTCCCGATCCGCTTTGCCAGTCGAGGGATAAAGGTTGCTCACCCAGATGACCCTGGAAGACCTTGGCCACCCCTCCCCTGCTGCCCTTTCCACTGGCATGGGGAAGGAAACGGCCACAGCTGAGATGCCCCACTCCCTCCCGGCATGCATTGCCGGTTGAGGGATAAAGGACACTCGCCTGGAGGACCTTGGCCACCCCTCCCCTGCGGCCCATTCCACCGGCACAGGGAGGGAAACGGTCACAGCTGAGACACTTCGCCCCCTCCCTGCCTGCTTTGGCCGCTCGACCGGCAGCCGGCCGGAGGGAGACGCACAAAACCTGAGGGCTGTGTTGGTGCCCTCAAAAGCCGCTCTGCATTGTTGTGGCAGGTCTCTTGCTGATGCCACCTCGCACTTCCGGAGTTGAATATGTGAGTGGTTATGATGGTTATTGTGTAATTTTGTGATAATTTGTATTGGACATTTTGTATTTTGCATATTGTGTATTTCTGTGCTGCTACTGATTGATGTTTATATGTAATTCTGTACTGTGTATCGCAATATTGTATTTTTGTATTTATTGCACACTAGCAGAGGTTGCCCGGCATTGCTGGGCTGTTTTAAATTGTGTTGGAAGGTTAAATTATGTTAATTTTTTTTCCAAAATTGCTTAGTTTGTAATATTAATTTTTAAAATTGTTATTTATGTAAAAAAATTTTGGCTTGGCTATTATTAACTGTGATCTGCTTTTTATTGGTTTTTTTAGGATTAATAAAAGAACAAAGTATGATATAATGTTTTCAAATTGTTTTATGTAAGCGAATGTTTTAGTTTTTTGATTTTTTTAAATTAGTTGTACCGTAGGTAATAATTTTAATAATGTAAAAGCAAATGTTTTTTACATTCAATGTTTTTAAAATGTGTTTAGATGTTTTGGTGCAATTCTCAATCCTGCGTTTACCTGCGTACCCAGTTCAGCCGTGTGCACGAATGGTGAGTGCGGGTTAGTGGGGCCTGGCTAAGGAGCCTATACGAAGTCCCAACGGTTAACCCTTGATTTTATATGTTACTAGCAAGGGTTGCCCGGCGTTCCTGGGCTTTTTCCCCGTGTGTTTTAATAAAAAATGAACCAATTTTATTTTTGCAATAGTTTTACATTGTGTTGGAAGGTTAAATTGTGTTAATATTTTTAAAAAATTGCTTAGTCTGTAATTTTATTTTTTAAAAATGTTTATTTATGTAAAAATTTTTTGGCTTGGCTGTTATTAACTGTGACCTGCTTTTTTGGGTTTTTTTGAGGATTAATAAAAGAAGAAAGTATGATATAATTTTTTCAAATTGTTTTATGTAAGCGAATAATGTTTTAGTTTTTTGAATTTTTTAATTAGTTGTACCGTAGGTAATACTTTTAATAATGTAAAAGTAAATGTTTTTTACATTCAATGTTTTTAAAATGTGTTTAGATGTTTTGAGTTTAAATTTGAGTTATAACTCAGCACAGGATTTTTAAAAGTTTCTATTGTATTTTATTGACATATGTTTGTGATTTGTGTTAAAGTGTGTTTTAGTGTAATGTTTTTTACTTGTTTTTATTGGTGTGACCTTTTGTGTAAAATTGTGAATTTGTGTTATGTTTTTGATTTGTTTTTACTCTTGTGGCCTTTTATTTGGAGCTGTTGTGTGTTTTTGAATTGTTTTTACTATTGTGGCCAGCAGGTGGTGCTGGTAGGGGTTATTGTATTTTGACTTTTTTTTCTCTCCTGGCCTCTGGGTGGAGCTTCTTCTGGTAAGTAGTCTCTTTCTTTATTCATTTCTTTTCCAGTCCTGGTGGAGGTAGCACATCTTTTGGTAAGTTTGCTTGTTTTCTTTCTTTTGTGTGTGTGTGTGTGTGTGGGCGGTGGGCTGGAATTTGTATTTTTTGTCTGTTTGTTTTGTTTTTGATTGTGTCTTTGTTTACTTCGTATTGTTTTTGGTGTTTTTGTTTTTGTGTATTTTTGGATGTGTTTGACTGTTTTTAGTAATTTTTAAAAAATTATTTATTTATTTGGTGGTGGGGAAGGGATGTGGTCATTGGGGGTTGGAAGGGTGGCCTAGGTGGTGGGGAGAGGGGCATGGTCGTTGGGGGTTAGGAAGGGTGGGTTAGGTGGTGGGGAGGGGGGCATGGTCGTTGGAGGTTAGGAAGGGTGGGCTAGGTGGTGGGGAGGGGCGTGGTCATTGGGGGTTAGGAAGAGTGGGTTAGGTGGTGGGGAGGGGGGCATGGTCATTGGGGGTTAGGAAGGGTGGGCTAGGTGGTAGGGAAGGGGGCTTTATTGTGTTATGGTGCTTTGTTTGTGTGGAGTCGTGAAAGTAGATCGGGGTTTCCCCTTTAATATCAGTGGGTGGGGGGTTGTGACCCCCCTCTCCACTGGCTCCCCTGGGGTTGGGAGGTTTGTGGGGACAAAAGGGGTATATTGCCCCAACACTTCTGGACCCAGGAGACCAGGCAGAGTGGATCGATTCCCTCCCCCCTCCTTAAAACAACTCCGTTTTTAAAGAGAAGGAAAGACGGAGTTGTTTTAAGGAGGGGGGGAATCGATCCACTCTGCCTGGTCTCCTGGGTCCAGAAGTGTTGGGGCAATATACCCCTTTTGTCCCCACAAACCTCCCAACCCTAGGGTAGCCAGCGGAGAGGGAGATTGCAACCCCCCACCCACTGATGTTAAAGGGGAAACTCCAGTCGGGACCTTCAGGCGCTGTTGGTGAGGGAAAGAAAGCCAGCTGGTGTTTGCTTGGCTGTGAGGCGGTGAGTTGTTTTTCGTTGGGGGTTAGGAAGGGTGGGCTAGGTGGTGGGGAGGGGGCATGGTCATTGGGGGTTAGGAAGGGTGGGCTAGGTGGTGGGGAGGGGGGCTTTAGTGTGTTATGGTGCTTTTTATTGTGTGAAGTCGTGAAAGTAGATCGGGTTTCCCCTTTAATATCAGTGGGTGGGGGGTTGCGACCCCCCTCTCCGCTGGCTCCCCTGGGGTTGGGAGGTTTGTGGGGACAAAAGGGGTATATTGCCCCAACACTTCTGGACCCAGGAGACCAGGCAGAGTGGATCGATTCCCCCCCTCCTTAAAACAACTCCGTTTTTAAAGAGAAGAAAAGACGGAGTTGTTTTAAGGAGGGGGGGGGGAATCGATCCACTCTGCCTGGTCTCCTGGGTCCAGAAGTGTTGGGGCAATATACCCCTTTTCTCCCCACAAACCTCCCAATCCTAGGGTAGCCAGCGGAGAGGGGGATCGCAACCCCCACCCACTGATATTAAAGGGGAAACTCCAGTCGGGACCTTCAGGCGCTGTTGGTGAGGGAAAGAAAGCCGGCTGGTGTGTGCTTGGCTGTGAGGCGATGAGTTGTTTTTCTTTTTAATTTTTCGAGTGACGTTTTCCTCAGCGTTCTGCGCGATCATGGCGCGCAGGACGCTGGGGCTTGTAGTTATGGGTTGGTGCTTTGTGTTTGTGCTGCGTTTTTTAAAAATGCTTTTCTTTTGATTGGCTGCGGCGCATTTCCGAACGCTGCGCCGTGCGAGAGCCTCTCAGCCTGATTGGCTCTGGCACGGCGCGGCGCAAGGAATGTTGGGAAGTGAAGTTGTTTCCCTTTCTTCACGTTTGTGGGGCTGTTGCCCCACTGCCGGTTTTCTCAATCCTTCGTTGACCTGCGTACCCAGATCGGCCGTGTGCACGAAGGGTGAGTGCAGGCAAGTAAGGCGAGGCATAGCAACCTATAGCCAGTTCCAACAGTTACCCCTTGGATTTATAGGTTAAGAAGATGATATGAAAATAATAATACATGAATTAGCTACAGCACTCAATAACTTGCCAGCATCTCCACCATGCAGTGTTGTCAGAACTACACACAGAGACACACACAATTCAAAAGTGTGTTTTATAGTCAAATGGATGAATGGATGGATACTGTAGCATACTACCGTATATATGTTAATGTTTACTCTATGTGCTGTCCAGCCTAGAAATATGGCCTGTCAAGATTGAAGTAGTGTGATTCACCTGCCTCCTTTTTAAGCTTTTGGTGGCTTAGCGGTTAAGACGCTAAACCAGACGACTAGAAAGTCGGTAGGTCAGCAGTTTGAGACCCTAGTGCTGTACGACAGAGTGGGCTCCCATCTCTGTCCCAGTTCCTACTAACCCAGCAGTTCGAAAGCAAGAAATTACAAGTAGATAAATAGGTACCACTTCAGTGGGAAGGTAACAATGTTCTGTGCACTCCTATGTCTAGTCATGCCTGCCACATGTCCACGGAAACTTCTGCAGACACAGACAGCATTGGCTCTTTGGCTATAAATGGAGGTGAGCTTCGAACCCTAGAGTAGGAGTTGCTTTCGAGCAACGACGACATTTACCTATGGCCTGAGATCCCTTCTTCACCTTTACTCCAAGGCATCTAAATGTTTGGTATCTGCTTTAATAACTAAAGATCACCCAGTAAGTCAGTAGCTCTGCTGAGAATCTGAGATGTGGTCTTCAACATGCTGTCTTTTGGACTGTAGTGATTCTGGCCACCAACAATGTCTCATTAGCCAAATCTCTGCATGACTAGTCATGGAAACCAAATTCCTCACCCTCAGGGAGAGGAATCAAAAAGTGAGTTTGCAGGACCGCAAGGCACTCCCAGCCAGATCGTTTGTATGCTTCTTAACCGCACAGTAAACCTTACTGCCAGCAGTAAGGCTTTATTCATTGCCTGGTTGCTTTAATGTCCAGCTACCAGGTGCCAGATGTGACTGCCAGACCTCCATGCTTCTATCCAGATGATCTCCACATCAATTTCTCTTGCATACATGTTAAGCCAATTTGAGAGAGAGAAAGAAAGAAAGAGGCCTCCCTGCTATAAAATGATTTCACTTCTGAAGCTAGCAATCAGCAAAACCTCTCCCTGGAAAAAGATCTCCAAGGCTGTTCCTATTATAGTACCTGCAGCTGAGCTTATGGTAGTAGGTGACCACAACCTCTCTCCCGGGATGCTTGGTGTTGAGGCAAAGACACATGTGAGAAAACACATTGGCGCATGTTTTTGAATGCTAGAGGTAGTTTTAGTAGCCAGTGCCTGGTTCTGATTAATTTCCCAGTCCTTCAGTTGAATGGAATGTAAACCACATACCAATTATTGGAAAGCCATGAAGGAAACTCCCTTTCCCGTCTGTCTGTCTATCCATCCATCTTTTTGCCCACCCACATGACTATATAGCCTCTTTGAAAAATGCCTTCTTCATATGAAAGTGTGGAAAAACCTACTCCTAGACCCACACTCCACAGTGTCTTCAACCTATGGCAAAGCTAAAAAGATAAAATTGCATATGACACATTTTATGTTGGAAAGATAGGCAAAGAAACTTAACTTGAAATTAGAATTGTTTTCCCCTCAAGGCAAACAACAGCAGCAGCAGCAACAACAACAACAACAGGGGAGGCTATTAAGGCCTTAATCATGTTTTTCTTCTTTTCCCATGAGGAGGTTCATTGGATAAAAGAGAAAGGGGCCTGGCTTTAAAATACTTCAGAGAATATTTCATAAAATATTCATTTTAAATTACCAGTAGAAAATTCAGACCTTGCAGAGCTCCATAACTTATGCAAATGGGATAGAACAGCTATTGAAACATATTTGTAAAAGCTTTGCAGTAGATTATGGAGCACCTTTATTTCATCAACCCCTTTTAATGTTGTTACTTCATAAAGCTAATTTTCAATGACTACTCAGGAAATATCTTGGTGTCTGGACTTGGAAGAGGGTACAAGTATAGAATGAGAGCTGTTTCTTTAAGTTAAAATCTGGTGCAATTGACACCTTAAATGTATGAAATTCCAGTGCCAGGGGAATCCCAACCCTTAACATAAGCTTCAAGAAATCCATAGCATTCCAGATGTTGCTGGACTCCCCAGACAGCTTGCCCAATAGCCGGGAGTTGGAAGGTCATGACTTCCACAACTCGGCATTAACAATTTCTCCTGCCCAATCCAGTATATTCTACTTCAAAGATACAAAATATTATAAAAGAGAAATTGCAATAACAATACAAAAATGAGAGAAACAGAAAAATAAGCATATATAGTAGAAATGATGAGATACCAATAGAACATCTTAGATATATTATACCACATTTGATACTCTTTTTTATCCCATCTAATTAAAATCTTATTTATGTTCTTTATTAACTGTCTTTTCAGAACCATCTTAATATATTCTAAACAAAAAATACTATTACACCCTGTGTAACTGTACATTGCCCTGAAGGATGCGGTGTCTTTTATACATCTCTATTTCCAGAAGCTATAATGTTCCTGTACTGGCTTGTTTCGGTCACCCTTAACCACAGCGAATTCCACAAATAAATGCCAAATTGACCAAAATCTATTCTCTTTTACCATACCCTTTTTTATGTTCAGCTCCCAGGTTAATGTATCATTTAAAGCTATCTCCCACATTTCCCTATACCAGTCTTCTATCTTCAATGTCTGATCACTCTTCCACTTTCTCGCTATACATTGTCTTGCGATTGTTAAACATATTGAGAGCAACTCTTTTTTGTCCTTTCCTAAACTCTTATTTTCTGTATCAATCAGCAAAGCTATAGCAGGCCCCAGTTTTATATTCTCCCCCAAAATTTTAGAAATCTCATTTTCTATTTCCCCCCAGAATTCTTTAACCACCTTGCAACTCCACCACATGTGTTCGCATAATCCCAGTCTATTTTGACATCTCCAACACATTGGACTTTTATTTTTATCTATCTGGTGTAGTCGAACAGGAGTCAAATACCATCTCCAAAGCATTTTGAAATTATGTTCTTTTACTCTGACTGATATTGTTCTCATAATCCTTTCCCCCCACTTATTTTTCCAATCCAATTCTGTAATACTAACATTAAGATCTTGCTCCCATATTTTCCTCAAAGTTTCTTGTGAATTAGTCTCTTTATTTAACAATCTATATATTTTACTCACCAATCCCTTTATATCCATTTCTCCTTTTCTAACTCTTAATAATATTAACTCAAAGTCTGTCTTGTCTCTTTCCAAACTTAAATTTCCCAAGCACTTACTATTCCACTTATTTAACAATATTATCTGAAACCAATTCAATTTCAGCTGAGAGTAAACATCCATTTTTTTATTATCCTTACATACGTTTAACCAATTCTTCAACAGGATAATATTATTTTTAACCAAAATCTCCTTCACTTTACCATCTATTTTTATCGAATTTTTTTAAATCCTCTAATTGTATAATTGGAGAAATATCAGGGACTAAATCTTTTTTAACCTTTTCCCCATATATCCAATGTTGTCTTCATCATTTCATTTTTGATCTCTAACTTATTCCTTTCTCCATCCAAGAAAACTGCCTTACCAATTTGATTTAGTTCCTTCATCTCAAGATCTTCCTAAATTAATTTTTCCTTCCTCAACATCTTTACTATATTTTTAATCTGGAAGGATCTATAATAATTCTTAAGATCTGGTATACCCAGCCCCCCTTCTTTTTGAGATAAATACCACAAACTCTTATTGGTTCTAGCTCCAATTCCACCATTACAGTAGACATTAAGTATATTTTGAAACTCTTTGATTTTTTTCTTTTAATTCAATTGGCAAGGTGTCAAACAAGAAGCTCAACTTTGGAAGTAACATCATCTTGCACAACGCAATTCTACCAAACCACAACAATTTTAGTCTATTATATTGCAAAAAAAAATCTTTTATTTTTTTCTTTGTTTTCCATAATTGAGCCTCTTGAGATCATCCAATTTATAAGATATATTTATCCCCAGATATTTCAAACTACTTCTAACCTGTATTTTTTTATTTATCCTTGATTTTATTTTGTCCATATTACACACAATCATTTCAGACTTGTCCCAATTTATCCTCAATCCGGTCATTTCCTCAAAATATTTTAAATGTTTCTGGATCCTATCTAATGCCTTCATAGGATGTTTTAAAATTACTAAGGTATCATCCGCATATAAACTTATCTTATTTTCTGCAATCCCTTCAATTTTAGTATCCTGTCTTATGGCATTTGCTAACATCTCCATTGCCATAATGAATAGTATTGGAGAGAGCAGACATCCCTGTCATGTTCCTGCTTCTAATTTTACCTCATCTGTACTGGCTTCATTAACTTTGATATTGGCAGAACATTGTTGATATAATTGATCTATAACCTTCTTAAATCTATCTCCAAATCCATATGACTTAACTATTTCCTTTATTGTTACCCATTGAAGAGAATCATTGTTACCCATTGAAGAGAATCAAACGCCTTAAATATATCCAAAGATATCATCCCCATTCAGTGATGGGCACCAAATTTTTTTACTACCACACCATGGGTGTGGCCTAACTGGTGGGTGTGGCCTAACTGGTGGGTGTGGCCTAACTGGTGGGTGTTGCCTAACTGGTTGGTATGGCCTAATCAGTGGGCATGTGACTGGGTGGCCAATCTAGTCATGCCTGCCACATAGCCCATGAAAACATCTGCAAACACAGACAGCACTGGCTCTTTGGCTGTAAATGGAGATGAGCACTGCACCCTAGAGTCAGATACGCCTGGCTTTTGAGCAAGGGCAACCTTTACCTTTACCTATTGTTAGATCCAAACCTGCCAGTCATATCTGACTCTAGGGTTCAGTGCTCATCTATTTATAGCCAAAGAGTCAGCACTGTCTGTTTGTAGATGTTTCTGTGGACATGTGGCAGGCATGACTAGACACCAGAATGTTGTTACCTTTCCCACCGAAGTGATTCTTATTTATCAACTTGCGGTTGCCAGTAGCTGGGACAGAGACGGGAGCTCAAACGGTCATGTCGGCCTTCCAGCTAACAAGGCAAGCTTCTTAACCACTGAGCTCAAGTGGCTAAGGCTCTGACTGGAAGGTGGCAGGTCAGCAGTTGGAGACCCAAGTGCTGGATGTTGGAGTGAGCTCTCGTCTCTGTCCCAGTTCCTGCCAACCTAGCAGTTCGAAAGCAAGAAATTGCAAATGGATAAACAGGGACCACTTTGGTGGGAAGGTAACAGCGTTCTGTGCACTCCGGTGTCTAGCCATGCCTGCCACATGACCACAGAAATGTCTGCAAAAGCAGACAGCGCTGGCTCTTCGGCTTTGAAACAGAGATGAGCAACCTGAACCCTAGTATGGGACACGACTGGCTTTCGAGCAAGGTAAAGGTATCCCTTGCTTAAAACCCAGTCATATCCAACTCTAGGGTTCAGTGGTCATCTCTGCTTTACCGTGGAGTGCCCTGGGCCAGTTGCAGTCTACCTCGAAGCAGCAGTGAGTCTTTAAGGTGCCACAACATTATTTTGTTTACTCTCTGATATGCTTGCACAGAATAAAATGGCACAAATTCTAAAGTTTTATTCTGTGCAAGCAGATCAGGAGGTAAAACAAAAACACAAAAATGTTGTCGCACCTTAAAGACTCACTGCCACCACCACCCCTGGGAAATCCCTTTAGCCTCTGCTCCCCCCCACACACACACACACACACACAGGGGAGGAGTAAACAAAACAAAAAGACACAGGGGGGAGGAAGGAGTGCTCACATTATGGCTTTGGCTTTCCCTCCTCCTTTAGTCCTCCAGGACCAGCGAGTCCAGCTGTGCTGCTGCTTCCAGATTCTGCCCACCTCCTCCCAGGAGAGCGACGACAGCTCTTCCTTCTCCAATCTCCTCCAGAGCGGCTGCTGCTGCCTCCTTAATAGGTGCGGGTGCCGCTCGGGTGGTGGTGGAGGTGGCGGCGTGTGTGCGCCTGGGGGAAAGGGATGGGGAGCTGACATCACTCCACCCAGAGCAGCTCGGACACCCGCCCTCACTGCCGCTCCTTGCCTCTTTCTAGCAGCAGCAGCACAACTTTCGCGATGCCTGGAGCTAGTCCTGCAGGAAGAGAACTTCCTGCAGGATGTCTGTCTGACTCTGGGCATTGCAAGAGTTGCCCTGCTTGTGCCATGCTGCCTGGACACCTCTCGCAATGCCCAGACAGACAGCCTGCAGGAAGTTCTCTTCCTGCAGGACTAGCTCCAGGCATCGCGAAAGTTGTGCTGCTGCTGCTAGAAGGAGGCAAAAGGCAAGGAGCGGTGGTGGGGGCATGCGGGGCGGGCAGGTGAGCTCCTCTGGGTGGTGTGTGATGTCATCTCCCCCTCCCCTTCCCCCAGGGCCAGGCATGCACACGTCACCACCTGCCCCCAGCGGCACCTGCAGCCTATTAAGGAGGCAGCAGCAGCCGCTCTGGAGGAGAAGGATTGGAAGAGCCAATGCCGTCGGGTCATCCGCTCTCCTGGGAAGAGGTGGGTGGGGTGGGGAGGGGGCGTGGTCAGCCAGGTCTGCTACCGGTCCGGTCGGACTGGGGCGGACCAGCTGATGCCCAGCACTGTCCCCATTTTTTCTCTATCTTTTATCGAAATATCAATTAGGTTCAATACCCTCCTTGTCAGATCTGCCATATACCGTCCTTTTAAAAAACCTGCCTGATCCCTATTTATATATTCACTCATAACTTCATTAAGTCTTTTAGCCAATATTGTTGTAAATATTTTTGCATCCTGATTTATTAAAGAAATGGGCCTATATGATTCTATTTTTTCAAGATCTTTACCTGGTTTAGGTATTAAAACAATTATTGTCCGATTCCAGGAGGTCAGGATTGGTCCCCCCTCCATAATATAATTAAATAATTTTCATATTCTTGGAACTACAATATCTTTAAACTCTTTATCAAACTCTGCTGGTAATCCATCCACTCCTGGGGACTTTCCTGTCTTCAATTTATCTATCACTTCCTTTATTTATTTCTCTGTTACTAATTCTTCCATTCTAAGGTTATGATTTTGAGTTATTCCACCCACCTGTTTTTCCAATTGATATCTTAATTTCCCTATATCTATCTTTTTTTCAGTGTATAGTTCCTGACAAAAATCTTTAATTATCTTAATTTTATCATTTAGTTTATTATATCTAGTACCATCCTTATTCAGTACTCCAATTTCCCTTTTAATCTTTTTTCTTTTGCCTCTCTTGCCAACATTTTCATATTTTTATCACCAAATTCAAAATATTCCCTCTTCAAATAAACTAAATCCCGTTGGACCTTTTCTATATCCTTTCCCACTATTTCCATTTTTAATTTCTGCATCTTATCAAATATTTTAATATCCTTAGTTCTTGCATGTTCCTCCTGTAGTTTTTTAATCTCTTTTTCATTTTTATCAAAATTTATCTTAAATTGTCTATTTTTAATCTTTGTCAATTTAATACTTTCTCCTCTAAAGATTGACCTCATAGTGTCCCAAACTATATTATATCCTATTTCCCCCGTATCATTCCACAACCAATACTCTTCCCAATTTTGAATTATTTGTGTCTTGACCTCAATATCTCGATAAAGCTTAGGATCATATCTCCAATTAAATCTACTCTTCTTTGTACTTTCTAAGTTTAATACCATCAAAAGTTTTGCATGATCAGATTCTTTAATTATCCCTGTTTCTATATCCTCCAAATTTTTAACCAAATTTTCCATGACAAATATATAATCTATCCTTGAATAAGTATTATAAACCTGAGAGAAGAAAGTATATGCCCTTTCTGTACCTTTTATTTCTCCATGTATCCTTTAAAGCTAACAATTTCATCCACCTATCCAATATTTTCAGTTTGTATCCCCCAAACCCACCCACCCCGTATTAAGTTTGTACTATCTATAGTTGATCTTATCAAATTGAAATCCCCTGCTACTATCATCTTTGTAGTTCCTTCCTTTTTCAAAATTTGATAGGTCTTATCCAAAAATTTCTCTTGACCTTCATTGGGTACATAAATGTTAACCAAAGTAACTTCCTCATCATCTATTTTACCTTGCACAATTAAATACCTGCCTTCCAGGTCCGCTATACTCTTAGTCATATCAAAGCCCAATCTATCTGATATTAATGTTGCTACTCCTCTCGATTTAGAAGAACCATAAGCTTTTTCATATATTTGTGTCCATCCTAAAAACATTCTATTTGAATCACTTGACTTTTGATGCGTTTCCTGAAGAAAGATTATATCCGGCCTATCTTTCCTGAGAGCTGATTCTAATCTTCTACGCTTGACCTGACAGCCAGTAGCTTTCACATTCCACGTTAACACCTTTATATTCTTCATAATTCACTCAAAAAATAATTGTATCCACCGCATCCTCGTATGGGCGTGCATTCCTTTAGCCAGGAATTTCCCTTTACCCTACATACACAACAAAAATACAAATAAAAAAGTGACATTAAACAAAAAAAATTGCAACCCTCCCCACTTTCCCCCCAAAAAGGTCGTCTTTGTTCTCCAAAGTGGGGAGGGGGGAGACGTGTTGTTGATGCGAGGTATTCATTGGCGTTATTATCTACCCCAGTGCTGTTCTTTCTCTTTTAACTACCACCTGCCGCTCCCTGAGATTCCAAATCATCATCATCACGGTTTCCTGATTTATATCCCCCTGAAACAATCAATTCTTCTTTAAGAGCATCCCATTCCTTAGTGCCAGTTTCAACCAGTTTTGCTTGTTTCATAATATACATAGCATCCAACCCATGAGAAATCACAAACCATCAGCCCAAATGAAAGAAAGTTAATTGCTTTGGGAATTTCCAATTATACTTTACAGCTTTATCAATCAATCTTTTAGTTATTGGTTTCATCGACTGTTTCCAAATCCTTTCCTCTAGCGATATGTCATTATATAACTCAACGTCGACTCTATCCATTTTAAGGCCTGTGTTCCCATTTTTTAAACATGTGCCATCACATTCAATTTATCAGAAACATTTGCAAATTCCAACAACACATTTCTGAGCCCTGTTATTCCTTTTTTAGAACCCAATCGAAAAACACTCGCAATATGTTCAGGACCAAAATTAATTCCCAATCCTATCCCATTCAACCATACCATTATTCTGGGCCTTAGCTGGTCTGGGGTCAACTCGGGAATCTTTCTGATTACTATATTAGCTCATCTCATCTGTCCCTCCACCATTTCTAATCTCAACTCCTGACTTCCCAATTTGAGATCTCTCACCTTGTCTTTTTCCTTTATTTTTTCTAATTCTTTAGTTACTTTTACCTGTTCTTTTTCATCACTTCCTGTTCTATTTTAAATGTGTCTTGTCCTTTCTCCAATTTGTCATGTCCTGAATGCACTGTTTTAGCGAGGTCAGCCATCATTGTTTGAAGATTCAATTGCCCTTTCATTATTTCTGTCTTGTCCTTGACCCACTCCTCTTCTAGTTTTTGAACATCTTTTTGCAAACTAAGCTGTAAACTGTGTAAATCTTTCTGTAAATTCATCTCCATATAATCTAATCTTTTTTTAATTTTTTCATATTCAGTCTTAGGTGCCCCTGTTCCTTTCTCATCTTTAGATTTCTGGGATTTCTGCTGTTGTTGCTGTGGATGTTGTTGTTGTGGTTGCTGCTTCTGCTTCTGTTGCTGTTGTTGTTCTAATATCTTTCTCACCCTCTTCTGTCCCTTGGCTTCTTTTAACTCTTGTTGCAAGTCCTTCGGGGTCCCCTTACTCTCGTCTTCAATCCTAATTAGCCTTTTATAACTTCCATCTGAAGATGTCTCATGGTCTACCCTTACCCAAAATGGCTTTTTATCCTTTTCCGCCTTGTATATCCACCTTGTACTCAGTCCAAATTAGCTCTGCAAAGCGATCCAAAAATTTAATTATCCAAAGCTATCAAAAGGACAGACTTGATTCAGACTCATAAAATCTTGATGGAGGAACAGATGCAACAAAGCAAAAAGGAGTGGGGGAGGGGCAAGAATGTTTCTTCCACAAATCTCTGGCGATCACTTTAGATCAATAGCTGCCCAGGATCGAATGATGCTCGCTTCTGCTTGCCCCATGTGATCCCTCCCAGCCCCGATCTCTTCGGCTCCTAATCCACATGCTCACTGAGTTTTCACCACCCATTTTATCCACTCAGTCGCTCCGCCAAATCACAATCTGTTTGCCTTTCACCCCCCCAAAAAAGCTTCAGTCGCGCCTCTCACCAGAGTTTCGCTCTCATCAAGCCGTCCGCACCAATCTTAACAATCCATGTCTCGCCCTGTAGAGTTCTCCGTTTGGCTCTGGGTCTACTCTGCTGTAAGCCGCTCCATACAATCCAACAGCATTTATTTCGAGAGTGCCCCAAGGCCAATGTTAATGGCCCATCCAAAGCCGCCAAAGCCCCACACTCTCCTTTGTCTCTTTCTCAGGAAAAAAACACAAATGAAAAGATCTCTTTGTAATATTTTTAAAAGTAATTTGGGTAGTTTAAGTCACATTAATCCACAAAAGTGGCTCGCCTTTTCAGCAGCGCTGAAGAAAATGCTCCTCTCACCTTGCCATCATAGCCACGCCCCTCCTACTCTACTTCTACAATGAGTAGAACTTACTCTCCTATGCAGATATTATTTATATTAAAGCATTATTGCAGAAGAAGAGTAGTATAGGATTTTACCACAGAGAAGTACAGTATCTTTGAGTTAACTTGAGGGGCAACTTTTTTGGCCATTTACTCCACAATTTGTACTGGTTTGGGCACAAGTTAATGCAAATTAAAATCTAGTGACTACAGAACTAAAGTACAATGCAGGGAAGCCCATTAGAATCGTCTCTTTTTAGCAGGGAATTATCTTTCTCCTTCGTAAAGTTTGTGAATCCACACTCATGGGTTATGCGCCTGCGCAGAACGGCCGATCGGAGGCTTGAAAAGCTATTGGTCAAAAGTTTTGGCGGTAAGACCGCCCACCGTACCGCCCACCCTGAGGCGCCCGCGCGCCATTTTACCTCAGTTCTCTTCTTTCCGCCGTAGCAGCAGGACGATCGTTGAGAGCTTCCTCAATTTTTTCGCCCTTCTGAGGGAAAGTCTTTTGGCAAATTTCTACAATTTTTCTCGGTGATCTTGTCCTCCGGGCAGGATCGCCACCCCGGCTCTGTCTCTTCTCTCGAGTGGATTCAGTAGCCAATTTTTTCGCATCGATCACCATCTCCCCCCTCAAGGGGGTGGCGGCTGGTCCGCCCTTCGGGGTACTTGCCTCCAGAAAACTTCCACTGGAAGAATTTTTTCCGCGGTTGATGGCTGCAGCGTTTAAACAGTGCACGGCTTGCCTTAAGAAGTTCCCGGCTTCCGACGGACACAGCCTGTGCCTTTTTTGCTTGGGAGAGTCGCATCAGAGCCAGTCTTGCCCGCATTGGAAAAAGTTTACGCGCCTCGCGGTGCAGAACCGAAGCAATCGCCTCAAGGCTCATCTGATGGAGCTCGCTCTGGCTCCCGCCGCGTCCGCTTCCACATCCGCCGCTGCCGCCCAGCCGCCGCCGGCCTCTTCCTCCGTGCTTCCGATGAGGAAGAAGAAAAAGAAGGACAGGAACGGTGAGAAGAAGCGCAAGCGCGGGTCGGAGAAGAGACGGTCGCTTCCTCCCACCCCGCGCACACCCACCTCTCCCGGGCCCTCGCCACCATTCTCGACTGCCCGATGTCCTTCTCCGGGATCCTCCATCTGGGGAGGACGGTCGTCTTCCGGGTCACCTGATAAAGGACGCAGGGCTGGGGCTCCAGCTCGCCCACTTCAGGTGCTCCCCTCTCCTCCTCGGGGAAGAAACTCCTCGCCGAGGCAGGCCTCCGTCTCCCCAAGGCCCAGGACGCCGACAGACGACGCGGTCGTCAACGTTCCGACGACCGTTTCGCCGACGCCGACACCAGCCACCGTTTTGACGCCCACCGTTTCGTGGGCCACCATCCCGCCGGCTAACGGGGCTCCACCATCAGCGGACTCGGACGGATCTCAGATGGCCCTCGTCCGAGAAATGTTCCAGGTCATGGCGTCGTTTGCGACCAAGTTCCAGGCCTCCATGCCTGCGGCCTCTGCGGCTCCGGTCCCGACCACCACAAGCCCCGGGCTTCCTGGCCCTGCCGTGGCCCCACCGACCTCCCGTGGGTCGAGTGCCCGCTCCGCCGGCCCACCCAACCCGTCATGGTGTGGTCCGGACGTTGATGCGGTGGACTCCCATCCCGCGGGCCCGCCCAGGCCGTACTGGCGCGGTCCCGACGTGGATGAAAGGCTGCCTCCCTCGTCCTCCGATGAGTCCAGCTCGTCGTCGGAGGAGGACGAGGGAGACGTCGACGCCGAGCGCACGCCGGAGCAGGCTATCGCCTCAGTGGACCCACCGCGTGGTGAGGACCAACGCTCACTGACCGCCATGCTCACAAGGCTGGGCACCGCACTCAACCTTAAGGTCGATCAACCGCCGTTGGAGGGTGAGGATCAGATGACCGCGAAGCTCGACAGACGTGCTGTGCGGCCGGTCCACATAACCATGCTCCCCTCCATGATGACTTCGGCGAGGGCGACATGGAGGAAACCTTTGGCGGCGCACTCCATTTCGTCCAGGCTCGACAACATGTACCGGGTCCTGGACGAGAACGTCGAGTTCTTGCAGGCTCACCCCCTGCTGAATTCCCTGGTGGTCAAGGCCTTCCAGCACAGGACGGCCACCAGCGGGTTCCCGGTCCCGTCGACGCCGGAGGGAAAGAAACTGGACGTGGTGGGGCGTAAATTCTATGCCACCGGCTCCCTATTCTTCCGTGCCGCCAACTACTCGGCCGCCATGGGCCTGTATCAATCTCACCTCTGGGAACAGGTGAAGGTTGAGATAGCGAAACTGCCCTCCGACGCCCAAAAGCGCATTGACGCGCTGGCCACCGAGGGGGACTTCGTCGCCGAGCAGCTGATGCGCACTGCCCGGCATATCAACGACTATGCGGCGAAGGACATGGCCTCCGCAATCTACCTCCGTCGCCATGCTTGGCTCAGGGACACTTCCCTCGATGACGCTATGAAGAAGCTCATCGAGGAGTTTCCCTTCGACGGGCAGGGCCTCTTCGGTCAGGACACCGACAAGGTCCTGAATGAGATGCGCCAGACCAATTCCACGGCAAAGTTCCTGGGGCTCACCACGCCGGCTCCGCCCGCCAGGCCGAGGTTCCAGCCCTTCACACGGCGGTTCCAGGGCAACCCACAGCAGCAGGGACCGACGGAGCAGCCTAGATCCAGCTCCTACAAACAGCGGCGGCAGCACAAGCCCCGCTACCGGCCCTACGGACAGGACAAACGTTCGGGCGCGAGGCCCAAGCCCTGCGTTTGAAGCTGCGACGGCCGAGTCTCTCTCGCTCCACATCCCGTACCTCCCCCTCCGGAACTTCCTCCAGGTATGGTCGGGCATCACGGACGACCAGTGGGTCTTAAAGATCTTGTCCTCTGGCTACGCCATCGAGTTCGTGCGGGTGCCTCGGGTAGGAAGACATCGTCTCACCACCTCGTCCCCCCATTTGGAGGAAGAAATATCAACCCTTCTCTCCAAGGGAGCCATCGAGCGGGTAGCACCGTCCGACTGGGACAACGGCTTCTACTCGAGGTACTTCGTGGTCCAGAAGAAGGACGGAGGCCTTCGCCCTATCCTGGACCTGCGCCGCCTGAACAAATGCATCCACACCAGGAAGTTCCGGATGGTGACCCTACAGACCGTCCTCCCCCTCATCAACAAAGGGGACTGGTTCACAGTCATAGACCTCAAGGATGCCTACTTCCACGTCTCCATCCTCGAGGAACACAGACGGTTTCTCCGCTTCCGCATCGAAAATTCCGTGTACCAGTACCGATGCCTACCGTTCGGTCTGGCCACGGCACCGCGGGTCTTCACCAAATGCATGGCTCCGGTGGCCGCATTCCTCCGCCAACGGAGCATCAGGGTCTTCCCGTACATCGACGACTGGTTGATCGTCTCCCCCACCAAATCGTCGGCCGTTCGGGACACACAATACACGGTCCACCTCATGGAGAGTCTCGGCCTCAGGATCAACTTCACCAAATCGAAGTTGATCCCCTCCCAACTCGTCGAGTACATCGGAGCGGTACTCGACTCGCTTGCTACGAGAGCCTACGCCCCCCAGAAACGCTTACAGGATATTGCGCAGGGGGTGAGCGAACTGCGCACCAAACCGTGCATCCGGGCGAAGAAGGCTCAGAGACTTCTAGGCCTGATGGCCTCAACGACGGCAGTGATTCCCCATGCCAAGTTGAAATTCAGGTCCCTGCAATCGTGGCTCCTTCACGAGTTCGACGCACTTCGGGAGAGCCAGTCCAAACGGTTGACCCCATCTCCAGAACTGAGGGACCAACTGCTGTGGTGGTCTACACCACTCAACGTGGCCACGGGGAAGAGTTTCTACCCCCCGCAACCCTCGTTGCAGATACTGACCGACGCGAGCAACCTCGGCTGGGGCGCTGCTTGCGGGACTCTCACGGTCAACGACACCTGGACACCGCACGAAACGGTGCACCACATAAATTACTTGGAGCTGCTGGCCATTTGGAAGGCCCTGCGTTCCTTCGAGACTCTGCTCACCGGCAAGGCAGTTCAAGTGGCCTCGGACAATACCACGGCGGTGGCGTACCTCAACAAGCAGGGAGGAACACGGTCCACCACCCTCCTGTACCTGGCAGTGCAGTTGTGGGAATGGTGCCTGGAGAGGCACATTTTCCCAATTGGAGTGCACATTCAGGGCACACTGAATGTCCTGGCAGACCACCTGAGCCGTCTCACTTCGACGACCCACGAATGGGAGCTGGACGACGGAGTGTTCCAGTCGCTTTGCGAGGCCTGGGGGACGCCGAGCATCGACCTCTTTGCATCGGAGTCCAACAGGAAGCTCAGCAGGTACTGCTCCAGAGCAGGCATCGGACTGAACTCCGAAGGCGATGCCTTCATGAAACGGTGGGATCAGGACTATCTCTATGCCTTTCCTCCGTTTCCTCTGGTCCAGAAAGTACTCACCAGGATGTACCAACACAGAACCAATGCGATTCTGGTGGCACCAGCATGGCCGCGCCAACCCTGGTTTCCGCTACTGTTGCGCATGTCGTCGCAGTATCGCACACTGCCGGAGTCACCGACGCTCCTCCAAATGGAGCACGGCCAGCTGCACCATTCGGACCTGCCCAGCCTCCACCTCACCGCGTGGAGGATAACCCCAGACTGTCCAGGATCCTTGAATTAGCGCGGCGCCCTTCCACAAGGAAGTCCTACGCTTCCAAATACAGGCGTTTTTGTGCTTTCCTGGCCGCCCGGCAAACGCCCCCCCCCCCGCAGGTGGGACTGCAGGACATTTTAACCTACCTCCTCCAGCTGGCGGAGTCTGGCCTTAGCATCACCTCCATCCGAGTGCATCTCGCAGCAGTAGTAGCGCACTCTCCTGCTGGCTCGCCCGCTTCTGGGGCCTTCCGCGACCAAACGGTAAAGCGCTTCCTCAAGGGGCTAAGGAACGCTTTTCCGCCGGCCCGGACACCGACGGCTCAATGGTCACTGTCCACCGTTCTCAACGCGCTCACCAGGACCCCCTTCGAGCCCATGGCTACCGCCGATGTTCGTCTCCTCACATGGAAGACGGCATTCCTGGTGGCTATCACGTCTGCACGTCGAGCTGGTGAACTGGTTGCCCTGCGAGCAGACGCACCGTTTCTCCAGTTCTTCAACGGCCGCGTCGTCCTCCAAGCGGACATCACCTTCCTACCCAAGGTGGTCTCCAAGTTTCACATGGCACAAACTATCTCCTTGCCAACCTTCTTCCAGAACCCCACTAACGCCCAAGAAAGGACTTGGCACACACTGGATGTGAAACGAGCTTTATTGTTTTACACCAGCAGGACTAGAGAGTTCAGGAAGTCACAACGCCTCTTTGTGGCTTATGGGGGAAAGTCCAAGGGTGAACCCATCTCTGCTCAAAGGTTCTCCAAATGGATCACCTCTACCATCTACCTGGCCTACGAGTCAGCCTCACTGCCACCTCCACCGCATGTCAGGGCGCATTCCACCAGGGCGGTTGCCACATCCACTGCCTTTCTGGAGGGCACACCGCTTGAGGACATATGTAAGGCTGCCACCTGGTCCAGACCTTCCACATTTGTCCAGCACTACAGGGTGGACACCAGAGCCACTGCGGACGCCAGGCTTGGCCGTGTCGTCCTCACCAGAGGGCTCCGGACTCAACGCCCCTGACGGGTCCACCTAGAGGATCTTCAGCTCATCGTGGGATCATCTCATCCGACTGCCCACCGACCAAGTAAGTGTGAGCTTGCTAATCTTCCATGAGTGTGGATTCACAAACTATACGAAGGAGAAAGTTCGGTTTCACTTACCAGTGATAACTTTCGTTCTTCGAGTATATAGTTTGTGAATACACACTACCCACCCTGCCTCCCCTCTTGAGCTGCACGGATGAGATCAGTTGGTTTATCCTGTGCTTGGCTTAAGTATGGAACTGAGGTAAAATGGCGCGCGGGCGCCTCAGGGTGGGCGGTACGGTGGGCGGTCTTACCGCCAAAACTTTTGACCAATAGCTTTTCAAGCCTCCGATCGGCCGTTCTGCGCAGGCGCATAACCCATGAGTGTGTATTCACAAACTATATACTCGAAGAACAAAAGTTATCACTGGTAAGTGAAACCGAACTTTTTTGTTCAACCATCAGTTGGTTTAAATTTGTTCCAGTTGAGTTGACATCACTTTTTACCACTTTCTGCCCAATGTGATTGCCTGACCTGGTGCAAAGGGGTGCTTCAGAGGGTATCAGTTCTACTCTGCCCTCTAAATATTATTTTAAAATGTTTCAACTCAGTTCTGGAACATAGATCACTAGAGCACTTAGGAGGATAATTAAAACATAGAGATGTGGAAATTGGCCTTTAACACCTTGTTAGCACCTTAAGGCTCCTTCTGCTTTTGGAGATCAGTGCAAAGTGAGCTCTCCATCTCTGTCCTTGTTGACTCATGCAAATTGTCCTTTTGACCAATACAGCAATTTGACACACGGAAACCCAATTTCCACAGGTGAGAACACAATGGACCAAACCATATATTTCTTCTATGTAGTTGCACTCTTAGATAGTATGTTTAGCATCAATTTAGAAGTGTTGTTCCTTTAAGTCAAGGGTGCCCAAACTACACAACAACCCTGTAATATACTGCAACAAAACGCAAGGAAGGGCCATACCAGTGGTGGCGAACCTATGGCATGCATACCAGAGTGGACACTCAGATCCCTCTCTATGGGCATGCGTGCCATTGCCCCAGCACAGAGTTCACCCTGCCCCACTGCCCAGCAGCCCAATGGGAGTGCTTCCCCCCCCAGCACAGTGTTCACCCAGCCTCTCTGCCCAGGAGCCCAATGGGAGCAATTCCTCCCTCCCCAACTCGCACAGAGTGGGTTTTGGGTTACAGTTTGGGCACTCGGTCTCTAAAAGGTTCGCCATCACTGAGCTATACTACTACCAGATCAACAAAAGCTTGTTGTTGTTGTGGCTTTGAATTTCTTAGAACCCTGCATTAGGCAAAAATGGTACAAAACATGGAGTTAAGGCAAACAGCTGAAAAAGTGGGCCAGATATAATGCCTTTGGTTCCTACTGCCAACAAACCAAAAAGGAGTTTCGTTTCCACACAAGACATGGGTAACACATGCATCTTTTCACAGCTCCTCCTCACACAGACAGAAAACAGCCTTGTTCTACTCTATGCAGACCTGTCAGTTTCCTTGGTGAAGCCATAGAGCCATTGCTGTAGGCTGACAGCAGAAAAACATGAGGCAAGGTCTCCATCTTTACATCAGCAAAAGAGAAAAATACTCTTTGGTGTCGGATGCAGCTTAAAAGTCAATTACAGCCAAGTTGCCAGTCATATTAGTGGTTTGGAAGCTTCACTGAGGTTCAATCTCATGAGACAGCTGTTTCTCATAGCAGGAGAAGTCCTCCCTAATGATCAATTGTGATATTCTCAGCAGCAAATAGAAAAACTGGCTGCACAATCCATTTATAGCAACTAATTTTCCTCATAGCAAAGTCTTGTTCTAATTCTTATTCTTCAAAATGTGGGCCTGTATAGCTTCGCCTACAGCTGTTAGCTGGCAGATCTGAGGCGGGAAGCACTGCAGCCTTTTCTCTGGGTTGTGGGGAAGAACTGTCCGTTGATACCTTTGTTCTTTCAGTCTCATGTGGGATGTAAATGCCATTTTACTTTGATGGAAGTCTGGCATCAAGAGGCAAGGGCTCTTTTTTAAAATCTTTGCCTTAATCGCATGATTTATACCAGACATTCTCAACCTTTTAAAGCCAGGGGCTGGGTCACGCTCCCTCAGACAGCTTCGGGGGCTGGATGGCATTTTGTCCTTCCTCCACCACATGGCGCTTCCTGGTGTGGTGGAGGCAGTGGGGGGCCACATGAAATGGTGCTGCAGGCCACAGGTTGAGAATCCCTGATTTATACCCTTTTTGCCCAATGACAACCCAAAAGCTTGTCTTATTTCTAACTTTCTAGAGAGATCCATTCAAGGTACTGCCCAATCTCAGGCTTTGTTGTAATGGCAGGGCATTGCTTGCTTTCTTCTCGATGGTTTTTGCATTCACTCCGACAAACCTAGCAAGCCCATCGCTATCAATCACAGCAAGAGGCCTTAAATGAGAACAGTATATTTGCATTTCTAACATCTGTGGTCCTAACGAGGAACAGGGCTGGTTTTAAGTTGCAGCAATGTGCTGTACGGACCCAGACTGAATCTAAAAAAGCCAGGCAGATCTTGGCAAGCTGGAGGAAGCTTGTAATATAATATACAGAGTGCAGTAAGTCTTGGGTTTACACAGCAGCATCCTGCTTTTTGCCACAGCTGTTTTCTGATACTTTGCTGGCCTCTAGAGGGACATATGGCATATAGGCTGAAGTACTATTTTGCTAATAAAGTAATAGAATCTAAGCACCCTGATATACTCTTATACATAAAGATATGCCTGGGAGAGAGGATGTGTAAAGCTGGTAAATCCCTTATGGGGAGGGGCAGGGAAGAAGCTTCCACGACTCAGGAGAACACCCCTTGCTCTTTCTTTCTTTCTTTCTTTCTTTCTTTCTTTCTTTCTTTCTTTCTTTCTTTATTCATTTACTCATTCATTCATTCATTCAATTTGTATAGCCGCCCCAATCGACATGAGACTCTGGGTGGCATACATACAATCCCTAACAGAAATCCTTAAAATTCCTTAAAAAACCCTGAAAAACCACCTCCCACCCGCACCAATTAAAAATCTAGTTAAAAACTTTTAAAAGCAAGAGTGATCCTGCTCTAAATGAGACGGGGTGTGGGGTGGGGTGGGGTTGCTCCCTCTCCACCTCCCCACACCTGCCCTGCCAGCCAGATTTTCAGCTCTTTGATGGTGAGGTCACCTCTATCCTCTCCTTTAGTTTGGGAAGAATTCCATGTTAACTCCTTTCCTTTTGATCCCCTTGGGACAGAACTGCAGCGCATTGTAGAGCATATGCTTCCTGTGTGCAAAGATATAGCCCCCATCTGTGGCATCTTCAGACACGAATGGGAAACAGGGCCGCCATCAGGGGGGGACCATCAGGACTCCCGTCCCGGGCCCGGAGATGACTGGGGCCCGGCGCCACCAGGAAACCACTGATGTGCGCATGTGCAAACAAACCACACATGCGCAGGAAATCAAAGGGGCATGGCCAAAATGGGGGGGGGGGCACGTACCAGACCCGGAAATTTCTGATGTCGGCCCTGATGGGAAGCACCCCTCTCTGAAACTCAGGAAAGCCATCAGAGGAGTGAGCAGAGCATTCGAGGCTGAGCTTTCTCTTGCGTTAGCCTGTGGCCATGAAGGATGGTGAATTCTGGCAACTGTAGTCCAGAAATTAATCTCACAAAATGTCTGCTGCAGCCTACCATTTGTATGTTTTGTCCTGATCATGGCTAATGTCCCCCAGCAGAAAAAGACACATTTATAGAAGGGAATTTTGCTTGAAAGTTATTGATTGGACCCTGGACCCTCACTAAAGTATTGTGACTAGGCCAAGATTTGAAACTGGATCTCATAGTTCCAAGCCCATTGGATCAGACTGCCTCACTCAGATCAGTGGTAGCTGTACATAATATGTAAATACACATAGAATGGAAGTACATACTTCTATCTAGTTTGAATACTATGCATGTTAGGATTTGGGAGGTCACTATATGGCAGCCTTAAGACAGTTTTAAAAATTAGTTTTTTCAAAGGCCACTGAGAATGGTTTCAGCTTTCCTGTTGTGCTAATTGTGCTGATTAAACTATTACTCTAAATTCGAAGCATAACAAAAACCATTCAGTAATGCCTTTGGTCTTGGATTTTTGTTTCTTCCTACGTGTGATGTTAGCATTCATTAAATGCAGCCTTTCATGTTCTGCTTTCCATGCACTTCTGTTTTTTGTTTTTATTTCAACTATTTCCCTGCAAAGCTGGTGGCATTTGAACACAGCCCTGCCCAGCTGGAAATTGCTGAAGACATTTCCAGGCTGTGATCCTCTTTACAACAACCAACGCCACCAGGAAACCACATGAAATGCTGCATCAAAGACTTTTGAATCCAGTGGAAGTCTCCACAAATGGACAAGGGAAAGAAGGTCTGCTGATTCCCAGAGAAGCCCCTTCCCTTCACTGCTCTTGAGGATTCTCTGACCCTACGTTTTGCATAAGGTGGGGAGGGAGTGATAAAAATTAGTGGCAACCTCTACTTAATCAACAGCCCACCCACAAAGAGAGACAGCACTGAAAGGCTGTGATGGCGAACCTTGGCAATCCAGATGTTCTTGGACTTCAATTCCTAGAAGCCCAAGCATCCTGTGAATCCACACGGATAGGCTTACTGCGATACATCCATTGAATCACCAGGCTGGATGGAATGGACCAGCACATCTAAAGGCAATCTCTAATGCATGGTGGTGTATCTGTGGAGAGAAGAGAGAAACGTTGCAAGGCAATAACATATTCTCTTAGATCAGTAGTTCCCAACTTTTTCAAACTGTGGGCCGGGTCACGCTCTCTCAGTCAGCTTTATGGGCCGGATGGCCATTTTGTCCTGCCTGCATGGTTGGGGTGACCATTTAGTCCCAACTGTGGAGAAATTCTAGCCAGAGGGTGGCCACAGAAATGGAGATTAGGTCAGAGATTGACCAAGCACTTGTTGAGAATCCAGCTCAACAGCGGGTAAGCATAAAGTCAGAACTAATTGAACTGCAGTCAGAGTTAATGGTGCACAAAAAATCTCTGCCCCAGCACCGGGGAAGCAGGTTTTATTGAAGTTACAGGTTACACAGGATGTCTACGAAAGCATACACAGGATGTATACGAAAGCATAGGTGAGTGGTATTCAGCCAATAATATGACATTCTCTACAGCATAACCATATAGGGAGCATGACCTATATCTCTTACTAGTACATGCACAGTAGCTTATATCCTGCCAGAATAGGCCCAAAGCCTATTCTCTGTGGCGGTACCCTTGCAAAAGCTGTTACCTGTAATTATATAGCTTACTTTAGCAGTTTAAGGCTGATACCAAAAGCATATATTTGATGATTACATAAAGGTGCTTTTCTGCACCAAACCAGGAACTCAAGAAGCAATTGTTCTGCACAGATGCAGAGTCTCTGCACAGAGGCAGGAAGCAATTGTTAATTCAGGAAACTGTGGTTGAGCGCAGGAAGAGCTAACCACAATTGCTAACTAGATGCTACACAGCTAATTATTTAGGCTAAAAGTTATAATGAACTCCCACACCCAACAGTTTCAAAGAGGTGGCCATTTTGCTTCTCGAATGCCCTGTGAGCAGTAGGGGGGGGGCACATGAAATGGCATCACAGGCTGGATCTGGTGCACGGGACTTAGGTTGGGAACTCTTGCCTTAGAGTCAT
This sequence comes from Bradypodion pumilum, assembly GCA_035047305.1. Taxonomy (NCBI): domain Eukaryota; kingdom Metazoa; phylum Chordata; class Lepidosauria; order Squamata; family Chamaeleonidae; genus Bradypodion; species Bradypodion pumilum. The sequence goes on along the minus strand of JAWDJD010000002.1, from coordinate 101,017,121 downwards.
ATTCCCTGTTACTAATTTTGTTACAGAAATATTCGTTAGTGGCAAGATCCGAGGAGGTGGACCATATAGTAATTTGTAAGGTGATGACAATTTAAGCCCTGTCCAAGTCATACATTATAGCTGGGTAAGAACTATTGGTAAAGCCTTTGCCATTTATTTTTGTGTTCAGTAGTAGGCTAAGTCAAAATATTCTTCAGATTGACTTTTATGAATGGGCTGTGGGCAGGGACCCATTTTAGTTTCCATGTAAGCATGTTCCTGGCCTTTGATTTCCATTAGGCCTAACTAGCACAGCCAATGATAAAGGGTTCTGGGAACTGCAATTCAAGAATGTCTCCAAGACCACAGTTGCCCATTCCTCCTCAGATCCTTAAAAGATAAAGGTCTCATTTGCTTGAAAACCAATCATATCTGACACTAGGGGGCAGTGCTCATCTCCATTTACAAACAAAGAGACAATGCTGTGTGCATCTGCAGATGTTTCCATGATTATGTGGCAGGCATAACTAAATACCAGATCACATGGAACACTGCTACCTTTCCCACCAAAGTGGTACCTATTTATCTATTTGTAATTTCTTGCTTTTGAACTGCTAGGCTGGCTTGTGTTGGGATAGATGACAGGAGCTCCCTCTGTCATGCAGTACTCGAGACTCAAACTGCTGACCTGCTAACCTTCTGGTCGTCAAGCTCATCTTCTTACTCACTAAGTGTTGAGTCTGAGTATTAATTGCAATGCAACAACAGTTCAGAGGTTAACCAACAAGTCATTTATTACAGCTCAGTTCGGACTGGGGAAAACAGGGACGAGGTAGCAACTTATATACAGACAGAATGGCAGTTTTACAGTGATACATTTGCCCGGGCTTTCTTAACGCGGGAAACCTGTGCTAAACCAATCAGATTACATTGATAACACATTAATATGACGCCTTACAGAAAGGGCATGCTTTTACAGCAAAGACTTAATGGTGATTGCAACTTAAAGCAATATACGTTTGGACACACCAAACTCACCATACCTTTGAGGAGGACCACAGGTCCATTTAGGGAACCCAGCATCGGTGGGACTTAGGGCAAGGGGTACAGGAGAACCAGGGTCTAAGGAAGTGCCGGTGGACTCACTGGTTGACCTAGGCAGGCTAGGAATTTTAGAAGGCTTACATGAAGCAGGGATGCTTGTAACAGGAAGTGGGGGCAATAGTCGAGGTATAGACCCAAGACTCAGACCAGCCAGGGATTCTGCCGACTTGGTGAAGGGGGCACTGTGGTGTTACCCTGTAACTGTGCCAAAACTGTACCCATAGAGCGAGGGATATTTTCTACCACAGACTTGGCAGTGCACATTTCCATTGAGGCAGAGTTAACCCAGCGGAAGAGACTCAATTCTCCCTGGCCCCATTTAGCCATCTGGCCCAATCTCGGGGCAATCCTGGGCCCCGGAGCAAAAATAAACCACAACCAGTGGTGGGATTCAGCAGGTTCACCCCAGTTCACCAGAACCAGTAGCAGAAATTCTGGCTGGCCCCGCCCATCCAAGTTTTGAAATAACGCATGGCTTCCCCCTGGCCAGGCCCACCATACCATGGCCACAGAGTAGGTAGTATAAAATTTTGAATCCCACCACTGGTGACCCACCTCATATTAGCCATACCCTGCAGGACCAAAGACAAGAGCTTGTGAGAGATGTAGCATAAAGAGTTAATGTAAAGTAAAAAGTTAATTTAAAGTTAATAAACCCTTCGGGACTACATCAAGAATCTGTTAGAAAATTTTAAAAAATCCTATCTTTCTATTCTGTATTACTTTTACTGCCAGTTTTTAAGTTTACTTCTACCTCAGGCACAAAGGAACAGTCTGTGCTAGTGTTACCTGCCAACACCACGATTGGAGAATAGAGGTGAAATTCTTGCTTCGGGTGGCATGTTAGAGCTGACAGTGAGCAAAACCTAGCTCCCTTCCTTTCCCTTCCAACCATACCATCATCTCTTGTCCACATCATCCTTCCCTGCAATTTTTTCCTGCTCCTTGTAGATATGCAAATCACTGTATCAGACTGGAACAAAAGCTAACCATTCAACTTCAGCCCATACCATCTGCAAACAGTTAGGCCAGTTCAGTCAGTAATCTGGAAGTGGTGTGATGCCTAAAAACAACACACAAGTGCAGAAACACATCTAGTTGGCTCCTCAGACCATGCTTTTTCTCAGGGTTTAACTCCCCAGCACCGGAATCTTTTGCCATGTTTTTCATCATACTGCAATGATCACTCTCCCTTCACATGTAGTGATCCTCTGAGGAATATCCATTTTCTTTTATTATTCCTCTGGATTTAATCAGTGCGCCAACAGTTAGGCAACAATCTGTTTCTTGTAGATTTTTACAAGCTTTGTTTTGCCTTTTGGGTAATAACTTCTTCCTTTGGTCCACACACTGTACTTAAAATGCTTTTTTCTCCATTGCCGTGGCATACTGAATTGATGTTAGCTGCTGTTGGTGAGCCTTTTCTCAGTATGAACCAAAGCGGCATTCATTAGCGGCACTGGTTTACAAACCATGATATATGTAAACATTAGGATCATGTTGACCCAATGTTTGTTTTCTCTTTGCAGAACAGCAGTGAAAAGAAGTTGGAAGAGAAAAAGTCGATGAGCCATCAGGAAAACTCCAAAATCCATATATAGGTACAGTTGTACCTCGCTTAAAGAGCATAATGTGTTCCACGGGATTGCTCTTTAAGCAAGTTTGCACTTTAAGCAAAACACTATTGTAAGTGACCAATTGTGACTTCTGGCGGGGGATTGCAAACCCTGATTTAATTGTTAAGTGAGTTTTTGGTTGGTTGGTCAGTAAGCCAATTTAAGGGTCACAAAAATGTTTACAATCTTCGATTCTCTTCACCGGACAATATATTACAAACAAGCCATGGATAGAGGAAGATAGGAGACAGATTTGATGTTTTACCCAAGCCACAAGGAAGTTGCTGTTTTGAGATGCAGTGGAAATTAATAGCCTGCAGACTCTCAATGGGACTCCTTGATCTGGCACTTATCATCTCTTGTCCATCTCTTGGCCTTGATCTGGCACTTATCTTTTCAATGAGAATTACTGGTAGGCATGGCACATGGCAGCTGCTCCGTTAGGGCAAATGTGTACTAGCCCACCTTAGTCTTTCTCTAGCCAGCTTATTCTTTAACACAGTGCTTAGGGGGTCAGGAGCCAGCCTATTTCCCCTCTGTTACACTTCCAGACTCAGTTTTTGTGTGAGGGGGGCAAGTGGAAGAATGAAGTAGGTGTTAATAATCACAGTCTATTTCCAGTTTGCCTTTACTCACTTGTTGCAACTTTTCCTTCACCAACCACAAAGGGCACCAGCTGTCATAGTCTCACAGAAGTAGCCACCTGCAGCAGCGACCCTCTACAGCAGGGGTTCTCAATATCTTTAAGCTGGGGGTTGGATCATGCCCCCTCAGACTATTTGTGGGCCAGACTGGTGTCCCCCCCACTGCTGCTGCTGTTGGGACCATACTGAGCCCACCCCACCCCAACCCCCCTCCCCCCACAGCTCCCCTGCTTACCAGCCTGGAGGAGTTGCATGGCATGGGTGAAGGAACACCTTGAGACCTCTACCCTATGAGAAAACCTTGTGATTTGAGGGCATAGAAATTCACCATGGGTGAATGCCAAGTTCACAGAATGCAATTACCATCTCCTGGAGCAGTGGAAAGAGCAGACACAGGGAGGATCACATATGCAGCTAAAACAAATCAAATGTTGTGGGCCAACCAAATTGTACCAAATAGAAGGCACGTTATACTCCAGGCTGTACATATTCCTTCCCTTTTCTTTAGGGATATGAAAATATTTTTTTAAAGTGAAATCGGTACATAAGCCTTTGTTTCTGATGATTCCCACATTAGTTAATCTCTTAAAGTTTGAGTTCCCTTGTCTTCTTGCTTTGCTGCTTTCACATTGTCTCTATCGTTTATTACTTTAACCATGCCAAAATGTTAGGTTACCTTGTTTTTCTTTCAGACAATTTAGAATGCTTCTCTTAAGATAATGTGTATAAAATGTCATATGGCCAGATGCGGCATGTCTTCATTAAGACTCATTGTACTGTTAATTCTCCCACTGAAGAAAATTCCTGCCACAGGGCAGTAAGGGGTAAATGTTCCTTCTGAAAATCTCCTGCCTCCATTATTTTACATATTTCTTATTTGTCTTTCAACAAATGCCACCAAGACTGGGTACAGCAATTTAAATAATGCATCCAGATGATCTGTTTATGTATGAAGTTGAATAAACTAAAGCATACTCAAGACTTCAGTAATTTACAGCACTTGTTCATCTGATCCAGACATGACAAGGCACAATATATATGTTAAAAGTAATAGGCCTGATAGAGAAACTAGTTCTACTTTCACATTTCTTTAACAAGCATTCCCTATGGTGGTCTGAAAGGAAGAAAGCACTGCTACCATCTTGGACAATGATAAATTTTGGGGATTGCTGAATCAAAGGATTGTTTATTAAGGGTCTTAGTGCTGCCTCCTTCAAGCAAAAGGAACATGTTTATCCTACAAGGAAGCATTATTTATTTCCTGTAAGCATTAGTCCAGTCTCAGCTTGACTGAATGAAGCAGGAAGGGCAGGAGTCAAATAAGTATGCAGCAGAATGCACATCTCTAATCTATGAAAAAAGCTCATAATATAAAAAATTAAAAATCAGAACAGAGAGGGGGGAGTGAGGAGCCTAAGGTAGCTGGTTGGAGTGATTTCTGTCGTCTCCTTCTCCAGACAAAGAAAAAGTTCCTATTTGGGTTAAAAGTACCATGGAACTTGCCAAAAGATAGCTACTGCAGTCCTTTGGATGATAAGGTACCATGGGAGGTATTGAAGGTCCTGTTGAAAAACTAATTGCTGATAAATCTTCTGTTGAAAAATACCGGAGAGAAAAGTGCTAAGAAGCAGAGGCCTTTGGCTGCAAGGCTTTTAAAGCAATAGACCTGCCATCTCCCTTTTGTTGCTGTGAGAACTTTCTTTTTCACCTCTTTACCTCTGATACAATTTTGGAGGAAAAGGCTTCATATAAGATTGGTTTGGAAAAGTTTACAGGTTACAGTTTATCCACTAAAGCTGTTTCTTTTTGTTGCCATCCTAATTTCAGAGGGAGGAACTGCCATATTGGGCTGAGCCGACAGAGCTGGCATGAAGCCAGGTGCTTTTTGTGATAAGATAAAGCTTTGTGGTTGTAAATTAAAATAAAACTGCAGTCTCTTAGTGGCTGGTGGAAAAATATTTGTGGACTATTGATAGCTGCAAGTTGCTGAGCAAATAATATCAGGTACTGGAAGAAAGACAACAGTAAGAGACTTTTTTTTACAAGAGTTACTGCAGCGGTGGTGGATCAAAGACAGCCCAATAAATAAAGAAGAATCTGAAAATATGGATGCAAGTGTTGGATTGGGGCCGCGGGGGCGGCCGTTGGGTCCCGGAGGAGACTGGTCAGGAAGGAGACACGAGACAAGATGGAGCGAAGACCAGTGATTTATTCAGGGAAAATCATAGAATATATAGAAGGCAAAAGGGCTGCATGTGATACAATCGTCATCTGACAGAAATCACATCTCATGTTTACACGGGTTAATTGGGAACCTCTCCCGGGGAAGTTAATTAACTAAAATAAACACTGACATGGGAACTTCATTGTTCCATGTTTATCCAGGAATAAACATGGCCGATGTTGTCCTTAGGGCTATAGGTAATCCGTAGGTGCGATATTGCCTATTTCCTAACCGGCTGGTTAGACATTCAATCTCCTCTTGCTCGGCCCGCTTGTCATGTCAGATATGGGTGAATTAATTATGGCTATTAATCCGCTCCCCAATTTCTGTCCCCTCGGAGCCAATGGCTCGGAGCGATCTCACAAGCCATGGCCTCTGTCAGGGACAGTGTGCCAATTGTGCCCGCGGATACCACATGCAAGACTACGCTCTAAGGAAAAACCGAGTGGAGATCTGACTCTGTTGGAATTAAAAGACTTTATAACTACAAAATCTAATGAAGATAAAAAAGAAATTAAACAGTTTATTAAAGACGTGGTCAGAGAGGAAGTGCAATCTCTGGAAAAATCAATTCTGGATTAAACATGAGAACCAATACTTTGGAGTCAGAGGTTAAGGACTTGGTGGAGATTGCAGTAAGGCATGAAAATACTATGGACAAAAGATTTAAGCAATTGGTGAAGCTACAGGATCAATTGAAAAAGAAAAACATCAGAATTAAGTTTTCCCCCGACATAGATAAAGACAATTTAAAAATTGAAGTGGTTAAATGGTTACAAACCTTCGCTTTGGACTCTGGCCCAATTAAAGAAGAAGAGATTGAAGCAATTTTTAAGGTCGGTTTCAAGAGAGGTCAACGTCCCAGAGATATGATAATTACTTTTGTATCAGGTTATAAAAAAGGTCAAGTAATGGACTATTTAAGGAAGCATGGCGACTCTGCATTAAAGATAGGAGAAGTAAAAGTACAAGTATATCATGATTTAAGTAACGAGACTATTCAATGGAGAAGACAGATGAAGCCGATAACTGAAATTTTGTTTAATTGCAATATAAGATATCAATGGGGTTTCCCTATCTTCTTAAAGATATTTCATGATGGGAAGGTGGTTAGAGCAGAGGACCCAAAGAGAGCAATGAGACAACTTGAATCACTAAAAATTATAGTAATTGGGGACCCAAACTGGGAAAAACTGGGGGAAAATCTCTATGGAGAAGGTTCAGAAGGATCAAAGGGGAAAGAGAAGTATCAAGCAAAGGGGAGTGACCATTCAAGGGAGAAACAAAGGGAGAAACCTTTGGGTTATGGAAGTGGAGGGGAAATAAGAGAAGAAAAGGATGCAGAATTGTCTGGTGCAAAGATAAAGCCAAAAGCCAAAAAGTAAAAATAATATATAAATATAAATAGGCACAGGCAAGAAAGTGATAACAATTTAGGAATATGAATATGAATAGAATATGGACCAAAAGAATTAAAATAGAGGAAAAATAAGAGAAGGAGACGGGGAATAGTGAAAGAAGGAATTTAAAATAGAAGGGATAGGCTCTCCCTCCTCCTCCCCCTATTCCCTAAATGGGAGCGGCCAGGCAATAATTAACCTGGCGGGGGGGGGGGGGAGAGATGAGATTTTTGAGTGTTGCATGTTGGTGGGTGGAGGGTTATATGTTACATGTTGCATGTTATATGTTTTATGTTATAAAATAAAAAAACTGCAAAAAAAAAAACAGAACAGAGAGAAAGATGCATGATACCTACTAAGTAGGTAGGTAGATAAAGGGATAGACAGATCCCCTTTTTAATGCAAATTCAGGTAACTGATAGATGGATCTTCCCCACTAGCAATCTGATTGGTATTAAACAAGAGCCATTTACCACTTTCACCTCCTGCATACTTGATTTAAACAATTCTTGCAATATGAAGAAATTTTTGAATCTTGGTAAATTCTTCAAAAACAACATCAAATGAAAGCTCTTCCCTTCCCACCAGCCAGCTCCAACACCTCGTAGTTCCAGATGTTGACCCCAAGATTAGCAGGAAAGGCCGTGACTTGGAGAAGAGCCTTCTTGGTGGTGGCACCAGCTTTGTGGAACTCTTTTCCAGTTGAGCTACACCAGGTTCCATCTCTCCCTATATTTAAAAAAATAGCTAAAATCATTCCTTTTTAATTAGGCTTTTGCAGATACAACAGCCAAGTGTTAAGTATTTTATTTTATTTCTTTCCGTTACCAATAGGTTTTTTTGTTTCTGGCATTTTCTTCTTAATGTGTGGGTATTGTGTTGTAAGCCACCCAGAATGGGAAAATTATCTGAGATGGACAGGGTATAAATGTAACTAGTAAATAAATAAATAGCTATTCCCCATTATTGATGATAAACATATCAAGAAAAAAAAAGGGGGGGGAGACAATCCTAAATCTGTGCTAATTCTATAGTGTCAATAAAAATGATAGAACAGTGGTACAACTAATGACATTATTGAACTAATTTAACAAAATGTTTTGCTAAAATGCTGTCAGTTAATGCATTTTGCATGAAACACACATCTATCGTACAGCTGAAACTAACATACACATTTCAGCAGCTGGCAAAATAAATTGCAACATAAATAATTGAGAGGGGAAAGATTTTGGTTTGGGGAAACATTAGTTTACAATCAATCAATTAGGCTTATAAAATAGAGGGATAAAGAGATGCACAGCTGTCTTTTGAGTAATGCTGGTAAAACCAAAGAATTTGTTTTGAAACTGAGTGAGATGTAGTAACTCTCTGTTGCAGTGTTTTTTGAGATAAAATGAGGATTTTTTTATTGTAAGAGTGGAAGAAAAGTGAACATGAATATTTTTAGCTGTTCAGGTCACAGTACAGGGGCAAGATTTTAGCTGGAGCGATGATGGTGATAAAGAATATTCATTTATATCCCAGCTTTCCTCCAATAAACTCAAAGTGGCATTCATGGCTGGTTCCTCCCCATCTTTATTCTCTCAACCCTATAAAGAAGGTGGGTTAAAAAAGTAACTGGTAAATGGCTATGCAGTCAGTTTCATGCGTCACGGAGGATTAGAACCCAAGACTACCAAGTCCCAGCCCTACATTGTAACTATCAGACTCTTGGCATGCATGTGCAAAGGATAGGATTGTGATTGATAAGTAGGGTCTGCAAGTATAAATAGAGAACAGTATCATGATGCACTAACTTGATGCCTGTTTTGGACTACAATTCCCATCATTCTCAGTCAGATGGCCATTGCAAGTTGTACTCTAAAATATCCAGAAAATACCTCAGGATTTACCTCAGCTTGAACTGCCCAGTATTATAGAGGAGTCGGAGAAATTGAAGAGTCTTTGGCTGACTCCTTTGCTTAGGCAGAAGTGACTACCTTGACAGAGAATAAATCCCCAGATAGGGATGGTCCGATTTTGTATACAGTACTTCCTCGTTGACTACACAATATACAACTTGATGTGAATGAGCACAGAATCCTCCCCCTCCATACTTCCCCCATACCTGTCAACCACGGCTCTGGAAAATACGGGACCTGCGCAGAATGGTTCTGCACAGGTTGCCTTCTACGCGACTTGCGCAGAATGGTTCTGCGCAGACCGCCTTCTACGCATGCGTAGAAGGCTTTTACGCTTGTGTAGAACCCTTTTACGCTTGCGTAGAACCCTTCTACGATCCCTTTCTGCGCAGATCGTCTTCTACGCAAGCGTAGAAGGGTTCTACGCAAGCGTAAAAGCCATCTACGCATGCATAGAAGACGATCTGTGCAGAAGGGATGTGCAGTACCTCTTTTTCCCCCACTGCCAATTCCGGGGTTTTGCGGGCGGGAAATGGCGCAAATTGGCGCTGAAAATCAGGAAATCCCGGCCAATCCAGGAAGGTTGACAGGTATGACTTCCCCCCTCTGACACTGGGGCTTCTACTCTCTCTCTCTCTTTTTGCAATTGAATGCATTTGCATTGGTTCAGACAGTGTGATTACTTCAACCAGTGCAGCCTCATGACTGAATGAGTAACCAGAAGCTGGCCTTCCCAGTTCCAAGTTCAATGTGAGAAGAGAAGAGGCAAAAAAAGTGTTAGTTCCTATCAATCTAGCACCACTTGTTTCCAAAACACTTTTTAAAAAGTATCTATCAGAGAAAGAGAGGAGGAAATTGGTGATCAGCCTTTGTTTAGAAAAAACAGATGGTGGAATCCGCTTGCTTTAGCTGAACAGACAGAGCAGAGTCAGGAGAGACATTAGAGAAAAGTGATAATTAGCCCTTGTCTGCATCTTGTTATGGTAACTCTGTTGTAACCAGGTCCCTGCAAATCTGGATGGATACAACAGAAGCTCCCTTAACAAGCTCCAAACAAGGGCTGATTGCCATCTTCTTCTCTCTCCTGACACTTGTCTGGTTGGCTAAAATGAATTCACTTGAAGAAACCTGACTTCCTAGGTGCAAAATCATAGCAGACCAATTTGCATCGTTCTTGCTGTACAGTCACATCCAGAGTGAGGTCAGATACAAAGGAGGTGATAAAGGTGACAGAAGAGGCAAAGATTGCAGAAGGAAATGGGCCTATGGAAGTAGCAAAAAGGGATGAGCTGGGAGACCTGGAGTAAAGTCTACGGATGTTTAGTGTTTGGGAATCAAGACAATGGAAGCAGCTGTAGACGAGCCTAACACATCTTTATTGCATGGGGTACAGCACGAACATGAGGTAATGGCGGACAAACAGCTCCTTTTATTGCAGTGGCTACACATTTTAATGTGGCTCCTCGATAGCACTTTGGCTACTGTTCATGTGACGTCATCCTTAGTCATGCCCTTCTTGTCCAGGTGAGGTGAGGGCGGGAATCTTTCCCGCACAGCTGAAGGTATTTGAGGAATGTGTACCATGTGAGCTGAACACTCGCTATTTCCCCCTAGTGGTAACTAGCTTGCGTTCTATTGTGGTTTGTAACATTGTTTCTATTGCAAGATACAGTTTGTTACATTTGCTCATTCATGTAGTTACAGATTGTTACATTCGCTCATTCGTGTGGTTACAGTTACATTCAATACACAACATCCCTCCCCTCTAAGATGGGACAAAGTCCCTTAACCACAATGGTTTTCCACATGTGCGTTTTGGGCGTGTGGCCATTATGCTTGACTTGGCCATGCCCCCTCATCTGTGTCCTCCTGGCTCTTGTCCTGCATTGGAGAGGATGACTCATTAGCGACGCGCTGCGGACTTGCAGCTAAGGGCTGGGCAGGAGGAGAGGGGTTGGATTCTGATGCAGATGTGGGCAAACCGGGGGCACTAGGGGCTAAAGAAAAACCCCGCTCCTCACTTCGACGGGTGGGGGAACACTCCGAAACCCACCCACCCCGGTTTGGTAACTCAAAATCTAACTCAGGGGCAACAGGGACAAACTCATTCCTCTCTTTCATGGCGCTGGGGAAAACTGGTGTATCAAAAAGATACGGATTTGAGTCTGCTCTTCCCCCCTTGTTTGGGACTGTTGCCCCTCGTTTTCTCCCCCTTGGGATAAGCGGGTGGGGGAGGACCCTAACGTTGAGTTCTGCTGCTGGGCACCCCTGTCCTGCCCCCCAATCACTCGGTGCCTTAGTTGGTCGGCGTGCCTTCTCCAGAGGAGACCTGTGTTGGTCTCGACACAGTATGAAACTGGTCCTATTTGGTTAATGACTACTCCCGGCACCCAGGCTGGCCCTGTAGCCGCATAGTTCCTACAGTGTACAGGTTCACCTACCTCAAAGTGTTTTGTGGACCTGAGCTCAATGTTTCTTCCCCTATCCTCCACCCTGGTGGGGTCCAACCTGGTTAACAGCTAATGCAATTTCCTTTTCATGAGGAGTTCAGCGGGAGGAAACCCCGACGCCAATGGCGTCACCCTGTATGCCAACAAAAACTGGCAGAGCTGTAGGTCCAGATCCCCTGGCCCCATGCACTGCAACCTCTCTTTCATGGTTCGCACCAGGCGTTCCACCTAGCCGTTTTGCGGGGTGGAAAGGGGCTCAGGTTATGTGCCAAATGGCATTTGATTCCAAGAACGCTTGGAATTCTGCAGACGTGAAAGTACTAGCGTTATCGCTCACAATGACGTCAGGTATCCCGAAGGTACTTATCAGCTTGCGCAGCTGTTTTATGGTTGCGGCTGATGAGGTGCTGCACATCGGAATCACTTCCAACCACTTGGAGTACGCGTCTACTACCAATAGAAAAAGGGAACCCCTGAATGGACCTGCGAAGTCTATGTGAAGGCGAGACCACAGTCCCCTGGCTGTGTCCCATTCTCTGTGTGGAAGTCGGGACTCCTCAGGGCAAGAGCTCTGGCAACTTTCGCAGGTGTTCACCATGTGCTCAATGTCTGCATCTAACTGTGACCACCAGAAATGGCTTCAGGCCAGCGCCTTAGAGCGCACGATTCCCGGGTGGCTGACATGTAGAAGCCGTAGCACCCTTGCTCTTAAGGATTCTGGGACGACCACCCTCTCCCCCCACAGGAGGCACCCCCTTTCTGTGGACAACTCAACCCTCTTCCTGAAAAATGCAGCAAACTCCTCTGCGGGGGGAACCATGGGCCACCCCTTCTGTACCCAAGATCTGACAAGGGCTAGTGTTTTATCCTTTGCTGTGGCTGCAGCGATTTCCACGGGAAATATGGGGGTGCATCTAGGGCTTCTATAAGGAGGACTTGGCTGTCCTGCTCTATCTCACATTTTGGGTCTCCCAGCTGGGGCAGAGGAGATTTTGAGAGTGCGTCAGCATGGCTTATGTCTTTCCCGGGGCAGTACACTAATGAACCCCTGTACGCATTGAGGAAAATAGCCCACCGAAGCATCCTTGGAGAGAGGATCTGTGGAGTGGGCTTGTCTGAAGTGAAAATACCCAATAGTGGCTTGTGGTCGGCTACAATGGTGAATGGACGACCATACAAAATATCATGGAAATTCTTTGTTCCCGCCACAATAGCAAAGGCCTCCCTATCTGTTTGGGCGTAGTTGCGTTCTGCCTTGGACAATGATCTCGAATAGAAGGCAACAGGGGCTTCTCGCCCGCTCTCTAACACATGGCAAAGGACCACCCCCACCCCCACTGGTGAGGCGTCGCAGACTAAACTACCGGCTTCTTTGAGTCGAAATGGGTCAGGATGGCCTCTGAGGATAGGAGCTGCTTGAGTTCCCTGAAAGCCCGCTCTTGGGTTTCCCCCACCACCAAACTGCATCCTTCTTCAGCAGCCTATGCAGGGGCTCTGCAATCAACGCTTTCCTGGGCAGGAAAGAATGGTAAAAATTCAGCAGCCCCAGGAAGGATTGCAGCTCTGGTTTCGCGGTGGGGCGAGGGGCATTTTGGATGGCCAAGACTTTGGACTCAGCGGGTTTTACTCCCTCAGGGGTTATGCGAAACCCCAGGAACTCCACTTCTTTTGCAAGGAACACACATTTGTCTCTCCGCAGTCTCAACCCCGTGGATTCGAACACTGTAAGGACCTTATCTAATCTCTGGGCCAGTTCTGCTTCGCTCTCCCCAGATATCAAAATATCATCAAAATATGGCAAAACACCCGGTAGCCCCTTTAACAGACGTTCCACAAGGGACTGAAATATCCCCGGCGCTGAGTTCATGCCGAACTGTAGGTGCATCACCTTAAATGCCCCCTTGTGAGTTACAATGGTTTGCGCAGCAGCTGTAGCTGGGGTTACTTATAGCTGCTGGTACACCTGCGCCAGATCCAATTTGGCGAAACACTTTCCCCCATGTAAAGTAGCTAGCAGATGGCTAACTAGTGGCACCGGATAAGCATTAGGGCGGATTGCCTTGTTGATTGTACACTTGTAGTCAGCACAAATCTGCACCTCCCCATTTGCTTTTAGCGCTGTAACAATAGGAGTCTCCCACTCTGCAGAGTCCACAGGCACTAAAATCCCCTGACCCACCAGTTTGTCAAGTTCCGCCTCTATTTTGTCCTTCAGGGCGAACGGAACCCGTCGTGGCTTGAGCCTAATTGGGCGGACCTCTGGGTTTAGGTCGAATGAAACTGGGGGCCACTTGTACTTCCTGAGTCCGTTCTTGAATACCTCGGGGTGTGCGTTGCACACTGTCTGAATTTCATCCCCCCCCCGATGGCATGGACACCTCCTATGAAAATCTCCAGGGGTTTGAACCACTGTGTTCCCAGGAGGTTGCACCCCCCTCCTTTAAAACCACTAGGGGAAGTTTCCTTCTGAGTCCCTTGTACTGTATCTCAAACTCCCCCACCCCCAACACTGGGATTCCATTTCCCTGCACATCCCTTAAGTTCGACCTCAGTTCCTTGAGTTTGGGCCGTGCCTTGGGGGGAATGTGCAAAAACTCTCTATGGGAAATAATGGAGTAGGCGGACCCCGAGTCTATTTCCATCCTAACTGGGATCCCATGCAACAGTACCTCATCATAAAAACGTGGGTGCCCTAAGGGAACGATTTGAACGGCCAGGTCGTCTCCCCCATATGCTCTTCGGTACACGTGGTACCCCTCTGGGCCATCGCTGCTGTCATAGACTCTGCCGACACCATCCCGCCTCCGCGTGGAGCGCTCTGCTGGGCCCTTGCTCTCGTCTTGCCGTTGTCTGCACGCCCTGGCGATGTGGCCCTTTCATCCGCAGTTGTGGCACTCAGCCTTCCGGAATGGGCACTTGCTCTGATCGTGGGATGCTCCGCAGCCATCGCAACGCCGGCCTCCCTTTCCTTTCTTCTCACCCTGCCCCTTTCCGATTTTCCGGACCCCCTCATCTTCACTGGATCCTGCATTGGCGGAGGCCTCTGAAGATGTGGGCCAGAGTGGGGCAGGGGGCACCCTCCAGGTCGCCTGGACTGCTGATGCAGCCGCCTCAATTGGCGGTGGCTTCGCTTTGAGGAGCTTGAACTCGGCCCTTGTGGACTCAGCCTTTTGCGCCTCTTGCAGAACCTCTTTGGAGGTGAGGTTGTGGCCACGGGTCATGAGCTTCCTTTGGGTGTCCCCATCTCGCATCCCACAAAGCAGCCGGTCTCTAAGGGCCATATTTAAGAACTCCTGCCATTTGCACGGGGTTGCCACCAAACGGAGGGCCGCCGCATATTTGGTCACGGACTCACCCGGCTTTTGGTCTCTCATCGTGAACGTGGCCCTGGCCGAGAAGAAGGACACCTTGGGCTTGAAATGGTTTCTCAGTGCAACCAACAGGTCGGCCACGGCAACCTGCTCCACCTCTCTTGGTGCCACCAGGTCCATCAGCGTTTGCACTGCGTGATAACCGAGCATCGTGATGAGAAGGCCCCTCTTCTTCCCAGCGTCCGTGATGCCGGCAACCGCTACTGTACTCCTGAAATGCATCTCGAACCAGTCCCATCGTTCGGGCTGGTTTACATCGAAAACCGGTTGCTGTGGAAGTGTCTTGTCCCCGTGGGAAGCCATATCCCACCTTCATCGCCAATTTAGTGTTTGGGAATCAAGACAATGGAAGAAGCTGTAGACTAGCCTAACACATCTTTATTGCATGGGGTACAGCACGAACATGAGGTAATGGCGGACAAACAGCTCCTTTTATTGCAGTGACTATACATTTGAATGTGGCTCCTCGATAGCGCATTGGCTACTGTCCATGTGACGTCATCCTTAGTCACGCCCTTCTTGTCCAGGTGAGGTGAGGGCGGGAATCTTTCCCGCGCAGCTGAAGGTATTTGAGGAATGTGTACCATGTGAGCTGAACGCTCGCTATTTCCCCCTAGTGGTCACTAGCTCACGTTCTATTGTGGTTTGTTACATTGTTTCTATTGCAAGATACAGCTTGTTACATTCGCTCATTCATGTGGTTACAGATTGTTACATTCGCTCATTCGTGTGGTTACAATTACATTCAATACACAACAGGATGGGCCTGGACCAGTGAAAAAAGTCAGAGAGAGAAAATGCCAAGGAAAGAAGTGAAGCTGGGAGAAAGAGCACAAAACAGACCTTGTAAAGCTTTCTGAAAAAAGTAACCCATTACTGTTTCACCTTTT
This sequence comes from Bradypodion pumilum, assembly GCA_035047305.1. Lineage (NCBI taxonomy): Eukaryota > Metazoa > Chordata > Lepidosauria > Squamata > Chamaeleonidae > Bradypodion > Bradypodion pumilum. The sequence continues at coordinate 101,001,542 of JAWDJD010000002.1, read as the reverse complement.
GCTATTTCAAAAGCAATTTGTTACTTTGCCATTGCTCATCATTACAATCTCAATGAGCCAACTCATGGCCTTGCTTAGGACTGATATGAAAATAGTGTGGGACTTTTAAAGTGACTAAAATGCTTTAAAATACCCTGTTAAAATTATTATTATTTTTAAAAAACTAGGAAACTATGTCCAAAATCCTATTGTTTAGTATAGTAAACTGCACCAGACAGGGGCCATTGAGTCACTGGGAATTTAGCAAGTCAGCTCCTACGTAAATTCCATTTATTCAAACAGATCTACTCTGACTGTGATTCACTATGCTAAAATTAGTCAAAATTATATTGGGCCCATTTGAATCAATAGAAATACATATATTTCTACCATGGATATAGTAAAGGTAAAGGTTCCCCTTGCTCGAAAGCCAGTCATATCCGACTCTAGGGTTCAGTGCTCATCTTTGTTTCAAAGCCGAAGAGCCAGCGCTGTCTGCTTCTACAGATGTTTCCATGGTCATATGGCAGGCATGACTAGACACCGGAGCACACGGAACACTGTTACTTCCCACCGAAGTAGTCCCTATTTATCTACTTGCAATTTTTTGCTTTCAAACTGGTAGATTGGCGGGAGCTGGGACAAAGATGGTTGCTCATTCTGTCCTGCAGTACTTGGGAATTGAACTGCTGACCTTCCACCTCCCAGTCAGCATCTTAGCCACTTGAGCCACTGCATGGATATAAAATTTAAAAAAATCCCTGTATCCAAAAATGCCTTAAGATGCCCTTTAAAAGTAATATCCAAAAGTAACTTTTAAAAGGCTCAATATCAGGACTGGTTCCTAGGAAAAATTGGAGCCTGTTTCCCTTTATTTTTCTGATTTGCCTCAAATAAGACCTGGAATCCTATTGGTACAGTTTCCATAGAAGTAGCCATGTTAGTCTATCTCAGCATGTTGAAAAAATTAAAAGGGAAAAAGAAAAAAAAAAGAAGAAAAGGGAAAAACCAGGTCAAAATATTATGGCAATTTAAAAATTACTAAATTTGTTTCAGTGGCTGAAATTATGTTCCTTAGCATAATTAGCTCTGTAAGTATGGAAGCACCATTTGAATAAATGGAGCTCATCAAGGAATTGACTCACCAAATTCCTACTGATTCTGTGGGTATAGAGTGACTTACTATGCTAAGCAACAGGATTTCAGCCATTGTGAGTGTTCATCCATCAAAATCCAATTCTTTAAACTTGCACTGAAACAAGTATTTTAAAGTGCCAGAATATTTTGTCCTTGGTCTCCCCTGCCCCACACACTTATTTTCATTCATAACCACTTACTTACAGCACCTGTAATCAGTGGTGGGATTCAGCAGGTTCGCACCAGTTCGCCAGAACCGGTAGCAGAAATTCTGGCTGGCCCCGCCCATTCAAGTTTTGAAATAAAATAGTTCTAATTCGGGTGCAACGCAGGGCTTTCCCCCTGGCCATGGCCACCATACCAGACCCACAGTGTGGTAGTAAAAAAAAATTTGAGCCCACCACAGCCTGTAATTAATTATTTCTATCATAATGTATAATTACATTATTTATGGCTGTAAGTTAACAAGGGACTTTTTAGAATAGAGGATTGCCTCATCCCAGGAGTATGGCTGGAGTCCTACTAGGGAACTATAATTCTTCAGGTGAGCAGATACATTTCAAGGTAAAACCACACTAAAGGAAGAGAAAACTTAATTTTATTGTGTGGTGTGGTTTCAACATTCAGACAACCTTCTTTACACTGCCAAATGTCATCATGGCTGACAAAGTCAGTGCAAAGGTGTCTGTGTTTGTGTTGTTTAAGTATGTGTGCACACACATACATGTGTTAGACACATTTTTAGGAGTGTGTGGAGGGGCATGTACATATTGTTTTTCAACTGTAGCATGAGAGTACACTTCTTGCTTTCAGGTTTTCATTTTGAAATCTGAAGGAATGGAAGCTGATGACCTGCCAAACCTATTGCAGTGAAATGTAACTTCAAAATGGGCTTTTGAGGCAGGGTGTGGCCTTAGCAAACAAAAAGAGGAAGAACAGTACATCATGCAAGCGCCGATGTGTATGGTTGCTTTAATGCACTGTTCTGGGTGTTGAGGTGACAACACAGTGGACAGGAGAAAAATGTGTTTTATGCTACAGGCCAGCAGCAGGTAGCATTCATATTTTTTAAAAAAACAACAACAATAATTACTTTCACTTACTGTTTATTTTTAAAAACTTTATTTATATTCCACCTTTCTCCCAATGAAAGGACTCAAAGTGGTAACTCTTATGTGCTTATGTTGTTTTTATAGTACTTTTAGTAGGCATTCTGATCTGTAATTGTAGAGATTTGTAATTTTAGAAATGTACAATTTTTAATTTTAGAGTTATGATGTTATCTCTTTGTAACTTGTGGTTTTAATTCATTTTTATATGAATTCCTACCCATCCCTGTTGCTATGAAGCCTTCCCAGCAGAGAGAAAAGACTGGCAGACTTCATGGGTAAAGAGTTACAGCTCAAAAAGTTTATTTTTTACAAAATTTGATAAGCAAAAATAGCATAGGCTAACCAAAATAGCTAACTGCTGAATGACAGCAGAATTACCCTGCGGACATGTTTAATAGGTAACAGAAGTAAATTAGTTTGGCTGTTGTTGACTGAAGGGATTTCCTTGGCCAAAGTTTCAAGAAAACAAACAAATAGGACTAGTTGTTTACGTGCCTTAATAACTAACAGGATATAATTGCCTAGCAAGTGTTGTCAGGAAGATTTCTTGACCAAAAGGTTCCTGGAAAAGTCACGGAACCAGTTGGTTAATCTTTAGAGCATACACGTGAAACAGTGGGAATTAGTCTGAACCCAAGTCAGAGGTTCATACCTTGGCCAAACAAGAAAACAGGTCTATTTACCCTGCTTAATTAGTTAAGAATTCTAGCCCACTGTAATTCCCCTGCCTGGAGAACTGTTTTTTGAGTTAAAGGCATACCATTAAAACTCCTCAGATAAAATTTCTCTCTGCCCCAGTGGGCTGGGATCCTTTATCTTAACCCATAAAGAGGGGGGTTAACCATTGGACTCCAGTATACATGCCTGCACCCGGCTATCGTATCCCGTACTGAGCCGCCTGCACTCACCCGAACCCGGACTGCAGAGCGCCGTAACATTGTCGAAGCCACCAGTGGGGCAACAGCCCCATGAATGGGAACAAAGGGAAACAACATCAATTCCCAACGTCCTCTGCGCCGCGCCGCTCCTCAGCCAATCAGACTGAGAGGCGCGAGCAAAAAGAACATTGAGAAATGTGGCACGGCCAATTGAAATTGAGCCGCAGGGAAAAAAACCGCCACACGAACACAAACAAAACAAACAAAACTCCAAGTCCCAGCGTCCTACGCGCCATGAGCACTTCAGCCAATCAGGCTGAAGTGCACGAGTGCGCAGAACGCTGAAAAAGCCAGAGCACAAAAAATAAAATAAAAACACGCCAGCCTCCCGCAACAGTGTAAGTTCACCGCAGCCGGATGCAGCGCCCCATGGCCTTGCAAAACAAACACACACAAACAACCATGGCGAGACCACTGCTGGCCTTCTTTCCCGGAGCAACGGGGAGAAGAGGGACTCCCTCTCCTCCCCACTACCCCACCGAAGACACGGCAAGACCACTGCCGGCCTCAAGGTCAGTTGAGCTGGGGTGGAAAAAAATACCACCAGCAGGTAGCAGTTCGTCAGGGGAAGCACCCTCCCTGGTGAATGACTGGCTGCTGCCTTTGTACTTCTGATGGAGGTAATACAAAAGCAGCAACCAGCAATCCGCAAGGAAGAGCACCACCCCTTACGGATCGCTGCCTGCCGATCTCTGGTTAGGTAAGCCAGGAGAAAAAGGAGACAGAGAGGAGACAACCATCGCCAGGCAGATAGCTCTTCTCTGCCTCCTTCTCCCCTGACCTACCTAACGAATCTTACTGGGGGAAGAGCAGGCTGACTGCCGGCTCCTCCTTTTCCCCATTGCTGCATCAAAACCAAAATTCGAAGCAGCAATGGGGAGAAGAGGAACCGACAGGCAGCCCGTTCTTCACAACAACAACAAAACCAAACATTTAACCAAAACGCCAAACACCAAAAATAATAAAACACAAATAAATAAATAAATAAATAAACACATTAACCAACAAAACAATAAACAACAAAATCCAGAAACAAAAACACCCAAAATACCATGAAAGCACAGAAAAAACACCTAACTACAACACAAAAATACCTAACTCAAACAACAAAAATACCACAAATTAAACAAATAATCACAAAAGAAATCAGAAACATAAAAACCAACCAGAAATAAAAAAAACAATTAAACACATCTAAACCCCCAAAAAATCACAAAAGAAGAAACAGAAACACCTACCAGTTCAACACACACACAAAAAAAAAACCAGATTAAAAAACCCGGAGAACTCACCAGCACGTCCTTCCTCCACGACTCTGGAACAGAAATGAAGAAACAAAGACTACTTACAGGAAGAAGCCCCACCTAGAGGCTGGGAGAGAAAAAAACAAGTCAAAAAAATCCAACACTATTACTAACAGCCCCACCTAGAGGCCACAAGAGTAAAAACAAGTCAGAAAAATAAGAAATAAATCCAAATCACAAATATAAATCTAATAAAATAGATTTTTAAAAAATCACAAACCGCAAATGCAAAACACCCCCACCCAAACAACCCTTAACCAAAAAAAAAAAAACCCCACAAATAAAAACTGCCCTGCTGGCCGGGCACAAATATGCTAGTATTAAATAATATAATATATGATTTTAGGATGATCTTGGGTACACACTAATTACCATCACTACACATCCCCAGGTTCTCGTGAGAAAAATGGGATATAAATGACAAAAAGAAAGTTATTTTTTGATAACTACTTGGGGGCTTGGAACTATAAATAGAAAGCAACTTTCTAAGCCCTGAACACCACAGTGGGCTTGGTAAGTGAGAACTAAATGAGATACTGTATATTATATCTTGCCAGTGTTTGATTTCTTAAGGCTGGTGCTATGATTTGGGGCTGTATAGAAATTACACCCTCAGGCCTTGAAATCCTGTTCTAGACATGTGGGGTCTGTTTAGTGATTATTAGTCAGTGTGGAAAGCTATGCATTATATGTATCATTCTTTGCTCATCACATCCTGTTTTCTATGCCCTGAGTCTAGTATTGAAAAGAATTCCAAGTTGTCTGTGCAACTCCTTCTGTGTTGATTCAGGTCTACGTGGAGATGTTTGCCTATATTGGTTTACCTTCCTGGTATATTTGCAAACCGTAGAAGCTCTGGACCTCCCAAGGTGTCGTCTTTGAGGTCTGTACATAAGCCAAGAAAGTGAACAGCTTGGGCAGGTCTTTACAGGTAACCAAATAGCTTGGGAATAACAGAGACACCAGGGAAGTTCTGTAAACATGCCAAAAAGCTAAACGGTGTAGGCAAATGTCTTTCCATATTTCTACATGTTTACTTGGAATAGGAACAACCACAAGTGCAGGGGCAACTGCTCCAGAAACATGAGCATAAATAAAGTGTCCTTGTGTTCTGCTCTGCAGATGACAGTCCTGTTTTTAACTGCTGTCCACAGACAGAACTTCATTGTATATACAGTAAGCTACATTTATTCAACGAGCTGACTAGTCCAAACTGGTGAGCAGGTTACCATAGGAAGAGAGGGCAACAGGTCTCTTAACATTGTCCACCAGCAGTTAGAAAGGGGCTGTTCAAAGTTCCATGGGAGGAATCCATTTCTTTAGCCGAAAGGTCCACTGGGGCCCATAGTAGCCCCTCCAAAATGCAGTTTCAGGCTTGAAAAACATAATTTCTTCACCAGAACAGAATGTATTCATTTAAAGTGGCAAAGGACTTTTCTTTTAAAGGAGAATTATGCATATTGGGCATAATCATATTGGGCCTGTTGTGTATGTAACTGTATCACTTTAAGACTGTCTGAATGTAACCTGACAATGATCACAATGTAACTCAGCTGTTAAAGGAACGTGAGCTAGCTACCCATAGAATGCAGCTGCGAGCGTTCAGCTCACATGGTTCAAATTCCCCCAATCACCGACACCCGCGGGAACCTTCCCACGCAAGAACACCTGGAGAAGAAGGGCGTGACTCAGAATGACGTCACGCAGGTAGCAGCCAATATGCTACCGTGTAACCCTTTTCAAATGTATTGTTGCAGTATAAAAGGAGCTGTACCTCCGCCATTACCACATGTTCATCCTGACCATCATGCAATAAAGCTGTGTTTTAGCCCTTACTGCGGCTCCTTCTTTGTCTTCTGTGCAAGACACTAAACTGGCGGCGAGGATGGGATCCATGGCATATCCCAAGATGAAGCCTCACCAATTCGACATCAGCGATCCTGAGCAATGGGAGCTGTACGAGTGCCAGTTTCGGCACGTGATGGATGCTGCAGGCATCGACGACGAAGGGAAGGTGCGGTCGTACTTCCTAGCCCAGGTGGGGCCGGCCACGCTGCGCATCCTGATGAACTTGCTGGCTCCCCAGAAGGTCAACGCCGTACCCATTGACCGCATCCTCACAACGCTGAGGGAACACTTCCAGCCGCCCATCTCCATCTTTCTGGCCCGGGTCGCGTTCCACAGGCGGGACCAGCACCCGGGAGAGTCTGTGTCCGCCTACGCGGCGGCCCCCAGGCTGGCGGCCGTCCACTGCCAATGGGAGGACCTGAACATAGCCCTTCAAGACCGCATGCTGTGCGGCCTAAGGGACGAGGAGGTCCAGAGAAAGTTGATGACCCGCGACCATTGCCTCACATTCAATGAGGTACTGCGAAAGGCCCAAGCGGCCGAGGTGGCGAGGAGCGGGGTCAGAGTCTTCAAGTCCCGGGGGGCCGTACCTGAGATGGCCAAGTCACCCGTGCAAGTGGCCCAGCGGACTTCGGCACAAGCGGCCTGGCGGGCTCCCCGGCTGCCCACAGGCACCCCAGCAACCTCCGAGGAGTCGTCCACGACTGCAGACTCCTGCTCCAGCAAGGATGACGACGTGCAGAGAGTCAAGAGGCATGGAGAAAAGCGCCGAGCCAGCGAGAGAGGAAACCACCGTTGCGATGGCTGCGGGGCATCTCACAACCAAACGAGGTGCCCATTCTGGAAGGCCAAGTGCCACAACTGCGGGCGGAAAGGCCACATCGGCAGGGTCTGCAGGCGTGGGCGAATGGAGGACAAGGGCTCGTCGAGACACCCTCAAGCACCCCAACACAAGGCGGCCGGCATTGTAAAGGTCTCGGCCAACGACGACGCGGCGGCCGTGAACCGCGTGGGCCTGGAGCACCGGCGCTTCTTCGTAGAGGTACTGTTACAAGGGGTCCTGGTTAGGATGGAAATAGACTCGGGGTTGTCCTACTCCATCCTGTCCCAGAAGGAGTTCCTGCGCATTCCCCCAAATGCGCACCCCAAGTTGCGGGCCATGAAGTCGAACTTACGGGACGTGCAGGGTTATGGGATCCCGGTGTTGGGGGTGGGAAACTTCACGGTGAAGTTCAAAAGGTTCACAGAAAAACTGCCCCTAGTAGTTCTCAAGGAGGGGACCTGTTGCCTTTTGGGAACCCAGTGTTTTGCTCCCCTGGGAATTGAACTGTCTGGCATAAACGTCTCAAGCCAAGAAGAGTCCCCTTTGCCCTCAAGGACAAGATTGAGGCGGAATTGGACAAATTGGTGGGGCAGGGGATTTTAGTTCCAGTTGATTCTGTGGAGTGAGAAACTCCAATTGGTACAGCTTTAAAATCCAATGGGGAGGTCAAGATTTGCGCTGACTACAAATGTACAATCAACAAGGCCATTCGGCCCAATGCATATCCGGTGCTGGTAGTTAGCCACTTACTGGCCACTTTACACGGGGGGGGGGAGTGGTTCGCAAAGCTAGAACTGGTGCAGGCGTACCAGCAGCTCACAGTAACCCCAGCTGCTGCCACTGTGCAAACCATTGTCATGCATAAGTGGGCATTCAAGGTAACGCGCCTACAGTTCGGCGTAAATTCGGCCCCCGGGATCTTCCAGTCCCTTGTGGAATGCCTTTTAAAGGGGCTTCCAAGCATGCTCCCATATTTTGACGATGTTTTGATAACAGCGGGGAGCGAATCGGAACTAGCGAAAAGACTAGACAAGGTCCTAACACCTATTCGAGAAAGCGGGACTGAGGTTGAGAAGGGACAAATGTGTGTTTTTTGCGAGGGAGGTTGAGTTTCTCGGGTTCAAAATAACCCTGGAGGGCATCAAGCCATCCGAGATCAAGGTTGCGGCTGTGCAAAATGCCCCTCGCCCCACCGCGAAACCGGAGCTGCAGTCATTTCTAGGGCTCCTGAATTTTTACCATTCCTTCTTGCCAAGGAAGGCATCCATTGCGGAGCCACTGCACGGGCTACTTAAGAAAGACATGGTTTGGCGGTGGGGAGATAGGCAGGAGAAGGCGTTCAAAGAGCTCAAGGCGCTCTTGTCCTCAGACGCCGTCCTGACCCACTTCGACCCGAGGAAACCGGTAGTTTTGGTCTGTGATGCATCACCAGTGGGGGTGCAGGCAGTGCTGTGCCACGTGTTAGAGAACGGGCGGGAAGCCCCGGTTGCCTTCTATTCCAGGTCACTCTCAAAGGCGGAGCGCAATTACGTGCAAACTGATAGAGAGGCTCTTGCCATAATCACGGGAACAACGAAGTTCCACAATTTCCTGTACGGCCGCCAATTCACAATTGTGACTGATCACAAACCCCTTTTGGGGATTTTTACCCCAGGCAAGACCACCCCACAAACCCTGTCCCCCAGAATGCTGTGGTGGGCTATTTTCCTCAACGCCTACCAGTATGAACTGGTTCACTGCCCAGGAAAGGAGATCTCACATGCCGATGCACTGTCGTGATCTCCTCTTCCCCAATTAGGAGACCCCAAATGCAAGGTGGAGCAGGACCACCAGGTCCTGCTGATCGAGTCTCTTGACCCACCCCCCATTGTTCCAGCAGACCTCGCCAAAGCCACGGCAGCCAACAAAGCCCTGTCCCAAGTCAGTTCCTGGGTTAGAAAAGGGTGGCCCACAACTCCCCCCGAGGAGGAATTCAAACCATTCTTTAGGCGCAGGGTAGAGCTTTCCATTGAGAGGGGCTGCCTCCTCTGGGGCCAACGGGTGGTCATCCCAGAGAAGCTGCGGGCAAAGGTGCTCAGGCTACTGCATACTAGCCACCCGGGAATAGTGCGCTCCAAAGCCTTGGCCAGGAGCTATTTCTGGTGGTTCCAGATAGACACGGATATAGAGCACTTGGTGGGCACGTGCGAGAGCTGCCAGAGCTCTTGGCCCGAGGAATCCCGGCTGCCCCAGAGGGAATGCTACACGGCCCGCGGGCCATTGTCCCGGGTACACGTCGATTTCGCTGGCCCCTTTCGGGGTTCCATGTTTCTACTGATAGTAGATTCGTATTCCCAATGGCTAGAAGTCATTCCCATGTCCAACACCTCATCTGCCGCAACCATTAAACAATTGCACAAGGTGTTCAGTTGCTTTGGCCTACCGGACGTCCTTGTGAGCGATAACGCCAGTACTTTCATGTCTGCGGAATTCAAGGCATTCATCGAGAGGAATGCCATCTGGCACATTACCTCTGCCCCGTTTCACCCCGCCACAAACGGTCAGGTAGAGTGCCAAGTGCGCACTATGAAAGACGCACTGTGGCGCATGGGTCCCGGTGAATTGAACCTCCAGCTGTGTCAATTCCTCATTTGTTATAGGGCAACTCCCCTGGCTTCAGGACTTTCGCCGGCTGAGCTCCTCATGCGGAGGAAGCTGGTAACACTGTTTGATCGGTTGGATCCGACCAGGGTGGAGGATGAGGGGAGAAATATAGAGATAGAGAGCTCCAAAAGTTTTGCGGTAGGGGACCCGGTTCACTGCAGGAATTATGCAACCTTGGGACCAATGTGGGTTCCAGGAACGGTCATTGAGCAAACGGGGCCAGTGTCTTACAGGGTTGAAACAAGCACAGGTCTACTGTGGAGAAGGCACGCTGACCAGCTCAGAAGGCGAGTTACCAGTGAGAGTCAGCGTTAGGGTTCTCCCCCACCCGTTTAGCCCAAGGGGGAGACACGGGGACGTCCCCAGGTACAAATGCATACCCTGTATTCTCACACGAGGAGGAGGATACTTTGAAAGAGTGGGATGAGGAGTCCCCTGACAAGTTCAATTGTATGTTACCATACCAGGGGGGTGTCGCGGAGTGGTCCCCCACCCGTCCGAGTGAGAAGAGGGTTTTTAATTCAGCCCCTGGTATTTCCAGTCCTCCCAGTCCTTTTGTTTTAGAGTTTACCCCATCACCAAGACCCCCAACCCAGGCAGCAGGGGGAAGTATGTTCACCCCATCCCCAAGACCACCGAATCAGGCAGCAGGGAGTAGCACAAGTATGCCAGTTGCAGGCGCAAGAAACCGGGGCAAGACAACAAGGGTCTCCTCATCGGTCCCGAGATTTGTGCTGGGGGGGTCGCCAGGTGCTCTGAACGATAGGCAGGGATTCACATCCCAGTTACATATTCCGTTTCCCTCTCCAAACGCAAGGTTGCCACAGAGTCCCCGCCTGATGACTAATGAGTTCCCCCTTTCCGTTGCAGGACGAGAGTCTGCGGAACCCGGAGCCCCTAGTTCCCCTGAGCTCAGCCAAGCAGTTGTACACCCCAAGCGCACATGCGGGAAGCCACAATGGTTGAGGGACTTCGTCCCATCCTAGGGGGGAGGAGTGTTGTGTATGTAACTGTATCACTTTAAGAATGTCTGAATGTAACCTGACAATGATCACAATGTAATTCAGCTGTTAAAGGAATGCGAGCTAGCTACCCATAGAGGGCAGCTGTGAGCGTTCAGCTCACATGGTTCAAATTCCCCCAATCACCGGCACCCGCGGGAACCTTCCCGCGCAAGAACACCTGGAGAAGAAGGGTGTGATTCAGAATGACGTCACGCAAGTAGCAGCCAATACGCTACCGTGTAACCCTTTTCAAATGTATTGTTGCAGTATAAAAGGAGCTGTACCTCCGCCATTACCACATGTTCATCCTGACCATCATGCAATAAAGCTGTGTTTTAGCCCTTACTGCGGCTCCTTCTTTGTCTTCCGTGCAAGACACTAAAGGGCCCAAAGGCAAAATGAGCAGAGGAAGAACTCTGATTCCCAACGGTCATGGAGGCGGAAGAGGCCATGCCAGATGGACTGGCTATGAAGGCGCACCTTGATAATATCCTCAAGGCTGCAGCAATCTATTGCAGTCCCGGTCTTAAATCCTACATGTCTCATTTCATATGTACCACAGGAGATGGCTCCAGGATCATAGCGTGTGAGTCACTTCATGGCAAGCTGGGATCCACCTTAAACAAATTCACACCAGTGGCATTTTTCCTGATTGCCTCAGAAGGTGAAGGTGGCCCAGAACCAATGGGCCTCCAAGACCAGGTCTCCCGGTGCCCTGGGGCAGGGAAAAAAACGTATGATCAGATCGAGTTGCCGCTGCCACCGATACCTCCTAGAGACATGATTCATTCATATATTTGAAAATTTTAAAAAAGTTGTTGGGGAATGTTTTGCCTCTGCAAAATGAACTCGGAGTGCCACCTCGATGCAAAGCAGATATAACAGCAGGCACACCTGTTTGTGGTCTTTCTCCCATGATGGATTTATTATACAGTATCTCAATTTAGATGGCAGTAGTTGGTTCTAATTTATGTCTATAAATCAAAGTAATCTCATAAGATTTATGCAAATCTGTGTGCCTTTGGTCTTTTGTGGGGGGTTGAGTGAGGTAGGACAATGAGTAAATAGTATATAAAAGAACCTCAAGCCCCAGTACAAATGAAGGCCTACTCTTGGGGGGGGGGCACCCTAGCAATACCTTCCAGAAATTATTGATTGAATTCCCTTTCATTTCCTGCTCCTTATGGCAGCACCATCGTAACCTTGGCCAAACATTTTTCTAAATATATCAAACTCTGATAGAGTTGAGGTATTAATTAATTAGGGACTGCAGTGACTGAAGTGCCTAAGATGCTGACTGGAAGGCGGGAGGTCAGCAGTTCGATTCTGCAGGATGGAATGAGATCCCGTCTTTGTCCCCAGCTCCTGCCAACCTAGCAGTTCGAAAGCAAGAAATTGCAAGTACTGTAGATAAATAGGGACCACTTTGCTGGGAAGGTAAACCACGTTCCATGTGCTCCGGTGTCTAATCATGCCTACCACATGCAGAAGCAGACAGCGTTGGCTCTTCAGCTTTGAAACAGAGATGAGCACTGAACCCTAGAGTCGGATACGACTGGCTTTCGAGCAAGGGAAACCTTTACCTATTAATTAATTAATGCTAACCCAGGTGTCATGACATCTTCAGCTGTACAAATGTGAGGATATCTTCTTAATTTGTTTGCCATCACTTCCATTGAATAATCACAAACCGCCATCTGGTCTTTCCTTGATATGTCTTGCATCTCATCACCTAGTACAGAAAAACACTCTGCTGCATTATTTTCTGAAACAATACTCGTTTGGATAATTTTCCCAACACAATCCAATTTATCTCATTCTGGAGAGGCAAACAGAATTCTGTACCTGCAGCCTCTGTTAAGAGTTTCTTTAGAATGTTGCCTCGGTTCTAGATTGAAAATGCAGAAAAAAACAGCAATTTTCAATTTCTGGGTCTTCAGTCCAATATTGCTAAAGCTGGCAATGCTTTAGACTATTTCCTGCTGTCCATAAAAGGTTATGGTTTCTACAATAGACAGTAATTTTCATATGGTTCTCTATAATAATTTGTTATCTCTGCTTACTTAGTTGAGGAAACACCAGCCTGCTTTCTTTCCATGATTACAAGAAATCTTTTGGCAAAAATATTAACACCTACAAGATCCTTCCCTTTGTGTTTCACAAAATTTTCTTTAGCAAGTTTCCAGTCCATAAATTCTTTTGTGACCAAAGCTCCTAACATTTGATTACATCTTCTCACAACTGCATGGTTGAACAAAACACAAATGTCCCATAATGAGCTACTTAAAATTTTGGAATTTACTAGCCAAGGATAAATCTTTGGCTATTGGTGAACTTACATCTTTCTTTCCTCAGACACAGGAAACTTTTAGGTGTTCTCTTTTACTGAGTCATCAGAAGGTACTTTATTTTCATATAAATCTATATCATATTTATCAACATGTCCAGGACTTTCACATGTACGTCTAGTTGAATAGTTAATGCATGCCTCACTTAAGCCTAAATCAGTGGAAACATTTTTATGTTATCATTTGCTTCCATGGAACAAGCATAAACCACTACCTGCTCTCCAGGGGCATGCTGGCTTCCCTAAAAGGGCACTGGACAGGAAATTATTAGGGTGTCTAACCCTAAAAAAATTATATATGTTCCCACTTGCCTTCTAATTTCAACTCCCCTCTGAGGATTTGAACCAACAACCTCCGGTTTACAAGGCAAAATTGCAACCTCTAAGCCACAGTGGCTCCACTGCCAACAGAACTGCTTTTGGTATTCTTATAACAGAGAACTCTATGTTAACCAGAGGATCTCATTGCTTTAAAAAATCAGGTTTAAAGAGAAATCCTTAGTGGATAAGTGGTTAGTGTTTTTGACTATGCCCAAAAGGTACCAAGTTTGATTCCTGCTTAGGACTTAATTTTTTAACAAAATATATTATTATAAATATAATTACAATTACAATAAATAATAATACTGTAATAAAATTACTGTTCCATGTTGCATCATTTCTTCAAACAAAGGGTCTCTCCTGAGGCAGAGTTTGATTCCCATTTAGGGCTTCTACAGCCCGGATTTTAAAAGCAATGATATCCTCTCTGGTTAACATAGAGTTTTCTGTTATAAGATTGCCAAAAGCAGTTCCACTGGTTGTGGTGCTGCTGTGGCTTAGAGGTTGGAATTTTGCTTTGTAAGTAGAAGGTTGGGGTTCGATTCCCGAGGATGGATGGTGGGAACATATATAATGACCAGAGACAAGGTGGGAGGAAGGCACCCATCCTTCCAATATCGCCGCCCCACCCCTGCTTCCCCTTGAGTTAAGCCCTGTGCAGCACTGGCTTGACTTCTCTCTTCCCACCCTTTGGTTAATAAATCTTTACCTAAAAGAATGGGATGGGCCATGCGTGTGCAGAATGCGTGCCCACACCTGTCCATCCCATCCCATAATGTGCCGTTCACACATACCTTACCTCACAGACATGGTTGCCACAAGGGTCTGGGAACCGAGAGTGGGTCCAATGCCCCATAAACGGAGGACAAAAAACCCTACGGTCCCCAGTGTCCTCTGCGCTGTGGCATGCCTCAGCCAATCAGGCATGAGGACGCGAGCGCAGAGGAGGTGGGACAGCTGGCGCGCGCCACAGAAAACAAACAGCTGTTGCATGCGCCTTTCCTCCCGCCACCCCACCGAAGCCGCAGCAAGGCCACTGCCAGCCAAAGCCGTGGCAAGGCCAGCACCAGGGGAGACGACAGTCAGGCTGCACTTTGTCCAGGAATGCGCATTCCTGGAGGAAGTGAGCCATGACTGTCGTCTCCTCTCAAAACAGTGATGAGAAAAAGGGAGACGACAGTCAGGCCACACTTCATCCAGGAACGCGCATTCCTGGACGAAGTGCAGCCTGACTGTCAGCTCCCCTTTTCCCCATCGCTGTTTTAAGAGCTGCTCTTGAAACAGCAATTGGGAAAACTCCCCTCACTGTTAAAAATACCCGGCAAGGCAGGGAAGGGGGAGTGGAACACGTCAACCTCCCCCTCTTCCCTGCCTCCACCTCTCCGCAGGGCCCAAAACCACCCCACAAACAAAACTCTCTCTCTCTCTCTCTCACACACACACACACACACACACACACACCTGCTGGGATGCTTTTCTCTCTCTCTCTCTCTCTGTCTCTCTCTCTCTCTCTCTCTCTCACACACACACACACCTGCTGGGCTGCTTCTCTCTCTCTTTCACTCTTTCTCTCTCTCACACACACACCTGCTGGGCTGCTTCTCTCTGTCACACACACACACACACCTGCTGGGCTGCACATTCCAAACCTGCCCGGCAAGGCCGGGCACAATAGCAAGTAAATAAATAAAAATAAAATTCCACCCGCAGGGGCAGAGATTGCTGGGGTGGAGTGGGACATTGCCCAATTGCCCGATACCCCAGCAAACCACTGCTGCTCTCTCACATCTATTTTTCTTAATCATCTAGTCTCTTCCAGATCTTTTTCTGTCTCTTTCAATGGAAAGTCTATCCTCCTAAATGCCATTGATGACTGTTTTGATCTTTTCCTTTTTGAATTTCAGAAAGATACAAAAAGTAATGAAATGAAATTCTTACAGGGTTACCATTTTGTGGAAAGTTAGGGAAAATAAAATTGGTCCAGAAAAATCAGGGAAGGGATGAAGATATATCTGAATCATTAATTTGGGGTATGCTGCTGCAAAAGCACAATATTTTCCTGGTAATTGAGCAGAGATGCAAGTACAACTTAATGAGGTCTTTCTCTGTCCTTTCCCAGCTTCACCTTTTCCCCACTTCTACCTCTGTTACCCTAGCAACCAGTCAAATGTCTTTATTGAGCTCCATGCCTCCATAATTTGCATAATCAGCCTGTAGCTTTTGCAAAACCAAAAGTTGGGGTCACCAACATTTTTAAGTTGGAGGCCAGGTCACACTCCATCTGACAGTTGAGGGGGCCAGACTGGTAGTTCCCCCACTGCAAATGCTGCCGTAAACATGTTGATGGCTGCTGGGAAAGCATTTACGGCTGCCATAAACCCGTCAGCAGCTGCCATAAACGTGTCCATGGCCATTTCTGGTGGTGGCCATGGCAATGGTGGTTGGAGTGAGAGCAGGGGCTGGATCATTTGGCGTCATGGGCCAGATCCCGCCCATAGGCATACCTGTCAAGTTTTGGATTTGAAAATAAGGGAAACACTGTGGGCGGGGCTACCTCAGTGGGTGTGGCCAAATCTGTGGAAGTGGCCAAATCTGACCATGTGATTTACTGGGCTCTAGTCATGCCTGCCACATGGCCATGACAATGTCTGCAAACAGCACTGGCTCTTTGGCTGTAAATGGAGATGAGCACTGCACCCTAGAGTCAGATACGACTGGCTTTTGAGCAAGGAAGACCTTTTACTAAGCACTTGCATAAACAGGGCCAAACTTCACAGCAAATTTGAATACCATTCAGGGATTTTTTTGTTATTAGGTAAAGGTAAAGGTTGCCCTTGCTCGAAAGCCAGTCATAGCCAACTCTAGGGTTCTGTGCTCATCTCTGTTTATAGCCAAAGAGCCAGTGCTGTTTTCTGTGGTCATGTGGCAGGCATGACTAGGCACCGGAGTGCACGGAACACTGTTTACCTTCCCTCCAAAGTGGTTCTTATTTATCTACTTGCAATTTCTTGCTTTTGAACTGCTAAGTTGGCAAGAGCTGGGACTGAGATGGGAGCTCATCACACACACACACACACACACACACACACACACACACACACACACACCTGATTTGTGCAGCCATGTAAGCAAAACCCCTTTCTGCTCCTTCTCTCTCTGTGCCGTCCAGGTCCAGCTTTTCCCCCCAGCACTGCAGTCCCTCAATCTCTCTCTCTCTCCTCCTCCATTTTTCCTCACGCTGCCCAATGGAAACCGAAAGGCCACTGGGAGGTGTAGTCCTGCTCCTTATGCATCTCATTGGGGCTGCCCACCCAAAGAACAGCGGCTCCCAGGATGCACCGGGGCCGCTTTGCCCCCCCCCCAAGCACAAAGGGTACTGGGAGCTGTAGTCCAGTTCTCCATTCTCCTCAATGGGGGCTACCCACCCAAAGAACAACAGCTCCCAGGATGCTCCGCTACACTTTCCAGGCCGGGGGAAGTCTGTATTGATCACGTGCCAGCAAAATTGCCATTTTGGACACCCCCCCCCCATTCTTCAAAAAAATAAGGGAACATATTTTAAAATAGGTGCAGCTGGGAAGAGGATTGAATTATGGGGAAATCCCGGCCAATACGGGCTACTTGACAGGTATGCCCATAGGCCATAGGTTGCTGACCCCTGGTTTAGAACAACATCCAAACATTTGGCTGCTTTCATCCTTACCTGCTGGCACTATGTTTAACTTACACACAAAGATTTTTTTAAAAATATATCTTTGTATGTTTAGTGTATGAGAGTCAAGACACAGGAAACAGCCAAGGGCTGGGTTAACTCAGGTTTATTGCATAGTGGACAGAGGGAACATGAGGTAATGGCGGACGAACAGCTCTATATATATAGTAGTAACGTATTTGAATGTGGCTCCACGATAGCCCATTGGCTACTGCCCGCGTGACGTCATGGCTGGTCACGCCCTTCTTGTCCAGGTGTAGGTAGCGGCGGGAAACTTCCCGCGCTGTGGCCTTTGATGGGTTTGAACCAAGAGAGCTTGGACGCTCGCTGCTGCCAGCTGGTGGTCATTAGCTCGCGTCCCATTACAGGGTTTATAGTGATCAGCTGAAGGTTACATTGTTACTCGTAGGCAAGGTTACATTGGTTCAGATACATTGTTATCACATGTAGAAGGGTACACTGTTAGAACACAACAGTATGAAATGGAGATTTCATTTCCCGCTAAATCCAAAGGTAAACGTAAAGGTTTCCCTTGCTCGAAAGCCAGTCATATCCAACTCTAGGGTTCAGTGTTCATCTCTGTTTCAAAGCCGAAGAGCCAGTGCTGTCTGCTTCTGCATACATTTCCATGGTCATGTGGCAGGCATGACTAGACACCAGAGTGCACAGAACGTTGCTACCTTCCCACCGAAGTGGTCCCTATTTATCTACTTGCAATATCTTGCTTTTGAACTGCTAGATTGGCAGGAGCTGGACAAAGCCAGGAGCTCATTCCGTCCTGCAGTACTCAGGAATTGAACTGCTGACCTTCGGCCTCCCAGTCAGCATCTTAGCCACTTGAGCCACTGCAGTTCCTCTAAATCCAAAAGTGAGTTGCAAATGAGATGTTATTCATTTTCTGTTTGTTCACCACCCAGAGTGGGATAACACCCAGATGGGTGCTACAGAAAGCAAATAAATAAATAAATAAATAAATAAATAAATAAATAAATAAATAAATATGCTGCAGTTGGATTTCACAAATAACTAGATTATGCAAAGTTTACAAATGGGATTGTTTGTTCCTGCTGAGGTTTACAGAGAACCACCTCTCTTACCTCTCCTGGGCATAAAGGTTGTAAGGAAGGGTCACATGCTTCTTCTAGATTGTAAAAAGGGGACAGATTTTAATATGCCATATCTGGATATCAAATTTCATACCAAGTTCATTTCACAGCTATCGTCAGTTGCTGGAGACAAATCCAAAGCTTGTTATAAAATCTACTGTAAAACTTAATTGGGTAATATGGGAATTAGTGCTCTGGAATGTCATGCTCAAGAATTGTTACAACAGAAGAACCTGAAAATTAAATGAAGTCAACAGTCCATTTCAAAATCTTTAGGTTCAAAGCCAAATATAACTTCAGATAGTGAAAAAAGAAAGGATGAAGAGATTGTTGTTGTTGTTGTTCAGTCGCACAGTCAATTCCGACCCTTTGCGACCCTATGGACCATTTTCCACCAGGCACCTCTGTCCACAATTCTCCTCAGCCCGCCAAGCTCTGTGCCCATTGTGTCCACAATACCATCTATCCATCTCATCTTTGGACGCCCCCTTCTTCTCTTTCCCTCCACCTTTCCCAGCATCAAGGCCTTCTCAAGTGAGTCCTCCCTTCTCATTTGATGTCCAAAGTACTTTAGCTTCATCTTCACTATTTGTCCCTCCAATGAACAGTCAGGATTGATTTCCTCCAGTATTGACCTATTTGTTCTCTTTGCTGTCCAAGGGACTCTCAGGATGAAGAGATAGCCAGTGCAGAACCTAGAGAACATGTTTGGAGTGAAGAAAACAGCAAAGAACTAATTGCCAAACAAGCCAGTATGGTTTTGCGCATATATTATTATTATATGCAAGGGCAGGCAGGACCCCTCATTCACCCACGGCAGGCCGGTAAAGAGGGAAGCATCAGTGTTGGCGGCAGGGTGATTATTTGTGGGCCAGACTGGTGGCGTGTGGGGGAGTGTTGGTGGTGGCAGTGGTGGTGGTGGTGGTGTGTGTGTGATGGGGGGACACCAGTCCAGCCTGCAAACAGTCTGAGGGGTATGATCCGGCCCCCAGCTTTAAAAGGTTGAGAACTCTTGAACTATTCTATATCCAAAAGGAACTAAAAAATTAATCAGTCCACCTTTATATATGGGTCCCCAGTCCCTCTCTGGGCATGGATATTGTCATAAAAACTTTGTAGGCCCAATCTGAAGTGTCCATACCTCCACCTTTTCTTCATCTCCTTCCTCTCTTGCCACTTCCTGCTACCCAAGCTGGGATTCTCCCTTCTTTTTATAGCTATCTGCCCTAGTTGTCAAATAATCTGGGAGCCTTTTCTACTTTAACTTCGTTTCTTTCTCTATCAAGGTCAAGGCTTCTGTTGTCATCTTGCTCAAGGTCTTCCCACACCACTAGTAGGGCTCCACTGGAGTGGGCCTCACATCTCTCCAGGCTGGCTGCCAAGAGGCCATTTCTCCCCTGTAGACAGTCTCCAAGGCCAATGTGGAAGATGTGGTGGTCGGTTCCAGGTCTGGTTCATCATTCTGCAAGTCACACCTTATTTAGCAAGCTTACTAACTAAAAATTGTCCTTTTGGATTAAGATTGGTTCACCCCATTACTAGATCTGAGTCCCAGTGAGAGCAGATTAATTGAATCTGTGGGACTTGCATACCTAGCAGATCCTATTCATTTATCAGGGCTACTCCAGTTAGACTAACAGGTGTATGAGTTATTATCTCTTTTTTGCTACTTTGCTCCATTAGCAACAAAATAATTATTTGCTGTTATCCTGCCATACAGTTACACAAAGGGCATAATTTTAAAATGCAAATTGTTGTAAATGAAGAAACTCTTGTAGGCATTACATAACATAACATAACATAAGAACATAACAACAGCCTTGCTGGAACAGGCCACAGCCCATCCAGTCCAGCATTCTGTCTCACACAGTGGCTCACCATTTCCTTCAGGGTATTCCCAAGCAGATGCCTGCTTAGGATTCCCTGGAAATGATATTGAGAGATATCCTGCCTATCTCTCCAACCCAGAGGTTGTCCTTAAGTATCCATAATTATAGCCATTGATACTC
Organism: Bradypodion pumilum; assembly: GCA_035047305.1. Classification (NCBI taxonomy): domain Eukaryota; kingdom Metazoa; phylum Chordata; class Lepidosauria; order Squamata; family Chamaeleonidae; genus Bradypodion; species Bradypodion pumilum. The sequence goes on along the minus strand of JAWDJD010000002.1, from coordinate 100,981,259 downwards.
TTGTCCTCCATGAACTTGTCTAATCTTTTCTTAAAGCTGTCAAGACTGACAGCTGTCACCACTTCTTCTGGCAGGGAGTTCCATAGACCAGTAATCCTCTGGGTGAAAAAGTACTTTCTCTTATTTGTTTGAGAACTAGTACCCAAAAGTTTCATCGAGTGTCCCCTAGTTCTAGTGTTATGCGATAGGGAAAACAGTTTTTCCTTATCTACTTTGTCCACACCGTGCATGATTTTATAAACTTCAATCAGGTCACCTCTTAGACGTCGTCGTTCAAGAGTGAAGAGGCCCAACCGTTGCAGCCTCAGATGGTAAGGAAGGTGTTCCAGTCCCCTAATCATTCTGGTTGCCCTCCTCTGCACTTTTTCCAGCTCTATAATATCCTTCTGGAGGTATGGCGACCAGAACTGTACACAGTATTCCAGATGGGGCCTCACCATAGATTTATAAAGAGGCAAAATGACACTTGCTGACTTATTTTCTATACCCTTCCTAATGATCCCTAGCATTGAGTTTGCTTTTTTCACTGCTGAGGCACACTGGGTTGACACCTTCATTGAGTTGTCCACCAGGACACCAAGGTCCCTTTCCTGGTTTGTCGCAGAGAGTTCAGACCCCATCAGTTTATAAATGTAATTGGGGTTCTTTGCCCCAACATGCATCACTCTGCACTTACTAATGTTGAAACTCATTTGCCACTGTTTTGCCCACTCCCCCAGTGTCGAGAGATCCCTCTGGAGCTCCTCACAATCTCTCACAGTTTTCACTACCCTGTATAATTTAGTGTCGTCAGCAAATTTGGCTACCTTGCTTTTTACTCTTACCTCTAGATCATTTATGAAGAGGTTGAAAAGCAGGGGTCCCAGTACTGAACCTTGGGGGACCCCACTCTTTACTTCCCTCCACTTGGAGAAGTGTCCATTTAGTGCTACCCTCTGTTTCCTGTCCCTTAGCCAGTTGCTGATCCAGGACAAAACCTGTCCCTTTATTCCATGACTGGTAAGTTTATTCAAGAGCCTTTGGTGTGGGACCTTGTCAAAAGCCTTCTGAAAGTCCAGATAAACAATGTCAACTGGATCCCCCTTATCCACATGCTTGTTGACACTCTCAAAAAATTCCAACAGATTAGTGAGGCATGATTTGCCCTTGCAAAAGCCATGTTGGCTCTCCTTTAGCAACGCCTTCTCTTCTATGTGCCTATTAATTCTATCTTTTAGGATGGTTTCCATCACTTTACCTGGGACACATGTCAAACTGACAGGTCGGTAATTTCCTGGATCACCCCTGGATCCTTTTTTGAAAATTGGTGTTACATTCGCTACCTTCCAGTCATCAGGCACAAAGCCTGATTTGAGGGAAAGATTATATATTTTGGCTAGGAGATCAGCAATTTCATCTTTAAGTTCCCTGAGAACTCGTGGATGGATGCCATCTGGTCCTGGTGATTTGTTAGTGTTTAGTTTAATAAGACATGCAAGGACCTCCTCCCTGGTTATTTCTATCTGGCTTAATTCTTCAGTTTCCCTCCCTACGAAGATAGGCTCTGTTTTGGGCATGTGGCCTCTGTCTTCTTCAGTGAATACTGAAGCAAAGAATTCATTGAGTCTCTCTGCAATCTCTGTTTCCTCTTTAATAACTGTTGTGTTCTGTAAAGCTGTGCCTTTAACAATGTACCTTTGCCATGTGTTCTCAATGTAACCTTTCTGTGTGCAACATTATAACCATCAGCTGAATCAATGTAAACCGAATAAGGGGACGCGAGCTAGTGACCACAAGAGGGCAGTAGCGAGCGTCCAGCTCTCATGGATCATATTCACCTGGTTCAGCTGCGCGGGAAGATTCCCCGCCACCTCTTCACCTGGTCAAGAAGGGCGTGACCTCCTACGACGTCACGCAGGCAGCAACCAATAGTCTGTCGACGAGCCACATTCAAATGTATAGCCAGCTGTATATATTGAGCTACTCATCTGCCATTACCACATGTTCCTCCGGATCATCATGCAATAAACCTGTGTTAAGCCAACCCTTCGGCTGTTTCATTGTCTTTGGTCCCTTACACTAAATTGGCGACGAGGATGGGATATGGCAGCCCACGGGACCAAGACATGCGCCGGTTTCGAAATCAGGAAACCGGGCGACTGGGAGATCTTCGAGATGGACTTCCAGGCCGCACTGATCGAGTCCGAAGTCACGGAAGAGGCAAAGAAAAGGGCCATCTTCACCAGGATGCTCGGACAAGAAACAAAAAGGACCTTGGTGGACCTGATTGCACCGAGGAGGGTGAGCGAATTCAAGGCCAAGGAACTCATGCAGATGCTGCGTGAGCACGTCCGGCCCGCCACGGCGATGTTTCCCGCTCGGAGCGCATTTTGGAGGCGAGTCCAAGCGCCCGGGGAGACGGTCGCCGCATTCGTGGCAGCCCTGCGGCTGGCGGCCGGCCCGTGCAAATGGGAGAATGCCGAAATCACCCTCCGGGACTGTGTGCTGTGCGGCCTGAACGACGCCGAAACCCAGCGCACACTAATGAACCAAGAGCCGCCTCCCACGTTGCAGGAGGTCGTCAGAGCGGCCCAGGCCGCAGAAGCTACGAAGGCCGGGGTCCAAGAACTGCAGGACTGGTGGCCAAAGTCGAGCAAGGCAGAGGCTCCGGTACAGGCGGCCCGGCGAACTTCGAGGTCGTCCACAGAGAGCAGCGACGACGAGGACGTCCGGAGGGTCCGGAAGGAGAGCCGGCGATGCAACGGCTGTGGAGCGGCCCACGACCGCGTGAAATGCCCCTTCCGGAAGGCCGAGTGCCACAACTGCGGCCGCCATGGGCACATCGCCAAGGTGTGCAGGAAGAAGCGCGAAACCCGGAGGAGCTCCGCAGACCGTTCCACGGGACAAGACCGCTCAACGAGACCCAAGGATGGCGCCCAGGCCACGTGGAAGCAGGACGGCGTGGGCCGCATCTCCGACGGCAGCGAGGACGACGCCCCAGTGTTCAGCGTGTCTACAGGACACCCCCGCTACTTTGTTGAGGTACTAGTCCAAGGGGTTCCCATTAGGATGGAAATTGACTCGGGGTCCTCATATTCAATCATTTCCCAGAGGGAGTTTTTGGGAATTGCCCCCCACAAGCGGCCCAAGCTCAAAGCACTGAGGTCCACACTATGGGACGTGCAAGGGAACAGTATTCCAGTGTTGGGGGTTGGAGAATTTCAGGTCAAATTCAAGGAGCACGCCGCGTCCCTTCCCCTAGTCGTGCTCAAGGGAGGAGATTGCAGCCTCCTCGGAACTCAATGGTTCCAGCCCCTGGGGTTGTTTATTGGGGGGGGGTGCACGCCGTTGGGATGCACGCCGTTGGGACTGATCCAATTCAGGAGGTGTGCGAGGTGCACCCCGAAGTCTTCAAAAAAGGACTGGGGAAATTCAAGGGGCCCCCAGTGACTTTCGACCTGGACCCGGAGGTCCGCCCAATTCGCCTAAAATCACGCCGGGTGCCGTTCGCACTCAAGGACAAGATAGAGGCGGAACTGGACAAATTGGTGGGTCAGGGGATCCTTGTGCCTGTAGACTCTGCGGAGTGGGAAACTCCAATTGTAACCGCACTAAAGGCCAATGGGGAGGTCCGCATATGCGCCGACTACAAGTGCACCATCAACAAGGCGATCCGCCCGAATGCATATCCGGTGCCGGTAGTCAGTCATCTGCTGGCCAGGTTACACAGGGGAAAGTGTTTCGCTAAGCTCGACTTAGCACAGGCCTACCAGCAGCTTACGGTGTCCCCTGCCGCAGCCGCTGCGCAGACCATAGTCACCCATAAGGGGGCATTCCAGGTGACGCGCCTCCAATTCGGCGTGAATTCGGCGCCAGGAATTTTCCAGTCACTCGTGGAACGCCTCCTGAAGGGACTGGAGGGGGTGTTGCCTTATTTTGATGACGTGTTAATAACGGGGGGGGGGAGTCGGGCTGAATTGGCCAAGAGGTTGGGGAAGGTCCTGACAATATTCGAAAAGGCGGGGCTGAGGTTGCGAAAGGACAAATGCATCTTCTTCGCAACCGAGGTTGAGTTCCTAGGGTTTTGTGTGACTCCTGAGGGAATAAAACCATCCAAGTCCAAGGTGGCAGCCATTAAGAAAGCCCCCCGCCCCACCTCCAAGCCCGAGTTGCAGTCGTTCCTAGGGCTGCTCAACTTTTACCACTCCTTCCTCCCCCGAAAGGCTGCGGTGGCTGAACCGCTACACAAACTGCTAAAGAAAGAGCAGGCATGGAAGTGGGGCGATGACCAAGAAAGGGCATTTAGCGAGCTAAAAAGCCTCCTGGCGTCCGACGCCATACTGACCCACTTCGACCCCAAACACCCAGTAGTTCTGACCTGTGATGCATCTCCAGTGGGGGTGGGGGCAGTGCTGTGCCAAGTGTTGGAAAACGGAAGGGAGGCCCCGATAGCATTTTACTCCAGGTCCCTGTCCCAAGCAGAGAGAAACTACGCACAGACGGTCAGGGAGGCACTAGCAATAGTCGCGGGGACGAAAAAATTTCACGATTTTCTGTACGGCCGCCCCTTCACAATCGTAACGGACCACAAGCCCCCGCTAGGCATTTTTACCGCAGATAAGCCCACCCCACTGATCCTGTCCCCGAGGATGCTCAGGTGGGCCATTTTTCTCAACGCGTATCAGCACGCGTTGGTCTACCGGCCCGGAAAAGAGATCAGCCATGCGGACGCTCTATCTAGGTCTCCCCTTCCCCTAACGCCCAGCCAGGTGAGCAAGGGGGAGCGGGACCATCAGGTACTCATGATAGAGGTGCTGGATTCGCCCCCCGTAGTGCCCGCCGACATCGCCAAAGCGACAGAGAAGGACAAAACGTTAGCGGCAGTAAGCTCCTGGCTGCAGAAAGGGTGGCCCGTGTCCTCCCCAGCGGAGGAGTTCGCTCCATTTTTCAGAAAAAAGCTAGAGCTGTCCCTAGAGAGGGGGTGCCTCTTGTGGGGGCAGCGGGTGGTGATTCCCACTTCCCTTCGGCCGCGGGTGCTCAAACTGCTGCATGTCAGCCACCCCGGCATCGTGCGATCCAAGGCGCTGGCCCGGAGTTACTTCTGGTGGCCCCAGCTGGACGCTGACATCGAGCACATGGTCGGCACTTGTGAAAGTTGCCAATGCTCCAGACCAGAGGAGGCCCGCCTTCCCCACAGGGAATGGGACGCGGCTAAGGGGCCGTGGTCCCGGGTGCACGTTGATTTCGCGGGCCCGTTCAGAGGCACCCTGTTCCTCCTTGTAGTGGACGCTTTCTCCAAATGGTTGGAGGTTATCCCAGTCACGAGCACCTCCTCGGCCCAGACAATTAGGCATTTGCGGAGGCTCTTTTCCACGTTCGGCATACCCGACACATTAATTAGCGACAACGCTAGTTGTTTCACGTCCTCCGAGTTTAGGGCATTCATGGAGATTAACGCCGTTCGGCATATCACCTCCGCCCCTTTTCACCCGGCCACCAACGGCCAAGTAGAGCGCCTCGTCCGCACCATGAAGGACGCGTTGCGGCGCATGGGCCCAGGGGATCTGAACCTACAAGTGTGTCAGTTTCTGCTAGGGTACAGGGTGACCCCATTGGCGTCAGGATACTCCCCCGCTGAGCTCTTAATGCGCAGGAAGCTGACCACCATCCTTACTAGGCTAGACCCCACGAGGGTAGAGGACAAAGGAAGGAACATCGGGCTAGAGGCTACAAAGAGTTTCAGTATAGGCGCCCCCGTGCATTGCAGGAATTACGCCAGCACAGGGCCCAGCCTGGGTACCGGGCGTAGTCGTGGAGCAAACCGGCCCCGTGTCGTACCGCGTGGAAACCAGCACAGGGCTCCTGTGGAGGCGGCACGCGGACCAGCTCCGACGCAGGGTCTCCGATGAGCATGGCACAGATCAAGCAGGGAATAAGTCAGCGTTAGGGTTCTCCCCCACCCGTTCAGCCCAAGGGGGGGGAAGGGGGACCGCGGGCCCCCACCAAGGGGGGAGGAGGATATCCTCATAGATACCCTGGGGGATCTTTCCGAGGAGGAGGAACCCGACCCCATACATATCTCGCGGAAAGTCCCCACAAATGCGGGTACCCCTACCAAGTTAGATTTTGATTTTCAGAACCGGGGGGTTTTTTCGGAGTGGTCCCCCACCCATCCAAGCGAGAAGAGGGGTTTTTCGTTAGCCCCGACGGCCCCCGGTCTGCCCACAATGGAGTTTTTCCCTTCCCCTAAGGCCGCCAGACAGCGGCAAGCCACTAACAAGTCTCCCTCTCCTATTTCAGGACAAGGGACCAGGGAACAAAGAAGCAATAACGCCCCGGGGGGGGCAGCCCTCTTCACGGCCCAAACGCACATGCAACAAGCCATCTTGGCTGAGAGACTTCGTCTCATCCTAGGGGGGAGGGATGTTGTGTTCTGTAAAGCTGTGCCTTTAACAATGTACCTTTGCCATGTGTTCTCAATGTAACCTTTCTGTGTGCAACATTATAACCATCAGCTGTATCAATGTAAACCTAATAAGGGGACGCGAGCTAGTGACCACAAGAGGGCAGTAGCGAGCGTCCAGCTCTCATGGATCATATTCACCTGGTTCAGCTGCGCGGGAAGATTCCCCGCCACCTCTTCACCTGGTCAAGAAGGGCGTGACCTCCTACGACGTCACGCAGGCAGCAACCAATAGTCTGTCGACGAGCCACATTCAAATGTATAGCCAGCTGTATATATTGAGCTACTCATCCGCCATTACCACATGTTCCTCCGGATCATCATGCAATAAACCTGTGTTAAGCCAACCCTTCGGCTGTTTCATTGTCTTTGGTCCCTTACACTAAAATAACCCCTTGCCTTCCATTGTCATCTAATGGTCCAATGGCCTTCCTAGTTGGGTTCTTACTTCTAATGTACTTAAAGAAGTCTTTGTTATTTCTCTGAGTATTTTTAGCTATACGCTCCTCAAAGTCTTGCTTTGCTTTCCTGATTGTTGCCTTGCATTTGTTCTGCCAGAATTTATGTTTCTGCCTGCTGTCCTCATTTGGACAAGCCTTCCATCTTCTAAATGAGCTTCTCTTGCTCTTGATCACTTCCCGAACAGCTCCTGTAAGCCACATTGGAGTCCTCTTGGAGCTGGCAGTGCCCTTTTTCCTTTTGGGTATGCATTCCAATTGAGCCTCTGTTATTGTTTTTGTAAACAGCCTCCATGCCTCTTGGAGTGTTTGGACTCTCTCAATTTTCCCTTTCAGCTTCTTTTTTACTAGTTTCCTCAACTTTGGGAAATTTCCTTTTTGAAAATTTAAGGTCTCTGTGTTAGATTTTATCAGTGACTTGCGGTCTATGATCAAGTTAAACATAATTGAGTTGTGGTCACTGTTCCCTATTGGATCAGTCACATTAACATCTTGCACCAGATCCTGAGTATTACTCAGGATCAAGTCAAGGATTCTTGTACCTCTAGTTGGGTCTTCAACCATCTGTCCCAGGGAACAATCATTTAGCATATCTAGGAACTTTATCTCTTTATCATGTGCTGAACAACAGTTCACCCAGTCTATGTGAGGGTAATTGAAGTCCCCCATTATAACCAGGCTTCCCTTCTTGGATGCCTCCTTTACAACATTCTCCAACTGCCAGTCTCCCTCAAGAGTTTGGGTCGGAGGCCGATAGTATATGCCTACTGTTAGACCATCCTTGTGGCCTGGTACTCTTACCCACAGAGCTTCTAATGGTGACTCCAAATCACCTAGATATTCCAATTCATACGATTTTGTCACTTCTTTGACATACAAGGCCACACCACCTCCCATTTGCCCTTTCCTATCCTTCCTGTACAGTTTGTAGCCTGGGATAACTGTATCCCATTGGTTATCATCCGTCCACCAGGTTTCAGTGATACCAATAATATCAATATTCTTATCTATTGCTAAGTATTCCAGCTCCCCTATTTTGTTCCGGAGGCTTCTGGCATTTGTATACAAGCATTTATATATGCTTTTCTGACACAGTCTTTTGTGTCCAGTTGCATTGTTAGACTGCCTCTTGCATCCTTCTGCTAGAATGCTAGTGACTAGCTCCTTGCTCTGCTCAGTAATTTTTGCATCCTCCTCACTACTCAAGTACACACTTTTCCGAACCGGATGCTGCCCAGCTCCTGTCGGCTTTCCCCCAGTTATCAGTTTAAAAGTTGCTCTGCAGCCTTTTTGATGTTGAGTGCCAGCAATCTGGTCCCATCATGGTTCAAATGCAACCCATCCCTCCTGAACAGATTTGGCTTGTCCCAAAATGTTCTCCAGTTCCTGACAAATCTGAAACCCTCCTCTCGACACCACCGCCTCATCCACGCATTGAGGCTTCTGAGCTCTGCCTGCCTGGTAGGTCCTGCGCGAGGGACAGGCAGCACTTCTGAAAATGCTACCTTGGAAGTCCGGGACTTCAATCTTCTTCCTAACAACCTGAATTTGGCTTCCAGGACAGACCGCTTGGCCTTCCCAACATCATTGGTACCAACGTGTACCATGACAACTGGCTCGTTCCCAGTTCTCTCTAACAATCTATCTAGATTTCTTGTGATGTCTGCAACTTTTGCACCTGGCAGGCAAGTCATCATACGGTTATCATGTGCATCACAAATCCATTTCTCTGTATTTCTAATTATTGAATCGCCTAGTACAAGGAGCCTCTCTCCTGCAATCTGTTCATCTACATGCACCTCATCAACCATATTAAGGGAGAGAAACTCAGTTTGTTCCTGTTGTTTATCTTCCTGGATCTCATCAAGTGTGATGAAGGAGAGATCATCAGGTGGAACCAGTTGTTCCTCTGTGTGTTCCTCATCAGGTGTGATGAGGGAAAGAGCCTCAAATTTATTCTGTAATTTCAGACTCTCAGAGTGATCCCCTACTCTTCTCCCCCTTTGAGTCACATTCCTCCAAACATCTCCCTCCTGAGTTAGTGAAGGGCCTTCTCCCTCAGAACTGTGCCCTGTCTCTACTTTGTCCAGCATAGTCTGTTCCGCTCTGTCCAAGAACAGCTCAAGCTCCTTAATTTGTTGATGGTTAGATATGTGGGCCTCTAGCTGCTGGACCTTCTCTTCTAGTAGTGCAACCAGCTTGCACTTGCTGCAAGTGTAGTTCTCCATATGCTTTGGCAAGAACACAAACATGGCACAAGTATTGCAGGTAACTACAACTGTTTCCTCAGAATCCATTTTAACAAGTGCAGTATTCTGGGCCTCAAAAATGTACATGTTTACTACCTTTCTACCTAGTAAGACTATATTCTTCCTTTGTTACTAGTTTGCAATCTCGTGCGCCGTTAGGCACGTGGGCCTCTAAAGCAGCTCTACTCCAACTGCAAAACTTACCAGTGCTCACTTCCTTTGTTTGGCTCTCCTCAGCAGCAGCTCTGCTTAAGAGCACATGCAGAGTCAAAAGGGCTGACCCTGAAAGAGCTCAGAGCTTTTAAAGGCTAGTGTGGCTCCGCCCCTATGAGTCACAGTTCAGGGAAGGGCCTGGTGTGGCTCTGCCCCCCTGCTTCTGGAAGCTTCAAACTGCTTCCTCTGTTTGAACAGAGGTGGCTCTCAGCAGTTTAAATTATCAATTTAAATTAGTGGAGGCCTCTAAAGCAGCTCTACTCCAACTGCAAAACTTACCAGTGCTCACTTCCTTTGTTTGGCTCTCCTCAGCAGCAGCTCTGCTTAAGAGCACATGCAGAGTCATCCTGTTGCGTGTTGAGCATAAAGCCAGTATGCAACAGATAATGTCTACAGAGATTTCATAATTCACAGAAATTCACCTCCAGAAGTTGCACTGTTTATATAACTGCACAACAAGATTTCAACTATTGTTTCACTTCTTCAATAGCTTTGAAAGGACACTGGCTACCAGTTATTTGACAAAAAGTTAAAAGATAGAAGTTGCTTTAAGACTTTGTATGGTTGATGGTATTTTCCTTGGAATATGAGCCAAACTATAACTTTTAGAAAAAATTAATGTTTGCATCCAGCAAATGTTATGTCTTATGTTATCCCACCCCAACAATGACTTCATGTACTAACAATTTGACTTAATGAGAAACTCCAATAAAGTGAGGAAATATTGTTACAAGACTGCAAGAGCATTCCCGGACTTTGTAAAGCACTGCGTTGAAAGATATGTAAAATGTATAATTACGGTACTCTGAGGCCTTGAACAAATTCTTGCTATTAACTCACTTTTTTTAACCTTGTCTGGACAATATAGAAGAATCACTTCAAGCATGTTACGGTTCCTACACTAACAACCTTTCTACACAGGAGAATCTGAAAGAGAAACGCAGAGCTTGGAAGAGTTCATTTTATTTAGTACAGCTCCCCAAATAATCCAACTAGCATGGCTACTAACATTAATTAACACTGTCCATGGTTAGTGCACTGATGCAGAACAACTGCTACACCAGTAAAACAAATGGGAGAGTGCTTGTGAGAAAAAGGAGAAAGAATGGTTAGGAAATGAGGAGTAACATGATTATATTATACACATGGAAGAGATATATATGCCATATCTATTCCATGCATACACTAAAGATTATTAGAATGTGGAATTTTAAAAAATATTCCTATTAGCTATCACTTTTTTCTTTAAAGCAGCACTTAACTCATTGCTCACTGGGTTAATAGTAGTAATGCATTAGTAATGTACTACTTATTTAAAAAAATATTTTAAAATACTCTGAAGTGGATTCGAAAGGAAATGATAAATAAATCGCTCACAATTCCTAAAATCAATGGTTTGAATTAATGAGTAAAAAGTATTTTTCCCCACTAGAATATTATGCTACACCTGTGTCATCATCAAACGTAACAATGCTGATACCACTACTACACTTAAATGGTACAGGTAGCATCATTCTTTTAAACACATCTGTAACAAAGAATGCAATGTACTCATTTCTATTACTAATTTCTATTTCTTCTAAGAACATTTTGTTAGAATTCTTCTCTTGGTTTTCTTTCTAGGGATAAATCGAACTGTTATAAGCAAAAAGCTTGTCTCTTTGTTTACTTTATTGCAAAAGTTGCCTTTCCCCCTTCCTAATGAATCCTTTATAAGACTTCACATACACTTACTGGTAATTGTATTTGGACATTCCATCTGCCAACAAACAAGCTGAATTTATACTGAAATGCAAAGAGATTTCTTTCCCTAAATATTTACTTCACTAGACAGTCTGTTAAATCTGCCTTCCCATCTGTTTTTGGTGCCAGCCTGTTGCAATTTGTTTCTTATTACTCAACACAGTGGAAAATTATTACGGTGCGATGAATGCGGAATCTACAAGTCAGCTACGTGTCTGTCATCAATTATAGTTGTTTTCTTCAAAATCTAAGCTTTTATGATTTAAAAGGATAAAGGATGGATTGTGCTAGTTTGTGCTAGTTTATACCCCTCCCTGGGTGGTGGTTGGGAACCTAGTACCTACCTTTTTTCCCCTTTTAGGCTGAAATACAGAACCATTTTTATATTAGGCTGTGACCATGTAATCCCCAAACCATCCCCAAACCTTGCAATGGCAGGATGCCCAAGAAACAGTTGAGGCAACCAAATCAAGATGGAAGATGCTCTTTGGATCTGGTTGTGTAGCTTCATTGTGTGTCAGAGCACACTTGAATGACAGCCAGATCAAAGCAGGTTGCAAGTATTGTATTTCAAGTGTCAGTTATGTAGAAATAAGCACTGAGTGAAAACTAATCTTGTTTTATGGCAGGGATTCTCAACCTGCAGCCCGTGGCACCATTTCATGTGCCTCCCCCCCCCCCCCCAACTGCCTCTGTAACTATACCATAAGTGCCATGTGGTGAAGGAAGGGCAAAATGGCCGTCCAGCCCCTGAAGCTGTCTGAGAGAGTGTGACCCGGCCCCTGGCTTAAAAAGGTTGAGAACTCCTGGTTTATGGAGATAGGTATTCTATGGGGGAAACACACATGACTTTGAATGCAAGGCTTAAGAACTCATGTCATCTGCTTGCCACTTTTACGGTAAGCAGCAGCTGCAGAAGGACCAAATTCAGACTGCTATGGGGTGGGGACAAGGAGTTTAACATTTTCTGTTACTCAACAAAACAATTCCTCCCATTCCTATTGCTTCTCGAAACTTGGCTAAATCTAGAATCTTATAGCAAAATTCAGTAAGCAACAATATGCAACAATATTCATTTTTAATCTAAAAATATACAGATTTCATGTCTGATACATGCATAATCTATTACCACAGTCAAAGTCTCGAAAACAGTAAAAATAAAATAATGTAGGGTTTGCTTAATTTGTCAAAGTTAATTGCAGCTAACTGACAAGGTACTGCGGTTGCCCAAATGGACTTGGCATGAAACTGGGACACACCTGACTCTTGATCAATTTAGCCACCATTTATTTGTGTAAACTGACCTTTCCCGGTCAGCCCTGGTGGCGCAGAGGGTAAACTGCTGGCCTGCAACCAAAAGGTTGGAAGTTCGATTCTGACCAGGGCTCAAGGTAGACTCAGCCTTCTATCCTTCCAAGGTCGGTTAAATGAGGACCTAGCATGTTGGGGGCAAAATGCTAATTAACTTGTAAACCACCCAGAGAGTTCACTGAGCACTATGGGGTGGTATATAAGTGTGATTGCTTTGCTTTACCTGAACACCAATAGGATTTTGACCAAGACATTTTTATTTTAACTGTTGTTGAGATTATGAATGCTTCAAGAGTTTGTGCGTATATTAGTAGCTGAAATTTGTGCGTGTTTTAATAGAAGGTGAATATTATTTAATGCTAAGTTTCATAGTGCAAACTTTACACGTGCTTCCCACTTCTACTTTTTCCTTCCAACATGATCAGGTGATATACTAAATAATAATTTTGTTGTTCAATCGCACAGTCGATTCCGACCCTTTGCGACCCTATGGACCATTGATCTCCAGGCACCCCTGTCCTCCACTATCCTCCTCAGCCTGCTCATACAGTCAAGATATATGAACCATCCTGGAAATTCTTCTGAAAGTACTGAATATATATCAGTGATGGCGAACCTTGGCACTCCAGCTGTTCTTGAACTTTAATTCCCAGAAGACCTGATCAGCAGGAGTGCTGACTTGGGCTTCTGGAAATTGAAGTCCGAGAACAACTGGAGTGCCAAGGTTTGCCATCACAGGTATATATCTTCTTAGTTTGGACATCCTGCATTGCACTTTGACCATATCTTAAATCTCTCTGGATCAGAACCTCATTCCTTGTCTAGATTTTGGAAAAAGTCATTTTCTTGAGGAGTAAAATTCTGAGAATCCCCTAGCTAGGGGATCTGAGGAGATATAGTTGAAAAAAGTAACTTTTGAAAACTCTGCCTATGTATTGTAATCAGCTTGCAGATGACAGTGAGCGAAGTCTGGATATCCTGTTGTGTTTTTCTGTCTGAATAAGTGGACTTGATCCATTAAATTTAAAAATAAAATATAGTAGTTAGTCTTTAAGGTGCCACAATACTTTTTGTCTTTTTTGTTTTGTTTTATCTACCATCTGATATTCTTGTGCCGACTAATAGGGCTATCACATCCCAAAAAAATTACATATTAGTATTCCACGCCAAATGTCATTGGTGTGTGTGTGTATAAAGTTACACAGAGACACTGGCCCATACAAATGCACACCACTGCCGCAAGTTCATGCATCTGCTGGACAAATGCCTTGCAAAGCCACAATTGAATTTGTCCCACCCCTTCTGTGCCTTTCCCCCCTATTGATTGGTCAGCTGTGCGGAGCATACCTGTCAAGTTTTGGATTTGGAAATAAGGGAAATTTCCTGGCAAATAAGGGATACTTGACAGCTGTGCTTATCCTGTGCTGCCCTCCAATGGCTGCAATAGGGCATTGCAGTCTAATTAATAAGGGATGACGGTGGGAAAGAGGGTAAAATAAGGGGTTTTCCCGGCCAATAAGGGATACTTGACAGCTATGGTGCGGAGACTACCCCACACCTGTGCCTCCCATGCCAGAGCCTGAATTTCTAGTGGCACGAGGAGGCAAAGCTCCCTGAACCACTTCAAAAACTAGGCAAATGTGTATTTCTTCTTGTTCCAACACTACCCCCACAGATGATGCAAATATTCCAGTGTTATGTGTCTGAGACATGAACAACACAAGCAAAGCCATATTATCTTCTAACTGACTAATTACAAGACAAACACATGCTAATTTGCCATTTTGTTTTAGAATAAAATGTTGCTTTTTTTCTCTTAAGGGTGCACTGATTTTAGGCATAGAATTAATGTCCCATCTAGTGAGACCCTCAGAGTCTTAGCTTCTCTTTTTAGCAAATTATCGGGCTCCCTTTCTTTCAATTTTTTAAAAAAACAATCACCCCCTCCCTCAGTTTTAGCAAGAGTTGTCACAGTTCTGCTATGCTGTTTTACAAGGTCATAATTTGATCCCCTTGCTGGGATAAAGTATGAAGGCTTTGCTTTCAGAGTCACTCTATTTAATGGCTAGATTACTGCCTTGTAAAGCAGTGTGACAGTACAATTACTGCTGAAATCCAGGAGTTCTATTGGCCAACACCTTGATTTTCATGTGACATAGTATTTACATTCTTCAAGGTACCATATAAAAGGCAGGGTTTGCAACTCTAACACCTAATAATATACATTTGGAAAGCAACTGGGGATATTTTTTTAAAACCCATTCCTTTAATTGATTACCTCCCTGTTGATATGATGATTTGTTACCCTGTAGCATTCTTTAGTTAAATGCTTAGCTAGCATTTCTTAGGTAGAAGAATAGTTGTGCAATGAGGTGAGTCACCTTAGGAAAACCAGGAGCACGAGCTGAAACCACAGGGATCATCCTATTCCATCTATATGAACTTCACGGTAACAATAGAGAAACTGTGCAAAAATAGGTGGGACTATCCCACCTTGCAAGTAGATAAGTAGGGACCACTTCGGTGGGAAGGTAACAGCGTTCCGTGCGCTCCGGTGTCTAGTCATGCCTGCCACATGACCACGGAAACGTCTGCAGGAGCAGACAGCGCTGGCTCTTCGGCTTAGAAACAGAGATGAGCACTGCACCCTAGAGTCGGTTACGACTGGCTTTCGAGCAAGGGAAACCTTTACCTTTACTATCCCACCTAGCCCTTATTTACAACAGCAAACTTGCTCTATCTTTTAGTAGTGGAAGATGGCAGTATAGCTATACAAGTGGTACCTCAAGTTACAAATTTAATGTGTTCCAAGGCATTTTTCTTGTTATGAAAAAATTGTAAGTCAAAATTCCCATAGGAAGGCATTGAAAAGCAAAATTCATAACTTGAAACATGGTTTTCCATAGGAATGCATTGAATACCAATTAATCTGTTCTGAAAAAAATTGTAACTCGAGCCATTATTTGTAATTGATTTTCATTTGTATTGCGAAAATTTTCAACTCAAATCATTTGTAACTCGAGGTACCACTGTAACCTGGACTTGATATTTGTTGGCGTGTGCAACCAATTCTCTGTCTCAAGTCAAAGTACACAGCACTGCCCCACAATGTGCAAAGTAATGGCTGCAGGCCAACTATGAACAATACTATTCCATAGGAGATATTTAAAAAACCTGATTGGTTCAGTCCAACATTGGATGGAATCATATCAAACTTTTGTCCAGTTTCAGAGATCTGTGACCAGATTATCTTGACTGTCCATATCTCAAGGAGACCTAACACTGGAAACAATATCCCAAATGAGTAACTGTGTTTGACCATTTGAACAAAAGCTCTTGAGTGAGAAACCATTTTATGTGGGCAGTGACTAATTTGTTTGGTCTAAGTAAGAAAATAAAAGAGATACATAGATAAAACTCATGGAAGAAATGAATATTTTAAGAAACAGCCAAAACGCTTGGAGATTATTAAAGTATCTTAACAGTGACACAGCTAAAGACCTTTGTCTAGCAAACATTTCAGCAAATCAAATAACCCATAAACTTGTCATTCATGACATCTCTACAGGAAGTCAGATCTTAAAAGAAATAAGCAACTGGAAATCAATGGTTTTACAAGATAGTTCAGTTTAAGTGAACTGGAAATGCTATTTGTATCTGCAAAAGTGGAAAGGCAGCTTGCCTGGATGACATCTACTGTATGTAGAAAAGATAAAACATTGGCACAGTAACAAAAATGTAGCTCCTTAATTTCTTTAATTTTTCTAACCATTCTCAGGATTTGAAGAAAAACACAAATGATTACTATTTTAAAACCTGGTAAATTCACTAAATCAGTGGGGATTGTGTAAGCCAACTCTTCCATAAGCTACTTTGAGTCAAATAGTTAGTCTTTGGGATTCTGGAAATTTTAATGAAGTTTAAACTTTCCCAAGCATTGTCTCTGTTCAAAACATGGCCAAGAGAGACATAAATGTAGAAAAGTAGAACAAAATACAGTGGAACCTTGACATACAAATGGCTCTTCTTACGAAAAAATTGACTTACAAATGGAAAGTCCGATTCGGATAAAGTCCGATTCGGATAAAGTCGCGGTTTTCATTCACACGTGATGCATCACATAAAGTCCAAAACCGCTTTAAAATGGACGTTATCTGAGTTATTTGGTATAGGAACCTCAGATAAAGTCCATTTTTAGACGTTATCCGATGCATCGCCCATTTGATTCGGATAAAGTCCAAAATCTGATAAAGTCCAAACTTGTGGAACTGAGTTTGGACTTTATCTGAGGTTCTACTGTACAAATAACCTCATGGAACATAAATAATTTTATGTCGAGGTTTTACTGTACTTTGAACCAGAGGCACACGTATCCATCCTTCTGTATTACAGCTCCCAAAATTCCAAGGCAGCATGACCTCTAATCTATACTACACTATTCCTGAAATTTTGTATTAATAAGAAACGGGCCATTCAACAATTATGTGATCCATTTTTGAGGGGAAATTGACCCCCTCCCCCCTATGTAATACGACCGTAATTTTAGCTTCAATCCCCTCCCCCCTTTAAAATTACATAATCTAGAGCTTTTGTATCGAAACTCTAACTTTTAGAGCTTTTCACTATTGGTGCCTAAAGCACAACAGCTCCAAATGGATTACGTAATCTTTGACCTGACCCCCCCCGTCCCCACATAATTTTACCGTAATTCGGATGGCAGACTCCCTCCCTCTTCAAGGATCACATAATTGTTGAATGGTCCCGAAGCTGAAAAATGAAGAAAAACAGAGCGGGAAAATTGACTAGTTTGAAATGTAGCATTGGAAGAAAGCTTTACAAATAACAGAGAGATAAATAAGTGGGTGTGACACATCATGAGAAGACAGAACCTACTGGGAAAGGCAATCATACTAGGACAAATTGAAGGCAACAGGAAAGAGGAAGATCAATTGTGGGAGTGATTGACTGAATAAAGGAGTCATCACCTTGAGTGCCCAAGACAATTCCAAGTCCTTACTGAACTGATGGATCTGATTTTAAGTATTTTGGATTTTGGTCCTTTTTTGTTTGCAATCTTCCTGCGGTATCAATGTGGCATTCCCACCTGATGCAAACAGCAGCTGCAGAGGAATGATTTTTGTCAGGGAAGAGAAAGAACAAGAGCAATTCTCTCTCCTCACCTCTCAAAAAACCCAGTCTTAATAGCACCTGCAACTGACAGAAGATCTGACTGGACAAAAGGCAGATCCAGATTCACTGGCAGATATCTGCATGACTCCCAATGGCAAAGATCCTTGTTTCCCAGTTGTTTAATTAGATCAACAGCAAAATTATACTCCCCCTTGCAAACCAGAGCTTGGAAAATTGGGTTTCAGATGAATTGATACAATGGCATGCCGAAGCCATCCATCACTGCACCAGGGTAGCTTGATGCAATGGCACTTCCCAAAATTTGCTTTCAGACCTAAACTATGTGGCTTGTGTGAAAGAAGCTGTCCAGGACTAGACTTTTCTGTAGCAGACCTGTGTACAATATTTCACTTTAGTGAAACTAAACACATACACACACAAGATCCCATGAGCCTCAAGCCTGCCCACCCCTGGTTTCATGTTACATGTAATTTGGCACTCAAGCAAGATCACATGTTCTTTGTTAAAATGTTAAAAATGGTTTGTTAGAAGAGAAAGTCAGTATAGGAGGCTTGAAGGATGGGCCATATGAGAAGTAACTGCTTGTTCTACTCCATACCATGGTGACAATGAACATTTCCTCCGTGCTATTTCTCCACACCCAGGGAGGGGAGCCACTGATGACTTGAAAAATTTACAAATTCCAAAACCGAAGCAAACTCCTCAATTGTGCTGATGTTAGTGATGAACATGGACTCTCAGCACAACTCTAGGGATGTCAACTAAAAACTGAGCTCTGTTGCTATTAGAAGTTTACCATGTAACTGTACATATGTCAACACAAGTGTAAGCCTCACTGAGTTCAATGAGACTTGCTCCCAGGTAACAGCAATAAGATTGCAGCCAAAGTTTTAATGTCACCAGTGTGTTACAGAGCTTTTAAAAAGTGACATTTTAAGATTGCAATTCCCAGGGTTCATGCTGAGCTATGGAATTCTGAGATTTGAAGTTCTTAAGCAGCTCCCTAGAAATTGCAAGTAGGTAAATAGGTGCTGCTTTGGTGGGAAGGTAACAACGTTCTGTGCACTTTGGTGTCTAGTCATGCCTGCCACATGATCATGGAAAATGTCTTCAGACACAGACAATGCTGGCTCTTTGGCTGTAAACAGAGATGAGTACCACACCCTAGAACAATGATGGCGAACCTTGGCACTCCGGGCGTTCTTGGACTTCAATTACCAGAAGCCCAAGCCAGCACTCCTGATTATCAGGGCTTCTGGGAATTGAAGTTCAAGAACATTTAGAGTGCCAAGGTTCACCATCACTGATCTCGAGTCAGACACGACTGGCTTTCAAGAAAGGGAGACCTATCTGTGCCTCAGGGTCCGGAAGCAGCTTCTTGCAGACGTGGCATGAGAGCAATTTATTGATTTATGATTGTCAGTGCAAAATAACTGGCTCTAGCACACACAGAGACAAGGGCATACTTACATTATATTTACACTCCTCCCATTTGCTTTGAACATTTCAACCATAAATGAGGATCTGGCCATTGGGTTCTGTTCCACATCCCCCATCTCCTTCACCACTGCCCAGGCTTCTCTTTTGATGTTTAATGCCACATGATGACTGTGATTAGTAAAACCAAAACAACATTTGCAAGCTATCAAAAGCAGGAGAGCCACTTGCACCACTAAATGGGAAGTGCGGGGGTGTGTGTGTGCTCGGGATATTTATAGAAGGATAACCTCAACACCATTTGGCCTTTCAGGGAGGTCCTCTTGATTACTGATAGTGTGTTTTAGCCATGTGTAGTGCTGTGTATTGAAGGCAGCACTGAGCATCGCAGCCCTCCTGTCCTGGTTTTCTTTGAACTTTACAGCACACTGCAGTAAGTGTGGCCCACCCAGAGAGCTCAATATGCACTGAGTTGTCATTGCCTGCTTATGCTTTGAAAAAGTTCTCAACTTTGGTTTTGATCATAAAATCAATCTACAGAACTGTCTTTCATTCTGTCTTTCTGCATCAACTTGTTCCTTGTCCCCTTCACATAGGTAAAGGTAAATGTTGCCCTTACTCAAAAGCCAGTCTTATCTGTCTCTATGGTTCAGTGCTCATCTCTGTTTATAGCCAAAGAGCCAACACTCTCAGCGTTCGTAAACGTTTCCGTGGACATGTGGCAGGGATGCCT
Source organism: Bradypodion pumilum (assembly GCA_035047305.1). Taxonomy (NCBI): domain Eukaryota; kingdom Metazoa; phylum Chordata; class Lepidosauria; order Squamata; family Chamaeleonidae; genus Bradypodion; species Bradypodion pumilum. Next base: position 100,961,522 of record JAWDJD010000002.1, on the reverse strand, counting down.
CAACACTGGGGTGCACAGAATGCTGTTTACCTTCCCATTGAAGTGGTACCTTTTTATCTACTTGCAATTTCTTGCTTTTGAACTGCTAGCTTGGCAGGAGCTGGAACAGAGACGGAAGCTCACTTTATCATGCAGTACTCGGGACTCAAACTCCAACCTTCAAATTTAGCATCTTAACTACTTGAGCCACTGCAGTCTCCCCCTGCACATAGCAACAGGAATTTAGGGCCCCAGTGCTATTGCTAATACTAATTGAATGCTGTGGTGTTTTTTTTTTTAACTGAATGCTATGTTTCCTTATTTCTGATAAAGTGTACAGTAAAACCTCTACATACGAATGTTTCCCATTCCACGAGGTTATTTGTACAGTATGTCAAAAAATCTGTATGTCAAAAACACATTGCATTACCAGAAGAGGCCACTAGATGTCACCATATTTTTGTATGTCGATTTTTCCTATTAAAAATGTGTATGTTGAAAACATTTTTAGTCAGGATTTTTATTTGTATGCCAAATTTTTTGTGAGTCGAACCATTTGTACATTGGGTTTCAACTGTACTTAACAGATGTATCTTTCTGAGAAAATCAACATCATAATCTTTTGATTCATGACATTTTGTCATTCTGGTTGGATGTCTCTACTTTTCACTATGTTTCCCAGGTTTCTCATAGCTTGTCTCCCAATAGTTAGTCATCTTTTTATTTCACGACTGCAGTCACCATCTGCAGTGATCTTTGATCCTAAGAAAGTACAATCTGTCACTGCTTCTACTTCAGGCCTATATTTTGTCTTCTTCCCCAGGTCTGGATTGTCCGTTTACGTCAACATCCCGAGCCTGGGGACACCAGACAATTGTTATGGGAACCTGGGTATGTTTATACAGTCCCTGAGCTCTAATTGGCTATATGCTAATTAGGAGGGCCAAGCTCATGTCTTTCCTATAGACACATGGGTTTGGGAGTTAGTTCTAGTTCAAGTTCTAGTGGAGTTCGAGGTTGAGGTTTCTGGGGGCTACACCAAAGTCCCTAGTCCTACCCAACATGATTACTTAGAAGTAGTCAGGTTTTCCCTTTGTTTCTGGGGGAAGGCCTGAGTGTGGATTTCCCTAACTGTCATTTTGATTAGTATTTTTGTATGCTGTAATTCTGTATTCTGAACCAACGAGTGAACTGTTATTTCTTCAAAATGCTTTGAGAACAATAAATATCTTAAATTCATCAACAACGCCTGTTCCTTGGAAGAGGGGTTAAGACAAGAGTTAAGCCATAAGCCACACACTACCATATTTAATACAATACTCTCCATAATACTTGCTGGGCTCTGCTAATACAGGTAAGCCCCAGTGTTAGATTCTCGCAAGAAGTAGACTAGCACGCTGCGAGTGGGTTAAGCATAGTGACGTTTATTCAGATCGGGAGACAAGACTCAGGATGTGGGGAAAGATGGTATCTTATATACAGCGGTTTTCCATTTCAACAACAGCAAGGAAACATACCAGCGGACACTCCAGTTTATTACCCCATTTGGTTTCCAGCTCCGCTTTGATATGTGCCCCTCCTTTGAAGAGGGCGCCCCTTTGGCGGATCCGGTTCACGCGCTGTGTTCCTTTGAAATGAGTAACACTTGGACACAACATCCCTCCCCCCTTAGTGAGAAACAACCTTTCCCCAACGGATGGGTGGCCCACAAACTCGTCTGGGCCGCCCGTGCGTCTCAGGCACCAGGGTAGGCTCAACGGACCCCCCAACAGGTTTGGAAGTGGGGGGAGAGCTCCGAGTGGCCCCCCCTTCCATTCCTGCCTCTGAGCTCGGGGTAGCTTCCCCTCCCTCCTCGGGCTCTGGGGAAGACGTGGGCAGGGGGTCACTGATTAAATCCCACTCCATATCACTCTCCATGTCTCCCCTTGTTTCCCCTGGTGGCTCCCTCCCTGGGCCGGAGTTAGAGTTCTGCCCAGGGACCCGGAGCCGCATTTGATCCGTGTGTCTCCTCCAAATCGCGCCATTCTCCATTTGCACTCTGTAAGACACCGGGCCAGTCTGCTCCAACACTTCCCCCCCCAACCATGGAGGCCCATTGGCATAATTCCTGCAGTGGACTGGTTGCCCAACCTCAAAACCTTTTAAAGTCGGAATGTCTATATTTAGGCCCCGATCCTCTTGGCGCTGAGGATCTAAACGGTCAAAAACAGTCGGCAGCTTCCTTTTCATTAACAGTTCGGCTGGCGACAAACCAGAGGCCAATGGGGTGACTCTGTAGGACAGCAAAAATTGACACAACTGTAGCTCCAAATCCCCAGGTCCCATGCGTGAGAGCGCGTCTTTGACCGTCCGTACCTGCCTCTCGGCTTGGCCGTTTGTGGCAGGGTGAAAAGGAGCGGCCGTGATGTGTCTAATCCCATTACGACTTAGGAACCCCTGGAATTCTGCCGACATGAAGCTCGATGCGTTATCCGTCACCACGATGTCGGGCAGGCCTAGGTTTGCAAAGACCCGCCTTAATTTGCGGATTGTGGTGGCAGAGGAAGTTCCTGACACTGGGATGACATCTACCCACTTTGAAAAGGAATCTACAATAATCAGAAGTGTTGTTCCCCTGAAAGGGCCAGCAAAATCTATATGAATCCGAGACCAGGGGCCTCTGGCCGTATCCCATTCCCTGCGGGGAAGACGTGGCTCCTCGGGCCTTGATGCCTGACAGTCCCTGCATTTCCCCACCCAAGCCTCAATATCCAGGTCCAATCGGGGCCACCAGAAGTAGCTTCGCGCTAGCGCTTTTGACCTGACAATACCTGGGTGGCTAACATGGAGCGTGCGGAGCACCTTGTTCCGAAGTACAGATGGGACGACTACTCTGTCCCCCCAAACCAAGCAACCCCTCTCCAGTGACAGTTCTTTTCTCTTGGAGTAGAACACCCTGAACTCCTCAGGGGTCGGTGACAATGGCCACCCCTTCAGAACCCACATGACAACTTTTGACAGGAGGGGGTCTTTTTTTGTTTGGGCCGCTATGTCAGCAGCGGAGATCGGGGGAGAGTCTAACACATCCAACATAAGGACCTGTCCTTCCGCCTCAATTCGACCCACATACTCAGCAGGGGATCTGGACAGAGCATCCGCGTGGCTAATGCTGATACCCGGGCGATGTTGGAGCGTGTACTGGTACGCCTGAAGGAACATTGCCCAGCGTAACATCCGCGGAGACAGGATTTGGGGGGTGGGCTTGTCTGGCACAAAAATACCTAGGAGCGGTTTGTGGTCTGTAATAATCGTGACAGCCCTCCCGTAAATGAAGTCATGAAATTTCTTCGTTCCAGCGATTATGGCCAGCGCCTCTCTATCAATCTGAGCATAGTTTTTTTCAGCCACCGTTAACGACCTGGAGTAATATGCGATAGGCGCTTCTTTCCCTCCCCCCATGTCATGGCACAGAACAGCCCCAACCCCCACCGGCGAGGCATCACATACAAGCAAAAGGGGCTTCTTCGGATCGTAATGTGTAAGGACAGCATCCGAAGTCAACAGCTCCTTGACTTCCCGGAATGCCTTTTCCTGAGGAGGCCCCCACTGCCACACCGCCTGTTTCCTCAGCAACTGATGCAGGGGCTCAGCCACAGTCGCCTTTCGGGGTAGAAATGAGTGATAGAAGTTTAAGAGACCCAAAAATGCCTGGAGCTCCGTCTTCGAAGTGGGACGTGGGGCTTCCCAGACTGCCTGAACTTTGGATTCAGAGGGCTTGATGCCGGCAGGCGTGATTTTGAACCCCAAGAATTCAACCTCATGAGCAAAAAAACAACACTTCTCCCTTTTAACCCGCAACCCCGCATTTTGGAAACGCTCCAGCACCTTCCCCAGTTTAGTGGCCAGGTCCCCCTTGTCAGTCCCAGATATCAACACGTCGTCAAAAAAAGTCAGCACCCCAGGGAGACCCTTCAATAACCTTTCCACAAGAGCCTGAAACAAACCCGGAGCCGTACTAACGCCGAACTGAAGACGGTTCACACGGAATGCACCCTTATGAGTAGTAATAGTCTGACACAACGCAGATTCCGGACTAACAGGCACTTGCTGATATGCTTGGGCCAAGTCCAGTTTAGCAAAACACTTTCCCCCATGGAGGGTGGCCAGCAAATGGCTAACCACTGGAACAGGATAAGAATTAGCTCGGATAGCCTTATTAATCGTGCATTTATAGTCCGCGCAGATGCGGATGTCCCCGTTCGCCTTGATAGCAGTGACTATAGGTGTCTCCCATGGAGCAGAGTCCACGGGCTCCAGGATGCCCTGTGCCACCAGCTTGTCCAACTCCGCTTCAATGCGGTCTTTCAGGGCAAACGGCACCCTCCGTGGCTTCATGCGAATGGGTTGGACAGTTGGGTCCAGCTCAAAATTAACAGGGGCCCCCTTGAACCTACCCAGCCCGGGACGGAAAACATCTGGATAGCGTTCACACACAGCCTGAATGGGGTCGGCCTTAACCGCATTAATTCCCGAAAACCCAATACCCAGGGGCCCAAACCACTGCACGCCCAAAAGGTTATTCCTACCGGTTTTCACCACGACTAGGGGAAGCTTTGCTGAGATGGCCTTGAACCGCACATCAAAATTTCCGATTCCCAACACTGGAATGTGTCGACCCTGCACATCGGTCAGGTCGACCTGCAGAGCCCGCAGTTTCGGCCGGTCTGCTGGAGGAAGTTGAAAAAATTCCCTCTGTGAGATGATTGAGTAGGCAGATCCTGAGTCGATCTCCATGCGGACGGGACACCCTTGGAGGCGAACATCAACGAAGAACCTTCCGGACACTGACTGTACCCCAGATGATGTCTTCCTTCCGATGCGGACTTTGGAAATTGGGTGTTCCGTCCTGCGCTGACCTCTGTCCCCGGGGTGACCTTCGGATCGCTGGCGGCACACCCGTGCAATGTGCCCCTTCCGCCCACACTTGTGGCATTCGGCCGTCTTGAACGGGCACCGTGAGCGGAGGTGCCTTCCCCCACAGCCTTGGCATGGCGCGATGTTGCTCCTTGAAGCTTGGGGGGTTTGTTGGCGAACCCTCCCGACAGTACCCTCCTCTGCTGCATCGTCTGTATCCACTGGAGTATCGCACTGCTGCAGCTGGACGGCCGACTCACCACGGGCAGGAGCAGCAGTTTGGGCATGGAGGATTTTCACCCCAGCGTGTGCAGCCTCGGACGCCAAAGCTTCTTCCAGGACCTGGACAAAAGTCAACCTATTTCTCTTCATCAGCCGCCGCTGAGTAGCTTCATCCCTGAGGCCCACGAGAAGCCGGTCTCTTAAAGCCTCCTCCAGGTCATGCCATTGGCACGGCACGGCAGCCTGTCGGAGAGCCGCAACGTACTCAGCTACCGTCTCCCCCTCCTTCTGATCTCGCCGGTAAAAGGCAACCCTGGCTGGGAAGATGGAAACGACTGGCTTGAAGTGTTCTCGGAGCACCGCCAGGATGTCGGTCAATGGGGCTTCCCTCAGTGCCTGTGGCAGCAGCAGATGCCCGGCCAGCTCAATCGTGGGCAAACCACAATGGGCCAGGAACAACGCCTTCTGTCGCCCTTCATCCTCGATCTCCCCAGCGATTACAAAGTTCTCGAACTGGATCTCGTACATGGGCCATGCCTCCGGCTTTGCAATGTCAAACGGTCCGATTGAAGATGCAGTAGCAGCCATATCCCACCTTCGTCGCCAATGTTAGATTCTCGCAAGAAGTAGACTAGCACGCTGCGAGTGGGTTAAGCATAGTGACGTTTATTCAGATCGGGAGACAAGACTCAGGATGTGGGGAAAGATGGTATCTTATATACAGCGGTTTTCCATTTCAACAACAGCAAGGAAACATACCAGCGGACACTCCAGTTTATTACCCCATTTGGTTTCCAGCTCCGCTTTGATATGTGCCCCTCCTTTGAAGAGGGCGCCCCTTTGGCGGATCCGGTTCACGCGCTGTGTTCCTTTGAAATGAGTAACACTTGGACACAACACCCAGGTTGCTACATGATAAGATGGACAGCATTTAGGCCTCCTGAGCTCGGAGTCTTTGGGGGAAGTTCCATAGGGCAGGCTGTTAAAAGTTGCTCGGCAAGAATGGGAGAGCCCCAAGGGCAAGGGCCAGGTCCAAGCCTATCTGTCACACTAACTCTTTGTATTCCCTGGAAAGTGTCACCATAAGTCAGAACTGACTTGACAACCCACAATTATTATTATCAGTATGTTATCTTCCTATCATTTCCCTTATTTCACTTGGGAAAATTCACTTTCAAAACCTAAGAGGAATTTAGGAATTCTTTATATGTATTTTATCACTGATAGAATTCTCAGAATTTATTAAAATGTGTACAAAGAGTTCCTCTCCTCAATTTACACCAACTGGACAGCAATAAAATCACCCATTTTTTCCTACTAGCAGAACACAGAAACATGGGTGGTTAGAGGAAAATGCATTGATATTCTTGTGATAACAGAAGGCCAGCAGAAGTGCTACCTGTAGACTAACACGAGGGTGGGCAAATTGTGGCTTGTGGCAAGGATGTTTTCTATCCCTGTGCCCCCAAGCTTCTCTTCCAACAAAAATATCACCAACAAAAGGGCACACACACACACTTTTGCTGCTAAAACACTTCAGGAGATGTAATTAACCCTTTATAAATCTAATAGCACTACCATTTCTCTCTCTTTTACACACACACGACACACCCCTCATGTTTCAATATTAATTTCAAGCATCAAGGTTAGTTATTTTTGAGTAGTACCAGTGGTAGGCTCCAAAAAAAATTTACTACCTAATCTGTGGGTGTGATATGGTGGGCTTGGCCAGGGGGAAAGCCCTGTGTTCCACCCGAATTAGGACTACTTTATTTCAAAACTTGGATGGGTGGGGCCAGCCAGAATTTCTACTACCGGTTCTGGTGAACTGGTGCGAACCTGCTGATGCCCACCACTGAGTAGTACTGTTTTTTGTGATCTGTGTAACTCTTAAATTTTGGGGGGCTTAAATTGCCTCTCACACCCATCAGATTATCTACCCTGCTGTAAGATGACACCACCCATGAAAAGCGGACAAGGGTACACAGAGCATGGCTAAAGAAGAACTGAGCTTAGGGTTGACTCAGACCTCCATCCTTCCGTGGTTGATAAAACGAGTACCCAGCATGTTGAGGGCAAAATGCTAATAACCTTGTGAACAGTCCAGAGAGTGCACTAAGCTCTATAGGCCAGTATATAAGTGTTATTACTATATAGGTTACTTTGAAATTGGTTTCCCTCAAGCTCTGATTGTTCTCACAGATGGTTAGCTTTTAGTAGTGGCTTATCAGAGAACCCATGTGATGTTGGTATTAGAGTAATGAATTCAGGAGTCATAGGTTTGAATCCCCACAAAGCCATGGAAACTTACTGGGGAGTGACAATTACAAAATCACTTTTTGAATTTTCCCCATACATTTAAAACTCAATAGTGTTAAACATTGGCCTGGGTGATATCATACTATGATGCAAACAAAATGTGCAGATAATACAGGCTGAAAAGACTGTACTTTTAACTGTAGTAGTTGGATAAATGTAACTGTGAAACCAATATAATGAACATCTAAATAATGACCTCATTTTCTACATGAATGGAAATGAGTACTGGGTTGAGTGAAAAATACAGAAGAGAGATTAAGTAGACCAGTCTAAAATTCTAACACCATTGATTTGGCGTAAGAAGAGAGACAGAGCCCTGCAGTATGAGGTGGAGCTCATGAGCTTCTGAACTATTTGAGTACATTAACATTTTGAGTGTGTTAACTAATTATGAAAATAAACTGATCCAACTCCAGAAATTGAAAAGATTTTGCCAGGATAATTATTATGGGAAATTCAATATGACATCTTGACCAGAAAGTGTGTTAAGCTGGAGTAATAAAGGGGAACAGTCCCTCTAATGGCAAATCACTTTTTCACCCAGCTGTTAGGAGACACTCATTCACTGATATAGATTGGTTCTCTGATAAAGACAGATTCGTCAGTTAAAATGTGTAATTCTTGATTTTGAATGCAAACTTTAAATAGTCTCTGGTGCCACAATAATGAGTCAGTTTAGAATTTAGAGCATGTTAGTAATTTATAAAGCACTTCACTGGATCAACTGCTGTAGTAAATACAGTACTTATAAATTAAAGGCATTGCAATCACCTGTCATAATATCCTATATTGTTATAGGTCACGATAAGGGGCCCTGTATGGTACTAGCTAACTTGCTGTGAGAATTCAAAGGCTGTTTATCTCGATTAGTTAAAGACCTATAATTGCAGCAGTTTGACCTCAAGTTAGGTAATTGCTCTACAAAAGCTCTCTACAGGAAACCAGACATTAGACATGGTTAATTAGGCTGACATTCACAAGCTGCCTTTATCAGAATGCAGATGGTTTGGCAATAGAATCTATAAATGCTGCATGGTTTGTTCACATAAAAACCTCTGCTATAATAATGGTTAAGACTCAAGTTATTTTCTTGCTGTCTTTTAATACCTTTCTCCAAGAAATTAAGAGGGGAGTGGGGGAATCTCTTTTCCCAGAGGCAGTTTCCCAGGAAAAAGGAAGGAAGCTGAGAGCAGCATGGAAACCAAAGCAATTTATTATGGGATGGAGTGAATATAAGGTTTGTTTAGTAACTGCTTTTGTTATTCCTTGTCTTGATAAAAGCAGATATTCGTCTTGCCACCTGTTGTCACGTTCTTCTGATCTTCCAATTGTAGCACCCCAGTTTTTACCCCTTTTTTGGTGAGTGCATACTTTTTGTTGTTCTGTATGGTTTATATCAGGGATTGCTGTGGCTCAAGCGGTTAAGACTGGAAGGTCGGAGTTCGATACCCGAGTACTGCACAATGGAGTGAGCTCCCGTCTCTGTCCCAGCTCCTGCCAACCTAGCAGTTCAAAAGCAAGAAATTGCAAGTAATATAAATAGGTTGCACTTTGGTGGGAAGGTAAACAGCATTCTGTGCACTCCGGTGTCTAAGAATGGCTGCCACATGACCACAGAAACATCTGCAAATTCAGAGAGCACTGGCTCTTTGGCAATAAACAAAGATGGTCACTGAACCCTAGAGTTGGATATGACAGGCTTTCAAGCAAGTGACCCTTACCTTTACCTATGGTTTATATCAGAGAGACTTCCAAGGACAACTCAGCCGATGGAGAATTCAAAGAAATGGCCTCTGGCAGGGAGGTGTGCTAGCCCCCACACTGTTTAACATATATACTAATGAACAACCACTACCAGAAGCCACTAGGAGCTTTATTTATACCAATGACCTGGTAATTGCCACACAGTGTGCAACTTTTGAGGCTGTTGAGAAAAAAAACTGACTGAGGCTTTGAATTTAATGGCTATATATTATAGGAATAACGAACTGAAGCCAAACTGCCTAAAAACTCAACTCTGTGCTTTTCATTTGAACAACCATGAGGCATCAAGAAGCCTGCAGGTGACTTGGAATGGCACCAGACTCAAACATTGCATCATCCCCAAATACCCGGGAGTTACCCTGGATCAAACTCTCACTTTCAAGACCCACTGCCTTAATACAGAAGGTTTTTGCCAGGAACAATATTCTGAGGAAATTAACAGGCACAAGTTGGGGTGCCCAACTACACACATTAAGAATTTCTGCACTAGCTTTATGTTACTGTGCAGGAGAGTATGCTAGTCCAGTGTGGTGCAGATCAAAGCAAGCCGGGCAGGTGGATGTGGCCCTAAATGAAACAGCAAGATTGGTCACAGGATGCCTAAACCCAACCCCAATACAAAAATGCATTACTTAGTTGGCATCCTTCCATCAAAATTCCGTCGGGAAAGTGCTGCTCAGAAAGCAAGTTCCTCGGAAACACACCTGATATTTGATCACCAACCATCAAAGCAGAGACTGAAATCAAGGCATAGCTTCCTCACAACTTCTGCCCCTCCAAACAACCAGCCCCCACAGACCACCTTGGAACTATGGAAGGCAAGAAAGGAGCTACCAGATAACTGGGCAGAACCACATAACTTTCCACCACCTGGCCAAGAACAACCATGGCTTGTGTGGAAAGCTTTAAATAGACTGTGTGCAGGGTTTGGAAGATCAAGGGTTAATCTGAGAAAGTGCGGTTTCCCTGTAGATGACAGTCTGTGTGAATGCGGAGAAGTACAAACTATCTCCCATATGATATATTGCACACAATGCCCCTCAATGACTCACAAAACGTGGCTTGCACAACAGGTATGGGATGCTGCTGGTGCGGAAAAATCCCTCCAATGGCTTATATAAGAACTAGCCTGGGTTTTAGTGGTTGTAGAAGAAGGTATGTTATGGGTATTTTAAGGTTTTTAATGTTTGATGTTTTTAGATAAGTTTCTTTTTAGTTATGTGGATGCAAGTCTTGGTGGAAAGTGTCGGATGGAGAGAGGGAGAGGATGATGAATGGATCAGCTGGAAATGAAAGTGGAGTTCTTTTCTAATTGAGGAGCCTTCTGTGACATTTCAGATGAATGGAGGCCCTTTGATACTTTCAGTCTTTACACCACTTATGTTTCAAACCAACCACCCCCACCCCACCATGGCAATCAGCTTCCCTTCCTGGGAAAAATCTGTTCCACCACGTCCTTGCACTGGAGGAGATGACTAGGTCCAGACACCATGGATTTTATGATTCCTAGAACAAACCAAACCTGCACTGTCTCTGGAAGCAAAAATGATGAAGCTTTCGTAGATCAATTCTATGCTGCTGTGCCTCTCTGCCCCCTCCACCAGTGGGGAGTATAAAGGGAGCCTCCCATGGCCTGGGAGGCTCAAAGAAGATACCAATACCGCCGGGCCGCCGCGCCTCCCCACCCCATGCACCGGCGGGGAGTTTAAAAGGAGCCTCCTGTGGCCAGGGAGGCTCGAAAAAAGATGCTGCCATGTAGTTGTGCCTTTCTTGCCACTCTTGGAGATGAGTTGGGGGGGGGTTGCTCTTGGACTGGCTGCTGTTGGCATTTGTGTTATATTTTTGTACTTTTTCCTGTAACTATTGATGCTGTTTCATTGTATTATCGATACTATTGTTATTACATGTATGGTTTGATATGTTGTTGCCACCTTGAGTCGACTTTGGCCCGAGAAAGGCTGGGTATAAATTGAAATTGAAATTGAAATTGTTATGGAATGTTTTTATACTTATGTAGATGTATTGGACAGCAGAGTGGTGCAGTGGCCAGAGGTTCACATTTGGCCAAGTGTTCTCTTGTAAGAAATGCAAGCAGTCCAGAATTAGCAAGTTTACTTAAAAAGTGGAAGGATGGCAAATATTTACAGATGAAACAACTGGAATGCAAAATAGATATAGTCTCTTAAGCTGCTCAGTTAACTTCACTGAAGTAGTACAATTGTGCTATATACAAGTCCTTTAACAGCAACAGTACAGTTCAACAGAGTAAAGGCAAGCTGTAGCCAAAAGCAAGGCAAAAGAAGTTCTACAGCATTTGTTCTCCCAGGGGAGGCTTACCACAGTTAGTTCTCCTTAGTTCAGTAAGCAAGGATGGAATACTCAGCAAAAAGCCATCAGCAGGAACACTGGCAAAGGTTCAGTCCATATCTGCAATGTTTTCTTCTGTCAGGCAGTACAAGAGTTTAATAAGGTTTTTTCAAACACTATGTCTAACGTTTAAATATCTTATGTCCATATGTTTAGATCTTGTTTTCACACCAATGCTATTAGTTATGATAGAAGATTGATTATCCTCTAGTACTTCCACAGGGTCTTTAGGGGTTAAGCCTAGATCTTTCAGAAGCTGTGGAAACAAATAACTTCTGTGCATAATAGTGAGAGGCAAGATAATTCTGCCTCCATAGTGGAGAGGCTTATCTGCTTCTGCCTTAGGGATTTCCATTCAATGAGGGATCCATCAAGAAGTATAGCAATTGATGTTGATTTTCTGGTCTCAGTGTCCCTAGCAAAACTGGCGTCAGCATAGACACGTAACTCTAATCCTCCTCTTGGTTCAAGATGCAAAGAGTGGCTAAGTGTATGTTTTAGGTAACAGAGTATTCTCTTAGCAGCCTGCCAGTGTCTTTGTGTTGGCTGCTCACAATACCTAGCTAACTGGTTACAACTAAAGGCGATGTCCAGTATGGTCCAGTTAGAAGTTTGGGACAGACTCCCTAACAAGGAACGGTAAATCTCACTATCAAATAATGGGCTGGGGACATTGTCGTGATTAAAATGGAGTGTCATTGGAGATTTACAAGTTTTTGCTAGATCCATATTATATCATTTCAAGAGCTGACTAATCTTGGATATTTTGGATATTTTATACCCGGTGTTGATTTGCAGTATATCAACTCCCAGGTAATGTCTTATTTCCCTGAGGTCTCTCAGTTTGAACTTTTCTCTTATTTGGGAGATGATGCTATCAGCTTCACTGGAAGTAGGGGTTATTATAGCTATGTCATCTGTAAATACGAGGAGCAGTGACGTTACACCATTTAGACTCTTTCTAAGAAGGCAAGGATCTGTAACTCCTGGCTTGAAACTGATGGCCTTTAAGTGGTCAACAAGACATCTGTTCCACTCATGGCTCGACTCTCTGAGACAATAGAGGCTCTTCAAGAGCTTCCAGCACTTATTGTTATCCACTTGCTCATCTAGGGATGGTAGTTTCCTAATGTAGATATTATGATGGAGAGGGGTGTTGAGATATGCAGTCTCAATGTCTATGTGCTTTATGTTGCATCCCTTTATGGCTGCCCAAACTAGGGCCGCATGCAACGTACTGGCCCTCAACGTGGGAGCAAAAACCTCGTCGAAATCTCCTTCTATTTGTCCGAACCCCTGGGCTACTAATCTAGCTTTGCAAGTAGTTTGTCCGTCAGAACCGGGCAAACCAGAATACCTACTGGGAGCATAATACCTTCTCCTTGGGCAGAAGTGAAACTTCTTGGAAGACTTTTAAGTCTTTCAAGGATTTTATTTCTCTGTTCATTGCCTCCTTCCAAGTTAATTGATCATCTTTAGGAAAAGTCTGCAGGTCTTGGAAACCAGAAGGCTCTATAGTAACTAACTTCACTGTACATGCCTGATAATGATCTGGGGGATGTCTTTCCCTGTTTGATCATCTGGGAATCTGAGGCGACTCTTGTACAACTGAAGGTCCTTCGTCAGGATCCTCACTTTCTGAGTTATCATCCTCTGACGATATCTCCTCCTTAATCTGCTCTTCCTGCGTTTCTTTCTTGGCTAGCTCGTGCCCTTTGGGGATACTGTCTTCTTGGCACAACCTCCTCCTGTCCTACTAGTGCAACTAGTGAGGGAGAGCAGCAAAGACTTACATTCCCTAACAACTTACACCTGTGAGCTGCCCGGAGTCACCTCGGCGAGAGGGCAGCAATACAAATATGTATGAATAAATAAATAAATAAATGTTGGCAAGAGGAAATGCTGTTGAAGTGGCCCAATATTCAGCAGATGTCACCTAGCCCTTTTTAATTCTATTTTGTTTTAGATGTGTTAATTTTAGCTTTGTATGTTATTGTATGATGTTGGTGCATCTGACACAAAGAAAGAAAGAAAGAGGTGGCTTGGTGGTTAAGACACTGAACTTGATGACTGGAAGGTGGGCAGGTCAGCAGTTTGAGACCTGAGTGCTGCATGACGGAGTGAGATTCCGTCTCTATCCCAGCTCCTGCTAAACCTAGCAATTAGAAAACAGGAAATTGCATGTAGAGAAATAGGAACCACTTCGGTGGGAAGGTAAACAGCATTCTGTGCACTCCAGTGTCCAGTGTCTAGTCATGAGTGCCACATGTCCATGGAAACATCTGCAGATGCAGACAGCTCTGGATCTTTGGCTAAAAATGGAGATGAGCACCAAACTCAAGAGTCAGATATGACTGGCTTTCAAGCAAGGGTGACCTTTACCTTTATGGTTTATATTTGGGTTATGTCCCATTATTTTCCAGCTGTGCTATTCTATTGACAAAATGATCTGAATAAGTGCCACCTCTAATCAAGGAATAAATCTCATGTAATAGGTATCTGGGATAACCATTGTGGTCTAGAGGACACAGTGATGGACTGGAACTCATGAGAATTGCTTTCAAATTCTGGCTCAGCCATGGAAATTTACTGGGAGTATGAAACTGGTAAAATCACTTACAAAATATGCCACTATTATGCCCTATTAGGGTCACTATAAGTCAATTCTGACTTGACCAGCACATAAGAAACAACAAATGTGTACTCATTGTTGTGCAATCTCTTTGCTGAATGCAGTCTATTTATTATATGAAATCTACATACTGCAGTGGCTCAAGTGGCTAAGATGCTGACTGGGAGGTGGAAGGTCAGCAGATCGATTCCCGAGTACTGCAGGACAGATTGAGCTCTCGTCTTTGTCCCAGCTCCTGCCAACCTAGCAGTTCGAAAGCAAGACATTGCAAGTAGATAAATAGGGACCACTTCGATGGGAAGGTAAACAGCATTCTGTGCGCTCTGGTGTCTAGTGATGCCTGCCACATGACCACAGAAACGTCTGCAGAAGCGGACAATGCTGGTTCTTCGGCTTTGAAACAGAGATGAGCACTGCACCCTAGAGTCGGATACAACTGGCTTTCGAGCAAGGGAAACCTTTATATACTGTATGGCTATCTATTGATGTGTAAACAGTGTTTCAATATACTCTCAGGATTATTTAACAACATACAATAGTTCTCTTTGTGTGGCCAAATATATGTGGGCATTCAAAAGATCTTTGTAGCTCTAATATCCAGGAAGTTTTTTTAAAAAAAGAAAAATAATGGATAAACATTATGACAGATTTCACCAACCTCTTCTCTTCAGCTCTGTCCAAGATGGCCATTGGCTGTGTTGGTTGGGATAATGGATGTTGATTTGGGAGGCTGCTTCAGGGAAAATATTTATAAAAACAGAATATTTTACAAGAGTGAAACTCTTGAGTATTTCAATATAACAGCACTGAACTAGAACATTGAAATCCAAATCCTGTTATAGATAACTCAAGAGTTTCTGTTTACCTAGCGTTTAAAAAAACCTTGAGTGATAGTCTCCCCATGCCATATGACAAGCTGCTTTTGAAATTTCCTTCAATTTTAAAAGAGTTTTCCAGTGTGGCTTCTACTTGGCAAATTTTAACCACATGAAAATCCTGGGTAAACACAGGAACACATAGACATTTTTATGCAGTTAAAGATTCCTCATCCAACCCATGAGTTAAACTAAAAATACTTTGAAATCAAACAATAATGGATTATTATAGTTAGCTAAATGATCTTGGCTAAATGACAAGTGTACAATTAGTTTCTCACAGTATCTTTGGGCTCATGTTTCCTTTCAATTCCCAAAGAGGCCTTATGCCCATTCTCCTGCAGTGCCACATGGTAAACAGCTTTTAGAATTAAGAAGTCCAAAACCAATTGGTCATATAGGGGATGGAGAAATTTCCACTCAGAGAAAATAAGCCAAATAGTCATGTTATCTGTGCCAATGTCAGATTGATTCCATAGGAGAATGGTTTTGTTAAAAGATTTTCCAGAAAGTTGTTGCTTTTATGACTTCACATATTTTATTCTTTTTAAATATAATTTTTAAACCTAATTTACAAATGATGTAATGTGGAAAAATATCAGTCAGCTCACTAGTGCCATAAATATGCATTATGAATGAAAACACATTTTAGGAAGAAACAATAAGACTGGGATAAAGACGAATCAAATATTAAAAATATTAATAACCCTCAAAATAAATGTTTGCTTTCTGCTTTCTCCCCCTTTGGAGAAAAAATACTTTTGGCCAAACTATTATTTTATTAATATTTGGGTAATTATTTCACCAACTGAAACAAAGAAAAAGCCTAGAGCATTTGTCTTCAACCAGGCTTCCTCAGGCTTAGATGATAACACCTGCCCCAGCTAATAGACTTTTGTTGTTATTGTTCAGTCGCACAGTCAATTCCGACTCTTTGCAACCCCATGGACCATTGTATGCCAGGCACCTCTGTCCTCCACCATCTTCCTCAACCTGCCCAACTCTGTGCCCATTGCGTCTACAATACCATCTAGCCATCTCATCCTCTGTCGCCCCCTTCTTCTTTTGCCCTCCACCTCTCCCAGCATCAAGGCTTTTGTTCCTTGGCAGTGGAGTGGTGGTGGTATTCCAACAGTGGAAGCATTCAAGAGAGAATTGAACCACCATCTGCCAGAACTGATTTGATTCAGATTCCTGCAATTTGCAGGGGATCGGACTCAATGGCCCAAAATGCCCCAGTGATTCTATGATTTCTAGATGTTATTTAAAATAAGATAAAATTAAAAGAACGGAAGGGAAACAATCCATCTCAACATTTTATACAGGGTCAAATTTCATTTCAAATGGAATGAACTATTCCTTGTTAAATACAATATGTAAGATGTGGCACAAAAGGAAATAGTTAAATAGCTAAAAGGAATGAACTATTCCTTGTTAAATATGTAAGATGTGGCACAAAAGGAAATAGTTAAATAGTAGCTTAGCTTAGCTTATTTATCATTTTCCATTCTTCAGTATTTTCCAATAATGAAATATATTTGGTATTCTATAACTAATTAATATATGCCCTGGAAGTATTAGCAGACACTTTGAATTCTTGGACTAGTAAAAGAATAAACCGAAATGAAAAATTATGGGAATTAACCCAACACGAATACAAGTAACCAAATGTCATTGCTAAACAGCACGAGAGCATTCATGGGCACAAAATCAGAACCACAACCTCATTGGAAACCTTGATGTAGCTAACCTGGAGTGACCAAGAGCACACTATGCTGTGGCATAGTTAGAAGGTCAGCAGGGCCGTAGCCAGCAGGGGGTGGCCAGAGTGGACTTTGCCCACCCTGAGTTATTAGTTTACCCAGCCTCAAACTCCCGGCTGCTTATATATATGACGTTGTTGACCATCCTGAAAAAATATTTGCCCACCCACATCAAGAATCCTGGTTATGGCCCTGATGGTCAGTTCCAAAGGCAGCCGGATGTCAAGAAGGATGCTGGATTCACCACAACTGCAGGAACCAAAGCAATGATTGTCATGATCCCAGATTTCACTACCCACCCCTTTCTGGGTCCTATAGCACCCTCATTCTTTGCTTGTTCTGGATTGGGAAGACCAAGACAGAGTGAGAGGCTAACAAGAGAAGAGTGTTAATTGCTTTTCTTCCTCAAACACTTCTTGGTTTCCACCACCCCAGTAGGAACATACAAACACTTCCAAAAACATCTTAAACCATTCTTGGTAGATGATTCTCAGCTCCTGTGCACTGACATCTCCTGGAAGCAAAGCCAGAATTGCCAGCTGCTCTTCTCTTTCTGTGTAGAATCCATCAAGGATCTCCACCCTTCTGCAGGATCACTAGAACACTCAAGTTACTGACTCTCACACATTGCCATGGTACAGACAAAAACAGGAGTAATGGGCCATTGCTTTTCAAACTATTGTGCTCTTTTGATTTTCTGTTTTGACCAAACACCCTTTCTTGGCATGCTGCCAGATATTTTTCTAAAACTTCTTTGAAATGACTAAAGTTCCTTTGGAGCTCCTTCCATTGGTTTCACAGGAGATGCAGCAGAAGTGTGAAAATTGCTTCCTTTTTGTTTTCCAATTCACTGTCACAGAAGAGACAGATTCTTGGCTATTTTGATAAGTGTAGTTTCTTGAATTCTCCACAATGATGTTAAGAAAACAAATAAATTCAGGTTTCTAACCATATATATAGGGGACATATTCTGAGACCTTCCATGAATACCTGTAACCACAGATCACAGCAAACCCTATATTTTATGATGCTAGCTAATTACCCGGCCTTGCCCAGGTTGTTTTTATCCTTTAAAGCAAGGATAACACAGCTTGACTGCTGTTTTACTTTTCTGCCCAGCGACATCCCTGGCTCATAAATGTTAAGTTCTGTCAAGGCGTGGCCTCCTTTGGTCAGTGAAAGGAGGCCGCAGCTTGACAGAACTGTACATTGATTGGCAGGAGACCCTGCTGCTGAAGAAAGCTGTGGCTGCTAATTGCGGCCACAGCTTTCTTTAGCGGCTGGTGTCTCCTGGTGGAAAATTCAAGCCACTGGCTTGGCTGTGCTACACATGCACAGTACTGCTGGTTCGTTGCGGCTTCTCCGGCTGGTGTGGGTGTCCCTTTTGCATCCCACTTAAGGGGGCATAAGCCCCCAAATGGGTTTTGAGCCCCCCACAGTGCTGATCTCGCAAGCCCAAGTAATGTATGTGCAAACTTTCAGCGAGATTGGTCAAGGGGTGTTGGTTCCTTTGGAACACATACAAACCCACATCTCTATTTTATAGATATAGATATATACATTATATAGGGAATGTGGTGGCTTAGTGGTAAAAACACTGAACTTGATGACTGGAAGGTTGGCATGTCAGCAGTTTGAGACCTGAGTACTGCTCAATGGAGTGAGCTCCCATCTCTACCCTAGCTTCTGCCAACCTAGCAGTTCGAAAGCAAGAAATTGCAAGTAGATAAATAGGGACCACTTCTGCGGGAAGGTAAACAGCGTTCTGTACACTCCGGTATCTAGTAATGTCCATGGACATGTCTGCAGATGCAGACAGCACTGGCTCTTTGGCTGTAAATAGAGATGAGCACTGAAACCTAGAGTCAGATACGACTGGCTTTTGAGCAAGGATGGCCTTTACCTTTACTATACATTATATATAATGCATTTCAGTATATTTTATTGAATATTTTTAGACATATGGATAACTGAAACCATGGACAATGAACGCACGGATAGAGAGATGGGGCAAACTGTATGTTGAAGTAACTATGCCATTAACATATTTATTCAAATCCACTGACATGTTCTACCAGCTTGTTGTCCTCTGTATCAGTTGTTCTTCTTGTGTTGTTACGTTAATAACTCTACATCTATGAATACTCAATATGGTTAGAAAAAACTGTCTGTATCCATCAATGTTATTCTGGTAGTGTAAAGAATGCTGAACTTGCAAGACTAATTCCATAGTCCATAGTCAGCCTCTCCCCCTGCCACTCCGACCTTGGTCAGAGGGAAATACGCCACCCGGAAGGACCCTTCTGCCCAGGCTCCCTCTTGCTCATTCTGTGTTGGCCTTGGGGTGCCAAGGCCCCAGTCACGAGCACCTGAACTAGGGAAGTCTGCCCTGGCTTTGTATGGGCTGGATCAAACAACCCTCCAACCCCCTGAGGATTTTCAAGGCTTCAATCCTCCTCAGCCGGAGGGACTATGGCACTACTCACACACTGTTATAAAGTTTCACATTTCACATTGATACAAGGGTATCAATGGCTATAATTATGGATACCTAAGGACAACCTCCGGGTTGGAGAGATAGGCAGGATATCTCTCAATGCCATTTCCAGGGAAATCTCAATGCCATTTCCAGGGAATCCTTAGCAGGTGAAGGCATCTGCTTGGGAATACCCTGAAGCAAATGGTGAGCCACTGTGTGAGACAGAATGTTGGATTGGATGGGCTGTGGCCTGTTCCAGCAAGGCTGTTCTTATGTTATTTATTGAAAAAAAGAAAGAAATACCCTAGAGACAGACATTAAACCCATTTCCCCAAACAGAAACAAAATCTGTCTAACATACCTTCTACCTTCAGCTTCTTCCCACCACCTTCACTTTTCCCTTTCACCAAATATCTAGATCTAGATCCATACTATTTCAGGTGCACAACTGGCTAAATAAGTGGCAATAAAATCATTTGCACTAGCAGTAATACAGTCAATAATGTGTCCAAAGATCATGAAAACAGGTGTGTTACCACTTGTGTAACTGGGGTGGGTGGGGTGGGGTGGGGGTGTACACTTTTTAACAGGAACTTGATGACTTATTTATTATTTCAAGCCAAACAGATGCCTGCCTCTTTTTAAAACCATTTCCCCATCTGGAAAGTTGATTTGGTGGATCCCTGGATTATCATTGCCAAAGCAGTAGAAAAATACAAGCAAACACTCTGTTTTGGTCATTTCTGATCCTCGACCATGGGGATATTTATTCATTTTTTTTTAATCCTCCTGTTTATGCATGTGGGATATTCTATGCCCACAATTCAAAACTTCAGCAAATGGACTGATATTACTGTACAATATTGTGCAGCAAGAAAAGGATGCCAAACTTTACACAACAAAGGCCAGCCTGAATGTTGACAGCACCAAGCAGTCAAAATGATCTATAGGATCCCCTCTTTCATTCACTACAATTCACACTAAGCAAGGGAGATTCACAGAACTTGACTCTCCTTTTCATATGTTAACCACTCCTCACCCAAAATGTCATGGCTGTTTCCCACAGATGTGAATAGCATAGCATCCTTTTTCCTGCTGGCAATGCAGGTGTGATATTATGCAGCAATATCGTACCATTTCTTGAGCTATTAAAATTAATATTTGCCACAAGAGAGCTAAAATCCTCTTGATCCACAAAGTAACGACAAATGTAAGTGGCTTTAAAATACTTTCTGTAGTCTTCCTCTACTGCTTCTTGTCTGGAGACATTCAGAGTTTGGAATAGTTACATTTTTGAGCCATACCTTCCAGAACCCCTGAGCCAATGTGGCCACTGACCACATTGTCTCAGTGTCAACAAGAGCAAATTTTCCATGCTCTGGAGGTGCTACATAATATGACTCTGACTATGTGGGCTGGGAGTTCACTTGGTTTATTTTCTGAGTATAGAAAATGTAAAACTTCTAGCACTTCCTCAATCTTTAACACATCTTCAAAGAGAGATACTTTCAAACAAAGAACTGTCTCCTATAATATGGGACAGATGCGCCTGCCTGCTGCCCTTAAAGGTAAGGATTTTATACTTTACTGCAAATTTTCCAATTCTCATCCTAGTCTTAAAATGAAAACGGACCCGTGATGAATGTGGAAAACAGTATTCTGACAAACCTAAATTTTGGGAAGTAAATATTTAAAGAAGAGCAGACACAGCACAACAAAATGCACTCATTTATATTTCCACAATCAGCTGCCAAAGATCCCTTGGGTTTCTACCCATCGTTCAGTGCTGTGCACCATATGGTTCTGAAGCAGTGGATTAGAACTTCTCCATGCTTGTGAAAAACATCATTTCATTTGTGCTGTCCATTTTCCCCCCAGCATTTGTTGTTAATTTACAAGTTTCTCACATCCCTCTGATGATTTCTGTCAGCCTGTTTACATGTTTTAAATTTCTAGTGGAATGCACATTAGCCTTACTGGCTCTGCTGCAGATTTTCCATAAAAAGAGTTGATTGAGTACAACTGTGCTGTTGCTGAACATTTCAAAACATTGACAGCAGGAAAGTACCTGTGGCACATGTCTTGTTCAGATTTCCCAAGGCAATGTCAGGAAAATATATCCCACAATAATCCTCAGACCTAGTCTGAAAGGCTTCATAGATCGTTTGACTGTTGTTATGTGCTGTTAAGTCCAAAATTTCCAGTAATGCACTCCAATTTTTTTACTACTACCTCTGTGGATAGGGCCAAATCTGTGGGCGGAGCCAAATCTGTGTGCATGGCCAATGCAATGGGGTATGGAGGTGGGCGTGGCTAGCCAGGTGGACATGGCCAGCCACATGGGCTTGGCCTGGGGGAATTTCCGCTACTGGTTCACCCGAACAGGACAGGACCTGCTTCAGTGCATCACTGAAAATGTCCCATCATTAACAGACTGTTCCCACCCTGTGAAAGGAAGATCAGTGTTTCTTTTATTATATCTGACATTTGGTCTTCCTTTAACCCCCTTACCTTCCACTCTTCACAGCATTAATGTCTTTTCCAGTGACTGAAATCATGTTATTAGCATTAGCTGTGAGTCCTGCTGATCCAGGACATTGTCTTGTCCTGGATCAGCAACTGGCTAAGGGACAGGAAACAGAGGGTAGCACTAAATGGACACTTCTCCAAGTGGAGGGAAGTAAAGAGTGGGGTCCCCCAAGGTTCAGTACTGGGACCCCTGCTTTTCAACCTCTTCATAAATGATCTAGAGGTAGGAGTAAAAAGCAAGGTAGCCAAATTTGCTGACGACACTAAATTATACAGGGTAGTGAAAACTGTGAGAGATTGTGAGGAGCTCCAGAGGGATCTCTTGACACTGGGGGAGTGGGCAAAACAGTGGCAAATGAGCTTCAACATTAGTAAGTGCAGAGTGATGCATGTTGGGGCAAAGAACCCCAATTACATTTATAAACTGATGGGGTCTGAACTCGCTGCGACAAACCAGGAAAGGGACCTTGGTGTCCTGGTGGACAGCTCAATGAAGGTGTCAACCCAGTGTGCCTCAGCAGTGAAAAAGGCAAACTCAATGCTAGGGATCATTAGGAAGGGTATAGAAAATAAGTCAGCAAGTGTCATTTTGCCTCTTTATAAATCTATGGTGAGGCCCCATCTGGAATACTGTGTACAGTTCTGGTCGCCATACCTCCAGAAGGATATTATGGAGCTGGAAAAAGTGCAGAGGAGGGCAACCAGAATGATTAGGGGACTGGAACACATTCCTTACCATCTGAGGGTGCAACGGTTGGGCCTCTTCACTCTTGAACGACGACGTCTAAGAGGTGACCTGATTGAAGTTTATAAAATCATGCACGGTGTGGACAAAGTAGATAAGGAAAAACTGTTTTCCCTATCGCATAACACTAGAACTAGGGGACACTCCATGAAACATTTGGGTACTAGTTCTCAACAAATAAGAGAAAGTACTTTTTCACCCAGAGGATTACTGGTCTATGGAACTCCCTGCCAGAAGAAGTGGTGACAGCTGTCAGTCTTGACAGCTTTAAGAAAGGATTAGACAAGTTCATGGAGGACAAGGGTATCAATGGCTATAATTATGGATACTTAAGGACAACCTCCGGGTTGGAGAGATAGGCAGGATATCTCTCAATGCCATTTCCAGGGAATCCTAAGCAGGTGAAGGCATCTCCTTGGGAATACCCTGAAGGAAATGGTGAGCCACTGTGTGAGACAGAATGCTGGACTGGATGGGCTGTGGCCTGTTCCAGCAAGGCTGTTCTTATGTTCTTATGTTCTTAACTAGGCCCATTGAATCAGTGGAAATTTGGTGAGTCAAATGCTCGGTAAATTCTATTTATTTATTTGAATTATTCTAGTTGTTACTTGCTATACCAGGGTCCTCAACCCATAGGCCACATGTGGCCCAAAGCTCTTTCTGTGTGGCCCTCCAGCGTGTTGTTTACTGCAATCACCTTCAAGGCATTTTCCCTCAGACCAACACAGTTCTTTCACCCTGAAGTGTTACCATCTAATGCTATTCTTTACTGTCCTTTTCTTACAAAACAACAATAACAACAACAACAGAACAGCCACATTGTCTCTTCTGGTCTGTGTGGTTCCTTCTGTCATCTCCCTCTTGGTCTTATCCTGTGCTTTGCTAGGCAACAGTAGTCAGGTACCCATAACATTAATATTTCTTCATTGTTTATTTTTGATTTAAATCAGTAGGCTAATTTTTTTATCATGTCAGAAGCACACAAATGTGATTTCTGTGTTGAAAGGATTTTTGCTGGAGGAACTCTGCTCAGGGGATGCCCAAATGAAGCTCCTTTTATGTCCCCAAGATCTTTTCCCACTGAAATGGTCCCTATTTATCTACTTGCAATGTCTTGCTTTTGAACTGCTAGGTTGGCAGGAACTGGGACAGAGACAGGTGCTCATTCCATCATGCAGTACTCGGGTCTTTAACTGCCGACTTGCTGACCTTCCAGCTAACAGGGTGTTGAGTCCGAGTATTAATTGCAATGCTATAGCAGTTCGGGGGTTAACCAACAAGTAATTTATTACAGCTCAGTTCAGACTGGGGAAACAGGGGCGAGGTAGCAATTTATATACAGACAGAACGGCAGCTACAGTGATACATTTGCCCGGGCTTTTGCTAATGCGGGAAAATCTGTGTTAAACCAATCAAATTACATTGAATACATATGAACATGGCGCCTTACAGAAAGGCCGCGCTTTTCCAGCAAAAACTCAATGGCTATTGCAAAGCAATAAACGTTTGGACACAACACAAGGTGAGCTTCTTAACCACTGAGCCACCACAGTACCTGGTAGGCTAATAGTTTCCCTACATTATGATTTAGGATGTGGCTCTCTTTAGGCATTGTGGACTTTAATGCAGCCCCCATGTCCCAGAAGGTTGGGGACCTGTTGTGTCCAAGCGTTATTTATTAAAGTTGCTATTAGTGCCGTAAAGCCTATGGCGGAATAGCGTGCCTTTTGCAAAGGCACCAATTCCAAACTACTGTCAAAATAGCTGGTTCATCAGTATAAACTTCTCGCTTCTCCGGAAGCCCGCCAAAATGTATCCACCTGTGTAACTGCCATTCTCACTGTATATAAGCTGGCCATGTTGTACGTGTTCCCCAGTCCAGTTTTTCCTGAGCTGATAATAAATCACTTGTGTTTGACCCAATCCTGCTGGTCAGAATACTTCTTAAGCACCGGACTCAACATTGGTGACAAAGGTGGGATCACAATGGCTGCCACCGTTCCTGCTTTGTTCAGGCCATTTGATACAGCCAGACCAGACTCATGGCCTATGTACGAGGTCCAGTTTGACAACTACGTGATCTCACAGAAAATAGCAGATGAGGGGTTGCAGAAGGCTACGTTCCTGGCTCACTGCGGGCTGACCACACTTGAGCTGATCACAGACTTGCTTCTCCCCAGGCTGCTGAACGATACTTCTCTGAGAGACATTTTGACCCTCCTCCAGGACCAATTCAGGCCGGAAACTTCAATTTTCCCTGCTAGAGTGGCCTTCTACAGGAGAGACCAGAGGTGAATCAGTCGCAGATTATATGGCTGCTCTTCACCACGCCGCAGTTCCCTGCAAGTGGGAAAACCTCGACATTGCTCTTCACGACTGGCTTCTTGTAGGCCTCAGGAACGAGGCTACACAACGTCGCCTTATGAAAAGGGACACACTGACATTTGCTCAAGTCCTCAAAGAGGCTCAAGCAGCTGAAGTTGCCACCACCGGGGTCCAATTTCTCCAAGCCACATCTGCTGCGCTGATCCAGAGGGGGTCGGCTGTCCAGCAACAATGCTCGTCCAGCCCGTCAGCATCCTCAGTCAGCTCTGAAGAGGGGGGTGACGTCACTAAGGTCCATCGTAGAAACTTCACTCAGTTCACAGGCACCATCGCGCCGTGCTGGGATTGCAGGAGCAGACAAATCTGCTGAATGTCACTGTTGCGGGGGAAAGGGGCACATTGCCAGATTGTGCTGCCAGCGTGCTGAGGTGTCTTCCAGAAGCAAGGTTCATCAAGGGAGGGAGCACCTAAATTCCAAGGTCTTCGCCAGTCACGGCTCCAGTTCCAAAGTTCATGTGGTTTCTGACAGATTCCTCGTTGACGTCCGCCTGCAGGGTTGTCCATTCCAGATGGAAATCGACTCAGGATCATCATTTTCGATCATCACACAGAAAGAGTTTCTCTGACTTCCTCCAGCCGACCGCCCAGAGTTGAGGACTCTTAAGGTCAAGTTGAGTGATGTGCAGGGTCGCCACATCCCTGTACTTGCCGTCGGCACTTTTCACATGCATTTCAAGTCCCTGTCAGCCAGGTTACCCCTTGTCATTCTCAAGGTGGGTAAGAACAATCTTTTGGGTACGCAATAGTTTGGGCCCCTGGGTATTGCTTTTTCGGGTATTAGTAAGATTGAGGCTGATCCCATTCAGTCAACTTGAGATCGTTACCCAGATGTATTTCACCCTGGACTGGGTACATTCAAGGGGGGCCCCATTCACTTCGAACTTGACCCATCTGTTTGGCCCATCAGGCTGAAGCCCCGCCGGGTGCCTTTTGTGCTCAAGGACCACTTGACAAACTAATCACGTGAGGCATCTTGGAGCCAGTGGACTCAGCTCCATGGGAAACTCCAATCATCATTGCTATCAAGTCTAATGGGGACAGACTGTCACTATGTCTGTCATTCTGAGGTTTGTTTTTTTTTTTTAAAAAAATCTGTTTTAATGTAATTGTTGTTTTGAATCATTGATTTTAACTGATCCAGCCATTTCACATACCCCAGGGCAAGGCCCTACCATAAAGCAAATAGTATAAGCTGCAAATGCTGGAAGAGAGCAGTAAAGTGTTAGAGAAGAGAACCTGTTGGCACATAATCTGTTGTGCATTTGCTAAACCATGTAGAAGAAGCAATGGCCAAACGGAGTATCACAAGAAGAGAGCAAAAAGTCCGTTTGAGGCTGAGAGTGTGGTATCCGCGAGCATAATTGGCATAACTGTCCCTGACAGAGGTTACACCGGGTGAGTCAGACCCCTGGCCTCTGACCTCTGCGGGTACAGAAATTGGGGAGCGGATTAATAGTCATAAGATTGATTCACCCATATCTGACCTGGCCGGTGGTTCTGCAGGAGGAAGCTGAATGTCTAACGCCAGTTAGACATTAGGCAATTACGCACTTGCAGATTAGCCCAAGCCTCAGTGCAAATAGTGGCCATGTTTACTCTTGTGTAAGCCATGAACAATGGACTTCCCCTGTCAGTATTTGCCTTAGTTAATTAACTTCCCCAAGAGAGATTCCCAATTAACCCGGGTAAACAGGTGATATGATTTTCTGTCAGATGACGATTCTATCACACGCTGCCTTGAATTCCTATATATGATGATGATTTTCCCTCAATAAACCACTGGTCTTCGCTCCATCTTGTCTCGTGTCATTCCTTGACCAGTCTCCTCCGGGATCCTAAGGGCCGCTTCATGGCCCCAATCCAACATGAGAGAACATATTTTAATATACAATCTCCATACTAAGTATTCAATGTGTCTAAAAGTCAGCTGGTGTACAACTTTTTCGGAAAAATCCTTCATCAGAGATAACTTTTACATTCCTTTAAAGTTTCTGTAAAGCAGATAATAATTTTTTAAAAAATGTTAAAAGATTATCAAAACCTTCAGGAGAATGAACCCACCTAGTCATAATGTCTATTTTACTTATCCACATCCTTATCTTACGTCCTGGCCTCCCTGTAATTCTGTTGGGCTACAGACGAAAGGGAGATGTTCTGTTTTGCCTCATTTAGCAATATGTGTTGGGAACAGCACTTAATGACTTAACTGAAAGGCAAATTATAAATACCTCTTAGTAAACAACCAAGGCAAAGGGGAAGCCAATGCAAAGGGGAAGTCAAGGCAAATTATACTATATAGAAGTTTCTTCACATGCCTAAAACAAGAGGTGACGTTGCTTTAAAAAAAACCTCCACTATGATTTATATATTTGAATTTGAAGCTGTTTTGTGAAGTGTTTTTATTTTTACTGTCTGGCCTACATACAGGTCAGTCAGTCTCATTCAGTGGAAAGTACTGGATGGACTTGGATCAACTCTTAGCCATGAAACAGATTTACTGGGTGATCTCACATGTGTGATTCATTCAGAATGCTCTGCCATCCTGATGAATGTTAGTTCTTGGTCCACAACAGAAGCACACTCTGGGAAAAGTCTGTTTTTCTGTTGGAAGAAAGGAGTGCCAGGATGCTAATTGGCTCCCCATTTCGGTTGGCCTTACAGCTCCATTTGTTTTTTTGCTACTGAAGTTGATTTCCTGGGTTTCAAGGTTACCCCAGAAGGCGTTAAGCCCTGTGGTTCTAAGGTACAAGTGGTTTGAGATGCTCCGCGTCCGAATTCAAAAGGTGAATTGCAAGCGTTTCTTGGGCTTCTGAATTTCTACCATTCGTTTCTACCTCAAAAGGCCACCATGCCCGCCCCAATGCACCAGCTGCTAAGGAAACAGGACAGGGCGTTTTGAGAAGTTAAGAGGCTTCTTACTTCAGACGCTGTCCTCAAACACTTTGACCCGAGGAAACTGGTTATTTGTTCTGTGATGCTTCCCCTGTAGGGGTCGGGGCTGTGCTCTGCGACGACGTGGGGGGAGGAAGAGAGGCACCGATCGCCTACTACTCGAGATCTCTGACAGATATAGAAAAAATGTATGCCCAGATTGACAGGGAGGCTCTAGTGATTATCGCAGGCACCAAAAAAATTCATGACTTTATTGACGGGTGGCCCTTCACGATCATCACAGATCACAAGCCACTACTGGGCATCTTTGCGCCCAACAAACCTACCCCCCAGATATTGTCTCCTAGAATGCTTTGATGGGCAATGTTCCTTCAAGCATATCAGTACACTCTACAGCACCGGTTTGGTGCCAGTATCTCCAATGCAGATGCCTTATCTAGATCCCCTGTGGAGACAGTGGGCAAGATTGGTTTGGACCATCAGGTCCTCATTATAGAGGTTTTAGATTTCCCACCGGTGTCCACTAAGGACATTGCTTCTGCCACTAGGAAGGATCCCCTGTTAATGAAGATTGTCTTGTGGGTTCAGAAAGGGTGGCCATCACCACCAGTCTCTGAAGAAGATACTGACTGGGAGGTGGAAGGTCAGCAGTTTGATTCCCGAGTACTGCAGGACGGAATGAGCTCCCGTCTTTGTCCCAACTCTTGCCAACCAAGCAGTTCGAAAGCAAGAAATTGCAAGTAGATAAATAGGGACCACTTCAGTGGGAATGTAACAGCATTCCGTGCACTCCGGTGTCTAAGCATGCCTGCCACATGAACACGGAAACGTCTGCAGAAGCAGACAGCGCTGGCTCTTCAGCTTTGAAACAGAGATGAGCACTGAACCCTAGAATCAGAGACGACTGGCTTTTGAGCAAGGGCAACCTTTACATTTACTAATGAGCTGTCATTGGAAAGAGGATGTTTGATGTGGGGGGACAGAGTGGTAATTCAGCCTGCAATATGGGATAAGGTTTTACGTACATTGCACATTAGTCATCCAGGCATTGTTCGCTCAAAGGCGCTTGCCAGGAGTTATTTGTGGTGGCCCCGATTCGACATAGATATTGAGACTTGGGTGGGCCACTGTAGAGAGTGCCAGTCCTCCAGGCCGGAGGAAACCCACTAGCCCACCAGGGAGTGGGACACCACAACTGGCCCATTCACGGGAGCCACTTTCTTGCTGATTGTAGATTCATACTCTAAATGGTTAGAGGTAATGCCTGTATCTGGGACTTTGTCAGCTGTCACAATTTGTAAATTAAGAAGGGTTTTTTGTACTTTGGGGTTGCCCAACATTGTTGTCTCCGATAACGCATCAACTTTCATGTCGGCGGAATTCCAGGATTTCCTTCACTGCAACGGAGTAATGCATATCACTGCTGCCCCTTTCCACCCCGCCCTGAGTCGGCCTGTGCTGAGAAGGGCAGGGTATAAATTGAAATTGAAATTGAAACTCAACCCATTCAGAATTGTCATCTTTCCATGTAGTATTTCAGGGGGCTCTAGAACTTGCTGGAGCTGGCTGAACAGAGTATCTGGCTAGTGGAGACATGGGTTGGGACTTTGATTCCCCACTATGCCTCCAGAGAGAAAGCTAGTCTGTAAATGCCTCCAGAAGAAGGGAACAATAAACCACTTCTCAGTACTCTGTGTTGAATATATTAATTAATGCAACCCCATAATGCAATGGGTTGATATAAATTATGTAGATAACCAGCCAATAGGAAGAGTTCTCTAGTTTCCCACCTGTAGGGGTGCCTGGCGTGCGATGGTCCATGGGGTCACAAAGGGTCGGACTCGACTATGTGACTCAACAACAACAACAACAACAACAACAACAACAACAACAACAACAATTCCCGGGCCCCGCCCTCCCCCCTCGCCAGGACTCAAAAGGCGAGGGGGCCTGCCGGGCGAACCACCACCGCCGCTGTGCTCGGCCCCGGCGGGGGCGAAGAGGCCCGCTGGCCACGCCATTGGCCGGCGTTCCCGGGCCCCGCCCTCCCCCCCTCGCCAGGACTCAAAAGGCGAGGAGGCCTGCCGGGCGAACCACCACCGCCGCTGTGCTCGGCCCCGGCGGGGGCGAAGAGGCCTGCTGGCCATGCCATCGGCCGGCGTTCCCGGGCCCCGCCCTCCCCCTCTCGCCAGGACTCAAAAGGCGAGGGGCCTGCCGGGCGAAACACCACCGCCGCTGTGCTCAGCCCCGGCGGGGGCGAAGAGGCCCGCTGGACACGCCATCGGCCGGCGTTCCCGGGCCCCGCCCTCCCCCCCTCGCCAGGACTCAAAAGGCGGGGGGCCTGCCGGGCGATCCACCACCGCCGCTGTGCTCGGCCCCGGCGGGGGCGAAGAGGCCTGCTGGCCATGCCATCGGCCGGCGTTCCCGGGCCCCGCCCTCCCCCCTCGCCAGGACTCAAAAGGCGGGGGGCCTGCCGGGCGAACCACCGCCGCCGCTGTGCTCGGCCCAGGCGGGGGCGAAGAGGCCCGCTGGCCACGCCATCGGCCGGCGTTCCCGGGCCCTGCCCTCCCCCCCTCACCAGGACTCAAAAGGCGAGGGGGCTTGCCGGGCGAACCACCACCGCCGTTGTACTCGGCCTCGCCTTCCGTGCCCCGGAGGGCTCAAAGGACGTTGCCCCGTGCCGCCCGAGGACCTGTCCTGCCCCTCCTCGGGTCTTGCAACACTTGATCCCGGTGGATGGGAGGCCGGGTGCCGCCACTACGTCCCTGCCTTCCGAGCCCCGAAGGGCTCAAAGGACGCTGCCCCGCACCGCCTGAGGACCCGTCTTACCTCTCCTTGGGACTTGCAACATCTGGTCCCAGTGGATGGGAGGCCAGGTGCCGCTGCTACGTCAATGCCCCGACGCTACTGTGGGTGGAATGTTTTACCACAGTTGAGGGCTCAACGAAGATCTGAAAGAATGCCCCACCACTTTCATCACCGCCGGAGCCGTGCGGAGGGTGGTGGAGGGAGTGAGTGGGGCGGTTTTATATGGGGGTGGAAGGGAGGGAGGGAGAGACTGCTCGGCCAACCAGAAAGGAGAGGCAGCATTCTGTCCAGGGCTATCAGGGAGGCTCCGGAGGCCAATATAGAGGTTGTGATGGGCATGGGGCGATATAGCGGGTACCGAGGGGCGGGCCGCACTCGGGGAATGCGCGGCAGATGCTTAGTATCTGTCCCTCATTCCAGCCCCACGGTTACACCTCTAGGTCCTGAGCAGCTGACCCAGGGTGACCCTGCCCTTAGGCTGCTGCTGATGAATGCCAGGTCGGTATGTAATAAGGCCCCCCTGATACAAGACTCCATTACGGGGGAGCGGGCCGACCTGGCATGTTCAAACAGAGGAAGCAGTTTGAAGCTTCCAGAAGCAGGGGGGCAGGGCCACACCAGGCCCTTCCCTGAACTGTGACTCATAGGGGTGGAGCCACACTAGCCTTTAAAAGCTCTGAGCTCTTTCAGAGTCAGCCATTTTGACTCTGCATGTGCTCTTAAGCAGAGCTGCTGCTGAGGAGAGCCAAACAAAGGAAGTGAGCACTGGTAAGTTTTGCAGTTGGAGTAGAGCTGCTTTAGAGGCCCGCGCGCCTAGCGGCGCGCGAGATTACAAACTAGGGACATAAGAAGAATATAGTCTTACTAGGTAGAAAGGTAGTAAACGTGTACATTTTTGAGGCCCAGAATACTGCACTTGTTAAAATGGAATCTGAGGGAACAGCTGTAGTTACCTGCAATTCTTGTGCCATGTTTGTGTTCTTGCCAAAGCACATGGAGAACTACACTTGCAGCAAGTGCAAGCTGGTTGCACTACTAGAAGAGAAGGTCCAGCAGCTAGAGGCCCGCATATCTAACCACCAACAAATTAAGGAGCTTGAGCTGTTCTTGGACAGAGCGGAGCAGACTATGCTGGACAAAGAAGAGACAGGGCACAGTTCTGAGGGTGAAGGCCCTTCACTAACTCAGGAGGGAGATGGTTGGAGGAATGTGACTCA
This sequence comes from Bradypodion pumilum, assembly GCA_035047305.1. NCBI lineage: Eukaryota > Metazoa > Chordata > Lepidosauria > Squamata > Chamaeleonidae > Bradypodion > Bradypodion pumilum. Next base: position 100,929,653 of record JAWDJD010000002.1, on the reverse strand, counting down.
AAGGAGGAGAAGAGTAGGGGATCACTCTGAGAGTCTGAAATTACAGAATAAATTTGAGGCTCTTTCCCTTATCACACCTGACGAGGAACACACAGAGGAACAGCTGGTTCCACCTGATGATCTCTCCTTCATCACACTTGATGAGATCCAGGAAGATGAACATCAGGAACAAACTGAGGTTCTCTCCCTTAATATGGTTGATGAGGTGCATGTAGATGAACAGATTGCAGGAGAGAGGCTCCTTGTACTAGGCGATTCAATAATTAGAAATACAGAGAAATGGATTTGTGATGCACATGATAACCGTATGGTGACTTGCCTGCCAGGTGCAAAAGTTGCAGACATCACAAGAAATCTAGATAGATTATTAGAGAGAACTGGGAACGAGCCAGTTGTCATGGTACACGTTGGTACTAATGATGTTGGGAAGGCCAAGCGGTCTGTCCTGGAAGCCAAATTTAGGTTGTTAGGAAGAAGATTGAAGTCCCGGACTTCCAAGGTAGCATTTTCAGAAGTGCTGCCTGTCCCTCGCGCAGGACCTACCAGGCAGGCAGAGCTCAGAAGCCTCAATGCGTGGATGAGGCGGTGGTGTCGAGAGGAGGGCTTCAGATTTGTCAGGAACTGGAGAACATTTTGGGACAAGCCAAATCTGTTCAGGAGGGATGGGTTGCATTTAAACCATGATGGGACCAGATTGCTGGCACTCAACATCAAAAAGGCTGCAGAGCAGCTTTTAAACTGATAACTGGGGGAAAGCCGACAGGAGCTGGGCAGCATCCGGTTCGGGAAAGTGTGTACTTGAGTAGTGAGGAGGATGCAAAATTTACTGAGCAGAGCAAGGAGCTAGTCACTAGCATTCTAGCAGAAGGATGCAAGAGGCAGTCTAACAATGCAACTGGACGCAAAAGACTGTGTCAGAAATGCATATATAAATGCTTGTATACAAATGCCAGGAGCCTCCGGAACAAAATAGGGGAGCTGGAATACTTGGTAATAGATAAAAATATTGATATTATTGGTATCACTGAAACCTGGTGGACGGATGATAACCAATGGGATACAGTTATCCCAGGCTACAAACTGTACCGGAAGGATAGGAAGGGGCAAACAGGAGGTGGTGTAGCCTTGTATGTCAAAGAAGTGATAAAATCTTATGAATTGGAATATCTAGGTGATTTAGAGTCACCATTAGAAGCTCTGTGGGTAAGAGTACCAGGCCACAAGGATGGTCTAACAGTAGGCATATACTATCGGCCTCCGACCCAAACTCTTGAGGGAGACTGGCAGTTGGAGAATGTTGTAACGGAGGCATCCAGGAAGGGAAGCCTGGTTATAATGGGGGACTTCAATTACCCTCACATAGACTGGGTGAACTGTTGTTCAGCACATGATAAAGAGATAAAGTTCCTAGATATGCTCAATGATTGTTCCCTGGGACAGATGGTTGAAGACCCAACTAGAGGTACAAGAATCCTTGACTTGATCCTGAGTAATACTCAGGATCTGGTGCAAGATGTTAATGTGACTGATCCAATAGGGAACAGTGACCACAACTCAATTATGTTTAACTTGATCATAGACCGCAAGTCACTGATAAAATCTAACACAGAGACCTTAAATTTTCAAAAAGGAAATTTCCCAAAGATGAGGAAACTAGTAAAAAAGAAACTGAAAGGGAAAATTGAGAGAGTCCAAACACTCCAAGTGGCATGGAGGCTGTTTACAAAAACAATAACAGAGGCCCAATTGGAATGCATACCCAAATGGAAAAAGGGCACTGCCAGGTCCAAGAGGACTCCAATGTGGCTTACAGGAGCTGTTCGGGAAGTGATCAAGAGCAAGAAAAGCTCATTTAGAAGATGGAAGGCTTGTCCAAATGAGGACAGCAGGCAGAAACATAAATTCTGGCAGAACAAATGCAAGGCAACAATCAGGAAAGCAAAGCAAGACTTTGAGGAGCGTATAGCTAAAAATACTCAGAGGAATAACAAAGACTTCTTTAAGTACATTAGAAGTAAGAACCCAACTAGGAAGGCCATTGGACCATTAGATGACAATGGAAGGCAAGGGGTTATCAAAGAGGAAACAGAGATTGCAGAGAGACTCAATGAATTCTTTGCTTCAGTATTCACTGAAGAAGATAGAGACCAAATGCCCAAAACAGAACCTATCTTCGTAGGGAGGGAAACCGAAGAATTAAGCAAGATAGAAATAACCAGGGAGGAGGTCCTTGCATGTCTTGTTAAGCTAAACACTAACAAATCCCCAGGACCAGATGGCATCCATCCACGAGTTCTCAGGGAACTTAAAGATGAAATTGCTGATATCCTAGCCAAAATATATAATCTTTCCCTCAAATCAGGCTTTGTGCCTGATGACTGGAAGGTAGCGAATGTAACACCAATTTTCAAAAAAGGATCCAGGGGTGATCCAGGAAATTACCGGCCTGTCAGTTTGACATGTGTCCCAGGTAAAGTGATGGAAACCATCCTAAAAGATAGAATTAATAGGTACATAGAAGAGGAGGCGCTGCTAAAGGAGAGCCAACATGGCTTTTGCAAGGGCAAATCATGCCTCACTAATCTGTTGGAATTTTTTGAGAGTGTCAACAAGCATGTGGATAAGGGGGATCCAGTTGACATTGTTTATCTGGACTTTCAGAAGGCTTTTGACAAGGTCCCACACCAAAGGCTCTTGAATAAACTTACCAGTCATGGAATAAAGGGACAGGTCTTGTCCTGGATCAGCAACTGGCTAAGGGACAGGAAACAGAGGGTAGCACTAAATGGACACTTCTCCAAGTGGAGGGAAGTAAAGAGTGGGGTCCCCCAAGGTTCAGTACTGGGACCCCTGCTTTTCAACCTCTTCATAAATGATCTAGAGGTAGGAGTAAAAAGCAAGGTAGCCAAATTTGCTGACGACACTAAATTATACAGGGTAGTGAAAACTGTGAGAGATTGTGAAGAGCTCCAGAGGGATCTCTTGACACTGGGGGAGTGGGCAAAACAGTGGCAAATGAGCTTCAACATCAGTAAGTGCAGAGTGATGCATGTTGGGGCAAAAAACCCCAATTACATTTATAAACTGATGGGGTCTGAACTCTCTGCGACAAACCAGGAAAGGGACCTTGGTGTCCTGGTGGACAGCTCAATGAAGGTGTCAACCCAGTGTGCCTCAGCAGTGAAAAAAGCAAACTCAATGTTAGGGATCATTAGGAAGGGTATAGAAAATAAGTCAGCAAGTGTCATTTTGCCTCTTTATAAATCTATGGTGAGGCCCCATCTGGAATACTGTGTACAGTTCTGGTCGCCATACCTCCAGAAGGATATTATGGAGTTGGAGAAAGTACAGAGGAGGGCAACCAGAATGATTAGGGGACTGGAACACCTTCCTTACCATCTGAGGCTGCAACGGTTGGGCCTTTTCACTCTTGAACGACGGCGTCTAAGAGGTGACCTGATTGAAGTTTATAAAATCATGCACGGTGTGGACAAAGTGGATAAGGAAAAACTGTTTTCCCTATCGCACAACACTAGAACTAGGGGACACTCCATGAAACTTTTGGGTACTAGTTCTCAAACAAATAAGAGAAAGTACTTTTTCACCCAGAGGATTACTGGTCTATGGAACTCCCTGCCAGAAGAAGTGGTGACAGCTGTCAGTCTTGACAGCTTTAAGAAAGGATTAGACAAGTTCATGGAGGACAAGGCTATCAATGGCTATAATTATGGCTACCTAAGGACAACCTCCGGGTTGGAGAGATAGGCAGGATATCTCTCAATGCCATTTCCAGGGAATCCTAAGCAGGTGAAGGCATCTCCTTGGGAATACCCTGAAGGAAATGGTGAGCCACTGTGTGAGACAGAATGCTGGACTGGATGGGCTGTGGCCTGTTCCAGCAAGGCTGTTCTTATGTTCTTATGTTCTTATGTATCACTGAGACCTGGCTGAGACCAGAGGATGGGGTTCCTCTGTCAGAAATGTGTCCAGCTGGGTTCAGTATTTGGCACCAGCCTAGGGATGAGGGTAAGGGCGGTGGCGTGGCCATCATAGCCAGGGAGTCACTGGGAGTCACCAGGGCTACCGCTCCACAAATTCTGGGTTGTGAGGCCCTGCTTCTGCGTCTGGGCTCTAAGGGTCAGTTGGGAGTCTTACTCCTGTACCTGCCCCCTTGCAGGGTAAGGGACTCCCTGCCTGAGCTCCTGAGGCCATCTCAGCGTTGGCGTTGGAGTTCCCTAGACTGATGGTTCTGGGGGACTTCAATTTGCCTTCGCTGGGGACTGGCTCCGGGGTGGCTCAGGAGTTCATGGCTTCCATGGCAGATATGGACCTGATTCAGGTAATTCAGGGCCCGACCAGGGGCAGTGGCCACACACCAGATTTAATCTGGTGACTACGGAAATTAGACATAACACCTGTGCCATGGTCAGATCACTATTTGGTGGCTCTAGACTTCCTGGGGGCGACGTTTCATCATAGGGAGGCAGGGCCTATTAGAATGGCCCGCCCCCGGCAACTGATGGATCCTGATGGATTCCAGAGGGAACTGGGGGATTTCCCTCTGGATCGGCAACACGATTCGCCCGAGGCGCTGGTTGACCTGTGGAACAGGATGATAACAGCGGCCTTGGATGAAATCGCACCACTACGGCCTCTCAGAACTCATGGAGCTAGGTCATCTCCGTGGTTCACAGATGAACTGCGGGAGCTCAAACGGGCAAAGAGACGCCTAGAGCGCCGCTGGGTGAAGACCCAGAGAGACTCCGATTGGACACTAGCTAGAGCCGCTATTAGGGCCTATCTAGTGGCGATGGAGGTGGTGAGGCGGCAATACTTCACCACCCTTATTGCCTCCGCTGATAATTGCCCGGCCACCCTGTTCCGGGTTACCAGGTCTCTCCTTGGTAGGGGGACCCCGGTGCCTGGCTGGCAGGGGTCGGCTGAGGACTTTGCTGACCATCTAGTGGAGAAAATCGATCGGATTCGCTCTGGGGTTAATCCTGGCGTGGATGGGGAGAGTCCGGAGGGAGCTGGAGTACAGTCTTGCCATACCATCTGGGACCGGTTTGAGCCAGTTGCCCCTGATGAAGTGGACAGGCTCCTTGCAGCTGTGCGCGCCACTACCTGCCCATTGGACCCCTGTCCCACCTGGCTGGTGAAAGCCTCCAAGACGGTGACAGGTGACTGGGTTGGGGCTGTGATCAATGCATCATGGCAGGAGGGGGTGTTTCCTGCACCTTTAAAACATGCTTTGGTGCGCCCCCTCCTGAAGAAACCTTCCCTCGACCCAGCTGTCCTAACCAACTATAGGCCTGTCTCTAACCTCCCCTGTCTAGGGAAGGTGTTGGAGAAGGCAGTGGCGTGTCGGCTGCAGGGGGTGCTGGATGAAGCGGATTACCTGGACCCCTTTCAGTCAGGATTCAGGCCGGGATATGGTACCGAGACGGCATTGGTTGCACTGATGGATGATCTCTGGCGGGAGCGGGATGGTGGTCACCCATCCGTCCTTGCTCTTCTTGACCTCTCAGCGGCTTTCGATACCGTTGACCACGGTATCCTTCTGGGACGGCTCCGAGGATTGGGAATCCAGGGTAATGTGTGGTCCTGGTTTTCCTCATTTCTGAGGGGTCGTACCCAGTCGGTGTGGTTGGAGAGTGAGAGGTCCAGTCCTAGGCCCCTCAAATGGGGGGTGCCTCAGGGCTCGGTGCTCTCCCCTCTCCTATTTAACACCTACATGAAGCCGCTGGGTGAGATCATTCGTTCCCATGGGGTGCGGTACCATCAGTACGCGGATGACACTCAGTTGTACATCTCAGCCCATGGGGACCCCAGTGATGCCGTCAAAGTCCTTTCCAGATGCCTGGAAGCTGTGGGGGTCTGGATGGGGGCTAACGGGCTACAACTGAATCCCAGCAAGACTGAGTGGCTATGGATAGGGGGTCCTGCGTTAACCCGGGAGCTACCATCGTTGTTTCTGGATGGGGCTATTTTGCCCCAGACGGACCCGGTACGCAACTTGGGGGTCCTCCTGGATTCACGGCTACTGCTAGAGGAACAGGTGGCGGCTGTGACCAGGAGGGCTTTCGCCCAACTTCGGGTATTCCGCCAGTTGCGCCCACTCCTGGACCGGGACTCCTTGCTCATGGTCACTCATGCTCTGGTCACCTCCAGACTAGATTATTGCAATGCGCTGTACATGGGGCTGCCCTTGACGACCATTCAGAGGCTACAGCTGGTCCAAAATGCGGCAGCCCGGGTGGTGATGGGGTGTGGGCGTTATGCCCGTGCTTCACCACTGCTCCGGGAGCTGCACTGGTTGCCAGTTCGTCTCCTGGTGCAATTCAAGGTGCTGGTTTTGACCTTTAAAGCCCTATATGGTAGTGGGCCGGGTTACCTAAGAGACCGCATCGCCCTGAGGACGTCTGCCCGTCCAACCAGAGCAGACCGGAGGGGCTCTCTAGTTGTTCCATCAGCCAGAGGGGCCCGCCTCTCTGGCACAAGGAGGAGAGCCTTCTCCGTGTCTGCACCGGCCCTCTGGAACCTCCTGCCAACAGAGCTACGTCTTCGGACGGAATTGCTGCCTTTCAGAAAAGATCTTAAAACCTGGCTGGCGGGTCAAGTGTGGGGTGCAGGTGGAAGGGTAACCGCCATTGGGTGGTTGGTGTAGAGGAACTCTTCCCCATGGTGCCTTCGGATCCTGCAGCCCTTGTTTTTAGGGGGTGGGTAGTTTTAACTGTTTTAACTGTTTTAACTTGTGTTTTTAACTTTTGTTGTGAACCGCCCTGAGTTGGCTTGGCCGAGTGAGCGGTATATAAATGTGATAATTAAATTAAATTAAATTAAATTAAATTAACAAGGGTCACCTGACTTGTATTAAGCTGCTTCAATCTAAAGAAATGCAACTGTAAGTAAAGAACTGGTTTTTTTCTTATACTGCAAGACATGTGGAAAATTTAATTTGCTGGGCTAGAATGGGAGTCTATTATTTGGAGAACTTGCTTACTATGACTATTTGTTTAACCTGTCCTACCTGAAAAGATGTGTCATAAGCATGAACCGAATTGACAAGACATAATTATTACTAAAGCCTGCAGTGGGGGGGGGAGGCTAGGAAATTGTTCTCTTAGAAGCACTTTCTACCAGCATACATTGAATGTGACACTGTTATGTCTACTTTGCCAGGTTGTTGTAAAGATGGATCATGAATGGGAGTATACTAGAGCTTTAAGAAAGTTATCCTTTGGACTGCAATTACTTTTTAACCAGTGACTATAGCACTCAAGGGTTTTGGGGAGCTGAAGTCCAAAAATAACTTTTCCAGGCTCCAGTTTGGAGTAATACATTGTATAAGGTGTACTAGCCATACTGGCTGTGGGATTCTGGAATATGTAATCCAGATGTGTATATTTTACAAGCTCCAAGTAAGGAACTGCTAATATTCCAGATAATAATAATAATAATAATAATAATAATAATAATAATAATAATAATAATAATAATAATAATAATAATAATAATAATAATAATAATAATAATAATAATAATAATAATAATAATAATAATAATAATAAAATGGATTGCATGGAAAACAAAATCAAAACGCTGCCCCTGGCATTTTTCTAAAAACTTTTGCATAATGTATTTTTAGGACTGTTAAAAGACTTATTTGCTGTTATTCAGGGCAAGATACACCCAAATAATGAACCAAAATAGAACTAGCTAAGAAATGCCAAACAAATGCACAGCTTCAAACATTTGCATTAGCAGTTTCCAGCAAATATGTGTCAAATGATAGTCTGACATTTTTATTTGTGGAGTTTGTTTCCCTTTCTTCCTCTGAGGAGATCAGTTTTAGCCTTCCATCAACAGTCAGTGAGATGAGGCAGGAAACAATATGAGCAAATGGCTCACTGTTTGTTTTGCACCCATATCTCAGGAATGGAGAAAGGGTAAGATCAGATTCTAACCTTCAACAAGAATGATAATTGGATTTCTCCAGATACTTCCTGCTCCCCCTTTTAAAAACTGACAGGCAATATATAATTTTAAAGAGAGCTGAAAGGGGCATTATTTTCAGTTGCATAACCATGTATTTCTTTTTGCCTCACTTTCAATTCTAGCAAAACAAATTTAGCATGTTTTGGAAGCAATACAAAAACTTAGACAGCCTGTACAAAATTAAAAAATCATGGGCAAATATGGGATGAGTATTTGCACACATATTTAGGGCTCAACTTTTCATATTGGTTTCAGCTACTAAGAAATAAAAACCAGTTGTTTGGATTTTTATTTCCTAATGAAGACACTTGGAAATGCATTCCCTTCTCCCACAATATTTTATGTACTAAATGCAACCACCTGCTTGAGGGAACCATTGAGCATTTTCAAGTATTTTCCAATGGGTGCCCCTGTAATAGGAACAGTAACATGTGAGTAGCAAGGAACAGCAATGTGTTACTTTTGCAGACATAGTAACAGTAACTAACTGTAATGATCTGTAATGATCAGTAACTAACTGTAATAGCCCAAAGTAATTACAAAACAAATTACCTATAGAAAGTAATGATCTGAGCCAATAGTGAACAAAATAATCATTCAAAGTGGCTGTGAGAGGGCAAAACGTAGTTTAAAGTTCCTCTGCCAGAGAATCTGTATCATCCAGTTTAATGATTAAAAAACCTTAATTAGTAGGAGGAAGAATCTTGAAGCGGCATCTCAACAATTTGTATTTATACTGTCACAGGTTACTAGACATAGAATTTTGGGAATTCATGGAGTACAACCCCCACCCTTACCACCCAAGCTGTATCAAGATAAAAACACCTTCAGGCTGGAGGAATACATGCAGACTTCTGGGGCAGCAGCCCACAAATTTTGAAAATCCCATGTCTGCAGATTATACTGTTGTAATCTTTGCTATGATGCCAAATAATTGCATTTCTACTGTATTGTTTTTTTTATCTGTAATAATCATTTCCACATGTACATCTTATGAATTAACATATAAGAATGTTTAGCATATGTATTACGTGAAAACCTTTGTTCTGTTTTGTTTTCTCCCCCCCCCCCCCCACACACACACACACACCGGCAAAACCACTCTAGTTAAGTCATGAAGCCAGAAATCTCAGACAGGATAGGAAAACAGTTCTGTGCAATGCTTCTTCACATTGGCCAAACCTAAGTCCTTGTCCATGCATGTTTCTGGTAGTAATTGGCAGACTAGCAAATGAGCCAGATTCTGAAGCCATTGCCATTCAAACTATTGTGCTCTTTTGATTTTCTGTTTTGACCAATCACACTTTCTTGGCATGCTGCCCACTGCCAGATATCTTTTAAAAACTTAATTGAAATTGTTGGATTGGGGCCGTGAAGCGGCCCTTAGGGTCCCGGAGGAGACTGGTCAAGGAACGACACGAGGCAAGATGGAGCGAAGACCAGTGGTTTATTGAGGGAAAAACATCATCATATATAGGAATTCAAGGCAGCGTGTGATAGAATCGTCATCTGACAGAAAATCATATCACCCATTTACCCGGGTTAATGGGAAATCTCTCTTGGGGAAGTTAATTAACTGGGGCAAACACTGACAGGGGAAATCCATTGTTCGGGGCTTACACCAGGGTAAACATGGCCACTATTTGCACTGGAGCTTGGGCTGATCTGTGAGTCAGTAATTGCCTAATACGTAACGGAGGTTAGCGATTTGCTTCCCTCAGCAGAATCGCCGGTCAGGTCAGATATGGGTGAATCAATCCTATAACTATTAATCGCCCCCACCCCCAATTTCTGTGCCCGCAGAGCCCACGGGCCAGGAGCTTTCTCGACTGAAGTGGCCTCTGCAAGGGCCGTACTATGCCAATTATGCTAGCGGAATCCACATTCCCCCCTTTCTCTGTTATTTTTGGACCTGACAGACGGCTCTGCGTAGGAGGGGCATCAGCTGGTGTGTGGGAATGACGTGTCGGGGTTCCCCCCATGGGGGACATCTTGACAGCAGCGAGGGGATACATTGCACGAAACAACATCCTGCTATGCTCAGTATAATCACTCCTGCAATCACTTTGAGCGTTGTCTGGAGCCACCCCCATGGGAGCCACGACCACAACGAATCCCACCACCCCCATGAAGAATCCTCCTTGATGTTCTTGACTAGGGTGTGGAGGTCCGTGAGCTGGCTCTGTACCTTATGGGTATTGTCTGTGAGATTAAAGCAACACATACCATGGACAGACTCGCAACCCAAATGATGTAACAACAGAAGGTAGTCGATAGCTGCTCGATTGTCTAGGATGGCATGGCGAAGCTCTGCCTGCTCCTGGTTGAGCAGCGCTATCGCTGAGGAGGTATGGTTAATGGCCTTTGCTAACCCGCAGGCCAATTGACCAATTTTCCTAGCGTTGCCGACGGCTAAGCCTGGCACGCCAAGTATGCTGACTGCCAGCGAGACGTACTCAGCTGGACTCAGAACCCTAATGTTGCTATCACATGAGCTGTCTAACTGGGTGGCACAAGCCGTATGGGTGCGGAAACATTTGAGCTTGGAACAATCATATCCCTAGTGGGGAGTAACAATGTCAAGCAACTGATACAACATATGGAATCTGATACATTTGCGGGAATGTAGTTCCAAGTGTACTGATTGCATGTAAAGAACCAACCTGAAGGTAGGGTAACATGAGCATACATTGAACCAAGTGTCTCTGGGTTATTGCAAGTCCAGTTGCCACGGCCAGCGTCAAGGCAGCAGCGCCGAGTCCGGCCGACTGCGGAGCAGCCGGTCATTCGAGCACAAGTAGAGTTTGGGCTGACCGCCACTCGAGGGGTGTGGAGAGTGGCTGCATCAGCCGGCAAAGTCATAGTCAGCTGCTTTCCCCAACGAGCGTATGCTGTGAAGCTTGTTGGGAGAAATGGACCGAAAATCCGCCTCACCAGCCAGTCGCAATACCTGGTGTGCGCGTCTGGAGTGTGGCACACTGGGATGAGACAGGTGCTCAGGATTGAGGCAGAACCAGTGTCCTGCTTCAGGCAAAAATCGGACTGGTTGACGAGACCCGCCAACCTTTCCCATAGATTGTAGTGCATCCAGGCAGAGAGATCTCCGCCTGGCATCAGATCGCTGGCCTTTAGCGAGGCTGCCTGAACGCCTCCCCCCACAAGTAGGGAGAGGGTCAGGATGATGGTGACTGCCACGGTGTTGGCAGTGATCAGGGCAAGGACTGCAGCCACGAAGCTCTCCGGTGTCGGTTCCCTGTCCTCGCGTCGGATGGCGTCCTTCGCCTCATTGCAAAGGGCCTTGACCATCCCCCAGGTGATCTTCAGCGCTGTTGTCTGTGGCCGCTTCTTCCGTCGGGTCCTCTCGGTCAGGGTGAGGTCCTCCATCTCCGGGATCGGACTCGGGTCGGCCTGGGTCCACGCCATGTGGCTCCAAATGAGGCTTAACGCACCGAGCTGGAATCCAGACGACACCTGTATTAGACATAACTGCAGCATACCCTCTTCCCCAGGTTACGAGTGGTGCCGGGCCCCTCCAGGACGGGTCCGGTGGCACCCGGTAACGAACCAGCGGCCGCGGGAGAGCTTCCGAGCGGCGGAAGTGTTTCTCCTGCGGTGTGCAATCCGAGAAAACATTAAGGTGATTGTAAGTGAACAACACCTTGTTCAGACAATGCTGTGCCTGACCCTGTGACTTGGGGAGGCCTGGTGGCTCCCCCCTTTCTGTTTGTTTGTCAATGTAGGACTTGAGTGTCCGATTGACTCGTTCCACAATCGCTTGCCCCTGCGGATTGTAAGAAACGCCAAAGGTATGCTTGATGTCCCAGGTGGCCATGAAGCTAGCCAACTGCCTAGAGCTGTAGGATGGGGCGTTATCGGTTTTCACGTGCCGAGGTTTGCCCATTGCCGCGAAGCAGGCTAGGAGGTGCTGCTCCACGTGGGAAGCAGTCTCCCCTTTTTGCGGTCACCAAAACGAATTGCGAGAAAGTATCAATGCAAATGTGCATGTACTGCCATCTGCCAAACTGTGGGACATGTGTGACGTCCATTTGCCACACCTGGTTAGCCTCTGTCCCTCATGGGTTGACTCCCCACGAGGGCCCCCCCGGTGCCCCTGCACAATGCTGGCAAGAGCGAACTATGCGTTGGGCTTGAGAGAGTGGCAGGTTAAACTGTCTGGCGATCGCTTTGGCACTCTGATGAAAGAATGCATGACTCTGAATTGGAGTAGTGAAAACACCTTAACACCGATCGTTGCTGAATTTCCTTTGCGGCCGCATCCGCTCTGATATTGCCCGCGGAAATCAGACCCGGGAGGTCCTGGTGACTTCGGATGTGGGCGATATAGAGCGCCTCCGTGCGGTTCCGCAAGTGAAATTGAGCTGTGAGGAACAAACTCAGCAAATTTTTGTCTATCGCGGGAGTGATGTATGCTCCCGGTAGACTGTGAAGCAAATTCCTAACATACTGACTGTCAGTAATAATGTTGAGGCGCTCTTTGGCGAAGGTGCGCAAAGCAAGGTTCACCGCTGCGAACTCTGCACGCTGCGCGGACTTCTGTGGAAGAGTTAGCAGCGTGCGCCAAGCCTGGCCCTCCGGCCAAGTTAAAACGCCATATGTGCGACCCCCATCAGTAAAAACTGTCCTGGCCCCCTGAAGTGGAACCAGCGAAAGCAATTCGTACAAGGTGACTGTCTGCGTTTGAAGCGAGACGAATCTGGGGTCCTTTGGCAAGTGGTATGCCAAGCATCCGGTGAATCCCTCCAAGGCAATTGGAAGTGAGTCACCGAGCTGCATCAGCTGCTGAACTTGCTCCTTGGTGAATGGGACCACGATCTTTGCTAAGTCGTGTCCTGAAATGTCCCTAGCCCTCAGCCTCCCGCGGTAGATCACCGCGGAGACCAACTCTTGGGGGGAACGATGTTTCGGGAAGAGGTGTTCGGTAAATACACCCATTCCACGATACTCGCTCCTCTCTCAGAGTCCACTCCTAGGGCTCCGGTGAACATGGATCCGGCCCGAACGATGTACAAGTTCAGGATCGGGGCATATGGCCCCTGCGCAATCCTGTCCACCCAACTTTGGCTGAGAATTTGGTTGACTTTCTCGAGAGCCAAGCGTGCTTCTCGAGGAATTTGTATCCGGTCTGCCGGCTGCTTGCCTAGCGTTAGCAACGAGAAGAGCGGTTTCAAAAGATCCGTATCCAATCTGAAATATGGTCTGGCCCAATTAATGTTACCTAAAACTTGCTGCTATTCTACCAAGGTGACTGAGTCTTTTAGGTTGATCTGGGGCAAAACTGGTGCTGCAAAAGAGCGGAGAAGCCGATGACCCAAGTATGAGAAGGGCTCGGTTCTCTGCACTTTCTCCGGGGCAATGAGTAACCCTTTCTCCCACAGGCTGGCCTGGAGGTCTATAAACATTTCGCTGCCGAGTTGCGGCGCTGCGACCAAGATATCATCCATGAAGTGTCATACTAAGGCTGTGGGGTGAAGGTTTCGAAACTTTGCCAGTGCGTTGTGAACATAAATTTGGCACAGGGTGGGCGAATTGAGCATCCCCTGTGGCAAATATTTCCACGCGTAACGCTGCGTGGGCTCACTGTGGTTCACAACCGGCACCGTAAAGGCGAACCTTTCCCGGTCCCTGGGATCTAAGGGAATGGTGTAAAAGCAATCCTTGAGGTCTACGACCAGGATCTCCCAACCCTCGGGAATCATATTTGGATTTGGGATGCCGCATTGAAGCGGACCCATTGGCTGTATACATTTATTGATCTCTCTGAGATCGTGGAGGAGTCGCCACTTCCCCGACTTCTTCTTGATGACAAAAATGGGCGAATTCCAAGGACTAGTGGACTGCTCTATATGTCCTGCGTCTAGCTGCTCTTTAACCAGTTGCTTTAGGGCGACTAATTTGTCCCCCACTACCGGCCATTGTTCCACCCAGACTGGCGTGTTGGTAAGCCATTTAAGTGGCAAAGCCATTACCCGAAGGTAAGAGTGGCACCGTATTGCTGTAAAATGTCTCACCCCCAAAGGTTGATGTGCACGTCCAGAATGTGCGGCCGAATGACCGCTGTGCCGTCAGCCTTAGGGATCGTAACTTCCACCCACTCCCGGCTTCTAAACGCTTCTTGGATGCCGCCTACCCCCCACACATCGGAGACCGGCTCAATGGCCCACTCTCGTGGCCACTGGCTTCGGCTGACCACGCTGATGTCAGCTCCGGTATCTAGCAGCCCTGAGAATGATTTTTTATTCAAAAATACCTCAAACACTGGCCGCTGTTTCCACTCTATGTTGGTCTCCACTGTCGCTAAGACCTGGTATCCTTGTACTGCCTCACTTGCGCTCGAGCGGTCTTCTGACCCGGACCCTGCGCTGACCCTGAGCCTTCCCTGGCTATCTGCTGGCGAGTGACAAGGAACCATAATCAGTTGCGCTAACGTGTCTCCCTTGTGAATGGTTTGGGGTAGGTGCGTCCAGAGTTGAACTTGGAGAACACCCGAAAAATTGGAGCCAATGACTCCCGGAATTACAAGAATTCCGCGTGCTCCTGCTACACTGCGGGGCAAAACTAAGCCTATGAAGCCCTTGGGCAGGGGTCCCATGTACTGGGAATCCACCAGATAGACTGTGCCTGGCAAGTCGCATGTGACGTCCGCCTAGCAAGTCAATTCTAGCCCTGTACTACCCTTGGGGCTGGCCTGCGCCTTCGCAATGCCTGCAATGCGATTGGAATCTAATCCAGCTCTGGCTCGCCCAGAGCGGGGGAAGTCTCTGTTTGGACCGGGGCCAGAGATGTGCCCGCGTTCCGGTTTCCCGAATTCGGACAGAATCTGGACCAATGGAAGCCTTTATTACACTTCGGACACGGGGTGGTTGGAGCCTTGGAACGGCCGGAATGTTGTCCGCCGCTCTTGGATCGGCACTCCCTAGCGAAGTGACCGACCTTGCCACAATTGTGACATGCCCCTTTGTTCTTGTCCTTGGGCCTTCTACCCCCTTGCACCGCTGCTGCCAGCAGACCCATTTTGTAAGAGTCTGTGCCAACGTCGGCGCAAGCTCTAATCATGTCCGTGAGAGTCAAGTCGGGACGATTACCCAGTGACTGCAAGATCTTACGGCAGTCGAGATTGGCGTTGTCTTTAGCCAATTTCATCATGAGCTCTTGTTGGGCTTGCTCATTATCGATCTGCCTACTAATCGCTTCCTCTAAGCGATTGATAAAGTCCATGTAGGACTCCTGGGCGCCCTGTTTGACTGCGGTGTAATTTTTGGCCGCTTTGCCAGTTGCTGGGACTTTGAGGAAAGCCCTAAAGGCCGCCTCAGCTGACATCTGGAGGGTGGCGAGTGGCAGGGCGGTCTGCACATCGATGGATTCGAAGGCACCTGAACCATATAACTGGTCAGGAATTATCGCCCCTCCCATCCTGGCAGCCCTTGCCTGAGCCTCGAGGCGATACTCGCTGTCCCATAACAAATACTGGCTGGGGTTGAGCATCATCCGCATGACGGCTTTCCAGTCGTGCGGGATGAACATGGTTTTCTCGCACACTTGCTGAAGCGTGCCCCTAGTGAAGCGACTCTGTAGTCCTGTCTCTGAAATGGCCTTCCGTATAGCCATAAGGAGCTTATACGGGACTGGTGAATGAACTACCTGCTGCTGCCCTGTGAGGGCATCCATTTCCAAGCGAATTGGACAAATCTGACTAAGCTCAGCTAGTTCTTCTGCTGGCAATTCCCCCTTCCTGATCTCTTCCTTGACTGTGCGCTGAAGGGCACTCTTAGTTCGGGAACCTGTAGCTGTCAGAGAAGCGCCAGCGCTCCCCATTCCATGCATTCCACCGGTGATGTCTGCAGCTGTCACCGAGGGAAAGCTCCCTACACTACTCTGCTTGAACTGAAATGACGGATAGAGCGCCGTGGGCGCCGATGGCTCTGCTGACGCTGGGGGTTCTTTAGCCTCTACCCGGACTGGATCTACCTCTGCTAAAAGTTTCCTACATTTGCTCCATGTGCGAATTATGCCCTCTGGAGCTTTCGGGGGTTGCTGAATGCAGACTCCTATCTGATCCCAGAGCTGAAGGGATAACGTACCTGCTTCTGGGTAAAGCAGGCAGTGTTCCCTCAAGAACACCAAAAGCCGCACTAGTTCTCCACTGTGAAAGCTTATCTGATATACCCTGGCCAGGATTTTGAATTCATCCTCATGAATTCTTTGACTAGCGGACGGACATTGCCGCTGAGGACAAGTCCCCATATTACCTGCGGGGGACCGTTGAAGTCTCCTTCTCGGGACGATTCGACGCGTCTGTAGTTCAGGCAATAGGTTTTGCGTGACGAATCTCTGGGTAGAGCTCGAAGCGTGGACTGCCACCATGGGCCCTCGGTGGCCTCTGCGCTGTCAGGGGTTCACAGCCGACCCTGAGCGGAACGCGTTTTTCCATGCTGCAAGCCGCCGCGAAAGCCAGAGCAAGCTGTAGGATGCCTCTCTGAAATGCCTCGTTGCGGAGCTGTCTTCCCGATCGGCTGGCTTTCCGACCGGGCTGCCGCGCTGTCCTCCGGGATGATCGGACACGGTTCTAGCGTAGAACCGGACCGCGTTGATCGCTTACTCTCGGGTAAGATCACGTCTCGGGGTCACCAGATGTTGGATTGGGGCCGTGAAGCGGCCCTTAGGGTCCTGGAGGAGACTGGTCAAGGAACGACACGAGGCAAGATGGAGCGAAGACCAGTGGTTTATTGAGGGAAAAACATCATCATATATAGGAATTCAAGGCAGCGTGTGATAGAATCGTCATCTGACAGAAAATCATATCACCCATTTACCCGGGTTAATGGGAAATCTCTCTTGGGGAAGTTAATTAACTGGGGCAAACACTGACAGGGGAAATCCATTGTTCGGGGCTTACACCAGGGTAAACATGGCCACTATTTGCACTGGAGCTTGGGCTGATCTGTGAGTCAGTAATTGCCTAATACGTAACGGAGGTTAGCGATTTGCTTCCCTCAGCAGAATCGCCGGTCAGGTCAGATATGGGTGAATCAATCCTATAACTATTAATCCCCCCCCCCAATTTCTGTGCCCGCAGAGCCCACGGGCCAGGAGCTTTCTCGACCGAAGTGGCCTCTGCAAGGGCCGTACTATGCCAATTATGCTAGCGGAATCCACAGAAATGACTAAAGTTCCTTTGAAGCACCTTCCATTGGTTTGGTAGAAGATGCAGCAGAAGTTTGAACATTGCTTCCTTTTTGTTTTCTAATTTACGGTCATAGAAGAGACAGATTCTTGGCCATTTTGATAAATCCAGTTTTTTTAATTCTTCACAATGATGTTAAGAAAACAAATAAATGCATATATACAGAGGATACTTCTGAGACCTACCATGACTGTAAATCACAGCAAACTCTATATTTTATTTTGCTATATATACATTATATATAATGCATTTCAGTATAGTTTATTGAATTTTTTAGACATGCAGAGAACCACCAGTCAAATCTGGTTTATTGTCACAGGTTTAAACAACAACATTATCAAATCGAGATAGCCCCAAAATCAAACCCAAGAAGATATCCTGCTCCAAAGTTTTTTACATTTGTAGCTCACTTTTGATTGACCATATTAGACTTGAGTATGGTTTTTTAGTGTAAGGGACCAAAGACAATGAAACAGCCAAAGGGTTGGCTTAACACAGGTTTATTGCATGATGATCCGGAGGAACATGTGGTAATGGCGGATGGGTCGCTCAATATATACAGCTGGCTATACATTTGAATGTGGCTCGTCGACAGACTATTGGTTGCTGCCTGCGTGACGTCGTAGAAGGTCACGCCCTTCTTGACCAGGTGAAGAGGTGGCGGGGAATCTTCCCGCGCTGCTGAACCAGGTGAATCTGAGCCATGAGAGCTGGACGCTTGCTATTGCCATCTAGTGGTCACTAGCTCGCGTCCCCTTATCAGGTTTACATTGATACAGCTGAAGGTTATAATGTTGCACACAGAAAGGTTACATTGTTAACACATGGCAATGGTACATTGTTAAAGGCACAGCTTTACAGACACAACATCCCTCCCCCCTAGGATGAGACGAAGTCTCTCAGCCAAGATGGCTTGTTGCATGTGCGTTTGGGCCGTGAAGAGGGCTGACCCCCCCCGGGGGTGCTACTGCTTCTTTGTTCCCTGGTCCCTTGTCCTGAAATGGGAGAGGGAGACTTGTTAGTGGCTTGCCGCAGTCTGGCGGCCTTAGGGGAAGGGAAGAACTCCATTGTGGGCAGACCGGGGGCAATCGGGGCTAACGAAAAACCCCTCTTCTCGCTTGGACGGGTGGGGGACCACTCCGAAACCCCCCCCCCCCGGTTCTGAAAATCAAAATCTAACTTCGTAGGGGCATCCGCATTTGTGGGGACATTCCGCGAGATATGTATGCGGTCGGGTTCCTCCTCCTCCTCGGAAACATCCCCTAGGATATCTACGAGAACATCCTCCTCCCCCCTTGGTGGGGGCCCGCGGTCCCCTTTTCCTCCCCCTTGGGCTGAACGGGTGGGGGAGAACCCTAACGCTGATTTTTTCTCTGTTTGGTCTGCGCCCTGCTCATCGGAGACCCTGCGTCGGAGCTGGTCCGCGTGCCGCCTCCACAGGAGCCCTGTGCTCGTTTCCACGCGGTACGGCACGGGGCCGGTTTGCTCCACAACTACGCCCGGTACCCAGGCTGGGCCCGAGCTGGCGTAATTCCTGCAATACACGGGGGCGCCTACACTGAAACTCTTTGTGGCCTCCAGCCCGATGTTCCTTCCTTTGTCCTCTACCCTCGTGGGGTCTAGCCTAGTAAGGATGGTGGTCAGTTTCCTACGCATTAAGAGCTCTGCGGGGGAGTATCCTGACGCCAACGGGGTCACCCTGTACCCTAGCAGAAACTGGCACACTTGTAGGTTCAGATCCCCTGGGCCCATGCGCCGCAACGCGTCCTCCGTGGTGCGGACGAGGCGCTCTACTTGGCCATTGGTGGCTGGGTGAAATGGGGCGGAGGTGATATGCCGAACGGCGTTGATCTCCATGAATGCCCTAAACTCGGAGGACGTGAAACAACTAGCGTTGTCGCTAATTAATGTGTCGGGTATGCCGAACGTGGAAAAGAGCCTCCGCAAATGCCTAATGGTCTGGGCCGAGGAGGTGCTTGTGACAGGGATAACCTCCAACCACTTGGAGAAGGCGTCCACTACAAGAAGGAACAGGGTGCCTCTGAACGGGCCCGCGAAATCAACGTGCACCCGGGACCACGGCCCCTTAGCCGCGTCCCATTCCCTGTGGGGAAGGCGGGCCTCCTCTGGTCTGGAGCATTGGCAACTTTCACAAGTGCCGACCATGTGCTCGATGTCGGCGTCTAGCTGGGGCCACCAGAAGTAACTCCGGGCCAGCGCCTTGGATCGCACGATGCCGGGGTGGCTGACATGCAGCAGTTTGAGCACCCGCGGCCGAAGGGAAGTGGGAATCACCACCCGCTGCCCCCACAAGAGGCACCCCCTCTCTAGGGACAGTTCTAGCCTTTTTCTGAAAAATGGGGCGAACTCCTCCGCTGGGGAGGACGCCGGCCACCCCTTCTGCACCCAGGAGCTAACTGCCGCTAACGTCTTGTCCTTCACTGTCGCTTTGGCAATGTCGGCGGGCATTACGGGGGGCGAATCCAGCACCTCTATCATGAGAACCTGATGGTCCCGCTCCCCCTTGCTCACCTGGCTGGGCGTTAGGGGGAGGGGAGACCTTGATAGAGCGTCCGCATGGCTGATCTCTTTCCCGGGGCGGTAGACCAACGTGTGCTGATACGCGTTGAGAAAAAATGGCCCACCTGAGCATCCTCGGGGACAGGATCTGTGGGGTGGGCTTATCTGCGGTAAAGATGCCTAGCAGGGGCTTGTGGTCCGTTACAATGGTGAAGGGGCGGCCATACAGAAAATCGTGAAATTTTTTCGTCCCCGCGACTATTGCTAGTGCCTCCCTGTCTGTCTGTGCGTAGTTTCTCTCCGCTTGGGACAGGGACCTGGAGTAAAATGCTATCGGGGCCTCCCTTCCGTTTTCCAACACGTGGCACAGCACCGCCCCACCCCCACCGGGGATGCATCACAGGTCAGGACTACCGGGCGTTTGGGGTTGAAATGGGTCAGTATGGCATCGGACGCTAGGAGGCTTTTTAGCTCACTAAATGCCCTTTCTTGGTCATCGCCCCACTTCCATGCCTGGTCTTTCTTTAGCAGTTTGTGTAGCGGTTCAGCCACCGCCGCCTTCCGGGGGAGGGAGGAGTGGTAAAAGTTGAGCAGCCCTAGGAACGACTGCAGCTCGGGCTTGGAGGTGGGGCGGGGGGCTTTCTTAATGGCTGCCACCTTGGATTTGGATGGTTTTATCCCCTCAGGAGTCACACAAAACCCTAGGAACTCAACCTCGGTTGCGAAGAAGACGCATTTGTCCTTTCGCAGTCTCAGCCCCGCTTTTTCGAATATTGTCAGGACCTTCCCCAACCTCTTGGCCAATTCAACCCGACTCCCCCCCGTTATTAACACGTCATCAAAATAAGGCAACACCCCCTCCAGCCCCTTCAGGAGGCGTTCCATGAGTGACTGGAAAATTCCTGGCGCCGAATTCACGCCGAACTGGAACGCCCCCTTATGGGTGACTATGGTCTGCGCAGCAGCTGCGGCAGGGGACACCGTAAGCTGCTGGTAGGCCTGTGCTAAGTCGAGCTTAGCGAAACACTTTCCCCCGTGTAACCTGGCCAGCAGATGGCTGACTACCGGCACCGGATATGCATTCGGGCGGATCGCCTTGTTGATGGTGCACTTGTAGTCGGCGCATATGCGGACCTCCCCATTGGCCTTTAGTGCGGTTACAATTGGAGTTTCCCACTCCGCGGAATCAACAGGCACAAGGATTCCCTGCCCCACCAATTTGTCCAGTTCCGCCTCTATCTTGTCCTTGAGCGCGAACGGCACCCGGCATGGTTTAAGGCGAATTGGGCGGACCTCCGGGTCCAGGTCGAATGTCACTGGGGGCCCCTTGAATTTCCCCAGTCCTCGCACACCTCCAGAATTGGATCAGTCCCAACGGCGTGCACCCCAACGGCGTGCACCCCCCCAATAAACAAACCCAGGGGCTGGAACCATTGAGTCCCGAGGAGGATGCAATCTCCCCCTTTGAGCACGACTAGGGGAAGGGACGCGGCGTGCTTCTTGAACTTAACCTGAAATTCTCCAACCCCCAACACTGGAATGCTGTTCCCTTGCACGTCCCGTAGTGTGGACCTCAATGCTTTGAGCTTGGGTCGCTTGTGGGGGGCAATTCCCAAAAACTCCCTCTGGGAAATGATTGAATATGAGGACCCTGAGTCAATTTCCATCCTAATGGGAACCCCTTGGACTAGTACCTCAACAAAATAGTGGGGGTGTCCTGCAGACACGCTGAACACTGGGGCGTCGTCCTCGCTGCCGTCGGAGATGCGGCCCACGCCGTCCTGCTTCCGCGTGGCCTGGGCGCCGTCCTTGGGTCTCGTTGAGCGGTCTTGTCCCGCGGAACGGTCTGCGGAGCTCCTCCGGGTCTCGCGCTTCTTCCTGCACACCTTGGTGATGTGCCCGCGGCGGCCGCAGTTGTGGCACTCGGCCTTCCGGAACGGGCACTTTACGCGGTCGTGGGCCGCTCCACAGCCGTCGCACCGCTGGCTCTCCTTCCGGACCCTCCGGACGTCCTCGTCGTCGCTGCTCTCTGTGGACGACCTTGAAGTTCGCCGGGCCGCCTGTACCGGAGCCTCTGCCTTGCTCGACTTCGGCCGCCAGTCCTGGAGTTCTTGGACCCCGGCCTTTGTAGCTTCTGCGGCCTGGGCCGCTCTGACGACCTCCTGCAACGTGGGAGGCGGCTCTTGGTTCATTAATGTGCGTTGGGTTTCGGCGTCGTTCAGGCCGCACAGCACACAGTCCCGGAGGGTGATTTCGGCATTCTCCCATTTGCACGGGCCGGCCGCCAGCCGCAGGGCCGCCACGAATGCGGCGACTGTCTCCCCGGGCGCTTGGACTCGCCTCCAGAACGCACTCCGAGCGGGAAACATCGCCGTGGCGGGCCGGACGTGCTCACGCAGCATCTGCATGAGTTCCTTGGCCTTGAATTCGCTCACCCTCCTCGGTGCAATCAGGTCCACCAAGGTCCTTTTGGTTTCCTGTCCGAGCATCCTGGTGAAGATGGCCCTTTTCTTCGCCTCTTCCGTGACTTCGGACTCGATCAGTGCTGCCTGGAAGTCCATCTCGAAGATCTCCCAGTCGCCCGGCTTCCTGATTTCGAAACCGGCGCATGTCTTGGTCCCGTGGGCTGCCATATCCCACCTTCGTCGACAATTTAGTGTAAGGGACCAAAGACAATGAAACAGCCGAAGGGTTGGCTTAACACAGGTTTATTGCATGATGATCCGGAGGAACATGTGGTAATGGCGGATGGGTCGCTCAATATATACAGCTGGCTATACATTTGAATGTGGCTCGTCGACAGACTATTGGTTGCTGCCTGCGTGACGTCGTAGAAGGTCACGCCCTTCTTGACCAGGTGAAGAGGTGGCGGGGAATCTTCCCGCGCTGCTGAACCAGGTGAATCTGAGCCATGAGAGCTGGACGCTCGCTATTGCCATCTAGTGGTCACTAGCTCGCGTCCCCTTATCAGGTTTACATTGATACAGCTGAAGGTTATAATGTTGCACACAGAAAGGTTACATTGTTAACACATGGCAATGGTACATTGTTAAAGGCACAGCTTTACAGACACAACAGGTTTAGCTGCTTGTAATGCTCATCGCTGAAAATATATTGCATGTTTGTGTGCATGGGTTTGTGCATGTTGACTTCAGAATGCCTGTTGCTGACTATGCACCTCAGCAAGAATGTAATAATACTAAATGTGTTCTATCAAGTCAATACTGACTTATAGCTACCCTTTCCCAGCCTTGTTTAGTAGAGAGTAAGACAGCATTGGCTCAAATTGTTAAGACTCTGAACTCGACAACTGGAAGGTTCGAGTTTGATACCTGAGTACTGAATGACAGAGTGAGCTCCCATCTCTGACCCAGCTCCTGCCAACCTAGCAATTCAAAAGCAAGAAATTGCAAGTACAGTAATACCTCGGATCATGACCAAATTTGGTTCCATAAGTCTGGTTGTTATCCAATTTTTAGCATTATCTGATGCATGCATGCATCAGATATCACTAAAAAAAATGGCTGCCTCTGGGAGGGTCAGGGGACCCGATCTGCACTGTTTCTGACATCCCTCGACCTTCCCAGGCACTGCTGCAAGGCAAAACCTGCAGCCGAGGAAGGAGTTTCGCCCAGCGTTTTGCCTTGCAGCAGTGCCTGGGAAGGTTGAGGGATGTCGGAAACAGCACAGATTGGGTCCCCTGAGCCTCCCAGAGGTGGCGGAAGCAATGAAGAGCCCAAAATGGGTGAAAAAATTCTGTCAGGTCGGTTTTTTTTTTTTTTTGCCCATTTTGGACTCTCCACCACCCCAGCCACCTCTGGGGAGGGTGGGGGACCCAATCGCTGATTCCACCCAGAGGTGGTGGCAGTGGGTGGATCTGTGCTCACCTGCAGCTGCGGGCAGGGAGCCAGTCAAGCCCTTGACTGGTCAAGGGCTTGACTGGCTCCCAGCCCACCCACAGCAGCAGTGGGTGAGCGCAGAAAAACGATGCATCTCATAATGCTAAAATGGCATTATCTGATGCATTCCCCCCCCCCCCAAAAAAATATCAGGTCATTATCTGATGTTAACGTTATGTGATGCGGTCGTTATCCAAGGTATTACTGTAGATAAATAGGTACCACTTGGGTGGGAAGGTAAACAGCATTCTGTGCACTCTGGTGTCAAGGCAGACCTGCCACGTGTCAATGGAAACATCTGCAGACACAGACAGCGCTGGCTCTTTGGTTGTAAACAGAGATGAGCACTGAACCCTAGAGTCGGATACAAGTGGCTTTTAAGCAAGGGCAACCTTTACCTTTACAACCTTAGGCAGAGAGTACTCTGAAGTGATTTATCATTACCTCGGATAACACTAAAACTTGGCTCCACAAGTCTTAGTATTATCTGATTTTTAATGTTATCCGATGCATGCATCAGATAACACTAAAATCCTATGGGATGCATCGGATAACGTCAAAACTCCATAGAGATGCATTGTAACTGGTACAGGCTTTAGCGAACATTATCCAATGCATCCCATAGGATTTTAACGTTATGCAATGCAATCTCCTATCTCCCTAAATATCAGGTCGTTATCTGATTTTAGTGTTATGCGATGTGGTTGTTATCCGAGGTTTTACTGTACCTTCTTCTTGAGACACCCTGAGTTTGTGCAGCTTGCCCATGGCTACACCGGCTGACACATCTGGCATGCAGAGTGGGAAATTGTTGTGTATTGAATGTAATTGTAACCACACGAATGAGTTGATGTAACAATCTCTAATAGTAACACTGTAACCTTCTGTATGAGGATGCAAGCTAGTGGCCACCGGGGGCAGTAGCGAGCGCCCAGCTCACATGGTACACATTCCTCAAATGCCTTCAGCTGTGCGGGAAAGATTCCCGTGCTCACCTCACCTGGACAAGAAGGGCGTGACTAAGGATGACGTCACATGGACAGTAGCCAATGCCCTGTTGAAGAGCCATATTCAATTGTATAGCCACTGCATAAAAGGAGCTGTTTGTCCGCCATTACCACATGTTCGTACTTTACTCCATGCAATAAAGATGTGTTAGGCTAGTCTACAGCTGCTTCCATTGTCTTGATTCCCAAACACTAAAGAAATTGAACTCCTAACCTCTAGCTCTACAGCAGGGGTTTGCAATCTATGGCCCATGGTGCGAAATTTTTACGGCACCAGTTCAGCCCGCTCAGTTGTCAAGGTCCATGGTCTGGCCCGTGGCTGAAAAATGCTTTAGTGTATGGGACCAAAGACAACAGGACAACCGAAGGGTTGGTTTAACGCAGGTTTATTGCATAGTGTTCCGGTGAAGCATGAGGTAATGGTGGTGATACATCTCAATATATACAGTAGCACTCTACATTTGAATCGTGTAGCACGGTAGCTCATTGGCTGCTACCGGCGTGGCCTCGCCCAGGCACGCCTCTTTCTTCTGCTGCTGAATGCGGGGAAGGTTTTCCCGCGGCTGTTTGTAATTGAGCAATGTGGACCATGTGAGACTGAACGCTCGCAGCTGCCCTCTATGGGCTGTCTGCTCGCGTTCCTTTACAGCTGAGATCGTTGGTATTTGGAGTGGTTACATTCTTGCCTTTACAGTATAATGAACATGCACACATACATACATACATAACATCCCTCCCCCCTAGGATGGGACGAAGTCCCGCAACCATTGTGGCTTGCCGCACATGCGCTTGGGGCGTGCCTGCGTCTGCCCTAGTACTGGAGAGCCTGTGATCCCTGACTCCGCGGGTGCTTGTCCTGCAACGGGAAACGGGGATTCGTTAGTGGCTCTGTGGGGCGTCCGTGCCTGCCCTGCGCCCGGGGATGGGAATGGAATGAACAGTTGGGAGGTGAATCCCTGCCTGTTGCTCTCGGACCCCGGGGACCCTCCCATTGTGAACCGTGGAACCGATGAGGTCGCCCTTGTGGTTCTGCTACCTTCTGATCCCCGCTCGGGGGAACTTGAGACTGTGGTGGGCGGACTCGCCGTTGCCTCCCGTCTTGGGGGTGTCGGTCTCCGGGGAATTGGCGCTATATTGCATTCTAACTCACAGGGGCTACTGGGACTGGAAGTACCAGGGGCTGAACTGAAACCCCTCTTTTCGCTAGGACGGGTGGGGGACCACTCCGCTAACTCCCCCTGGTACTGTAAATCAACGTCTAAACTTCTATGAGCATCTGTGTTTCGGGGGAACTTCCGAGGGGTATGTGTGTGGTCGGGGCTCTTCCTTTCTGCCGCGGCCTCCCGCAAAAGATCTCTGTGGATCGATTCCCTTTCCTCCCCCCTTGGTGGGGACCCATGCTCCCCCTTTCCTCCCCCTTGGGCTAAACGGGTGGGGGAGTACCCTAACGCTGATTCGATGCTATTTTTGTCTCCGTCCTGCTCTCCGGGGACCCTGCGCCTGAGCTGGTCCACGTGTCGCCTCCACAGGAAACCTGTACTGGTCTCCACGCGGTATGAGACGGGGCCGGTTTGTTCTACTACGGTGCCCGGTACCCAGGCTGGCCCCGCGTTGGCGTAGTTCCTGCAGTGCACCGGGGCGCCTACGCTGAAACTCTTTGTGGGTTCCACCCCTATGTTCCACCCTTTGTCCTCTACTCTCGTGGGGTCTAGCTTGGAGATTCCCGTGGCCAGCTTCCTGCGCATCAACAGCTCTGCGGGGGAGTACCCTGACGCCAATGGGGTGACCCTGTACCTTAGCAGGAATTGGCACAATTTCAGGTCGAGGTCTCCGTGGCCCATGCGCAGCAGCGCGTCTTTCATGGTGCGCACGAGGCGCTCTACTTGGCCGTTGGTGGCCGGGTGAAAGGGGGCGGAGGTGATGTGCCGAATGGCGTTGCGCTCCATGAATGCCCCGAACTCGGCGGACGTGAAACAGCTAGCGTTATCGCTGACGAGGGTGTCGGGTAAACCGAACGTGGAAAAGACCCTCCGTAACTGTTTAATTGTTGTGGCCGAGGAGGTGCTCGAGACTGGAATGACCTCCAACCACTTGGAGAACGCGTCCACTACAAGGAGGAAGAGCGTTCCCCTGAATGGGCCAGCAAAATCTACGTGTACCCGGGACCAGGGCCCCCTTGCTGCGTCCCACTCCCTATGTGGCGAGCGGGCCTCTTCTGGCCTGGAGCTTTGGCACGCTTCGCAAGTGCCGACCATGTGTTCGATGTCGGCGTCTAGCTGGGGCCACCAAAAGTAACTGTGGGCCAGTGCCTTAGAGCGGACGATCCCCGGGTGGCTGACGTGCAGCAGTTTAAGCACCCTCGGCCGGAGAGACGTGGGGATCACTACCCACTGTCCCCACAAAAGGCAACCCCTCTCTAGGGACAACTCTAGTTTCTTTTTGAAAAATGTGTCGAATTCCGCTGCTGGGGAAGACACGGGCCACCCTTTCTGTACCCAGGAGCAAACTGTGGCCAGCGTTTTGTCCTTGCCGGTCGCTTTAGCGATGTCGGCCGGTACTACTGGAGGGGAGTCTAGGACCTCTATCATTAAGACCTGGTGGTCCCTCTCTACCTCGCCCACGTGGGAGCCATCCCGGGGAATGGGGGACCTCGACAGGGCATCCGCATGGCTGATCTCCTTCCCGGGCCGGTATACCAACGCGTGCTGATACGCGTTGAGAAAAATGGCCCACCTGAGCATTCTCGGGGACAGGATTTGGGGTGTGGGCTTATCTGCGGTGAAAATGCCTAGCAGGGGCTTGTGGTCAGTCACTATGGTACACAAAATCATGAAATTTCTTGGTCCCCGCAATTATCGCTAGTGCTTCCCTGTCTGTCTGGGCATAGTTTCTCTCCGCTTGGGACAAGGACCTAGAGTAGAACGCTATCGGGGCCTCCCTCCCGTTCTCCAGTACGTGGCATAACACCGCCCCCACCCCCACCGGGGATGCATCACATATTAGGACCACTGGGCGTTTGGGATTGAAGTGGGTCAGTACAGCATCTGATGCCAGGAGTCGCTTCAGGTCATTGAAAGCCTTCTCCTGAACGTCGCCCCACTTCCATGCCTCGTCCTTTTTTAACAATTTGTGTAGCGGTTCCGCCACTGCTGCCTTCCGCGGAAGGAAGGAGTGGTAAAAATTGAGCAGTCCCAGGAACGACTGCAACTCGGGCTTGGAGGTGGGGCGAGGGGCCTTCTTGATGGCAGCCACCTTGGATTGGGATGGCCTGATTCCCTCGGGAGTAACACGGAACCCTAGGAACTCAACCTCCGTTGCGAAGAAAACGCATTTGTCTTTTCGCAACCGCAACCCCGCCTTTTCGAATATTGCCAGGACCTTTCCCAACCTTGTTGCTAATTCGGCCCGGCTCCCCCCTGTAATCAATACGTCATCAAAGTAGGGTAACACCCCCTCTAACCCCTTCAGGAGGCGTTCCACGAGTGACTGGAAAATCCCGGGCGCCGAATTCACGCCGAATTGGAGGCGCGATACCTGGAACGCCCCTTTGTGGGTGACTATGGTCTGTGCAGCAGCTGCGGCGGGGGTCACCGGGAGTTGCTGGTAGGCTTGGGCCAGGTCGAGTTTAGCGAAACACCTCCCCCCGTGTAACCTGGCCAACAAGTGGCTGACTACCGGCACCGGATACGCATTAGGGCGGATCGCCTTATTGATGGTGCACTTGTAATCAGCGCATATGCGGACCTCCCCGTTGGCCTTGAGCGCTGTTACAATTGGAGTTTCCCACTCCGCAGAATCAACAGGAACAAGAATCCCCTGGCCCACCAATTTGTCCAACTCCGCCTCTATTTTGTCCTTTAGTGCGAAAGGCACTCTGCGCGGTTTAAGTCTGATTGGACGTACTCCAGGGTCCAGGTCGAAAGTCACTGGGGGGCCCTTGAATTTTCCGAGCCCCTTTTTGAAAACCTCGGGGTGCGCGTCGCACACGCTCTGTATTGGATCAGTCCCGGTGGCGTGTGCTCCCACGGCGTGCACCCCCCCAATGAACAACCCCAGGGGCTGGAACCATTGAGTCCCGAGGAGGCTGCATTTTCCTCCCTTGAGGACGACTAGGGGAAGCGTTGCGGTGTGCTTTTTAAACTGGACCTGGAACTTCCCAATCCCCAACACTGGGATGCGGTTCCCTTGCACGTCCTTCAGTGTGGCCCTCAACGCTTTGAGCTTGGGCCGCACTCGGGGGGCGATTTTCATGAACTCCCCCTGGGAAATAATAGAGTATGACGAACCCGAGTCCACCTCCATTCTAACAGGGGCCCCTTGTATTACTACCTCAACGAAGTATCGGGGGTGCTCCGCGGGAACGCTGCAAACCGGAGCGTCGTCCTCGCTGTCGTCGGAGATGCGCCCTACGCCGTCCCGCGTCCTAGTGGTCCGGGTGCCGTCCTTTGGCCTCGTGCCGTCCTTTGGCCTCGTGGTGCGGTCCTGCCTCGCCGAGCGGTCTGGAGAACTCCTTGTGGCCTCGCGCCGCTTCCGGCAGACCTTGGCGATGTGCCCGCGCCGGCCGCAGTTGTGGCACTCGGCCTTGCGGAATGGGCATTTGGCGCGGGCGTGGGCGGCGCCGCAGCCGTCGCAGCGCCGGCCCTCTCTCTGGACCCTCCGGACGTCCTCGTCGTCGCCACTCTCCGCAGACGAGTCCGAGGCCCGCCGGGCCGTGCGCACCGAGCTCTCTGCCTTGGCGGGCTTCGGGCGCCAGTCCTGGAGCTCTTGCACCCCGGCAGTCGTGGCCTCCGCGGCCTGCGCCGTGTCGAGGACTTGTTGCCACGTGGGAGGCGGCTCCCTTTTCATCAGCGCGCGCTGAGTCTCTGTGTCCCTCAGACCGCAGAGCAGGCAGTCCCGGAGGGTGACTTCTGGGATCTCCCACTTGCATGGGCCGGCGGCCAGCCGCAGGGCCGCGGCGAACTCAGCGACCGACTCCCCGGGCGCCTGGACTCGCCTCCAGAACGCGCTCCGAGCGGGGAACATCGCTATCGCTGGCCGGAGATGGGCGCGCAGCGCCGCCAGGAGCTCTGTGGCTTTGAGGTCGCCCACCTTCCTCGCCGCGATCAGGTCCACCAAGGTCCTCTTGGTCTCGTGTCCGAGCATGCGGACGAAAATGGCCCTCTTCTTGGCCTCATCTGAGACTTCGAGCTCCACCAGCGCTGCGTTGAAGTCTATCTCAAACAGCTCCAAGTCTCCCGGCTTCCTGATCTCGTAGCCGGCGCATGTCTTGGTCCCGTGGGCAGCCATATCCCACCTTCGTCGCCAATTTAGTGTATGGGACCAAAGACAACAGGACAACCGAAGGGTTGGTTTAATGCAGGTTTATTGCATAGTGTTCCGGTGAAGCATGAGGTAATGGCGGTGATACATCTCAATATATACAGTAGCACTCTACATTTGAATCGTGTAGCACGGTAGCTCATTGGCTGCTACCGGCGTGGCCTCGCCCAGGCACGCCTCTTTCTTCTGCTGCTGAATGCGGGGAAGGTTTTCCCGCGGCTGTTTGTAATTGAGCAATGTGGACCATGTGAGACTGAACGCTCGCAGCTGCCCTCTATGGGCTGTCTGCTCGCGTTCCTTTACAGCTGAGATCGTTGGTATTTGGAGTGGTTACATTCTTGCCTTTACAGTATAATGAACATGCACACATACATACATACATAACAAATGCTGAGAACTCCTGCTCTATAGCCAGATGCTTAACTCATCAAGCTATCAAATGTGACGAGCAAGAATATACAAAGCTTTAAAAACAGGTCACAACACTAGCTACACTCTATTCAAAATGTAGCTTGAAGAAATGGCAAGTCTCTTCCTCTGGTCACTGCTCCTCTTCTTATGAAAAGGGATCATTTGTATGTGGGGGGGATGGGGGGGGGTAAAAAAGGGTCAGGGTCACATTATTCTTGCTTTTCTTTGTTTCTGTTTTTAGAACAAAGCAAAGAGTCAAACTTGAGTCCTCAGAGTGGAAGAAGGCCAAAGAGAATACTTGGGAACTGTTGCTATTTGTTACTAATGACTTGGACTGGATTCACAGGCACTTTCTGTCCTTCGTTGCTTTTTTCCTTCATCAAAATAAGTTCCAGTTTTTTCAAGGACTATTTCATTTCGCTTTCATTTTTTTTTTGTTTCAAAAAAAATTCTGCTGTTAATGAAGCATTTAATACCGAGCCTCTAGATCAGTGTTTCCCAACCTTTGGTTCTTAGACTTCAATTCCCAAAAGCACAGATCAGCCAATGGCTTCTTTGGCTTCTGGGAATTAAATTCAGACTTTGGCTTCTGGGAATTGAAGTCCAAGAACCAAAGGTTGGGAAACACTGCTCTAGGGTAGATAAAGGCAACAGTTTGGAAAAAGTAGAATGCATGGACTGTTACAGTTTAACAGGACACTCTGTTGTCACATAAAACTGAAAATTTAATATAAATATGAAATGATTGTTGGTATTTATGACAGCAAAGTGATGGGCTGGTGGACTTGAAATGTTGCTTCCGAGCCTACTACTATTGTTGGAGACTATTTTGTTTTCTGGAAAAGTTGCTTGTTTGGACTATATTTCCCAAATTCCTTCTGCCATCAGTACCTTTGCCAAGCAATGCTGAGGGATGAGATGTTCCAGAGGTGTAATACTGAAAAACAGGATTTGGTTTTCTTTGGGAAATGATCACAAGAAATGCATTAACATTTTGTGATGTTTACATGAACTTACAGTTATACAGGTTGAGGATAGGTGAAGGGACACCTTAAATGCTCCAATGGATGGCCAAAGTCCATTGTTCTTCATTATATACCCATCAAGACAGCCATTGTAGTACAATG
Organism: Bradypodion pumilum; assembly: GCA_035047305.1. NCBI lineage: Eukaryota > Metazoa > Chordata > Lepidosauria > Squamata > Chamaeleonidae > Bradypodion > Bradypodion pumilum. The sequence continues at coordinate 100,898,170 of JAWDJD010000002.1, read as the reverse complement.
CCAGTGAACAAACATCAACATTTTGTTTCTTCCTTTGTGTCCATGCAAAATTTTATTTAGCATACAGAAACTTTCTGTTTCTTTTTCCGCCTCCTCCAAGAGATTTGAGGATCTGGATAAGTCCGATACAGAATATGAGTAAGTTAGGAGTTTTTACCCCCACTGCGATTTGCAAACTCACAAACGATAAATGGGGAACTCAACCATCCATCAGCTTTGGCCCTGAGTGTCTCCGCAGCAGAGTATGCTGCTCCAGTATGGAGCACATCCACACATGCAAGACAAGTTGACATAGCTGTTAATGAAGCCATACTTATAGTGACAGAATGCCTCAAACTACACCAGTTGAGAAAATATACCCTCTTGTTGGTATTGCTCCACCTAAGATAAGGAGTGAAGTAGCAGTGGACAGTGAGAGAGCTAAGCAAGAGAATGACCCTCAACATCCTCTGAATGGATATGAACCTCAAGTCCACTGGCTCAGATCCAGGAAGAGCTTTATGGCATGAACAAACATTCTCGAGAGTACGCAAGAGCAAAACCAAATTAGATGGAGGAAGGAGCTCACTGGATAAAGAGCAATATTAAATGAGGATTATTGCCGAGGCTGTGCCAAGACACAGAGCTTCTTCCCCCAGTCTGGCAGGGAGGAGTGAAAGCACCTGTGCCGGCACCCCATGGCCCAGATGCTCGCCTGCCCTCGCCGCTTCAGCAAGAGGGTAGAGGCAAGACCGGCCAGTTGGGGCTTGAGATAAGAAGGGTCGACAGTTTGTGTGGGGCTCGAGCGGCTTTAAGAACTACCGCCATCACCCCGCCGTTGGAGACCGGACCCTCCTCTCGGCCAGTTGGGCTTCGAGAGAAGAAGGACTTTTTGCCGCTGCCGCCCAAGGACTTGGCCTGGTTGGGGCGAGGAGGCCTGCTGGTTCCGTGTGCCAGGACTTTAACAACTTCTGGAACTTTCAGAATTTGTTCCGCCCGCCTCTTCCCCGTTTTTGGGCTTTGAAGGGTTTGTGCTATGATACATTGTTATTGTATGTTATTATATTGTATGCTGCTTTAGGTGCTTGAATTTTTTTGTATAGGAACTGTATTTGATTATTCTGTATCTTTACATATTTTGTGGTGTGGGTGGTTGGACTTTACTGCCCCCCACCCCCACCCCGGACTTGCTGTGGTTGGGGTGGGGAGGCTACGGCAGCGTTGTGATATGATATGATATTGTTTTGTATTGACATGTTGTTCCTTAATTGATTACTGTATTCTATTGCATTGTTATTTTATTGTATTGCTATTTTCTGTTATATTTAGGATTATTGTACCCTTATATGTTATTGTATCTTACTGTATTTATTGTATGCTTTGTATCATTCAAATGTAATTTTGGTTGTGAACTGCTTTGGATTGTTTTAGGACAAGAAAAGTGGTATATAAATGCAAATACAAATACAAACAAAGCTGAAGAACCCAACCTTCCCTACATCACTTGGAGGACCCTGAATAGGCTGAGGGTTGGAGTGCCTAAATGTAAGACTAGCATGCCCACGTGGAAGCTGTTGGCAGACAACATGCTGTGTGAATGTTGAGAGATACAGAATCTGGCTCATTTACTTGTCTGCCAGTTACTGAAACATGCACAGACGAGGACTTAAGTTTGGCCAATGACAAAGCCAAGAAAGTGGCTTCATTTTGGCAGTCCAGGGTTTGATCGGGACATGAAAGAAGAACTGCAACTTGTAGAATCTTCCAGGTAGGATGTCCCCTGCTGATTCTGGAAGAAACATTTCCCAAGCTCTTTGGTATCTTTGAAGACAATCATTTCTCTTTCTTGGGCCATCTTCATTTCCATGTAAAACACCTTCTGAATATTACAAGCTATTCACATGCTTTTACCTGTGCTGACTAGATGTTGGTCAGGCAACCTGCACAAAAAAACCATGCTCAGATGAATCCATAATATTTTATTCCATTTGAAGATGCAGCTTTACAGGTATAGTTGCACAAAAATGTACACTAAGATATGTTTGAAGATGTAGTATATAATTTGTCATAGAAAATGGAAGAACTATAGACTAAAGTAAGCTAAAATGTAAGATTTTTATATTGACAACATGAATGTCTACATGAATTAAGATGATGATGGTAGATATTAAGATATATTCTTTTCATGGACTATATGGACTCCTTTGGTTCCTGGAATCAGTTGATGCTATTTATTATTGTGGGAGTAGTCAGATCTGAAGACGTTATCCCCTTAGTAACATGAGGAAAGGAGAGGGTAGCTGGGAGTTTCTACATTGTTTGTTTAAGCTTCTGCAAGGTGAAAATCTGAAATTATTTTGGATTGAGTAATATGCTTATACATAAAAATTAATCTGGAAGATAAGCTTCAAAAATTAAATGTGCGGACAGCCTTTTCCTTTTACATTCTGCTCCACCACTACAAGATAAGCCATACTACATCTCAAGGCCTGCCCTACCATTAGGCAGAATGAAGCAGCTGCTTTAGGAAGCAGCTGCGAAGCAATGAAGAGCAAGTTCTACCGGTATATATCACATGATCTACCCTATATCTGTCTTGAAGTACAGTGAAGGAATATATTTGTAGGAATAGACTTGCCATTATAGGCATATATTTTTGCTGTCAGTTGCCTTATTTTCTTCTGGAGGCAAGGATATCTTTTTGTCTTTTTGTCTGTGATAGCAAAATGTGTTGTTGTGTTGTTTTGACCTTGCTAAAACATGGTATAATTCTGAATTTAAAATGAGAGATTTTTCTCAAGAGTCAACAAAATTTAGGAAGTGTGGAATTATTTGTTTCCTAATACTGACAGTAGCTGCCTATGTGGTGATATACTGTATGCTTTGTGAACTCTGTTAAGTATTTCAGTTACTGAGGGCCAGACCTACCATTTGATTGTGAGGAAGCTTCCCCTCTCTACATTCTTGATTGGACCTTGCTTAGGAAAGCAATTCTGTGCAGCTTTTTAGAAGTATTGAAAGCAAGAAATTGCAAGTAGATAAATAGGTACCACTTCGGTGGGAAGGTAACAGCGTTCCATGCGCTCCAGTGACTAGTCATGCCTGCCACATGACCATGGAAACGTCTGCAGAAGCAGACAGCGCTGCCTCTTCGGCTTTGAAACAGAGATGAGCACTGAATCCTACAGTTGGATACGACTGGCTTTCGAGCAAGGGAAACCTTTACCTTTACTTACTCTTCCAAAGGATCAAGCTATAAGAGTCCATCACAGCCATGCATTCCTGTCTCTGTAAACATTGTCACTGCAAGTAAATCCTCACTGCAGCTGGATGGAAGGCTCACTCAACCTTAAGCCTGCCAGGATCAAACTCACATCATGAGCAGAATGTTGGCTCCAGTACTGCAGCTTAACCACTGTGTCACTCTGACTTTTAAAATATTGTTATTGTTGGAAGTGTGGCCTCACCAAATGGAGGGGGACTTTTCATGGTTCAACTGCCATGTTGTGTTTGTGTTGTGTTGTGGGTATTGGGATGACAGCGGCTTGCATATGGGAAGAGTGTACTTTTTAGCCTTCTAAGCTAAACATAAGCATTCTAATGATTTTTGAGAAATGAGAAAGTAGAGTTATCTTTAAAGTAAAGGTAAAGGTTTCCCTTGCTCGAAAGCCAGTCGTATCCGACTCTAGGGTGCAGTGCTCATCTCTGTTTCAAAGCCGAAGAGCCAGTGCTGTCTGCTGCTGCAGACGTTTCTGTGGTCATGTGGCAGGCATGACTAGACACCGAAGCTCACAGAACGCTGTTTCCCTTCCCACTGAAGTGGTCCCTATTTATCTACTTGCAATTTCTTGTTTTCAAACTGCTAGGTTGGCAGGAGCTAGGACAAAGACGGGAGCTCATTCTGTCCTGCAGTACTCAGGAATCAAACTGCTGACCTTCCGCCTCCCAGTCAGCATCTTAGGCACTTGAGCCACTGCAGTCCCTTTCTTTAAAATTTGATAATATGTTCACAATTAATTACTTTGAAGGTAATATCCCATGTTTTGTGCTTTTGATTCTCATGTGCTGCAACACACTTGGGACAAGAAATTCCCCAAAATAGACAGTTCTGCCTCATGATGATATTGGTAAAGTTATGAAAGAGATCATAACCCATAAAAAGTGGGTAATTGTGGGCTTTAAGAGGGAGAGGGTAGAAATCTCAGATAGGGAATTTAAGAGCTCAGATTCCAATCTGCAAAACTCTTATTAGAGTTGAGACTCCCAATTAGGAAGATCTGAACAGTCTCTTGTCAAGAAACAACCCAGCCGTTTTGTGGGAATTCATTTTCTCGGGAGTTTAACAGTCTTTGTCTTTTTTTCCAAGCAGGATGCTTTCAAAGTCACCCCATGGCTGCCCTCCATATTTGAAAAGCCAAGTGGTAACAGGCCACTGCTGTGGGCTGTGATGACACAATTTGGTCCTTGATTGTTTGAAAGCTAGAGCTTAGTGGGTGGTATTCGATCTTGCCCTGAATGTTTTTAAAATCTCCTTGTTATATTGGCTCCCTTTCCTTCTGTCGCCCCTCCTGTGATTTTCCCCCTAAGAAAATTCCCTAGGGATAAATGGCCAGAACTGTAAGTGGTGGAGGAAAGAGCATTTACAGCTAGCCTTGGGACACTGGCTAGCTTATTTACTCCAACAACAAACATTTGGCCTGCCATGAGTGCAGTGACAGAGGGCATTTCCTCAAAGGGATGAGACAGTGGGTCTTCACAGGCGCCCACCCACGTTGAACAGGAATGGTTTGATTCACAGGCTGTCCTCTGTGTGTGTATGTGTCTGTGTGTGATGCAAAAGCTGAATGCCAATAGCCAGAGGCAAAGGCTCTGATCCTTATTTTCCTCTGCTGCCCCATCCTCTCTCTCTGGCTTCCATTAGACAAGGCTCCATTCTGCTCACTCTTCTTCATGCATCTGCTTCTGAACATCAGTGGGATCATCTGGTTTGTTAAAAGAGTTCAGGAGGGAGGGTGGGAGATGCTGGCGGAGCAAATATAAAAAATGGGGTGAGGTGGGGTGGGGGCAAAATGTCCCAAACTGACCTTTTGTGTTTTATGGCCACCATTACAAACAAAAGGTTTCCAAGGAAGCGTGGATTGCCGACAGGGAAGCAGAAACCAAGGGAACTGATGTGTCTGTTTTTTAATGACCACACAGAGCGTTTGAACTGGGGAGGCTTTGAAAACAAGTCAGAGTCATTTTTCTTGCATCTACAGTAAGAAAAAAAAAATTGGATATGTAAAGAAACATCACATCCTTCTTCTGTTAGAGCAGGGGTGTCTAAACTATGACCCATGGGCCGGATCCGGCCCCTGATGCCAATTCATCCAGCCTGCACTGCCCTCGTCACTCCTGGAAACAAGTAAAACAAATTGGTGTCTGGGGCTGGATCCAGCCCATGGGCTATAGTTTGGGCACCATTGGTTTAAGTGGAGAAAATGGCAGCTTAGAATCTCTCATCCTGTTGCAAAACAGGTTGCAAGGCACGTTTTACTTCCGCTTTCAGTGGGAAGAACCATGTGACTGGACTGCTGAACCAACTGACTGGCCCGTGGCTTGAAAGGTTTGGCCACCCTTGTGTTAGAGAGGAGTCAGCAGTGGCTGCTACTTGTGTCCGAGCACACAGTTTTTCCTGAAAAACAGTTGGGAAAAAGAATGACAAACAGGAAAAATGCCATTGCCGTGAATTTATTTAAAGTGGATCCCAGCTTGCCATGAAGTGACTCAAACACTATGACATGAGCTCTCGACCTTTTAAAGCTGGGGGCTGGATCATGGTCCCTCAGACAGCTTCGGTGGTTGGATGGCCATTTTGCCCCACCTCCACCACATGGCACTTCATGGCCTGGTGGAGGTAGTGGGGGGCCACATAAAATGGTGCTATGGGCTGCATTCAGCCCATGGACCGCAAGTTGAGAATCCCTGAACTATGATCATGGAGCCATCTCCTGAGACATGTGAAATGAGACATGCAGGATTTGACACCAGGACTGCAATGGACTACCACAACCTTGAGGATATTAACAAGATGAGCCTTCACAGCCAGTCAATCTGGCATGGCCTCTTCCGTCTCTGTGACGGTTGGGAATCACAATGGTTACTCCTCTGCTCATTTTGCTGTTGGGCCCAATATGATGGTTTCCAGTGCCATTTCTTCCACTGAGGGGGACCATCACCCCACCTAAAGGGGATCATCCGTGTTAAGGTTATTTTTTGTGTGAGTTAGCAGAGGCGTGTAAGCCTTACATAAATGGAGAGTTGTACCAATGGACTACCCACACACAAGGAAGATGGCAGCATTGTGCAATAGAAAAACAGCTCTACTCTCTTGTGCTAGTATATTTACAGTGGCCAAACGTAAATATAGATATAGTCTCTGCAAAACATATATACACAAAATAAACAGTCTCTTTGCCTCAGTAGTAAAGGACGTTGGAAACTCTCAAGGTCCTTCGAGAGGCTAACAGAAACAGTTCAGACTGAAGCTTGTAGATTGCTTATGTTTCTTCGGTAGATAGTCCAAATGCAAAACAACTTCCTTCACAGCAGTTCAGAAGGATAGAAGCCAAGAACCATTTCAGGCTTCAAGTACACTGGCAAAGCAGTTTAGCATTCAAGCACAAACAAACACTCAAGCAAGAGAGAACAGATGGTGCTTCCTCAGAATGCTTCCTCTAGTACTGTACAGTGCAGGTTTAGTCCAGTGCAGTTTTAGATGAGCTTCACCTGAGCTCCTCTCCAGTGTTCCAGCATGAGTTCCAAATTTAGTCCTCCTCCAAACAAGTGCTTTGCAGGCACTATTTTATAAAACACTAGCATATTTGTGCCCGGCCAGCCGGGCATTTTTAAAGTGTGTGTTGGTGGTTAGGGGTGGTTTTGGGTGTGCACAACCACCACCACCCATACAATACCACTCCAACTACCAACACACACATTAAAAATTCCTGGCAAGGCAGAAGTGTTGTGTGTGTGTGTGTGTGACAGAGAGAGAGAGAGAAAGAGAAGCAGTGTTTGTGTTGTGTATTGTTCCCCCAATCCCCCCAACCCAGGGGACCCTGCAGAGAGGGAACCACCACCACCCCCACAGGACACCTCGTTATTAAAGAGAAGAAACCAAGCTGTTTCTTTTCTTTTAAAATGGAGTGTTTGGGAGGAGGTGGATTCGATCCCCTCTCTCTGGTCCACTGGGTTTGGTAGGGTTGGGGGGACAAAAGGGGTCTGTCCCCCCAACCCTTCCAGAGCCAAGGGACCCTGCATAGAGGGGATCCCCCCCGCAGGACACTCTGTTTTTAAAGAGAAGAAACCAAGCGGATTCTTCTCTTTAAAAACGGAGTGTTTGGGACGGGGGTGGATTCGATCCCCTCTCCCTGGTCCCCTGGGTTTGGTAGGACAGACCCCTTTTGTCCCCCCAACCCTTCCAGAGCCAGGGGACCCTGCAGAGAGGGGATCGATTCCCCTCCTAAACACTCCGTTTTTAAAGAAAAGAAACCAAGTGGTTTCTTCTCTTTAAAAACGGAGTGTTTGGGAGGGGGGTGGATTCATTCCCCTCTCCCGGGTCTCCTGGGTCCAGAAGGGTTGGGGGGGACAGAAGGGGTCTGTCCCCCCCCAACCCTTCTGGACCCAGCACCTTTCATTGCCTCCCTCACCCACCCACCCCCTAACCCCCACCGACCGCACTTACCTTTTCCTGGCTCCCTCCAGCTGGGTCTTTCTTTTTAAAAAAATCTTTTTTATTAAATTTTAAACAACAATAATACAACTTATGAGGTAAAACAACAATTATACATAAAAATACAGACCATTAACTTACTAACACAATATACTAACTAAAAAAAATGTAAAAATAAAATATCATAAAAATACAGTTTAATTATGACTTAGTAGTACAATAGCTTCCCCATTCTTCCTTACATCTTTAAGTAATTAATTATATTTTCAAAAAAAGGAAATTTTAAATGCTTATATCATTCATACAACTATCCTAATATACATATTCTAATTTATATATTCTTATTACTATCCCAATATACAAATTCAAACTCAATTCTTAAACTCCAAAATTTAATACATCTACTAAATCAAACTTCAAGTGCAATAATTAAATACAAATACAAAAATTAAGATAGTAAACATTTTACAAAAAATATCCACCCAGTGTTTTATACAATGCCCTAGAGAGCACAGAGTGTCTCATTTATTTTCATTCCCAAAAACTCCTTTGACCGGGTACTGGTCTATTCCCTTCATCCCCCTTCAATGAGCAATCCACAAAAGCTTGCCAAACATTCCAAAATCTATTCTCTTTAACTATGCCCTTTTTCTTATTTATCTCCCATGTTAACTTATCATTCAGTGCCAAATCCCACATTTCCTTGTACCATTCTTCAAATTTAAAATTAAATCATTTTTCCAATTTCTGGAGATACACTGTTTACCCGTTGTCAACATTATCGATAATAATTCTTTTTTATCCTTATTTAAGTTCATACTTTCCACATCTGTCAACAAAACAGTACTTGACCCCAATTTAATTCTCATACCCATAATTTCACAAATCTCTTTCTCAATTTTCCCCCAAAAATCTTTTACCACATTACAACTCCACCACGTATGTTCATACGTTCCCAGTGTATCCTTACATCTCCAACACATTTTATCTTTTTTTTTATCTATCTGATGCAACCTCACTGGGGTCAAGTACCATTTCCACAACATTTTATAATTATGTTCTTTCACTCTAACAGACACAGTTCTCATAATTCTTTTCTTCCATTTATTTTTCCACACCTCATCTGCTATCTTTATTTTCAATTCTTGTTCCCAGCTTGTTTTCAGCACCTCTTGTGGATTACCATCCTTATTTAACATTATGTAGATTTTGCTTACCAAGCCCTTAATACCCCTTTCTCCCTTTCTTATCTTTAATATCAATTCTTCAAACTCTGTCCTACCTCTTTCTAAACTGACTTCCCTCAAATATTTACGTTGAGGGTTCCCAGCAATTATATATCTAAAATTCCACACACAGGGAAGCGAAATAAGGACGCCTTCAAATAGTGAATCAGTGCTTCCACACAGTGAACCATGAGTGATCAAGGGGAAAGAGTCCAATAAAAATCAAATAAAATTTAAAAAGAAAAAAATAAAGCCTTTTAGCCAAAGAAGCCAAACTATTGGATCCAAGTATAGTGAGTATATAAAAAAGAAACATTCCACAGTTATACTCCCAACCGCGGTGGCGGTTTCCGAGCGTGGTCGCTCCTCCTTCTCCGAGCCCCAACAACAACAAGTCTCCACCCCATTCTCAGCCACAGTCAGTACAAAAAAGGACCCAGAGCTTCGAAATACTACTTTTCAATAGTTTTGACTTCTATTTTTGTATTTTTCATGTTTAAAAGCACATTGTAAACACATTAAGTAGCGCGAGCTGATCAAAACACGTCTTACTCCAGCACCATATTAGCCACACACCCCGGCTGGGTCTTTCAAAGTCTTTCCCTCCGGCTCCCGGCATTTTTTTTTTAAGTCAGCGCGCGTGTTCCCAGTCTCCTCTTCGCTCGCATCCCTCAGCCTGATTGGCTGAGGGGTTGCACAGCGCAGAGGACTCTGGGAATCATAGTTCTTTTTTTTGGTTGCATTCGTGGGGCTGCTGCCCCACTGGCGACCACCCAACCCCTGCAGTGCTGAGAAGGCAGGGGTTACGGTGAGTGCAGAGGGCTAGGTCGGGGATGGTTGGGCCTGGTGCGGGAGCCTTTGAACGAACCCAATGGTTAACCCCTCTTTTTATAGGTATAGATTACATCATTGCTATAATACATCAGTGAGATCAGCTGTGCTAGTCAAGCACAAGCTCTTAAAGCTATAGACACATACAATCACATACATACATACTATACGATACCTAGCGATAATATTTATTCCTGATAATTTGCCCGTAGCCATTGGCCCCTTTAGGGAGTCAGATTATTAACTGCCAATGTGTCAACTTCTGTTAGAGACTCATTTCTTAGAATGTCACTTGTAGCTGTTCATTTTTACCTAGGCCTGTTTATTTCTAGTGAGTTGTCAGGTGTTTGGTAAGACTCCCAGGTGATGTCATACTTTTATGAAACTTGGGTTTTAGGAGGGATTACATTATGAAATTGGGAAAGAAGGAAACGCTGCAGAGAAGAGCAAACAGGCACAAGGCAATCAACCTCTTAACTCTAAACAAGCATTACTTAGTTCTTGTGAGCACAACTAGAGAGGAACACCTATATCTTCCTCCTTACCTGCCATCACTTTCTGCACATGGGGAATCATTCTAAATTGTTAACACAAGCACTCTCAATAGCCTCCTCATGTCACTCCTGCCCTTTTGTGCAGCACAGAAAACCTGCTTATAGGGGGGCCATATCCAGGCTTTAAAGCTAACACTGTTTTAAAAAACCATTTTCCCTCCTTCAGTGAAGCTATTTGCCTTGACATTCGTCTCCAACCTCAAGACCAGAAAAAGCACAACAATTTCCTGAAACTTCAGCCAGTGCTCTGACAACTCTAGTCATTATTCACTTGATACAACTCAACTATGCATTTCTTGGAACTCAAAAGGTAGGGTTGCCATGTGGAAACCACTCGATATTGATGTAATGAGTGCTTCACTCAGCAGCTGTAACAGGATTGCCTTCATTTGATGCCCTTTCGAAATTCTCCATGATGAAATGGATAATCAAATGATCTTTAATTCTAGAAGGAAAGAAACAGAAGGTGCAGCATGCAAGCCATTACCCTACCAAGGTTTCAAATGGAAAACACTGAAGCAGAACTGTTTTGGGCTGTTTCCTAGTTTGGCTCCTTTTATCACAGAAAAATTCTGGTCTCTCACTGCAAGAAAGCAGGACTCTCCCCAGAGGTTCTTCAATCTTCAGGGTGTCCCTAAAGTTGCCATACATAGGGAAAATTACTTGCATAACAACAGATCTTGGAACATATTCAGCATGAGTTGGAGAGAAGCCTTCATGTGTATGTCAAAAGAGGTGGCCAACACATAGAGAATATTTTGTAAATATTTTGGAAGATTTTGTAATGAATGTCAATAAAGATACATTTAGCTACAATTTCTCATTTCCCCTTTGTATGGTGACTTTTGGGACACCCTGTAGAATTTGACTAGGAGACATCAGAGAAAGAGAACAGAGATTGAAGTAAAAAAAGCAAGATTTTAGTTACATATACTTAGGACTGGTTTGAGCAGAATATGAGTTACAGTGGACTTTTTGAGCCACGATACCATTGTGACCATACCTTTTGTCTTATTTCAGAAGTAAAGCTGACTCAGGTCTGGTTAGTATTTGGGTGGAAAGCCAACAGGGAATACCAGGCATCTATAGATCAGGCTGGAGTTGACAGTACAGTACTGACCTAGATGAACCAAGTGTCTAACAGCAGAAAGCAGCTTCACATGTTCCTCCAGAATAAATGGGGTTCTGCCAAAGTTTTCATGCAAGATGGGGGTAGGATTTATTTTTCTACCCTACCCCCACACACAAAAAAATTCCCTACACCTTATTTCTGCAAAATATCTTAAAGCAAACAAACTGAGTATGGATTCCGGGAGCTTTTTTTAAAGCTGTTTTTCCAGTTATCTCCAGTTTAACTAAATGTCTTGGAGATGGAAATGCCCTGTAAGAGATGCATTTTGGTGAATAGCCACTCCATTCAAAGGACTAAGAACAAAGTTCTAGAGACCTTAACTGGAATAACATTGCAGTCACAATAGCCTATATTTAGTGTCTTTCCCGGGAGACATAGAAGGAGTCGCAATAAGGACTAACACAGGTTTATTGGTTGATGATCAGAACGAACATGTGGTAATGGCGGAGATACCTCACATTATATACAGTGGTACAATACATTTGAATCTTGCTGCACGGTAGCTCATTGGCTGCTACCGGTGTGACGTCGTCCGGGTCACGCCCATCTTCGGTGGTGGATCGGTAGTAGTTTGTTGTTGCGGGGAGTTCCCGCGGCTGCAGGTGATTTGAGGAATGAGAACCATGTGAGTTGAACACTCGCAGCTGCCCTCTATGGGCAGCTTGCTCGCATTCCTTTAACAGCTGGGTTACATTGTGATTGTGGCCAGGTTACATTCATACATTTCTTAAAGCGACATTGTACATACATATGAAGCAACATTGTACATACACAACATCCCTCCCCCCTAGGATGGGACGAAGTCCCTCAACCATTGTGGCTTGCCGCACGTGCGCCTGGGGCGAGCGGCCGCTTGACTTAACACAGGGGAGCCTGGCTCTGCGGAGTCCTGTCCTGCAACGGAAAGGGGGGACTCGTTAGTGGCTTGGTGTGGGCTCTTCGATCCCCTTGTATTGGGGGACGGGAATGGAATGAACAGTTGGGAAGTGAACTCCTGCCTGCTGTCTGAGGGGCTAGGGGTCCCCCCCAGTACGAATCTCGGGATCGACGAAGAGACCCTCGTGCCCTCGCCCCCCCCCCCGCTGCCGGCCTGGGAGTTCTAGGGACTGTGGCGGGTGGACTCTCCCCCGCTGCCTGCCTTGGGGGTGTGGGTCTCCGGGGAGCTGGGGCTATGGGATATTCTAACACAAACGGACTGGGGGGACTGGAGGTACCAGGGGCTGAACTGAAACCCCTCTTCTCGCTAGGACGGGTGGGGGACCACTCCGCTACACCCCCCTGGTACGGTAACTCATAATCATAATCATAATCATAATCATAATCAAAATCAAGCTGATCCCTCTCTTTCAAAGTATCCTCCTCTGTGGTTGGGAACCCAGGATACGCATTTGTATCTGCGGGTTCCGCCGTGTCTCCCCCTTGGGTAATGCGGGTGGGGGAGGACCCTAACGCTGATTTCCCCTCACTGGTGACCCGCCTTCTGAGTTGGTCGGCGTGCCTTCTCCAGAGTAGACCCGAGCTGGTCTCGACCCTGTAGGATACAGGCCCCGTTTATTCAATGATTGTCCCTGGAACCCACGCTGGCCCTGAAGCCACGTAGTTCCTGCAGTGAACCGGGTCCCCTACCAAGAAACTTTTAGAGCTTTCTCCCCCTATGTTTATATTTCTCCCTTCATCCTCCACCCTGGACGGATCCATCTGGTCAAAGAGCGTTACCGGACGCCTCCTCATGAGGAGTTCGGCTGGGGAAAATCCTGAAGCTAGGGGGGTTGTCCTATAGCAGATGAGGAACTGACACAGGTGGAGGTTTAACTCACCGGGACCCATGCGCCGCAGTGCGTCTTTCGTAGTGCGCACTTGGCGCTCTACCTGACCGTTTGCGGCGGGGTGAAAAGGTGCAGCGGTAATGTGCCTGATGGCGTTTCGCTCAATGAACGTCTTGAACTCTGCCTACGTGAAGGTACTAGCGTTGTCGCTAACAAGGACGTCTGGCAGGCCGAAACAGGCAAAAAGCTTGCGCAACTGTTTGATGGTTGCCGCAGAGGAGGTGCTGTTCATGGGGATTACCTCCAACCACTTGGAGTAGGAGTCGACTACCAGCAGAAACATGGACCCGCGGAAGGGGCCAGCGAAGTCAACATGAATTCGGGACCATGGCCCGCGGGCCGTATCCCATTCCCTATGGGGCAACCGGGACTCCTCGGGCCGAGAGCTCTGGCAGCTCTCGCACGTGCCTACTAGATGCTCTATGTCCCCGTCTATCTGGGGCCACCAAAAGAAACTCCTGGCCAGAGCCTTGGAGCGCACGATCCCGGGGTGACTGGTGTGCAGTAGTTTCAACACCTTGGCCCTTAGCTTCTCTGGGATAACTACCCGCTGGCCCCAGAGTAGGCAGCCCCTTTCCAGCAAAAGCTGTACCCTGCGCCTACAAAACGGCCTGAACTTTTCATCGGGGGGAGTAGTGGGCCAGCCTTTCCTAACCTAGGAACTAACTTGGGCCAGCGTCTTGTCGGCCGGCGAGGTCGGCCGGAACAATGGGGGGGTGAGTCGAGGGACTCGATCAGCAGGACTTGGTGGTCCTGCTCTACTTCGCAAGCGAGGTCCCCTAGACTAGGGAGGGGAGACCGGGACAGTGCGTCCGCATGGGAGATCTCCTTCCCTGGGCGGTAGACCAGCTCATACTGGTAGGCATTTAGGAAGATGGCCCATCGCAACATTCTGGGGGATAGGATCTGTGGGGTGGGTTTACCGGTAGTGAAGATCCCCAGAAGTGGCTTGTGATCAGTCACCACCGTAAACTTGCGGCCGTATAGGAAATCGTGGAACTTCTTCGTTCCCGCGATTATGGCCAGGGCCTCCCTATCTGTTTGCGCGTAATTGCGCTCGGCTTTCGAGAGGGACCTTGAGTAGTACGCCACCGGGGCTTCCCTCCCGCTCTCCAACACGTGGCACAGGACCGCCCCCACCCCCACTGGGGACGCATCACAAACTAAGACCACAGGCTTTTTGGGGTCGAAATGGGTCAGGACAGCGTCCGAGGACAGGAGTTACTTGAGCTCCTTGAACGCTCTCTCCTGCCTGTCCCCCCACCGCCAAACCGCATCCTTTTTAAGCAGTGCGTGCAGTGGCTCTGCGACCGATGCCTTCCGAGGCAGGAAGGTATGATAGAAATTTAGGAGCCCTAGGAATGACTGTAGCTCCGGTTTCGCGGTGGGGCGAGGGGCGTTTTTTACGGCCGCAAGCTTCGACTCAGAGGGTTTGATCCCCTCCGGGGTTACCTTAAAACCTAGAAACTCGACCTCCCTCGCAAAGAATACACATTTGTCCCTCCTCAGTCGAAGACCTGCCCTCTCGAACACTGAAAGGACCCCATCTAGCCTCTTTGCTAATTCTAACTCGCTCCCCGCTGTTATCAACACGTCGTCGAAGTATGGGAGGACGCCAGGAAGCCCCTTTAAAAGGCGTTCCACAAGGGACTGGAAAATTCCGGGGGCCGAATTCACTCCAAATTGAAGGCGCGTTACCTTAAACGCCCCCTTGTGCGTCACTATCGTTTGCGCGGCGGCAGCAGTCGGGGTTACAGAGAGCTGCTGGTATGCCTGGGCCAGGTCTAACTTTGCAAAGCACTTCCCCCCATGTAACGTGGCCAGCAAGTGGCTGACCACGGGCACCGGATATGCATTTGGCCGAATGGCCTTGTTGATGGTACATTTATAGTCTGCACAAATCCTGACCTCCCCGTTTGCCTTAAGGGCTGTAATAATCGGCGTTTCCCACTCTGCCGAGTCAACTGGAACCAAAATCCCCTGCCCCACCAATTTGTCCAGTTCCGCCTCGATCTTGTCCTTGAGTGCGAAGGGCACTCTCCTCGGTTTGAGGCGGATGGGCCGGATTTCTGGGTCCAGCTCGAAGGAAACCGGGGGCCCCTTGTATTTCCCGAGCCCCTTCTTGAAGACGTCTGGGTGCGCGTTGCACACGTCCCGCATTGGGTCAGTCTCGATGGCGTTAATGCCGGACAGTTCAATTCCCAGGGGAGCAAACCACTGTGTCCCCAAAAGGCAGCACCTCCCCCCCTTGAGGACCACTAAGGGCAGTTTCTCGGAGTAGTTCTTGAACTTCACCTTGAAGTTCCCCACCCCCAACACCGGCATCCCATTCCCCTGCACGTCCCGTAGGTGTGACCTCATGGCCCGGAGCTTGGGCCGCTTATCAGGGGGAATACGCATAAATTCCTTTTGGGACAGGATGGAATAAGATGACCCCGAGTCTATCTCCATCCTCACTGGGACCCCTTGCAACAGTACCTCTATGAAAAACCGCCGGTGCTCCAGGCCCACGCGGTTCACGCCTTCCTCACTGTAGCTGGCTGTGACCTTCCTGGTGCCGGCCGCCTTCCGTTGGTGCGTCTGGGGATGGCTGGAACTCCCCTTGTCCTCGACTCGCCCACGCCTGCATACTCGGGTGATGTGCCCCTTTCGGCCGCAGTTTTGACACTCGGCCTTTCGAAACGGGCACCTCGTGCGGTCGTGGGACGCTCCACAACCGTCGCAACGGCGGTCCTGCCGTTCTCGGGTCTGCCGCTTCTCACCACGCTTCTTGATCCTCTGGACGTCGTCGTCCTCACTGGAGTAGGGGTCCACTGTCGTGGACGACTCCTCGGATGACGTTGGTGTGCCGGCGGGCGGCTTGGGGGCCCACCAGGCCGCCTTCGCTGGTGTCCACCGGGCCGCCTGTACTGGTGACTTGGCCCTCTCGGACGCGGCCCCTCGTGACTTGAACAGTCTAACCCCGCTCCTGGCCTCCTCAGCTGCTTGGGCCTCCCGCAGTACCTCGTTGAACGTGAGGCGTTTGTCACGGGCCATCAGCCTCCTCTGCAGCTCCTCGTCCTTCAAACCACACAACATGCGGTCACGGAGGGCCTGGTCCAGGTCATCCCACTGGCAGTGGACCGCCGCAAGCCTGAGGGCCGCCGCGTAGGCGGACACGGACTCGCCCGGTCGCTGGTCTCACCTGTGGAATGCGACCCGGGCTGGGAAGATCGAGACGGGCGGCTGGAAATGCTCGCCCAACCTCTCCAGGATACGGTCGATGGGCACCTCGTCTACCTTCCGGGGGGCCAGCAGGGCCATCAGGATTCGCAGCGTGGCTGGCCCCACTTGGGCCAGGAAGTGGGAGCGCATTTTCGTGTCGTCGTCGACGCCCGCGGCTTCCATCGCGTGCCGAAACTGACACTCGTAGAGCTCCCATTGTTCGGGCTCGCTCACATCGAACTGGTACGCCTTGACCTTGGGATTCGCCATCGATCCCATCCTCGTCGCCAATTTAGTGTCTTTCCCGGGAGACATAGAAGGAGTCGCAATAAGGACTAACACAGGTTTATTGGTTGATGATCAGAACGAACATGTGGTAATGGCGGAGATACCTCACATTATATACAGTGGTACAATACATTTGAATCTTGCTGCACGGTAGCTCATTGGCTGCTACCGGCGTGACGTCGTCCGGGTCACACCCATCTTCGGTGGTGGATCGGTTGTAGTTTGTTGTTGCGGGGAGTTCCCGCGGCTGCAGGTGATTTGAGGAATGAGAACCATGTGAGTTGAACACTCGCAGCTGCCCTCTATGGGCAGCTTGCTCGCGTTCCTTTAACAGCTGGGTTACATTGTGATTGTGGCCAGGTTACATTCATACATTTCTTAAAGCGACATTGTACATACATATGAAGCAACATTGTACATACACAACACTATATGACCAGCTACCCTCTTGCCTACCCAAAGGGGAGTTGTGGAGCAAATACTGCCATAGTTGCTGATAGTGCCAGGGACTTCCCTACTAAAGGACCTCCTCCTAACTAAACAACCATCCTCAACTCACCTAGCTATGAAGGTGCTGCTGTTTTCCCCATGTACCAGCCCCATAACTGCTGTGCTGGAGCCTTCTACTCTTCAATGTACTTCTGCTCTACATTGCTCTGTTCCATTCTGTGTCCATGGCCACACCAGTAATGTGCACAGAAAAGGGAGCAGGGTTTCTCTGTTCTCAGCACCTTAAGCCTTTCCTTACTTCAGCTGGAGGACTGGAGTCACTTGCATAGGGTGGGCAAGAGTGTAGACATTGGACTCCATAGCTGTCAAGTATCCCTTATTGCCCGGGAAAACCCCTTATTTTACCCTCTTTCCTGCCATCATCCCTTATTAATTAGACTGCAATGCCCTATTGCCACCATTGGAGGGCAGCACAGGATAAGCATAGCTGTCAAGTATCCCGTATTTGCTGGGAAATTTCCCTTATTTCCAAATCCAAAATTTGACAGGTATGGTTGGACTCCCAGTGCAACCTGGAAGCCCATGTGAGCAACTATTACAATCTGAAACACAACTGAGCTTGTGATTCACTCCAATTCAGCTTTCCCATGTATTCGTACTCTCTGATGGTCTTTTTATGTCAGACAATAAGAAGTGGTTTTGATCATCAGTGCTCCAGGCCAGAGCTGAGAATATTTATTTAATGTAATTAATTCCAGTTTTGGTTTAACAAAAATGAAGTTACAAAACGAAGGCACAAAAATAGTTGCCTATAAACGTGTGTGCGTCAACTCCTGCCATAAACCGTGAACCAATGCTTGAACATTCCTCATTCAACATGTTGTAAGGCCATTCCCAACTATAAAAGTAACCAAAAAGATTACAGTTAGATTACAAAATGAACAGCACAGTCTGAGTTGTAACTAGCATTTTTGTATTTTGGGGAAATGACACTGTCTCCCTTTCACTCCCTTTCACTTTCACTCTTCTCAGAGGCACTGGTGGAAAAAAGAGGGGTAAAATGTCTTACAAAATGAAATTCCTTTATTTCCTTCTTTCTCTCTGTTCCTCCACAATAGACATAGAATAGGGCCAGGACGAAGCACTGATTTTTTTTATTATAGCGCTGTCAGAGTCCGTGAAATAGACCGGGGTGCCCAAACTTTTCGGGCCAAGGGCCAGTCACATGGTTGAGTGGGCCAGTCATGTGGTTCCTCCCACCAAAAGTGGAAGTAAAACACACCTGCACATGTGCAAAATGCTGCCATAAATGCACCCACTGCTGTTGTAAATGCATGCATAGGCACAGTTTAGTTCTGCTTCTGGGACTGGCGTGGGTGGCATGGGCCAGATTATTAGGCACCGAGGTGCTGGATCCAGCCCATGGCCTGTAGCTTGGGCACACCATCATAGACAGCTGGCAGGTGACATGAATGCAAGGACCCAGAACAACCAGCTAACAGGCCAAACAGTAACCAAATCTCAGGCCAAAGTCCATGTCTGAGTGAAGCCAAAGATGCAGGATTGATCCAGATGATGAAAGCATAGTCCAAATGAGCCAGATGCTAGGTGGTCAAGAGAACAGACATGGCAGAGCACACTTGGGGACTGGAGCAAGGCGAGACCAGAATTCCAGGAGCAAGGATTCAGGCAAGGTATAACAACAGTCCACAGGAACCAAGAACTGGGCAAAAGTCTTCAGAAACAGGATCAGAAACAAGGCAGGAGATCTTCTGGAGCCAGGGCCAAGAGAAAGGTAGGAATTGACAGCAGAAACCAGGAACAAGACAAGAGATCCAGGAGTCAAGCAATGAAGGTCTGCTGACCTTCACTGCTGAACACACAATATCATCAAAGGCTGGAGCAAGGTGAGGATGGAGTTGAAGGAGTAAGGGCCCAGATAAGACACAACAATCCACAGGAACAAAGCAGGAGTCTTCTGAAATGGGAATCAGGAACAAGGCAAGAGATCTAGGAACTAAACAACTGCAAGTCTGTCTGCTGCTGGGCAGCTTCTGGGAGGAAGGGCCAGTTCTGATATAGCTAAGCTACTGAGGAGCTCCAAGTGGAGCCTATGAAATTCCAGAACCTTCCCCTGGGCTCTTGGGTGGATGAGGATTACAGCAGGGTCCCATCCTGCAGGACTTAGAGGAGCAGCTGCAAATCCTGACAAGTACATTCATGGTGCTATGTCATTGCCTTTATGCTATTGAAAAAAATTAATTACTATCAACCAGTTATTTGTATCTAGAGATAATTTCTAGCTTTTGCTCCTTGCAGTTGCCGGTGTAAACATAAATGTAATGTATTGTTGGCAGCATTCTTCTTCCTGGAGGTTACTTGAGCAGCCAGGTGTGTCTTCCCAAGCAGTTACCAGAGGCTTATTAGTTGTTTTCCCAGTTTCTGAAATCCCAAGGGTGAGTCTCAAGGTGTGGTTCTTGGGAAGATGTCTGCCAGTATGGCTAGAAGTTTCCTTCTTAGTGGTAGAAGGGAATGTTCTGGGTTAAGCCAGAATTCGTTGTGTAAAAACATTTTGGAAAATATTGGCACATTCCTCATTCTAGACAGATAGTTGGCATGAGAGTCTACTATTTGGGAGCTTGCACCCTGTAGATCAGCACAGGAATAATTTCAAATTCTTTCAGATTTTTTGGGGGGACAGGGCATCTGAGCTGGAGAACTTTAAAAACCTTCAAAACCTCTTCTACTGTACCTACATTTTTGCAGGTGCATAATTTAATGTTGAGAAACTCTGACAAGTGTGGTCAGATAGCAAGGAAACAATACTAGAGAGAAAACAGATTGAGTATGGGCATCAGACACATCGTTATCATTCTGCTGGAAAGCTAGATGTCTGCTTTCTTTAGAGCAGGGATGGCCAAATTTTTTGGGTCTTGGCCCAGTCACTTGGTTCAGGGGGTTCTGTCACTATGGCCCGCAGGGTGGATCTGGTCCCCAATGCCAATTCATCCAATCCACGAAGCCCTCATTGCTCCCCGAAGCAGAAGTAAAACGTGCCCATATGGGCACGTTTTACTTCTGCTTCCGGGAGCAACAGGGGCTTCATGGGCCCAAAGAATTGGTGTTAGGGGCCAGATCCGCTCCACAGGCCACAGTTTGGGCACCCCTGCTCTAGAGCACCACAGCTCTTTGGTGTCTTTAAAAAAAACCATTAATCCAAGGAATAAACTGCTGAGTCATATATCTACATGCATTGGAGCATGCCTGTTGCAGCACTCAATTGACATCATCTTCATAGAAAGCCCAGGACACAAGTCAGAACTACTTTATCAATATGCAACTAACAACCATTCAAAAAATCTGTTGTTCAAAGAATTAAATGTTCAAAGTCTAAGTTTATTCCAATAATTCAACAAAAAATCATTCATTCATGTTCACAAAGATTCAAAGCAAAAAAAAATTACTTCATGTATACTATGATGTAATCCAAAAAGTAAAAAAGCTGCTCCAACTAGGCAAAAATCAATAGTAGAATATACCACTGGTTCTATGATCCATAATAAATTCTATAATTCATACAAATATCCAAAACCCTTCCGGATAATTTTGCGGTTTCACATTAGTTCTTCAGGGATCTATTAGAATAAAAATAATACATTAAATGGTATATATAATAATGCAATGCAATTATATACAATTATGTACAGTTCATAAAAAGAAATAGACAATAATTGGTACCTGTTAAAGAAGTATAATTCATGCGTTTATAAATGTTATCTCAATCTTAATTCTGCATCATGAGCCTCTATGCGTTCCTCTTTCGTGCTCTTAGACGTCAATGAAAACGCCAAAGTACGAGAGATTTATACTAGTTAACGCATATTCTGTCTTAAAGGAAACATAATAAATCAGCCTCCATATTGAGCCCTCGCGGATGTACTGTGTCGAATCTGTGCATGAAGAACGCCTCCCGCTGTAACAATTTCCTTTCCACATCTATCCTGGAAAACTTAGGGGAACGAACAGTCTCTAAGACAACATATTTAAAGTCATTTTCAGTATGATTAGCCTCAATAAAATGTGTTGTGAGCACGCTGGTGTATTGAGGGATCTAATTTTAGAGCGGTGTTCCGAGATGCGTGTTTTTATATTTCGACGTGTCATCCCGATGTAGGCTTTACCACACTTACATAAAATCAAATATATGCAAACTCTGGAATTGCAGTTAGTTATGCCATGAAGGCGATTAGTAAAAGACCTATTGGGGATAGAAACGTGGTCCGAGACCCATGCATATTTACACTGCGTGCAACTCCCACACCTGTAGTGTCCTGAGGTAATGTGAGACAACCTATCTTGAGAGCGTTCATGATCTGATCGAGATAAAATATTGGCAACAGATTTAGTCTTTCTGAGACTTGCATAAGGTTTTGTACTGCAACCTGGTAAGTGCTGAACTATTTCTCAATGTTTAAAAATAATATTTTTAATTCATCTTGCCAGAGGTGAGAACTCTAAACAACTGAGTTTATTCATGTGATCTTTGCGTCTACTCCTAAGTAATTTATCACGGGGGATATGTTTTACCCTGTCTAATGATCTTTGTACGACCTGCTGTACATAACCCCTGTCATTATCAGGACACTTATCAGAACACTACAGGTGTCACTCCATTCTCAAAACCCACACCTTTTCGAGCCACTGTCTTGGGCTTCTTCTTTTTTTGGTGTGCTCTAATCTGATCCTAGCATGTACAATAGCTGGGAATGGACTAAAACCAAGCCTTGCAGTTGGTTTGAATTTCTGGAACTGTGAATCCTTGCTTGGACATGGAAATCATGGGTAGTGGTGATGGTGGTGGAACTGGTAGAAAGAAAGAATGAATGAATGAATGATGGTCTTAATAAATGTCTAGTGATTTATTATATTCTACTAAGCTTTTTGGAAGAGTTATAAATCCCTTTTTTTTTTTGCTTTGTTTTGTTCACAGACTTCATGTGTGTCTTAGAACAGGTATATTGGTGTGTCTCCCCCCCCCCATTATAGGCCTCGTATGTAAAAGCATGTGTCCTGTGGTTTTGCCAGAGCAGCTAATTTACAACATTTAAGGAAGGCTGTATAACCTATAGGTACAAAACCTCAAAGAAACTGTCTTTCACCCAAGATTTGCTATAGGTAACATTTGTTGAGGCAATGCCCCAAGTTTACTAATTTTACCATCTGTATAATGTAGTAGATTATAGCTGTTCTGATTTTTGAACCAGATAAATACTGCATTGGTTACTGCACTCTGTGTGTGGTCTCAAAGAAGGGTTGTTTGTGCTTGTAGTCTTAATTGGATTGTTGTTTTCCCCCCTGCAAAGTATAGGTGGGCTGGAACAGGCTGAACCTGAGGAATTTAACTACAAGGATAATATTTGGGTTGTCACTTAATAATATCAATCATTTGCTGGGCCACAAAAGTGACTAATATGATGGAACCTGAAGACAGCAGACCCTTTTAAGATAGACAGGTGTGTGGAGAAATACACGTGCAAACCTCTGTTACCCAGGTTCTACAATTAGAGTACATTGGAGGCGGGGGGCAGCGGCTTCTCTTAAGTCCCTACATGTTTTTTAGTTCATTGCTCACCCATCAGATCAAGAGAGTGTCTTGCCCCCTCCCTCTGGGTTTTATCTCCTCACACATGGTCCACCCCCTTGACATTTCCCTAAAGGAATCCAGTGACCATACAATATTACATGTCCATCACACATTAGGTTTTGTTTCTTACAAACCACAAGGCAGCATGTTTTGAATGCCAAGCTTTCCCTGAAATGTACTCCAACCTCCAGCCACCTCAGAAATCTCCATTTTCGAAATGAGGCAAAGTTCAGGGTACAGTAAAATCCCTGACATTATGAACCTAAGGAAGATATTGGAATGTAGTGGAGGAAATCATTGGTTTATTCAATAAACAGCATGATTGCCTGTCTCCTGTTGGAAAAGATGGCAAAGGATTTATCTCGACTCAGACTTTCAGATTATAAAAGTAGTGAAAAGAAAGATACATGACTGCAGTGAACAGAAGGCCTTGGCCCAGATAGAAGACCATGGAACAGTATATACAAAATGCAGAGGTGGATACTTTCTGTGACTCCATTCCAGACTATATCCTCCTTAAAACAAAGATGGCTTTTATTTGATAGGAAGAAAAGAAAGATGAAGGGAAGCACTTGTTTTCTTGCCTTCCATCATCATCATCATCATCATCATCATCATCATCATCATCACCTTTGGGAGAAAACAGCAACAGTGATACCAGTAGTGATAGGAGTGCAGGGAGAAATAACAAAAGGGTTTGGGAAAAACACCTGAGTATAATTGCCATTGTTAAGATCATCGTCGTCATGTTCTCAAGTCAGTTCCAACCTATGGGTTTTCTAGTAAGAGAATACAATGAGGTGATTCCCTTTTTCTGGCGGCATCCTGGGACTGTGCAACCTGCCCAAGGATATGCAGGCTGGCTTTTCTCCCTGGAGGGACCACTAACCTCTGGCTCTTCAACCAAATACCTAACTCAGCAAGCTATCCAGCCAGCTTCTTTTGTAGATTATAACTCCAAGAATGCCCTAACTAATGGAGGAGTCTGGGACATCTACCCCAAAATAGTGAATTTTTTCAAGCTCTGTCTTTTCCCCAAGGTGAGAAGGTTTCCCCACGAAAATCTATATATGCCATACAGGTCAAAAATATCTAGACCGTGGTCCCAAGGTCAAACCATGGTTTGCATTAGGTGAGTGAGTGAACTTCCACCCTCTGTAATATGCTTTCCATACCCTTAAGATAGATAGATATCCATGTTCATGTGCTTTATGGAGTTGTGATCAATTTCCTCAAGCAGTTTGAGCCTTTGGAATCTGGATAAGCAAGCAGTGAAGCCAAACATCTCTCATCACATTAGCCCACCTAATAAGGTTTCTTGATACTGCATAAAATGCTCCCATAACAGTAAGTACCTGAGAAAGAGCTTGATCTGAAAACCACAGTTCAGTCTTGTCAACACCCCCAACCCTCTACCACACCTGAAATAACTCAGCCTCTGGCTGGAATGCCATGTAGCTTTTTTTGTCTACACCCAAATACATGCTTGCCCGAAGTCATGTTTGAGAAGGTATTTATGAAATTGCAGTGAAAAGCATGCACAGAACTGTCAGTATATAGAGAACTGTGGCTTTCTGATGGTGAGAGCATAGATATTCAGATGGCAAACTTATTGGTGTTACATTTTTTAAAATTCCACACAGGAGTATCCTGAAAAATCATTGTTTGGAATGGACTGATTTAGGGAGTAAGACGGTTGAGGTAGAGAAAAGTGAATGGATATGTAGAGACCCCACAGCACAGTGTTTAAGCTGCAGTATTGCAGCCAAAACTTTGCTCATGATCTGAGTTAGATCCTGTTGGGTTCCAGGTTGACTCAGTCTTCCCTCCTTCCAAGATTAGTAAAATGAGTAGCCAGTGTGTTGGGAAAAATCTGTATTTTGCATGATTAACTTGTGAACCCTTATAAGGCAGGAAGTGAAGGGAAAGGTGCTTTACCAAAGCATGGTCGTGTATGTGTGGATGTGGATGTTTGCATGCATATAGGCACATGTATGTGCATGTGCTCAGTTGATCTTTCCTTTCTTCATTGGTTCATAGTGGTCATACACTTTGAACCAAACATAAATGATTTGAGTTTTTTTAAAAAAAGTAGAAGGGTCTCTGGTGGGGAAATAAAATTATGGATTGGGGCTGTGAAACTCTTGGCTGATTCACATTTCCCATTGCATCAAGTGACCAAAAGGAAAAAATACAAATCAGGTTCCCCTAAATAAACTCATCATATTCCCCCCTCCCTTTCTTTTCTTTTCTTTTTTTGCTATGGTAGTCATTCTCTCAAGGGAGATTTGGTGAGTCAGGTCCTCTAATAATTCCACTGATTCAATGGGCCTATATTAGTTGCAATTTACTGTTCAATTTCCACCAATGTGTAATTTACAGAACTTTCACTATGGCTACTTTGATCAAGAGCTTTTTTTCAAGAGATAATAGAAGTTACTTTTTTGAAAATGAAGTGACATTATTTCAATAAGTGAGGAAGAGTAGAGTAGAATATTTTGGGGGTTGTATTCCAAAAGAGTAAACTTCCCTTCGCAGTCCAATATTTTAATTTCTTTGAATTTTTTAATTATTTTTTATTAAATATACAATAAATCAAGATACATGAAAGTAGCAAATAAAAATAATAATTCTACTATGTGCTATTCAATCTTTAGATCATAATCTCAGTGCCAAATCCTTATCATTACTTTGTTTTTTTGTATAACCAATATAACCTTTTGAGCCTTTTAATCATGCCAAAATCTCCTTCTATGCTTAATATCTTTCCCTGCTCTTGTTTTTGTGACTTCCTTTGCCCATTGACCTCTCACAATTAGCTGCTTCTCTTAAACCTTGAGCTTATTTATATGTAGAAGGCCATGATTGGGGAGCCTTTGGCCATCAGACATTTTGTTCTACAAATTCCATCAGGACCATCCAATACAGCCAATCTCAAGGGATTATGGAAATTCTAGTCCAAAACATCTGGATGACAAATGACTTGCCATCCGTGCAGCAGACCCTTAAAAATAAACATAGAAGAGACCTTGGTTTTGAAAAGGATACTATTTGACATGGATAATATGGTATCAAATAATTGACCCAAAATAATTGTATGAACAGAGCAATTGAGTCATAAAAGAATTAAGCAATGTTTCCTAAAAGTGATTTTGAGAAGAGACTGTTTAATTTTCTCAGTGTCTTCACCTAGTTGTATTACATTGTCAAGTGACTATCTCCCACAGACAGAGAATAGTTCGGTTTCACTTACCAGTGATAACTTTCGTTCTTCGAGTATATAGTTTGTGAATACACACTCATGGGTTATGCGCCTGCGCAGAACGGCCGATCGGAGGCTTGAAAAGCTATTGGTCAAAGGTTTTGGCGGTAAGACCGCCCACCGTACCGCCCACCCTGAGGCGCCCGCGCGCCATTTTACCTCAGTTCCATACTTAAGCCAAGCACAGGATAAACCAATTGATCTCATCCGTGCAGCTCAAGAGGGGAGGCAGGGTGGGTAGTGTGTATTCACAAACTATATACTCGAAGAACGAAAGTTATCACTGGTAAGTGAAACCGAACTTTCTCCTTCGTATAGTTTGTGAATCCACACTCATGGGAGATTAGCAAACTCACACTTACTTAGTCGGTGGGCAGTCGGATGAGATGATCCCACGATGAAGATGATGTCGGTCAGGCAGGGTGAACTGTCAAGGGCGATGGGCCCGGAGCCCCCGAGTGAGGACGACACGGCCAAGCCTGGCATCCGCAGTGGCTCTGGTGTCCACCCTGTAGTGCTGGACAAATGTAGAAGGTCTGGACCAGGTGGCAGCCTTACAGATGTCCTCAAGCGGTGTGCCCTCCAGAAAGGCCGTGGATGTTGCAACCGCTCTGGTAGAGTGCGCCCTGACATGCGGTGGAGGGGGCAGCGATGCCGACTCGTAGGCCAAGTAGATGGTAGAGGTGATCCATTTGGAGAACCGCTGCGCAGAGATGGGTTCACCTTTGGACTTGCCCCCATACGCCACGAAAAGGCGTTGCGACTTCCTGAACTCCCTTGTCCTGCTGGTGTAAAACAATAAAGCTCGTTTGACATCCAGTGTGTGCCAAGTCCTTTCTTGGGCGTTAGTGGGGTTCTGGAAGAAGGTTGGCAAGGAGATAGTCTGTGCCATATGAAACTGGGAGACCACCTTGGGGAGGAAGGTGATGTCCGGTTGGAGTACCACACGGTCATTGAAGAATTGAAGAAAGGGTGCGTCTGCCCGCAGAGCAACCAGCTCACCAGCTCGCCGAGCAGACGTGATGGCCACAAGAAAGGCCGTCTTCCATGTGAGGAGACGAGCATCCGTGGTAGCCATGGGCTCGAAAGGAGTCCTGGTAAGCGCGTTGAGGACGGTAGAGAGTGACCATTGGGCCGTCGGGATCCTGACCGGTGGGAAGGCGTTCCGCAATCCCTTGAGGAAACGTTTCACCGTTTGGTCGCGGAAATCGCCAGAAGCGGGCGAGCCAGCTGGAGAGTGAGCCACCACCGCTGCGAGGTGTACTCGGATGGAGGCGATGCTGAGGCCAGACTCCGCCAGATGGAGGAGGTAGGTCAAGACGTCCTGCAGCTCCACCTGCGAGAGGGGGGTCTGCTGAGATGCCAGGAAAGCACAAAAGCGTCTGTATTTGGAAGCGTAGGACTTCCTTGTGGAAGGGCGCCTTGCTAGTTCCAGGATCCTGGACAGTCTGGGGTTATCCTCCACGCGGTGAGGTGAAGGCTGGGCAGGTCCGAGTGGTGGAGCTGGCCCTGCTCCATTTGGAGGAGCGTCGGTGACTCCGGTAGCGTGCGATACTGAGATGACATGCGCAACAGCAGCGGAAACCATGGTTGGCGAGGCCATGCTGGGGCCACCAGGATGGCTCTGGTTCTGTGCTGAAGCATTCTGGTGAGGACCTTCTGGACCAGGGGAAACGGAGGAAAAGCGTAGAAATAGTCCCACCGTTTCATGAAGGCATCGCCCTCGGAGTTCACACCGATGCCTGCCCTGGAACAGTACCTGTGGCATTTCGTGTTGGACTCCGATGCGAAGAGGTCGATGTTCGGAGTCCCCCAGTTCTCGCAGAGCGACTGGAACACCTCGTCGTTCAGTTCCCATTCGTGGGTCGTCGAGGTGAGGCGGCTGAGATGGTCGGCCAAGACGTTCAGCTTGCCCTGAATGTGCACTCCAATCGGGAAAATGTGCCTCTCTAGGCACCACTCCCAGAGTTGCACGACTAGGTAAAGAAGGGTGGTGGATCGTGTTCCTCCCTGTTTGTTCAGATACGCCACAGCCGTGGTGTTGTCCGAAGCCACTTGGACTGCCTTGCCTATGAGCATGTTCTCGAAGGAACGGAGGGCCTTCCAAATGGCCAGTAGTTCCAAGTAGTTGATATGGTGCACCATCTCCTGAGGCGACCAAGGGCTGTTGACCGTGAGAGTCCCGCAGGCAGCCCCCCAGCCGAGGTTGCTTGCGTCGGTCAATATTTGCAACGAGGGTTGCGGAGGGTAGAAGCTCTTCCCCGTTGTCACGTTGAGTGGTGTCGTCCACCACACCAGCTGGTCCCTCAGCTCCGGGGACGGAGTTAGCCGTTTGGACTGACTCTTCCGGAGCGCGTTGAATTCGTGCAGAAGCCACGACTGTAGGGACCGGAACTTTAACTTGGCGTGAGGGACCACAGCCGTCGTTGAGGCCATGAGGCCTAGCAGTCTTTGAGCCTTTTTCGCCCGGATGCACGGTTTGGTGCGTAGGTCGTTCACTCCCTGCGCGATGTCCTGCAAGCGCTTCTGGGGTGCAAAGGCTCTGGTGGCAAGCGAGTCAAGTATCGCTCCGATGTACTCGACGCGTTGAGAGGGGGTCAACTTCGATTTGGTGAAGTTGATCCTGAGGCCGAGACTCTCCATGAGGTGGACCGTGAACTGCGTGTCCTGAATGGCCGACGAGCTGGTGGGGGATACAATCAACCAGTCGTCGATGTATGGGAAGACCCTGATTCCCCGCTGGCGAAGGAAGGCGGCCACCGGAGCCATGCATTTGGTGAAGACTCGCGGTGCCGTGGCCAGACCGAACGGTAGACATCGGTACTGGTAAACCGAATCGCGGATGCGGAATCGAAGGAACCGTCAGTGCTCCTCAAGGATGGAGACATGGAAGTAAGCGTCCTTGAGGTCTATGACTGTGAACCAGTCCCCTTTGTTGATGAGGGGAAGGACGGTCTGCAGGGTCACCATCCGGAACTTCCTGGTGTGGATGCATTTGTTGAGGCGGCGCAGGTCCAGGATCGGGCGAAGTCCTCCGTCCTTCTTCTGGACCACGAAGTACCTCGAGTAGAAGCCATTGTCCCAATCGGGCGGGGCCACCCACTCGATGGCTCCCTTGGACAGAAGAGTTGATATTTCTTCCTCCAAATGGGGGGACGAGGTGGTGAACCGATGTCTTCCTACCCGAGGTGCCCGCACGAACTCGATGGCGTAGCCAGAGGACAAGATCCTTAAGACCCACCGGTCGTCCGTGATGCCCGACCATACCTGGAGGAAGTTCCGGAGGGGGAGGTACGGGAGATGGAGCGCGAGAGACTCGGCCGTCGCAGCTTCAAACGCGCGACTTGGACTTAGCGTCCGAACGCTTGCCGTGCCCGTAGGGCTGGTAGCGCGGCTTGTGCTGGCGTCATTGCTTGTAAGAGCCAGACCTGGGCTGCTCCACGGGGCCACCCTGTTGTTGCGGGTTTCCCTGGTAGCGCCGCGTGAAGGGCTGGAACCTCGGCCTGGCAGGCGGAGCCGGCATGGTAAGCCCCAGAAACTTGGCGGCGGAGTTGGTCTGCCACATTTCATTGAGGACCTTGTCCGTGTCCTGCCCAAAAAGGCCTTGCCCGTCGAAAGGAAACTCCTCGATGAGCTTCTTCATAGCGTCATCGAGGGAGGTGCCCCTAAGCCAGGCGTGGCGACGGAGTAGGATCGCAGACGACATGTCCTTCGCCGCATAGTCATTTATATGCCTGGCGGTTCGCATCTGTTGCTCCGCCAAGAAATCGCCCTCGGACGCCAGCACGTTGATCCGTTTCTGGGCGTCGGCAGGTAACGTCGCCGTCTCAGCCTTCACCCGCTCCCAGAGGTGAGACTGGTACAGGCCCATGGCAGCCGAGTAGTTGGCGGTGCGGAGGAAGAGGGAACCGGTGGCGTAGAATTTGCGGCCCACCGCGTCCAGCTTCTTCCCTTCCGGGGTCGACGGCACCGGGAACCCGCTGGTGGCCGTCCTGTGTTGGAAGGCCTTGACCACCAGGGGGTGCATCTGCAGGAACTCGACGTTCTCGTCCAGGACTCTATACATGCCGTCGAGCCTGGACGAAACGGAGTGCGCTGACACCGGCTTCCTCCACATCGCCTTTGCCGACGTCAGCATGGACGGAAGCATGGTGATATGGACCGGCCGTACCGCACGCCTGTCCAGTTTTGCGCTCATTTGGTCCTCACCTTCCAGTGGCGGCTGGTCCACCTTCAGGTTCAACGCGGTCCCCAGGCACGTCAGCATGGCCGTGAGCGAGCGTTGATCCTCACCACGCGGTGGGTCAACCGCGCCGATGGCCTGGTCCGGCGTCCGTTCGGCGTCGACGTCTCCCTCGTCCTCCTCCGAAGAGGCGCTGGAGTCATCGGAGGACGAGGGAGGAACTCTTGCATCCACGTCGGGACCACGCCAGTATGGCCTGGGCGGGCCGGCAGGATGGGAGTCCACCGCTTCAACGTCTGGACCAACCCGCGACGATGTGGGTGGGCCAGCGGAGCGGACACTCGACCCTCGGGAGGTTGGTGGGGCCACAGCAGGGCCAGCATCCCTGGGGCTTGCGGTGGTCGGTACCGGAGCCGCAGAGGCCGCAGGCATGGAGGTCTTAAACTGGTTGGCAAAAGTCTGAGCCATGACCTCAAACATCCCCTTCAGGAACTCCATCTGGGATGGGTCCCCCACCGTCGGGAGCGACGAAACGGTGGCCGACGAAACGGTGGCTGGCAGAGTCGGCGACGAAATGGTGGCCGGCATGGTGATCGCCGCGTCGTCGAGCGTCGGAGTCCTGGGCCTTGGGGAGATGGAAGCCTGCCTCATAGGCGAGCGGGCCCTCCCACGAGGCGGTGATGGGAGTACCTGAAGTGGGTGAGCTGGAGCCCCAGCCCTGCGTCCTTTTTCAGGCGAACCCGAGGAGGACCGTCCTCCCCAGATGGAAGACCCAGGAGACGGACATCTCGCGACCGAGTATGGTGGCGAGGGTCCCGGAGACACAGGGGTGTGCGGAGTAGGCGGGAGCGATCGCCTCTTCTCCGACCCGCGCTTCTTTTTCTTGTCTCCGTTCTTGTCCCTCTTCTTCTTCTTCTTGATGGTAGCGGAAGAAGAGGCCGAAGGCAGCGGAGGCTGAGAGACACTAGCCGAGGTAGAAGCGGCCGCAACGGGAGCCAGAGAGAGTTCCATCAGGTGCGCTTTGAGCCGGTAGCTCCGGTTTTGCACGGCCAGACGGGTGAATTTCTTGCAGTGGGGGCAAGACTGGCTCTGATGAGATTCTCCGAGGCAGAAAAGGCAGAGGCTATGCACGTCGGAAGCCGGAAACTTTTTCAGGCAAGCCAAGCACTGTTTGAAGGCCGCGGCCATCAAAGAAATAATTCTTCCAACGGAAGTTTCTGGAACGCGGTTACCCCGAAGGGCTGGCCAGCCGCCACCCCCTTGAGGGGGGAAACGGTGACCGAAGCGAGTAGGTAACTGAGTCCACCAGAAGGAAGAAACAGCACCGGGGTGGCGATCCTGCCCGAAGGACAAGATCACCGAGAAAAAATTTTAATTTGCCAAAAGACTTTCCCTCAGAAGGGCGAAAAAATTGAGGAAGCTCTCAACGATCGTCCTGCTGCTACGGCGGAAAGAAGAGAACTGAGTTAAAATGGCGCGCGGGCGCCTCAGGGTAGGCGGTACGGTGGGCGGTCTTACCGCCAAAACCTTTGACCAATAGCTTTTCAAGCCTCCGATCAGCCGTTCTGCGCAGGCGCATAACCCATGAGTGTGGATTCACAAACTATACGAAGGAGAAGATTGGGTTTCACGTCTCAAAACTGGAGGTGAGCTCCCCTTACTACAACCCAAAACAGTTGTGCTGTGAGCAACAATTTAACATCAAGCTCTTTGGTTCTTTGCCATTTGTTATCAGTCATTTTGTCCTTCCACCAGCTTCATCTATAGCACAATTACAGTCCTGAAGGGAAAGTTTCAGGTGTTGATTATCTTCCTGATTTGTTTTTACTTCTAAAGAAAAAGGCAACCACCAAAGATTGTTATTTGGCAAATCCATTTGTAAATAGAATGAGGGTCAACCTTACCTGTCTTCTCAAGTGCACTCTGTTCCTATGCCTTTTTATAGCAGCCTAGAAACTCAAGCTTACATTTATGAGTTTTGCAAATGTCCATCCAACAGGCTACTGTTAAATGGCACAAAAGCAGTGCTTAAAAAGAATCACAAGAAGATGGTAGCCAGACTAATAAGGTAACACTTCAAAAGCAAGAAATTGCAAGTAAATAAATAGGCAACACTTTGGTGGGAAGGTAACTGTGTTCCGTGAGCTCAGCTGTCTAGTCATGCCTGCCACATGACCACGGAAACATCTGCAGAAGCAGACAGCGCTGGCTCTTTGGCTTTGAAACAGAGATGAGCACTGAACCCTATAGTCGGATTCAACTGGCTTTCGAGCAAGGGAAACCTTTTCCTTTACTAGGTCTAGGGTGAGCAACAGATGGCCCTCCATGTTCTATCCATTCCGCATTGGCCATCTCTCTCTTACATTTAGCATTAGACATTTTTACAGGAATTGGGTCAAGCCAAGCTCCCCAATGTCTGTTGTTTTCCAAATCCATCTTTCAAGTCTAACAGCATGCACAGTGTGGGACTTTTGAGTGAGTCTTAATTGCTTGCAGCTGTTTGCTTCTCCTTTTGGGAAATGTGGCCTGCAAATCACAGGACATTGAAACTGTGTGACATGTCTCATATGTGCAGAAGCCATTTAACTCTTGGATTATCTAAAGACTGGGGTACACAGAATGAAAGCGCGTGCCAAAAACGGCCGCCGCGCTCTTTGCAGGCCCCACCCCACCCCGGACGAAGACATCCAGGTAGTTAGGGGGCATGGCCAACCCCTTTATAAAAGGGGTGGCCACGAGGCAGCTTCGCTGCCATTTTATTACAGCGATGGAGCGGAGAAGTTCGCTCCAACGCTGTTTCTACTTCTTGCCTCCTGATCGGAGGATATCTTTATCGACGGGACTGCGGTGGCTCCGTAGTCAGGGAGCCCGTCTCATTAGCTGGCTAGTAAGCAGTTCGGAACTGCCAATTCAGTGCTTGGGTGGCTATGGCACCCAAGCGGAAGGCCCCTGCGGCATCGAGGCCGCATCCGAGGGGGAGGGCTCAGCCCACCCCCTCCGCCTTTTCTGTGGGGCCGCCACCAGGCCGGAGGGCTCGGGCGCACGCCCCACGTGGAGGTGGCAGCGTCACCATGCCCCAGGCCCCTGCCTACCTGCCCAGTCGAAGAACTCGGGCGGGGGCTGCGCGGGCCTGCTCCCCTGGGGTTACCGCCCCTATTGATTCCTTGCCCAGCATGGGTCCCAGCAGCCCATGCGGGCGCGGCGCGGGACCACGCCCTGTTGTTCCACCAGTCCCTCATGGGCCGGATTATTGGGCATGGCCCTATTCGGGCCAGGGATCACACCAGGGTTTTACTCCTTCGATTTCACATGGGTTGCCCGGTGGGCCTTCCGGCCCACCCGGCCCACCTTATTCTGGTGGGTCTGCCACCGTGGATGCTCTCCTGGCCCGTACATCAGCACTCGAGGCATCCATGGGGATGGCACCACCTGCTATTGAGGGCGGCCTTGGCAGCTCCTCGACTGTGGCTCAGCATGCCACCAACAGGGTCGAGCTGCTGGAGGCCATCATGCCAGTGCAGGCTGGCGCCTCGCAGCTCCCCATCCGGCCGTCTCAGCAGGGCATCCCATCGGGGACTGGCCCTGCTTGGCATGGACGCACGGAAGCCCAGAGCTCGATGACCATCACGAGCTCCGATGCCTGCCACAGGCCGGAACCCCCAGTTGGGGCAGCCCGTGGGGGTGCACCGAGTGAGTATCCAGGTCAAGTTAGCACACCTCTGCCACTGTCTAACAACACTGTGGGGGTTCAATGGCCATGGCAGCAACAGGCCTACGTGGGGGGGCAGTCCACTCCATACGGCCTTGTCACCTCCTGGGCACCTAATTACCCCCAGGTTCTTCCAGGGGCGACCCCCCCCGACCGTTACGGCCAACTTCGCAGGGGTGTGACAGGCCACATCTTTTGTTCCTCCACTGCGCTCTGTACCAACTGTGGCCCTGCCGACTGCCTGTTACTCCCTACCCTTAGGTGATCATCTATCCCAAGCTACTAGGGAAAAGATTTGGCGGGGGGAATATATGTTGATATATTCACCCTCCTTAAAATTGTGGTATTTTAAAACCGCAATCGGGCATACCCCAGGCAACAGCAACCCTGTGATGGCTAATCCTTCTCACACTAGGTCAGGCAAAAGGAACTCCAGAATGAATTCACTGAAGGATGGTTTCATTCTGGCAGTTTCACATCTGGCCTAGACATGAAAGGGGAAAATTACAGATTTGGGTGGTTGATGTTTGTGAAGTCATTTTGGTGGTGTTGAGCAAAGCTCTCCATCTTATTGTGTGGTTGCGTGCCTGGTTTGACCTCCAATGATATAAAATAGTCAAAGGTTTTAAGAAACAATCCTAATGTTCTTTTTGCAAGCGCGGCGCCAAAATGGCCGCCGCGCTCTTTGCTGGCCCCCCCACCGGACGGAGACATCCGGGTAGTTAGGGGGCGTGGCCAGCACCCTTATATAAAGGGCGGTCACGAGGCAGCCGAGCTGCCATTTTGCGAAGCGACGGAGCGGAGAGGTTTTTCTCTCTTACCTCCGTCGCTCTTGCCTTGCTCAGGGAAGCCTCTGGCTGCTGATTTTCTTGACTTTTAGGCTTCCCATCGATTAGCTGCTATGCCCTCGAAGAAGAAGGCGACTGCGAACGCGGCTCGTTCTGCGCGGAGGCGTCAGCCGGGTCGGAGGACCGCGGCTGCGCCTCCCCAGCAGCCTCCTTTGCCTGAGCCCACCGGGACCGGTGGGATGGGGTTAATTACCCCTTGGCCCGAGGCGGGGGGTCCGCGTACCGGCCCAGCTGGGGCCGCGGCCCCTGGCCCGCAAGCAGTGGCCACTGCCTCTGGCACGGCCCATTCTGCGGGGCCTTCTTCCTTGGGTCCGCAGCTTCCTGCGGGGGGTTTCAGCCATGGGGGGTGGCTGGGTTCCCTCCCCTGGCAGGGTACCCCCCCCGGCCCTGCAGGGGTCGGGCCTGGGGTCGTGGCCGTATATGGGCCCTGGGGTCCAGGGACCTGGACCGGCGCCTGCACCCAGTGGGCCGGCTGGCCCTTTGCCCCCACTTGGCTTAGGGGGCTACGTTAGTGTTGAGGCCCTTCTGGCCCGCGTTGCGGCCCTTGAGGCATCCCTTGCGAGGGTTAACCACCCGGGGGTGCCTTTTGGGGTGCAGGTTGATCCATTGTCTGCCGGTCAGCGGCAGGCGGCA
Source organism: Bradypodion pumilum (assembly GCA_035047305.1). Lineage (NCBI taxonomy): Eukaryota > Metazoa > Chordata > Lepidosauria > Squamata > Chamaeleonidae > Bradypodion > Bradypodion pumilum. The sequence goes on along the minus strand of JAWDJD010000002.1, from coordinate 100,862,690 downwards.
GGACAGGTCGAGCTGCCCGAGGCGCGTGGGCCGGCTTCGGCCACTGCCTCGCAGCTCCCCACTCAACAGGCTGATGCTGGTCAGGCCCCGTCGACGAGCTCAATTGCGGCCGTGAGCTCCGACGCCCCCGGCGGGCCGGAACCCCCGGTGGGGGCGGCCCGCGGGGGTGCTGCATGTGAGTATGCGGTTCAATCTAGTGCACCCACACACCTACCCACGTTGGGGGGGCATTCCAGTGGCCGTGGCCTCGCATGGGTGGCGCGACGGTTCAGTCGCCGACGTCCCACCCGGCAACTTCACCGCTCACCCAGGGCCCAGTTTTGGGTGGTACCTCTTATTCAGTTGGGAATGTGTTAGGGGTGGCTGGGTTGGTCCAGGCTCCTTTTCAGATCCCCGTGGTTCCCACTGTGCCGGTGTCGGCATTGCCGACAGCGGGGTATTCCTTGCCCCTGGGGGACCATTTGGCCCAGGCCACCAAAGAGAAGATCTGGCGTGGGGAGTATGTCGACATCTTCTCCCTTCTTAACAGAGAGCCCACCAAAGAGGAGAGGGAGGGGCAGGATGAGAAGGATAAGGAACAGGCACGTCGTCGTAAGCCACCACGTACGTGGGCCAATTGGTTGCCGGCGTACCTTATATACATGGCGGTCTACCTCAGGGCCCGGCCGGATTTGGCAATTCCGATGGTCCAGTATTTGGACAACATTTACCGGGCGATGGTCGACTTCCCGGGCCCGTCATGGTTGGCTTACGACGAGGAATTCTGTATGCGGATTCCCTTGCACCCTGAGATGAGGTGGGATGAGCCCTGCCAGAAGCTGTGGCTTCTGTATATGACTCCCACGCGCCCTGCGCCTGGGGACAGATACCATTGTGGACATGCGGTCCAGCGAGCGGCCCCAGCACAGACACCCCGCCAGGTGGCAGGGCAGGGGGTTCCAGCCCGCCTGCTGTGCTGGACTTTCTCGTCCAATGGTTCCTGCAGTAGGAAGAATTGCCGGTACAGGCATGAGTGTCCCTCTTGCGCTGGCCCCCATGCGGCCTCCGCCTGCCCCAGGCCTGGAGGGGTGCGGGGCAAAGGTAGGGGCGGACAAGGGGCTGGCAAGACTGCCGCAGAGGGAGCTGGTCCACCAAAAGGCCCCCTCCCCAATTAATGTGGACATGCTGGAGCATTGGCTCGCATCGTACCCGAGGGGGGCAGATGCGGTTTACCTGCTTCAAGGTTTTCGACTGGGGTTCCGTATTCCTTTCCAGGGTGATAGGTCCCCCTAAGATGCCCCCAACCTTTTGTCCCTTAAGGGGAGGGAGGAGGTGGCTGCCGCCAGCATTTCTAAGGAGGTTGATGCGGGCAGGGTCGCTGGCCCTTTCCCTGCACCCCCGTTCCCCAACCTTAAAGTGTCACCCTTGGGCTGGGTGCCCAAGAAGTCACAGGGCGAGTTCCGCCTGATCCATCACTTGTCCTACCCAGCCGGCCGATCGGTCAATGATGCTATCCCTGATGACCTTTGCTCGGTCAGGTATACATCTTTTGACCAAGCGCTGCGCATGGTGCGCTCATGTGGCCCGGGTGCGCTGTTGGCTAAGTGCGACATTAAGTCTGCCTTTCGCCTCCTGCCGGTTCACTCGGGTGACTTTGAGTTGCTGGGTTTTAAGTTCAGGGGTGAATATTATTTCGATAAGGCCATGCCTTTTGGCTGTTCCATATCGTGCTCGGCCTTCGAGCGTTTTAGCACCTTCCTACAGCGGCCTTTTGTCCGCAGGTCAGGGTCCCGGTCTGTAGCCCATTACCTGGATGATTTTTTATTCGGGGGTGAACGGGGCTGGGACACGTGCACACGTCTCCTCAACACATTTCAGACGCTAATGGAGGAACTGGGTGTCCCTTTAGCGCCCGAAAAGACCGAGGGCCCATCTACACAGCTAGTCTTCCTGGGGGTGGAGATTGACACGGTAGCGCAGGCTTCTAGGTTACCAGGGGATAAGGTGTCAAGGATAGTGGCCCTTATCTCGGACTTGCTTGCTAAACGCAAGGCATCACTGCGGGACCTGCAGGTGTTGCATAGTCATCTCAATTTCGCTTGCAGGGTGGTCGCACCGGGCAGGGCATTTGCCCGGCGCTTGTGCGACGCCATGACAGGCTTGTCCAGGCCCCACCATAGGGTCAGACTAACCCAGGGCATTAAGGCAGATATGCTTATCTGACTCCAGTTCCTGAAGGAGTTCAATGGGGTGTCATTTTGGAGGTCTGACCTTCTGGCTTCCCCTCGTTTCCAGAGAACAGTCCGATGCCTCTGGGTCCCTGGGTTATGGGATGTACTTCAATGGGAAGTGGGCCTATGGTGGGTGGACACCAGCCTGGTCAGGTATGGGGCGCCTGCGGGACCTCACGTACCTGGAATTTTTTCCCATTCTGGGAATGCTATGGGGTGATGAGTGGGCCAACTCGGTCGTTCATTTCTGGTGTGACAATGCGGCCGTTGGCCGCATTGTCAACTCACAGACTTCTAAATCACCCAGGGTGATGGACCTGGTGCGCCAGTTTGTATTGCGCAGCCTGCGCCTTAATCTAATGTTCCGGGCCAGGCATTCCCGGGGGTCAATAATGATATCACTGACACTTTGTCCTGCCTGCAGATCTCCCGGTTCCGCGCCTTGGCCCCGGATGCAGAGGAATTTCCCTCGCCACTCCCGGACGAGATATGGACCTTTGGCAAGGAGAGGTGAACCGGGCGATCGGCATGTCGCTAGCGCCACGCACGCGTAAGGCGTATCAACACGCATTCAATTCTTTCAGGGCATTCTGTGCCCAATTCCGGCTGCCAGATACCTGGCCGATCCCGGTGGCCCATATACTTCAATTCATGGTTGACCTGCATTCCCAGGGCCTTGCACCTCGAACCATAGCATCCAGGCTGTCAGCGCTGGCTTTTATGGCCAAAGTAGGCGGACATGCGGACAGTACCGCTGACTTCCGTGTGAGACACGTTTTGGACGGGTGGGTGCGGGAGCGTGGGCGTAGCCCGGATGACCGCTACCCAATTTCCCCAGGGGTTCTTACCCAACTGGCACGGGGCTGGCAGGACCTATGTTTTGATAGGTATGAGGCAGCCCTGTTTCATGCGGCTACAACGGTGGCCTTTTTTGGAGCGCTCCGCATCAGCGAGCTTGTGATGCTGTCTAAGGCGGATGCTAGTCGTAGGGCACTGGAACTCGAAGATGTCTATGTGGCCAAAGACTGGGCTCAGTTGAGGATACGCTCCTCTAAGACGGATCAGCATGGCGTAGGCAGTGGAGTAAGACTGCTACGGTGTTCTTTGGCAGACATCTGTTCGGTTGGTGCCCTACAGGAGTTCCTTGCACTGCGTGGCACGCACCATGGCCCGTTTTTCTGTCACTTTAGTGTATGGGACCAAAGACACCAGGACAGCCGAAGAGCTGGCTTAACACAACTTTATTACATGCTGGTCAGAGGGAACATGAGGTAATGGCGGACAAACAGCTCAATATATACAGTGGCTATACATTTGAATGTGGCTCCTTGATAGCCTATTGGCTACAGGCTGCGTGACGTCATTGCAGGTCACGCCCTTTTTGTCCAGGTGAAGGTAGTGGCGGGAATCTTCCCACGCTGTTGTTCTAGGTGAGTCTTGGACCAATGAGCTTGGACGCTCGCTATTGCCATCTAGTGGTCACTAGCTCGCGTCCTATTAAGGTTACAGTGATTCAGCTGGAGGTTACAATGTTACACATAGAAGAGGTTACATTGGATACACATGGATAGGTACATTGTTTAAAGGCACAGGCTTTAGGACACAACACCCCTCCCCCCTAGGATGAGACGAAGTCTCTTAGCCAAGATGGTTTATTGCACTCGCGTTTGGGCCGCGATGTGGGTTGGCCCACCCGGGGGCCGCTCCCGCTTCCTTGTTCCCTGGACCCTTGTCCTGTAATGGGAGAGGGAGACTTATTAGCGGCTTGCTGCGGTTTTGCAGTTTTAGGGGAAAGGGTAGATTCCGTTGTGGTTGAACCGGGGGCACCAGGGGCTAACGTAAAACCCCTCTTCTCGCTTGGATGGGTGGGGGACCACTCCAAAAAAACCCCCCGGTTCTGAAAATCAAAATCAAACTCTGTTGGGGGATCCCGCGGGATATCTACGAGGACAAATTCCTTCTCCTCCCCCCTTGGTGGGGACTCTGGACCCCCCTCTCCTCTCCCTTGGGCTAAACGGGTGGGGGAGAACCCTAACGCTGAATTTGTATCCGTTTTTTCGGCGGCCTGATTTCCTGGGACCCGGCTCCGGAGCTGGTCCGCATGCCGCCACCAAAGTAGACCTGTGTTGGTCTCCACGCGGTACGAAACGGGACCGGTTTGTTCCACGACCACCCCCGGCACCCAGGCTGGCCCCGCGCTGGCGTAGTTCCTGCAATGTACTGGGGCACCCACGCCGAAACTCTTGGTGGCTTCTAACCCTATGTTCCTCCCCTTGTCCTCAACTCTCGTGGGATCTAGTCTAGTGAGTATGGTGGTCAGCTTCCTGCGCATTAAAAGCTCCGCAGGGGAGTAGCCTGACGCTAGCGGGGTCACCCTGTACCCTAGCAGAAACTGACACACTTGCAGGTTGAGGTCCCCGGGGCCCATGCGCCGCAGCGCGTCCTTCGTGGTGCGTACGAGGCGCTCCACTTGGCCATTGGTGGCCGGGTGGAAAGGGGCGGAGGTGATGTGCCGGATGGCGTTAATCTCTGTGAATGCCCTGAACTCAGCGGACGTGAAACAACTAGCGTTATCGCTAATTAGGGTGTCGGGTATGCCGAACGTGGAAAAAATTCTCCGCAAATGCTTAATTGTCGCGGCCGAGGAGGTGCTCGTGACTGGGACGACCTCCAACCACTTGGAGAAGGCATCCACAACAAGGAGAAACAGGGTTCCTCGGAACGGGCCCGCGAAGTCTATGTGTATCCGGGACCACGGCCCCTTAGCCGTGTCCCACTCCCTGTGGGGAAGACGGGCCTCCTCTGGTCTGGAGCATTGGCAACTCTCACAAGTGCCGACCATGTGCTCGATGTCGGCGTCTAACTGGGGCCACCAAAAGTAGCTTCGGGCCAGCGCTTTGGAGCGCACGATTCCGGGGTGGCTGACGTGCAGCAGTTTAAGCACCCGCAGTCGAAGGGATGTAGGGACCACCACCCACTGCCCCCACAAGAGGCACCCCCTCTCTAGGGACAGTTCCAGCTTCTTCCTAAAAAATGGGGCGAATTCCTCCGCTGGGGAGGACGCCGGCCACCCTTTCTGTACCCAGGAGCAAACCGCCGCCAACGTCTTGTCCTTTCTTGTCGCTGTGGCAATGTCGGCGGGCACTACGGGGGGCGAATCCAGCACCTCTATCATGAGAACCTGATGGTCCCGCTCCCCCTTGCTCACCTGGCTGGGCGTCAGGGGGAGGGGGGACCTCGATAGAGCGTCCGCATGGCTGATCTCTTTCCCGGGCCGGTACACCAACGCGTGCTGGTAGGCGTTGAGAAAAATGGCCCACCTAAGCATTCTTGGGGACAGGATCTGTGGCGTGGGCTTATCTGCGGTAAAAATGCCTAGTAGGGGCTTGTGGTCAGTCACGATGGTGAAGGGGCGGCCATACAGAAAATCGTGAAATTTTTTGGTCCCCGCAACTATCGCCAGCGCCTCCCTGTCTGTTTGGGCGTAGTTTCTCTCCGCTTGGGACAGGGACCTGGAGTAGAACGCTATTGGGGCATCCCTCCCGTTTTCCAACACGTGGCATAACACTGCCCCCACCCCCACCGGGGATGCATCACAGATCAGTACCACCGGCCGTTTGGGGTCGAAATGGGTCAGAATGGCGTCAGACGCCAGGAGTTGTTTCAGTTCCGTGAATGCCCTCTCCTGGTCATCGCCCCACATCCATGCCGCCTCTTTCTTGAGCAACTTGTGAAGCGGCTCAGCCACCGCAGCCTTCCGTGGAAGGAAGGAGTGGTAGAAATTTAAGAGCCCTAGGAACGACTGCAACTCGGGCTTGGATGTGTGGCGAGGGGCTTTCTTGATGGTGGCAACCTTGGATTTGGACGGTTTGATCCCCTCGGGTGTTACTCGGAACCCTAAGAACTCAACCTCCTTCGCGAAGAAGACGCATTTGTCCTTTCGCAACCTCAACCCCGCCCGTTCGAACGCCGCCAGGACCTTGTTTAGCCTCTTAGCCAACTCAACCTCACTCCCCCCCGTTATCAATACGTCATCAAAATATGGTAAAACGCCGTCCAGCCCTTTGAGGAGGCGTTCCACGAGCGACTGGAAAATTCCAGGCGCCGAGTTCACGCCGAATTGGAGGCGCGTCACCTGGAACGCCCCCTTATGCGTGATTATGGTCTGTGCAGCAGCTGCGGCAGGGGTTACCATGAGTTGCTGATAGGCCTGTGCCAGGTCAAGCTTAGCGAAACACTTTCCCCCATGTAAGCAAATGGCTGACCACCGGCACCGGGTACGCATTAGGGCGGATTGCCTTATTAATGGTGCACTTATAATCGGCGCAAATGCGAACCTCCCCATTGGCCTTCAATGCTGTGACAATTGGTCTCTCAGCACCGTCAGGAGCTCTTTTGCCTTGAATTCAGCCGCCTTTCTGGGTGCGATGAGGTCAATCAGTACTCTCTTTCCGTCGTGCCCGAGCATTCTGGTGAGGATGGCTCTCTTCTTTGCCTCGTCCGTCACCTCGAACTCCACCAGCGCACCTTGGAAGTCCATTTCGAAGAGTTCCCAATCTTGCGGTTCCTTGATGTCGAAACCGGCGTATGTCTTGGTCCCGTGGGCAGCCATTATCCCACCTTCGTCGCCAATTTAGTGTATGGGACCAAAGACACCAGGACAGCCGAAGAGCTGGCTTAACACAACTTTATTACATGCTGGTCAGAGGGAACATGAGGTAATGGCGGACGAACAGCTCAATATATACAGTGGCTATACATTTGAATGTGGCTCCTTGATAGCCTATTGGCTACAGGCTGCGTGACGTCATTGCAGGTCACGCCCTTCTTGTCCAGGTGAAGGTAGTGGCGGGAATCTTCCCGCGCTGTTGTTCTAGGTGAGTCTTGGACCAATGAGCTTGGACGCTCGCTATTGCCATCTAGTGGTCACTAGCTCGCGTCCTATTAAGGTTACAGTGATTCAGCTGGAGGTTACAATGTTACACATAGAAGAGGTTACATTGGATACACATGGATAGGTACATTGTTTAAAGGCACAGGCTTTAGGACACAACAGTCACCAAGATGGGTCTCCCCTTACTAAATTTCAATTTTGGAAGGTGACCGGCACAGCGCTGGCCGGTGTTGGCCTCCCAGGGGCCCGTTACGGCACCCATTCATTCAGAATAGGGGCGGCTTCCACGGCGGCTGCTTTTGGGTACTCCGGGGCTGAGATACGCCGTATGGGGCGGTGGGGATCGCAATGTTTTCAATTTTATGTCCGCCCTCTTTCACCGTGAGTACCAGTCAAGTCACCGTACCTTTTCTCTACTCGTTTTTTCCTTGACAGACCCTGGGTGTCGTATTACGCCGGTGACAGTATGGCTGGTGGGCCATAGCTACGTGCACAGGGCAGCGCGTTACGCTGCGGCGACAGAGTGGGGACCCCGACTGGGACTGGGTGCATACGCAAGTCTCACATGGTATGGTAAGCCCGCGATGTTGTGGAGGGAGCTGTTGCCATTCCTTTTATCGGGCCGGAGTGCTGACCCGCCTGACATCCTGATCATACACCTTGGGGGCAATGATTTAGGTCAGGTCACCGGCCTATCGCTGAAGCATGCGATTTGCGGCGACCTCGCCTACCTGCATTACGTGTGGCCCGCCACAACCCTCGTTTGGTCAGACATGGTGCCGCGGCACGCGTATAGGGGAGGGTTCGACCTCCAGGCCCTGGACCGCGCTAGACGCATGGTAAACAGGGCTGTTGCCTGGTTTATTGTCAGCAGGGGTTGGGGGCGGGTCAGTCGTCACCCCTCCATTAGTCTGCAAAATTATGGCCTGTATGCAGGGGATGGGGTCCATCTGTTGCGAGGAGGTATGGACCTCCTGTTGGGTGATTGGCGAGCAGGCCTGTTGACCGAGCTGACGGTCTGGGGGGGGGCGTCGAGCCTTCTTTGAAGCCCCTCCGTGTGGCGGGTAGCACTGGTAAGGTAAACATTTATGACCCACAGGTATCCGGCAGGTTCGCAATTGACTGGACAACACTAGACAGGTATAAGTTGGTTAAACGTTGTCCGGTCAACGACGAACCAGGCGACGGGGTGATGGCTACAGCTAGACAGCATGCATCACCCCGTGATTTTACGGATACGCGTCAGAGGGTGGGGTCATTAGTTAGATATTGACTACGGTCAACAATTTGTTTGTTGTCAACAAACAAATTGATACAAAAAGATACATTGTAACAATTGCCGTTGGCAATTTTGGGTGGTACCTTACCAGTGTTACTTCGGCCTGCTTGCCTTAAGAATTATAATTGGTCAATTACCAATAGAAATTTATAATTCGGACTAGGGCATGAATCAATAAATGTGGCCCAATGCCGTTATCCACTTTCATTGGTGTCTGAGTCCTTTATTGGGGGGTGCGCCTGCAATGTTAAATGTTCCTTTCTCCTCCTCTTTTCACCGAGGAAGTTATTTCGACCCTGCTGGTGGAAAATTTCTGAAGGCGTTTTATATATACTGTACCATTGGTGGCAATTGCTGGCTCCTAAATCCATGATGTGATCTTTTCCAAATGGATGGCCAGAGCTTCCCTTTTAATTTCCAAGGAATGACAACAGGCTTGAAAAAGAAGGGTGTTTAATGACACATCCAAGACAAAGGAACAACAGCAAAGACACAGAGCCTGGTATTAAATGTTCACAGGACAGCCCTTAAGTGTCTTCATATGTTCAGGGGGGTGGGGTAGAACTGGATGACATTCTTTCAGATGTTAGTCATACTCCCGTGGTCTTTTAGTACAATTAAAATAATATAATAAAATTTTTATTTTGTTTAATATCTGGTATACTTGCACAGACTAACACAGTTTTTGTGGTTGTTCAGTCGCACAGTCAATTCCAACACTTTGTGACCCCATGTGACCCACACGCCAGGCACCCCTATCCTCCAACATCCTCCTCAGCTCGCCCAGCTTTGTGCCCATTGCGTCAACAATGCCATCTAGCCATCTCATTTTTTGCCACCCGTTCTTCTTTTGCCCTCGACTTTTCCCAGCATCAAGGCTTTCTCAAGTGAATCCTCCCTTCTCATTTGATGTCCAAAGTACTTTAACTTCATCTTCAATATTTGACCTTCCAAGGAGCAGTCGGGGTTGATTTCTTTTAAGATTTGTTCTCTTGGCTGTCCAGGGTACTCTCAAAATTCTTCTCCAGTACCACATCTCAAAGGCATCTATTCTTCTGTGCTCAGCATTCCTTATGATCCAGCTCTCACAACCAGACATCGCTGCGGATTCCCCATGCCCATCTGGCATGGAACAGCCCCGGCGGAGGCTGCTTAGGTGAGAAGGCTCCTGGCGGTGGCTTCTGCGGGCAGCTAAATTAAGGGGGGTGAATAAATGATAGGGTTTGATTCACCCAATTACATGACCTGACCGACGATTCTGCAAGGTAGGCAGATCGCTAACCCCAGTGACTGATTAGGTAAACACTCATCTCCTGGCCAAGGAAATCCCCGGTGCAAATAGTGAATATGTTTACCCCTGTCTAAGCCCTAAACAATGGCTTCCCTCATCCCGTGTTTGTCTGAAATAATTAACTTCCCTTCGAGAGGTTTCCCAATTAACCTGAGTAAACAGGTGATGTGATTGACTCCCGGGAGATGGTTTTTTCTACCTGCCTTCTGATCTATAAAAGGTGTATGCATTTTTCCAATAAACCACTGATCTGATCTCGCTCCTGTTGCCTCGTGTTGTCATTGATCAGTCTCCTCCGGGACCTAGCGCCGCCCTAGCGGCCCAACATCGCTACAGCTGGTGACCCCGACGTGATTTACTCGTGAGTAAGAGACCCCGGAGAGGTCTACTCGTGAGTAGCGATTCACGCGGTCCGATTCCACGCTTGAACCGCGACCCGTCATCCCGGAGGACAGCGCGGCGCTCCGGCCGGCAGCCAGCCGATCGGAGAAGTAGCCTGCGGCGAGGCATCCCAGAGAGACATTCCTACCACTTACTCCCCGCTTTCAAGGAGGGTTGCCATAGAGGGAAACGCGTTCCGCTCAGGGCAGCTGTGAGCCCCTGACATCGCAGAGGCCGTTGAAGGGCCCGTGGCAGAAGGTCCACGCTCCGAGGTCTACCCCAGACACCCGACGCCCGAACCTGTTGCCTGCAAAGACGCGTCGACCCGTCCCGAGGAGGAATCTTCCGGAGACCCAATCGCAGGTAATATGGGGACTTGCTCTCATAGACCAGGTCCGTCCGCTAGCCAAAGAACTCGTGAGGAAGAGTTTAAAATCCTGGCCAGGGTATTTAAGTTACGCTTTCACAGCAGGGAATTAGCGAGACTTTTGGCGTACCTCAGGGAACACTGCCTACTTTACCCAGATGTAGGTACGTTAACCCTGTAGCTCTGGGATCAGATAGGAGACTGTATTCAGCAACCCCCGAAAGCTCCAGGAGGGATAGTTCGTACTTGGAGAAAGTGTAGGAAACTCTTAGCAGAGATCGAGCCAGTCCGGGTAGAGGCCAAAGAACCCCCGTTAGCCGAGCCATTAGGCAAGCCAGTCGAACCGACTGCGCCCATGGCACTCTATCCGTCAATTAGCTATCGGCAGAGTAGCGTAGGGAGCGTTCCCGCGGTGACAGCTGCAGACGTCACCGAAGGAACGCAAGGAATGAGAAGCGCAGGCGCTCCTCTGACAGCTCCAGGCTCCCTAGTCGTGAAGAGTGCCCTTCAGCACACAGCTGAGATAGAACTTAAAAAGGGGGAATTGTCAGTTGAACAACTAGCTGAACTCAGACAGATTTGTCCAATCCGCTTGGAGGTGGACACGCTCACGGGCGCACAGCAGATAGTACACTCCCCAGTCCCGTACAAGCTTCTCATGGCTTTACGGAAAGCAATTTCAGAGACAGGGCTCCAGAGTCGTTTTACGAGAGGCACGCTTCAGCAAATGTGCGAAACCACCATGTGGATTCCTCATGATTGGAAAGCCGTCATGATGCTAACCCCCAGCCAGTACATGATTTGGGACAGCGAGTTTCGCCTAGAGGCCCAAGCTCGAGCTGCCAGGATGGGAGGCGCAGTACTTCCTGACCAGTTGTATGGTTCAGGTGCCTTTGAGCCCATCAACGCTCAAATTAACTTGCCTCTCACCACTCTAGAAATGTCAGCCGAAGCTGCCTACAGGGCATACTTCAAGGTCCCAGCGTCTGGCAAAACAGCTAAAAATTACACTGCTATCAAGCAGGGAGCCCAGGAGCCCTACATGGACTTCATCAATCGCCTGGAGGAAGCAGTTAGCAGGCAGATTGACAATGAGCAGGCCCAACAAGAGCTTATGATTAAGCTAGCTAAGGACAACGCTAACCTGGACTGCCGTAAAATCTTGCAGTCCCTGGGCAATCGCCCTTACTTGACCTTAACGGACATGATCCGAGCATGCTCCGACGTTGGCACCGACTCCTACAAGATGGGGCTGCTAGCGGCCGCGGTGCAGGGGGGAAGAAGACCTCAGGGCAATGGCAAGATCAAAGGGGCATGCCACACTTGTGGCAAGGTCGGACACTTCGCCAGGGAGTGCCGATCCAAGGGAGGCGGACAAAAATCCGGCCATCCCAAGGCTCCGAACACCCCCTGCCCGAAGTGCAAGAAAGGCTATCATTGGGCCAGGTATTGTCCGAGTTCGGGAAACCGGAATCCGGGCACGTCTCTGGCCCCAGTCCAAACAGAGGCTTCCTTCACCCAGATCCAGAACTCCCCAGAACTGGACTAGGTTCCAGGCACATTCCAGGCACTGCGAGGGCGCAGGCCAGCCCCAAGGGTGGCACAGGACTAGAATTGGCTTGCCAGGCGGACGTTACATGCGATCTGCCGGGCACAGTCTATCTAGTCGATTCCCAGTACATGGGTCCACTGCCCAAGGGCCTTATAGGTTTAGTTTTGCCCCGCAGCATAGCTGGAGCACGCGGAATTTTCATAATTCCAGGAGTCGTTGACTCGAATTTTTCAGGCGTCCTCCAAGTCCAGCTTTGGACACACCTACCCCAAACAATCCACAAGGGAGACACCTTAGCGCAACTGATCTTGGTTCCTTGTCACTCACCAGCAGGCAGCCAGAGAAGGCTCAGTGCCAACTCAGAGTCCGGTTCAGCAGACCGCTCGAGCGCGCGTGAGGCAGTGCAGGGATACCAGGTCTTGGCGACAGTGGAGACCAACATTGAGTGGAAGCAGCGCCCCGTTATCGAGGTATTTTTGAACAAAAGAGTGTTCTCAGGGTTACTCGATACCGGAGCGGATGTGACCGTGATAAGCAGAAGCCAGTGGCCGAGGGAGTGGGCCATTGAGCCGGTCTCCGATGTGTGGGGGGTAGGCGGCGTCCAGGAAGCGTTTAGAAGCCGAGAGTGGGTAGAAGTCACAATCCCAAGGGCTGATGGCACGGCGGTGATACGGCCGCACATTCTTGACGTGCACATCAATCTTTGGGGACGGGACATTCTACAGCAGTACGGTGCCACGCTTACCTTTGGGTAATGGCGTTGCCACTTAAATGGCTCACCGACACTCCGGTTTGGGTAGAACAATGGCCGGTAGTGGGGGAGAAATTAGTTGCCCTCAAGCAGCTAGTTAAGGAACAGCTAGACGCATGACATATAGAATGGTCCACGAGCCCTTGGAATTCGCCAATTTTTGTTATTAAGAAGAAGTCGGGGAAGTGTCGACTCCTCCACGATCTCAGAGAGATCAATAAATGCATACAGCCAATGGGTCCGCTTCAATGCGGCATCCCGAATCCGAACATGATTCCCGAGGGGTGGGAGATTCTAGTCGTAGATCTCAAGGATTGCTTTTATACAATCCCCTTAGACCCCAGGGACCAGGAGAGGTTTGCCTTTACGGTGCCGGTCGTGAACCACAGTGAGCCCACGCAGCGTTACGCGTGGAAATTTTTGCCACAGGGCATGCTCAATTCGCCCACCTTGTGCCAAATTTACGTTCACGACGCGCTGGCAAAGTTTCGAAACCTCTACCCACAAGCTATAGTTTGTCACTTTATGGACGACATCTTGGTAGCGTTGCCACAGCTTGGCAGCGAAATGTTTTCAGACCTCCAGGCCAGCCTGGGGGACAAAGGTTTACTCATTGCCCCGGAGAAAGTGCAGAGAACCGAGCCCTTCTCATACTTGGGCCATCGGCTTCTCCGCTCTTTCGCCGCACCGGTTTTACCTCAGATAAACTTACAAGACTCAGTCACCCTCGTAGAATTGCAGCAAGTTTTGGGGAATATCAATTGGGCCAGACCGTATTTTCGCTTGGATACGGATCTTCTAAAACCGCTCTTCTCGCTGCTAACCTTAGGTAAGCAGCCGGCAGACCGGATAAAAATCTCTCGAGACGCGCGCTTGGCGCTCGAGAAAGTGAACCAAGTTCTCAGCCAGAGGTGGGTGGATAGGATCGCCCAGGGGCCATATGCCCCGATCCTGAATTTGTACATCGTACGGTCGGGATCCATGTTCACTGGGGCGCTAGGAGTAGACTCAGAAAAGGGAGCGAAAATTGTGGAGTGGGTGTACTTGCCTAACACCTCATCTCGGAACATTGTTCCGCCCCAAGAACTGGCCTCCGCGGTGATCTACCGCAGCAGGCTGAGAGCTAGGGACATTTCTGGGCACGATTTAGCTAAGATCATAGTCCCGTTCACCAAGGAACAAATTCATCAGTTGATGCAGCTAGGGGACTCGCTTCCGATAGCTTTGGAAGGATTCACTGGAAGCTTGGCATACCACTTGCCTAAAGACCCCAGACTTGTCTCGCTTCAAACAGGAACAGTCAGCTTGTTTGAATTGCTTTCGCTGGTCCCACTTCAGGGGGCCAAGACAGTCTTTACCGATGGTGGACGCACATATGGTGTCTTGACCTGGCAGGAGGGCGAAGCTTGGCACACGCTGTTGACTCTCCCACAGAAGTCCGCGCAGCGGGCGGAGTTGGCAGCCGTGAACCTTGCTTTGCGCACCTTCGCCAAGGAACGTTTAAACATCATAACTGACAGTCTGTACGTTAGGAATTTGCTCCACAGTCTACCGGGAGCTTACATTACCCCCGCGATAGACAAGAATCTGCTTAGTCTGTTTCTCACTGCTCAATTTCACTTGCGGAACCGCACGGAGCCGCTCTATATTGCCCACATCCGAAGTCATCAAGACCTACCGGGTCCGATTTCCGCGGGCAATAGCAGAGCGGATGCGGCGGCAAAAGAGATTCAACAACGTTCAGTTTTGGGAGTTTTCACTACTCCAATTCAAAGTCATGCATTTTTTCACCAAAACGCCAAGGCACTCGCCAGACAGTTCAATCTGCCACTTTCTCAAGCCCAAGGTATAGTACGCTCTTGCCAACATTGCGCAGGGGCGCCGGGGGGGCCCTCGTGGGGGGTCAACCCACGAGGGACAGAGGCCAATCAAGTGTGGCAGATGGACGTCATGCATGTGCCGCAGTTTGGCAGATGGCAGTACATGCATGTCTGCATTGACACCTTTTCTCAGTTCGTTTGGGCGACGGCGCAGAAGGGGGAGACTGCCTCCCACGTGGAGCAGCACCTCCTTTCCTGCATTGCGGCGATGGGCAAGCCGCGGCACGTGAAAACGGATAACGCCCCGTCCTACTGCTCTAGGCAGTTGGCCGCCTTCATGGCCACCTGGGACATCAAGCACACATTTGGCATTCCCTACAATCCGCAAGGGCAGGCGATTGTAGAACGGGTCAATCGGACGCTAAAGTCCTATATTGACAAACAAACAGAAAGGGGGAGCCACCAGCCCTCCCCAAATCACAGGGAGAAGCACAGTTTTGTCTGAATAAGGTATTGTTCACATACAATCACCTCAATGTTTTTTCGGACTGTACGCCGCAGGAGAAGCACTTCCGCCGTTCGGAAGGCCTCCCGCGACCTATGGTCCGGTACCGAGTGCCACCAGACCCTTCTTGGAGGGGCCCGGTGCCGCTCATAACCTGGGGAAGAGGGTATGCTGCAGTTATGTCTCCTACAGGTGTCGTTTGGATTCCAGCTCGGTGCGTCAAGCCTCACTTGGAACCACATGGCGTGGACCCAGGCCGACCCGAGTCCGATCCCGGAGATGCAGGTTCTCGCCCTGACCGAGGGGACCCGCCGGGAGAGACAGCGGTCGCAGACGACAGCACCGAAGATCACCTGGGGGATGGTCAAGGCCCTCTGCCATGATGCCCAGGACGCCATCCAGCGCGAGGGGGAGGAACTGACTCCAGAGAGCTTTGCGGTTGCGATTTTTGCCCGAATTCACGCCAACTCCATGGCAGTCACCATCATCCTGGCCCTCTCCCTGCTTTTGGGGGGAGGCGCTCAGGCCGCCTCACTGGAGGCCAGCGACTTAATGCCAGGCGGAGACCTCTCTGCCCGGATGCAGTACAACATTTGGGAAAGGTTGGCTACCCTTGTCAACCAGTCCGATTTTTGCCTCAGGCAGGACGTCGGCTCTGCCTCGATCCTCAGCACCTGCCTTGTCCCGGTGTGCCATTCTCCAGGCGCACACCCCCGGGACGGGGACTGGCTGGTGAGGCGACTCTTCAGCCCATACATCCCATCAGCTTCCTCGGAATATGCCCGTTGGGAGATGCAGCTGACCACGACTTTACCGGCTGATGCGGCCACTCTCCACACTCCTCGAGTGGCGGTCAGCCCGAACTCTACCTGCGGCCGGATACACGGTTGCTCCGGGCCCGGCCGAGCCCGGCGCCGTTGCCTCGATGTAGGCAGCGGCAATTGGACTTGCAATAACCCAGTGTCACTTGGCTCGAAGTATGCACATATCACCCTGCCATCTGAATGGTTCTTTACGTGTAACCAGTATACGTTTAACTACATTCCGGCTAATATTACAGACTCTATATGTTGTATCAGTCGTTTGACACTGTTGCTCCCCACTAAGGATATGATTGCCCCACGCACTAATACCCCCAATGTTTCCAATGGCTCCAATGTTCCCTCACTCATACGGCACACTCGCACCACCCTGTTAGACAGCTCATGTGAAAGCAGCTTTAGGGTAATGAGACCTGCCGAATACCTCTCCTTGGCAGTCAGCATCTTTGGCGTGCCAGGCTTAGCCGTCGGCAACGCAAAGAGGATTGGTCGCTTGGCCTGCGGTTTAGCAAAGGCCATTAACCATACCTCCTCAGCGATAGCGCTCCTTAATCAAGAGCAGGCAGAGCTTCGCCATGCCATCCTCGATAATCGAGCGGCTATCGACTACCTCCTACTATTGCACCACTTGGGCTGCGAGTCCTTTCACGGAATGTGCTGCTTCAACCTTACTGACAACTCCCGGAAAATTCAAAGCCAGATCACAGATCTCCACACCATAGTCGCAGGCATCACAGAGGGCTCTGCGTGGGGGGCTTGGTGGAGTTGTCTGTGGAAGTGGATGTGGTCGTGGATCCCATGGGGGTGGCTTCAGACGGTGCTTAAGGTAGTGGTGGGGGTAGTCATACTGGGCATAGCAATTTGCTGTCTCGCTCAATGCATTCCCTCACTGATCTCGAGGTGCCGCCTCAGAAGGAAACCCCGTGACGTCACTCCCGACCAACAGCTGGTGCCGCTCCTGCGCAAAATCGCTGGTCAGGCTCTTAATATTAAAAAGTAAGGGGAGATGCGGATTCCCCATGCCCATCTGGCATGGAACAGCCCCGGCGGAGGCTGCTTAGGTGAGAAGACTCCTGGCGGTGGCTTCTGCGGGCAGCTAAATTAAGGGGGGTGAATAAATGATAGGGTTTGATTCACCCAATTACATGACCTGACCGACGATTCTGCAAGGTAGGCAGATCGCTAACCCCAGTGACTGATTAGGTAAACACTCATCTCCTGGCCAAGGAAATCCCCGGTGCAAATAGTGAATATGTTTACCCCTGTCTAAGCCCTAAACAATGGCTTCCCTCATCCCGTGTTTGTCTGAAATAATTAACTTCCCTTCAAGAGGTTTCCCAATTAACCTGAGTAAACAGGTGATGTGATTGACTCCCGGGAGATGGTTTTTTCTACCTGTCTTCTGATCTATAAAAGGTGTATGCATTTTTCCAATAAACCACTGATCTGATCTCGCTCCTGTTGCCTCGTGTTGTCATTGATCAGTCTCATCCGGGACCTAGCGCCGCCCTAGCGGCCCAACATCGCTACACATCGCTACCGGAAATACCATTGCTTTGACTATGTGGACTTTTTTTGCAAGGTGTTTCTATTTTTAACTATGTTGCCCAAACTTCTCATAGTGTGCCTCCCAAGAATTAGTCGCCTTTTTATTTCATGGCTGCAATCTCCATCTGCAGTGATCTTGGATCCTAAGAATGTAAAGTCTGTCACTGCTTCTACTTCTTCCCCATCTATTTTCCAGGGAGTAACAGAGCCTGTTGCCATTGTCTTGGTTTTCTTGATGTTGAGTCTCAAGCCAGCTTTTGCACTCTCCTCCTTCAACCTAAGCAAGAGCTTCTTTAGGTCTTCTGCACTTTCTGCCAATTCAAAAATATACAGCTACCAATTCAAAAATATAATAAAAGCAATACACTTTCTGCATACCATTGCATCAGAAATGGCCCAGTCCAGTCCAACAGTCATTTGATGGTTGGGGGCAATATTCCAAGACTGTTGGACTGAATGCTTATAAGTGTATACATACATGCACTGAAATGCACACTGTACACAGACATATACACATCCTACAGCTATAGTAGAGGCAATTCCCACTCTGTTGCAACCTCTTTTCACTTCTTTGTCTTGTTCCTGTCTCAAGGCCATATTTTTGTACCGCTTTCCTCACCTATTGGTGACCCAAAGCGGTTTACAGACAAAGATGGTAAATTACATAAAACTTCAGGCCCATGTCATGGGTAACAGCCACTTCCACTCCCCTGCAACTGGCTGAGGGGGGGCACTTAGGGGGCTCTGTGGCAGGGACGAAGGTGGAAAATGTCCTCCAGCCACGGAGCAACGGTCACTCCCACTCCCCTCCAACCAGCTGAGGGGAGGAGCTAAGGGGCCTCTGTGGCAGGGACGAAGGTGGAAAATGCCATCATAGCTATCCTGAGTTTGGATTGGTTCTGTGCTGTATCCAAATCGCTCCTCAGGTTATTCAACCAATACACTTTTCTTTTTCATGAACTTCTTTCCCCAGCTTGTTTTTGCCTCAAATGACCATCTGTAACAATCTGTACTCTTTCTTTCTTGTTCTGTTACCAAAGAATTCTACCTTTTTGTATTTTGTGTGTCATGTGAGCTCTTGGTTTTATTTATTTGCTTTATTTGTTGTTGTTGGCCGTGAAAATCCTTACATTTATTATATAATATATCATTTATTATAAATGAGCCAGGGTGGGGAACCTTTAGACTTCCTGATGTTTGGGACTAAATCTCCCATAATCCATTACTATTAGTCATAGTTGCTTGGGCTTGGTGGACTGAAGTCAAAACTATCTGGAGGATGAAAAGTCACCCACTTCTGATAGAAACATTCCTTTCCATTTGTTTTAATGGGAACATTTGGTGTATGCAAACCAAGACACAGGACACAGCCTCGGGCTGGGTTAACTCAGGTTTATTGCATCGTGGACAGAGGGAACATGAGGTAATGGCGGATCGATAGCTCTTTATATACAGTAGTAATACATTTGAACGTGGTTCCATGGTAGCCCATTGGCTACTGTCTGCGTGACGTCATTGAGGGTCACGCCCTTCTTGTCCAGGTGTAGGTGATGGCGGAAAAACTTCCCGCGCTGTTGCCTTTGATGAGTTTGGACCAAGGGAGCTTGGACGCTCGCTGCTGCCAGCTGGTGGTCATTAGCTCGCGTCCTCTTACAGGGTTCATATGATGCAGCTGAAGGTTACATTGTTGCTATAGGCAAGGTTACATTGGTTCAGATACATTGTGGAAGGTCAAACCATTAGAACACAACACCCCTCCCCCCTAGGACGAGACAAAGTCTCGAGCCCACACTTAACCACTCCCCCCCCTAGGAGACAAAGTCTCTCAGCCAAGATGGCTTATTTCGAACACGCTGGGGTCTCGATGCAGGCTGCCTTTCCCCGGGTTTGCTACCTTCTCTTTGTCCCCTGGTTTCCTGTCCTGTAATTGGAGAGGGAGACTCGTTAGTGACTTGCCGCGGCTCCGCGGCGTTGTTGGAAGGTGTGCTCTTTCTTAGGGAGGAACCGGGGGCACTGGGGGCTAACGAAAAACCCCTCTTCTCGCTTGGATGGGTGGGGGAACACTCCTGAAAACCCCCCCGGCTCGCAAAATCAAAATCAAAATTACATTCGGGGGCAGCGGTCGCGAACTCCTCTCCCCCTTCCCCGGCCTCTGATAGGACTGGTGTATCAAAAGGGTATGAGTCGGGGCCGCTGCTTCTGCCTTCCCCCCTTGCTTG
The DNA here is from genome assembly GCA_035047305.1 of Bradypodion pumilum. Taxonomy (NCBI): domain Eukaryota; kingdom Metazoa; phylum Chordata; class Lepidosauria; order Squamata; family Chamaeleonidae; genus Bradypodion; species Bradypodion pumilum. Next base: position 100,843,052 of record JAWDJD010000002.1, on the reverse strand, counting down.
GGACTGTTGTCCGCTGCTGTCTCCCCCTTGGGTTAAGCGGGTGGGGGAGAACCCTAACGCTGAATCCTGTTGTAACGCTGAATCCTGTTGCTGAGCCCCACTGACTGGCCTACTCACTCGGTGCCTCAGTTGGTCTGCGTGCCTCCTCCAGAGGAGGCCGGTGTTAGTCTCGACTCGGTACGACACTGGCCCCGTCTGTTCTACAACCGTCCCTGGTACCCAGGCTGGCCCTGCGCTGGAATAGTTCCTGCAGTGAACAGGGTCGCCGGCGGCGAAACTTTTCGAGACTGCCAACCCTATGTTTTTTCCTTTATCCTCGACTCTCGTCGGGTCTAGCCTGGACAGGATCGTGGTCAGTTTTCGCCGCATCAAGAGCTCTGCCGGCGAGTAGCCTGACGCTAAGGGGGTCACCCTATACGCTAAGAGGAATTGGCATACTTGGTGATTCAGGTCCCCCGGGCCCATGCGCCGCAGCGCATCCTTTGTTGTACGCACCAGCCGTTCCACTTGGCCATTCGTGGCCGGGTGAAACGGCGCGGATGTGACATGCCGAATGGCGTTTGCCTCCATGAATGCTCCGAACTCAGCGGAGGTGAAACAACTAGCGTTATCGCTGACTAAAGTATCGGGTAAACCGAACGTGGAAAAGACTCTCCTTAGCTGGCTAATAGTCGTGGCGGAGGACGTGCTCTTTACTGGGATAACCTCCAGCCACTTGGAGAATGCATCCACCACCAGGAGAAACATGGTTCCTCGGAAAGGGCCAGCGAAATCTACGTGCACTCTGGACCATGGCCCCCTTGCTGTGTCCCATTCCCTATGCGGAAGACGGGCCGCCTCTGGTCGGGATCCCTGGCATGCCTCACAAGTGCCGACCATGTGCTCAATGTCCGCGTCCAGCTGTGGCCACCAGAAGTAACTCCGGGCCAGCGCCTTTGAACGAACTATGCCCGGGTGGCTGACGTGCAGCAGTTCGAGCACCCTCGGCCGCAGGGACGTAGGGACCACCACCCGTTGGCCCCACAACAGGCACCCCCTCTCTAGGGACAACTCTAGCTTTTTCCGAAAAAATGGGTCGAATTCTGTGCTTGGGGACGATACCGGCCACCCCTTCTGTACCCATGAACTAACTTTCTCTAGCGTTCTGTCCTTGCCTGTCGCCCTAGCAATGTCGGCTGGTACTATTGGGGGTGCGTCTAAGACCTCAATTAGCAACACCTGGCGGTCTCTTTCTGCTCTCGCCTTTTGGTCGTCCGACAAGGGCAAAGGAGATCTCGAAAGTGCATCGGCATGGCTGATCTCCTTTCCGGGCCGGTACTCTAACTCATGTTGGTATGCGTTGAGAAAAATAGCCCATCGCAGCATTCTCGGGGACAGGATCTGCGGCGTGGGCTTGCTTTCCGTGAAAATCCCTAACAGTGGCTTGTGATCAGTCACGATTTTGAACGGGCGGCCATACAAAAAATCGTGAAATTTTTTGGTTCCCGCTACTATTGCTAATGCCTCCCTGTCGGTTTGTGCGTAATTGCGCTCCGCTTGGGACAGGGACCTTGAATAAAACGCTACCGGGGCCTCCCTTCCGTCATCCAACACGTGGCAAAGCACCGCCCCCACCCCCACCGGGGATGCATCACAGACTAAGACCACCGGCCGTTTGGGGTCGAAATGCGTCAGGATTGCCTCAGATGTTAAGAGTTGCTTTAGTTCTTTGAACGCCCTCTCGTGCTCGTCACCCCACATCCATGTCTCCTCCTTTTTAAGTAACCGATGGAGCGGTTCGGCCACGGACGCCTTCCGCGGGAGGAATGTATGGTAAAAATTGAGGAGCCCCAGGAAAGACTGTAGCTCGGTTTTGGATGTGGGGCGAGGGGCCTTCTTTATGGCTGCTACTTTGGATTTAGACGGCTTAATCCCCTCGGGTGTGATCCGGAACCCTAAAAACTCGACCTCAGTTTCAAAAAAAACACATTTGTCCTTCCTTAGTCTCAGCCCCGCTTTCTCGAACACGGTTAGTACTTTGTCCAATCTCTTTGCCAGTTCAGCCTCACTCCCCCCTGTTATCAACACGTCATCAAAATAAGGCAACACCCCCTCCAGTCCCTTCAGGAGGCGTTCCACAAGCGACTGAAAAAGGCCGGGTGCCGAGTTCACGCCGAACTGTAAACGCGACACCTGGAACGCCCCTTTATGTGTAACTATCGTTTGTGCCGCGGCCGTGGCGGGGGTCACTGGGAGTTGCTGATAGGCTTGTGCCAAATCGAGTTTAGCGAAACACTTTCCCCCATTCAGCCTGGCCAAAAGGTGGCTGATCACCGGCACCGGGTATGCATTAGGGCGGATCGCCTTGTTAATTGTACACTTATAATCAGCGCAAATGCGCACCTCCCCGTTAGCCTTTAGAGCCGTTACAATTGGAGTTTCCCACTCCGCGGAATCAACAGGAATAAGAATCCCCTGGCCCACCAGTTTGTCCAGTTCCGCCTCTATCTTGTCCTTGAGTGCGAACGGCACCCTGCGCGGTTTGAGTCTTATCGGGCGGACCTCCGGGTCTAGGTCGAAGGCTACAGGGGGTCCCTTGAACTTTCCGAGTCCTTTCTTAAAAACGGCGGGATGCGCATCGCAAACCGCTTGTATTGGGTCCACCCCCACTGTATGCACTCCCCCTATGAACAAACCTAAAGGCTGAAACCACTGCGTCCCTAGGAGGCTACAACTTCCCCCCTTAAGGACAACTAGGGGCAGTTCCGCAGAATGTCTCTTAAAATTGACCCGAAATTTCCCGACCCCCAACACCGGAATGCTGTTTCCCTGTACGTCTCGTAGCGTGGACCTCAACGTTTTAAGTTTGGGCCGCACGTGGGGGTCGATCCTCAAGAACTCTTTCTGGGGAATTATAGAATAGGAGGACCCCGAGTCAATTTCCATCCTAATAGGGGCCCCTTGTACTAGTACCTCAACGAAGTAATGGGACTGTCCCGCGGACACGCTGAACACTGGGGCGTCGTCCTCGCTGTCGTCCGAGACGTGGCCCACGCCATCCTGCTTCCTCGTGGTCTGGGCGCCATCTTTGGGCCTCGCTGGACGGTCCGGTCTGGCCGAACGGTCTTGTGACTGCCTCCGGCCCTCCTTCCGTTTTCTGCATGCCTTGGCGATGTGCCCCCGACGGCCGCAGGTGTAACACTCGGCCTTCCTGAATGGGCATCTCGCGCGCTCATGGGCCGCTCCGCAACCATCGCAGCGTCGACCACCCTTTCGGACCTTCTGGACCTCCTCGCCGTCGCTGCCTTCCGTAGACGACTTTGAGGCCCGTCGAGTTGCGTGCACCGCCTGTCCGGACTTCCCGTGCACCGAATTTGCCGCCTTGCCGGCTCTAGGACGCCACTCACGCCACTGGTGCATCTCGTCCACTCCAGCATTCGTGGACTCTGCGGCTTCCGCGGCCTCTACGACCTCTGCCAGCGTGGGTGGCGGCTCCTTGTTCATCAAGCTGCGCTGCACCTCCTTGTCTTTCAGGCCACACAGCACGCCGTCCCTGAGGGCCATCTCTAGGATGTCACCCCATTTGCAGGGGGCGGCGGCTATCCTCATGGCGGCCACGAATGTCTCAACCGACTCGTCCGGCGCTTGGACTCGCCTCCAAAACGCGCTCCGAGCGGGAAACATTGCCCTCGAGGGACTGAAGCGCTCTCGCAGCAGCTTCATGATGTCGTCCGCCTTAAATTCGCTCACCTTCTTCGGAGCGATGATGCCCACCAGCGTCCGCTTGGTTTCCATCCCGAGCATTCTGGTGAGGATGGCCCTCTTCCTCTCCTCGTCGTCTCCTTTGACTTTGAGTTCCACCAGTGCCGCCTGGAAGTCCATCTCAAGCAGCTCCCAGTCTTGCGGTTTGGTGATGTTGAACCCGCTCTGTGCCCTGGCTGTTCCGTGGGGATCCATCATCCCACCTTCGTCGCCAATTTGGTGTATGCAAACCAAGACACAGGACACAGCCTCGGGCTGGGTTAACTCAGGTTTATTGCATCGTGGACAGAGGGAACATGAGGTAATGGCGGATCGATAGCTCTTTATATACAGTAGTAATACATTTGAACGTGGTTCCATGGTAGCCCATTGGCTACTGTCTGCGTGACGTCATTGAGGGTCACGCCCTTCTTGTCCAGGTGTAGGTGATGGCGGGAAAACTTCCCGCGCTGTTGCCTTTGATGAGTTTGGACCAAGGGAGCTTGGACGCTCGCTGCTGCCAGCTGGTGGTCATTAGCTCGCGTCCTCTTACAGGGTTCATATGATGCAGCTGAAGGTTACATTGTTGCTATAGGCAAGGTTACATTGGTTCAGATACATTGTGGAAGGTCAAACCATTAGAACACAACAGAACACATTAAGTGTTGCAGTGTTTTTGTTTTCTGCTAAGTTTGAGAAGAGTTACTCTTTTTAGACTGCAGACATTGGGCTGTTCTAATTGGAAGATTCTGGAAGCAGAAGTACAAGAAAGTAACTTTTCTGAACTCTAGCAGAGGAAAGAAAGCAGTCCCTGAAGAAGCACAATCTCAATCTCATCTCACCCCATACATCAGTCAATATAGAGGGGTGCTGTCAGTCAAATTCTGCCAAGGAGGGAAAGATATTTTTGAGCCAGCTCAGCAATGCCTAACAGATGCCTACATGCTTCCATTTTGAAAAAAACTACTTCCTGACACTAACAGGGTGGCCTTTATGCTGATGATAATCACCTTCCAGAATGGCTCCTCTGCGTAAACAATCCTGTCCAACTCCATCTGGATTACGAACTAACTATCTAGAGGCAACCACTGAGAATGTTGGCAAAATGTTGAATAATACTCTTTTAATGGGGGAATAATCATGTTGACCTGGCAGCGCTCACACAGAATCAACATATGGCAGGCATATGAGCTGCATACCATGCTCTACGTTAGTCCTCTCCTTTAGCTTCAGAATTGCTTGTGTCTGGGCAATTCCAAAACCAAGACATGATCTGTGATAGCCTACTCGAAGAAAGGGATACTAGAGGCAATGGAATTGGAGACAGTGACATAGAAGGAAGATTTTGTGGAAATCAAACAATATAAACTCGCATTCTGGTTTGCTATGAATGTAATCCATAGCAAGGGTGTCTCACCTGATCTTTCACATTTGAAATTATTTTGCCATTTCTCCAACATGTGCATGTTAACACTATATTCCTGACAGCTGTAAGGTAGCATGTAATTGCACAACATGATTGGGGCAAGTTGTGTGGCATTTATCAGTGTTCATAAATCTTTGAAGGAGTTGGGCACATTTAATCTGGAGAAAGAAGCTATGAAGGGGGTGGGGGACTTCCTTTCTGTTCTTCCATAGGATGGATCATAAACAAAGGCTGAGATCTAGCAGTCAGTCACAACATGAGGAGGCCCTTGGACTCATCAGAATGTACAGATAAGTTGACTGACCACATGATTCAACTGACTTACCTGAGTTGTGGCCGACTGCTGGATTTCAGCAGTTGGGTTCAACAGGATCGGTTGCCTGAGATATTTTGAGAAGTGCAATCTGAAAATTTTCCTTCTCTTCCTGCTCTAAACACTTGAAAAAACTGTATGGTGGAATTAATTGTTCAACTCTGAAGTAAACTGCTTCAGAGTGAAGGGAATCTCTCTTTCAATAGATGTTGCTTAACAGAATGACCCTCTTCAAAGGACTGCAGTAGCAGATTTCCTCCAACTTTCCCAAAACTGGGTCACCCTAAAGGTGTTGGAGTACAATTTCCATTATTGCTAATCAGTCTAGGTAGCATGGGAGTTGTAGGTGATGCACCTACAAAGCACCGCTGAGGAAGCCTGATATTCCATCTGTACGATGTGTGTGTCTTGCAGCTCTTTCTCTGTGTGCTATATTTTAAAGGTCCCTTTCATTTCTATCTTTTGCTGACAACAGATTGGGCTGGGGTTATTTTTCATATGGAAAGCAATTTCAGTGGCATTTTGGGATGACCTGGTAGATAGAGGGTGCTTGCAGATAAGGTTGTTTGTTTGTTTGCTTTTTCCTGCACTATTTCACTACTTAATTCATAGTGGTTTCTAGGGATGCCCATCTCATATTTCCCCTTTGATTCTCCTTCTTTTAATTAGATAAAATCTGTTACATATGAAAATAGGTCCTTTTTACCCCAATGGGAACAAGAGCATAACGAGAGATTACACTAAGCTATTTCAGATACAATTAACAGGAAAGTTTATTTAAAGTTGTTATAAGGAATAGAGAGAAATTGTAAATGCTTTTTATTAGTTCAAAATAGGTGAAACATGTTCAAGCAGAACTCAGAACAGCAACATTCCATGAAGAGAGAGAGATAAAGGTAAAGGTTTCCCTTGCTTGAAATCCAGTTGTATCCTACTCTAGGATTCATTGCTCATCTTTGTTTCAAAGCCGAAGAGCCAGCGCTGTCTGCTTCTGCAGATGTTTCCGTGGTCATATGGCAGGCATGACTAGACACCAGAGCGCATGGAATGCTGTTTACCTTCCCACCGAAGTGGTCCCTATTTATCTTCTTGCAATTTCTTGCTTTCGAACAGCTAGGTTGGCAGGAGCTGGGACAAAGACGGGAAGTCATTCCGTCCTGCAGTACTCGGGAATCGAACTGCTGACCTCCCGCCTTCCAGTCAGCGTCTTAGCCACTTGAGCCACTGCAGTCCATTCATTCAGCATTCTTCAGGTTCTTGGACAATCATGGTTGTTTGACATGTTTTTGTAATGTATTTAGCCTTTAGACAATGATTCCTTAAAGTTCTGTCAGTTTCCTGTCTGTTTCCTTGACTTTGCCCTGAAGTCTGTGCTGTTACAATACAATGTATCTCTATGGAAATGACGTTGTACGAGGCATCGCGGCAAGGATTTGGACGTTGTACGAGGCATTGCGGCTAGGATTTTGCATGCCTCATACAAAGTCCAAATCTGTATAAAGTCCAAACTTGTGGAACCAAGTTTGGATGTTGTATGAGGTATCACTGTATCAAAATATTATATCTACCTATCCAGTTTCAGAGACGCAGAAGGCTTGGTCCCATAGGGTCTGGATTGTAGGTTTAGCAGAGCGTTCTCCTAAATCCCAGATGGGGGAATCCTAGAAAGGCTCCTTAGGAGGATTTGGATAACGAGGAGGATGGGTCAGGGAGAGGGAAAGTGAAAGTGGGGAGTGGGTTTTTGGAACCAAAAGAAAATTTGGGGATAGTATTGAGAGGTGAGAAAAGAGGAGGGGTTCAGTGGCTTTTTATTCCATTAACACCCTCAAGGTTTTCTACTTTCTGATTGGTTTCTCCACTTTCTTCATTAGTTGCTAACCACTTGATGGTTCTCCATTGGTGAATAACATGATGAGACCACAACCTGTGGGGAACAGTTTTCCATTGTTTTCAAAGGTTGGCGTAACCCTAGGCACCATATATCTGTATAAGGAACATCCCAGTATCATGGGTAACAACTTTCCAGGGTTCTTTCACCTTGAGTATCCATCTTCACACTGACCCATTGTTTTGGACTCAACAAAGCTGTGTCAACATCATGAAATTCACAGTTTCTCATTTTCTAGACATCTATGCATTTTTGCCCTTTATGGGAGTCAGACCAAACATCCATCTTCTTGCCCCCTTTTCTGGTTTGCCACATGTTGAGCTCTCTGTTCCTGACATCCAGGTGTCTCTAGGTTTTGTTGTTGTTGTTCAGTAGCACAGTCGATTCCGACCCTTTGCAATCCCATGGACCATTGCCTGCCAGGCAACTCTATCCTCCACCATTCTCCTCAACCCACCCAGCTCTGTGCCCATTGCATCAACAATACCATCTAGAGACTGAGTAACAACAGAACTTGGGTAAAGACTGAATAGCTGCACAAAGCCTTTCAGTCATAAACTGTAGGATCCATTATATGGGAAGCACACATCCCCATACATATTTGCTTCTGCCCACCTGCCTTTCCTCGTCTTTTGAAAGCCATTGAGGCTATGATGGGTGGTCATCATGGTATAGTTTAAGAATGTCATGGAAGAGATCAGTTTTGGTAGCATGAACAGAAGCAATCACTTGCTTGTTACAATGCATCTTGGAAAGAATATCCAGAGTTTAGTTATTTTTCTCCAGGATAAATATAGGGAAAGTAATTGTGTATGTGTGGGTGGGTGGGGAGGGAGAAGTTGTACCCTCAGGTCAAGATTAGCCAACAAATCCATTGCTGATTGTGCTATGGCAGTGGTTCCCAACTTTTTTTAGACATGCCATACCTTAGCATCTCTAAAATCCTGATTCCACCCCCCACCCCCCGCATGACATATAATTCTTATTATTCAAAAAGTGAACTCCTATTTGTGTGGAGGAAGCTTAAAATGCCATTAACTTGGTCTAACTCATTCTCAAAGTGCCCCCCTTAAAATCAAATTGCCCTCCTGTGGGGCATGTGCTCCATGTTGGCAACCATGGTACTATGGTAATGTGAAAACCAAACAGACAAATCTCAGGTTCATATTCATTCAGAGCAGTCAGCTTGTACATTTTCAACTGTAAATATCTCTGCTTGTACAGATGGGGAAAATCCTTAACTGCCTAAGGAAACACCATTCGTTCCAGCCTGGAGCACATTCATACATTACAGTATGTAGATTGATGGTGTCTGGCTGGACACCCCGCTACGGTAAGGGAGTACGCTGTACAGCCAGTGACTCAACACTAAGGGTCAGGCAGCAGTTAACTAAACTGACTCCCTCAAAGGGCCAACGGCTACTTTTAGGTGGGGTGATGGTCTCCCTCAGTGGAGGAAATGCCACTGGAAACCATCATATTGGGCCAAATGGCAACATGAATATGGGTGCGTTTTACTTCCGCTTCCGGGAGCGACGGGGTCAACATGGGCTGGATGAATCACAGTAAATCCATTTATGTGGATTCACAGGGGGCTTGGGCCTCTGAGAATTGAAGACCAAGGACATCTGGAGTGCCAAGGTTCACCATCACAGACCTAGGTCAGGCAAAAAGGAACTACAGAATGAATTCACCAAAAGGTGCCTTCCTTTTGGCAGTTTAAAATCTGACATAGACATGAAAAAAGAATTGCCTCTTCTGCACTTTGTGAGAATCAGTGGGGTGGCCGGTGGTGAGGTGAGGGTGGTGTCCACGGATTAAGTGTGAAGCAATAGCACCCTCTTGTGGGAGCTTCAAAAATATATTTATTGTCAAACTGTTAGAATAACACAATTTGTTCTTGTTATCTGTCAACATGCCACCCCCTGTATGAAACCATTGTTAGGCTAATTACAATCTTGCACGTGGCAAAAATGGGAGGGAGGTATTTTTTAGCTTAAACTGACTGTCTTTTGTCATTAATTTGATTGGTTAAGTTCTTCTCCCATCTCTGGCATTTTAAGCAAGCCTCGGGGTATTTTTCTTTCATTGTCTTTTTAGTTTCTTTTACCTTGGACAAAGGAACAAGCACCAGAGTCTCTTTCACATGGCAGGAACTCCATTCCCCTGTTTTCCCTTCTGTCTGTAACTACAAAACGGTAAACAAGTAGAGACCCCTTTTCCTATTTCAAATGTGCTAGTTTGTGAGGAGAAAACAAGGAGGGTGTGTGATGAGACTGGGTTGATTTCTTCCTATTTTCTGTGTTGCTGTTGCTTCTCAACCCCATACGCCACTAACTAGAAGGAAAAAATCAAAATTCCCCAATACCTATAATATTTCATTTTACTTACAGGACCTTTTTATCCCAGCCCTATTAAGTAGTAGTATTTTTTTTCTTTCCTACCTCAGTTTGTATGAATGACAGTTCCTGTTCCTTTTGCTCATCCCCTGTCCCTGACCTGGGCTGTGGCAGATGTTCATATAAACCCCCATTTACTCGACGTGTAGCAAAGACAGATTGAAAATGGATCATAGGGTTACATTATGGAAGTACTCGTGGAAGAAATACCATCAGCTATTTCTGAGAATGTTGGACTAGACTATATTTGAGTTGATCTGTGTTTAGATCTTCTTGGCCATCAAACCTACTGGATGACAGTAGGTTAGTCACCGTGTCTTAGAAGAACCTTCTTTATAGTGTTGATGTAAAGATAAAGTGGAAGTGGGGCTGACAAATCACACAGAGTGCTGTGGACACCATGGAGGAAGGATGGGCTATTTCAGATTTTTTTTAAACAACTACAAGTAATGGAGATTGAGATACCATATGACTGCTAATATGTACCTGTTTAGTTAATCCTCGTTGGCTCTGTTTGCCACAAAGCTTCCACAAGTTGACTTGGATATCTCACAGTGTAAATGTAGTTAAGATTCAGCATTGTTGGCGTGAATCTTCCAGAGGGGGGGGGGAGGGGGCAGGTGTGGGGTTGGCGGGGCAGGTGTGGGGTTGGCGGGACAGGTGTGGGGCTCAGATGGAAGAGTGGCCCCCGCCTGTTGGCTTATAAAATGAAGCCTCCCCATCTTTTTAATGCGGGCAGTTTTAATGTAGTTAGTTTTAATAGGTGGGTGGGTATGTTGGGGGTTTTAATTGTTTTTTATATGTATATTTTAATCCTGTTGTGAGCCACCCTGAGTCGGGTTTGCCTGATTGGGCGGCATAGAAATTTGAGAAATAAATAAATAAATAAAAATAAGGTAGGAAATACTTGGATTCCGATTAGTACTTCCTTTGGATAGTTGGGTCCAGCCACCACCTCCCAGCCTAAGTGGCCTTACAGAATTGTTCACAGGAGGAGAAAACCGACCGGAGGACCCTATATACCACCCTATGCTTCTTGGGGAACAATCATGCTTGCTGTGGGACTCTTGCAGTTGTCATTCAAAAAGTAATGGGTCCAGAAAGAATGGAATAAAAAGGAAAGAAATTCACATCTTCTGACAGAAGTTTAACCATTCCAAAGAGCAGTCCTTCTGAGAATTGTCTCTCAGGGAAACGGGAAACAGAAAGCCTTCATGCCAGATTCAAAGGTCTGTGGGTGTAATCAAGCCTTACAGCTTCACCTCCCTGCTCATTTAAGCAAGGTCAGGTGATATGAAGATTTACAGATAATATGAAGAAATGCCACCCTTTGTATTACTTACCAGTCCTGCTCCAACGCTGTAGCGATGTCTGGCCGCTAGGGCGGCGTTAGAGCCCGGAGGAGACTGATCAATGACAACACGAGGCAACAGGAGCGAGATCAGATCAGTACTTTATTGGAAAAAGGCAACATCATTTATAGTGAAAAAAGCGCAACGGTGGCAAGCTGTCACCTGACAGAAAAATTACCTCACTCACGTACACGGGTTAATGGGGAATTCTTCAAAGGGGAGTTTAATCAGCTGGGGCAAACATGGGTTCAGGGACCTCATTGTCTTGGGGATTAGGCAGGGACAAACATGGCTTATTTGCGCCAGGGATTTCCCGAGCCGGGAGATGAACTATGCACTTAATATTTGACTGAAGTCAGCTATCTGCTTACTTGGCCGAGTCGCAGGTCAGGTCACGGTAATTGGGTGAATCAAACCCTATACTTTATTCACCCCCCTTAATTTGGCGGCCGCAGAGCCCACGGGCTGGGAGCGTCTCTCACCGCGGTGGCCTCTGGCGGGCCGTTCCATGCCCTGTGGGGCATGGGGAAACCGCATCTCCCCTTTATTTTCTATTTAAGGACCTGACTGGCGACCTTGCGCAAGAGCGGCATCAGCTGTTGAGCGGGTATGACGTCACGGAGTTTCTCTCTGGGGCGGTACTTGGAGATCAGCGAGGGAATGCACTGAGCAAAACAACAAAGCGTAATGCCTAGTATGGTTATCCCCACCACTACCTTAAGCACCGTTTGCAGCCACCCCCAGGGAATCCATGACCACATCCAATTCCACAGGGAACTCCACCAAGCCCCCCATGCGGAACCCTCTGTAATACCCTGGACTATGGTGTGGAGGTTCGTGATCTGGCTCTGGATCTTACGGGAGTTGTCAGTAAGATTGAAGCAGCACATTCCATGAACAGACTCGCAACCCAGGTGGTGCAGCAAGAGGAGGTAGTCGATAGCCGCTCGATTGTCAAGAACGGCCTGGCGAAGTTCTGCCTGTTCCTGATTGAGGAGCGCTATCGCTGTGGAGGTATGGTTAATGGCTTTTGCCAAACCGCAAGCCAAGCGGCCAATCCTCCGTGCGTTGCCGACGGCCAAGCCTGGCACGCCGACAAGGCTGACTGCTAGGGATACATACTCAGCGGGACTCATTACTCTGAAGCTGCTGTCACAAGAGCTGTCTAACTGGGTTGTACGCGTGTGCCGTATGAGTGGGGAGACATTTGAAACATTGGAAACATGTGAAACATTAGAAACATTTGTGCTTGGGGCAATCATGTCCTTAGTAGGGAGTAACAGTGTCAAACGACTGATACAACACATTGAGTCCGACAAATTCGCAGGAATATAGTTCCATGTGAACTGGTTGCAGGTGAAAAACCACCCTGAAGGTAGGGTGACGTGAGCGTACAGCGAAATGAGGGTTTCTGGTTTGTTGCAAGTCCAGTTGCCGCTGCCGGGGTCCAGGCAGCGGCGCCGAGTCGGACCGCCTGAGGTGCAGCCGGTCATTCGGGTGCAAGCAGCGTCCGGGCTGACCGCCACTCGAGGGGTATGAAGAGTGGCTGCGTCAGCCGGCAAGGTTGATGCAAGTCGCCGTCCCCCCCAGCGTGCGTATGCTGAGAAGGTGGTAGGAGTGTGTGGGCCAAAGAACGCCTTCAACAACCAGTCGCCATCCTTGGTGCGCGCGTCCAGAGCGTGGCACACGGGGATGAGACAGGTGCTGAGGATAGATGCAGAACCAATGTCCTGCCGTAGACAAAAATCGGACTGGTTGACGAGGCCCGCCAACCTTTCCCACAAGTTGTACCGCATTCGTGCGGAAATATCTTCCCCAGGCGGCAAACCGTCGGCCTGGATCGGAGTAGCCTGAACGCCTCCCCCCAAGAGCAGGGAAAGGGCCAGGATGATGGTGATCGCCGCTGTGTTGGCGTGAATCAGGGCAAAAACTGCAGCTGTGAGGTTCTCCGGTGTCGGCTCTTTCTCCTCGCGCTGGACGGCGTCCTGGGCGTCACTGCAAAGAGCCTTGACCATCCCCCAGGTGATCTTGGGCATCGGCGGCCGTTTCCTCCGGCGGGTCCTCTCGGTCAGGGTGAGGTCCTCCATTTCCGGGATCGGACTCGGGCCGGCCTGGTTCCACGCCATGTGGTTCCACGTAGGGCTTGACACACCGGGCTGGAATCCAAACGACACCTGTAGGAGACACAACTGCAGCATACCCTCTTCCCCAGGTTATGAGCGGCACCGGGCCCCTCCAAGAAGGGTCTGGTGGCACTCGGTACCGGACCATAGGTCGCGGGAGAGCTTCCGAACGGCGGAAATGCTTCTCCTGCGGCGTGCAATCCGAAAAAACATTAAGGTGATTGTAAGTGAACAATACCTTGTTGAGACACATCTGTGCTTCTCCTTGTGACTTGGGGAGGGCTGGTGGCTCCCCCCTTTCTGTTTGTTTGTCAATATAGGACTTTAGCGTCCGATTGACCCGCTCTACAATCGCTTGCCCTTGCGGATTGTAGGGAATTCCAAATGTGTGCTTGATGTCCCAAGTAGCCATGAAGGCGGCCAACTGCCTGGAACTGTAGGCCGGCGCGTTGTCCGTCTTTACGTGCCGCGGCTTGCCCATCGCCGCAATGCAGGAAAGGAGGTGCTGCTCCACGTGGGAAGCCGCCTCCCCTTTCTGCGCCGTTGCCCAAACGAACTGAGAAAAGGTGTCAATGCAGACGTGCATGTATTGCCATCTGCCGAACTGCGGCACATGCGTGACGTCCATCTGCCATACCTGATTAGCCTCTGTCCCTCGTGGGTTGACTCCCCACGAGGGCCCCCCCCGGCGCTCCTGCGCAATGCTGGCAAGAGCGGACTATACCTTGGGCCTGAGAGAGTGGCAGATTGAACTGTCTGGCGAGTGCCTTGGCGTTTTGGTGAAAAAAGGCATGACTCTGGATTGGAGTAGTGAAAACTCCCAAAACTGAACGTTGCTGAATTTCCTTTGCGGCCGCATCCGCTCTGCTATTGCCCGCGGAAATCGGACCCGGTAGGTCTTGGTGACTTCGGATGTGGGCAATATAGAGCGGCTCTGTGCGGTTCCGCAAATGAAATTGAGCAGTGAGAAACAGACTGAGCAAGTTCTTGTCTATCGCGGGAGTAATGTAAGCTCCCGGTAGACTGTGAAGCAAATTCCTTACATACAGACTGTCAGTAATGATATTTAAACGTTCCTTGGCGAAGGTGCGCAAGGCAAGGTTCACGGCTGCCAACTCTGCCCGCTGCGCGGACTTCTGTGGAAGAGTTAGCAGCGTGCGCCAAGCTTCGCCTTCCTGCCAAGTCAGGACACCATATGTGCGTCCCCCATCGGTAAAAACTGTCTTGGCCCCCTGAAGCGGGACCAGCGAGAGCAAGTCGAACAAACTGACTGTTCCTGTCTGAAGCGAGACAAGTCTAGGGTCTTTGGGCAAATGGTATGCCAAGCTTCCGGTGAATCCTTCCAAAGCTATCGGAAGCGAGTCACCTAGCTGCATCAACTGATGGATTTGTTCCTTGGTGAACGGGACCGTGATCTTAGCTAAATCGTGCCCAGAAATGTCCCTTGCTCTCAGCCTGCCGCGGTAGATCACCGCGGAGACCAGTTCTTGGGGCGGAACAATGTTCCGAGAAGAGGTGTTTGGCAAGTAGACCCACTCCACAATTTTCGCTCCCTTCTCTGAGTCTACTCCTAGCGCCCCAGTGAACATGGATCCCGACCGTACGATGTACAAATTCAGGATCGGGGCATATGGCCCCGGGGCGATCCTATCCACCCACCTCTGGCTGAGAACTTGGTTCACCTTCTCGAGCGCCAAGCGCGCGTCTCGAGAGATCTTTATCCGGTCTGCCGGCTGCTTGCCTAAGGTTAGCAGCGAGAAGAGCGGTTTTAGAAGATCCGTATCTAAACGAAAATACGGTCTGGCCCAATTGATGTTCCCCAAAACTTGCTGCAACTCTACAAGGGTGACTGAGTCTTGTAAATTTATCTGAGGCAGGACTGGTGCTGCGAAAGAGCGGAGAAGCCGATGGCCCAAGTATGAAAAGGGCTCGGTTCTCTGCACTTTCTCAGGGGCAATAAGTAAGCCTTTGTCCCCCAGGCTGGCCTGGAGGTCGGAAAACATTTCGCTGCCGAGCTGCGGCAACGCTACTAAGATGTCGTCCATGAAGTGACAAACAATAGCTTTGGGGTAAAGGCTTCGGAACTTTGCCAGTGCGCCGTGAACGTAAATTTGGCACAGGGTGGGCGAATTGAGCATGCCCTGTGGCAAAAATTTCCACGCGTAACGCTGCGTGGGCTCACCGTGGTTCACGACCGGCACTGTAAAGGCGAACCTTTCCCGGTCCCTGGGGTCTAAGGGGATTGTATAAAAGCAATCCTTGAGATCTACGACTAGGATCTCCCACCCCTCGGGAATCATGTTCGGATTTGGGATGCCGCATTGAAGCGGACCCATCGGCTGAATGCATTTATTGATCTCCCTGAGATCGTGGAGGAGTCGCCACTTCCCCGACTTCTTCTTAATCACAAAAATTGGCGAATTCCAGGGGCTTGTGGACTGTTCTATGTGTCCTGCGTCTAGCTGTTCCTTAACTAGCTGCTTGAGGGCAACTAATTTCTCTCCCACTACCGGCCATTGTTCTACCCATACCGGAGTGTCGGTGAGCCATTTAAGCGGCAACGCCATTACCCGAAGGTAAGCGTAGCACCGTACTGCTGGAGAATGTCTCGCCCCCAAAGGTTGATGTGCACGTCAAGAATGTGCGGCCGAATTACCGCTGTGCCGTCAGCCTTTGGGATTGTGACCTCTACCCACTCTCGGCTCCTGAACGCTTCCTGGACGCCTCCTACCCCCCACACATCGGAGACCGGCTCAATGGCCCACTCTCTTGGCCACTGGCTCCTGCTTATCACGCTCACATCCGCTCCGGTATCGAGTAACCCTGAGAACACCCTTTTGTTCAAAAATACCTCGATAACGGGGCGCTGTTTCCACTCAATGTTGGTCTCCACTGTCGCTAAGACCTGGTATCCTTGCACTGCCTCACTCGCGCTCGAGCGGTCTGCTGAACCGGACTCTGAGCTGTCCCTGAGCCTTCCCTGGCTGCCTGCTGGCGAGTGACAAGGAACCATGATCAGTTGCGCTAACGTGTCTCCCTTGTGGATGGTTTGGGGCAGGTGCGCCCAAAGCTGGACCTGGAGAATGCCTGAAAAATTCGAGTCAATGACTCCTGGAATTATAAAAATTCCGCGTGCTCCGGCTACACTACGGGGCAAAACTAAACCTATAAAGCCTCTGGGCAGGGGTCCCATGTACTGGGTGTTGACTAGATAGACTGTGCCTGGCAGGTCGCATGTAACGTCCGCCTGGCAAGTCAGTTCTAGCCCCGTGCTGCCCTTGGGGCTGGCCTGTGCCCTCGCAGTGCCTGGGATGTGCCTAGAATCTAGTCTCGGTCTGGGGAGTTCTGGATCTGGGTGAGGGAAGCCTCTGTTTGGACTGGGGCCAGAGACGTGCCCGGATTCCGGTTTCCCGAATTCGGACAAAACCTGGCCCAATGGTAGCCTTTCTGGCACTTCGGGCAGAGGGTGTTCGGAGCCTTGGGACGGCCGGACTTTTGTCCGCTTCCCTTGGATCGGCACTCCCTAGCGAAGTGACCGACCTTGCCACAAGTGTGACATGCCCCTTTGTTCTTGCCATTGGATCTTCTTCCCCCCTGCACCGCTGCCGCTAGCAGACCCATCTTGTAAGAGTCTGTGCCAACGTCGGAGCATGCTCGAATCATGTCCGTTAAGGTCATGTCAGGGCGATTGCCCAGGGACTGCAAGATTTTACGGCAGTCCAAGTTGGCGTTGTCTTTGGCTAGCTTAATCATGAGCTCTTCCTGGGCGTGCTCATTGTCAATCTGCCTGCTAATTGCTTCTTCCAGGTGATTGATGAAGTCCATGTAAGGCTCTTGGGCTCCCTGCTTAATGGCGGTGTAATTTTTGGCCGTTTTGCCAGACGCTGGGACCTTGAAGTATGCCCTATAGGCAGCCTCGGCTGACATCTCTAGGGTGGCGAGAGGCAAGTTGATTTGAGCGTTGATGGACTCAAAGGCACCTGAACCATACAGCTGGTCAGGGATTACCGCGCCTCCCATCCTGGCAGCCCGAGCTTGCGCCTCTAGGCGAAACTCGCTGTCCCAAATCATGTACTGGCTGGGGGTAAGCATCATCCTCATGACGGCTTTCCAATCATGAGGAATCCACATGGTGGTTTCGCACACTTGCTGGAGCGTGCCCCTCGTAAAACGACTTTGGAGCCCTGTCTCTGAAATTGCTTTCCGTAAAGCCATGAGAAGCTTGTACGGGACTGGGGAGTGTACTACCTGCTGTGCGCCCGTGAGCGCGTCCATCTCCAAGCGGATGGGACAAATCTGTCGAAGTTCTGCTAGCTGTTCAACTGGCAATTCCCCCTTCTTGAGTTCGATCTCAGCTGTGCGCTGAAGGGCACTCTTCACGACTAGGGAACCTGGGGCTGTCAGAGAAGCGCCAGCGCCTCTCATTCCTTGCGTTCCCTCGGTGACGTCTGCAGCTGTCACCGCGGGAAGGCTCCCTGCGCTACTCTGCTGATACTTGAATGTCGGGTAGAGTGCGGCGGGCGCAGTCGGCTCGACTGGCATGCCTGATGGCTTCTCTAACGGGGGTTCTTCCGCTTCTACCCGGACTGGCTCGATCTGCTCTAAGAGTCTCCTACATTTCCTCCACGTGCGGACTATCCCTCCCGGAGCTTTCGGGGTTTGCTGAATGCAGTCTCCTATCTGATCCCAGAGCTTCAGGGTTAACGTACCTACTTCTGGGTAAAGTAGGCAGTGTTCCCTGAGGTACGCCAAAAGTCTCGCTAGCTCCCTGCTGTGAAATCGTAACTGAAAAACCCTGGCCAGGATTATGAACTCTTGCTCCCGAGTTCTTTGGCTAGCGGACGGACTTGGTCGAGGAGA
The DNA here is from genome assembly GCA_035047305.1 of Bradypodion pumilum. Classification (NCBI taxonomy): domain Eukaryota; kingdom Metazoa; phylum Chordata; class Lepidosauria; order Squamata; family Chamaeleonidae; genus Bradypodion; species Bradypodion pumilum. The sequence continues at coordinate 100,824,971 of JAWDJD010000002.1, read as the reverse complement.
ACAAGTCCCCATATTACCTGCGATGGTCCCCCGAAGTTTCCTTCTCGGGACGGAAATCGACGCGTCTTTGCAGGCAACAGGTTCGGGCGACGAGTGTCTGGGGTAGACCTCGGAGCGTGGACCTTCTGCCACGGGCCCTTCGAACGGCCTCTGCGATGTCAGGGGCTCACAGCCTGCCCTGAGCGGAACGCGTTTCCCTCTATGGCAAACCTCTCGAAAGTGAGGAGTGAGCTGTAGGAATGCCTCTCTGGAATGCCTCGCGGCGGGCCGTCCTCTGTCCGGCTGGCTGCCGACCAGAGCGCCGCGCTATCCTCCGGGCTGGCGGGTCGCGGTTCAAGCGCAGAACCGGACCGCGTGGATCGCTACTCACGAGTAGACCTCTCCGGGGTCTCTTACTCACGAGGAAATCATGTCGGGGTCACCAGCTGTAGCGATGTCTGGCCGCTAGGGCGGCGTTAGAGCCCGGAGGAGACTGATCAATGACAACACGAGGCAACAGGAGCGAGATCAGATCAGTACTTTATTGGAAAAAGGCAACATCATTTATAGGGAAAAAAGCGCAACGGTGGCAAGCTGTCACCTGACAGAAAAATTACCTCACTCACGTACACGGGTTAATGGGGAATTCTTCAAAGGGGAGTTTAATCAGCTGGGGCAAACATGGGTTCAGGGACCTCATTGTCTTGGGGATTAGGCAGGGACAAACATGGCTTATTTGCGCCAGGGATTTCCCGAGCCGGGAGATGAACTATGCACTTAATATTTGACTGAAGTCAGCTATCTGCTTACTTGGCCGAGTCGCAGGTCAGGTCACGGTAATTGGGTGAATCAAACCCTATACTTTATTCACCCCCCTTAATTTGGCGGCCGCAGAGCCCACGGGCTGGGAGCGTCTCTCACCGCGGTGGCCTCTGGCGGGCCGTTCCATGCCCTGTGGGGCATGGGGAAACCGCACAACGCCAGATTTATCCTCACCTACTTTGAACTATGTTGCACCATTGCAACAAAAGATCTCAAACAAGGGTGAATTGGATTCTTTCTCTTTTGGGCAGCCTTGAGAATAGCAAAGCCCTGTTTCTTCTGCCAGTCATAGTAATAGAATGCTCAGGGGAATGATCACTTTTTTGAAAGAAAAGGAAAAGATGAGTTGTTTTTGGTTGTTACATGACATTACAGTTTAGTAGCCTATGATGCTCTTGGATTTGTGCAGTTCTGAGGCACATTGACAACTGTCCAATGAGCGTTTCTATAAACAAACTTACTTCGGACCTCACTGCTAAAATAACTAGCTTAATTAAGACTGTGCTTTTTGAAGATGTTGCCATGGGGTTTGTTTCAGATAAGGAATATGATTTCCTTTTAAAACATTATCCCAAAGTACCTGTTTTTCGCCTGCTCCCGAAAATTCACACGTCTGCACACGTGAGGGTTTAATACCAGGGAGACCTATTATAGCATCGACAAATTCTTTGTCAGAGCCAATTTCACAATTCCTGGATCACCTTATTAATCCTTTTTCCCGTAATACCTCCTCCTTTATTCTAAACACTACTGATTTTGTTTTCCAGGTAGAGGGTTTTTCTATTCCCGAAGGTGGTGGTTTTATTACTTTGGATGTTCAAGCACTGTATACTAACATTCCTATGGAGGAGATTAGGACTATTGTTGAAAGACTTTTGGATTCCCATCAGGATTTACACCCCACACACACTTCCTATTGGACCTTTTAGATATTGTTTTGGAACACAATTATTGTAGATTTGGTAGCACTTTTTATTTGCAGATCTGTCGAGTGGCTATGGGGTCTTCGGTGGCACCTGGTTTGGCTAATGCATATATGATTAATTTCAAAGAGGAGTTCATTTTTAATAAATCAGTTAACCCCTTTTGGCACATATTATGTTTTATAAACGGTTTATTGATGATTTGTATTTTATTTTGAATGATCTTTCTTTTGCTTCAGATTTTGTTTTGTGGATTAACAATTTGAATCCTCAGTTAAAATTCACCCATAGCATTAGCAAAACTGATATTCCTTTTTTAGATGTTACTACCTATTTGTCTTCTGAACGTGATGTCAGGGTTAGGCTCTACAGGAAGAGTACGGATAGAAACAATTATTTGAATTATGCCTCATATCATTCATATCATTTTAGGAATAACTTACCTTTTGGACTTTTTTAAAGAGCCAAACATAATTCATCCTCTGAAACTGACTTTATTAAATCTGCTTCTGACATTTGTGGATTCTTGGATGATAAAGGTTACCCTAAGCAAGTAGTTGCAGCCAACTATAGGAAAGTGCAGGCTGTTTCTAGGAAACAGATATTCGTTAAAAAAACAACCAAGAACGTTCAAGATCGACTGTACTGTTCATTTCAATACTCCCCTTTAGCAGAGAAAATTAGATCTGTTATTTCCCAACACTGGCATGTGGTACAACATCTACCTGATTGTTCTCGTAAACCTGTTATAGCTTTAAGAAAAACAAGATCTATTAGACAGATGGTAACCTTTTTTGATCATGAGTCCCATCGAGGTTTGTTTCGCTTTAGTTCAGTAGGACATTACCGATGTAATGATTGTGTGCATTGCTTTCTATCCTGGCAAACTAAAGAGGTCTCCGTGAAAAATAGTGATTTTGTGTTACAACTCTGCCAGCTGAATAATTATAAAACTGGTAATTGTATATATTTACTCATATGTAAGTGTGGCTTGGGTTACATGGGTGTAACTACCCGTGAACTGAAAACTAGGGTGGGCAAACATTGCTCCAAAATTCGGGCAGGCAACACCACAGCACCCCTGGTAAATCATTTCATTGAAGCAGGTCATAGTGACTGGGATTTTAATTTTGTGGTTTTGGAATGCTGCAAATCTGATCCTTATTCCCTTAGCAACATTGAAAAGAAGCTGTTACAAAGAGAATGTTTCTATATCCACCGCTTTAAGACACTCCACCCGCATGGTCTCAATATGGAGATTAACTACTCCTGTTTCTTGAAATTGGAAATCTTACACACCTGTTGATAGGATTCAATTTACTTTAAATTTAGTGCTTAGGAAATGATTTTTTCGACGTCCGTTGGCACAGAATGACTGAATGTGTGAGGCTTGGGACGCAATTAAAAAACTTTTAAAAACTTTAAAACTTTCAATATTTGATGAATACTATGAGTTATATGAATATACATTATAACAAGAATTTACAGGTAATCCCTTGTTTGATGTTTATGATAATATTGTGTTTCCGAGATTGTTGTAAATATGTTTATATGTATTGTTGTCATTATAAGATATCAGTAATTTTTCTGTATTATTATGTTTTATAGATCCCTGAGGAAGGTTTACACTGAAACTTCTTATTACTAGATGGAATTTGGATCTGTTTTGGATTTACTTAAGTGCATTAAACTCTTCTTATTTTATTGCCACAAACGGTCTTACTGCTTTTGATATCTGCCCAAGAAACCATCTATACAGATTTATGAGTCAATATTTTTGGAGATCAGAAGAAGTGCTACTGAAAGCCATCCGTGATAGGCAAGATCATTTGTATAAAGAGATAATTGTTAAAGAACTCACCATCTACTAGTATAAAACCTGCGAAGAAAGCTGCAGTTGATACTTTAATGATTGCTAACAATGATATTCTTTGACTAATAATCAGAGTGAGTCTGATTCAAATCACTAAATTTCAGCCACAGTTTTCTACATGGAAACTCATAAAGGCTCAAAAGTTTTTATTTGCCCCTACTTCCTCACATTTAGCATCTTGTGCAGATCTAGTCTGCTCTCAACAATATTTTCCTATTCACTGATTATTATTATTTTGAAACATAGTATTTAAGAGATTAGGGTTTTATATTTCTCTAAACTTTCCACAAAGTTCTTTCAGAGTTTATTTCAATAACATTTCAAAGCAGTACTTAAAATACCTACCTCATGAACATCAATATTACATTCAAATTGACATCAAAATCAATACTGTGTGTACATAAATGTTTTTAAAATATGAATGAGCTCTAAAGTCAAACTACAGAAAGGACAACAGAAGCGGATGAGTTTAATACATGGTTCACTTTTAATTTACTCATTTTAAAAGCCTTTGAATTCATCAAGTTCACTGCTGGCATAAGTCATATTAATTAGGCCATCAAAACCGGCCCTGAAATAACATATACATCCCAAGTAGACATTTTATCAGGTACTTTTTGATTTTTTTCTCAAGAGATTTGAAATTAGAATCTGCAGCAGATCTTGTGCTCTCTCACTTCGGAAGACCCACAAAGGAATACACTGTACGAATCGTGCCTTTGAAAAGAAGAAAGACACTTGAAAATCTTATGCATCCAGATTTTATAACACTGAGGGGGAGGATATTGACTAATAATTTTTGCATATAGGGGCTTGTGGCTTGGTTGTTGATATTTTCACAGTATTATGCCTTTAGAGTGTAGAGTAACAGAGCCAGCCCAAGACATTGTGTTGCCTGAAATAGAGCAATAAATGTTACTCCTCTCCCGGTAGGTCAAGTGTCACAGAATACAAGACAGGTCAAATTTAGAAACTATGAAGAGTTCAGCATTCTATCATCACAGTGGCCAACTAGATGCCTATAAAAGTTAAAGGTCACTCTTGCTTGAAAGCCAGTCGTATCTGACTCTAGGGTTTAGTGCTCATCTCCATTTATAGCCAAAGAGACAGTGTGAGTCACAAACTGCTGACCTGCCGACTTTCCAGTCATCAAGTTCTGCATCTTAACCACTAAGCCACTGCAGTCTACAGGCGACAAATGGGATATGAGGGCAACACTACCATGCCCTGTTCTTGCTCTGAGAAGTATATCATCTCTGTTCCTAGAGGTAATATGTAACTGTGTGAAGTAATAACCATTAATAGACTTTTCCTCCATGAGCTTGCCTAATCCCTCTTAGTGGCTATCATCTTGGGCCAATGGATTCCATAGTTTGACTATATGCTGTGTGAAGAAGTACTTATATTTGTCCCAAATTGTCTACCACTCAGTTATTCTGGTGTTTGAGCCATTAAATCCCACCACCACCTATTGTCAAATCCATAAGTGGAAAAACATTGCAATAAGAAATGAAAGTACTAATAATCTGCTGTCCTTTCATATCACCCTAAAAGTGTTGTTACCTATAGCAGCCACTCCCATTCACTCAGACAAGTTCTCTGACTTTTTAGGATGGTAGTGAGAATGCAAGCGCGGTGCCAAAATGGCCACCGCGCTCTTTGCGGGGGCCCCCCACGGGACGAAGGCATCCGGGTAGTTAGGGGCGTGGCCAGCTCCCTTATAAAAGGGGTGGCCACGAGGCAGCCGAGCTGCCATTTTGCGAAGCGACGGAGCGGAGAAGTTTTTCCCTCTTACTCCGTCGCTTTTACCTTGATTGGGAAGCCTTTTGGCTGCTGCGCTTTCTCTTTTCGGCTTCCCTTAGGTTCGACTGAGATGCCTTCGAAGAAGAAGGCGGCCGCGAGCGCGGCTCGTGCGGTCCGGAGGCGCAATCCGGGTCGGAGGACCGCGGCTGCGCCTCCCCAGCAGCCGCCTTTGCCGGCACCCACCGGGACCGGTGGGATGGGGTCTGTTCCCCCCTGGCCGGAGGCTGGGGACCCGAGCAGGGGTCCAGCATGGGCTGCGGCCCGCGGCCCGCAAGCGGTGGACGCCGCTCCTGGTGCCCACTCTACTGGGCCTTCCTCTATAGGGGCGCAGCTCACTCCGGGGCCTTCCAGCCTTGGGGGGTGGTGTGGTCCCCTTCCTTGGCAGGTGCCTGCATCAGCCCTACCGGGCCTGGGTGTGGGGTCATGGCCATATTCGGGCCCCGGGGTGCAAGGACCTGTACCCACGCCCATAGCAGGTGGGCCGGCTGGCCCTTGGCCCCACGTCAGTGTGGAGGTCTTACTGGCCCGCGTGGCGGCCCTTGAGGCTTCCCTGGCTCGGGCCAGCCACGCTGGGGCTCCCTTTGGGGTTCATTTTGATGCGTCATCTGCTGGGCAGCGGCAGACGGCGGGACGGGTCGAGCAGCTTGAGGCGCGTGGTGCGACTTTGGCCACTGCCTCGCAGCTCCCCAACCAGCAAGCCAGTGAGGGTCAGGCCCCGGTGATGAGCTCTACGGCGGTCGTGAGCTCCGACGCCCCCAGTGGGCCGGAACCCCCGGTGGGGGCGGCCCACGGGGGTGCAGCATGTGAGTATGCGGTACAAACTAGTGCACCTACACATGTGGCCACGTTGGGGGGGGGGCTTTCCAATGGCCTTGGGCTCGCGTGGGTGGTGCGGCGGTACAGCCGCCGACGCACCACCAGGCGACGTCAACCACCACCCAGGGCCCCGGGGTAGGGAGCGTTTCCTACCCTGTGGGGAATGTTTTGGGGGTGGCTGGGCTAGTCCAAGCCCCTTTCCAGATGCCCGCAGTTTCTGCGGTGCCTGTCTCGGCCTTACCGACAGCGGGCTATTCCTTGCCACTGGGTGACCACTTGGCACAGGCCACCAAAGAGAAAATATGGCGGGGGGAGTATATAGATATCTTCTCACTCCTAAACAGGGAGCACACCAAGGAAGAGAGGGAGGGGCAGGATGAGAAGGATAAGGAACAGGCACGTCGTCGCAAGCCACCACGAACGTGGGCCAACTGGCTGCCGGCTTACCTCATCTACATGGCGGTGTACCTGAGGGCCCGGCCGGATTTGGCAATTCCGATGGTCCAGTATTTGGACAACATCTATCGGGCGATGGTTGACTTTCCGGGCCCGTCGTGGTTGGCTTATGACGAGGAATTCCGTATGCGAATTCTCCTGCACCCTGAGATGAGCCATGCCAGAGGCTTTGGCTTCTGTACATGACGCCCACGCGCCCCGCGCCAGGGGAAAGATACCACTGTGGACATGCGGTCCAGCGAGCGGCTCCAGCACAGGTTCCCCGCCAGATGGCGGGGCAGGGGGTTCCAGCCCGCCTGCTGTGCTGGACGTTCTCGTCTAATGGTTCCTGCAATAAGAAGAATTGCAAGTACAAACATGAGTGTCCCACCTGTGCGGGCCCCCATGCAGCCTCTGCCTGTCCCAGGCCTGGAGGGACGCAGGGCAGAGGGAGGGGCGGACAGTGGGCTGGCAAGACTGCCGCAGATGGAGCTGGTTCACCGAAAGGCTCCCTCCCCAATTAATGTGGACATGTTGGAGCGTTGGCTCACATTGTACCCGAAGGGGGAGGATGCAGATTATCTCCTTCAGGGCTTTAGGCAGGGGTTCCGTATTACTTTCATGGGCGATAGGTCCCCTCAGGATGCCCCCAACCTTTTGTCCCTTAGGGGGAGGGAGGAGGTGGCTGCCGCCAGCATTAATAAGGAGGTCAATGCGGGCAGGGTGGCCGGCCCTTTCCCTGCACCCCCGTTCACTAACCTTAAGGTATCGCCCCTGGGTTTGGTTCCCAAGAAGTCTCCAGGCGAGTTTCGCCTTATCCATCACTTGTCCTACCCAGCCGGCCGATCGGTCAACGATGCTATCCCTGATGACCTTTGCTCAGTCAGGTATACCGTATTTATTCGAGTATAACGCGCACTCGTGTATAACGCGCACCCCTAATTTTCCATGAAACCTCGGTATAAAATTTTCTCGGCTAGCTGCTCGGTTTCCATGCATTTCAGCATGATCAACAACTTTGAGCTTGAACGAAGCGTCATATGCACAACGTTTACGCTTGATACCCTGAGATGCCATCTAAAGGGGAACCAGTTATATCGGTGAAAAAGAGCACGCCTTAAAATATTGAGGGAGGGGGGGATAATCAGACCCACCTGTTGCAGAAAATCAATCCGAAACGAGCACTTCCGACCTCCAGGAGCCTCGCTCGAACTACGAGCTACCTCCGGGCCACGCCTCGTCTCCCGCGCCACCCAATCAGATCCCGTCAATTTCTTCAAAGCCACCCCCCCCGCCTCCCCTTCACCCGCCGCAGCAATAGACAGCCGACCCAATTCTAAAAAGGAAGTAAAAGAGGCTAGTTTATAACGCGCACCCAGTCCTCGTGTATAACGCGCACCCCAACTTTGATTTCTTTTTTTGGTATAAAATTTTGCGCGTTATACACGAATAAATACGGTACATCTTTTGACCACGTGCTGCGCATGGTGCGCTCGTGTGGCCCGGGTGCGCTGCTGGCTAAGTGCGACATTAAGTCGGCTTTTCGCCTCTTGCCGGTGCACCCGGGCGACTTTGAATTGCTGGGTTTCAAATTTCGGGGCAAATATTACTTTGATAAGGCCATGCCTTTTGGCTGTTCCATATCATGCTCGGCTTTCGAGCGTTTCAGTACCTTCCTAGAGTGGGCTTTCGTCCGCAGGTCAGGGTCCCGTTCTGCAGCCCATTACCTGGATGACTTTTTATTCGGGGGTGAACGGGGCTGGGACACGTGTACACGTCTCCTCAACACATTTCAGACGCTAATGGAGGAACTCGGTGTCCCTTTAGCGCCCGAAAAGACCGAGGGCCCATCTACACAGCTAGTCTTCCTGGGGGTGGAGATTGACACGATAGCGCAGGCGTCTAGGTTACCGCGGGATAAGGTGTCAAGGATAGTGGCCCTTATCTCGGACTTGTTGCCCAAGCGCAAGGCATCACTGAGAGAACTGCAGGTGCTGCATGGTCACCTTAATTTCGCCTGCAGAGTGGTCGCACCGGGCAGGGCTTTTGCCCGGCGCTTGTGCGACGCTATGGCAGGATTATCCAGGCCTCACCATAGGGTTAGGCTTACCTGGGGTATCAGGGCAGACATGCTTGTCTGGTTACAGTTCCTGAGGGAGTTCAATGGGGTCTCATTTTGGAGGCGTGACCTCCTGGCTTCCCCTCAATTTCAGATTCTGTCTGATGCCTCGGGATCCCTCGGTTATGGGATGTACTTCAATGGGAAGTGGGCCTATGGTGGGTGGCCACCGGCCTGGGCAGGCACGGGTCGCCTGCGTGATCTCACATATCTGGAGTTTTTCCCTATCCTGGGTGCTTTGATGCTATGGGGCCAGGAGTGGTCCAACTCGGTCGTGCATTTCTGGTGTGACAATGCGGCTGTGGTCCACATTGTCAATGCACAGACTTCCAAATCGCCCAGGGTTATGGACCTAGTGCGCCAATTTGTGTTGCGCAGCCTGCGCCTCAACGTACTGTTCAGGGCCAGGCATGTCCCAGGGGTTAATAATGATATTGCTGATGCTTTGTCCCGCCTACAGATCTCCCGGTTCCATGCCTTGGCCCCGGATGCGGAGGAATTTCCCTCGCCACTCCCGGAGGAGATATGGACCATTGGCAAGGAGAGGTGAACCGGGAGATTGGCCTGTCGCTAGCGCCACGCACCCGTAAGGCGTATCACCACGCAATTAATTCTTTCAGGGCATTCTGTACCCAATTTCAACTGCCAGGAACCTGGCCGATCCCGGTAACCCATGTTCTGCGTTTCATGGTTTACCTGCATTCTCAGGGCCTTGCACCTCGCACCATAGCATCTAAGCTTTCAGCGTTGGCTTTTATGGCCAAGGTGGGGGGTCATGTGGACAGCACCTCTGACTTACGTGTGAGACATGTTTTGGAGGGGTGGGTGCGCGAGCGCGGGCGTTGCCCGGACGACCGCCACCCGATTTCCCCAGGGGTACTTACCCAGTTGGCCCGGGGCTGGCCTTGCCTCTGTTTTGATGCATATGAGGCAGCCCTGTTCCATGCAGCCACAACGGTGGCATTTTTTGGAGCGCTCCGCATCAGCGAGCTTGTGATGTTGTCTAAGGCGGATGCAAGTCGTAGGGCACTGGAACTCGAGGATGTCTGTGTTGCCAAAGACTGGGCTCAGTTGAGGATACGTTCCTCTAAGACCGATCAGCATGGCGTAGGCAGTGGTGTGCGACTGCTACGGTGTTCTTTGGCAGACATCTGTCCGGTTGGTGCCCTACAGGAATTCCTGGCACTGCGTGGCACGCACCATGGCCCGTTTTTCTGTCACCAAGATGGGTCTCCCCTTACTAAATTTCAATTTTGGAAGGTGACGGGCAAAGCGCTGGCCAGTGTGGGCCTCCCAGGCGCCCGCTATGGCACTCATTCATTCCGTATAGGGGCGGCCTCAACCGCAGCTGCTTTTGGGTACTCAGGGGCTGACATACGTAGCATGGGATGGTGGGGTTCGCAATGTTTTCAGTTTTATGTGCGCCCACTCCCGCGGTGAGTACCAACCCAGTCACCTTACCTACTTTCCCTCAATTTTCTTTACAGACCCGGGGTGTCGTATTACACCGGTGACAGTATGGCTGGTGGGCCATAGCTACGTGCACAGGGCAGCGCGTTACGCTGCGGCGACAGAGTGGGGACCCCGACTGGGACTGGGTGCATACGCAAGTCTCACATGGCATGGTAAGCCCGGGATGTTATGGCGGGAGCTGCTGCCTTTCCTTTTTTCAGGCCAGAATGCTGACCAGCCTGACATTCTGATCATACACCTGGGGGGCAATGATTTGGGCCAGGTCACCGGCTTGTCGCTGAAGCATGCGATTTGCGAGGACCTCGCCTACCTGCATTACGTCTGGCCCGCTACAACCCTTGTTTGGTCGGACATGGTCCCGCGCCATTCCTACAGAGGGGGCGTTGACCTCCTGGCCCTTGACCGTGCTAGACGCGTGGTGAATAGGGCAGTGGCGCGTTTCCTTGTCGACAGGGCTTGGGGGAGGGTCAGTCGTCACCCCGCTATTAGCCTCCAAAGTTATGATTTGTATGCAGGGGATGGGGTCCATCTGTCGCGAGGAGGTATGGACCTCCTGTTGGGTGATTGGCGAGCAGGCCTGTTGACCGAGCTGACGGTCTGGGGGGGGCGTCGAGCCTTCTTTGAAGCCCCTCCGTGTGGCGGGTAGCACTGGTAAGGTAAACATTATGACCCACAGGTATCCGGCAAGTTCGCAATTGACTGGACAACACTAGACAGGCATAAATTGGTTAAACGTTGTCCGGTCAACGACGAACTAGGCGACGGGGTGATGGCTATAGCTAGACAGCATGCATCACCCCGTGATTTTATGGATACGCGTCAGAGGGTGGGGTCATTAGTTAGATATTGACTACGGTCAACAATTTGTTTGTGGTCAACAAACAAATTGATACAAATGGATACATTGTAGCAATTGCCGTTGGCAATTTTGGGTGGTACCTTACCAGTGTTACTTCGGCCTGCTTGCCTTAAGAATTATGATTGGTCAATTACCAATAGAAATTTATAATTCGGACTAGGGCATGAATCAATAAATGTGGCCCAATGCCGTTATCCACTTTTATCAGTGTCTGAGTCCTTTATTGGGGGGTGCGCCTGCAAAGATACAATAACAAAGTTCAGTTTTACAGATGACTTCTTGTTCAGTCGCATAGTCAAGTCCAACCCTTTGCAACCCAACTATACGACTGAACAATAACAAGTCACCTGTAAAATGGAACTTTGTTATTGTATCTTTCTCACTACCATCCTAAAAGTCAGAGAACTTGTCTGAGTGAATGTGAGTAGCTACTATAGACAGCAACACTTTTAAGGTGATATGAAAGATGACTGGTGAATAACATTTTCAAACATGGAAAATCTTTATGTGTGCATTAGGTAGGGAAGACAATATTAGTCTTATTCTAGAAATTACATTCCCAGCTTCTCAATACAGGCAAGAAAACTATATCACTACACTGTTCTTAATACCCAAATGCTGACAGTGTCATAATAATTTTTGACATTCTGATGCTCATGGTGACAATTCCCATAACACTTCTTCCAGCAAGAATCCAAACATGTTTAGATCCAACCAATCAGTTCTAGCTGGTGTCAGTTCCACCAAGAGCAAGGTACTTGTAAAATAAGCCTTAATGACCATTTAAATAACCTGCATTGCAATAGGAGAACTAAATTCACAATAATTTGTTATATCTGGGGAAATCTGTCTTCTGTGGGGATTAGTGGCTAGGCCCAGGGCAAATAGGCAAGCCCAAAATTAGAAGATTTCAGGACTCTAAGTCCCATAAACTCCAGATAGACTAACTACTGCCCATGTTGACTGGTGGGTTCTGAAAATGATAATTAAAAGTGATATCTAGTGTTTGGGGGGATGACAGAGTAAAAAAGCTGATGTACTGTGGCACTCTAATTCTATGGTAGTGGTGAAACTATACCAGATTATAGTTTTAGGTTCTCACAAGCTATCCATTGTGGTGAATTTATTTTAGAGAGGGTGTTCAGTCTCTTGCACAATTTGTGTAAATTCTGGACTGAAACCTAGAGTGGGTTTTTCTATACTCATATACATGCAAAATCGGAATTACCAGCTTACAACCTGAACTTCTGAGTTACAGTACTACTGTACTGAATCGTTGGGGGAAGACTCACCACTAATATGAGTGAGATTCTACAATCATAAAAATCTCAGGTGACTGTCCATATGACACTGGACAATCAGGAATATCTAAGCCAAACTATTTTTATTATCTACTGTGGTAATGTGCTTGTATATAAAAGATTGATGCTATAACTAATGAAAGCGCGGCACCAAAATGGCCGCTGCGCTCTTTGCGGGGGGGCCCCCACCCAGACTCAGACATCTGGGTGAGTTACGGGGCGTGGCCACCCCTCTATAAATGGGGTGGCCACGAGGCAGACGAGCTGCCATTTTAGAAATAGCGACAGAGAGGAGACGTTTTCTCCGTCGCTGTTTGTTCTCTAGCCTGTGGCTTTTTGCCTCGATCCTTTCCCGGCTGGGACAGGAGGATTGATACACGCAGAGCCTCGGTTTGCTTGGCTACTGCGTGCTTTTGGCCCTAGGTTTGCGATCCCTGAAAAAGGATCCTAATTTTCTTTGGAGATATGCCTCCCAAACGGAAGGCACCGGTGCCGAAGCCGCGGCCAAAGGGGAGGACTTTTCTTGGCCCTGCACAGGACGGGGGACAGCCATCGGGTTGGAGGACCAGGGCTGCGCCCCCGCGGCAGGGCACTACGCCAGCCTTGCCCACCGATACCGGTGGGGCGATTCAGGCTGGCACTTGGCAGCCGGGCTCCAGCTCGGTGGCTGGCCAGCTACAGGCCAGCCCCTCAGGGGCTTCGGCCCCCGGCCCGCCGTTACCGGCCATGGGTCAGGGCAGCGTGGGAGGGCCTGGTGTGAGCATACAACTCGTTCCCCCTCCGGCCCCTCATGGGCCGGAGTTTTGGGCATGGCCCTATTCTGGCCCTGACTCGCCATTTCGGGTTACCTTTCCAACTGCCTAGTGGGCCGTCTGGCCCACCCGGCCCGCCTTATGCTGGGGGCTCTGTGGCAGTGGATGCTCTGTCAGCACGTTTAGCAGTGCTGGAAGCATCCTTGGGCATTGCACAGCCCCTGGGGAGCGGGGGGCGCTTCTCTTTATTCAACAGGTTCCCCTTCATCGACCCCGGTTACCTTGCCGGCCGCTATGCTTCAGCGGGCGTCCAACCGGGTTGAGCTGCGGGAGACGGTCCGGCTGGCCCAGCTGGTGTCTCGCAGCTCCCCATTCTACCTGATGTCCAGGCTGGGAGCAGTCGGGGGTGATCCCAGAGCTCGATTCCGGTCGCGAGCTCCGATGCCCGCCGTGGGCCGGAACCCCCGGTGGGGGCGGCTCACGGGGGTGCACCTAGTGAGTATCAGGTTCAATTTAAGTGCACCAACACCACAGCCCACCTACGGTGGTGGGGTTCAGTGGCCCTGGCCTCATCAAGTTGATGCGAGCGGGCATCAGTTACCATCTTATCCCAGTATCCCATGGTTTCTAAATGGTCCCTCATTAAGGGCGGGGGTGTCCGCCCCTGGGGCAGTGCCGAGCATCGCAGGGGCTGTCCAGGTCCTGCTGCGTATGCCCTTTATACAGAATGTGCCGTCGATGGCTTTGCCGACGGCTGGTTATTCCTTGCCCCTGGGTGATCATTTGTCGCAGGTCACGAGGGATAAGATCTGGAGGGGAGCACGTGGATATTCTCCCTATTGAACTGTGAGCCCACTGAGGAAGAGAGAGAGGGACAGGACGACAGAGGCAAAGAGCTGTCCCGTCGTCGTAAGCACCGCGCACCTGGGCCAACTGGTTGCCGGCATACCTTATATATATGGTGGTATGCCTCAGGGCCCGGCCTGATTGGGCCATTCCAATGGTTCAATCCCTTGATAATATTTACAGAGCGATGGTTGATTTGATGGGTCCATCGCAGTTGGCTTACGATGAGGAATTTGGATGAGGGTGGCCCTACATCCTGAGAGGAGGTGGGATGAGCCCTGTCAGCAATTGTTGCTCGTGTACATGACTCCCACGTGACTGGCGCCTGGTGATAGGTACCATTGTGGTCATGCTGTGCAGCGGCCTGCTCAGACACAGGCTCCATGCTAACTGGTCGGGCAGGGGGGTTCCAGCCCGCCTGCTGTGTTGGACCCGCTCAGCTAGCGACGTGTGTAATAAGCGCCAGTGTCATTACCGACTTGGGTGTCCCCTTTTGCGCTGGCCCCTACGCCGCCTCTGCGTGCCCGCGGGTTGGTGGGTTACGGGGCAGAGGTAGGGGTGCACAGGGGGCGATCAGAGCTCCGTCTGACGGAACTAGCCTTGTCAAAGCCCCCCCTCCCCAATTAGTGTACTCATGCTGGAGCGATGGCACTCAGCTCATCCAAGAAGGGATGATGCGGGGTACCTGCTGGAGGGTTTCCAATGGGGCTTTTCTATTCCATTCGGGGGTGTTAGGGGCCCCAAGATGCTACTAATCTAGTTCCCTTGAAAGGTAACAAAGAGGTTGCTCCACTGAGCACAGCTAAGGGAGTTGAGGCTATGAGAGTAGCGGGCCCCTTCTTGGAACCACCTTTCCTAATTTGAAAGTCTCCCCTATGGGACTAGTACCGAGGTAGAACCAGGGTGAATGTTGTTTAATCCTCCATTTAGCTTACCCTGTGGGTTCTCCGGTCAGGGATGCCATTCCCGCTGACCTTGTTCAGTCAGGTACACGTAGTTTCTTCAGCCCCTATGGGTGGTACGCTCATGCGGTCCCGGTGCTTTCCTGGCACAGTGTGATATGCACTCGGCTTTCCGATTACTGCCAGTGCACCCAATGGATTTTGAGCTATTGGGTTTTTTAGGTTCCAAGGGGAATTTTACTTAGATAAGGCTAACCCCTTCTGACTGCGCTCTTTCATGTTCGGCATTCGAACGATTCGGTACTTTCATTCAGTGGGCCTTTGCTCGCAGGTCGGGGTCTCGGTCTCTAGCCCATTACCTCGATGACTTTTGGTTCGGGGGTGAACGGGGCTCGGACACGTGCACGCGTCTCCTCACTACATTTCAGACACTCAGGTGGGAACTGGGTGTCCCCTTGGCGCCTGCAAAGACCGAGGGCCCAGCTACTGAGCTCACATTTCTAAATTGACTCTGTCGCACAGGCATCCGGGTTAACCATGGATAAGGTGGCTCGGATCTCCGCAGCGATTTTGGCATCGATTGCCAAACATAAAGTGTTCCCTCGTGAGCTGCAGTTACTTCATGGCCACCTTAACTTTGCCTGCAGGGTGGTTCCACCCGGCAGAGCATTGGCCAGGCGCCTGTGTGACGCCATGGCTGGCCTGTTAAAATGTCACCACAGGGTCCGGCTGATCAGGGGCATACGGGTGGACCTTTCGGTCTGGCTCGGCCTGGGTTTTAACGGGGTCTCTTCCTGAAGATCAGACATTATGGTCTGCCCTAGATTTCAAGTACGGTCGGATGCCTCCGGCTCCCTGACTTATGGGGGTTTACTCTGAGGGTAGGTAGACTTACGGCCGAGGGCATCACGCATGGCTTGGCACGGATCGCTTCCGCGATCTTACCTTCCTTGAGTTTCTTCCCAATTTGGGGAGCACTGATGCTATGGGGTGATGAGTGGGCCTACTCAGTGGTCCATTTTTGGTGTGATAATGCGGCAGTGGTGCACAGTGTCAACACCCAGACATGCAAATCCCCCAGGGTCATGACATTAGTTTGTCTATTCTTTTTGAGAAGCCTACGCCTAAATGTGCTGTTCAGGGCCGGACATGTTCCAGGTATTAATAACGACATTGCTGCTGTTTTATCCCGCCTGCAGATCCCCCGGTTCCGTGCCTTACTCCGGAAGCAGATGAATTCCACTCGCCACTCCCGGCCGATATTTGGACGTTTGGCGAGGAGAGGTGAACCGGGCATGTCATTGGCACCTCGCACGCGTAAGGCGTATCACCATGCGTTCATGCTATTTAGAACTTTTTGCGAGTAACTACAGTTACCTCAAGTGTGGTCAATATCTGTGGACCAGATTTTACAATGCATGTTTATCTTCGCAGTCAAGGTTTGCCCCCCCCCGTACTATAGCCTTCAGGCTTTCGGCACTGGCATTTATGGCCAACGTGGGGGGGTTCAATGACTGCGTGAGTTACTTCCGCATGCGTCGTGTTTTGGAGGGGTGGACACGTGAACGCGTCCGCCGCCTGGACACGCGTCACCCCAGTTTGCCAGAGTTTCTGACCCACCTTGCACGAGGCTGGCATGACTTATGTTCGGATAGGTGTGAAGTGGCTCTTGGTCACGCAGCTACCACGGTAGCCTTTTTGGAGCGCTCCGCATCAGTGAGTGGGTGCCAGAGTTGGTACCATCTGTGTAAGGCGGATGTGTCTCATAGGGCACTGGAACTCGATGATGTCTATGTCACACATGAGTGGGCTCAATTGGGGATATGGTCCTCAAAGGTTGTTCAGCACGGCGTAGGCAGTGGAGTCAGACTGCTACGAAGTTTCATTGGAGACATCTGTCCGGTTGGTGCCCTACATGATTTTTCGGCAGTGCCTGCTGCGCGCCCCAGCCTGTTTTTCTGCCACCAGGATGGGTCTACCCTTACCAACGTAAAGTTACTGAGGGTGACCGGTGCCGCGCTTCGCGGTGTGGGGCCAGTTTTGGCACCCATTTCTTTAGGATAGGCGTCGCGTTGATCGCGGCTACGTTTGGGGTACTCGGAGGCGGATATGTGTGTACGCGTATTTTCTTATATGTACGTCCCCTCACTGTATGAGTACCTAGTTATGTCCTTCACCTCTTCTCCTCTTTTACAGATCCTGTGTGTCTCTGCACACCGGTGGCAGTGGGGCTGGTGGGCCGCAGCTATGTACGCTGGGCAGCAGTATATGCTGCGGTGACAGAAAGTGGACCCCGACTTGGGCTGTGTGCATCCGCACGTATGCGATGGTATGGTATGCGCGGCACAAGGGGGCGGGAACTGTGGCCATTCCTGATGTCCGTCAGGGATGCTGGACCGCCCGATGTTCTTAATAGGCACCTCGGCGGCAACGATCTTATATGGATCACTGCTGTTCCTAAACTGTCGAGGGGCTGTGACCTGGCGTTTTATATCATGTATGGCTTACACACGGTCACTATGGTCTAACATCGTGCCGAGACACCAATTCGGGGAGACGTGGATCTCCGTGGTTCGGACTGTTCCGGCAGTCAGTGGACAGGGATGTTGCTCGGTCCCTTGCTGAGCATGGCTGGGAGACAGCCATTGGACACCTGAGGATAGGCTTACAAAAATTTTGCTGGTAGGCAGGAGAAGGGGTCCACCTGTCGGCTGGAGGTATGTACCTCTTTCTGGGTGTGGTGCAAGCAGGCCTGGCGACCGAGCTGACGGTCTGGGGTGGGGGCGGTGAGTCATCATGGACGCCTCCCCGTGTGGCTGGTAGCACTGGTAAGGTAAAGATTTATGACCCAGAGGTATCCGGCAGGTTCGCAATTGACTGGCCAACACTTAGACAGGTACAGGTTTAATAGCTTTGACCGGTCAACGACGAACCAGGCAAGGGGTGATGGCAGGAGCTTTTCAGCATGCATCACCCCGTGATTTGACGGATACACGTCATAGGGTGGGGTCAGTAGATAGTTTATTGACTCCGGTCAACAATTTGTTTGTATCAACAAACAAATGGATACAAATGGATACATTGTAGCCAATTGCCATTGGCAATTTTGGGAGGAACCTTACCAGTGTTACTGCGGCCTGCTTGCCTTAAGAATTACAATTGGATGAATACACCAATTGAAAGTTATAATTCGGACTAGGGCATTATTCAATAAAAGTGGCCCAATGCCTTTATCCATATACCGGTGTCTGAGTCTTTCTTTGGGGGGTGCGCCTGCAATGGGATCAGTCCCATTACTTTTGCGTAACATCAGATTGCACTATCTTAAAAAAATTATTGCGAAGGCAATATATAACCTGTATTTCAAAGATATCAATAGGCCCTAAATTCTGGGAGTGATGGAAGGGCCTAACAATTCTCCCTCTCATTTAATTAAAGTACAGAACTGGATTACCAAGATTTCATGGGCTAGGCATCCAAATGTCTCCTCGTCTAATGCAACATATTCCAGTGATTCTCGAGCAAATTCTTCTGCTGTTTTGTTAATGATGTTAGGTTCTGAGTTCAGAGTCATAGGAGTTGATACCGAAAAAGGAGTGACTGTCTGGAACAAGAGACAAAATAACAACAGCCGTAACAAGAACCAACAACCTCCCACTCTTGAAAGTTTCATAGATCACAGCATCCATTAGAAAGAATATAAAGGAACAGGAATGAATATTATGTGTAGTGAAGAGGAAAGAAGGAAGAATTTGGGGGGAGGGGGATCCCAAGTTTTCTAGCATCTGTCAGATCAGCAAAGTGAACTTTTTTAGTTTTTCCAACAACTAATAGAAATATGTCACCTTTATGATAATTCCCTTTGCTTTATATTCCACTTGAAGGGCTTTGGAAAACGTGCATGCAAAAGCCTAGGCAGACAAAATTATATATATTAAGGTAAGAAGAAAACCACATTGATTACACACATTTGAATACTGCTACATCTGATTTTATCTATCAGTTTCTTTTCAGGGCCCCTTGATTCTTTCTAGCTACAGTATTATGATCTCTTTTAACACTTGGGTCTTTCTCCTACTGGGAACATAAGAAGGCTGCATATATAGAGGAGCCTCACCAGTTCTAATAATTGCCCTCAAATATTCAATAGGAATATGTGACATGAAGGTGAGAATTGGGTTGTGTATAAAAGCCTCACTCTCAACATTCCTATCCCTGAGGAGGCAACTTCAGACTTTTGTATGACTCTCTCTCTACCTCTAGACAGTGAAAAATTCTGAGATGACACATGTAGGTTTTTCTGGAATATGAGTGGTGGTGCTAGGACTCACAGCAAGGAAAAGGCCATTATGGCTTGGAAATTGTGAGAGTTGGAGTCTAAAAACAATAATGTTTCCAAAATCTTAGTTGAAGGTAGCTCCCACACTTGTTCATCTATATGTGCTTCTTCCTCTTCCATGTCTAGGTCAGACTTTAAACTGCCAAAATGTAGCCATCTTTTGGTGAATTCATGTCATGGTTCCTTTCACCCAACCTGGTGTAAGAAAGATTAGCCGGCAGAAAAAGGTTGCCATTGCTCAGAGTACCATCTGATTGTGGTTCAAAAATACCACAATCTTTGAGGAGGCTCTTTCGATGTACCCCAATATATGTGCTTAAATGATTCTCCTCCATCAGAAATGGCATTAATGCAAAGATCTAGTTTGAGTAATGCCTTCATCAGATCACTAAAAGGTTACAAATAAGGCAAACTTCCAAGTTCTCCAGAACTCTTAACGAAACAGCAATTTTATATATATATAAAAAATAATGAAAGGTGGGAGAAGAATCAAATAGCCTAAATATTGGATCAGATGTATCCATTCTTCATGAATGTGGACATCTGGCAAGGCACGATGAAACTTGCAGTTTCAGAGGTCTCCAGTGTCAGGTTATGCCCTATCCAATCTGCAAGCAAAAACCTGTCTGGGCTTCATACAGATCCATTCATTGCCTTGGAGGGAAGCACAGGCCTCTTTGTTGGTTTAGACAGCATACATGGCAGCAAAACAGGAGATCAAAGATACAGTACTTCTAATGATGTTCAGCTGAATGTATGCAGAAGATCCCTTGTGTGAGGAACTGCAGCTTTCTGATTCAGGGTTGGAGATAGCAAGGCATGAATGTGCACTCATTGCATAGCTATCTCCTACAAGCATTCAAATGGCCACAAGAGCTATGTCATCAGACCTGAATTATGGTGGAAAGCTGAGAGGCATCTAACACAATCTGGAAATAAATTCCAAATTTTAGGCAAATCACAGGTCCCTGTAGCCTTTTAAAAACATTGATGATCAAAAAAAATGTCAGACTCACTCCATTTTTCTAAGTAGTGAGAAGTTACCTTTTTTGGACTAGAATTCCAGAATTTCTCTGTCAACATGGATGCTTGTGAAATCTAATCCAAAAAAGTAAAAAGTTGAAGTTCTGGTTTCCAAGGTGGAGGGCTGGTTTTGATTTGAAAGTGGACATGCACATCTAAATAATTCTAGGGCTGCTGGATGCTTCCTGAAGTGCTACCAAAGTTTATAATTCTCACACATTGTGAGTTTCCTAAAGCCTATAACCATATAGGTAAAGTCTAAAATTCAAAGGAATACAATGAACCTACTTTGGAGGCAGAGTAGATGGCATATAATGGACATGGGAAAGTGCCTACAGCAGATGAGATATTTAGAATCAGTCCCTTCTGTCTGAAATGTAAAGTAAACTGACAGGTAAAATCATATAAAATACAGAAATATTCCACTCTGACAAGGTCAAATCATATTTAAGGTAGGGGTTCTTAGCTTCTAGATCAGGGGTTCCCAACCTAATCCCTGTGGGCCAGATATGGGCTCCAGCTCCATTTTATGTGCCCCCACCCCTCCAAGGGCATTTGAGAAACAAAATGGCTGCCCCTTTGAAGCTGTTGGGACAAAATGGCCACCCCATCATGCAGGTGGGGCAAAATGGCTGCCTGGCCCTCGAAGCTGGCTGAGAGAGCGTGACCAGGAACCCGGCTTGAAAAGGTTGTTTTTAGATACAGTTCTCGTAATCCATGACTTGACTTGTGACTCTGGGAGTTAATGTCAAAGACATCTGAAAGGTCCAAAGTTGAGAATCACTGAGACAAGGGAAATGTGGGTTTGCTGCTACTGCAACATTTCCCCTTCAGCCACCTCTGAATTCAAAGCACAGCCAGACTTGCAGGGAATTTCAATGCATTCGCAGAAGGCAGAAGGTTTTATTTACCCCATGCTGTTTAGGGCAGTTTCAATGAAAATTAGGAGTGCATTTGTTTCTTTCAAACATGGAATTGACATGGTTCCTAACAACCACACACACTTCACACTGTATGAAATGAACCTAGATGAGTTTTATTACCAAGGCATTCATAACTTCTAGGTAACAATTTGCCTGAAATAGCTGGCATAGAATCCAGTATTTTCCTTCCTTCCTTCTCTGTTGTTATGTGCCACCAAATCGACTCCAATTTATGGCAACCCTATGAATGAGGGATCTCCAAAATATCTTCTTTTCCTATCAGCTTTCTTTACTATCCAGCTTTCACATCCATACATGGTGAATGGGAATAAAATCATGTAGATGATCTTGACCTTGGTCTCTAGTGATCTATGCTTACACTTGATAATCTTTTCTCATTCCTTCATTGCTGCCCTTCCAAGTCTCAGTCTTCTGGTTTCTTGGCTACAGTCCCTATTTGGATTGATGATTGTGCCTAGATATACAAAAAAGTTTCACTATTTCTAATTCTTTATTGTAAATCTTTATGTTGTGTAGTTCTTCTGTAGTCATGATTTTTAATATTATCTTCTTAATGTTCAACTTCAACTTGGCTTTGGAACTTTCTTCTTTCATTTTTATTAAAAGTTGTCTCAAGTCATTGCTGTTTTCTGCAGTAACATGGTATCATCTGCATATCTTAAATTATTGATGTTTCTTCCACCAATATTCATGCCTCTTTCATCCGAATCTAGCCTAACTCTCTGTATGATATGTTCCACATATAGATTGAACAGACAAGAATAAAATGCAAGTCTTTCTCCCCATATTCTGTCCTAGTG
This sequence comes from Bradypodion pumilum, assembly GCA_035047305.1. Lineage (NCBI taxonomy): Eukaryota > Metazoa > Chordata > Lepidosauria > Squamata > Chamaeleonidae > Bradypodion > Bradypodion pumilum. The sequence goes on along the minus strand of JAWDJD010000002.1, from coordinate 100,802,962 downwards.
GCAGCTTCTAGTCCACATTAAAGGTTACACCTCAGGACAATAAAGTTAGGTCAATCAAGTGTTGAGGCACCCTGTTTCTTTCAGAACCTCCCATAGTTTCTCATGATCCACACCATGCGGTCTATAAAGCACAGGCTGAACTTCCTCTGAAATTCTTTGATACATTCCAATATCCATTGAATGTTTGCAATGTGGTCTCTAGTGCCTTTTCAGAATCCAGCATGAACATCAGGCATTTCTCATCATCACCTTGCTTGTATGGAAATTTCGGGCAATTGTTCTATAATTACTGCACTTCTTGGCATCTCTTTTGTTGCAATTAGAATGTTTATTGAGTGTTTCCAGTCTGTGTGCCACTGTTTTGTTTTCCAGATTTGTTGGCACCCTTTCTTCTCTGAGTGGATTTACTTAACTTTATTCTTAGCTGATAACTTCAAGAAATCAAAAGTCAGAGAAGCAGCTGAATAAATATTGTTTAAGAACTTAAAACCTATGTTTAATACCACCCCCTATAACCATATGATTAGAAGCCATGAGCACCACATATTACGGTAGAGTGTTCGGCTATATATGCACCGTTTGATCTGTTGTCTTTTCTTCTGCCTGCTCAGCACCTATCAATCAATCAATTTTAATCTATAGGACTAAGAGAGGGAGAGAGAGAGAGAGAGAGACAGACAGACAGACAGACAGACAGACAGACAGCACCCCTCATATCCCTACTTTCTTTTTTCACACTCTGCATAGCAATGCATAGTTTTATATTCTTCTAACATATCCCCTCTTAATGGTCAGATGAGAAAAGATGCCAGTACACAGCATAAACTAGATTCCATGGCATGTGCAATATACAGTGTCATTAGTTCATATTGCCCAGTACGTATGGTTCACACAATTATCCAAAGACAGTCTGCATTTTTTGCTCTATATTGCAGCAATCAACCAAAAGCCCATAAACAGTTGCAAAATGACTTCAAAAAACAAAATACAGTCACAAAGAGAAGAGTGGAATTTACCTTGAGACCATCTGTTTCAAAACTATCTGCGTCATCTGAAACAAAAACAACATTGTAGCTGTGTAGCTGTTTGGGACAACATGGATGGTTAGCACTTCTATGGTGATACCATAGAATTGCAGAGATGGGAGGGGTCTGTAAAATGTTTGGTTCAAATGGAGTTTGGAAAATAGTTTGGATTTCATCTCCCAGAATCCCTCAGCTAGCAGTTGACCACTGAATAAAAAGAAAGAAAGCTGTTCTTTTTAAAGACTGCAAATATAAACATTTGCTTTTGAAGGCCTTGCACCTGTATCTACTAACTGCAGATTTCTAGAATGCCAAAGGTTCAGCAGAATTCATCCAGAGGGTAATGACAAAGCCAGAAGCTAAAACTTTTTGTAAAGGAACTCATTGGATGAGTATTATAACTGTGGCTTTCACAAAAAAAATCTTTCATTGTACTGTGTGTTATCAATGCATCGTGTTGATTAGGTTACTTTCCTGTAATGGTAGTTCTTCAAGTTCATCTATTAATTCACACATATGGGTAGTTGAGTGCCTGTGTAGACGTTCTCAAGAACATTCTGCACACTGTTAGTTTGTGATTTTCTATATCTGGATGGTGGACCTTCCCTTGGGAACATTATAACAGTTGCAGCTACCACTATGCCTACTGCAGCCTCAGCTGACTCATGTCCCCTGGTGGCATGCATGTTCCAGCAGTGGCTGGGCATGTCTGGGCAAGTCAGTGAGCTGACGTCAGAAATCTTAACCTATAAAACCAAGCATTCACCGTTGGAACTGGCTATAGGCTGCTATGCGTCGCCCTACTGACCCACACCCACCCTTCGTGTGCACGGCCAAATTCCCTACGCAGGTCAACGAAGGATTTAAAAATCCGGCACGGGGGCCTCAGCCCCACAAACGGCAAGAAAGGGAAAGAACTTCACTTCCCAACATTCCTTGCGCTGCGCCGCGCCAGAGCCAATCAGGCTGAGAGGCTCTCGCACGGGGCAGCGTTCGGAATCGCGCCGCAGCCAATCAAAACAAAACCATTTTAAAAAAACGCAGCACACACAGAAAGCACCAACCCATTACTACAATCCCCAGCGTCCTGCGCGCCATGAGCACGCAGAACGCTGAGGAAAACGGCGCCCGAAAAATTAAAAAGAAAAACAACTCACCGCGTCACAGCCAAACACACACCAGCCGGCTTTCTTTCCCACACCCATGGCGCCTGGAGTTTCCCCTTTAATATCAGTGGGTGGGGGCTTCGACCCCCCTCTCCGCTGGCTTTTCTAGGGTTGGGAGGTTTGTGGGGAGAAAAGGGGAATGTTTCCCAAACCCTTCTGGACTCTGGACACCAGGGAGAGGGGATCGATTCCCACCCCCCTCCTTAAAAAAACTCCGTCTTTTCTACTCTTTAAAAACACAAAGCACGACTCCACAAAAACAAAGCACCATAACACACTACAGCTCCCCTGCCCACCACCTAGCCCACCCTTCCTAACCCCCAATGACCATGCCCCCATCCTCACCACGGGCCGCTGGCGTAGATATTCCAATCAGCCCGGCCTGCGAAAAAAACCCCAAACTACCACCACATGGTATTTCAATGGGCCACCCAGCCACCGAGGCCGGCCCACAGAAATACACACACCAAAAACACAAACAACAACAATCCAAAAAAAACAAGGACAAACACAACCCCCCACCCCCCACAAATCACAACAAAAACACCCTGCGAAAATACCCCCAAACAACATCCCCCCACACCCCACAAAACCCAAAAACACAACACATAAAATAAACGAGCACACACCTTCAACCTCCAGCCTCAGCGAGAAGCACATGTGCAATGAAAAAAGAACAGGAAGAAAACACAGCCCACAACTGAGTTACCATTTCAAAATAGTGCAACAGCACCACCCAGTGGCTACAGCAAAAATAGCACTCAAAAACATTAAAAAAAATTTAAAAAAAATCTTACACATTTTTTACAGAAATTCCATTATTTGGAAAAAAATATATCAACCATTCCTCTTTTCAAAATCCGATTTTATTATAACACTTTAAAACACTACCTACGTATAAAAAACCATTATTTAAAAAAATAAAAAAACTCATTTAAATATACATACAAGAAAAATCATCCAACAACCATTTTTCAATTTTTTTAAAAATAACCCCAAAAAAAGCCCGACAACGCCGGGCAACCCTTGCTAGTAGGTATATAAGGCAAGATGGACCAAGGGCTTGTCTCTAGTGTGAAACCATCTTATTGGATAGTACAATTAGGCAATAGTGAGTCAGTTTTGAGCTAAAGATGAGTAGGCGCAGCTGTGTTTTTTAAAAAAACTGGACAATGTGATCAATGCAAGAACCTAACCAAGAGGGTGAGATTTGCTTACTTAAGATCCTGGTATCCTAGGCAGAATCGGACTTCAGATTTTGATTCAGCGCACTTGATTTAGTATAGGACACATGGATTAGACCAAGTAACAAACAATATTTATTTTTTGTGATGCAGTGTTATGAAAGAAACTGTGAGCTGATATCTGTGTGGTGCCAGTGTTGTTCTGTTTTGTGTGTAACTGTATGTATGTAACAGAGAGAGCCAAACAAAGTTAGAGCTGTGACTCTGAGAGTCAGAGTGGGAAAGAATAAACTGTAACGGAGTGATAATGAGTACAGTCTGTTTTGAAATTTGGCTATGAATCAAAAATATTGTAGCCTTGTGTTAAAACAACAGCCTATCTACCTATAGAATAGAAAATTGTGGTATTTGTGGTCCTGTCAATAAAATAAAAACCAACTCCTAATTGTAATAGTCTTTTTGTCCCAGTGTATTTTTTTATTTTAGTAATGCAAACCTGTCCTTTACCTAGTGTCTATATTCTTCAGGAATATTTAAATTATAGTTTGGCTAAAATATTGTTTTAGCAATCTTCTTCCACTTTAATTTTGGAATTAACAATTCACAGCCTGTAGCACAATCCACTCCAGGTCTTGTTTTTGCTGTGATAATAGAGCTTCTTGATCTTTAACAATGGTCTTCTCTGTGGGATCTTTCTATAGGTCAATGCTAAAATTGAAAGCTTTTGACTTCAGCCTTCACAATGTACATCAGAATGTCCAATTTGGGCATTTGGCAGTGGACTGTTAACCCACTGTCTCTAATAACAACTTTTCAAAAGACATGAAATTATCTTTTTGACAAATCATATTCTCTGCTGATTTTTTTTCTTTCACATATGTGTGGTAGCTTAGTGCTAAACTTGAAAATTTCCAAGTTGAAACTTTGGTAGCAAATGTCCTATGCTAATCAATTTCCAAAATTACCTTTCTCCAATAAGAACTCTTCAAAAATCTAGAAGAACCCTTCACAAGTAGTCTACTATGTTGGGTTATTTTACTTTTTGTTTACCTTTTTACTCATTGTCATTGTTGGTACTAAAAAAAAGTATAATCTGGACAGATGGAAAAATACAAGTACCAACAGTGCACAGCCAGATACATAATGTAAAATAGATACTCCATCTGAAAGATCCTTAATACAACTGACAGCCAAATCGACTTCTTGAAATGGAATGGAGAGATGCACCATCTTATTCTTCACTTTTGGCTATAAAATCTCTTGGACTGCTGCGGTGGTAGCTAATATGGAAGGTCAGATAAATCAGTATCAAGATTCCCTTACTTATTTTTAATCAAGTCTACTCAAAAGTTCAAGGAAAGTATTATTGAGTAAAAGAACAGCATTACCTCATCTCCATGGCCAACGTTTTCAAGGGATATTAATTTAATTCAAAGTTGCCCCTTTTTTGGCATACAGACAACACAATATTGCAATAATGCCTGCAACATTATACAGCTCAAAACAAATCTGAAAGTGATTTTTTAAAACCTTCGCAAGGGTCTTATCAATCAGTAGTCATTAAAAGGTTCATCTTGTGCCTAAACGTACCTTGATGACGGAAATGATATTGCAGTTAATGAGGTCCTGTTGAGAATAATAAATAGATTACATGGAAGCTTTGTTAATCTGAAAAAGATGTGAAATTTTGATGAAATTCCAAAACTTCAAAAAAGAAATTCAAGGATTTTTTTTTTTTAAAAAAAATCTTTCACTGTGAGGCATCTGTGAGCAGAAAGGCCTTTTCATTTGACTGAAGTAGTAACATAATTACCGGTAATATCCTTGGGACAACCCTTAAGCCTTAGGTGCCAAGATGTCAGAGGCCATTTTCTTCTGTCAAACCAAACCAATCTTTTCAGCAGGGTTTGGAAAAGTATTTTTTCCCAGGATAGAACTCCCCAAACCCTTCAGCCATCCTGGTTGGAGATTTGTTTGAATTCTATTTCAATCAGCAACTTCACTGAAGTCTTCTTTTTAATCATGCAGTCAATAAAAGGAAAGTGTGGTATAATGCAAAATTTAGCAGACATGTAAAAAAATGAAATCAATCTATTTTGCAATAATTACTCTCTCAAGAAACTTGGCTGTCTGTGGTAAAGCAGCATATCAGACAGTCTTTCTCCTAGTTAATGGATGAAAAGAATTGACCATCTCTCCTTATAATATTTTGGTACTGAGGACCAAGAAATTGTTCACATAGCTGACTGCTGACCTAGCAGTGCTTTCTGGAGTCTGTCTATTTACTTTAACAGAAAAGGAAACAGAATGTGTGGAATTGATCAGCTGCCTTCAAAAACATTCCTTACCTCATCATTGTCTTGTTCACTGAGGAAACGGCATGGGATGCTGCTATGAAGCATTCCAACATTGTTGACTAATTTAAGAAAACACAACAAGTCAAATCACACAACTAAATGGTACAGTTGGATGACTTCAATTCTTCTGAAAGCAGAGTAACTGTTGAACTCAGTAAGGAAACAAAAGTTATTTCTTATATCAGAGAGATGGAACTTGTGGGCCATCAGAAATCGTTGGACTCTTAACTCCCATCATCCTTTGCTCTCAGCTGAGCTGGATGGGTTGACAGGAATGACAGTACAGTAAAACCCCGACTTACAAATGCCCCGAGTTACACAAAATTCAACTTACATAATGATTTTGTGCTAAAACCATGTCCCGATTTACATAAACGTAACACGTTTTCCTATGGGTTTGCTTCGAGTTACATAAAAAATTCATTTCCTATGGGTTTGCTTCGATTTACATTTTTTAAAATCATTTTTCCTATGGTTTTGCTTCGAGTTACATAAAAAAAATTCCTATGGGTTTACTTCGAATTACATAAAAAAACAATTTGAGCAAAAGCCTACCGAACAGACTTTCTGTGTGTAAGTAGGGGTTTTACTGTATTTGTGAAAGGCCACATATTCCCCTCATGTCTTAAAGTGATACAAAATCAATCACAGATACATCATTCTGCCACAGGCAGGTGTGATTTTAAAAATTGTTTGATGGAATATAAATTCAGAAGACACAAGACCACTACTTAGGGCAGTGATGGTGAACCTTGGCACTCCATGTATTCTTGGACTTCAATTACCAGAAGACCAAGTCAGAACTCCTGCTGATTAGGGCTTCTGGGAATTGAAGTTCAAGGACAGCTAGAGTGCCAAAGTTCACCATAACTGACTTAGGATGTCTGGCCAAAAATATGATTCTAAAAGATTAAGTGCCTTCAGCTTGTTCATAATTTGACTGTTATTAATGATTGATAATAATAACAACCCTTTATATATATCTTTGAGAGAGGTTTCTCATATTCTGAATTAAATTAATTAATAACTATAGTTTTCTAATACTTTACAGAAATTAGAAACAAGACTTTTTTCTCACTAGCCCTGCCACTAGACAGAGTTGGACAGCCATCTCTGGTGGCAGATTTGAGATATCATAAAATAGCAACAAATTACTAGCTGTTTAATTCAATAATATTCTGTTTCTCTTGTCAGGGGCATTGGCATTCTGACCTTTTCAAGTTTTGCTTATGTGTCGAAATAATGTTGCTGATTTTAGGTCTTTGCTATGTAGCCTGACCACAGCAACTAGGTGACCATGTGTTGCTCCACCTCAGCAGGGGAAAATAAACACCTCTTGATCAAGCCCTGACTCTTGAAAAGTACTTTTGGAAAGCTTACCCAAAATTCCAACTTCTAGTCCTTGAAGACTTTTTTCAATAGCATCATATATATCTTTCTTGGTGAAGTCAGCTTGTATGATTTTCACTTTCTGTCCCATGGTCTCCTCTGCATTTGGAGAAGATAAATGCTTGCCTTTGTTTTGTAAACTGAATTTCCTGCTTTCTAGATGCTGCATGCTAAATCATGTGATAAAGCATGATATTGTGCAGCAATATTGGGCAGTTTTCTGTAATTATGGACACAGAAGCACAATATCCTCCATTCATTAACCAAAAGGTTTGTTAAAGAATTGAATTCATTCTGGCTTGGAGAAGTATAGATTCTCACAACCACCTCTTTTCCTCCATGAGAATAAAAATCCAACAAACCCTAAAATCTCTTTCCTTTGGGAGCTACTTCATTTGCTCAAAAATAAGACCTAGCTCCTTCCCTGTTTCTGTATGGATAGATCCTCCTTATGGAAAGCCTGCTCCACAGTTTCATTTAGTTTTATATTTAATTTTATTACTTGTACCCCGCCTCTCCCCCCCTCAAGAGGACCAAAGGTGACTTGCAATATTAAAATGGGCAATTCAAAAAGCAAAAAAAACCCACACACATTATACCAAATTTAAAAAGCAATTAAACCTCGTATTAACATACTAACACTAGGACAGGAAAGCTCAATTCATCAAAGGCAGCAGAATCCTAGGTTTTGTTAAATATTCAGAAATAAATTCCATTATGTTCAATTAGACTTACTGCCTGGTAAAGATTCATAAGACTTGCCCTCTTTCTTGGCAGTAAAAAATCAATAATAACAGATTGAGAGCGAAACAAATTGTTGGTCTTTCATGACTCCTAAAATATGTTGCCCAAGGCAACTGTGCTACTCTTCCTAATGGAAGGGCGAGCCCTGAATTCAGCTGTTATGTAAAGTATTAATCACCTCTTGCCAGCAGAACATAGCTGTCAAATATCCCGTATTGTCCGGGAAAATCCCTTATTTTACCCTCTTCCCTGCTGTCATCCCATATTAATTAGACTGCAATGCCCTATTGCCGCCATTGGAGGGCAGCAAAGGATAAGCATCGCTGTCAAGTATCCCGTATTTACTGGGAAATTTCCCTTATTTCCAAATCCAAAACTTCACAGGTATGCAGCAGAACAGTTTGAGAGATTGAGACTCTGAGATACAGTGGATACTTTCAAAAGGCAGTGAAATTATTACACTTGGAAGGTCCACCCCACTTACCCCACCCCCGAAACACTAAGTCTATGACTCAGATTTATTTTTTAAATTAAGCAAGCACAATCCTGTTTAGCTTCTGAAAAGAGATGGGATCTGTGTGTTCAGGAGGGTTTTTTGTAGAGATCTTTGTTGGAAACCTGCAGACCTTGAGTTGTTTGGGCACTGCCCCCATATTTCACATTTCATCTACTGCTACAGCCACCTGCAGAATTTTCCTTGGGCATATCAGGAGGTCTCTAGTTGGGCTCCTGTGCAAGGGAACCCACTGCCACACTATGCTTCACCCTAAATCTGCATGTGATTAAAACCATTTTTTTTGGGGGGGGGGTGGTAATGAAAGTGTATTTTTATTTCTTTTTAGGGAGCAAACAGGGGAAGCCAGAGCCCTCAGCCTATAAGACTTGAGCAAGGCTATCAATGATAGGTCTTTTCAGAAGTCACTAATTCATATTGCTGCCATAACCTTGTGGCAACATGTTTGCTCATAATGCAGATAAATAGAGAGAGAGTTTAGCAGGCAATCTCCTGATTGCAGTGTGTGTCTGTGTGTCTGTCTGTCTATGTCTGTCTATGTGTCTGTGTGTGTCTGTGTGTGCGCACAAGAGATTTCGAACATCTTGTCTGCCACCTTAAGTTCAAAATAAATACCTATATTACAATAATTAATATTAAAACATGTTGCCAACTTATAACAAAGAGATGCCTTTTAGCTGATGGAAATAGGCTTTTGATTGATCAGTATCAGCAATAACCAAATAAAATTGTAGTCCTAATGCATGTTTTGTCTGTCTCTTGTTCATAGCAACATTTGAAGGAGATCTATACAAAGGTAAGAAAACCTTGTTGGTCTTGAAGAAGAAAATCCAAAAGCCATTGTCAGTCAACAGCACCTGGCTGAGTTGAGCCCAGTTACAGTCTTATCCAGATGGTGCAAAATTTTCATCTCCCTTGGTCCCAGTTTTTCTTCATTGGTTTAGGGCTTACTCGGATTTGGGTCCTTATTGAATTTTGAATAGTTATGTCTCAGGAACTGCTTTAATCCATGATGTATTTGTTTTCATAAAATACAGTGATACCTCATACAACGTCCAAACTTGGTTCCACAAGTTTGGACTTTATACAGATTTCGACTTTATATGAGGCATGCAAAATCCTAACCACGATGCCTCATACAACGTCCAAATCATTGCCGCGATGCCTCATACAACGTCATTTCCATAGAGATACATTGTACTGTAACAGCACAGACTTCAGGGCAAAGTCAAGGAAACAGACAGGAAACTGACAGAACTTTAAGAAATCATTGCCTAAAGGCTAAATACATTACAAAAACATGTCAAACAACCCTGATTGTCCAAGAACCTGAAGAATGCTGCAAAAATCCCAGGAATGCTTCTAAAAATTCTGGCAAAAAAATAAAAAAATCCAAAATTGTGCTCAAAACCACTCCTAAACACTTTTCACCTCATGCAAAACCCACAAGAGCAAGGCACGCATGTGTCCTGCCTTTTATACTGCCCAGGCACAATGCAACCTGGGAAAACCCCAATGCCTCATACAAAGTCGCACGGCTTTGTATGAGGCAACTTTTTTCAAGGAATTAGGTGATGTTGTATGAATCCGATGTTGTATGAAGCAGACTTTGTATGAGGTATTACTGTACTAGAAATATGGAAAGGGTATAATAATTAAAGTTTTCAGATTCAGAGATTTTGACATGGAAATGAGCTGTCCATAGGAAGTAGTGCTAAACTCTGTACAAAACAAAATAAAGCATTTTCTTCAGGAAGGACAGACAGACAAACACAGGAGGTAGGGTAAAAGATGTGTACCAGTCACATCAAGTGTTATGTTGCCTGGATGGTGGGGGAAAATATTGAAACCATTAGCAATGTATTAAGTGCTTTAAAGGACAAAATGTTCCCTCCACACAAGGCCTCAGATTGCTACATTCTCATATACTCTTTTGCAAACATTGTGATCATCTTAGATTCTGTAAGTTCTGCTTCAACTTAAGTTACGCCCAATACCATCTGCTTAATATCTAGGTTGATCAAGAATTCTGGAGAATCTGGCAGCATACAACAAATATGTTTTTTAACCATGCAGCATGGAGATCAACAGGCAAAAAACCATGGTGTTTAGTTGTTATTCTATGTCCAGGATATATTTGCAGTCATGAAGCTTCTCTTTAAAAATTGGAAAGGAGGATAGATGCTAGGGGTGTGCTGGGCACCATGGGAGGGCACTGGGCAGGGACGAGGGGTGGTGATGAAGGGATGGGAGAGAAGGCTGCCCCCAGGAACTGCTTGGTCACTGCCCCTCACTTGCTCCGCCCTGCACACGGCACTTTAGAATAAACAATTGCTGCTAGCACAAGGAGGTAGCTTGGAGCAATGGCTTAATCTAAAGTGCTGCGCTCCGGGCAGATAAAATAATAATAAAATTATTATTTGCACCACAGGGCGCCAGAGTCAAGAGCGCACCGGGATAAATCCCCCTGTCCCAGTGGCTCAGCCCATGCCTGATAGATGCATCAGTCTGTTACAGCAAAGCCAACAAAGAGACATAAGTTCACTTAAAGACTAAAATGCTTTATTTGGCATATGCTTTCAAGGACTGCAGTGGCTCAAGTGGCTAAGAGGCTGGCTGGAAGGTGGGAGGTCAGCAGTTCGATTCCCGAGTACTGCAGGACAGAATGAGCTCCTGTCTTTGTCCCAGCTCCTGCCAACCTAACAGTTCGAAAGCAAGAAATTGCAAGTAGATAAATAGGGACCACTTCGGTGGGAAGGTAACCAGCATTCCGTGCACTCCGGTGTCTAGTCATGCCTGCCACATGACCACAGAAACGTCTGCAGAAGTGGACAGCGCTGGCTCTTCGGCTTTGAAACAGAGATGAGCACTGAACCATAGAGTTGGATATGACTGGCTTTTGAGCAAGGAAAACCTTTACCTTCAAGGATTGCAGCTTCACTTCATTACTTTATCAGAACTTCCAAATGCTAATATCACTGCACTGAGCCATTACTTGTATGTTTAAAATATACTAGCTATGTCACATGTAAAAAACCCTCACTAGTATGCTTTTTATCTATATATAGAAGCAAAATGACATACACCAAGATATTAGAGTATATAGGCACTGATAAATGCTCAGTGGAAAAGAGTTAGTTCTTAATTTTTTAGGGACATACCAATCTTAGAAGCTATCTTCTGCATTTTTTCCAGTGTTCTGCTAATCAAAACAACATTCAATCCATGTTTGGCCAGCTGCAAAGAGAAAAAAGAAAGCGAGAAAGAGAGAGGACAACATGTTATGATTTAAGACTTGACTAGGCTTTAGTGATGTGATGAAGTACTTTCTAGTCCGAATATCATTGCACTTAGTGTGAAAATACCCTATAATCAAATGGAAGGTGAAACTGCCCGTCTTACACTGATTTCTACTACCATGCTCTCTTTGTGTGGAGGGGGAAAACACAGCAGTGGTTACTATAAATCTAGGATAACTGGGCAATTCTAATAGGTCTTGGTCTCTGAGATGGCCATGGATGGATTGTGGACCTGCCCTATGCAGTTGATCTTCCGTCCTCTAGGCTAATCTGCTGCCTCCATTTGTCTCAGAATATGCTGTTCCACTGCCAGCTTTGAAGTAAGATGGAACTAACTCTTGGGTTTTACTTATGGAATGAGAGAGGAGCCATCTTGTCTTTTGCCTCAGGAAGCAAACTGGTTTTGGGGCTGGACCTGTTCCTCAGGTAGCAGGACATGTCCACAAGAGATTATTCTCTTACTGCCATTTCAGCAGTTCAGTGCTACAGATAAATTAATATTCTTCACTTAAAATTATGTGCTGTATTCCATTTCCCTAATGGACTGTGTCACTAACTCCTGACTGACCCTACAATTCTGGGGTATTCATGTTGAGGCCATCAGGGGAAGGCTGCCAATAATAGTTTTATTTGGCAAAGAAGTCCCTGATTTGGCTGACATATATGTATTTATTCTGTAGAACTCCACCATTGTGTATATGGAACCTGGGCGTACTTCTTGCCAAAGGGCCTTTTTGGTGTGGACTGGTATGGTGCAAACAACATTGAGGGGGGGGGGGATATACCATTTGGCGCAAACCTAGTATCCAGATGGCATATTAACCCTGAGTAACCCTTTGGATTTTTCTGCTATGAACTGAACACTGCAGAGGAGCAAGGGAAGTTTAAAAAAATGTGTCTTTTGAATTATTGCTGATGCACTGATTTGTCTAGATCAGTGATGGCAAACCTTTTAGAAACCGAGCACCCAAACTGCAACCCAATCCCCACTTATTTATCACAAAGTGCCAACATGGCAGCAGGAGCAGGAGGAAGTGCTCCCATTGGGCTGCTGGGCAGAGAGGCAGGGTGAACTCTGTGCTGGGGGAAGGCGGAAGCACTCCTATTGGGCTTCTGGACAGAAGGGTGGAACAAACTCTGTGCTGGGGCGATGGCACGTGTGCCCACAGAGATAACTCTGAGTGACATAGGTTTTCCACCACTGGCATAGATTAAATTAAAAGAAAATGTTTTCTCTTTACCTTTCTGTGTACTACCAATTGAAAGTGGCTGCAATCACATGTGCTGATAGTATTTTGCTTCTCCAATGGGGCTGCATGAACCCCATAGAAGGGTTTCCTCCACCGATTGCAAAGGTCTGTTAGCGCCGCACCTGCTGCTGATCAGATTCCAATCAGTAGAGGATGTGGCGGTAGCAATGCTTTGCATCTATAAAGGGTCTGTTATCCACCTTGCTCCGTCATCCTGTCCCCAGTGTGCACATACACTGGGGAGGGGATAAAATTCAGCAAAATAATTGAATGGAACCTCCCGATGGGTTCTCAAAATGGGGCATCTTGGGACAGATTGCCTCGATTGATGCGTTTAGGCAATTGGACCAGCTCGCACCAAAGAGTAGACTATGCCCATGGAGACAGTCTCTAATGAGAAAAAAGTGGCCCCATCAGCCCATCAAATGGTGGGACAAATGCCTGCATGGAGAGGCTCTCAGTATATGTCTGCATCCAGTGGGTTTCTGAACAAATAAATAATGAGCAATCTTCCAAGCCTTGGACTTGGTTGGCTTAAGACATTTTGCTGCTCTACCCTCTATTCCTCACAGAGAAGCCAGCTGGAAGTTTAAGCTTACTTCAACACTGCCAGCTGGGCAGCATCCCTCAGCATACCTGAGGCAGGAGACTGTTTAAAAGGAACAGGTCTGGCTGTCCTTCAGAATTCTGTTCTCCAAGAGAAGGAAATTATCAGGGCACTCAGAAAGAATAACTTCTGGGATATTTCAACCTGCTCCCCCTAATAGATGCCACTTGAGGCCTTTGCCTAAAGGAAGGAGCAGTCTTAAGAGGGATATAGGGATTCCTTTGAAAAGGTAGTTTGAAAACCTTCTGAATGCTCTGGACAGGAAATTTTGTAGATATTTATCTTACCTCAAAGGAATAAGCCTTTCCAATGCCGTCACCTGCTCCAGTGATCACTAAAAGGTTTTTAAAAAGCAAGAACAATGTGTGATCCTCTCTTTCTTTGCTCTTTTTTACATTTAAAACATCACAATTCCTCATGGAGTGTACATGAATGTTTTCTGGTCTCCTGCTAGGGAATTGAATAGAGGAAACATACAAAGTGTTGTTCTTGAGTAAATATTTGTGCCTAAACATGTAGCTCAGACCTCCGCCCCACCTCCGTACATGAAGACTACAATGAGTATATATCATCTGTCCTTTGTTGTTCAGTCACACATTCGAGTCCGACTCTTTGAGACCCCATGAACTATTGTAAGCCAGGCACCCCTATCCTCAACCATCCTCCTCAATCCACCCAGTTCTGTGCCCATTGTGTCAACAATACCATCTAGCTATCTCATTATCTGCTGCCCCCTTCTTCTGTTGCCCTCAACCTTTCCCAGCATCAAGGCCATCTCAAGTGACCCACTAAGTGTTTCAGTTGATAATTAAAAACAACGGGGAAAAACAATTGGCTTGGATTCTAAGATAAGGTAAAGGTAAAGGTCATCCTTACTCAAAAGCCAGGCAAATCCAACTCTAGGGTTCAGTGCTCATCTCTGTTTCCAAGCCAAAGAGCCAGCGCTGTCTGCTTCTGCAGACGTTTCCATGGTCATGTGGCAGGCATGACTAGACACCGGAGTGCACTGAACGCTGCTTACCTTCCCACCAAAGTGGACCCTATTTATCTACTTGCAATTTCTTCCTTTTGAAATGCTAGGTTGGCAGGAGCTGGGACAGACAATGAGAGCTCATTCCATCCTGCAGTATTTGGGTATTGAACAGCTGACCTGCTGCCTTCCAGTCAGCGTCTTAGCCACTTAAGATATGAATGTACTATTTGGTCTTATATTCACCTGCACAGGTGTAACCTTTATTAATCTCTCTGGAACTTGGCAGAGACACATAGGATTGCAACTGTGAAGGATCCATGTCTATGCTTCCTCTCATGAGTATTCAAGCACATCCCAAACACTTGAGAAGGGTGGATCACCTTAAAGGAAACCTCTGTGAACTTCCTCAAGTTAACATACTTAAAGATCTCATTTGCAGTTTTAATTTTTTAAAATTGGATTTTAACATTTTCTTTTCATTTCAATTACACACAATAATCTTACTACAACTGCTCTTCACAGAACTGAGCCTACGTGTCTCCTCAAAAGTTAAGCCCCACTGAGCCCAACTATTGTGTTTACAATACAATCCTTTGTGTGTCTATTCCAAGTGAACCACCTGGTTTTCAGTAGAGCATACCCTGCAGACAAGTGTGCATAAAACTGCAGACCTGACATCTTTTGAATTTGTAAATATGTGATTTGTGCTATTGTTTTTGGAACATATTGATGATATCTTGGTGGTTTTTCTCCTCTTGCTTTCAAAACCATGTTTTTTCAATATTTCAGTAAAGAAGAATAGTTTTACACTAGATTTAAAAAGGACTTGTGCCAGGTTTTGTCTCCTTTACAAAGAGATGTCAGAGTAGTTGAAAAGCCCTTGTGGCGCAGTGGTTAAACTGCTGTACTGTATCCAGAACTTTGTGAGTTCGATCTTGACCAGGGCTCAAGTTTGACTCAGCCTTTCATCCTACCAAGGCGGGTAAAATGAGTAACCAGCATGTTGGGGGGGAAATGCTAATTACCCTGTGAACAGCCCAGAGAGTGCACGAAGTACTGTGGGGTGGTATATAAGTGTCATTGCTTTGCTTTTGCTTTGAGCTATAAGCATTGGAAACAGCTCTATGCACTTTTCAGGGAGAATAACCTATCATCTACTGTCCAAGCAGAGGAAGCACCTCACCTCTCTACAAATGAGATGTTTCCCCTGTTTAGACCTTCGGTTTCTTCTGCTAAGAAGTAAACCTTATTGGACTGACTTCTTTTGAGTGCACAATCACATGCATGTTTATGATTTCACTGCAGATTAAAATGAGAAAAGCCTTTAAAATAGCAAATGCACTTACATCTACACAGTGAAGACAACTACAACATCTTACTAACATGTGAAAAAAATACCCCAGCAAAGAAAGGTTCACTATTTTTGTTTTGCAATGAATCACATTCACTATTACATTCAGTTTAAAAATAAAATAAAGACATTCATCTCTATGAGTAAAAGGAAACTCCAGAATAGGGCAGTATTTCTAATAAGATCGACCAAAATAATGTATCATGAATACATGCAAGCTTTTGGGTATTCCAGAACTCTTCATCAGGCTAGGCAAAACAAAGAATTAAGTGTTTCTCCCCTTTGGTACCACCTAGCTTGGAGAAATGTTCTCACATACATTTCTGGTATTTTGATTATTCCCAACAAAGATACTGACTGCAAAGAGTTGAAATGCTTTACAATGATATAGCAGCAATGCATTGCAATAGGAACATAGGAAAAACTAAGTTAGATAATGACCCATTCAAATTGATATTATCATTGACTCTTCAGGATTCCTGGAATAAATTTTCTCTGCCTTAGCTAAAGATACCACAGAATGACTCTTAAGAGCTTTTGTGCACAAAGCATGCACTCTGCCCCTTTAGTAGCTGCTGGCTCCCACACCCTGCACCATCAATACAAATGTATGGAAAATTTCTTTACCTGCCCATTCTCCCATGGACTGGAAAAAAGTTGGAGGCAACGTACTCCATATATATGGAGTGAAATACTTCAGGAACAAAATGCACTTAACCAGGAAAAACAGGCAGATGATGGCCCCAAGAAGAGTGAGCAGTTGCTGCTGGAATTCACCCATGAAGAATAGATGCAGTGATGAGCTCTCTCAGACAAGGGATGGGCTTCTATTTCTTTTCTGATGTGACTTCTGGCAACAAAATGAAACAAAACATATAATGTTCTCTCTAATCACACAGACTTGCGTCATGTGGATTTTTTCCCATCGAGTGTCACAGACATTACCACACAATGGCTTTCTTGGTCCAGATCTGGAAGCTTCCGGACAAAACAAAATACACATACACAAAAACCTTTTAAATCTCTACCTCAAAATATGAGATTGAGAACCAAGCTGGTAATGCGACTTCACTGAACTTGCAAGGAACATGAATATTTTGCTTTGCATGGGTGAGCACAGAGGTGCATACACACACCCACACCCACACACACACACACACACAGCTTTTGGACTAGTGTTTCCTGCCTGCTGCTGTCCAGTCATATTGGAATACAATTCCCATCACTTCTAGCCAGCAAAGTTTTGGTCTGTGCTGATTGTCTGAGATAGACCAAATATAGAACTCTAAGTAGGAAGTAGTTTAAGTCTGGCCAGGTTATCCTGCTATGGTAATAGAGTAGACCATACTGCCAGCAACTCAATGCTGAGTGTCAGGCAACTGTTAACTAACCTGACAACCCTAAAGACTAATGGGCTTGGGTGCCAAAGGCCACAGGGAAGGGTGATGGTCTCCAAGTGGATTAAATCCCACTTGAATCCATCTTGATGGAGGGCAGCAGCTTCATCAATACTGGCCTGGGACTGATGATGACTTTGCATGCCAAAAGGTCTCAGGACCAGAAAGTGACTCATGAAACTGGATCAGTGGTACAGTGGTCATTCTGCGATGCGGAAGGGAAATGGAAGGCCACTGCATTATATTCTCAGAACAGTCTTCATGGCTGATTGCCATGAGGATCACCACTATTTGGATTCAGATACAGCAGAAGAAGTACATAAGAACATAAGAACATAAGAACAGCCTTGCTGGAACAGGCCACAGCCCATCCAGTCCAGCATTCTGTCTCACACAGTGGCTCTCCATTTGCTTCAGGGTATTCCCAAGCAGATGCCTTCACCTGTTTAGGATTCCCTGGAAATGGCATTGAGAGATATCCTGTCTATCTCTCCAACCCACAGGTTGTCCTTATGAATCCATAATTATAGCCTTGATACCCTTGTCCTCCATGAACTTGTCTAATCCTTACTTGAAGCTGTCAAGACTGACAGCTGTCACCACTTCTTCTGGCAGGGAGTTCCATAGATCAGTGATCCTCTGGGTGAAAAAGTACTTTCTCTTATTTGTTTGAGAACTAGTACCCAAAAGTTTCATGGAGTGCCCCCTAGTTCTAGGGTTGTGCGATAGGGAAAACAGTTTTTCCTTATCTGCTTTGTCCACACCATGCATGATTTTATAAACTTCAATCAGGTCACCTCTTAGACGCCGTCGTTCAAGCGTGAAAAGGCCCAACCGTTGCAGCCTCAGATGGTAAGGAAGGTGTTCCAGTCCCCTAATCATTCTGGTTACCCTCCTCTGCACTTTCTCCAACTCCATAATATCCTTCTGGAGGTATGGCGACCAGAACTGTACACAGTATTCCAGATGGGGCCTCACCATAGATTTATAAAGAGGCAAAATGACACTTGCTGACTTATTTTCTATACCCTTCCTAATGATCCCTAGCATTGAGTTTGCTTTTTTCACTGCTGAGGCACACTGGGTTGACACCTTCATTGAGTTGTCCACCAGGACACCAAGGTCCCTTTCCTGGGTTGTCACAGAGAGTTCAGACCCCATCAGTTTATAAATGTAATTGGGGGTTTTTGCCCCAACATGCATCACTCTGCACTTACTAATGTTGAAGCTCATTTGCCACTGTTTTGCCCACTTCCCCAGTATCAAGAGATCCCTCTGGAGCTCCTCACAATCTCTTACAGTTTTCACTACCCTGTATAATTTAGTGTCGTCAGCAAATTTGGCTACCTTGCTTTTTACTCCTACCTCTAGATCATTTATGAAGAGATTGAAAAGCAGGGGTCCCAGTACTGAACCTTGGGGGACCCCACTCTTTACTTCCCTCCACTTGGAGAAGTGTCCATTTAGTGCTACCCTCTGTTTCCTGTCCCTTAGCCAGTTGCTGATCCAGGACAAGACCTGTCCCTTTATTCCATGACTGGTAAGTTTATTCAAGAGCCTTTAGTGTGGGACCTTGTCAAAAGACTTCTGAAAGTCCAGATAAACAATGTCAACTGGATCCCCCTTATCCACATGCTTGTTGACACTCTCGAAAAATTCCAACAGATTAGTGAGGCATGATTTGCCCTTGTAAAAGCCATGTTGGCTCTCCTTTAGCAGCGCCTTCTCTCCTATGTGCCTATTAATTCTATCTTTTAGGATGGTTTCCATCACTTTACCTGGGACACATGTCAAACTGACAGGTCGGTAATTTCCTGGATCACCCCTGGATCCTTTTTTGAAAATTGGTGTTACTTTCGCTACCTTCCAGTCATCAGGCACAAAGCCTGATTTGAGGGAAAGATTATATATTTTGGCTAGGAGATCAGCAATTTCATCTTTAAGTTCCCTGAGAACTCGTGGATGGATGGCATCTGGTCCTGGTGATTTGTTAGTGTTTAGCTTAACAAGACATGCAAGGACCTCCTCCCTGGTTATTTCTATGTGGCTTAATTCTTCGGTTTCCCTCCCTACGAAGATAGGCTCTGTTTTGGGCATGTGGTCTCTGTCTTTTTCAGTGAATACTGAAGCAAAGAATTCATTGAGTCTCTCTGCAATCTCTGTTTCCTCTTTAATAACCCCTTGCCTTCCATTGTCATCTAATGGTCCAATGGTCTTCCTAGTTGGGTTCTTACTTCTAATGTAAGTAGGAATACCCTATTTCTATTGAACACATTAATATACAGCTACTGAATTTGTTCTAGTCTGTGTAACTGAGCCATTCAGCTCATTAGTGAATTCCATGCAATCCAACACCGCAATGCACCAACAAGTTGTCTGAGATCACTAAAAATGCCACAGGACAGAATGGAAGGTGATTATATGACAGTGATTGGAGTTACATGGGAGTTTTATTCTGTCTCAAGCACTATAGTTCCCAGGTTTTCCCAAGCAACATGGTGTTGGTGGCATTGATGAGGACTGATTTTTATTAGATATAAATATATTATAGTTACATAGAAATATAGTACATCTTACACAGAGATTGCATTTATTCTTCTTGTATCTACCCTTTTTGAAACACTATACCTATATACAGTGGAACTCCGGATAATGACAGCACCGGATAAGGCCAAATCTGTATAACAACGCGTTCGTTATGCAACACGTGATGCTCCACATAATGATGAAAAAACACCAAAAAATGTCATTATGCAGGGCATTTGGTATCAATGCTCTGGATAATGATGTTTTTTGGCTTTTTTTTGTCGTTGTGTGGAGTATCTCCCATAGGGACCACATAGCATCAAGATTCGGCTAACGACATGACTTGTGGAATCAAGTTTTGTCATTATCCGGAGTTCGACTGCCTTCTTAGAGATATAGCTTACAATATTCTTAGATACAATATAACAATAGCCTCATATATCAAATTTATACACATGTTAGCTTACATATGTTAGCTTATACACTTAAACATATAGAAGTCATGCAATTCTTATATGTAATCTCCTTAATACTAGCCTTTATTCTTATGTTCTGCTTAGCATACTTCCGGATGTTTTTCTAAGAGTATTACCCTCTTCTCACCAGAGCCAATTATCCATCAATCCTTTGATCGTAGGAAGAAGGAAGGAGTAACTCCAGAACTACTAGTCTTGGAGTTTGTCCAAGGCTGGGACTATATCTCCCATCACATGGGAGGACCTAAGTGTCAGAAACTTGGCGGGGGAGAGACAGACAAGGCTCCTTTTTGAGGCCTTTAGATTTACGTGAGGCCTGGAATTTGGTTAGCGCGGCAAAGGAGACTTTTTTCTGCTGAGGGCTGGCTATGCCCACATGGACCTCCTAATGCCCAGTTTAAACTGGTTACTAAAATGGTGACCCCTTAATAAGCAGGTGTCGAATGGCAGGGACCCATCTCTATGCCACCTCTCAGATATGATTCTTAACAGGGACCTGGTTGGCCTTCAGGGTTGTTGCGTAGGTACCTTTGAAGTGAAGCTCAAGGTTGTGCTGATAAAGATGTTCAGCCTAGAAACGAAACCTTCTGGATCTTCTTCACTCCTCCTGGTAAAACCCCCACAAGTTAAACTTGAGAAAAAGGCTTCCCTTGTTAGTTCTTATCTTGTCCCTGCTTCTTCCCTCCTTTCATCCAGTGGAAGGAAAAACGCTACACAGCTTCTTCAATTGGCAGCGTTTATTGTAGCAAAATAAGCAAACAGAGTATGCGGAATAATTCATTAAAAAAGTCATTTATTCTACAAGAAGTAAAATACTAGATACAAAACTAAAGAATAAAAATTAGCATTTTAGAAATAAAAACCTGATCTAAAGTGGGCATCTCCGTGACCCCATGGACTTAGAGTTTGCGAGTCCATGGCATTCAAGGCATCATGAAACAAAGTGACAGAGTTTCCCCCTCAGCACCCCACCCTTGGAATGTGGAAATATTCCAAAACCTTGGTTGTTTTGACTTTTGAAACAACTGCATTTAGCAGATTCCGAGGCACCTGCATCTAGGCAGGTGTTCTTATCTTGCGTTCCATCTCTGAGAGATAACCCATCCCTTAGATTCCAATCATAGCATCCTTGGACACTTGGCAAGCTATTGTGATGCTAAGCATCTGCTGATGGGTGGTGTGTGTGGGCATTTGGAATGATAAACAATGACATAAGAGCTTGGAGTACTCAAACATAACTAAATGCATTCAAACTACCACATAATGCAACTCAACACAATATACCTTTTTTAAAAAAAATAACGTCCTTTAAAGGTTCCCTCTGTCATCAAGAACTCTTATATCATACATCTCTACTTTCAGTTCCCGCTTAGTGACAGCCGAGAGATTCGAAGCCGAATCAGAAAATAGAAAAGTTATCAGAACTCTTGGAACCTTTTAGGTCAAAATGAACATTAATTGCTTATTAGCTGGACACTCTTTGAGTATGGGGGGGTAGGTTTGGGGGGTGGGTGGGGAAGGAAGGGGAAAATGTATAAAACCTATAAATTTTCTTTGTATGGTGTGCCATTCTGACAAACAGTTTGGTTTGTAGAGTGAGTGCCAAGGGCTTCCTTAATATCGATCAATAATAAAAAGCTAAGATTTGAAGTAACCTTTCTCCTTGATTGTTTTCTAACTCAATTGGATCATGAGGGTTTGAAAAAGCGCAGACGTGTCGTTCACGATTGGCACATGGGCAGCAGCCTGAGGTGAGTTAAAACAGAACTCACCAAAGATCTAAACTCTTTTCTAAGGATATTAGGCATTAAGGTAAAGGTTTCCCTTGCTCGAAAGCCAGTTGTATCCAACTCTAGGGTGCAGAGCTCATCTCTGTTTCTAAGCTGAAGAGCCAGCGCTGTCTGCTCCTGCAGATGTTTCCGTAGTCATGTGGCAGGCATGACTAGACACTGGAGTGCACAGAATGCTGTTACCTTCCCACCAAAGTGGTCCCTATTTATCTACTTGCAATTTCTTGCTTTCGAACTGCTAGGTTGGCAGGAGCTGGGGACGAAGACGGGAGCTCATTTCCGTCCTGCAGTACTCGGTAATCGAACTGCTGACCTTCCGCTTCCCAGTCAACGCATAAGTTCTTAGAAACTAAAATCTTTGTCTAGGCATAATTGGGTATAAGTGTCTATGTCGTGATTCCATGTGGGATGACATCATTTTTATGTTAATCACCTGTTAGTTAAGTAGGATTTTACCTAAATATGTTAGCACTGCTTTTATTTTCTTTCTATGACTTATTCCACTTAGCCAAAGTGAAGTCATTTTAAAAAGCACACTCCACCATTTTACCCAGTAACTGGGAAAGCACCTCTTGTTCTTTTCTCAAGGCTAAGCTCTGGGAACGGAAACAAGAGATGGTCCATTCTCACGCAGTGAGAGGGGAACAGAGATAGCCAGACACCTGCTATCTTTGATCTACACAGAGAAACTGTCACTTTGAGTGGTCAATTAAGACTTCTCTCAGACATTTTCCCATAGGGAAAGGTATAAAAAATTAAGGAAGAGAGCTCATTAGGAGCCCGTTCTCCGATGCTACGAGAGCCTATATAATTTGTCATCTTGATGGGCCTCGATCCGTACCATCTCGCATAGGGCGGCTCAGACCACCGTACTTTACTTTAGGCAAGTGTTAGCTCATTGCTTTCTATTTCTTTTCTTAGGGACGAAATGTCTTAGCTTTACATTTAGTTTAGTTAGTAGTCATTTTTCTTTATTCTGCATTTATTGGACTTTGCTATTTTTCCAATAAACTGACAAAACAGACTTTGTTCGTCTAGTACTCTTTTTGCTCCTTTTGCCATACAGGCGTGTTTTACTGCCCCTTCCAGGAGCGATGAGGGCAGCATGGGCCAGATGAATTGCAGTAAACCCATTTGTGTGGATTCACAGGGGGCTTGGGCTTCTGGGAATTGAAGTCTGAGAACATCTGGAGTGCCAAGGTTCGCCATAATGGGGGGTGAACAAAACCGTTCCCCTGTTCCTCTTTGGAGGGGTAGGGGAACTGTATAATTATTTTTCCCCTCCTGGCCAATCCAGTGCTAGAATCACATCAAAGATTGTGGTATTGAACCACAATCAGGCATACCATGGTAACAGCAACCTTGCTGTGCCGGCTAATCTTTCTCACACAAGTTCAGATGAATGGAACTGCAGAATGAACTCACCAAAGGGTGCCTTCATTTTTAGTAGTTTCATGTCTGGCCTAGACACTGAATAATAATAATAAAATTCATTGGTGAAAATTGGTGAATAAAGGGAAACGGAGGGAAAATAATAATCTTCCTATCTAATGCAGTGCTATGATTGGCAGGGGGGGAATAGTTCCTCCGCACCTCCAAAGAGGAGCAGGGGAACTGTTTAATTGCAGCATCCAATAACAAGCCCTTTCAGCACACCACATATTGACAACAGAAGCAGCCTTTTGGCTGTGAACCTGCCCTCAGATGCCATTCTCAGTGTTCAGAGGTGTTGGTAGTAATGTATATTTTAGCGTTTGCAAAAAAGTAAAAACCATTGATGGGGGTTCAAAAAGAAATAAACCCTCAGAGGGAGGTTGTGGTGCTCCAACATGATTGTGAGGCACAAAAGAGAGAGTAGTCTGCTTTACATGGGAACATTTCTGTATGTAACAATTGGTTTGATTCTTGTGGGTTATGCTGTTTGCTTCATGGAATGTGATTGTTTTTATTTCTACTTCAATTGGTTTCATTCTTTTTGAACCAGCAAGAGACATTCCTTGCATTAAAATTAAATTAAGTTTCCTATTACTAGTACCTGTAAGTGCCCTAGTGTCATTCTATGTGCTCCTGCCCACACTGGGGTACCTGTTTTTAGGTACAAATCCATAAACAGAAGCCCATTCTTGCAGCTTGTGAAAACCTGCAGGTATGGCTGCCACAAAAAAATTTTTTTACAGTTATGAACAGTTTCAAACAGAAGTATGTTCAAAAGCAAAAGTTAAATAATTAAGTCAAAATTCAATCCCAGATACAGGAGCATAAAGGGTATATTAAAAAGACAAAAACTAGTGTTTTGATTACATGCTACAATACAGATATTTATTTCTCTTTAAAAAGTTTTTTTAATCTATAAAAGTAAGATACACTATTTAGCCTCTTAACTTTTTCCCACACCCACACATAATAAAAATACTCTTAAGTGTTCACTATTGGATAGTTTGCCTCTGTGGAGAGGAATTTCTTGGTTAGTATGTACTGTCAATTTCTGGAGATGAAGCCTAGCACTGCATTATTGCCTCCTGCGCTTTAGTATCTGGTGCTCACCGCCTGGTATCTGTGTTGTTGGCATCCTATGTGTGGCAAGATATTGTGTGTATCTTGCCTCTCTGTATTTATATTTTTCTCATTTGTTTCCATTTCCCTTCTACTGTAAACAACTGAAATTTGCCAGGGTAGCAAACTGGTAATCTGTGAAACATCGCTCTTAAAATTTCTATGAGAATCTAAATTGTTTATATTTTGACTTAAAATTTTACAACTTTTGCAAAATTTTAATATGTAATAACAATTCTGTGTCAGAAATTATTCTGGGTTGAAAAGATTTTTGCTGGAGGAACTCCACTTACGGGACACCTGAATAAGGCTCCTTTCATGTCCCTAAGATTTCCCCCACCCCCACCATAGTGGTCTCTATTGAGCTACTTGCAATTCCTTGCTTTTGAACTGCTAGTTTGGCAGGAGCTGGGACAGAGACAAGAGTAACGTTGTCCGGACAATGACACTAAAAACGTTGTTATGCGGGGGAACATGAAGTGCATAATGACGCGTTGTTAAGCAAAAATGATGTTATCCGAACACATTATTATGTGAGAGTTGACTGTATAGCACCTCTACCTAGCCTGCAACTCTTGAGACAACATACAGAACCAGCTCTGCTCTCAGGCTGAGTCAAGTGGCTAAATTTTGAGTGTCATGAAAGGCAGATAGGGATTGCTTATTTCATTTATTATGTTTTTTTAATTGTAGAGATAGAGAGAGGTTCTTGTGGATTTTCTGTTTGGGTGCGGCACATCTAGATGTATGTGAATATCAGGTACCCTTTGCTGGTGGGCTCCACAAAGAAAAATGCCTTGGGTGGCCTTGCCCATTTAACCAAAGTACAAGCCATACCAAACTCAAAGGGCAGACAGATAAAGGATTTAGTGCTGGGTACCCTACCCACATTGAGGTGTCTGGAGATGAAGAGATTTGACCTGAGGGTACCTATATTGCTGTGAGGAGGTGACCTTTAAAGAATGTTTCAGTTTGAAAAACAAGCAATATAAAGAGGCCTAAATGTAGTGACTAAGTCTGCGGCTCTAAAGATTTCTGAAGGTTTGACTCCAAATTTTTGAAATACTTTGATGAAACCATTGTATACTGTGCACTGATGAAGGAAAAATCTCTCACTAAAGATACATTATATGCTCATTAGATGGAGATATTTTAGCCTGACAAGGAAAGCATTTGTTGAAGTGGACTCTGGAGGCCCTAAACAAAGAATTTCAAAAATAAAATTTAGAATGGTGCAAGAATGAATTCCTGTATTATTGATTGATTGATTGATTGATTGATTGATCAATTGATCAATTCCCTAGTTTTATATACACATTGTAGATAATAAGGTAACAGTTACCACAAGTATGGGTATGGAGAATGGAAAAGCTCAGGTTGTGAAGCCCAATCGAGCCTTCTGGGGTTCCGTGGGGTTCCCTGGTTCCTTAGGGTTCATTGGTGGAACTCCTGTTGAATAACTATGAAAGTGGTACCTCTAATTGCACCTAGGTAGAAGTGCTATTCACAAAGCACTTCAGCAGGCATGCTGCATAATGGTCACAAGAGGAATTTCATGACAATTGTGCAACTGAATTGCACAATCCTTGTGGCCTGGGTGTAATGCCCTGCAAATGTATACAGATGTAACTTTTCGTTATGCAGAGACAAACAAGATTTCAGCTACTGTTTGGCAGTTTGTTCACTTTTGTGTGAATCTCTTCTTAATGCTAACAGGATAAAATGCATCTTTTGAGGCTTAGTTAGTGATAGAGATTTACACTAAGAAGGCTGGTATTTTTAGGCCCATCCTCTTGCTTTTGGTTCGGCTCTTCACTGGAATGAAGCTTTTTTTTTTTTTTGAGAACTTCTCTAGTACAGTGTTGAATTTGTCCCTTAAGCTGAATGGCAATCCCTATAAAATAGTGGTGGCAAACCTATGGGACACACAGAGCTCTCTCTGTGGGCACATGTGCTGACGCCCCAGCATAGAGTTTGCCCTGCCCCTCTGCCCAGCAGCCCAATGGGAGTCCTCCTCCCTTGCCTCAGCACAGAGTTCACCCCTCTCCTCTGCCCAGCAGTCCAATGGGAGTGCTTCCTCCCTCCCACCTCAGCACAGATTTCACCCCACCCTTCTGTTTGGGCACTTGGTCTTTAAAAGGTTCACCATCACTACTATAAGAGAACCTTGTGTGGAAGCTGGAGCTAGAAGATGGGTATGAGAGGATTTTGAATAGAAAAAACATATTTATTATTTTAGTATGGATATCTGGTGTGGTGTAGTGGCTAGGACTTAGGACTCAAGAGGTTTGGATTTGAATTCCCAATCAGCCATTGAAACTCATTGAGGAACTGTAACTGTTAAAACCACTTCTTAAATATTTCACTCAACTTGAAAAACCAGTTTGGGTTGCTATAAGTCAGCTCCAATTTGACAGCACATAACAGCCAGTTTTCATATATAGTTTATGATATATATGCAGCCGTGGTGATTTAGTGGTTAAAATGCTGAGATTGATGACTGGATGATGGACAGATTAGCCGTTTGAGACTTAAGTCCTGTGCTGCGGTGTGAGCTCTTGTCATCTGTCCTAGCTCCTGCCAACCTAGCAGTTTGAAAGCAAGAAATTGCAAGTAGATAAAGATGACATCTACTGGCTGTAGCTTCCTTGCATATAAAGTGACAATTGACTGAGAAAAGGTGAATGCAATTTGAGTTCTGGTGTTATCAGTCTCTTGGTGTGAGAAGCAAATGGCTAGCAAGATAAGCAGGGAACACATCTTGCTGTTATTTTTCATGGATATCATCATGGCTATTCAGTCTCTCGATGTAGCACCTCTTAAAAAAAAAAGTTGGACTTGTATCCAAATCTGAAACAGGCATCCAAATCTGAAGCAATCTCTGGTGATTTTTCAGTCACACAGTTCTCCCTCCAACATATTGTATATATTTCATCATGACTGATTACCTATAACAACTTGTACTTTCTGCTTCCCATTATACAGCTGAAGCATTCTGACTTTCTGCATTGTATGTGTTTTATGATTTACTATGCTCCACTTATTTGGTCAGTAGTACTTCACTAGTCACATGGAAAACAGCTGTCCCCATCTTTGTTTCCCCAGGCAGATATACCATCGCTTCTGCAAGGGTGGTGACATTCCTCTTTTGTTTCCAGCCCTTTCAAGCATCATCAAGATCCAAGTCAGCAAGTTCTCATTAACCTCTGCCTTCACTAATTGCCACTTACGTCTTTATCACTTAGTGGCACTTGAAAAGAATGTTCTGCACCTTTGCATTGCAATCATGTTGTCACTCACCATACAAATATGGAACAAAACACGTTTGGGGTGTGGTTTAGGATCTGTGCACCTCCCTCCATCTTTCATAATATTTCATGCTGTTGCCTATTCAGTGGCTTTTAATCAGCCAAGTTAGAAGCAGAAGCTTGAATTGTAACATGACAGCTAAGGATAGGCAAATCAGTCTGTTTCTAGTCCATGGAAAATAATACTCGGTACAACACATAAAGGAGGATATTGAAAAACTGGAGTGCCACCACTAAATTTCAGATGATGAGAGAAAAGGGTAAGAGAGAAAAGCCTCTAATAGTGACATTGGCTGTAAGCATACAGACACACTGATATTATTTGTACACAAGAATTGGTCTTTCCAACAGGATATGGCACAGAAGTGGCAACCCTTCTTCTGTTAAAAACTTTTTTTATTTTAGGAAAGTCCCACCACCACCCCATCTCTTACTCTCACATCCTAACAATCCCTCCCTCATGAAAATTTACCTCTCTTACTCCACAACCATTTATTTATTTGTTATCACACATCCATCTGTTTACATGCTCCATCCACCCACATCTACTTAGTTTAGTATAATGCAATTTGATTTATTACTGTCCCTAAAGTTTCTTTGTCTTATCTTGATTTTATTTTTATTTTGAAGTGGCATCAAAGACTGCATTTTCTTCACCCAAAGCATGCAATTCACTTGTTGGAGATCCAGTTTTGAGACTTCTGGTTTGATGCACTCCTTAGGATGAGGCCTGAGAATAGTCCTTTTGTTGTCTATTCCTCTTTTCCCCTTATCTCCTTCTTGCTACTTCACTCCCCAATTCATGAAATGATGACGCTGCTCACAGATTCAAGCTAGCAGCATATTTTATTGTAGCAAAATAAAATAAAAAGGCACAATAATTGAAAACAGTTCTTCTAAGAAAGTTTCTAAGCTATTCTGGATACATAAGTAAAAGATACAAAGTAAAAGTCTAGAGGGGCTCTTCGGCCCCATATAGATCATAGCATAAATCTAAAGCATTCTGAAATAAAATGAGCAGTTTTCCCTAGCATTGGAAAAGCTGCTGTGGACCGAGATTTGGGGTCTTTTTAAATAGGCATTTTGGGGTGTCCCCCCTCCCATAAGAATCCAGGTCAAAGAACGCTGCTGCCTGAGGACTGCTCCCGCAGCTGCGGGGCCCCCTGCCCTTCCTTCCCCGTCCCCCTGCGGGGAGGATAAAGGGCAGCGGGCCGCTGGGCCAGGATGAAGACCACCACTGCCCAAGGACTGCTCCCACAGCTGCAGGGGCCGCCACCCTTCCTTCCCCATTCCTTGTGGGGAGGATAAAGGGCCGTGGGCCACCAGGCCAGGCCGAAGACTGCCACTGCCCGAGGACTGCTCCCGTATCTGGGGGGAGCACCCTTTCTTTCTCTCGCGCTCCTGCCTTGGGCCAATATGAAAAAGCTGGACTTCCTCGCCTCTCCCCAGAGCCACTCCATCACCTGGGGAAGTGTACCTTGTGCTCTGCCAGGGCTGTGGTCTGTGAGGCAAGACGCTTTGTATTGCACTGTATGGGGTGATGAACTGTTTGTATATTGTATCTCTGGGGATCTTATTTATTGTTACTATATCATTGATTGTATGGATTAGACTGTATTATCTTGTATTTATGTATTATTATTGCTACTTGTTCTGATTGCTGTAGTTTGTTTTATTGTCTATTTTACTGTTGTGAACTGACTTGAGTTGCCCGCTGGGTAAGAAAGACGGTATAGAAATAAACCTAATATATACCTATAAAATGGTGGATGGGTTGTGCGTGTCCGGCATGCGTAGCCACACGCATCCCAACCATCCTGTACCAAGCCGCCCACACTTACCTTTTGACCCTGCGAGCATTGCTGCAAGGGTCCAGAAGCCGAGAGTAGGGCCAATGCCCCACGAACCTGAACAAAAAAACTACACTTCCTAGCGTCCACCACGCCACACAACCCCTCAGCCAATCAGGCTGAAGGATGCAAGCACAGAGGAGGTGGGACAGCTGGCACGCACATTAAAAAAGGCTGACGCGTGAACCACTTCCCTCTGGGAGACAAAGGCCAAGAATGGCACTCTGTTGTCATCCTTCGTCTCCCGGAGGGAAGCCATCCCCATGGCCCCGGGGACAAAGGCCGGTGCCGGCCTCACTGCAGCTTCAGCGAGGTTGTGGGGAGGAGGAGAGCCCCTCTTCTCCCCACGGCCCTGGCAACGAAGGCCGGCGCCGGCCTCGCCATAGTTTCGGTGGGGTTGCGGGGATGAGGGGGAGCCCATCTTCTCCCTGCATGTCTTCATCAGGATAGCGGGAAAACAAACCACTTCCCTCCGGGAGACAAAGGCCGAGAACAGCGCTCCGTTATCGGACTTCATCTCTTGGAGGGAAGCCATCACCTTCCACAGAGGGTGGGGCCCGAATGTTTAGGCCCCCGCCCACTGAGGAAAATGAACCACTTCCCTCCGGGAGACAAAAGCCGAGAACGGCGCTCCGTTCTCTGCCTTCGTCTCCCGGAGGGAAGCCATCGCCTTCCACAGAGGGTGGGGGCCGAAAGCTTAGGCCCCCACCCACAGAGGAAAATGAACCACCAGGCAGGGATCCGCCAGGGTAGGCAAATACAAAACAATACTCCCCTCCAACACCAGCCAATCATCTATATCCCACTCAATCTCATAACTCCAAACTAATAAACTCACTGATAGGGGTGATCAATAGCATAAAACATAGAACTCAAGTAAGACAGCCCTATCAAAGAAGAGAATGTTCTTAAAGACCTCCTTGACTAGACACCGGAGCACATGGAATGCTGTTAGCTTCCCACTGAAGTGGTCCCTATTGATCTATTTGCAATTTCTTGCTTTCGAACTGCTAGGTTGGCAGGAGCTGGGACAAAGACAGGAGCTCATTCCATCCTGCAGTACTCGGAATCAAACTGCTGACCTTCCACCTCCCAGTCAGCAACTTAGCCACAGTTTTTTTTTGCGGGGAAACAATACAAAAGCAAATCGGTCACAAAACCAGAAATTGAGAACAGGAGACCTGTCAGAAACAGCTACAATTGTTGGCTGCTATCTCAAATCATGTCCATTGATTCATACCTAAAATGTGACTTTTGTCATTTTGTCTTCTCACCTAAAAGTAGGATGTGGCCCATGAGACAGAAACTCCTGAGAGAGAGAGCCATACACACAATTTTCCTTAAACATAGCTACACATTATGGGGACATATGGCTACGTAAGTTTCAAGAAATATGGAAACACTATTACCCATGTGTGACACACCTGTCTGGGCCCACCACTTTCCCACTCCATGCCTAGTCAATAATCAAGCAGTTTGGAAGGGTGGGAGTATGATATGATTGGTTAATGCTAAGGGGATTAACAGTGGTTGTTATAATTATGTGATAGATGAGTTCTCAAGTCGGTCGAGGATTGGAAGCGGAGTAGTTATGTAGTCACCTAAGATTGCTGAAAGAAATTAGAAATTTAGCTACCATGATTACTCAGACAGGTTTCTATTATTTTAGTGGGGAAGGGACTTCATTGATTGTCTCTAAAGTGTTTAGATTAGTATATTTTTACCTATTTTTGTCTTTGATACTGAAACTTTGAACCTATGGAAGATCTTTTTGCTTTTACTATCTTTTCCCCCCTCAGTAAATGAAGAACTTCAACAGCTGGTGTGATTATTGAAGGGGGGGGGGGTGGAAGAGTGTTGCCAGGCCAAGGTTGAGAAAGGCCATTGCTACCAATATTTCTTTATTCTCTCATGCTGAGGTGTCTTAAAGACAACTATGCCTCAGGTGGCTGGACGTACTCAACCAGGTTAAAGTCTAAAACAGATTTCTCGTCTGGGTGTTCCATGTATTTTGGGCAAGTTAAGCTACTAGCCTTGATAAAATGTGGAACAAAGAGAGAGCCTGGGCATACAGTCCTGTTTTAGCACAATCTTTGTCAGGTGTGGCAGTTATACACCTGAACTGTATCATCACAAATACCTGACTTATGCCATGATTCATCTAACCAAATGTTATAGAAAGACAGAAGAAGGTTTGAGGGGTGTCATATGGCCCTATTGCACAGTTAGGGCCTATTTCTTAATAAACTGAGGGAAATTTATTCAGAATTTGGGAATCTCACTCCTTTGGATTGGGGCTCCCAGAATCCGGCCACCGTAACTCAGCTAGGATTCTGGGGACTGTAGTCTAAAACCTTGACTTCTACAGGCTCTAGTACAAAATCTGCTGGAGTTTTTTATTGTGTTCATGACCTGCATTATCATTTAGATGGTAAACGTGTTTGAGAGGCATTTTTAAGGATTTTATATGGCACACATACATTCTCCGTAATGTTCTCTTGTCCCATGGGCTAGTTTTCATGGCTTCTTCTGCTTCAATCCAAAAGCAGAAATCTAAAAAGTCAACTTGTGTCAATGTAGCAAGAGGTTATGGAAACAGATTTGGGTTGCAATGAAGCCATCAGTTTCACTGAGAGAATTATACCAACAATAAGGAAAACCACTTTTTTTCTGACACACTGAATTGAATCCAAAGAAACTACTGCATAAGTACAAAGTGTGTGTGTCCTTAATTTTTATTCATTCTCCCTTCTCACAGCATCCCTCTGCTATCTGCATGGCATTTTAGAAGGTTCTTTAATCCTCAAAGTAATGGTGGTAGGCCTACAAGAAACATAGCTAGAAGAGATGGTTAGGAAATCTCTCTTGTGCACAGAACTGTTCCTAAAAGACCCAAGCCATTGAGCGTTAGGCTACAGATCTCACATAAGGCATGCTGTCACAGCACATATTTGGTCCTAAATGTGCTCATTTAGTGCATTTAATCCCCAAGTAAATCCAGGGAACAAATTTGATGGTGTATTATGCTGGAACCTTGCATATCCATATTAGGGGAATGATGGGAGCACTTAGGAGATTCAAAGAAGGTTCTTCTTCTTCAGGTGCCATATCCGTTCCGGATATTGGCTATCATCATGGCGATAGTCTTCCTGTTCTTCATTCCTCAGAACAGTTCTTCCAAGGACATGCCACACTTAGTCTCTCAGGGTCTTCAGCCATGAAGTCAGTCTATGTCCAGGGCCTCTCTTCCCAGGGATCTTTCCTTGCAGAGAGTTGGAGTATTCTTTATTTTATGTTGTTCCTCATGATATGGCCAAGGTATTGGAGCTTACTTGCTTAATGGTCTTAAAGAATCCAAAGAAGGTTGATCACCTGAAAAGCTAGTTTTTTTAACAATTACAAGGTTGAATAGCATCTGTCTTTGCAAAGGATAAATTTCGAGCTCTTCAGCTATAGTACTGTAGAGGTAGATTGAGCCTAGCTAGATACAGTTTCATCCACTGCCCTGAAGCATCAGCTGGTTTACACAGTTTAGACACTTCAAGCTCTGAACTAAGAGCTTGAAGCAGAGATGATGGTGCTATTGAGTTCTTACCTAGAGCCCATATGTGCACAATTCATCAATTTTTGCAGCCTGTACGCATACCTCTGAGCTAGTAAATAATCAACATTTGAACTAGCATTCTCCTCTGGCATCCGTAACCACAAAGACAGATGATGGTAAAAGCTCACTACAGTATTGATGTAGTATTCTAGATTGTAAACCATCCACCTGCTTTGGCCCTGAGTGTCTCTGCAGCAGAGTATGCTGCTCCAGTATGCAGCGCATCAACACACACAAAAAAGTTGACATAACTGATAATGAAGCCATGTGTATAGTGACAGGATGCCTCAAACCTATACAAGTTGAGAAAATATACCCCCTTGTTGGTATTGCTCCACCTAAGATAAGGAGAGAAGTAGCAGCAAATGCTGAGAGAACTAAGCAATAGAATGACCCTCAAATCCTCTGAACAGATATGAGCTTTATGGCAAGAACAAACATTCTTGAGGGAATGCACGAGCAAAACCAAATTAGAAGATGAAGGAAAGAGCTCACTGGACAAGGAACATTAAAGGAGGATATAGCTGAGGAACTCAACCTCCCCTATGTCACTTGGAGGACCCTGAATAGACTGAGGGTTGTAGTCCCTAAATGCAAGACCAACATAATCAAGTGGGGCTGCTGGCACACAACACCACACTGTGTGAATGTGGAGAGATACAGAATCCAGTTCATTTACTGGTCTGCCGATTACTGCCAGAAACATGCACTGATGAGAACTTAAGTTTGGCCAATGACAAAGCCAAGAAAGTGGCTTCATTTTGGCAGTCCAGGGTTTGATTGGGACACAAAATAAGAATATTATTTGAAAAGCTTAGCAAGGATAACTGGATTCTGGAAATGGCAAGGTTTTTCAGTGTTTGAAACAAGGAATCCTTACACCTTGCCAACTGTTTTGAGAAGAGTGCAAAATCCACTACACAGTTCATCTTGAGACATAAATAGAAAACTACATAATCAATCTATTATTTTCTAGTGGTCAACCTTCTGCCCCAAAACACAACTCTGTCTATGTTACGGGCCATGAAGCAAAGTGAGGTAGAATTTTCCTTTCATATAGTCTTCACCAAATGTTTGGCTCACATTTTGAAAACCAGGTCTTCGTGTAGGATTCCTTCTGCTTACTTCTGCTAGTCCTTGGTATCTGGCACTGCTTTTGCTTCATCTGCAGGGTACTTAAGACTGTCATACCCCCGTATTATGAGAAAGGAGTATCTCAGTCCTCCTGCCATGCTAAAGGAGGAAAGGAAAGAACACTTACATATGTGTATTGTCAGAAAACGACATCATAGATTTTTTTTAGATGAGACCGAGATGTATTCAAAACACCACTCACCAGATATTGAGCCCAATGAAGTTCAACATAGAGAAGATGTAGTCTCCACCAACCAGCATTCCAATATAAGCAATGGACACATTCTGTTAACAAAAAAAGTGGTGCGCCTATGTAGCTTCTTAGTGTCAGAAGTCTTTTGGACATGCTTCCCATATAAGAATGATAAACCATTACAAACTTCTGTACTGTATTGTGATCTAAAACAGGCAGACTCAAAAGTATTTCCTGGGTAGTGCATAATGGAATCTCTGCCACATTATGCCTGCAGTGGTCAATTCCACTGACAAGTCCCATTGGCCAGAATCCTATGAGGTTAGACACTCTGACAGAGGTAATCAGATAAATCTCCCCTCCCCCACCAGCACAGATTATAAAATGAGGCACATGGCCAGTCTTAAAACTAAGCATGCAAAGGACAGCAGACTGAAGGAAAATGCTGTTGTACAATTGCCTCTACACACATGGTTTTTCTCAGTTGGATTTTGGCCCTGCTCTTGGGAGAGACTGAAAACAAGAAACAAATAATTTAGTAAATAACACCTGTGAGCCACAATGGATAAAGAGATGGACTAGAGACCTGAGTTTGAAGCCTTGCTTGGCCATGGCAACTTAATGGTGGTGAAGGTGGAAGTGTTAAAACCACCCCTTAAAATATTTTTTCTTACCTTGAAAGCCCTGTCAACCCCAACTTGATGGCATAGATAGAACAAGAAGTAACTTCAAATTGTAAACTGCCAAATAATATTTGTTGTGAAATGATAATATCCCGGATTTATTACTCCACGCTCTGTTATAACTTTAAGAAACTTCAGTTTTTGTATGATGCTCATAGCTCCTGCATCAGGAAATAGTCAGTGGTCTGGACGATTTGCATGTGTTCTTTTGACATTGCCATCAACTGTTAGTTCCCTTTGGTTATCTTACCTTTATAGCACCAACCACCGTGGTTGTGAGGGCGGAATTATAATGACTGCAGAGGACTGTAGAATAGATCAGAAGAAACCTGGCAAAGAGAAATGGGTCTTTCAACCTGATTCTTGGGACATTTTTCATCAGAAACCTTAATGCTAGGTAGGACCATAATGTGAAAGAGGCTGGAAATCAGCATAAAATTGTGCATATTTAAACTTAATGCTCATGTGGACTCTATTGCCCAATATCATCCAGACTAGAGGAAAGAAAAGTGGAGACACTAAGAACAATGCAATGGCATGACAGTATATATAATAATAGAGTGACTTGTGTTTGAACTTGCCTTCAGTATTTGGAAGACCTTTTTGAGTCAGGCTCGGGTGTTAGCAGGCCTACAGTTCAGGTTGCCTTTGATGAAATACTTCTCTTTATAATAAACTCAGGCGCCTTCAGATTACACAATCTCTCCAGCTCATGGGCTGTCATCAACAATGCTCTACTTTCCAGGTTTTAAAATGTACTGAATTGGTGACACAAGCTCTGGGTCTTTCCTTTCATAATGCATGTGGAGCAGTTGCAGCTGGTGCTCATTGCAGCTTGTGGAGCATAAGGCAGAGGTAGCCAGCAGAGACAGGGGCAGAAAAGATGCATACTAATCTGTGCAGGCAGGCAGAGGGAGGGGGGCACTTACACAAAGAAACAGCAGGAAAATAACACAAGGGAATCTTGACCCTTGGAGGACTGGTACTGGGCTGGCTAGGAGTAGCCTTGAGGACCAACCATGATTTGTGAGAAATGCTCTCCCTCCAGGAGCTCAATTGGTGTCAACATTGGTTTAAAATATGGCTCTTAACCCAAATCTTTGGGCCCAAAACACATAACTTGACACTGAGCTGCTAAAATGTGAATTTCTCTCCACAGTTTTATCCTCATGATCGATCCCTCCCTCCAACCTTGTTTTCCATGTTTTATAATGGCCTATATGTGCTACTCTCTACATCCTGCCCTGAGCTCTCTAGATAAAGGGGTGGAATTTATTTTGAAAATATAATTTTAAAATAATAAAAGAAATAAAAAGAAATGTGCTTTGGAATGGTTAGTAAAGCCAGCAAAGGATGAGCAATGCTTTCTAAGAAGGAAGCTCAGAATTTGTGGAAATTATCTTTGACTCCTGATAAAGAATAATTCTAAAAATGTGCCAGGGCAACTTTTTCAAAAGGTTTGACAATAAACATATTGTGCAAATAAACAGGGCATTTATTTTTCTTATCAGGTTGCTGTGGTTAGTGGCTATTATCTCTTTCTCCCAACCTTCAGGAGTAGATACATAATATACAAAAAACATCTACTGTTAGGTGCTTATCTTGTCCAATTTCTTACCCTAGTATGCAAGAAAGAAGGAACTGAAAGAGGAATAAAATGTTTGTCCACTGCTTGAAATCAGTAGCCTAGGAAAAGAAAAAGTACATATTTTAGGTCTATTTAATTTTAAAAAAAATATTCTAATCATCAAATGTAAGATAAAATTCACATTAAAAATCACAGTAGGATGGTTCTTTTGATTTTTAATGCCAGAATCAGTTGGACAGCACCTTTAATAAATATGGTTCTTAAGACCACTGTCTCCTTAAGACCTCCATCAAGGGACTACTGTAGAATGGGTGGATTTCTGTTGATTTCATCATGGCTTCATTTCCCAAATATATTCATAAAGTGGAAGCAGAATTGAGATATAGTATGTTCAGCTATACATTGAACAGGAACACAGTTTACAACCAACACTAGTCTTATTCAGAGTAAGCCTAGTGATCTGAACAGGCCTTACTAGTCACAGCTAATTGAAATCCCATTAAAATTGTGGAGGGTGTTTTTTTGGGGGGGTGGGGGGTGGGGGTGGTGTCTTCTTTTGTTAGTATTATTGTTGGATTTAGCCCAAACAGCATTGACATATATAAATCTGAACCTTATTTAATGTAAGCCAGTATTTTCAACACTAATAGCAGCAACGCTCAGGGTTTTATAGATAACTTTTTTGCTCAAACTACAGTCCACATTCAAGGCATGTGTTGTACCACTGAGCTAAGTATTCTTCAGTTCTGATCTCCCTCTGGCCCTACTTGTACCTGTAGATCGGAAAGGACTGCAAACCAAGTCAGCATGATGGAGATACATCAGACAGACAAGACTGGTGACTGATCAATAGCTCTGGAACTCCTTTCTCTGAGGAGTTCTACCTCCCCCGCCCCACTACGCATGAGCCTGGCAGGCCTTTTTTTATGCATTTTCTTCATGAATAGAAAAGGCATGCTAACAGAAATCCCTGCAAAGCACAAGTCTGGAAAAATTAGCCAGCATACATGATGGAGAGAGAAATCTAGGCGCTGTCGTCTAAAACGAAACTTTTCCTAGTTCTGTCCAAGGCAAAGAATGATAATACTACAGTATTCAGAATTATTCATATGTATTGCTTACCTGCTGGAAGTCTCCAGTGAAGTAACTTATAAGAACTGTAGGGATTATCATAAAACAGGCATTATAAAAAATGACTCCATACTTTCCCAGCTCCTGTATAAAATAGACAAGCCTATTGAAAAACTAGTTACATATAATGAAAACATAATTTAATGACAGATTGAGAGGTCAGCTGTTAGCTATTTAAATGCTAATCCATTATTCATCTATTTGTTTGTTATCAATCTATTTTTTAACCTGCAAAACTCTGTAAGCATATATTAAACAGTTGTTTAAAAGGTAATTAACACAAAGGGGTTCTATACAGTGAAATATTTGTTGGAGGCAACACATGGAATTCCATTTTACAATCAGGCATAACTGCTCACAGTGTCATTCACAAACATATTATTAATGTAGAATTTCACCCTTTTTAGGGAAGGTGTTGGAGAAGGCAGTGGCGTGTCGGCTGCAGGGGGTGCTGGATGAAGCGGATTATCTGGACCCCTTTCAGTCAGGATTCAGGCCGGGATATGGTACCGAGACGGCATTGGTCGCACTGATGGATGATCTCTGGCGGGAGCGGGACGGTGGTCACCCATCCGTCCTTGCTCTTCTTGACCTCTCAGCGGCTTTCGATACCGTTGACCACGGTATCCTTCTGGGACGGCTCCGAGGATTGGGAATCCAGGGTAATGTGTGGTCCTGGTTTTCCTCATTTCTGAGGGGTCGTACCCAGTCGGTGTGGTTGGAGAGTGAGAGGTCCAGTCCTAGGCCCCTCAAATGGGGGGTGCCTCAGGGCTCGGTGCTCTCTCCTCTCCTATTTAACATCTACATGAAGCCGCTGGGTGAGATCATTCGTTCCCATGGGGTGCGGTACCATCAGTACGCGGATGACACTCAGTTGTACATCTCGGCCCATGGGGACCCCAGTGATGCCGTCAAAGTCCTTTCCAGATGCCTGGAAGCTGTGGGGGTCTGGATGGGGGCTAACGGGCTACAACTGAATCCCAGCAAGACTGAGTGGCTATGGATAGGGGGTTCTGCATTAACCCGGGAGCTACCATCGTTGGTTCTGGATGGGGCTATTTTGCCCCAGACAGACCCAGTGCGCAACTTGGGGGTCCTCCTGGATTCACGGCTACTGCTAGAGGAACAGGTGGCGGCTGTGACCAGGAGGGCTTTCGCCCAACTGCGGGTGATCCGCCAGTTGCGCCCACTCCTGGACCGGGACTCCTTGCTCATGGTCACTCACGCTCTGGTTACCTCCAGACTAGATTATTGCAATGCGCTCTACATGGGGCTGCCCTTGACGACCATTCGGAGGCTACAGCTGGTCCAAAATGCGGCAGCCCGGGTGGTGATGGGGTGTGGGCGTTATGCCCGTGCTTTGCCACTGCTCCGGGAGCTGCACTGGTTGCCAGTTTGTCTCCGGGTGCAATTCAAGGTGCTGGTTTTGACCTTTAAAGCCCTATATGGTAGTGGGCCGGGTTACCTAAGAGACCGCATCGCCCTGAGGACGTCTGTCCGTCCAACCAGAGCGGACCGGAGGGGCTCTCTAATCGTTCCATCAGCCAGAGGGGCTCGCCTCTCTGGCACAAGGAGGAGAGCCTTCTCCGTGTCTGCACCGGCCCTCTGGAACCTCCTGCCAACAGAGCTACGTCTCCGGACGGAATTGCTGCCTTTCAGAAAAGATCTTAAAACCTGGCTGGCGGGTCAAGTGTGGGGTGCAGGTGGAAGGGTAACCGCCATTGGGTGGTTGGTGTAGAAGAACTCTTCCCCATGGTGCCTTTGGATCCTGCAGCCCTTGTTTTTAGGGGGTGGGTAGTTTTAACTGTTTTAACTGTTTTAACTTGTGTTTTTAATTTTTATTGTGAACCGCCCTGAGTTGGCTTTGGCCGAGTGAGCGGTATATAAATGTGATAATTAAATTAAATTAATTAAAATTAAAATTTGGATGGGTAGCAGTATATCACTGTCTCCTTGTCCAAGTGACTATCTGTCAGCTACCTACAAAAACAGTGACATAAGCTAAAAGCAGAAATTGCAACAGCAAATGGCTTAGAATGTGGGTGAGCAACTTTGGTAGGTCTGGAGGCTAATTGTATCCCCATAGGACCTCAGGTGACCTGCTAGCATATTGTTGGCTTTAAATTCATTGTAGGTAAAATGCTACAAGCCACTTTAACAAAAACCAAATGGCTGCTCAAGGTAAAGGTAAAAGTTGCCCTTGCTTGAAATCCAGTCATATCTGACTCTAGGGTTCAGTGCTCATCTCTGTTTATAGCCAAAGAGCCTGCGCTGTCTGCATTTGCAGATGTTTCCGTGGACATGTGGCAGGCATGACTAGGTAAACAATGTTTACCTTCCCACTGAAGTGTTACCTATTTATCTACTTGCAATTTCTTGTTTTCAAACTGCTAGGTTGGCAAAAGCTGGGACAGAGATGGGAGCTCACTCCATCATGCAGTACTCGGGTATCAAACTGCTGACCTGCCAACCTTCCAGTCATCATGTTCAGCATCTTATCTACTAAGCCACTGCAGTCTTTACTTTTTTTCATCGCAGCTGCAGCCATGTCCCCGGCTGCCACAGTTTGTAACTCTATTTAAAATTAAAATTAAATAAAAACTACATGCCATTGTACTGGGCTCAGTTTTGCCACA
This sequence comes from Bradypodion pumilum, assembly GCA_035047305.1. Taxonomy (NCBI): domain Eukaryota; kingdom Metazoa; phylum Chordata; class Lepidosauria; order Squamata; family Chamaeleonidae; genus Bradypodion; species Bradypodion pumilum. The sequence continues at coordinate 100,762,234 of JAWDJD010000002.1, read as the reverse complement.
AAGAAAATCACCCATTGCAGGGGTGGCAGTTGAATGCAAGGAACATTTTTCTTTAAAAGAGGATGCCTTAGAAGCAAGTTGTAGCTCTGATGAAAGCTGTCTAAAATATATATTTACAAAACCATAGAACAAAGGCAGCAATTCCTTGCCTGAATGTGTACATTGAGGAGAATAAATGAAATTCCAGTACAGTTACCTTAGGGTCAATTTTTTGTTTTGTGTAAACACCATTTGCTGCTGTGAGGAGATCATTCAGCAAAACAGAAATGTAGCCTTCCAAGCTGAAAGCCAGGTCAGATCTGGAAGACAAAGCACGTAGGTATAAAAGAATTTAAAGATAGCAGACACATCCTATTCCACCCGGTGATACAGTATATTCCATTAGATCCACAAACCACTTCCAATTGCAAACTTACAAACACAACCAGTGTGACAGATAGGCTTTGACCTGGCCCTTGCGCTTGGGGCTCTCCCATTCCTGCCGAGTGACTTTTACCAGCCTGCCCTATGGAACTTCCACAAGGACTCCGAGCTCAGGAGGCCTAGATGTCATCCTGCAAAGCCTGCAGCAACCTGGGACTTATCTGTATTAACAGAGCCCAGCAGTATTGTAGAGCGTAATGTGTAAAATGTGGTAGCGTGTGGTTTATGGCTTAACTCTTGTCTTACCCCCTCTTCCAATGAACAGACGTTGTTGATGAAGTAAAGATGTTTATTGTTCTCGAAGCATATTGTAGAAATAACAGTTCATTCGTTGGTTCAGGATACACGAATACAGCAGAAAAAATACTAATTAAAAAGTACAGGTAGGAAAATCCACACTCAGACCTTCCCCCAGAAATAAAAGGAAAACTTGACTAATCTACGTATTCATGACTAAGCATGGATTGGAGTCAGGACTCGGTGTTAGAGTCCCCCTCTCCCTTCTAAGGTGTAACTCTCAGAAAAACCCCAAAATCAAATCTCTTCCCAAAACCCATGTGCCTATTAGAAAGAACATGAGCTTGGCTCTCCTAATTAGCATATAGCCAATTAGAGCCCAGAGATTGTGTAAACACACCTTGGTTCCCATAACAAGTTTCTGGTGTTCCCAGGCTCAGGATGTTGACGTAAACGGACATTCCAGACCTGGAGAAGACATAACATAGGCCTGAAGCTTTGGGAAGCTTCTTCTAAGCCCACCTGCTTGAAAAGCACTGCAGAAAGAATTATGAGGCCTTTGCAAAGAGGCAAAGCTACATTCAAAGTGTCATCCAAGTAGCTTTGTGTCATCCAAGTTCAGACGTTCAAAGCAGTAAAGCAACCATCCCTATGCTGGTGCTTTTCAATTATGTTAGACTACACTTCCCATAATCCCCAGCCAGTGTGCTTTGTGACAGGAATCATCATTGCACGTGTCTACAGAGTGTCAGCTTAGAGAAAAGGTGGCAGTAACGTTTCTGAAATGAAAACAAGCTGCATACAGTTGCTTCACAATGTTCCACTCTGAGCCTCATCTCATTACACTGCCAGCAACGTCTTCAGTAACGGCTTACTTGCTCTCTATACCTAGCAACTAAAATCAGACTAAATTTCAAGAGACATACAGATAAGAATTGAACATGGTGGTACACTGAAACAAGCCTTCCTTATTTCAGCAGATTGTGAGTAGTGCCAGACTTCTCCTGTAGTCTGACCAAATGAATGGGACTTGTTGAGCCCAGACTTGTGCAACAACAACAATAATAACTGATTGCTGTCAGGTTAATTTCAACTTGTAGCACAGGGAAGGGTGATGGTCCCCACGTGGATTAAATCCCATTTGAATCCATCTTGATGGAGGGCAGCAGCTTCATCAATACTATCTTGGGGCTGAGGAGGACTTTACATGCCAAAAGGGCTCAGGACCAGAAAATGACTCGTGGAACTGGATCAGTGGTATGTGTGTCACACTGCAATGCAGAAGGCAGATGAAAGGCCACTGCATTATATTCTGAGGACAGTCTTCATGGCTGGTCGCCATGATGATCATCAATATTTGGATTTGGATACAGCAGAAGAAGGAAGAAGAAGAACTTTGTACCTGCAGAGGATTGCTTGCCGCTCTCTTCTTCTAAGAGCATTTCTGGGACTGTGCAGCTTACTCATGGTTGCATAGGCTGTATCTTTTCCCAAGAGGCATAGTAACGAATCAAATCCTCGAGCTCTGTCTCTGACCTCAAGTCATTGAGCTGTCCAGCCAATTCCACAGTTATATAAGCCCCATAGATTCAATGGATTTAGTCCAGTGATGGTGAACCTTGGCACTTTAGGTGTTCTTGGATTTCAATTACCAGAAGCCCAAGTCAGCACTCCTGCTGATCAGGGCTTCTGGGAATTGAAGTTCAAGAACACCTGGAGTGCCAAGGCTCACCATCCCTGATCTAGTCTGTTTGGGAATGCTAATGTTTAACTATTGGAGTCCACCCTGTTTAATTAGTATTATTAACTTTTCAGTGGCACAGGGAAAAAAACCCACAATGTTTTTTTCCTTGAGGCGAAACTCTCATATATACCAAAAGAAAAAGCCAATAAAGAATAGTGAAATAAACAAATATATTTTCTAAACTGGGTGCTTTGAAAATTATTTGCTAAGAGAAAATAGCATTTTTTAATTTCCAGGCTTGGCACTTGTGGAGGTCACATTCTCAGCCCCTAGAACTCATGGGCATTACCTGCCCTTTCAGTAAATCTGAAGGAAACCTCTGTTTTGGTTGGAAAAGGTGAGAGGAAGTGAAGTAGCAGCATTAAATACGCAATTCTACCCCCTGGAGGCTTCTGGTAGGGGACAGCTGTCAATTTTAGGGTGAAAAATGTTTTGGGGGTTGTTGGAACTCTAGAGGCCTTACAAATGGCTTTATGTGTACCTCAAAGGTATGGCCCTAGTAATCATTCCACTGCAGCTAAATTTAATTTTAGAAAATGGATTGCAACTCTTCAGAGCCTTGAATTCAAAGAACTGTGTTATTCAAAAACAGCTAAGGATAGCTGGATTTCTGTTCCATTAATAACAGCCACTTTAAAAAAAAACTGAGGGAAGCTTTATAAAAAGCTCTTGTTATGATAAGATAAAACGTCTCCGCTGTTTGAAAGAAAAGACTATGTGCGTACAGTGGAACCTTGGTTTACGAATACCTCAGTTAAAGTAACTTTCAGTTTACAGATGAAAATCCATTGAAAATGATGTCTCAGTTTACGGATTTTTTTCCAGAACAGATTAATAGGTGTTCAATGCATTCCTATAGGAAACTGCATTTCAGTTAACGTATTTTGGTTTTCAATGAATTCCTATGGAAGATTGCATTCAATGCATTCCTATGGGAAATTTGGTTTGTGAATTTTTTTAAATTTATTTATTCTATTCAATTTGTATAGCCGCACCAATTGACATGCAACTCTGGGCGGCGTACATAAGATCCCCAACGTTTAAACTATAGAAACCCTTAAAATTCCTAAAAACACTGAAAAACTACCACCTACCTGCACCAATTAAAAATCTAGTTAAAAACTTTTAAAAACATGAGTGATCCTGCTCTAAATGAGCCAGTGGGGGTGGGGCTTGCTCCCTCTCCACCTCCCCACACCTGCCCTGCCAGCCAGGTTTTCAGCTCTTTCCTGAAGGGCAGCAACTCTGTTTGGAAACACAGTTCAACTGGCAGGAGGTTCCATAGGGCCACAGCTGATACCGAAAAGGCTCTTCTTCTAGTTCTTCAGTTGGTATTTTTAAACAGCCCCTCTGGTCCACTCTAGTGGGATGGGCAGATATCTTTGGGGTGATGCAGTCCCTTAAGTATCCTGGCCCACTACCATGTAGGGCTTTAAAGGTAATTACCAGCACCTTGAATTACACCCAAAGGCACACTGGCAATCAATGCAGCTCCCGTAGCAGGGATGAGGGACGGGCATAACGCCCACACCCCATCAACTACACAGGCAGCTGCATTCTGAACCAGCTGCAGCCTCAAGGGCAGCCCCATGTAGAGCGCCATGAAAAGTCCTGGAGAACACATTATTTTTTTTAACTGAGGTTCCACTATATTTATTTATTCAGTACAGTAGAACCCCGCATAACAAAAAAGCACCATTCCACGGAGCTCTTTGTTATGCGGTTTTTTCATTGTGTGGATCAAATGGGTGATACCCTGCATAATGAAAAGAAAATTTCGTTATACGTAGTTTTCGTTAACTGGGGTATACCACGCTTAATGAAAACCCGTATAACGAAAAAGATTTTTTGTTAAACGAAGCATTCATTATGCGGGGTTCCACTGTACATAGAGTGACAGACTGGGACTTAGGAGACTTGAGTTTGAATCCCCTCTCAGTTATAGAAACTCTTTAAATATCTCATTTACCTTGAAAGTCCTAATTTGATGATGCATAATTAACTATCTACATTTATTTATTAATTCAATTATTATTTATAAAACTTCCACCAAGGAAACCCATACCTTATGGTGATTCTCTGGACCATAAGATATGATCCTAAAAGCACTCAATTTAAACAGGCCACTCAGAGTTCCAGAATCTCAGTGTCACAAGCCCACAGAATAATGAAATTGAAAGAAAATTGAGTATTTCTTACAGAATCCCAATATATGAGCATACAACAAACAAGCCAATTTCTAGCCCTAGATGTTGTGACAGAGAGGGGAAAGATATGAAATTTCCACTTGGCGAAGATTCAGCACAACTCCATTAACTGCATTTCCTCACTCAGTAGGTCTATGTTTTGGTGATGTGCACCACTCTAATAAAATTCTTCTGTTAAGCTGTATACAAATTTGTAAAATAAATAATAAGCTAACTAGATGAATAAATTAATAAACAATTAACTTGTCTTCCAATTCTCTTTCTTCTCTTAGGTGACAAGACTGGAGAAATGCCTCTTTTCAAAATTCGGAACCACTGTATGCAGTGAAAATAAGGCAAAAATCACCTCACATAAATGCTCTAAATGTGAATTTATGCTATGGAAAGAATTTTGCCTGTTCTGAATTATCTTCTTTATTACAAAATATGGGATATTTTGTGGTAAAACTCAGAACACCATTTTCTAGAAAGCTGCCAGAAAAGACTATTTATTTACAATCCTTTTCCCCCTATGCTATGCTAAACTTTGTCAACAACCTCTTAGAAAGCAATGTTCTTTTTAAGTATAGTTATGAAATAAAGTGCAATACCAAAGAATAGTTTTTAAACCTTACCCAGCTGCTATGAATGCTCCCAGTATGATTGAAAGCACACTCATTATAATGCTTAATGGGTAACGCTTCCTGCAAACACAAATGATATCATTACTCCCATTCTGTCTATATTGAAGAATTTATTTATTTATTTATTTTATTCAATTTATATAGCCACCCGAATCAACATGTGATTCTGGGCGGCGTACATAAAATCCCCAACATTAAACAATAAAAAACCCTCAAAAAATTCCTAAAACACACACCAAAAAAAATCTAATTGAAAACTAAGAAACCTGAATCATCCTGCTCTAAATGAGACAGTGGAGGATGGTGGTCACCTCCCTATACCTGCCCTGCCAGCCAGGTTTTCAGCTCTTTCCTGAAGGGCATCAACTCCATCTGGAGACGCAGTTCAACTGGCAGAAGGTTCCATAGGGCCGGAGCGGATACCGAAAAGGCTCTTCTTCTAGTGCTAGAGAGGCGAGCCTCTCCAACAGTTTGCATCTTTAAAGAACCCCTCCAGTCTGCTCTAGTGGGACAGGCAGATGTCCTCAGGGTGATGCGGTCTCTTAAGTATCCTGGCCCACTACCACGTAGGGCTTTAAAGGTAACTACCAGTACCTTGAATTGCAACCGGAGGTACACTGGCAACAAAAGCAGCTCCCGTAGCAGGGGTGAGGCACGGGCATAACACCCACACCCCATCACTACATGGGCAGTTGCATTCTGAACCAGCTGCAGCCTCCAAACGGTCATCAAGGGCAGCCCCATGTAGAACACATTACAATAATCTAGTCTGGAGGTTACCAGAGCGTGTGTGACCATAAGCAAGGAGTCCCTGTCCAGGAGCGGGCGTAATTGACGAATGACACTAAGTTGTGCAAAAGCCATCCTAGCCGCGACTGCCACTTGCTCATTGAGCAGGAGTCGTGAGTCCAGGAGGACCCCCAAATTATGCACTGGGTCTGTCTATGGCAAAAGAGCCCCATCCAGCTCCAAAGATGGTAACTCCCGGGATAGCACAGGGCCCCTGACCAACAGCCACTCAGTCTTGCCAGGATTCAGTTGTAGCCCGTTGTCCCCCATCCAGACCCTGACAGCCTCCAGACACCTGGATAGGACTTCAACTGCATCGCTTGGATCATCACGGGCTGAGATGTATAGCTGAGTATCATCTGCATATTGAAGATACCTCACCCCGTGGGAATGGATGATCTCTCCCAGAGGCTTCATGTAGATATTAAATAGGAGAGGCGAGAGCACCGAGCCCTGAGGCACCCCATATTGGAGGAGCCTAGGGCTGAACCTCTCGCTCTCCAACCACACCGACTGGGTCCGGCCCTTCAGAAATGAGGAAAACCAGAACCACACTGTGCCTTGGATCCCCAATCCTTGGAGCCGTTCCAGAAGGATACTGTGGTCGATGGTATCGAAAGCCACTGAGAGGTCAAGAAGAGCAAGGACAGATGGATGACCTCCGTCCCGCTCTCGCCAGAGATCATCCAACAGCGCAACCAATGCAGTCTCAGTACCATAACTGGGCCTGAATCCTGCCTGACTGAAAAGGGTCCAGGACCTTCTGTAACTGCTGTGCCACAGCCTTCTCCAAAACCTTTCCCAAGAAGGGCAGGTTGGAAACAGGCCGGTAGGCGGCTAGTACTGTGGGGTCAAGCAATGGCTTTTTCAGGAGGGGGCGCACCAAGGAATGTTTCAATGCTGCTGGGAATACCCCCTCACACAAAGAAGAGTTCACAATTGCTCTGACCAAACTGCCTGTCACTGCCCTGGTAGTTTTAACTAACCAGGCGGGGCATGGATCTAATGCACAAACAGTGGCGTGAACAGATCACAGGAGCCTGTCCACTTTCTTAGGGACAACTGGATCGAACCGATCCCAGATAACATGGCTAGACTGCGATCCAGTCAACCCCAGCCCTATGTTTTCCACGCTAGGATTAAACTTCGAGTGAATCCGAGCGATTTTCTCCATTAGATAATCAGCAAAAACCTCAGCAGACCCCTGCTAACCGGGGCCCGAACCCCCTCTACTGAGGAGGGACCTAGTCACCCGGAACAGGGTTGCTGAGCAATTATCCTCAGAGGCAATAAGGGTGGTGAAATATTGATGTTTCACCACCTCCATCGCCACAAGATAGGCTCTAATAGAGGCTCTAACAAATGTTCAGTCGGACTCACTCCAGGTCTTCACCCAGCGGTGCTCTCGGCGTCTCTTTGCCCGTTTGAGCTCCCTTAATTCATCTGTGAACCACGGGGCTGAGTGAACTCCACGAGCATGGAGAGGCCGTAGTGGCGCGATTACGTCCAAGGCAGCTGCTGCTCATTGGGTTGAAACAACAGTGTGCTGAAAAGAGAAATGTGAGATATATTGCAATGAAACAAAACAGGCTTAACCCTTTCACTTGACCAACTTCAACAGGTGAATGAGGTTGTACACTCTTCCTCTTAAGGAATTCAAAAGATAACTTTGGAAAGGATGAAGGCTAAGAGGTAAGGCACAGACTTCAGCAAGCAGAAGGTCCAAGGTTTAATCCCTGGCCTCTCTAGGTAGGGCTAGGAAAGAGTTTTGCCTGAAATACCAGAGACCAGCTGCCAGTCAGGACTGAACTTGATGGACTAATGGTGTGATCTAGTACAACACAGTGTTCACAGTCCAGCACTAGTCTAGCTCATTGAGCCACCCATCCAACTAACTGGTGATGGATGACTTCTTGCCCAAAAGTGCTATTCATTGCAAGGAAGTATGTAATGTAAGCAAAAGTTTCAAGTGCATGTGCATGGGCACAATGAATCATTTTTACAGGAAATTCATAAGAAATATGCACTGGTGAGTTTAATCAGACCTATTCCCACTCTCAGGATCTACTGCAGCAGCTCTAGTTCTTGCAAGACTGGATCTCCATCCTGGAAGTAGCTGCTCTAATGCTTGCAGGACTGGACCCTCACCCTGCTGTAGCTAAGGAAAACATCTGGAGGCTGGGCTATATAAAAACAGCTCTTCCTAAGCCAGTGATGGCCAAACTTGGCACTCCAGGTGTTCTTGGACTTCAATTCCCAGAAGCCCAAGTCTGCACTCCTGCTGATCAGGGCTTTTGGGAACTGAAGTCCAAGAAAATCTGGAGTGTCAAGGTTGGCCATCACTGATGAAGAGTAGTAGACTTGCTGTTGCTTGGCTCCTAGATCTTGTGCCTTGTTCCTGTTTCCTGTCTTATAAGATCTCTGGTCTTGTTTCTGAAGACTTCTTGTCCTGTTCTTAGTTCCTGTAGAGTGCTGTTGTGCCTTGCCTGGATCTTTGCTCCTTGAACCCTGTTCTTGCCTTGCTTCAGCCCCTGAAAGTCCTCTGCCTTGTCTGTTCTCTCAGTCACCTGGCTTATAGCTTGCTTGGACTATGCGTTTGTCATCTGGACTAACCCTGTATCTCTGACAATCCCGGGCTCAATTTTGGACTCTGGACTGTGATACATTGACTGTTTGGCCTGTTATCTGGTTGTCCTGCCACCTGGTTTTCATGTTATCTGCCAGCCAACCCTTCCCTATGACACCCAAAAAATCCTTGCTAGTAAAACTATTTTAGATTACAATGCTGCACACCTACTTGCTCAAAAGAAAACCCTCATCTGCAATGGATATGTTTCTTGTAGTAACTCTGAAAATATGCTATCATTACTGAAATAATCTTTGCTGTACTGCAACAACATAAGTAGATACAGGCTACTGAACATCTTCTTCTTCTTCCATGTCTAGGCCAGACGTGAAACTGCCAAAATGAAGGCACCTTTTGGTGACTTAATTCTGCAGTTCCTTTTGTCTGATCTAGTGTGAGAAAGAGTAGCTTGCAACACAAGGTTGCCATTACCAGGGTACACCCAATTGTGGTTCAAACATACTACAAACTTTGAAGAGGTTCTTTTTATGTACCCCGGTTACTGAACTGAAGGAAAGAGATGAAATTCTACTAAAGTCTTCTTCAAAATAAAAAGTCTCCAGGAACTCAAATAGACTATTCAAAATCTATGAGTTCTGTGGACTTCAACCTTGGGTCTCCAGGGTCTGGTGAATTTCAGAGCCCAGAAATCCAGCCAACATGCCAACAGTCAAGAATTCCAATAATGGTCATCTGGGAACCTTTGGTTTAAAACCATAATATTAGTTAATGAGAGCCATCCTTCCATACATTCTAACCAGACAACACAAGGACAGTATTTCACTTGAGTAGACTACTGTGGTATTTAAAAAATGGGGCACAGATACTCACCCAAGAATAACAACTTCCAGTACTAATGTGAGAGGAATGGTAAACTTCCTAAGGACTGTAAACATTGGTAAACTGTATTTCGAAAGAGAGAGACAGAGAGAGATTCCATTTTATGCCAGTCGTGAATTATTCTGTTTTTCTCCATTAGTAATTTTATCCTTGCTCAGACTAGCATCAAGAATGTGCCTGACTAAATTCTCAGTCTTTCACACAGCCAAATGTCAGTCTGACACCAAAGAATGGTTAGTCATAGACTAGCTGGGGTGATTTTTTTTAAAGGAAAATTTAAACATTGCAATAAATAATCCTACTAAATATTAGAGAAGCCACTGGATTCCAATGATCATCAGGTTAGCCAGCACAATCCTGCCATGTTTACTCAGACACATGCCCCACTGTGTTCAATGGGACTTACTACATGTAGGTAGTTGTGGAACTATGGTTAGGAACTTGAAATGATCAATTTGTACTCACTGTATATATCAGCATTAATGTAATCAACTAAAGTTCACCATACGATAAATAAATAAATAAACTACAATTAGTTGTGCATAGAATTGCAGCAGAAGTCAATTACTGTGGTCTAGATCCAAATGGTAGTCCTAGCAAATCAACTGCTGATTTATCCACTAACACCTACAAAAATTTCATTAATTCAGTGAGCCTACTCTAGTTTGGAATACCAGTTGGATGTTGCTACATTATTAGAAATAGAGGCAAAATGTTTCCAAGTTTACTGTAAGCTTGGTATCTGAATAGTCCACATGTCCTATTCTAAATCCACCAAGGCAAAGTTAACGTTACTCTATTTTATTAAACATTATTATTTCATAACACTTATTATAAAGAAGGTGGAGAAAGAAATAACATGCAGAATAAAAGCAGAAGGGATAGTTTCATACATTATCTATGACCAAAAGGTACTTATTGTTCCCAAATGTAGCACTGAGCTTGTAAACAAATTTTAGACATTGATATTTCCAAACTAGTTCCTGGGTATGGCAATGCCACTCCCAGCCAAAATTTTGTTGAGGTTGTACCCTTGTTCTGATTGAGGAAGGAAAAAGGGGAAATAGCCTCAGGTAGAGCATTTCTAATTTGGAATCAAGATGTATTTTTTCTGGTGTGGAGTTGATTTGTGAAGGAAATAAATGTAGTGATGAAATACCTGTATGAGGCAAAGTCTGGAAATGAAGGGGAAGATGAGGCAGTATCTACTTGCCTGTGTGTATACCTGTATGTCTGTTGCTTTTCCCTCTTTGTGTGTGAGACCATTCATTTCTGCCCTTAATTCTGCTAGTTGTTATGACTGCCCATCTCTGGTGGGCATAACTTCTGCCTCATAAACTACAATGAGGATCATCCTCCACTCATACCTGTCAAGTATCCCGTATTGGACGGGATTTCCTGTAATTCAGCGTCACTTTTTCTACTTTCCTGCTTGGAGCCACCGCCATCCCGTAATTTGACGGCAGGGGAAAGTAGTTACTGCACATCCCCTTCTGTGCAGAACCCTTCTACGCATGCGTAGAAGGCTTCTACACATGCGCAGAAGGGTTCTGTGCAGAAGGGGATGCGCAGAAGAGTTCGGCGCATGCATAGAAGGGACCTGCGCAGAAGGCTCTGAGTAGGTCCCATATTGTCCAGAGCTGCGCTTGACAGGTATGCCTCCACTGTTTACATTGCAACCCATGGCCCTCTGTGCACTATTCAGGATACTAGATAGTCTGTCATGGGGGGTTGGGGGATAGCGGCACATGCTACTTCCACCAAGCGCTGTTGTGCAATCCACTGAAACTTCAAAGCAATGCTTTGCATAACTACAGGTATGTCACTCTTGTTCAAATTTCATGTGTAGCTCAACTAGCAAAGGTCTCAAGCAAAAAAAACCTAAATGCCTGCCAATACCTCAGCTTCTTTTCATACCTTAACTTGCTTGTGCTTGATAATCCACTTATATGATTTCCAACATAAATCAGAGGAAGTGGAAACAGCTGTAATAAAATTAGGGTACTATTAGATGAATCTTGTTTTGCCCTATTATGGAGGAAAAAGAAACCCACTCAAGTTAATTCATATTACAGTTCTACTCCAGCACTGGCTAAAACAAACAGTGTACAAACCAGAGTGACCAGCTTTGTAAATGATTACCACTCCTGACCTTTGCCCACCTTTCTTTTCTCGAGTTCAGTTTTCAATAAAAGAACACACCTAAAATATAATAAAATCTCTAAGGTGTGTCATGCTTCTACTTGCCATAATTCTGGATACTTAAAAAATTAAAAATGCAATAGTTAAGGTGAAGATGGTGCTTGCTCACTACAAGTCTGCTAAGTCTGCATTCGTTCTATTGTTTCCAGAGCAGCCTTATCCAACCACAGACCATCCTGGTCTCAAAGAGTCAAAGGATGACTTTATATCAAAGCCTGGCAACTTTGAAAGGAACTGAGGATCAAATATGCTTCCTTATTATCTACCATAGTTTGTACTAGGCTCAAAAATGACTAGACAAGTACATAGACAGCTGCTTCCAAATTTGATTTCTGGGAGCTTTTGAGACAATTTTCAATTGACTCCCCCTTTCTATCACAAAACCCTAATAAGTTGCAGCTAATGTTGCTTCTATAATTTCCTAAAGCCTTCATGCAATCAAGACCCAGGTAGTCATTCTTACCTTCTTAGGAATGCTTTTGTCAAAATCCGGAAACTGAATGAGCTTATTTAATTTTGACACATATAAGATCAGTATAGTGGTTACCATCTAAAAACAAGAAAAAATCAAGTAGTAGCAGAATACTATTTCAAATCAAAGATGGTACAATATTATTTTCTTGGATGATTTCAGTGCCAGCTTTATTACAGACTCATAGAATAATGGAGTTGGAAGGAACCTAGAAAGTCATAAGGTCTACATCCCATCCTCAATGCAGGAATCCAAATTAAAGTATGCCAGAGACATGGCTGTCTAAATTTCTGTTGAATGCCTCCACTGTTAAGAGTGCTCACCACCTCTCAAGGTAATTGGTTCAGTCAACACACTGCTCTAACAGATAAGAAGCCTTTCTTGATATTCAACCAAAATCTGGCTTCATATAATTTTGAGCCCATTATTAACTGTCCTGCACTCTGGGTGACTGAGGACAGATCTTGTCCCTCCTCTGTATGACAACCTTTTAATTATTACAAAGAGAACATTTATGGATGACAATCCGTTTCTTCAAACATAGCACAATCATCCATGAAAGCTCACACTGAAATGGATCTGTTAATCTTAGATGAGCAGATACTTTTGGGTTTTGTTTTTACCTTTTTCGCTAGAACAAACTAACCTGGTTATCTCTCTGCAAATTGCTTGGAAAGTAATCCCTAGAATAAGGATTCTCAACCTGCGGCCCATGGGCCAGATGTGGCCCATGGTACAATTTCATGTGGCCCTACCACCGCCTCTACCACACCAGGAAGTGCCATGTGGTGTGGGGAAGGAAGGGCAAAATGGCTGTCCAGCCCCCAAAGCTGTCTGAGGGAGCGTGGCCTGGGCCCCGGCTTTAAAAGGTTTAGAACTCCTGCCCTAGAACATCTCAGAAAGCATGGCCAAAATGTTCAAATATGTAACCTTTCCCATTTCTACTTCAAATATACTCCCAACATGCATCAGACACCACTTACATTGTTGGTCTGCAAAAGAGCTGCACTGAAATATAGTAAGGGCAGGTAACTTTTTTCACTATACTAATGAGCAGCCCCGTTTGCAGATTTCATGGGTGGAGGAAGTCCTTAAACTTCTACTGCTCTTCCACAATAGTCACTCCAACCTTTTGACTAGAGCACATCTTTGAACATAAGAAAAGTTATGCTGGATCTGAGTCCCAACTAATTAACTGACAACTCCCTTATTTGTGAACTAGACACTTTATCTAGTAGTTATGTTATTTAGCACCTTTTAACTTTGAACATACCTGTCCTACTCCAAGAAACACTGGTGATGGGAATCTAGAAAAATAAATAAACAAAAGTTGTATCATATGTGTACTTACTTATACTTTGAAACTACAAGATTATACTGTACATCAACAATTTTTCATTAAAAAAAGAAACAACAATCAAAATATTGCTAAATCAAAACAACAGTCATAAGCCTTTATGTTACCTATTTAAGGCTCAGATATTTCTTAAGTTGTTTTAAAGAAAAATAATGTTTACGTGTGGAAACAATCCAAATTATAGCTTTGAAAATAAGGGAAGTACAAACTAATTTGGCATAAATTGGGGCCCAAATGTGAAAGTCATGGTTTTCAGAAGAACATTTTCACAACAATATGGAGGAAAATAACAGATGACAATATAGATCACCTCAAAGGTGTGTACATAATCAAGATATACAATATACATTTGGAAGCTGATGACGCTCTTGTTCCAATGAGATATGGCTTTCTTTTTCTTTTACCAAACAAAGATAAAATACTATACATAAGAATTGCCCAATACTGAAATGAAGACGAAAATCTGCTTAACTTTGATTTATTATTTGGAATTGTATGTTTGCAATTGGGATGAATATTTCCTTTTAGAAAGTTAAGACCATTTCATAGATTATTACAATTCACCAGAGTCCCATACAACTCACTCCAACTTGCACTGGAAAATCCCATCTAATGATTTGTCATGATCAGCATTCTCAGTCCCCAAAAGAAGCAGATTTCAAATGAAACTGCACCAAGAAACAGATACCTGTACAGCTTTTCCAGCCAGTTGTAACAGTTGTAATCTTAAAGTATCAGGTTACCTTTCAGTCATCAAAGTTTCTATTGGCCTCCGGATTTTAAAAAAAACCATTAAAATGTTGGTTCCCAATAATTGAGCTTTTCTCTGCCTTAACTTCTCTCTCCTTTGCAACTTTTATCATGCTGGTGGTCCTTTGGCAGCAAACATGTGCAAAAAACTCATTTCCTGCCATCTATTCCTGCCAACCTAGCAGTTTGAAAGCAAGAAATTACAAGTAGATAAATAGGGACCACTGCGGTGGGAAGGTAAACAGCGTTCCGTATCTAGTCATGCCTGCCGCATTACCACAGAAATGTCTGCAGAAGCAGACAGCTGGTTCTTCAGCTATGAAACAGAGATGAGCACTGAACCCTAGAGTCGGATATGACTGGCTTTTGAGCAAAGGTGACCTTGCAAAACTCTTTGTGGTTGCTCTTCCACGCTACCTCTTAAAGTACCAGGGTGGGAGTCCATCTCAGATGGGTAGGGTATAAGTCCAATAAATAAAAATAAATAAAAATATATTGTCTGCATCTCTGATTTATTTATTATCTCTGGTTCTAATTTGGTTTAAAAGTTGAGACTCAACACCTCTGTTTTAGTGGCTGGGCCTTGAAGCACCAAAGGTATCCTTATTTCCTTCTGGTAGCTGTGAATACTACAAACCTGACCCATGGAGAGAACAGCTGAGGTTCATGATGTACATGCTACAAGGATAGGTCAAAGTAGGCCACAGAAGCAGAGTTGTCAGGCAGTTAGACACCTGTGAGAATTTCTCAAGCATGCACATTTGCAAGGTAACGATGGGTCATTCAACTCAAAGGAGAGGAGAGGAACTCTACCCAAGTCCTTAACAGGAAGAAGACACTTTCACCTGTCAGTTACACTTTGACATTCACACTTTCAACCATCACCCAAGAAGAGAGGGGAAAGATAAAACTCTCATGCAGCATCATGGGACACCTGAACATCTGTTAGAAGGGTTACATCATTAGTTACATCATGTGTCTGGGAAAACACCTGTTAGACACATCATTCCAACATAACTCACATTATAAAGGGAGGTGTGAGTTAGCCCAAATTAGATTTAAAAACCCATTAATTTAGGGACCAATATAGAGAGGCCGGAGAACCTTTTTTCAGATAAGCGAGAGCCTACGCCAGTCGCGATATCAAGATGATTCTCTAGGAAAAGATGGGGGCCTTTTGGCCCATTTGCAGCTCTAAGTCTTTGCCAAAACCAGCTGGGCAAATTCTGACACAATGGCTTCTTAGAAAAGTTAGCTACAGTAATACCTCATATAACAAATGTATCGGATAAAACTAAAATCAGATAACGATGCAAACAGCTGAAAATGCATGCAGTGGCCATTTTGTTTAAAAATCAAAATGGCAGCCGCACCTATTTTCAGCTGTTGTGCGGCCCCAGGAATGTCCTAGGAAGGCAGGAATAGCACGAAAAGGTCCTCCAACCCTCCCAGAAGTTGCAGGGGAGCCGGAGAGCCCGAAACATGCACCCAATGATGGTAAAAAAATTTTTTGCCCCCAAACAGTGTGAAAAGGTAGGAGAATCACGTTGTCCTTTTTATGGGGCTGGGCAGCCAGCATATGGGCACTCCGCTCAGCGGCTGCCTTTTGGGGAAGGGAAGGTGGCCGGCCGAACAGAGCACCTTTGCAGGTTGCCTTTGCAGGCGGATTGATCCCTGGTTTCCTTTCCTCTTCGGAAAGGGAACCGGGCTTTTTTTAAAAAATGTTATCCAATGCATGCATCAGATAATGCTAAAATCGGATAATGCTAAGACTTGTGGAACCAAGTTTTAGCATTATCTGAGGTATTGCTGTATTTCTTATTTGATTAGATATCTTAAGTTTAGGATAGATATAGGGGTCCTACCTATGGACATGATAGTGTACTTAGCAATTAAAAGTTTAGTTAGATTTGTTGCTTTGATCTGTCACATGACCACGGAAACATCTGCAGAAGCAGCCAGCGCTGGCTCTTCAGCTTTGAAATAGAGATGAGCACTGAACCCTAGAGTTGGATATGACTGGCTTTTGTGCAAGGGAAACTTTTACCTTTACCTTTAACAACCACTTCCTAGAAAAGCATTTCATGGGAAATGTAATTCCATATTCTGGCATGTCCTCTTTTGTATATGTGTTCTCACATATTTATTCTCTTTAATGATCAGATATTTTAGCAATAGCAATTACACTTCTATACCACCTCATAGCACTAAGATTTTGTCTGATAACTCATTGCAAAAAGTATTTCATAAACTTTTAAGCAAAAACTCACGAAATGGCTGTAAAGCAGCGTCTCCTTTGAGTGCTCACAGTATTTTAGGCCACAGCCTTTAAAGGAAACTTAGTAGTTCTACTTCCTCTTAAAGCAGAAGCAAGTTATTCTCCTTTATCACGGTTACTTTGTTATTGAGCTGTTTCTGATTTGTAGTGATAATAAAAAGGTAAAAGTGTAGTTTACCGCTGTCATCTTTATATGTTTACATGGTAGAGCTGGGATTTGAACCCAGGGTCTCTGAGTCCTAGTCTGGTACTCTATCCCAGCTATGGCGAACCTTTTAGAGACTGAGTGCCCAAAATGCAACCCAAAACCTACTTATTCATCACAAAATGCCAAAACGGCAACCTGGGAGAGAGGAAATGCTCTCATCGGGCTGTTGGGCAGAGGGGTGGGATGAACTCTGTGCTGGAGGAAGGGAGAAGTGTTCCCATTGGGCTTCTGGGCAGAGGGGCAGGGCAAACTCTGTGCTAGGGTGCCCGCATGGGTGCCCGCAGAGAGGGCTCTGCGTGCCACCTCTGGCACACGTGCCATAGGTTCACTGCTCTATCCATTACACGACACTGATTCTCATAATATTAGTGATGTGCTGTCAAGTTGTTACTGACTTATGGTGACTTTCAGCTGGGATTTCTAGGTATAAAATACTCTGAAGGGGCTTACTGGTCCCTCCATCTGGTGGCAACCTGGGATTGCTTAGCTTGGGGGTGCCCAAACTTTTCCCACTGGGGGCCTGACCATGCCCCCTCAAATACCTGAGCGGGTCAGTCACATGGTTCCTCCCAGTGGCAGCACATGAATTTGTGCTGCGTTTCTGGGCATTTTCCATCCTCCACTGCTTCCAATGGAGGAGGGAATGAGGTAGGAGCATTTTTGCACCTTTAAAAAAATTAAACGTGTTTGCGGCACTACAAGTGGGGTGTGTGGCACTTCCAGTGTCAGAGGCAATGCGGCCTGTGGGCCAAATTGTGACATCACGTGGGCTGGACCCGGCCCACAGGCATAGTTTGGGCACTCCTGGTAGTTCATTCAAGAGGGCACTTTGAGGTAGTGAGCTCCCAATCCTTAGCTCACAATCAGTTGTTCCAATCCACTGAGCTACCTGAACAGCCCTCCCACTGTCACTGGATAATTCCCAGCATCACTTCCCGCTACTTCTACGGCTTATGGGACTTGCAGTTGAACAAAAGGGCCCCAGCTTTGAGTGAAATCAAATGTAATTTAAACTTTCTCAAAAGTACATGCCTTTATAAAGGGGCTTCTTTTATTTATTTAAAATGTGTATACTCCACCTTCCTTTCTCCTAAAAAGAATCTAGGGTGACTTGTTCTTGCTGGAATAATAGCAACCTTGCATGTACTAAAAGTGTCAGTGGGAGGAGCTTTACAGCCTAGTGTGATGGTCTTTTGCCACGAAAAGCATTTCCAGACTGCCCCTTGTTAGGCAGTCAGGGATCATGGTTTTTGTGGTTGTTTTAGGATGGGGGAAAGGGCAAAGTCACATTCAGTCTACTCCCTACATCCAAACAATACAAGCAACCTTTGCTCCTATGGCGATGTGGCTGGCAGGCTGCTCTACCATATGGGCAAATGAAACACTTTCTCTGCCTTTCTGCAGAGTGAGAAATGGAAGAGCTTAGTAGTTGAGTGATCCCATTAAAAATTAAATATCCTCAACAAATGAATGAAAAGAAAAATGTTTATTTTGGCAGCATCAAGTGCACCTCTAATCTCCTTTTCTGGCTACTCCCATTTTAGATTGAATCCCATGACATAAAACCTTTGGAAATACGGTCACAAGTGCAAATACACCTGCTCATAGTTTGGGGGGGGGTGCGCACACACACACACACACACAATCGTGACACACTTTTGACACACTGGTTTGGGTTCAGAAAGAGATGTTGGGAATTTCTTTCTTCGTGTTGGGTCCACGCATGTTACTTACAGTACAAGAAACCTTTGCTCCTATGGTGATGTGGCTGACAGGCTGCTCTACCATATGGGCAAATAAAACACTTTCCCTGTCTTTCTGCAGAGTGTGAAATGGAATAGCTTAGCAGTTAAGAACATAAGAACAGTCTTGCTGGAACAGGTCACAGCCCATCCAGACCAGCATTCTGTCTCACACAGTGGCTCACCATTTGCTTCAGGGTATTCCCAAGCAGATGCCTTCACCTGCTTAGGATTCCCTGGAAATGGCATTGAGAGATATCCTGCTTATCTCTCCAACCCTGAGGTTGTCTTTGGTATCCATAATTATAGCCATTGATAGCCTTGTCCTTCATGAACTTGTCTAATCCTTTCTTAAAGCTGTCAAGACTGACAGCTGTCACCACTTCTTCTGGCAGGGAGTTCCATAGACCAGTGATCTTCTGGGTGAAAAAGTACTTTCTCTTATTTGTTTGAAAACTAGTACCCAAAAGTTTCATGGAGTGCCCACTAGTTCTAGTGTTATGCGATAGGGAAAACAGTTTTTCCTTATCTACTTTGTCCACACCGTGCATGATTTTATAAACTTCAATCAGGTCACCTCTTAGACGCCGTCGTTCAAGAGTGAAGAGGCCCAACCATGATCCTATTCAAAATTAAACATCCTTAACA
This sequence comes from Bradypodion pumilum, assembly GCA_035047305.1. Classification (NCBI taxonomy): domain Eukaryota; kingdom Metazoa; phylum Chordata; class Lepidosauria; order Squamata; family Chamaeleonidae; genus Bradypodion; species Bradypodion pumilum. Next base: position 100,743,088 of record JAWDJD010000002.1, on the reverse strand, counting down.
ATGAATGAAAATAAAAATGTTTATTTTGGCAGTGTCCGTTTAGGCAGCATAAAGTGTACCTCTAATCATCATTTCTGGCTACTCCCATTTTTCAGATTGAATCCCATGACCTTTGAAACTAAATGCAGTCACTAGGACAAATACAGATGAAACTCGGAAGATCAGATTAACGTGCAAATGTTCACTTATGTCACTTAAAAGGTGAAACAAATATATGAGATAGACTCACTACATGCAAAGCGAGAGATGTCATGCCTTAATTCGTTATAATTGTGATGATCATGGCGTACAGCGTACATGAGATTATGTGATGATTATGGGGTACATGAGATTGCGGGGTTGGGGCTTTCATAAGCTGTGAACCATATTCATCGATATTATAACAAAGTAAGGCTTAAACTATCTCGCTTTGCATGCAATGAGTCTACCTCATATATTTGTTTCACCTTTTGAGTTGCATTACTGGACTGAATGAACATTTGCACGATATTCTAATTTTCTGAGTTTCACCTGTAAAGTAAAGGTAAAGGTTTCCCTTGCTCGAAAGCCAGTTGTATCCGACTCTAGGGTGCAGTGCTCATCTCTGTTTCAAAGCCGAAGAGCCAGCGTTGTCTGCTTCTGCACCTGTACACCTGCTCATAGTTGGGAGAGGGAGGGGCACACACACACACAATCATGACACACTTTTGACACACAGGTTTGGGTTCAGGAAGAGATGTTGGGAATCTCTTTCTTCGGATGAAACCAAAAGAAACAATCCATTCTTAAGTAACCAAAGAGAGAAGGAAGGAGGTAGATAAATATGAGGCAGCAGAGCTGGGACTATAACAGTCGGTAAGAGAAGTGGCTCTCGGCTAGAGCTCTCGGAAGCGTTCCCTTTTTTTTTTTGGACTACAGCTCCCAGAATCCCCTAGAGTTGGCTTTTTTGTTGCAAGGTGGGAAGAGGCTATCCACGTGGGAGAGAGGGGGGTGGGGGTCAGATCAGATTTCCAAGCTGCTCCTCGTCTCTTTCTCACCTGTAAGTCGTCAGTACGGTTTTGTTGACCAGGACAATCAAGAAAGAGCAGGTCCCATAAAAGAAGGCGGAAAGCAGCTTGGCCAACGGGGAAGGAGGGGCTGCGGCAGGAGAACCCCCCATTATCATCATCGCCTCTTCCGCCGACCGGGGGGGTTTCATCTCGTCTGGACCCAGGAGGCGAACCTCGAGCTGATCGCCCTGCAATGGGGCATCCTTTCCGCCCGGGCCAGCGGCCAACCCAACCAGGAAGCAACAGGAACCAAGGCCACGCCTCTGCTCCCTCTTCCGCGGAAACTAGCCCCAGCCCCGGCCTAGCCCGGCATGAGGGCGCCCCTTAGCGCAGAACTGGAAGAAGCACACGCTGGATTTAATATTCTTCTTCTTCTGCCCTTCTATCCCCGTGATGGCGAACCTTGGCACTCCAGATGTTCTTGGACTTCAATTCCCAGAAGCCCCCCCTGTGAATCCACGTGAATGGGTTTACTGCGATTCATCCGGCCCGCGCCACCCTCGTCGCTCCTGGAAGTGGAAGTAAAACGCGCCGCACGTTATACTTCCACTTCCAGGAGCGACGAGGGCGGCGCGGGCCGGATGAATCGCAGTAAACCCATTCACGTGGATTCACCGGGGGGGCTTCTGGGAATTGAAGTCCAAGAACATCTGGAGCGCCAAGGTTCGCCATCATGCTGGCCTATCCGAATCTGAATATTGGCGACTGCTGGGAGAAATATCAACAACCTGAGATATGCAGATATATACTACTGAGATATACAGGTGAAACTCGGAAAATATCGTGCAAATGTTCATTCGTTTCACTTAAAAGGTGAAACAAATCCGTACACGGGATAGACTCACTACATGCAAAGCGAGAGATGTCATGTCGTAATTTGTTATAATTGTTTTCTCATCCCAGCATTTATTATTTGTCTAGAAATTTGTAATTAAATACTTGAAAAAGATATAGTCCACTTTTCAGGCTTTTGTCTCTTCAATATATGTACAAAATACAGGTGAAACTCGGAAAATTAGAATATCATGCAAATGTTCATTCATTTCACTTAAAAAGTGAAACAAATATATGAGATAGACTCACTACATGCAAAGTGAGAGATATGCCTTAATTCATTATAATTGTGATGATAATGGCGTAGAGACATCACCCTGCCAACAAAAGCCCACATAGTTAAGGCAATGGTCTTCCCAGTAGTGATGTATGGCTGTGAGAGCTGGACCATAAGGAAGGCTGAGCGCAGAATAGATGCCCTTGAACTGTGGTGCTGGAGGAGGCTCTTGAGAGTCCCTCGGACTGCAAGGAGATCAAATCAGTCTATCCTAAAGGAAATCAATCCTGACTGCTCCTTGGAAGGACAAATACTAAAGCTCAAATACTTTGGACACCATATGAGAAGAGAGGACTCATTGGAGAAGTCCCTGATGTTGGGAAAGATTGAAGGCAAAAGAAGGGGTGGCAGAGGATGAGATGTATAGATGGTATCGTTGACGCAGTTGGCGTATATTTGGGTGGGTTAAAAAGGATGGCAGATGACAGGGGATCCTGGTGTTTTGTGGTCCATGGGGTCGCAAAGGGTCAAACCCAACTATGCAACTGAACGTGTGTTTGATGGATGGCCTGGTGTAAATAGGCTCTTCAAAGGAGAACCCCCAAGAGAGGTGACATGGAGGTGGCATGTGAACCAGAGTTGATGGCACAGGGAGATTTAGGACACCCTTGAGCCCTGTGCTTGACTTGACTCTTCAGAATTGGGCCATTTCCAGTTGAGGGTAGATGTAGGGTTTTCTGCCGCTGCAACACTGGCCAAGGTTCTTGTGGACTAGCGAGTTTTGTTTGGCATACACTTTCGTAGCCCACCTCTTTAGAAGCATGGTGGACTGTCTCCAAAACTCGTGAGGTCCTAGTCCTCCTTTGTTCAGCACTAGTTAGACCACATCTAGAGGGACAGTGGTGGCTTAGCGGTTAAGACACTGGACTTGACAACTGGAAAGTTGACAGGCCAGCAGTTCCAAGACTCAAGCACTGCATGAATGGAGCGAACTCCCATCTGTTCCAGCTCCTGCCAACCTAGCAGTTCAAAAGCAAGAAATTGCAAGTAAATTCTTCTTTCGTGTCCCGATCAAACCCTGGACTGCCATAATCAAGCCACTTTCTTGGCTTTGTTGATACCTAAACTTAAGTCCTCATTGGTGCATGTTTCTGCAAGTGATAGACAGACCAGTAAATGAGCCAGATACTGTATCTCCCCATTCACACAGTGATTTTGCTGCAGCAGATTCATATGGGTACCACTGAAAGTTCCCCAGTAATAAAAAGTCTAAAAGTGTAATTATCATATGCATCTGAATGGACTGAAAGCCACAAAACCTTGCCCTTACAGAGCTTGCTAGTTTTTAAGGCACCATAAGATGCCTTCTTTCCAGACCTGGGGCCATTTTTGATCTCTACCCTTTGGAAAATGTTGGGCATCTGTTTCCATTCCATTGTGGTTCATGAAAACCAGCAAAAACACTTGTCAGCAAACTGGTTGTGTAGTATTCTAAAATGATGTTCTCAACCCGTGTAATTAGTAAGATCACAGCTAATGTTAAATGGGGCAAGCTCAATATCCTGCCTTCAAATTATGCTGAGAGGATCTGAATTGGCTGTGACTGCCCAAGAAATAGATTACTGTGCTGTCTTTATTATCATGCAGTTTCACCAACTTGGAATCTTAGTTCCTTGGCTTCTAATTCTAGCATTAAACACTACAATACCATCAGATGAGGCCCATGTACAGAATTAGTGCCTGTACAAGCTAGGTGTTATCTTTAATGTGAGGAAAGGCTAGTGTTGGGAGTCATTTGTCCACGACTGAGCCACAGATTAATGTGGATTTAACATTTTGTTCACTATTTTAAAAAATATTTTGAAAGCTCGCCATCTTGGTAATGTTTTTTTCAGATGTATATGAAGTAATAAAAATATTTAACCATAAGCTGTTCGTCCAGCATGTGGATTGAAAGTAAGTAGACAGGATATGCTTTTGGGAACACACATATTAAATGCAGAAAGAAGTCCACAAGCAGCTTTCTAATAAGTTTATCCTGTCGATATTATGAAAAATACCTTTTATATTACTGACAACAGACATTAATGTATTACAAAGAGTTCATAGCATTATTTTTTATGCTTTTTAACATTTTATCTGAGCACCTCACATCTATCAATGCTAAAGCAATTTCCTTATTTCCTGTTCCTTATTTGTGCAAAACCTCAAGAAGGAGAGAAGGAATGAGCTGCTATGAAGACGGAAACTGGAGCTTACAACTGCATTCTTAGTTTTCTGTCACCAGAGGGAGCGGGAAGCTTTAAAAAGAATTGACTTAAAAAGCCTATCTATCAAGGTGAGTGGGTAGGGCAACCCCCCCCCCCCCAAAAAAAACAACAACAACAAAAAAAAACAGAAAATAGTGCAATCTATAGATGGTGCTTTCGTGGACATGGAACCATTGCACAAGTATCAGTACATCTATGAAGTTCTGAATGATGCTGATGGAGGTCTAGACCAGTGGTTCCCAACCTTTTTTTGGCCATGCCCCACCTAAGCATTTCTAAAATCCTGATGCTCTCCCCCACCCCCCTGTGACATATACTTATTATTCCTAAAATAGCCTAAAATGCCATTCACTGTTAATAACTCATTCTCGAATTGCTTCCCTCAAAAATCAAATTGCCCCCATGTGGGGCATATGCCCCATATTGGGAACCACATGTCTAGGCTAAAGTGATAATCCGAAGCATTACCATGAACACAAATCGAAAATTCAGGCAACTTTTTTTATTCCAAGCTTATTAGAATTACAGCATTTTGACTCATGCTAAAAGTACAGCTTAATCAATGAAGCAGAGAATTCTTTAACTGCCAAAAGCTTTCCCACAAATGTTTGGAGTTATTCCAAAGATGTATTTTATACATAATTGGTAAAGCAGCTTGACTTGCCTACAGCTAGGCAGAACATATTTTGATAAAATACATATTTAAGTATTTAATACATAAATATGTATTCAGGTAAATACACTGGGAAACGGGCAGGAATTTGTGTGCATCAACAGATTAGACCTTGTTCTCATCACTTGGTGAAATGCTCCAAAGCTCACTTCTACAATAGTTATCAACTAGATTCCAGGAAGTGCAAATGTCTTTCCATATTGTAGTTACAGAAAGCATAGAAGTTGTTACTTGAGAGTCCTTAAGTTTATTTTCTGAGGATTTCCAATACATTTTCATATAGTGGAAAGGTCCAAGTTGAAGCACTTTAAGACAGGTGCTAATAAACATGTGAGGCTAACAAGCCAAACGTGATAATCCTGATTCAAACCTGTAACTGCTTTCTATTTGTTTACCAACATTAATACATAATTGTTGGAGTACACTGAAATGAAGCTGCTACAGGAAAAAGGTTTAAATGTAGATATCCACCTGTAAGAGCTGCCTTGTCCTACCCTCATTTCAAGAGATGAGAGTCCTACTGAATGGATTGCTTTTATCAGTAGCCTTTACGTTACTAAATCACATTACAGTCTACTCATTTTGCTCAGTTATCAAGGCACATGATAAAGTAATTAAAACTATTAAGAACAATATGGTGTCCTGCTAAATTTGTATTTCCCTTTCAGTGCTCAAAAAGACCAAGTGCTATTCTCTCTAACATCATTTAGGAGCAAATACTAACTCCTATAATCCCACACTTGCAACTACTGCTGGAAGCTTATTTTCCTAATTACACAGCAATTTTATCCATGACGGAGCTATAGTTAGTGAACACAACCTTGTCAGGCATATTTCATATAAAGCAATATGGTGGTGTTACATAAGAAAAGATCTATCTGCAAGAAAATCCTCTGAAGCAATGCTTTAGTGTTTGCTAATGAGTCTTGTAATATATCAGAAAACAATTCAACCCTGTCAATATTTCTGTGAATAAAATGTAAATGCCATGGTTACAGGGTCTAAGAAATCTAAAAGGAGTTCATACTTTATGTGGTGTCAATATGACGCTGGATTTTGCAAGACTAATCACTCAGCTATAGGCAATTCCAACAATGTGCAAACATTCCCATATTTCTGTTAAGAACAACAAGTGCTACTCAAATAAGAGCCTGCTGAGATCTCAGACCACAAAAAACGAAGTCAGTCTCTGTGTCAGCAATCACAGTGAAGATCCTGAACAAAATCATAACTCAATTCTTCTATGCTGCTACATGGTTAAGACAGCTATTCTAGCATCTTTGTCAATGCTACTAGATAAAATATTGATGCCTGAAAGGCACGGAAACAACATCACTAGTTAACCACCTTTTCTTTGAACACATGTACCATCGTTCCAACCTAATGAGTTCAGAAAGTGCTTCCTGTGAGAACTGAATCAAAGAATGACTGGCATGCTAATTTTAAACACTTTTACATGGATATAACTTCCATAGATTACAGTGAATTACTTCCATATGGCTGTGATTAAAAGCACAGTCCTAACCTTGCTAATCTTTTTAATTATCTATGAACATTTCCCACACTGCCTTACAATCCCCTATTTACAAAATACTTTAAAAGCATTACATTTCTTTTTCCATACAAAAAAGTGCAATTCTCTTACCTCATTTTCTGAGGTAACAACATTCTTCATAAAAACTACATAATAGCAGCCTATGGAAGCAAATAAGGTGCTTAGCTTATGCCCAGAAGCTAACTGGTTTAAGTACCAAAATGCAGTACATTTTAATGATCAGCAGATCCAATTTTTCTACTCCTACTGCCGCAATGGGGCTCCAGACAGGTTTGCCAGCTCAATGAGTGCCAATGCCCCATGCAAGCGTTCACGCTGTTCTTGAAGGCGGCTACAGGGGGTCAAATGGGCAGAATATTTTTCCTCTTCTTCATCATCTTCGGATTGAAGATATTCCATGGGATCTTGCTGCTCCTGGTCAGGCTTATGAGTCATTTTACTTTTCAATGTAGGAGTTCGCTGTTCTCTCATTTCCCAATACCTATCAACAAAAAATAAAACTTAGAATTCAAAATTATTACTGCAACAAACAGATCCCTGAATTATAAAATACAATTTAAGTATTTTTTATCGTGTCAGAAGCATAAAGGTGCTTTCTGGGTTGAAAGGATTTTTGCCGGGGAACTCCGCTCAGGGGATGCCCAAATGAGGTTCCTTTCATGTCCCCAAGATCTTTTCCCACTGAAGTGGTACCTGTTTATCTACTTGCAATTTCTTGCTTTCAAACTGCTAGATTGGCAGAAGCTGGGACAGATTTTAGATATATAAATTAATTAATTAAACTTATATCCCGCCTCTCTAGGAAAAAAAACTTTCCTGCTCAGGGCGGCTAACAGCATAAAACTCAACAGATACAAACAGACACAAATATTAAAATTTTCATATAAATACATCAAAACCCAAGACACCCTAAAAAGCCTATTTATGATGCAGAGAGACAGAATAAAATGCCTAACGATCAGCCATTGGTAAGATATTACCAAAGGCCTATTTAAAAAGAGATGTTTTCAACTGCTTTTTAAACATATGGAGAGATGGCACCAGGCACAGCTCCACAACATTGGTGCCACCAGAGACAGATCACTCTGTCATGCAGCACTCTGGTCTTGAACTACTGACCTTCCAGCTAACAAGGCAAGCTTCTTAAACACTAAGCCACCACAGTCCCAATTTAAGTATGAAAGGGGATATTTAGGACAGAAGTTGGCAACTTCTACAGATGATGGGGGTGCACCAGTACCCCTGGAAGGCAGATCCACTCTACAATCACCAAGTAGATCTCCCTTCCCCCACAAAAAGTGGCCACAGAAAAGTTCATTGCACTCATAAGCCTCCAGGGGGCACATGTGGCTTTTTTTTAGTTGTAGGGAAGTCCCTCCTCTAACAGAAAATGAATTTGCTTTTTTAAAAAAGTCCTACACCAGGCTCTTATTTCTCCCCACCCTGCAAGAAAAAAGCTCTTTGAAAGGTCCTGATCAGTGTGGAATAAAATACTCAAGATAGTTCAAACAATAGTGAGTCTGGTTTACCAAACCTCATCAAAACGGAGCAGCCTGGATGAAAGACTTACTTTGCTAGCCATTCAGCAACAGCTTTGTTGTCTGCAGTTTGTTTTTTGTTCAGTCTATCTGTAGGTTCTTCTCGCCTCAGCTTTGCATAGGGATGTTTGGGACAATGACGATTTGCATGCGTAAATCTGCTTACACATCCTTACAAAAGGAAGGGGGGAGAGAGTGACAATATATTACATGGTCTTCCCTATATGTAAAATACAAATTATGTTTTTGTTCAGATTATGTCATACAGACTGTTGAGCATAACTGCCAGAGTTTTGGCTAGTATTGTTTTTATCCACACACACACACACACACACACACACACACACACACGCCTGCGCCCACAACCACTTTGCTTTTCCTTATATTTTCACATCACAAAAAGCCTCTTGTCCCTAAAATGTACAGATTATTTTTTCAAAGTCACAGTTTTGCTGGTCACAAAGTTCTTATCATAGACATCCGAATGCGTTATGTGAGAGTTGACTGTATCTCCAAAGGGGATGCCTATATGTAGAACTAAAGTCCATCCACTCCACACCACAACCCTTATTTGCTAAGTTTCCAGGCATTACAAAGGATTATATCCATTTATTCACATTGGTAAACACCATCAATCAATGATAGAACCTCATTTTTCTTAACAAGCCTATTCCTGGCTTTTCTTCTATCCCAGTTCTAATAAGTCCCTACTGTTCTTCTCCCCTGTTTTCTAGAGTTCTGGTTTATACTTTAGCAGCACAAGAAAATTTATTTTCAGCCATATCATCATATTCTCATGTATTGTTTGCGATGAGCATTCTCTCACATTAGCACTCAAAGCGAATCTTAATTAAGACTTCCTGCTTCTGTGCTAGCCGCAAGAATGGAGAATGGAAACACAGAATACCAGCCTCCTCAGCAAGCTAGCAAATAAATATTTGAAGACTATTAACAACTGTGGTTGTTGTCCAAAGCAATTAAATTGAAGAACGATCAACATTGATCAAAACTCACCATTTTCTGCACAGACAAAAGGTTTTTCTCCTGTGTGGAGACGCTGGTGTGTCTTAAGTTGCCCACTCTGAACAAAGGCTTTTCCACACTCTGGATAGTCACACAAATAAGGCCTTTCACCTGGGGAGAAAGTTATGCAATATTCATATAGATTTTACATGGATCATTTCTGAATATTTGAAGCATTGCATCTTTCCCCAGAAACCGAGTTATTGTCAAAATTATGTTAGCATTTTTTTAAAAACACGTTACTTCGAAGAGGTGCTGAATGAAATCAAAATGCCTGAACAAAGCATTAAAACTATACTGTACTGACATTTTTTTTAGTAGCTGCGTGGTCAGTTTTTAGCTGCTTAGCTAAGTCCTAGTCATTTTAACAATCTGATGTAAACCACAGAAAACAGAATGGCCATGATATTATATAGAACTAAAACATGGATTCAGTAGAAGAAAATTAAGTTTTAAAATGCATTTTTGCAATTACAGTGGAACTTCATACAACAATCGCCCCGTATAGCACCGAAATCGCATAACAATTAGTGTGGGGTTTTTTTTGCGGGGGGATGGCGTCCCGCATAACAATTTTCCCTATGGAAAAAATCCGTACAACAATTTTTCAATGGGGAAAAACCACAGCGAAAAAATCATTGTATGATGCATCTCATAGGGAAAATTGCTATACAATGCGTGCATCATATAGCAATTGTTTCGTACAACAACGAGCCCTGTGGAACGGATTAAAATTGGTGTATGAGGTACCACTGCATTCTGTATAACAAAAGGTACAGCAGCTAATACTTCATATATGGAAAACGCGCAGTTCAGAAGTATTATCTACAATTCTTTACAAATTAAATCCATCTTCTGCTGACAAGTTACAAGAGAAGAAAATACGTACTTTGGAAATTCTCTCCTGACTATTTTATAATGGCAGCTCCACCCACTGTTTGGACTATTACAGACTATCCTAATTGTGCTAACAAGCCTTTCTTAGTCTACTTTCCCATTTTTATTGCAAAGAATTGACAGAAGATTTATGTTTGTTCCTTGCTGACTTGTTCTTCTTACCGGTATGAGTTCTTTTGTGGGCCTGTAAAGACTTCTCTCTTGGGAAGACTCTGTTGCAAACATTACAGCGGATCCTGCTAGAAGAATGTTCTCCTTCACTTATTAGATCTCGGACTGTCTCTGCTCTTGGACGGCCACGTCTAATCCCATCCTAGTAAATTGAGAGGCCAGAATCAAAATACTGACATGATATAAAAGATCTATAAAAACTAAACACTTTGGGGGGAAGGGAAACCCAAACTCATAAAGCAATGGGAGCATCACCTATATTTCTTGGGACACCTAAGCTGCACTGTCAAACATGGGAGCCCTACACTGTATTAAGCTACACTGATAAATCGGCATTTGTGCTACTCAATAACATGGGATCCTTTTCATTTTTACAACATCCTGGCTGCTGGATTGTTTTGATTTTACAAGCCCTGCAAGGAAGATACTTTTAGATCATATAGGCAGTTCTTTGAAATTCCTGCTGCCTTTCCTCCCAAATGAATTTTTTGAAGTGGTAGCTGTGTTATGTCTTTGATAGACAAAGAGTGAGACTTAATGGCATTAATTTATACATATCAGGTACAGAGGTACACAATGGCTGGCTAGTATAACAGATAATCAGTGTGGCTTTATACATCCTGTAATAACAGAAGGTCCCTGGTTGGTGTTCAGATTTATTACTGTGAAGTTTCATTCTGTTGAGTTGTAAATGGTTAGTAGCTACTGATTCATGGGCTTGATCCACAAAAGGTAACATTGACTGCAGCCATAAAATAAAAAAGATGACCGATTCTGGGGAGATGAGCTATGAGAAACCTGGGGAACATAATGAAAAATAGAGACATCACCTTGGAAAAAAAAATTCGCATAATCAAAGCAATGGTATTCCCGGTGGTAATGTATGGCTGTGAGAGCTGGACCATTAGGAAAGCTAAGCGCAGAAGAATAGATGCCTTTGACATGTGGTGTTGGAGGAGAGTTTTGAGAGTCCCCTGGACAGTGAGGAGAACAAATAGGTCAATCTTAGAAGAAATCAACCCTGACTGCTCACTGGAGGATCAAATAGTAAAGATGATGCTGAAGTACTTTGGACATCAAATGAGAAGGGAGGATTCACTTGAAAAGGCCTTGATGCTGGGAAAAGTGGAGGGCAAAAGAAGGGGGCGGCCAAAGATGAGATGGCTAGATGGTGTTGAAGATGCAATGGGCACAGAGCTAGGCAGGCCTAGGAGAATGGTGGAGGACAGAGGTGCCTGGAGGGCAATGGTCCATAGGGGTCACAAAAGGTCGCAATTGACTGTGCGACTGAACAACAATAAGTATTTAAAGTGCCACAATGTTGTTTCTTTCCCCCCATTTTGTTTACTCTCTGATATGCTTGCAGATTAACACAGCTACCACTTCAAAATTTTCATTTGGGAGGAATGTGTAGCAGCATGAAGTTCTGAGAATTGTCCATGTTCCAAACGTCATCTTCCCTGCAAAATCAAAACAATCCAGCAGCTGGAGAGTTGTTTTAAAAAATGAGATGGAAGTCATGTTATTAGGTACAGCAAAATGTTGATGTCAATGATTTTTTTTAAAACAAAATTCTCTGATATGCTCCCAAATGAAGGTTTCAAGCTTTTCACAGGCGTTCCATCCTAAACTTATTATGTCACGTCTGGTCCCCATTATCTTAGGCAGGGTGGGAGTCCATCCAGCCAGGTTAACCCAGGCTTGGCAGGGTAAATTCAGGCAAGCTGGAGAGTTGGCACCCAATCTTCATCCTGGACTAGGGTGGAGGAAGCCAAGGCAGCTGGGCAGGCAAGCCATTGGGCCTGCGGTGGCTCAGTGGTTAAGCTCGTTTTGTTAGCTGGAAGGTTGGCAAGTCGGCAGTTCGACACCTGCGTACTGGATGAAGGTCTGAGCGCCTGTCTCTGTCCCAGCTCCTGCCAGCCTAGCTGTTCGAAAGCAAGACATTGCAAGTAGATTTGTATTTAATACTGTATCATTTTATCTTCTGATTTGTAATCCAAATTTGTATTTGTAACCGTACTCTTTGTTGCATTGGTAATACAGTATTTTGTTATATTGTATATTTTCTGTCTATGTAATGTTGCACTTTGCTTTTGTTTGTACTGTATATTTAAATGCTTGTGAACCGCCTTGAGTCGCCCATTGGGTTTGAGTAAGGCGGTATACAAATAAAACTAATAATAAGTAGATAAATAGGGACCACTTCGGTGGGGAAAAAAGATCTTGGGGGGCATGAAAGGGGCCTGATTCGGGCCTCCCTTGAGCAAGTTCCACTAGCAAAAAAATCCTTTCGACCCACAAAGCGCCTTTGTGTGCTTCTAACATGGGGTGCCTAAACCTTTCAGGCCGCGTGCCAGCTATGTGGTTAAGGGAGCTGGTCACAATGGCCCGGGGGGGGGACATCCGGCCCCTTACGCCAATTCATCCGGCCCGCGAAGCCCTCATCACTCCTGGAAGCGGAAGTGAAACGCGCCCGTACGGGCGCGTTTCACTTCCGCTTCCAGGAGCGACGAGGGCTTCACGGGCCGGATGAATTGGCGTAAGGGGCCGGATCCGGGCCCCGGGGGCTGTAGTTTGGGCACCCCTGTTCTAACACAATTTTTTTTAAAAAAAAAGTTAGGGGCTACCACAAACAATTCCCTCCTCCTCCTCCCCCCCTCCAGGCGGCGCGTGCGCACGCACATGCCCTACCTGTCTGTCCTCCCTCTCTGGGGGGCGCCCCCCAGTACTGGTCAACCGTGCGGGGGCGCGCACCAACATTTAAAAATAAATAAATCCAGGGGTTGGTTGGTTGGCTTTCCTTTTTTTTGGCGGGAGGAGAGCTTGGACGCAGAATAAGTGCCTTTTTTATGAAAGGAGGAGGGGGAGCGTTTGGTTAAAATAAATAAATAAATAAGGAAACAACCCCCCCCAAAAAAATTTCCCTCCCCCTCAACTGTCAGCTCGTCCCCTCCTTTTTTAACCCCCTCGAGCCCACTATGTCTCCCTCGCTCGAAATCCAGTCGTATCCAACTCTAGGAGGTGATCATCTCCCGTTTACAGCCAAAAAAAAAAAAAAAAAAGAGCCAGCGCTGTTTGCCTCTGCAGACATTTACGTGGAGATTATAAGGGCAGGCGCATGACTTTGTGACACCACCGGAGCGCACCGAACGCGCGTACCTTTCCCGCCGAAGCGGTACCTCTTTTAATCTACAGGTGAAACTCGGAAAAATCAGAATACCGTGCGGATGTTCATTCAGTCCAGGAATGCAATTTAGAAGGCGAAACATATATGTGAGATAAGACTCATTCCATGCAACGCGAGATAGCCCGAGCCTTATTTTGTTATAATATTGATGCTTATGGTTTACAGCTTATGAACACCCCCCCCCCCAAATCTCATGTACCCCATAATCATCACATAATCTCATGTACGCTGTACGACATGATCATCATAATGATAACGAATTAAGGCATGACATCTCTCGCTTTGCATGTAGTGAGGGCGGGATATAAATAAACCAAATAAATACATATTCGCTTCACCTTTTAAGTGAAACGAATGAACATTTGCACGACATTCTAATTTCCCGAGTTTCACCTGTACTTGCAATTTTCGGCTCTAGAACAGCTGAGGTTGGCCTGAGCTGGGACAGATGGCGGGAGCGCACTCGGCCGTGCAGCACTCGGGTCTCGAACGGCTCACCTCCCCGCCCTTCCAGTCAAGTTGAGCGTCTTAAACACTCGTCCACCGCAGTCAAGAGTAGGAAAATTTCCTCGATGGGCGGGGTATTTAATAAATAATGATAATAATGATAATACTCACCCTTAAATGCCCGTTGATCCCGATGCCGCTGTCCGGGCTCCCGGCTTCTTCGTCTTCTCTGTCCGAGCGCCCGGGGGCACCTCCTCGGATCCCGCCACCTCCTCCTCCGGCTCCCCCGTCGCGGAGGGGCTGAGCCGCGGCGGGCGGCGGGCTGAGAGTGACGTTATGCGCGTTCTCCCCCCAACGCCACGGGTAGACCATGAACTCGCTGAAGCCCGGGCTGGTGGGGATAGGCGGCGGCGGCGGCGGAGGGGCCCGGGCGGATTCCTCGCCCGCCCCGTGGGACGGCTTGACCGGGGTGGTTTTGATGACCGACACCAAGACGCGCTTCGGGGAGTCCGACGGGCACAAGATGACGGGCGGAGGAGGGCCCGGCCGTTCAGACATGCTGCAACCGGCACTCGCGGGTTTATTTGTTTATTTACAAGAGACGATCTGGCGCCGCTCCTGCTTCAGGGACCCTCACATCTGCATGGCCGAGAAGCCGGCCGGAGCGCTCCTTCCCGATCCGATCGCGGCCTTTTCCCGCCCACGCGCGCGCGCGGGGAATCGCCCGCCGTGTAGCCCCAACCCAACCAACCACCGCCACCACCCGGACCCTAGACTTTCCCGCGTTACATTTTCGCGCCTGGGCGGAACCAATCACTAAAGCCGGGGCCAGACGTCAGGAGAGTGACAGGGAGGCGTAGCCAATCGCCAGGAGAAAAAGCCCCCACGCGCGTTCGGCTCTAAGGCGGGTAGCTGAGAGAAAGGAGGCGGGGGTGGGTTGGCCTTAGCCGGATTCGCGCTCAGCCATTGGTGTAAATTTTTTCCACAGCCAGCCAACAGAATTCGAAAGTTGGCAAAGGATGGGCGGGGTCACCACCCCACCCAAGGCCAGCCTCCAACTTTCCTCTAGCAGTGAATGGCTGGGGGTGAATTCCGATTGGTCTTCCAGCTGGAAGGGGGCGGGCCCCGTAGCGCGGGCAGTTAAATGCGCAGTAAAGAGGGCGAAGGAGAGAGTCGAGTGGGCGTGTCGTTTCCCTTCAGCCTGACCTGTACTGTTCGTCATTGCGCGCTCTGCAACCTACTCTTTCTGGCGGCTTCCCATCCCACGTGAAACATGTAAAGCAGGGGTGCCCAAACCTTTTGGGCCGCGGGCCTGTCACGTGGTTTCAGGGGCCTGGTCACTATGGACCGTGGGCTCGATCTGGCCCCAGCGCCAATTCATCCGGCCCACAAAGCGGATGCGGAAGTAAAACACGCCTGTACGGAGCCCGGGAGGACTTTGAGGGCCGGATGAATTGGCATCGGGCTGGATCCGGCCCGCGTGCTGTAGTGGCCAGCCCTCTGAGCCCACGGCCCAAACAGTTTGGGCACCCCTGATCTATATATCTATCTGTATAGAACAGGGGTACGGATCTGGCCTGCGGCACCAAATCATCCCGCCCATGGTGCCAAATCATCCAGCCTTTGCCACTCCAGGAAGCGAGTAAAACGTGCGTGTGCATAACATGTCCGAGCATGTGCATAACACATCCAGGCATGCACGATTTACTTCCGCTTCCAGTGGGAGGAACCACGCAACTTGCCTGCTCAAACCACATGACCAGCCCGTAGCTAAAAAGTTTGGGCACTCCTGGTATAGAATATCTTATCATTCAACATATACTTGGCGTTCCAAGACATTTTATTTATTTTTTTATTATTCAAATTTCTATGCCACCCAATCAGGCGAACCTGACTCCGGGCGGCTCACAACAGGATTAAAACATACATATTAAAACCCCAACATACCCACCCACCTATTAAGAACTAACTACATTAAAACTGCCCGCATTAAAAAGATGGGGAGGCTTCATTTTATAAGCCAACAGGCGGGGGCCACTTCCATCCAGGCTCCACACCTGCCCCGCCAGCCAGGTTTTTAATTTTATTACCAGTTTCCTCCCAAAGTCAAGGTGTGCTATACTAAAATGTCCCAAGATATTTTGGCGCCCGACATGGAAAAGCCCAGAAATGACAGCAATTGTTTAGAAATATTAATAAGTTTCAAAGTAACAATTTTCAGATACTTAATGACCCTAACCCTAACTGCCTGAAGGTTAAGATACACTGTTAAATATGTAGCGTACAGTTTAAAAACACATTTTAAAATGTTTAGTTGTGGATATTTTTTTCCATTTCATATTAGGATCAGCAGACATGTTTTTTGACTGATATTTTTTCCTCTCAAAAATTCAACCTTCTTGCAAATGGGGAAATTTTGGTCATTTAATTATCACCCACTTTCTATCCCTTGTGTCGGCATGAGATTCTAGAATTTTAAAAAATGTTAGGAAGTTTAAACCTCCCTTATCGACCATACATGCTGATTCTTAATGAGATTGGGCCTGTGAATTGGGCCTGTGAAACTTAAAGGTGAAAAATTAAGTTATTTTAAAACATTTTATAAAAAGTTTAGCTCTAGGGTAGCCACTTTACTTTGTATGTGTCGAATGCAACAGTTGTAAACAATGGGCCAGAGACTTCTTTTTCTTCTTCCATGTCTAGGCCAGATGTGAAACTGCCAAAATGAAAGCACCTTTTGGTGAGTTCATTCTGCAGTTTCTGTTGGCTGATCTAGTGGGAGAAAGATTAGCTGGCACAACAAGATTGCCATTACTAGAGTATGCCCAATTGTGGTGCAAAAATACCAAAATATTCAAGGAGGCCAGAGACTGATGCAATGGAACAGATTTGGTTTATTACGTTCAGTATCACATTTAAATGTATATGAGATATGCACAGTGGTGTCAACAATTTATTTAGCACTGTTGCATTGATACATCTGTAGTGCAGAGGAAGACATTTGCTCGATTCAAACCTGAAGTGGTAGAATAAAATTTGTTGGTAAATGTTGCCCAGGAATTCAAAATGAGAATGTGTTGTCCAGACTCCTTTGCTTAAAATGGTTGAATTTAAGGTCAGAGAGTGGCATAGTATCCTGGGAGATAGAAATAGTTTCCCACTGGCTTCTAAACATGTTCATTTTTTCATATAACATGTATGTTTGTGTATTACTTTACAATAGTCAAGGCATGATGCCATTAAAGCGGGGATTCTGAACCTTTTAAAGCTGTGGGCTGGACCAGATCTCCTCAGACAGCTGAGTGGGCCGGAATGGTGGTTCCTCTCTGCCATAAATGCATCTAAGGCTGTCATAAATGTGTTTATGACAGTTGTGTGTGCATTTACAGCTGTCGTAAATGTGCCTGCTTCTGGTGGTAGCGGCAACATGGGCCACATGAAATGGTGTCGTGGACCAGGTCTGGCTCATGGGAGGTTGAGAACCCTGCATTAAGGTATGGTTGATTGCTACTAAGTCTGGTCAACTCAAGAAAAGTTGTAGACAGTGCACTAAGTGGATTTGTGTGAAGGGACGTCTTGTTCACCATTGCCACCTAAGAATCCAGAGACAGTGCAGTCAAGGAGCACTCCCAGAATGCAAACCTGACCTGTTAGACGAGCACAACCTGAACATGCTGCATTCTAGTTGCCAAACCTGAATTTCTTCCTACCAGCAGCACTTCAGTCTTGTGAGATTTAGTATCATGGAGCTTAAGTTGCAGAAATTAATCAGTTAATGCTCAGATTTAAATTCCTACTCACCCATGATGAGAATGTTATATCTCTCAACAGAATACAGTATATGTTTTCGCATTCACGAGGTCTTGTGTACACCTTCTTCTGGTTAGAATGTAGAAGGTTGTGCAGGGCTCCTTTTGGAAGCCAAGGAGAGCTGTTTCCATTCAATGGAAACAATGCTTAAGGGGACCCTGGCTTGATGCATGGGAAGGTAGGGTTCTTTGTTCACTGGACCACTCATTGTATTTGAGTTTAACCTTACCGGATTATCCTGAGGATAAAAGAGAAGGTGAAGGAAAGCTTCTTCTTCCGTGTCTAGGCCAAATGTGAAACTGCCAAAATGAAGGCACCTTTTGCCTGACCTAGTGTAAGAAAGATTAGCTGGCAACACAAGGTTGCCGTTACCAGCATATGCCACACTCTTCAAGGAGGCTCTTACTGTGTACCCCAGAAACAAAGCTATATGCAGTGCTTTGAATTCTTTGACTCTCCAGATGTTGTAGAATTCACTGTCAATTGCCCTTACAATACAGCCAATGGTAAGGATTGACAATGATGAGGAAATTGAACTTGAGCCAGTTTAGTGTATGAGAGTCAAGACACAAGGCACAGCCAAAGGCTGGGTTAACTCAGGTTTATTGCATGGTGGACAGAGGGAACATGAGGTAATGGCGGACGAACAGCTCTATATATATGGTAGTAGCGTCTTTTGAATGTGGCTCCACGGTAGCCCGTTGGCTACTGGTCCGCGTGACGTCATGGCTGGTCACGCCCTTCTTGTCCAGGTGTAGGTAGCGGCGGGAAAACTTCCCGCGCTGCGGTCCTTGATGGGTTTGAACCAAGAGAGCTTGGACGCTCGCTGCTGCCAGCTGGT
Organism: Bradypodion pumilum; assembly: GCA_035047305.1. Taxonomy (NCBI): domain Eukaryota; kingdom Metazoa; phylum Chordata; class Lepidosauria; order Squamata; family Chamaeleonidae; genus Bradypodion; species Bradypodion pumilum. The sequence continues at coordinate 100,724,597 of JAWDJD010000002.1, read as the reverse complement.
GGTCATTAGCTCGCGTCCTATTACAGGGTTTATGTGATACAGCTGAAGGTTACATTGTTACTCATAGGTAAGGTTACATTGGTTCAGATACATTGATCTCACATGTTGGAAGGTTACACTCTTAGAACACAACACTCCTCCCCCCTAGGATGAGACGAAGTCTCTCAGCCAAGATGGCTTATTTCGAACACGCTGGGGTCTCGGCGCGGGCTGCCCTGCCCCGGCTTCGCTCCCTCCTCCTTGCTCCCTGGCTTCCTGCCCTGCAATCGGAGAGGATGACTTGTTAGTGGTTTGCCGCGACTCTGCGGCTTTGTTGGGAGGTGTGTGCTTTGTTTGGGAAGAACCGGGGGCACTGGGGGCTAACGAAAAACCCCTCTTCTCGCTTGGATGGGTGGGGGAACACTCCGAAACCCCCCCCCCCGGCTAGCAAAATCAAAATCAAAATCGGATTCGGGGGAAGCGGCAGCGGCGGCCGCACACTCCTTTTCCCTCCCCCCGGGCTCGGATAGAACTGGGGTATCAAAAGGATATGAGTCGGGCTCGCTGCTTTCCCCCTTGTCTCCCCCTTGGGCTAAACGGGTGGGGGAGAACCCTATCGCTGAATCCTGTCGCTGTGCCCCACTGGTCGGCCCCTCGCTCACTCGGTGCCTCAGTTGGTCCGCGTGCCTCCTCCATAGGAGGCCGGTGCTAGTTTCCACCCGATAAGACACTGGCCCCGTCTGCTCTATTATCGTCCCTGGCACCCAGGCTGGGCCTGCGTTGGCATAGTTCCTGCAGTGTACAGGATCGCCTACGCCGAAACCTTTCGAGACCGCTAACCCTATATTCTTCCCTTTGTCCTCGACCCTCGACGGGTCTAGCCTGGACAAAAGCGTGGTCAGTTTCCTCCGCATCAGCAGCTCCGCCGGCGAGTATCCCGACGCTAAGGGGGGTCACTCTATACGCTAATAGAAATTGACAAACCTGGTGATTTAGATCTCCCGAGCCCATGCGCCGCAGCGCATCTTTTGTGGTGCGCACCAACCGTTCCACTTGGCCATTCGTGGCCGGGTGAAACGGTGCGGATGTGACATGCCGAATTGCATTTGCCTCCATGAATGCTGCGAACTCAGCGGACGTGAAGCAACTGGCATTGTCGCTGACCAAAGTGTCGGGTAAACCGAACGTGGAAAAGACCCTCCGTAGCTGGCGAATGGTAACGGCGGAGGATGTGCTCTTTACCGGGATGACCTCCAGCCACTTTGAGTATGCATCCACCACCAGGAGAAACATGGTTCCTCGGAACGGGCCAGCAAAATCTACGTGTACCCTGGACCACGGTCCCCTTGCTGCGTCCCATTCCCTGTGCGGGAGGCGGGCCACCTCCGGTCGGGAGCACTGACATGCCTCACAAGTGCCCACCAAATGCTCTATGTTGGCGTCCAGCTGGGGCCACCAGAAGTAACTCCGGGCCAACGCCTTGGAGCGGACGATTCCCGGGTGGCTGACGTGCAACAGCTTTAGCACCTTCGGCCGCAGGGACGTAGGAACCACCACCCGTTGGCCCCACAACAGGCACCCCCTCTCTAAAGACAATTCTACTCGCTTTCGGAAAAATGGGTCGAATTCCGCGCCTGGGGATGACGCCGGCCACCCCTTCTGCACCCACGAGCATACTTTCTCTAGTGTTCTATCCTTTCCGGTCGCCTTGGCAACGTCGGCCGGTACTATCGGGGGTGACTCCAAAACCTCTATTAATAATACCTGGCGGTCTCTTCTTGCCCCTGCCTTCTGGTCGTCCGACAAGGGTAACGGTGACCGCGAGAGCGCGTCTGCATGGCAAATTTCCTTCCCTGGCCGGTATTCTAACTCATGTTGATATGCGTTAAGAAAAATAGCCCACCGCAGCATCCTCGGGGACAGGATCTGTGGCGTGGGCTTATTTGCAGTGAATATTCCTAACAGGGGCTTGTGATCGGTAACGACCTTGAACGGCCGACCATACAGAAAGTCGTGAAATTTCTTGGTTCCCGCTACTATCGCTAATGCCTCCCTATCGGTCTGTGCGTAATTCCGTTCCGCTTGGGACAGGGACCTTGAATAAAATGCTATCGGGGCCTCCCTTCCGTCGTTCAACACGTGGCAAAGCACCGCCCCCACCCCCACCGGGGATGCATCGCAGACTAAAACTATGGGCCGTTTGGGGTCGAAATGCGTCAGGATTGCCTCGGATGTGAGGAGTTGCTTTAACTCTGTGAACGCTCTTTCTTGCTCGTCACCCCACTGCCACTTTACCTCCTTTTTAAGTAACCGATGGAGCGGTTCGGCAACAGACGCCTTCCGTGGAAGGAAGGTATGGTAGAAATTGAGAAGCCCCAGAAACGACTGTAGCTCGGTTTTGGAGGTGGGGCGAGGGGCTTTCTTAATGGCGGCTACCTTAGACTTGGACGGCCTAATTCCCTCGGGTGTGACACGGAACCCTAAAAACTCAACCTCTGTTTCGAAAAATACACATTTGTCTTTTCTCAGTCGCAGCCCCGCTTTTTCGAACACGGTCAGGACCTTATCCAATCTGTGGGCCAGCTCGGCCTTACTCCCCCCCGTTATCAACACGTCATCAAAATATGGCAACACCCCCTCCAGCCCCTTCAGGAGGCGTTCCACAAGCGACTGAAAAATGCCAGGTGCCGAGTTCACGCCGAACTGTAACCTCGACACCTGGAACGCCCCCTTATGTGTGACTATAGTTTGTGCCGCCGCTGTGGCGGGGGTTACCGGGAGTTGCTGGTAGGCCTGTGCTAAATCGAGTTTAGCGAAACACTTTCCCCCATTCAGCCTGGCCAGAAGGTGGCTGACCACTGGCACCGGGTATGCATTAGGGTGGATTGCCTTATTAATGGTACACTTATAATCAGCGCAAATGCGCACCTCCCCGTTAGCCTTCAGTGCTGTTACAATTGGAGTCTCCCACTCCGCGGAATCCACAGGAACAAGAATCCCTTGACCCACCAGTTTGTCCAGTTCCGCCTCTATTTTGTCCTTTAGCGCGAACGGTACCCTGCGCGGTTTAAGTCTTATCGGGCGGACCTCCGGATCTAAGTCGAAGGCTACAGGGGGCCCCTTGAACTTTCCCAGTCCACTTTTAAACACAGCGGGGTGTGCGTCACACGCCGCTTGTATTGGGTCCTCGCCTACGGCATGCACCCCCCCTATGAACAGACCTAAGGGCTGAAACCACTGGGTTCCGAGGAGGCTACAACTCCCCCCCTTTAGCACCACTAGGGGAAGTTCCGCAGAATGTCTCTTAAAACGGACCCGGAATGTTCCGACCCCCAACACCGGAATGCTGTTCCCCTGTACGTCCCGTAGTGTGGCTCTCAACGCCTTAAGTTTGGGCCGCACGTGGGGGTCAATTTTCAAGAACTCTCTCTGGGGAATTATAGAATAGGAGGACCCCGAGTCAACTTCCATCCTAATGGGGGTCCCTTGTACTAGTACCTCAACAAAGTAATGGGGCTGTCCCGCAGACACGCTGAACACAGGAGCGTCGCCCTCGCTGTCGTCCGAGATGCGGCCCACGCCGTCCTGCTTCCTCGTGGCCCGGGCGCCATCTTTGGATCTCGCTGGACGGTCCGGTCTGGCTGAGCGGTCTTGTGACTGTCTCCGGTCCTCTTTCCGCTTCTTGCACGCCTTGGCGATGTGCCCCCGACGTCCACAGTTGAAACACTCGGCTTTCCTGAATGGGCACTTCACGCGCTCATGGGCCGCTCCGCAACCATCGCAGCGGCGCCCGCCTCTCCGGACCTTCTGGACCTCCTCGCCATCGCTGCTCTCTGAGGATGATTTCGAGGTCGGTCGGGTTGCATGCACCGACTGACCGGACTTCCCGTGGGAAGAGTTTTCCGCTTTGCCGGCCCTCGGACGCCACTCACGCCACTTGTGCATCTCATCTACTCCAGCATTCGTGGATTCCGCGGCTTCCGCGGCCTCTACAACCTCTTCCAACGTGGGGGGTGGCTCCTTGTTCATCAGGCTGCGCTGCACTTCCTTGTCCTTCAGGCCACACAGCACTCCGTCCCTGAGGGCCATATCTAGGATGTGGTCCCATTTGCAGGGGGCGGCGGCTACCCTCATAGCCGTTACGAAGGCTTCTACCGACTCGTCCGGCGCTTGAACTCGCCTCCAAAACGCGCTCCGAGCGGGAAACATTGCCCTCGAGGGTCGGAACCGCTCACGCAGCAGTTTCATGATGTCACCGGCTTTGAAATCGCTCACCTTCTTCGGTGCGAGGATGCCCACCAGCGTCCGTTTGGTTTCCATCCCGAGCATGCGGGTGAGGATGGCCCTCTTCCTTTCCTCGTCGTCTTCTTTGACTTTGAGTTCCACCAGTGCCGCCTGGAAGTCCATCTCAAAGAGCTCCCAGTCTTGCGGTTTGGTGATGTTGAACCCGCTCTGTGTCCTGGCTCCGTGGGGATCCATATCCCATCCTCGTCGCCAATTTAGTGTATGAGAGTCAAGACACAAGGCACAGCCAAAGGCTGGGTTAACTCAGGTTTATTGCATGGTGGACAGAGGGAACATGAGGTAATGGCGGACGAACAGCTCTATATATATGGTAGTAGCGTCTTTTGAATGTGGCTCCACGGTAGCCCGTTGGCTACTGGTCCGCGTGACGTCATGGCTGGTCACGCCCTTCTTGTCCAGGTGTAGGTAGCGGCGGGAAAACTTCCCGCGCTGCGGTCCTTGATGGGTTTGAACCAAGAGAGCTTGGACGCTCGCTGCTGCCAGCTGGTGGTCATTAGCTCGCGTCCTATTACAGGGTTTATGTGATACAGCTGAAGGTTACATTGTTACTCATAGGTAAGGTTACATTGGTTCAGATACATTGATCTCACATGTTGGAAGGTTACACTCTTAGAACACAACAGCCAGACATCCTAGAGAGTGAAGTCAGGAAGGCCCTAAAAAGCACTGCAAACAACAAAGCCAGTGGAGATGATGGAATCAAATGATTACATTCTATATGCCAGCGATTTGGAAAACACAACAATGGCCACAGGATTGGAAAAGATCAGTATACATTCCAATCCCCAAAAAGGGTAATGCCAAAGAATGTTCAAATTATCGAACAATTGACTCATCCCACATACTAGCAAGGTGATGCTCAAGATAATACAGGATAGGCTGCAGCAGCACGTGGAGAGAGAACTACCAGAAGTGCAGGCAGGGTTCAGAAGAGGCAGGGGGACTAGAGACCACATTGCCAACATACGTTGGTTCATGGAGAAAACAAAGTATACCAAAAACAAGTCAACTTCTGTTTTATTGACTACACCAAGGCCTTTGACTGTGTAGACCACAACAAAATGTGGCAAGTAATTAAAAAGATGGGAATAGCAGAACACCTTCTATGCCTCATGAGAAATCTGTATATGAGTCAAGAAACAACAGTTAGGAAAGAATACGGAATTACGGAGTGGTTTGGAATAGGAAAAGAAGTAAGACAAGGCTGCATTTATCACCCTGCTTATTTAACTTATACACAGAGCACATAATGTGCAACACATGGATAGAGGAATCACAATATGGGATCAAAATTGCTGGGAGAAACAGCAAATTTGAGATATGGAGATAATACTACCCTAATGGCAGAAAGTGAGGAAGCCCTAAAGAAGCTCCTGATTAGGTTGAAAGAAGAGAGTGCAAAAGCTGGCTTGAGACTCAGTATCAAGAAAACCAAGATAATGGCAACAGGCCTTATCAGTCCCTAGAAAATAGTTGGGGAAGAAGTAGAAGCAGTGACAGATTTTACTTTCTTAGGATCTAAGATCATGGCAGATGGGTTTTGCTGCCATGAAATAAAAAGGTGACCGATTCTTGGGAGTCAAGCTATGAGAAACCTGGGGAACATAGTGAAAAGCAGAGACATCACATTGCAAACAAAAATTCGTATAGTCAAAGCAATGGTATTCCTGGTGGTAATGTATGGTTGTGAGAGCTGGACCATTAGGAAAGCTGAGCGCAGAAGAATAGATGCCTTTGAGATGTGGTGCTGGAGGAGTTTTGAGAGTCCCCTGGACAACAAGAACAAATAGATCAATCTTAGAAGAAATCAAACCTGACTGCTCACTGGAAGGTCAAATAGTAAAGATGAAGCTGAAGTACTTTGGACAGCAAATGAGAAGGGAGGATTCACTTGAGAAGGCCTTGATGCTGGGAAAAGTGAAGGGCAAAAGAAGGGGACGGCCAAAGATGAGATGGCTAGATGGTGTTGTAGATGCAATGGGCACAGAGCTGGGTGGGCCTAGGAGGATGGTGGACAGAGGTGCCTGGAGGACAATGGTCCATAGGGTTGCAAAGGGTTGGAATTGACTGTGCGACTGAACAAAAAAAAAGAAGCCACACTGATTTGTCAACTTATCTGTTATGTTAGCCAACCATTGTGCGCTTTTGTACCTGATCTGTATAAATTGATGCCATGAAGTCTTTTGATCCACAAAAGGTCACAATAAAATACAGCAGCTAGTTTTTAAGGAGCCACAACGTTGTTTGTTTTATTTACTCTCCGATATGCTTGAAACATAAGACTAACACGGCGACCGCTTCAAAAACGTCGAAGAGAATTTTGCCTAGGTTTAAGTCCACTTCGTTAGACATGGGACGGGAGTGAGACTGATGACGTGGACTTGACCCACGAAAGCTCGCATTTAAATATAAGTTAGTCTTCAAAGCGCAACAGAGTTTTGTGTTGTTTATTTCTCTGATATGCCTGAAACACAGACCCACTAACACGGCTAGTAAAGGTTTCCCTTGCTCGAAAGCCAGTCGTATCCGACTCTAGGGTTCAGTGCTCATCTCTGTTTCTAAGCCGAAGAGCCAGCGCTGTCTGCTTCTGCAGACGTTTCCGTGGTCATGTGGCAGGCATGACTAGACACCGGAGCGTACGGAACACTGTTAGCTTCCCACCCAAGTGGTCCCTATTTATCTACTTGCAATTTCTTGCTTTCGAACTGCTAGGTTGGCAGGAGCTGGGACAAAGACGGGAGCTCATTCCGTCCTGGAGTACTCGGGAATCGAACTGCTAACCTTCCGCCTCCCAGTCAGCGTCTTAGCCAATTGAGCCACTGCATTTTCCTTAACTAACACGGCTACGTACTATTCCCAAAAAATTGCCAAGGTTTTTTTTTTTTTTTGCCACCAACGCTGACCACGTGACGCCACAGAGGCTCCCCGTCCTTGACGAGAGAGCGGCGTGTGGGAAACGGCGAGGCGAGGGCGGGGGAAGAGATCCCGCGTCCCCATTGGCCGGCTCGAGCTTGAAGGGACCGCGCTGATTGGGCGGCGACCCTGCGTCGTTCAGGCTCATTATTGGGTAGGGCAATAAGGCAGCGCGCGCGTGGATTGGCTGCCGGCCGAAGGCCGAGGGCAGGACGGCGGCCGTGATTGGGCGCAGAGCGCAGTCGGACGAGGCGGCCGAGCGGTGCGGCCATGGCGTGCTTTCTCGGGCCGCGCTGAACGTGGGAAGGCTTCCTTTTTCCTCCTTCTTCCTCAGGCACGCGGGGGCGCCTCCGCCGGGCCTCCGCGGAGATGATGAAGGGCGCGCTGGCCAGCCCCATGGCGGCCGCCACCCCCCTGCAGGAGAGCTTCGGCTGCGCGGTGGCCAACCGCTTCCACCACCTCCTCGACGACGAGTCGGACCCTTTCGACATCCTCCGCGAGGCGGCGGAGCGCCGCAAACAGCAGCAGAGCAAGAAGCGCGAAGAGCCCGCCGCCAGAAGGCCCGGCCCGGGGGGAGCCGCCGCCGCCGCTGCTGCAGCCGCCGCAGCCGCTGCTGCCGCGGCCAAGAGGGAGTCCCAGAAGGAGCGCAAGAGCGGCCCGACCCTGCAGGCCGAGAGCCTCCCTGCGCCGCCCGGTAAGGCACCGTGATTTGGGGGGGGGAGAGCCTAGGCAGCCCCTCCCTTGGGAACCGATCCCCCCCGATCTCGGTGGGCTTTCTCGTGAGTAAGGAAACACCAGGTGTTGTGCTGCGAGCCCCTCCCTGGCGGCGCAGTGGTTGAAACGGCGGTCCTGCAGCAGCCCAAAGGTTGTGAGTTCGATCCTCTGGACTCGGCCTCCCATCCTTCCAAGATCGGTCAAATGAGGGCCTAGCATGTTGTGGGGTGGGGAGAGAGGGAGGACATTTGCTGCCTGGCAGATCAGCAGCAGGTCAGCAAGAGACCCGAGTGCTCCACGGCGGAGTGAGTTCCCGTCGTCTGCCCCCTCCGCTGGAAAGGAAGAAACTGCAAGTAGATAAATAGGTGCCGCTTGGGTGGGAGAAAAAAAAGTAATCGCGTTCCGTGCACGCACTCCCGCTGTCTAGTAGTCATGTGTGCCCACGTGATCGCCGAAACGTCTGCACTCTGCAGACCCAGCGCTGGCTCTTGGGCTGTAAATGGAGACGAGCATCGATCCCTAGAGTCGGGTACGACTGGCTGGCTTTCTAACCACCCAGACTACTCTCAACCTTTGGCTTTTGGACTTCCACTCCCAGAACCCTAAGTCAGTTCATGGCCTGATCAGTGTTTTGGGAAACTGACTTAGGCTTCTGGGAATTGAAGTCCAAAAGCCAAAGGTTGAGAAGCACTGAGGTCCCAGGAAGTGCGCTAACTAAGCGATGTGGGGAGAGGTGTGGAAGCGTCATGGCTACTGCCCGAGAGGCTGGGCCAGAGCCTGGGCGGGGGCACCTCCCCCTCCCCTCCCCTCCCCTCCCCGGAAGGCGCCTTATATCCGTGCCCGAGTGAGGAGAGGCGGAAGGTGAGGCCGCCAGAAGCGCGTCGCCGCCGCCGCCCATGTGAGGCGTCGCGGCGTCGCTTCCGGCCTCGCCTTTCCCGCCTTCCCGAAGTTGGCGCTTTCCCCTCCTCGCGAGGCTGCCCCGCCTCGGCCCTCCCTGCCCCTCGGAAACGCCTCCCGTGCGGCCTCGTGGTGGCTGCCTGGCGGCTCCCGGAGCCAGTCTCCTGGGGGGGCGGCCTGCATCAGGCTTAGCCCCGTGATGGCGAACCTTGGCACCCCAGATGTCCCAAGCCCACATGAATCCACACGAAGGGGTTTGCTGCGATTCACCCGGCCCGCGCCGCCCTCGTCGCTCCCGGAAGCGGAAGTAAAATGCGCGTTTTACTTCCACTTCCGGGAGCGACGAGGGTGGCGCGGGCCGGGTGAATCGCAGCAGACCCCTTCAGGTGGATTCACGGGGGCTTGGGCTTCTGGGAGTTGAAGTCCAAGGACATCTGGAGTGCCAAGGTTCGCCATCTTGCCTCCCCCCCTTGAAGGCTTTTATGAGTAAAGACGCCCAGTCAGCACCAGGGCTGAACGAACCCACCAAATCTTTTACCTCATGTCTGGTTCTGGTGCCCGTCCTTGCTAAAGTGGCCACCGAGTCCCCCCCCCCCCCCCCCCCCCGATCACAATGGTATGCAAGTTCCACTGTTTTCCATATCTTTAGGTAAAGGTTACCCTTGCTCAAAAGCTAGTCATATCCGACTCTAGGGTTTGGTGCTCATCCTTGTTTACAGCCAAAGAGCCAGCGCTGTGCGTCTGCAGAGGAGGTCATGTGGCAGGCATAGAGATGTGAAGGCCCCCCCATCACAATGATATGCAAGTTCCCTCCCACTGTTTTCCATATTATCTTTAGGTAAAGGTTACCCATGCTCGAAAGCTAGTCATATCCAACTCTATGGTTTGGTGCTCATCCTCGTTTACAGCCAAAGAGCTAGCGCTATCTGCATCTGCAGAGGTTTCTGCAGTAATGTGGCAGGCATAGAGATGTGAAGGCCTGGAAAAAAGCGGGGAAAAATTCGGGGGATAACATTTTTTTCTGAAGCCTTAAACTGCTGACCTGTCAACCATCCACTTGTCAAGTTCAGCGTTGTGACCACTAAGCTACACACATCTTTACTTACACTTTAACATTTGTCAAATTTGATTTGTCCATGTACAAGCGTTTAAATGAGTGCATGGAGTGTTATAGTAATGGGACATTCATAATACAATTGTCAGAGTGCTACGTCCCCTTCTTTTTCTCATCAGGCTGCTTGGAGGTCTTAGGTGGATTTCGCCACAGCCTGCCTCAACACTCTTGTATTGGCAGCATCCAGAAATTGCTGCTGAGGAAGAGGTTTTGCTCTTCAACCCTTAACCCCCTGCCCTCTATGTGTGTTACGTAACCGTGGTGGTCACCCACATACCTATACTTGTTACTACTGTCGGGATTATGTGGTACTTGGGCCTCGAAATGCTGACCTGCCGACCTTCTAGTCGTCAACCTCAGTGTCTTAATCATTAAGCCACAGTGGCCCCTATAAGGTTCCTCATATGACCATGTACATTCTTGATTTTGCACAGTGCTGCATTTCACAATATTTATTTATTTTAAATTTTAAAACAATAATAATAAGAAACATACAAATGTAAAAAAGCACATGCTCTATATATAACCCATACGTACAATACCGTGTAGACCAGGGGTGGCCAACCTATGGCTGGACCTGGCCCACAGCACCATTTCATGTGGCCTGTGACCGGTGACGCACCAGAAGTGGACATGTTTATGACAACCGTAAAATACACACGCTCTTGTGCAGCCGTGTTTTATGGCAGTGTTTTCAGCATGACCGGGCCCATTCAGCTGTCTGGGGGACATGGTCAGGCTTACGGCGGAAAAAGGTTGGGAACCCCTGGTGTACACTCATCACGTACCCGAGGTCTGGTACATTTGTTATTATCTAAAACAGTTACTTAAACCAACTGTACATGTTATGTCTTTTCTCCTACCTCCAAAATATCATGCTTTCACAATACTTTCAGGGAGAGAAGCTTGTTCTCTTTTACAGCCTACTCATACTTTGTTGTCCCTTGTACGCATGAACAGTTTAGTTTATTGTGAGAACTTTTAAAAATTGAGATAGTAGAGCATTGACTTGTAACCTTATGCTTCAAAGGGGTTGATGTGCACCTTGACAAATTAGATTAAAATACACTTTGTGCACTTGCTGTTTGAGGTTCTCAGAGCAGGGACGCCACTTGCAGGCACTGCCTTTCTTTTTCTTCTGCCAGCTGTTGGATAGCATCATTAGGTGGAATGGTGCTGTGGGCTTCCTGATACAGTTGTCTGGCAGGCAACTCCCATCGACCCAATGATGAGAGATGCTGAAGTTCAGTAGCATCTCAAGAGGCTCAAGGTTCCCACCCGTATTCATTTGAAATTTTTAATCTTTACAATGAAAATAAATTGTAGTGTGCATTCAGCGATACACAGGTTCTTAGTAGTTTATGAAAGTACAGATGTGTGGGAAATCATGTTCATTAAGTTCTATAGAAGTATTCTAGTCGGTGGCTAATGTCACTTAAGAAGGGATCTCACTGTAGCAAAATCCTACCAGCTAGTTCCCTCAAACTGTTTTCCAGAATATCTTTACTTACACTTTATTTTGTACAAACATTTAAATGAGTGCATGGAGTGCTGTAGTAATGGGTTTGCGAAGCCAAACTAACGCAAAATGCCATGGTTTTGTTTTTGTTGGAATCTGAAGGAAAGGTTCATTTACTAGCTGTATCCATGTCTAAGATAATATCAGGGGTTCCATTGAGATAGTGTTATGCTGTAGAGCAGGGGTGCCCATGGGCTGAATCTGGTCCATGGCGCCTAATAATCTGGCCTGCACCACCCCCGTTGCTCCCGGAAGCGGAAGTAAAACGCCTGCGCATGTGAAAATGCTGCCATAAAGCACGCGCGGCTGTCCAGCTGCAGGTGCATTTACAGCAGCGTTTTGTGCATGCGTGGGCATGTTCTACTTCTGCTTCCGGTATGACTGGCCTGCTTAACCACATGACTTGCCCGTGGCCCAAAAATGTAGGCATTCCTGTTGTAGAGAGATAACAATGCAGTAACAGTACTGTTAGACAGTTTGCCTCCAGTTTCACAGGTGCAGTGAAAGTCCTGTATTTACAAAGACATACATCACAAAGGATAAACATGGAGAGCATGATGTAGTGCTGTCTCATTGCTTTTGAACCTCAAATTAAATAATACCTCTGATATTTCTAGTCCCAAACACCTGCCCTCCTAGTGCAACGCACCCTCAGGGCAGCAACAACAGTGTGTGTGTTTGTGTACCTTGCATACACACACACACACAGACACACACACAAACACACTACAAGAAAGAAAACCATTACCAATAAAAACATTACACAAAACCCCCAGCTAAAAGCAGAATTAAAACACATTAAAAACTAACATCATCATCATTAAAAACTACCTTAACCCTCCCTCCACCCACAATAAAACAGGCTTATCAAAGAACAAGAGAGGCGGGAGGGGGGGGCTCAATCCCACAACAGGCAGGCTAAACAAGCCAACGGGCTTGAGATGTGGAGCCTAACATGCCCCACACCTGTTGGCAGAGCCAGGTTTTCAGCATCTTCCTGAAGGAGTAGCTCCGACTGGAGACGCAATTCTGATGGAAGGAGGTTCCAGAGGGCTGGGGCAGACACGGAGAAGGCTCTCCTTCTGGTACAAACATGTTAATTCCCTTTGTCCCTATGGATGCTTCCTAGGAATGCAATGGGTTAATAAAATAATATTTTAGAAGATTTCTTACATTGACACATTCCCTCCTTTTCTGTGCGTAGTGCGTGGGAAAGCCTTGCATCACCTGATGCCCTCCAGATGTATCAGACTTGCTGTAGAGCTGGATGAGATTTAACCCTACACATCTGGAGGGGATCAATTTGGGGAAGGTTGGCCTGATAATAGTGTTGTAAGTGTTGCAATCCTGATTATGTTTGTAGAGTTCCTTAAGTCATAGTTTTGCAAACTGTGTACTGGGAGAAAATAGCTAGTGTAATCTGAAAAATGGATGAATCGTTTTAAAACCTGAGAGCCCACTGTGTGAATAGCAGTAGAAATTACTGTTTAGAACAGCCATTCACAACCTACAGCCCGTGGGCCAGACCCAGACCCTGATGCCATTTCATCATCCGGCCCTTGACGCCCTTGGCGCTCCTCAAAGCGGAAGAAAAACGCACTCTACACATGTGCAGAATGTGTTTTACTTATGCATGGAAGGAACCACGGGACCGTCCTGCTCAGTTGTCTGGGGGAGTGTGATCCGGCCCCTGGTTTAGGACACACTGGATGGTTCATAAGGTAGTTAGCATTTTGCCCCTAACATACTGTGTTTTCATTTACCGACCTCAGAAGGATGGAAGGCTGAGTTAGTTTTGAGCCCATCAATATTGAGCTCAGATCGTAACCAGAGTTTTGGCTACAATAATGCATCTAAACCACTACTTACACATCTGAGTTGACTCATAACCACCCACACCTTTTTTGACTGCAACAGTCTGACGCATCTTCAGTTTTTAAAATGTGTTCTTGCCTCAGCAGTTTTGGCAAACACTTGCTGTTGCTTGTATTGCAGAGTTCTTCAAAATGAATTGTTTCATTACTTGGGCCATTTAGAACTCTAATCATGGAATGTGGTTCAGTTTACACAAGCTTAGCTGCCCTTGATAGTTTCCTAAATCAGTGTAATATGCAAAAAATACTTGCTGAAATACATGTATCTTGTCTGGTCTGTGCATTTCATTGGCCCTAATCCAGGCAATTATCACAGATACTGATTAGGCATTTCCACTCTCAGCTGATGAATATGTGAGATTGCTTCTTCTTGTGACAAAAATTATTCTGAGTATGTGTTATGGGCTTTCACTTATATGCACTTTCATTAAGGTCTTAATTTGAAAACTACACAGATTTTCTCTTCTTTTTTTCAAGCTCAGCAAAGTTGCATTCTAATGTAGCTGGACTTGCTTGTTGAGTTGTCTCTTCTAAGCTTGCGAAGTCCAGCCACATGTTTTGCATGATATTTTGTTGCAGGGTGGATTTGATTTAAATCACTTTGATTTAAATCACTAGTCAGTAAGGCTCGATTTAAATCATGATTTTCTACATAAAGACTCATTTTTGCTGGAGTTGTTTTAATCTTAATATTTACAACCAGATAAAGGTTTCATTTTTAGAATAATAACTTTTCAGATTACAGTAGTTTTACAGTTATATCAGAAAATTACTGATTTGGTGGCTATATACCATTAGAAATACATAGATAGATAATTATGAAATTAGTGCAAGGTGAACTATCTCCAGTTTAATAGGTTAATCATTCATATTACCTTAACATTTAAATAGTTTTATTTAACCAAAACAATAACATATAGCATTATGTATGCTTATATTGCTTAAACATCTATGTTTGTTTACTGATGTGGTAAATATATATTAAAAAACTTAGACTGACAGTCATTGACTACATCAGCCAGGTCCATATGATAAACTTCAGGCTGCTGCTATACAAATAAAGATCTCAAGATGCAGAGTTCTGTCCTCAAAAGGTTTCACTTTTATTTTACTGCTTGCCCCTTCCTCAAACTTTGCTCCTTGTGCTATTCCACTCCAAACAACCTTCTATTCAATGAACTTCTTGATACATAGCAACACGTAAGAGGAAAGAGGGTTGGTTCTGTGTACATAGATTTGCAGAGGAACAATGGGATTAAGCTCTTTTTCTCAATTCTGATGTTTATTTTATAACAATTTTTGCTATGAAGGAGGCATGTTATCGTTGCAGATCCAAATGCACAGTTTTGAAAACAGCAAAACCAAGCATTTGATTTGATAATATCTTCTAGATAGAAAAATTGCCCCAAATAATCAGAAACCTCTGGGAGAGCATGACATTTTGAATGGATTAATACAGCCTTATGCCACATAATTAAAAACTAATTTCATGATGAATAACCTTTGGATTATAATGTATCTTAACTAGAACATGATCTTTAGTGAGATTTTTCCTCAAAAAGCATTTAAATCAAAAAAATCCGATTTAAATCAAAAAATCCGATTTAAATTTAAAAAATCCGATTTTTTGATATATATATTTTAAAAAAACATTGATTTTTATCCACCCTGTTTTGTTGCCATTGTTCCTGTTTTACCCAAAAGTTGAGTTTTTACCAAAAGGTAGCCAAAATGTACCTTGAAATAAGTATTTGTCTTCAGGTGCATGTGCCTGGCCTTGATTTATGTATTCAAAATTGTGATATTAAATAGTAGACTGGTGAACACTGCGAGGAAAAAAATGTGGATTAAACTGATTAAACAGCAGAGACTGGGCTTTTTTGTTAATTATTTTAGGATGCATCTAGATAAAAGCATGTACAACATGAAGAAACAGTTACAGATTAAACTGTGATTTAAAACAACGTTAGGAAGGTATTAAAACAGTCATCATATAACACAGGTAGCTGTAGTTTGGGGCAGTGATGTTCCTAAAGTGAGAGAAGAAGTAGCTTTCCCACAACAGCAGATAGTTTATATAGCTATTATAGTTGGTTTGCCTGATTAAATTATCCAACTTGTTATTTTCTCTTGACATTTCACAGTCCAGAAACGAGCTCCCAAAAGAGGAGAACAACAGGGATGGAATGAAAACAGAGGTACGGAGGTAAAACAAGATAAAGCTGAATGGAAACCTTTCAGGGAATACCGTCCTCAAGAAATGGAAAGACAATCGGATTCGACACTGGACAGGTATGTACTGCTGTAGGATATGTAAACTGGTCCTTAAACGCATTATGGGTTCAATTTAAAGTGAACATTCACTAAGCCTTCAGTGGCTCAAGAGATTGTGGACAGAGCCACAGGTGTGATCTACAAACCCTTGCATTCTTTTTGTACTTTGTGGGGTTTAGGATTTCTTGCTGCTGTTTTTTCCCCTTTACTAAATTTGCTTTCTATTTATATGACCTATTTAGGGAAGCTGGATGTTTTCATCAAGCAAGTATGTCCAGTGTTTACATCTTCGTAGATGATAATTTTGAGATGTTAACTTTAAAATTATTAATCTACTTATCAGAGCATGTAGCAAAATTTACACTTGGGTTGCTGAATTATGATGTTCTCTAATATGGGCAGAGACCCTGCTTCTACTGTTGAATCTTCTGTTCTATTGGGTTTAATTATTTGGAGCGGTAACCAAACAGTGGAGGAAGCCATCCCTTTTCCTTTCCTTCCTGACACTCATTTCCTCCACTCACTCACTTGCCATGGGAGGGACAAGGCTACTGAATTGATTAGATGAAGAGGGTTTTTGAAATCAAACTGAAGTCCACTGGTTTACCATGCAATAGCTTCATATGCAGTATAGCCTTGGAATATTAAAATGCCTAGACTGGTGGAGCAACATTTAGGTTTGAGCGCTTATGGAGTTGGGATAGTCATATTGTATTTTCTTTTGAAGCTGTCCTCTTTTGTAGTTGGAATTACAGTTTGCTTGAACATTGAGGGTGGAATATTCAGCCACATTATTGAGCAACTCTTTAGAGAAGAATTCATACGAATAGGCTTGCATTGTGGTGTTGGAAGCAAGCTTTAGATTTGCTTCTAGTATATTAGGTGAACATGACAAAGAAAGACTTGTGAGTATACATTGGACTGAAACAGTGCTATTTTAATTTTGGTTTAGTTTACTAAGTATTTAGTGGGAAGCATCAGCTGAAGATTAAACATGTCTGTATAGTATATAATAATTTGCATTTTTAATGCATCTATATTTTTATTGTTTGTATATTAAAGCAAACTAAGTTATGTTCTTTTTCAGACCAGTAGAAAGATTTGATCGGGAAAGGCCAGTGAGAGGTCGCGGTGGAGTGCGAGGTGGAATGCGAGGGAGAGGAAGAGGAGGTGGAATGAATAGGACTTTCAGTGGCTTTGATCAGAGAGGGAAGCGGGAATTTGACCGTCAGAGTGGGAGTGACAAAACGTAAGTACTCCATGTCAAAAAAGCACAGGCGCTTTTCAGTATCTCAGTAAATAATACCTTAACAACACTTGGTTTTGTGATGTGTTCCATGCACATACAGATTGCTCTTGTGCAGTAGTTTTTATATAAACATATTAGTTTGTTAAATCAAAATAACTGAAAGCATTATTTCTATCTTTAGTGGAGTCCATGCAGAAGAGAAAAGGGGTGGAAGTGGATCTCACAACTGGGGATCAGTTAAGGATGACCTGAGGTAATTAATGTTGTGGAACATAATTTTGTTGATCTGCCATATAACGTTTTCTTGGTCTGCTGCCCATATTCTGCTAAGTTTCTGTGCTTGGGGAAAAGGAGGAAAAGAAGCCCATTGTGTAATAGCAATAGTGATTACACTTATGTACCTGCCTATAGTGCTTAGAGTACTTTGGGTGCTTCACAAGGTAATTAGCATTTTGCCCCCAACATGCTGGGTACTCATTTTACCAACCTCTGGAGGATGGAAGACTTGAGTCAACCTGGTGCCAGTCAGGATAGAACTGACAATGTTTTGGCTGCAGTACTACAGCTTAACCACTGTGCCTCAAGGGCACTGGATGCTCCATATACTGCTGACACATGAGCAGTTTATGCAAAATAATAATAAAATACATATACATCAGGCTCATTTAAGTATTTCATACAAATTTGATTTTGCCTCTCCAATTCTCTGCATAGTTAGCAGAGATGATATACCCTGTGTGTTCTTTGTACATGAGCTTTATGAGCTTTTAAAAATTGAGGGAAAAAGAGCATTTTTGCCCTTTTCTCAGAATATAACGTAACATTTGTGCCAAAAGATGCATTAGTCCCATTTTATTGAGAATTCTGAGTCCTTAGTTTGTTAAAATCTTGCTTAGTGGGAGAACTAACATCTTCCATGCACATGTTTCTAAGATGAGTCTTTGACCTCTGGTGTTTAATGACTTCTACAGGGATCACCCCTGTCTTGTACCCTGCAGAGCTATTATTGGCTGTGTTACAGTACTTGAGCAGGCACTCAAACTTGTTTTTAAATACCCATTTAAATAGGAATTGGGTGTTCTGTAAACTGAAATTCTTAATATTTCAGCAGAAATGTAACAGATTTTTTTTTAAAAGCACAAGCACTGGAAAAATTTTGCATGTTGCTTTGTGTCAGAGACTAGACAAAGGTGCCGATTGGATAGAGGTGTTCTAGATTTTTGATAATAATTAATTTTAGGGAATTCTTTATCTTGAAGAAGTAGACTTGGCCCATGAAAGCTAACATTAAAATACAGAAGTTAGTCTTTAAGGTGCCGCAATGTTTTTGTAATTTTGTTTTGTTCACTCTCTAATAGTTTGTGTTGTTTATCACATAACATAATGTGTCAGCTGTAGAGAATACACTAAACATAGTGGTTTTTCCAGATTGCACTGGGTGATGAAGCGTGAAAGACAAGCTTTGGTTTTCAGTGGCTTTACTGAGTATCTTAATTTCCTGCAGTGAGTTAGAAGCCCCTGCTCCTATGGAAGAGACCGCTGAAACTGAAGAGAGCCCAGCAGCACCCGAGGGAGAAGCACCGACCAAGTATGAGCTAATTTTGAATATTTCACTCTCTCCCGCTCCTTAGGTCGCATTTATAATCAGGCGTTCTGCCTATTAGATTTTCACGTGGTTCTGTCTAAAAATAGGAAGCAGGGTTGATACTGGTGGATAGTGACTCCAGTGCTGGCATGGATCTCAATCATGAACATAGCAACTCAATCCTAAAGAGATACTTGCACTGCTGGAGTTCATATTATTGCTTGTACTTAGTATTGCAACTTCCTGCATCAGCTCGGCCTTCCTTCTCAGGTAGCTGGGAAGGTACACAAAGTTTCCTTGTTTTTGCAGTTTTGGGCAGATAGCAAAAACTGGAGGTATGTCAGATTTTGGTAAGTTGCATCTGGTTTGATCAGTCAGAGGTTGGACAGGCCTATTCTGCATATAACAAAATTTGGGGAATCTGCAAATCTGGCACAGGGCAAAAATTACAGAGATTTTCCCATCTGCTATATTCATTCCTTGCACAGGATCCTAAGAGCTCTTTACTTTCTTTTGTTGTGATTTGGCACCTTGCATTGTATGGCAATGATGAGCAGAAGAAAAGTCTTGAGGATTAGCAGGATTTTTTCCTCTCTGTAGAAAATAAAGCAGTGACCAATGGGGCTTAATGTACTTTCAGTCTACAAGATACTTTGCTTGGATTCTCCTAACAGTTGCTACAAACTGGCTCATCAGATTTCTCACATCACTAGTAGATGTGCTTTATTTCTTATCTAGATTTCGATTCATGTCTTTTCTCACCAGCTGAAATCTAGAACCTGTTTTGCCTGTTTAAATCTCATACTAAATTCTCATGAAACATCAAGATGCAAAATACACTTTCTTTGATGGGCCGAATTCACTTACAGCATCTTTAGCTTGCCTGTCATTAATTAAATTGCTCAAAGCAAACACAGAATGCTTTACTTACCCTTCTTTTATAGTTTGATTCCTGCAATGCGCTGCCTGTTCGTATGGTTAATCTTGGAGGGAAGAAGATGATGTCCATAAATTTTAAAAAATAATGGATAAAGGTTGCTGCAGTACATTTTAGTTTAACTGGGAATCAAGTTACAGTAATTGAAGAAGCCCAATTGTGTCTTCTAGTGGAGGCCTTCAAAACATGACAGGATTGCCTCATCCACCTCTTATCACAAGAGGACTTTCTGAGGGAGAAAAGAGAGATGGTTGGATTTTGGAAGGAAATACCCACCACCACCACCCTTCCTGGGTGATTCGAAGTGTACAGAAAGATCCCAGCAGGAGTTTATGCCACCTAACAACCACATGTTTTCATCCATCTCTGTGTAGACATGCTAGTATTGTTTGCTTTTAAAATAAAATATGAGTAGGCTAGAAATATGAATTGATCCTTGACTTAACTTTTAGCCAAGTAGATATTTTAGCTTTCCACATGCTGTAAGACAGTAATCTAGACACATGCCAGCCTTAAAAGTTAAATTAAAATCATCTCTAGCTTTTTTGAGATGTTATATGATTCTAATGCATGGGAAGATTCTGCAAATTTCTTTGAGTAATTTTCCTGCAGTATGTCGGCCCCCCTCCGCCCCGCTTATCTTGATGAGATGTAGTCAACCTTCTATGGCAGGAGATCTCAACCTTTTAAAGCCAGGGGCCAGGTCACACTCCCTCAGACAGCTTTGGGGGCCGGCCATTTTGCCCTTCCTCTACCACATGGCACTTCCTAGTGCAGTGGAGGGGCCACATGAAATGGTGCCGGGGCCGCATCCAGCCAACGGGCCGCAGGTTGAGAATCCCTATTCTATGGAGATCACTTGTTTTCTATTTCCTTTATTTTCTTATCCCATTACAGTTTTTCAGTGTATGTGTGTATTCTATTTTTCATCTGTTGTAGAAATCAAAAGCATTTCACATTTATGCTACATAACCTAACATGAGTTTAAAAGAATTCTTGAGGAAAAGGAGAAGGTAAATTCCAGGAAAAAAACATTCATCCTGCTTTATTTCCTTAGCTTATTTATGACTGCCTTTAACAGTCAACTTTGACCCTCAGCCAGTGAACTGTGTGGTATTAATGGCAATAGGATTACTGCTGCAGCCATAAAATAGCTATGTTCAATTTCCACTCCAGCTCTTGATCAAATTCACGAATGCATCAGTCTAGAAAACATACACATCTGTTAGGTCAGTGATGGCAAATCTTGATCAGCTGGAGTGCTGACTTGGGCTTCTGGGAATTGAAGTCCAAGAACACCTGGAGTGCCACGGGTCACTATCATAGTGTTAGGTTGTTTCAGGCTTATTGGATTCAGGAAGAACAAACAACTTGTTTTTCTTTCATGTGATGGAATTCCAATGTACCGTATATACTCAAGTATAAGCCAACCTGAATATAAGCCAAAGTACCTAATTTTGACCTGAAAATCCAGCAAAATAGATTGAGTATAAGCCGAGGGTGGGAAATGCAGCAGCAGCTAGTGAGTTTCAATAATCAAAATACATGAAAATATGGTAAAATTAATTAAATTGTTGGCACATCTCAATCCAGACCCTCGGGGTCATTGACCCAAGTATAAGTCGAGTCTCCTTTTTGGGGGGCTCATTTTTGGGGCTAAAAACTTGGCTTATACTCGAGTATACACAGTAGGTGAATATGAGGCATGGAAACTAGTAAAGTGTTTGTAGGTTAGAAACTGGGAGCTGTTGACAGTCTTGAACTTGTTAACAAGGCTGTGATACATAACAGTTTCTTGGTTGGGCAAGTATGCAGTTTATGCACCTAGTACAAGGAGATAAATTTCGATAATACATGGTAGACTTACTTGAATAGAACTACCTACACTGTAGCTAATCATGCATTCCTGTAGCAGTAGAGGGAAAATAAGTTTCTTCTGGAGTTGTGACATGCAACAAGATAAGAGTGGTAGAAACCTATAGACAAGCCTTGTCACAGACTGGGACCATCTAAATCAGTGGTTATCATCATGGGGCACATGCCCCACAGGGGAACTTCAATTCCCAGAAGCCTAAGTCAGTACATTGGCTGACCAGTGCTTTGAGGAATTAGCTTAGGCTTCTGGGAATTGAAGTCCAAATACCAAAGGTTGGGAAACACTGATCTATATACAGTATTATGAACAACAGACTTAGGATGGCTAAAATGACTGAACAATAACTTGGTTACATGCTCCTCAAAATATAAACCATAAAGACTGAACTGTATAGGAACAGTTCTTTAACCATAATTTTGCTACCAGTCGCTGAATACTATATAGTGGCAGCATTAAGGGGTGCAGTATTCAGCACTCTTGGTTTTGCTTTAGGGCCACATTTAACGGTTTCCATTGTGACACCAGTTTGCTAGAGAAATAAGGAATTCCAAGGTTTGCAGGAATCAGCAAAGAAAGGAAAAACCATAAAGGGGCAGCTCCACCTCATTTGATGTGAACTGAGCATGCTCAGTGGCCATGGGATTTTGAATGCCTATTGTGGGACAAGACCTGGGTTAAAGTAGGAAAGTGGTGGGAATGGAACAGAATGTTGTTTGGGAAGGCATGACTGACTAGAGCACTCCACCCATGCGGTATGTTGTTATAGATTCCAATTATGCAAAACTCTTTCCCAATGTTTAGAAAGTAGCTGCCTTCAGTGAAATTATACTGCACCTTTCAGTTCCCGGCATTTCACAGGCTAATGGTTTTTTACTTTACAACTATAAACCCCTAGAAATGCAGAAGGAGAGCCAGTGGAAGAAGTTGTTCAAGAGATGACGCTGGATGAGTGGAAAAATCTTCAGAAACAAAATCGACCAAAGCCCGAATTCAACATCCGGAAGCCTGAAACCACTGTTCCTTCCAAAGCAGTGGTGATTCACAAGTCAAAATATCGCGATGATGTAAGCATTAACTTAGAATTTAGAGGGTTCTTCCTTTCAACCCTATGGCAAAATTTCTGGCTTTTAATATTAAAACTCATACTTGCAAAACATCTGAACAGATTTGGATGCACTGTTAGAACATGCAGGTGAACATCAGTTTAAGGATCAGTTTTTGCTTGATGACTCAGCTGTAGCAAATAAACAGAAGCATTTTTGTTTCTGCTCGTTTGTGGTTGGTGCTGGCTATTGAATAGCAGTGACCCATTGCTGAGTTTCTTACCTTACACTCATGCACACACCCCGTCTTCTTTTAATGATAGAATATACAGATTTATTTATTTTTAAATTTGTAATGTGAACTGGAGGTGGTACTAAGAGAAAGTAGGGCCATAGAAGATATGTTCTGTCTTCACTATCTTAATTGCATTTCTTTAGCTGAACATATGCATAGAGCTTTCTGCGCATAAAAGGGCTAGCATTTATGGTTTTTCCATGTGATTAGGATAAACCTGTGATTATGTAGATAGAGCCTATATATTGCCATGAATCTATCATTGCATTAGCATTTAATTAGTAAAATACTGAAAGTCCTCCCTTTCCACTGCGTCTTCCCAAAACCAGAAAACCCAGCTCATTTGTGTACTTTTCTTGCCCTTTGGAGCAGCTTTTGCAAGTGCATGAGAGGTTGCAGGAGAAACAATTTGTTTCCTTCTTAATTCAATTGATGGAAGCCCTTGTCTTTGGAACCAGTTTGACAAGTTTGGAGGGGAATTTTCTAGCCTAGATTCATTTACACCTTCCTAAAAGACCAGGTTCACAATCTGGGAGTATTCCTGGACCAAGTACTCTGTGGAGCGCCAAATATCTGCTGTGGCCAGGTCTGCTCCCCCCAAACTACAGTTGATTGCCCCATTGTGCCCCCTTTTTGGCAGGAAATCTCTTAACTACGTTCGTACCTGCATGTGTAATCTTAAGCATAGATGCCTTCATTGTTACCTATGTAGGGATGCACTTATTTAAGCTAACTTCATTTTATGCTTATTGCACAGCTGTGATAATGAGCTTGGAGTACAAGTAGTAGCAGCAGCATACAATTGACTGATCAGTGGGCTGATGGGAGTTGTAGTCTAAATATTGGGATGTACAAGTAGGGAAGGCTGGTAAAGGTACATAAATAAGATACTCAGTTGATACTGGGCATTACTAGCACACAATGCAGAACAAATCATTAGTGTCAAACAACCCAAAAAGAATTATTTTGTGGGTTTTCTTTGGTGCATTTTTGAGACCTTCAAAATCTTGTGGCTCCCTGATCTAATTTGTCTGCTGTCTATAGCATGACAAATAGAGGTTTTTGCTGATTACCTGACAGATAAAATCACTCATATTCGCTCGGGACTGAACCCTGGCGTAGATGGGGAGAGTCAGGAGGGGACCGGATCACAGTCTTGCCGTGTCATCTGGGAACGGTTTGATCCAGTTGTCTCTGATGAAGTGGACAGGCTCCTTGCAGCTGTTCGCGCTACTACCTCCCCTTTAGATCCCTGTCCTGCTGGCCTGATGAAAGCATCTAAGGCAGTGACAGGCTGCTGGGTCGGAGCGATAATTAATTCATCTTTACGGGAGGGGGTATTCCCTGCACCTTTAAAACATGCTTTGGTGTGCCCCCTCCTAAAAAAAACCTGCTCTCGACCCAGCAATTCCAGCTAATTATAGGCCGGTCTCCAACCTTCCCTTTTTGGGAAAGGTATTGGAGAAGGAGGTGGCGCGGCAGTTGCGGGGGGTCTTGGATGAAGCAGATTATCTGGACCCCTTTCAGTCAGGGTTCAGGCCCGGACATGGTATGGAGACGGCATTGGTCGCACTTATGGATGATCTCTGGCGAGAACGGGATGGAGGCCATCCGACCATCCTTGCTCTCCTTGACCTCAGCGGCTTTCAATACCGTTGACCATGGTATCCTGGAATGGCTCTGAGGATTGGGGACCCAGGGCACTGTGTTGTCCTGGTTTTCCTCATTCCTGAAGGGCCGTACCCAGTCTGTGTGGTTGGAGAGTGAGACGTCCAGCCCTAGGCCACTCCAATATGGGGTGCCTCAGGGCTCGGTGCTATCTCCTCTCCTATTTAATATCTACATGAAACCGCTGGGTGAGATCATCTGTTGCCACGGGGCATGGTACCATCAGTACGCGGATGACACCTAAGTGTACATCTCGTCTCGTGGTGATCCCAGTGATGCTGTCAAAGACCTGTCCGAGTGCCTGGTGGCTGTTGGGGTCTGGATGGGGGACAACGGATTACTCTAGACTAGATTATTACTCTACATGGGGCTGCCCTTGACGACCATCCAGAGGCTGCAGTTGGTCCAGAATGCGGCTGCTCGGGTGGTGATGGGTGTGGGAGTTATGCTCGCTCCTCACCACTGCTTCAAGAGCTGCACTGGCTTCCAGTTTGCCTCCAGGTGCAATTCAAGGTGCTGGTCATTACCTTTAAAGCCCTATATGGTAGTGGGCCAGGATACCTAAGAGACTGCACCGCCCAAAGAACATCTGTCCGTCCAACCAAAGCGTACTGGAGGGACTCTCTGCTTGTACCATCTGCTAGAGGGGCCCATCTCTCTAGCACAAGGAGGGCCTTCTCTGTGTCCGCTCCGGCTCTATGGAACCTCCTGCCAGTGGAACTAAGGCTGCAGATGGAATTGCTGCCCTTCAGGAAAGATCTGAAAACATGGCTGGTGGGGCAGGTGTGGGGTCCTGAAGATGTCGTGACCCCCACCTGCTGGTTGGTTTAATATCAAAGTAATTTTCCTCTTTAATGTGTGGGGGTTTTAGTGGGGTAATTTGTTTTAATGGGGTTGTTCTTGTTTTAAGGGTTTTAAGATTGTATGCCACCCAGAGTCTTTGTGAGTTGGGCAGCTATATAAATATGAATATAAAATAAATAAATAAATAAATAAAATAAAAAATTAGATAGATCCTCTTCAGCAGCCGCTCCAGTGTTGCATAATTCCTTTCAAAAGATTATTTTGCTTCCTTGTTTTTGATAGTTGGCTCAGCTACTCATCTTTCAGAGATATTTAAGAATGGTTTGTTTATGGTTCTTTCACTGTTCATTTATTCGTCTGTAGTGCCTTGTGAATTACTTTTAAGTTAGATTTTGTACTTGCTGGGTCAAAAGGATGGAAATATAGTAATATTGGTTACAGCTGTTATTTATACTCCCCTTTTCACAGTTCTAGGAAGCCTTCAGTACTCAAGCCATTTAAAGAAAAAGCAGGTGGTATATAATCATTGTGGTCAATTTCTGTTCTAGATGCTGAAAGAGGATGGTGAGGATGATTCTCACTTTTTCCGAAAAGCAGCTAATGACATCACTTCTCAGCTGGACATTAACTTTGGGAATTTGCCTCGTCCTGGGCGTGGAACCAGAGGAGGACGAGGTGGTCGTGGGCGTGTCCGTAGAGTTGAGGACCCAGGACCTAGGCCTAAGCCAGAAGTGATGGTAATCATATATATATTTATACATCTGTGGTGATTTTCCTTATGACTCCATAATGGCACCACTCACATACAGCAGGTCACACCCTCTCCCCCATGTCTGCAGGGATATGTTTGAGACCCACAGTGGATATCTAAGAACATGGAAAATAGTGAACCTTATATTTTACATTGCACAGTGTCATCTAGTGGTCTGCTCGTTAATGCACCATTGAAAAACAACGTATTACATGATTTTTGTTGAATAGTTTTTAGACCCACAGATAACTGAAACTATTGAACCCATGGATATAGATGACCTATACGAGAAAATGCTTCCAATTCAGTTAACTCAATGTATGTCCATTGGCCATGAAAAGCTTATTCAGGAAAGGGCAGAAAGTATGTATGTAAAAAATGGACTTAAAATAGGCATTGCAGTGCCACTTGTTATGGTCACTTTTTCCTGATCCAGTACATCATAATGGAGGCACTTAGAATAGAGGCAGTGCTTGAGAATCTCAAAGTGCTTAAAAAAAAAAGCGTTCTCCCAACAGGAGGTAAAATCTAGGTTGGTTATTTAGCTGTTCCCAGTTGCTCTTTAGCCATTTTATGATCTGGGATGCTTTAATTTTCTAAGGATTTTTCAGTTGAACATGGATCCAAAAAGCTCAGAGGTGGAGTTGATATCTTGGAGCAGTTAAGATTCAAGGACATCTAAACAACTAGACTTTCTCTATTTGTATCAAACAGAAAGGTTCGCATATGTGGTTGGCAGTTACAGGTTCTTTTTAGAAGATAGCTTTAGTAGGAACTGTTGGTAAAGATAAAAGTAGTGAAGTGGCTGAATTTAGAATTTCAAAAAAATGCAATTATCTCACTGGTATCACAACCTGCTTTTCAAGTAGCTTTGACTTGTAATCTCACAACTCAAGAGTTAGAACAGGCGAAGAGGAGGACACCCAAAATGAGTTTCATTGGTTGAAATCCAAGATGTGCACTCTACAGTGTAAATGTAGCATCTGGGGATTTTCAGATTTCATCAATTCTTTAAAATTTCTAATTTACCGTAAAATCATGACTTGCATACATTGAAGATGTTCATTCATTGCTAAAATGGGTGGTTCCTGACATAGCAAGGATTAGCAATTTATGGACCACCTTCTGGATGGCAGTAGTTGTCTGCCCTAGTTAGTAGATGGTGTGTGTGTGTTGTGAAGGGAACTGTAGCCCAACAATAGTGGGGGGCCCATTTTGTGGTGGATTAATAATACTCTGATCACAATAAATGCTCAGTGCCATGGGAGAAATAGTGATCAGAAAATGGCACCTGAGTCTATGGCAAATGGTTTATAAGTACATTTTTCTTCTTAGATGCACGTCACTGCGCCAAACCCTGACGACCCTGAGGATTTTCCTGCTTTAGCTTGAAAGAACTGAATGGCACCAAAACAGCTATGAAGATACCAGCTTTACATCGCTGTGGAAGAGAATAATTCAAGTCTACAGAGAGAAATGACTATTGTGTGTGAATTTTGCACTTCTATTGTGTTAAGAGCATAGACCTATTCAGTGGACCTGGATGAAGGTCCAGCACCAACTGTTTTTGGATTAGCTGTGTGAAGGCTTAATGGTATCATACTTGAGGGATTTCAAATAAAGGTTCAGGATGATGGTGTCCAACAGGTACAGAGGGATGACTCTTTTTGTCTATGGTGTTCCAATGTAAGCTCTGTAAGATTATCTGCTTTGGGGACTTAATGGCAAGGCCTGTAGATACTTGACAGCTACTTGCCCAGCTTCATGGAGTGAATTATTCTTTTGCCATACTTAGTAGTTTGCACAATTTCCAGAAGTTGGTAAATAAAAAGCAAAACCTATCTGCTGAATTTTTGGATTTTGGGTTATTTTTTATGTTTACTCACATTAGAAGTGGCAAACGATTTGAGTTTTATTTCCGGTTCAGTAAACTGCTTTCACTTGTGGACTTTTGGAGAGTTTTGACCATAGAGATTGGCTACTCCCCGTTAGACTCCTGTGGAAGGCATGTATAAAATAATGCTCTCCCATAGATTAGTACTGGTAAAAAATGTGAGATTAGGGATGCTGTCTCCTCCCCCCTTAACCCCCCCCTCCCCAGTAATCTCATTTGAACCTCACGTAACGTCGGTAACATAAACATAACCAGGTTTAAACTATTCTAGCGAGATCATAAATCCATGGTCCACTGTACTTTTTCTTAGTGTACAACCCACAAACATCTCTTGGCACTCTCCTAAATTTGTTTCTATTGTGTTAGTCATAAAATATTTCTCTTACTGTATCTAGATTTCTCTTTCAAGTTAAGTTTGGTATTAACAGTAAGCAGGTTTACTTTGCTGGCTCTTAAAAGACTGTTGGTTTTAGCAGCTGGGCAGTAATTCTAATACAAATATGTAAACAACACCTAGCATCAACTGAGTGATGGCTTACTTGTAAAAAACAACACATGTTTTGCTAGTAAAATGTTTTTTTGTCATATACACATACAATCAGTGACTTAAAAAAAACAATACTACCATATAAGTATCCATAAAATTCTGTATTCATTGCCATTCTTGTGAAGCCCTGAATAAGAACTAGATTTTATTTGTATACAATTCTTTTACAAGTTATGCAATATTTATACAAACAAATCACACTAGAATGACAGATACACACTATCAAATTAAAATTTCAAGTGTCAAGTTTAGTTACTAAAAAAATACATATAGCAAAATAAATGTCTTTTTTAAATATTAGGGTTTTTTAAAAAAAAATGAGCAGTATTGATTACTCCATATACCATTCACTTATACAGTAATCTGTATAAGAGTTTATAAAGAAGTCGATACAAAACTATAGGATAATATCACAACCTGCAAGTGTCAACTCTGAAAAATGTTTTCCCCTCCAATCGCTTTCAACAACAATATTGTAGCAGGTGGAATCTTCACTGGTTTGGAAAGGTGATTGCAGTTGTGTTAACCAACTACTAGACTAGAAGTTATTTCATTTGGTATTTACTGTAAGGAGGTAACCACCTACCTAATCAGCTAAAAACCTAAGTGTATGCACTAACTGAAAGGAATAGAGAATTATCTTTGGTTTACAAGTTTTGGGTACTAGTTCAAAGCTTTCTCTAAGTTTAGTAGGGCAGGATTGCTGCATAATTCAGTGACCCCTTTGCAGGTTGATTGTAAATGACATGACTTTTTGCAACAGATAGTTACTATTTGTGAAATCAGTTTAAATACATGTCTGTTGCATACTGAGTTGTGTAACAAATATTTTCTAGGTTCATAGCTTGCAGCAAATTGCTGTCATTTGAATTAAGCCATCAATAGGTTTTGGGCTAGCGTCAAAAGCAGGGGTTCTCAACCTTACCGCGCCATGGGCTAGACAACTCCCCCTCAGACTGTGCTGTGGGAAGAACAAAATGGTGGCGGGCATGTTTGTGTGGATACTTCTGCTGTGGATGCTTCTGCTGTGGGCCAGATGGAACGGTGGTGGGGTCCGGCCTGCAGGTTGCGAACCCCTGGTTTAAAGAATTCCAAGTCAAATCTATATTGTGTGGCCAGCATTAAACACCCATCAGTGCTATTGAACTCAATGAGACTTCTCAACAAATACATCTAAGACTATGCAAACCCAAATAAGCACACTTGTAGGTTTCATCTCACCCACTCCCAGGCTTTTCGGTGATTTTACCAGCACCATCATTTCACTCTTATTACATTTATACACCACCTATCTGGGTGGTTTCCCCTCTAACCTTGTTTTGTGAAAAATAAGAGATGGCTACACTGCTATCTGAGAATCATAACTCTTTGGGATGTCCCTTCTACAGAGCTTAATGGGCAGTAAGACTATCTTCCCCTGGAGCACTGTGGCAGCCTCCTTGTTAAAACAAATTGACAGCAGGGAAGCCAATGCTGCCAATAAACTAACTAAAACACCTTCCCAGGGTAAGGGAAGTTGGTTTAGGTTTCTGGGTTACAAATCTCATAATTTCTGGAGAAGTTTGGGAATAGAGGTTCAAAAATGTGAACATGCATCTAATAGCACAATGGTTTTAAAGGGTAACATGAGCTCTCTGAATGTTAAATTCCATGGAATCAAGTTCAAAGTGGCGGTAGCCCAGTGGCAGAACAGCCGCTTTCCATGCTACATAGTCTTAGGTTCATTCGCTGGAATCTCAGGATATGGCTGGAAAAGACCCCAAATCAAGGGAACCATACTGTGGATCAGGGATGCACAAAACACAGTCCTTTAGCTGTGCTACATCCAGCAGTCCTTGCTTTTGACCATGCTGGATAGGGCTACTGAGAACAAACTCGATAAGCTTTTAGAAGGCTCCACTTGACACACTGTGATAGGTAACAGTGCTCTGATTCTGTGTGCAACGTAGCTTCTCAAGTTAGCATTTGCCCCTCTATAACCTCAAGATGGTCTATTGAATCAGTGGAACCGACATAGGTGTTGACTCACCAAATTCATTCTGAGTCAGTAGATTTACTTTAGTTGTAATTTACCGCTGTATTTCAGCTATTGAGTCATTAAGAGCTTAGCCATAGCCTAAATGTATTTGAAAAAAAGAAAAGTTCCCTCCTTATATGAAGACCAAAGTTATGTTGGCTCCCCCTCTGATTTTCGTGCTTTACCAACTGGTAAGTATGCTTAAAGCTCTAACAAAATCTGTGACAATCACAGCAAATATGATAATGAACTTTTGCACACTGAATCCATGGCAAGACTGAAGGTAAGGCATAGTTGGGTTCTTTAAGTCAAATTTTAGGAGACTAACTGTCATAACCCCAGTGAGACTGTTTGCATACACATGAATACCTGACATTTTTAACAAACAGGTAGCTTAAAATTCTATTGTAATTGGTGTGTTTTGGCTCCTTGTACAAGTGTCCAAAGCGTACCTAATTAATTTTAAAATAATGAAGTCTTGAGAAATCAAATCGTCTGGGATTGCAGTGAAACATTTGAAGAAAGTGAATATAAATTAGAATTTTTAAGCTGGTGGTATTGCATTAGTACTTAATACATAAGTAACAAACATTGAACTCTGATCCAAGAATGGTAAAGCATGTTATTGAAGCAAGGCTCTGTTGTAAAGTAGATACAAACAGTGAATTTAAAAACAAACTCCGATATTTCAATCTTAACAGTTTGAAGATTTAGCTTCTTGTAGGCCGAAAGTACAGGCTAAGATCTCGTGGGTTTCCTTATTTTTGAGGACAAATTTTCTGGAACTTAATTTTTAATCTTGGGCCAGATTTTATTTGGCAACGAGGATCGGCTCCATTATAGTTTTTTGGCAAAGGCAGAGCTAGTGCCAGTGTTGTACTAATTATTAATGACAAATACTGCATTGCTGCCGACTCTATGGCAAAGAATAACTTCACCAGTGCTTTTTCTACATTTGTCTACAGAGCTAATGCTGTTGGCTTTTTCTTAAAATATAATGAACACAAAAATCAATGAGTCAGTCATTAGGAAGAGATGTCTAGTGCAGCTCTCCTCCCCACTCATAGTTCAGTGAGAACTAGTTTTGTGGTACTGCATATATTTGAAACCTTGCCTCTTCAGACATGACCAGAGAAGACTTCTACTTAAATCCTATGAGAGCTACTATTCTGAAGAGGCAAGATTGCCCTTTCATTGCTATTGAGACATAGATGTGTGTATGGCCGTGTCTCCGCAAACAAAGGATTAGTTTACAAAGCCCCCTTAACACATGTTACTGAATATAGTTTGCAGTAGACTTAAAACCATTCCTCTGCCCAAATGCCACTACCTATACAGGACTGCCTACTTCAAGGTGGCTTTAAAATATAGCTCACTGTGCTTATTAATCTTTACCGATGTTTGTGTTAAGTGAAAAGAAACATGACTAGGCAGTGCTGTAATTTGAAAAAAAAGTGTGAAAATTAAACACTCGTGGATTTAGAAAACCAGTTGGACATTATTAGGATAAGTAAAAGTAACTTCATGGTTTGGAGGAGGCACATATTTGAACTACAACTCCCAGAATCCTCAGCTAGGGACCATGATGGCTGAAGACTGAGAGCTAACACACACACACACACAAACTCTCAACCCTTTGTGGTGACAGAACATGAGCGATTGCCATCACATTTTGTACACTACCATCAAACAGAAGCAGCTCTTGGTAAATTAGAGTTATTTAGACCTAAGGCTAAAATTTACAGACCATTATTATATTACATCCTGGAGCATTTCCAAAATTTAGAAAATTAATCCTACAGTCATAACCTTGGGGCACTGTAAAAATGTTACCCCAAGTTAAAGGTTATCCAGTTGAATATTAAAATGGGCTACTGCTCTCCCATCCCTTCACGTTTCTCTTGAGGTTTTTTTTTAATTGACAGAAATGTCTTCTTAGCATCGTCCTCAATTCTGATAGTTTAACGCAACACAGTTCGGGTTCTTGGTATAGGGGCACTGCTGAAATGATAAAAATGAAGTTTATGGGATGTCAAATACAAAAGCACGTATCAATAATTTAATCACGGCTTTCATTTTAGAATAAGTCATCAAAGAGATTAAAGGGTCAGGGGAGGGGAAAAACAAGACTACATTAGCAAGAAAAGAAAAAGAATGAAACCAAAGACCTGCAACTCAGTTTGCAATTATTAGAAGCCAGAGAAGCTCAGGATCTCAAAGAGAAATCAGTGGAATCAAAGTACCATAAGCGTAGTTGTTGTAAAGTATCCCTTTTCCTTCTCTCTCTCTGAGGCATCAGACTGTAGAAAGGGGGAAGGGAGAAGAGGAAAAGAAAAGATTGTTTTAAGATTAGTCAGGATTTAACAGGTTATTTTCTGAGTTTCCCGTTTAATTAGCAAGTCAAGTGCAACAGATTGTTAGAAGCAGATAGAAATCTTTAGAAAACAAAAAGATCCTTTTTTTAGTTTTTCTCAGTGAAGAACACACACACCTCTAGGCCAATTCTTACTCTTAGCAGCACAAGCTTAGGAACAAACACTGTGTCTCAAGGATATCTATAAGTCCACACTTTCTCAACTCTATTTCATCAATATAAAATCTCACATCTAACAACAGTGCACATGCAGCTCTCATTACTTAACCCTATTCTTTCTTCCCTTGAAAAGATTTTGGACCTATTATTATGCCATGACAGAGGGTCTCCCACCCCATAACCAATAGTGCAAACACATTCCCAGTGGCTGTCCCTGTTTTGGCACAAGAAGCAGTGAAGCTTCTGGCACTGGGAGTGTTTCTTTGCTTTAGTATCTGAAATACAGCACTTTGCCAAAGAGCACTTAAGATATACTTCTTCCTTTACATAAGTCCTGATGAAGTGCAAGAAAATTTATAACCATTTTAAAGTTCCTGAAAACACGCAGATAGTTCTTGATCATTTTAGTGAGAGTATCAACAAGATTTGAAAGTGAACATGGGTATAATTCTCCAAAGAGCAGAATGTCTGTATCTTATAAGGTCCACAGGTGAAATCCAATATTACTCACTGAAATCAATGCAGCATAAAACAATTGTAATGAAATGAATAACTATTTATTCCTAAGCATGTAGTCTAGAGAGAGTTAATGTTGGGCTTAACCCCATGTAGAGCAGGGGTGCCCAAACTTTTCGGGCCATGGGCCAGTCACGTGGTTGAGCATGCTGGTCACGTGTTTCCTCCCACCAGAAGTTGAGTAAAATGCACCTGCACATGTACACAATGCTGCCGTAAATGACACGCAGATGTCGTAAATGTGTTTATGACAGCTGCAGGTCATTTATGGCAGGGTTATGAGCATGTGTGGGCATGTTATATGCATGTACAATTTACTTCCACTTCCAGGAGCAGCAAGGGTGGTGCGGGCTGGATGATTTGGTGCTGCTCGACAGATCTGACCCACAGGCCATAGTTTGGGCACCTCTGATGTAGAGGATCTGTTTCTGATGTTCAAACTTCAAACTAATGTTTCTAATCTGTCTTCCTCTTAAGACTATAGCCCAAATTAAAATGCAGCAGTGTCATACTTAACAACTGTTGTCCAGCATATAAAAGTTTACATGCTTTTTCTGTATTAGCCAGAGGGTATGTACCCTTCAGACTGAAGACAGATTCATTAGGTCTGGTCAACATCTTTTCACAAAAAGCACCCAATTAACAGGGAATATATAGTTTCCTCCCTACAACAGCTTCACTTGCTACTGGTCTGTTTCCAGGTGCAATTTAAAGTTCTGGTGATGACCTGTAAAGTCCTATACAACTTGGGTCCAGACTATTTTTGCATACAAGCAAGCTCAGGTTTCAAGATCTTCTGAAGAGGCCCTTCTTGTGGAATGTTGCAGAATCATTACTAACAGTAAAAGATGTGTAATACACTCTATTTTATCAATGCAAGACTGAGAACATGCTTCGATAATACAGTAGAACCCTGCATAATGAAAAAGTCCGTTCTGTGAGGCACTTGGTTATACAAATTTTTTCGTTATAAGAAGCGCTAACTGCAATACCCCGTATAACGAAAAACCCCGAATAACGAAAATCTCTATGGGATGCATCGTACAATTAAAATCTCTATGGGAAAAATCATACAACAAAAACGTTCGTTGTACGATGCATCCCATAGAGATTTTCATTATACAGTAGACCCTCGCATAATGACATTACTTCGAGTTTCTATGGAGTTTCCCGCAAAACGAAGTTTTTAGCATCGTTGTCCGATTATTTTAGCGTTGTTGTCTGGACGACATTAAAAACGTTATGCGGGGGAACGCATGGTGCATAATGACGCGTTGTTAAGCGAAAATGATGTTATCCGAATGTGTTGTTATGGGAGGGTTGACTACGGGATTTTTGTAATACGAGGTATACCTTGTATAATGAAAACAATTGTTATATGGGGTATCGTGGTTAGTGC
Organism: Bradypodion pumilum; assembly: GCA_035047305.1. Taxonomy (NCBI): domain Eukaryota; kingdom Metazoa; phylum Chordata; class Lepidosauria; order Squamata; family Chamaeleonidae; genus Bradypodion; species Bradypodion pumilum. The sequence continues at coordinate 100,689,894 of JAWDJD010000002.1, read as the reverse complement.
AAAACCACTTCATTGTATGAATTTTTCATTATACAGGGCATTTGTTATCGGGGTTCCACTGTATACTATTGTGGGTAGCAGGAAATACCTTCTACTGAAGTGTAAATAGAAAAAAGAGGCAATTATACAACCAGTGAGGTAAAGAGGATAAATTTCTTAATAGGACAGATGCAGACTCACATTTAGTACTTCCAACAAGTGAGACGAATCTTTGTCAAGATAAGGGGACCTTATCACACAAACTGGATTACACAAAGTAAAGAAACCAAACTAGGCACTGTAATATCTTCAAGAATACGATTCGAAATGCCTTACCAACTGCCAAATATCTAATTTTGGATGAAATCTCAATTATTTCCTTTCTTTTCTTAAAAAAAAGGTCTCACTTTAATCTCTCCAATTCATTGTCTTAACAGGGCTGTTATCTGATTATCTGGTTAATTAAATCTTAGTTGCTTACTCTTATGAATTTTAGTCCATGAACTAACTGATTGGTTTAAATACATACAAAAGTTCTGGGAGGAGACAATCTTCCATCTATTGTCTTTCAGAGGATAGGAGGCACAGCCTTAGAAAAAGAATTCTAACATAAAATGGAATGCCTCTTCTAAAGGGTTCACATTCTCTTTTTTTTAAAATAAGTACTTGCATTAAAAAAATCTGCTGATTTATGAATTAGGAATATTTTAAAATCAGTTTTAAAAGTTATTAAGCAACTAATGGTTGCACCCTCAAATATAACCAAATCTACAGTGGTCCCCAAACTTTGTTTTGGACTTCAATTCCCAGAAACCTAAGTCAGTAGATTGGCTAGTCAGCACTTTGGGGGAATTGACTTAGGCTTCTTGGAATTGAAGCCCAACACCCAAAGGTTGGAGACCACTAATCTAGAGGATGACTGTTAAGGAATGCTGGTACGAGGGGTGACAACCACCTGCACAGTCCAGAATTCCTGTCCTTCTGGCAGTGGTTGGAATCCACTTGCTTTGCTCTACAGGCCAATGTGAGTTCCATCTCCTTTATGATAGGGTGGGTGGAGCACCAGGTCTTGCTTCTGCTGCTACTGGCATAGCTGAAACTCCTACTGCCATGACCACGGCTACTCTATAGGAGCCTGGCTGTCTCAGGAATGGCAGCTCCCATGGCCAGCCAGGACTCTGAGCTGCACACTGGCAACCATACGGAAGATCAGGGGAAGTCTTTAATCCTCCCCCCCTCCCACCCCTGAAGTTCCTTGATGATTGCTGCAAGAACTACAGGAAAAAAAATGCATATACGTGGACTCATGCAGTTCAAGCCTGTATTGTTCAAGGGTCAACTGTTATTTCCTGTCCCTACAAATCCTTACAGAGTAGAAATTAAAATGCATTGCTTCTTCTGCTCAGTTCTTTACTCTTTTTGCATCTAAGATGCAGCTGGATTTATTATTCTTGCTGTTTATAGGTTTCATCTGTCTTTTCTCTTAGAGGAGTATCTTCAAATTCTTTCTTTGCATAGGTGTTATTTTATATGGGAGTCTAATGGCCTATAGGAGTGAATTAGACCTCTTGGAAGTCTCCTCTCCAACAATGACGATTTTGTCTAAAATTGGTCACAGCCCCCACACCTAACAATTTAAACACCAACGTTTTCAAAATAAAAGTCGATTTTTAGTGGTCAGTGTGGCCTTTAGAGGGCCATGAGGGCAGGAAATTGACCCATCAGACTTGCCAAAGTTGCGTGTCCAATGCCCAAGGGTTTCATAGGTCATATATAATTTCCTTCACAAAATAGGTTTATCAAAGCTCAAACAGGTGTAACTTACATAGAGTTTTGTGCACAAGACAGTGTGGATAATTTGGTCTTGTTCCTGTCCACTTTACATTTGACCCCATCATCTATTATATGCAGCCCTTTCCTTCTCCAGAGGATTACAGGCCTTTGCTAACAGAGGAATTCTCTACATTTGATTTAAACTAATTAGAATGTCCTTATCTCAGGGGGAAAAGTCCAAAGCTGTGCAATGTTACTTTAGGAGTGGCAAGAAGTTATGATTAGTTTAAAATCTGAAGCAGATGTTTTTCATCTCCTTATAGCCTTACTGGAAGTGGAGGAGATGGAGTCTAAAGTTCAGTGCTGTCACTTAAAGTATGGTTTAGAGCGGGGGTTCCCAACCTTTTTGGGCAGTGGGCCAAGTCACGTGGTTCCTCCCACCTGGAAGCAGAAGTAAAACACATCCACTCATGCACAGAATGCTGCATTTGTCATTTACGGCAGAATTTTGCACATGTGTGGGTGCGTTTTGCTTCCGCTTCTGGGATTGGTGAGGGCAGCACAGGCCGGATGAATTGGTGTTGGGGGCTGGATCCAGCCCACGGGTCGTAGGTTGGAAACCCCTGGTTTAGAGTTATGTTTTTGCAAGGGGCCATTGATTCAAGCTGGAAGTGCAGCTTTATTTGCAGTTCAGCTCTTATTAGCTGGCTACATCTAGAGTTTATGACAGTAATTCTCACCTTTTAAAAGTGCTTTTTCTTGCAGTAGACCTGGTAGTTCGTTTAGTAAGGCCTGCATTGTCAGAAATGCTAGGTCCAGACTGTTTACTTTTCTGAACACTGGACTGCAGAATTACTCTGAAAAGAGTAGGAGAGAGAAAATATATAAAACAATCTGGAAAGTATATACATGCAAGTGTTATGTTTTATAGTTTTCCACAAAGATGCCTTGGGAGCAAGATTTCATAGTCTCTCTTTAGTGACTGTGTGGTAGTAGTTAGATTCTTCCTGTGCTTCAAAACCATCAGTGTATTTTTGATATAATTTCTGATAAGTTATTGTTCCCAGGAATATCAAGACCAATGTAATGAAATCTAAAAGCCCATCATATGCATAAATTTAATGTCTCAGATGAAGCACCATAAGTCAAATCTACCCAATATATTAAATGGTTCTATAAAATATGCAAGTAAGACAAGAAAAACTCGCTTACATTTTACCGCTGGAATTCCAGTTTACTGAAATTAGTAGTTGTACATACAAATTCTGAATTGTCATGTATTGTAGATTAAAACAGCAAACAAGAAGCAAGCTTTTTAGTTTTCAGTTCTTGTTCCTATGTTGCACAGAGCAGAAATCCATGCACTTTAGATCCCATGGGCTAAAATTAAAATCATGGAAGACAATTTTCACTGGAGTCCTTGTGCCCCCTCCAACTCTACTTTGATAACAGGGAGATTGTCCAGAACTGTGTGTGTAATGGGGCTGGAGGCTACAGGGGGAAGAAGAATTAGCAAAAATTGCTTCCTTCTCCTCCTCCAATCATAAGACTCCACTGTGATCTTGGTTTCCTTCTGCCAAGTGGAACCAGTGCCAACTTTGAACCCATCCAAACATGTATTATGAAGCAACGAGTAAATACACTCCACTGTGCTACCCTGTTCTGAGCCTATGAAACAGGGATTATTTTTCTGAAATACTCCCCCTCCCCTATTTTTAATATCTTGCGATGGGGAACTATCTCAGCACACAAACCTTCTCATACAAATGTGCGACCTCCCCCCACCCCACATTTAACTAATAATGTTTGGAACTATGCATGCTTATTTAGAATACCATTCCTGCTTGGATGGAAGATGTCAGTATAGACTGCAAACTGCAGTGCTAATGGCAAAATCACACAACCTTTTAATATAACTGAAATTGTAACAGAGGTGTGGCTCTGTAAATTAGATCATCATACTTGGTTACAGGGTAGTTCATCACTGCAACATGTTGAGAGAGAAGAAATGTGCTACCAAGATCTCTATAAGTGAATAAATCAAAGTGTTTCAAATACTGAGATGCTGAAGCCTTTATGCTGATGATACCATTTACTATATTCTTATAATGAAAATATAGGGTGGTATGATTTTCCAGTAGTAACATTTTGAGGTAAAAAAACAGCTGCAATTATATGACATGTTTAGGGAAACTGTCTTATTTTTGCAGGTTTGAATTAGCCCACATGATATATTACACTGAGATGTATAAAAGGGTGTCTGGAGTAGCATTAAAAGCAAACACAAGCTGTTGAACTTGGTAAAATTATTTCTGATAAAGAAATGTATAGGAAAATGTGAGTCAGAAGAATTGCTAGGGGTCATGATATCTCATTTTAAAATTAGTCCAGTGTAAGTTAAGTGGCAAAGCATTGTCCAGTAAACTTTTTTAAAATTACCATCCTAAGTGAGAGGCACATGCAATGTAGGACACTCATTATAGACTGCGGTGGCTCAGTGGTTAAGAAGATGGCCTTGTTAGCTGGAAGGCTGGCAACTCGGTAGTTCGAGACCCGGGGATGATGGATTGAGTGCCCGTCTCTGTCCCAGCTCTTGGGGACATGAAAAGAGCCCCATTTGGGAGTACCCTGAGCAGAATTTCTTCCACAAAAATCCTTTCAATCCAGACAAATTTCTGACACGAACTTATTATTATATACTAAAACTCAAAACAACAGCCACAATCTAGAATGCATTTCTGTGTTTCATCCTGCCTCATTGCAGAATGTACTATGCCTAACAGTCCAAACCTATACAGGCTTGCTTGGAAACAAGAGCCAACTTGTCCATTATGCCTTGATCATAGCTAAACGAATATCAGCTTGCAGCCTTAAGTCCTCCACCTAAGAACAGCCTGATAAAGATACTCCAGTTAACCAAATTATTTTCAAACACATCACTCACACATCCAAAAACAGCACATTGCTACCGCAACGTTTTCTGCCTAAGCTGTCCAGACGAGCACATAAGCAAGAAAAGGACCCTGTGTCTGCTAAAGCTAGCTGGCAGTTTTCAAAGGGGAATCTAAAGGCAACACAAAGTCATTTACTGAACCCTACTTTTGTTGTTGCTGTTTGTAAAAAATAAAAATAAGAGAAGTTAGATGGACTCTTGCGAAGAAAAGAGAAGCCAGGGGGAAAGCTTTGTGCATGCATTTATGGTTGAGGTGAGAAGAGGAGCAAGTGTAGCGAATGTAGCAAGGACAACACTTACACAATGGCTTTCTCAAGGGCGGTCCTGATGGACCTAAGTTCTTAAACCATCTAGACAGAATAGCAGGTTGGGAAGAAGGGGGCCACACACAATCCACCAGATGACAATGCTACTCAAGGCAGAGAGCAGCATAGCTACGAGACATCTAAAAAAGATGAGGGTGGAAAGGAAAATATGAACATGAAATTAAAAAAAGGGGGGCATATTGAGAATTTTAGAAATGAATGATACGTTTCAGCCAGCTGCCATAAAAAAATCTAAGTCATAGCCACTTGGGGAAACTATTTGTGTCCCTGTGTTTCAAGCCCATGTTGTTTTATTTTTTCCTTAAAGGAGAGCATTTTCCTTCCTTTCCAAGTATTTATACCCATGATAGCGGAGCAAAACGTGCCTTCGTCGCTCCCGGAACCGGAAGTAAAATGTGCCCGTATGAATTGCAGTAAACCCATTCGTGTGGATTCACAGGGTGCTTGGGCTTCTGGGAATTGAAGTCCAAGAACATCTGGAGTGCCAAGGTTCGCCGTTCATGAAACTAGTTCAATATCTCTAAAAGCTAGCAATGATTCTACAAACCACCTTCTATCTAAAAAAATAAAAATAAACACTGCCCCAGTGGGAAAGTAATATTAGTGTTGTTAAAATGGCATTTCAAAAACTTGCACAAAAACTTGTTAAGTCCTCTCTGCAGGAGGCTCAATAAATTAATTTACCGGATTATAGTAAAGGTTTCCCTTGCTCGAAAGCCAGTTGTATCCGATTCTAGGGTTCAGTGCTCATCTCTGTTTCAAAGCCGAAGAGCCAGAGCCATCTGCTTCTGCAGATGTTTCCGTGGTCATGTGGCAGGCATGACTAGACACCAGAGCGCAAGGAATGCTGTTTACCTTCCTACCAAAGTGGTCCCTATTTATCTACTTGCAATTTCTTGTTTATACTCGAGTATATACGGTAGGTCTGCTTCACTGTGATTAATATATCTGATCTAACACCAACACAAGGGTGTGCATGTATATACACACGTTACACAAAACAAAGCACAGAGACATGTATTGCTTTTTGACATTCAAAATTACATTTCTATTAACAGAAATGGATGATGCAAAGGATTTTTTATTAGCAATACTCTCTCTTTCTCTCTCTCTTCCCTCCCCCACAGAAATCACAATCTATTCTAGCACAAGGAATCTCCTTTAACCAGCAGTTTTCCAAAATAAAGAACTCTTGAAAGCAAAGATCATCTGACAAAAATGATCAGTTTGAAAAACAATCTAAAAGAACCTTTTAAGGCAGCCAACTCTGCTTTAAAAATGACAGTGAGTGAATAAAAAGCTTTTAAGTGTTAATATAATGGTCAAACCTAAGGAAGAATATACATAACACAATGAGAAGACTAGGATATGATGGTGAAAGACAAAAACAGGACACTCATATAGTGAAGAAATAAATTAACAGGTACTTCTTTGGAATAAAAAAAAATTATGCCAAATGTCAGTCGTCAAGAAAGAGGCAAACAAGCAAGCAAAATAAAATAAATGTACACAAGCAAAATAAAATTTAACTTACGTTAGTGGGACTGAGTTTGCTTTTGCCTGCCTTTTACTTTTCAGAGCACGAAGTTTATCTCCTTGGGTAACCGTGTGTTCTTCTTCATCATCACTGTACTGTAAATAAATGTTAAGTCACTCGGATTACTTAAATCAAGTGTCAAAATCTTACAACTGAAATATCAGATTTAATACAAATCATCCATATATGTATGTATATAATCATCAATATATATATATATATATATATTAAAAAGCCTTTCCCACATTTTAATGTCTTTGTGTATTTAGTTGTTAATGGCTAGAGTCAAACTAACAGGATGAATGGGTGATGCACAGAACAAAACCACAGCAGCAGTAGTAGCAAAGATTGTTTCAATAATCTGGACACACACATTTTTAGTGGAACTCCTTTTGTTTTATCAGTGTTGATACATGTGCACACATCTCTTATAACCCAAGATTTAAACAGATCTATTATACCCATACCTCAGCTTGTAAAACATCTTGGTACTTAGATGCATATTTCCTCCTAATCTTTGAATACTTGTCAGGAATAGGAATACAAAAGAACATACAAAAGAAATCCAACCACTTTTGTCCTTTATTATGCCCATATATTTGTATAGCAATGCCCTAAGATTTACAACAGCACAACATTCGGGGGGTGATTACCAGTTCTGAATCTTTTCTGTTGATATTCTGACTTTTGGGATCATTAATTGAAATGTCATCTACTCCCGAAAGGATTTTTGTAACAACAACTTTTTGGGTCTTCCTTAGCTTTGCACGAAAAATATCGCCTTCCAGCCAAAGTTCTGACTGTTTTCTATTAAGGAGAGAAAATGTGTTAGAAACCAACCAATTCCTGACCACATTTATAGTTCAGTCAACTAAATTAATGAGGGTGCATTGGTTGTGCACTTGTCCTGCCACAAACTCAGTTAAAACTGAACAATGATTCAAAGTTATTACTTTATCCAAGCTTCCTGGCTCCTTCGTTTGCTAAATGCTTTGGATCCACCACAAGTCTCCACTACTGAAAAAAGGAATTCATTCTCTAACATTCCCCACCTCCAGTCTCTACCCTCTGCAGCTCTTCTAAACATTGCTCTGGAGGAATGGGACACTTTGTAGAACACATGGAAGTTAGTGTAGGAATCAAAACTTCTCTGTCCCCTCCATTTAGTAAAGATTTTGCTGGATCAAAAGCCTTTCTGCAAAAAGAAGGTTACAACAGTAGCTGCCTCCCTCAGTGTTAAAAGTCAGGCCAACTAGCATCACACCAACCTTGGACGTTCTACTAAAAGTCTAGAGAGAACTCTTTCTGGAAAGTTTGTTTTGGCTTCAAGCAATTAAGATAAACGTTCAATATGATAAGACAAGCTGTCAGTCAGCTGACAGGCTTAGTGGGACAAACAAACAGGCCACAACCTGATTTCCATACTATGATAAAACCAGGATTCTGTGGGACAGCAAAATCTCTCCTTATTGCAAGGGGAAATAATTACACTATTGTTGAACCTTAAGGCCTATTTAGCCATTCAGAAAGTGTTAATCTGAACATGGGAACAGGGAGAAGATTTCAAGTTCCAGTTTATGTAATTTGTGCAAATTGTCTCTATAAAAGGGTGTCCAGCCCCCGGATGAACAAAGGATACTTGACAAGTGCACAAAGAGCGCTTGTTGACTGTAAGAAAGGAGGCATTTTTCAACAGGATAATCTGACATTTATGTTCATCATCCTAGTTAGTGGGTGTTCTAGAATAATGTACAGTACAGGTGAAACTCGGAAAATTAGAATATCGTGCAAATGTTCATTCAGTTCAGTAATGCAACTTAAAAGGTGAAACAAATATATGAGATAGACTCATTGCATGCAAAGCAAGATAGTTCAAGCCTTACTTTGTTATAATATTGATGCTTATGTCTTACAGTTTATGAAAACCCCAACCCCACAATTTCATGTACCCCATAATTATCACATAATCTCATGTACCCTGAATGTCATGATCATCACAATTATAATGAATTAAGGCATGACATATCTCGCTTTGCATGTAGTGAGTATATCTCATATATTTGTTCCACCTTTTAAGTAAAATGAATGAACATTTGCACAATATTCTAATTTTCCGAGTTTCACCTGTATATACCTTATTATACATACATATTTTAGAAAGCAAGATGATTACATATGTGAGTGAAACCAGAGCATGACATAATTACTTGCATTAGCATTGATTCAAATGCTTTAATATGATGGTTTACGTCTTTACTTACTCTAACAAGAAGTGCTGCTGTGTTCCAATCACAGAGCCAGGTCTACAAATCCTAATCCAAGCAATAGCTTCAGCTGCAGTCATTCTGTAATGCTTCATAATGTAACAGGCAATAAGCGTGCCAGTTCGGCCAAGTCCAGCTACGTAGCACAAAAGAAAAATCACTCTTATTCAGACTTCTGTGTATGCAGGACTACAAGGGCCATCAGCCCAAACTATTACAAGCCATTATGGAGGGAGAACATTATGATGAGAACTGTGGTTCTCCAAAATCCAAAAGGCCACTATATTCTCCACTCCAGGCCTGATAGCAGCAAAACAAACAAGAATTATTGCATGCTGCCCCAATAGCCAAACAATTTAGGTCCTACATTCTTTCAGTACTTTTTTTTTTTTGGGGGGGGGCAAGATTTTGGACCATAACATTCAAAAAACTGCAGCCAACATGACATAGATTTGGGGAGTTTTAGCCTAGTGAAGGAACTTTTTAAAACTCTGTCTTAAATGAGCACTTCACAAAACAAAGCTTAACCTATGTTCTATTTATTTGGGACAAGGATTGTACCTCTATGACAAAAGGTCTTTGCATCAGCAGGTGATGGGAATATCACCCTTCTTTGCCTACAATTTGAGAAAGACACACTAGCTACTATAGACAACAATAGTGTAGGTGGACTAATGGCTTGAATCTGATTCAAAGCATCTTCCTGGTGCTTTTATAAACAGCTAAAGAATGAAGAAAACAATTACTGCATGAGACCCCACAGTCCTCAGTAATCGTGTATCTAAATTTCTCCTAGCAGATCATCTCAAAAGCAATTTTGTTTTATAGAAATGATTAATTCAGTTTCCAGAAGAACAAATAAAACATTGCAAAATGGCTTATAGCTGGGGTTCTCAACCTTTTCAGGCCAGGGGCTGGGTCACGCTCCCTCAGACAGCTTTGGGGGCTTTACGGCCATTTTGCCCTGCCTGCCACACATGGCACTTCTAGGTGTGGAGGCAGTGGGGGGACACATGAAATGGTGCCGTGGGCTGCAGTTTGAGAACCCTTGGCTTATAGGATGGATCAGACATACATCCTATTTTAATCCAATTTTTTATCTAAGAGATTTTAGTGAGCTGTGTTCTTCTGTTTACAGCAGGCTCTTATTTCAACAGAGACTTGTGTGATTAAAGGGATTGAGGGTTGGGGGTTTTTTTGGTTGAGTTTCAACTTTCTCCTGCATTGTTGCCTCTTATTCTTTATATTGGTCCCACAGACCTCCAAACTAATTTCAGCAGTAAGAAAAATGCCTGAGAGAGAAGGAGAAACTCAGGAAAACTCATGTTTATTTCAACAATCCCCCTCATTATAAACTGTCAGTACAGTACTATTTCTCAGGGGTTGCCTAGATTTTCTCTTTATTTCCCTCTCATTCTGCATGCATTTTTAGAATGAATGAGCTTATTATGCAGACAGTAGATCAGAGTCCAACTGGAACAAAGGAAGTAAAGCAAAGGCTTGCTTCCAATATTTAATAAATATAATGTCTCAAATTATGCCTAAATTAGGAGTAGGGAATTTTTGGTCTTCCAGAAGTTGTATGAACTGCAGTTCCCACCAGCCTTAGCCTCTATGCATAAGATTTTTGTTCCTTCTAGACTGCAACTCCAAGAATTCATTGGGAATTTTCCCAGGCAGAATCCAGAGAGAGCTGTACCCAACCAACAGTACTTCAAAGATGAGCTTTTCCAACTCCGTGGGCCTTTGTTGCCACTATACTGGCCTTTCAAGAAGAAGCTGCTCCTGGTGATTCCTGGGATTGGTGCAAAAGATCAAAGGAGTCTTAAGGGATCAGGGATGAGTAGAGTAACTGCCTATTAGGCTCTAAAGCAGGAGTTCTCAACCTTTTAAAGCCGGGTCCGGGTCATGCTCCCTCAGACAGCTTCGGGGGCTGGATGGCCATTTTGCCCTTCCTCCACCACATGGCACTTCCGTGTGTGGTGGAGGTGGTGGTGGGCCACATGAAATTGCACCGTGGGCCACATCTGGCCCATGGGCCACAGGTTGAGAATCCCTGCTCTACAGAGAGGGCCTCTCAAAGAAGTTTCCATCCAATGCCCCCTTCACACCACTAGTTTCCTCCTATTTAAAATAAGGCCAGTATAATGGGTAATGGAGGTAAAAAGTGCATCCCTTTAAATTACAATGGAACCTTGGTTAACAAACAGCTCGGTTAACATAAAAATCACATAACAAAAGGAAATCCATAAAAAATAGTGACTCGGTTTATGGAATTTTTTTTAGAATGGACTAATTGGTTTTCAATGAATTCCTATGGGAAACCACATTTTGGTTAATGTATATTGGTTTTCAATGCATTCCTAAGGGAAATTGCATTCAATGCATTCCTATGGGAAATTCAGTTAAAGTAATTTTTGCTGTAAGAAACGTCCCAGAGTATGCATTAATTCCGTTAACAAAGGTTCCACTGTACTGTTTTTGTGCTGGTGATCCCTGGATTCTGCATGCAGAAATATATGGTGAATTCTGGGAGTTGCAGCGCAAAAAGAAATGAAAGTCCAATACGTACTAACTACCATCAGGCAATAGTGAGGATTGCTGAGAGTTATACAGTCTAAGAAGAACTGAAGGGCTATGGTTTCCCACTTCAACCTAAAACACTTTGGATCAAGAAGTAACCCATGTAGACATGGAAATGCAAATGGCAACATTCATTTAGATGAGATCACAGCAGTTTGAGTTGAGATGGAAGAAATGTTACACCCCAGTTGTTCTAAGGATGGAGAAGAGGTAAACCCTCCCTATTACACATGACTTCATTTTAAAACATATAATTCCAGCCTAAATGATTTAAACATATAGCACATGAAGGTACTCAAGTAGCAAAACTTCATGGTGAAGCAAGGGTTGATAATGTATGTTACAAGCACTATCGTAAAAAGACAAGAGATCACTTGCATTCATAGTTGCTATACCTTTGCAATGAACTGCTATAGCACCCTCTGCACTTTCACAAATATTTAAGAATGCTTTGACAATGGCATCACAAGGTACACTTCCATCAGCAAAGAACAGATCATAATGTTCATAGCCAGCATCTCTAAACCGTCTTGCGTCATACACTCTCTTGTTCAGGCGAATTACAGTGGAAATATTATGTTTTCTGAAGTAGGGAAAATAGGCCTCAGGAGCATGATGTGGATAACCTAGAAAAACAAACACAGAAGTAGCAATATATCATGCCAGTGCAAAGCATACTTTCTAGCACATCACCAAAACCAAAAAATCAAACCTAGATATTTACTCTTTTTTTTACGGTCCTGTAAAACCTCATCGCTGAAGAAACGAGGAGCCTCGTTGTCCGATATTGCTATAGTGTTACCTAACTGAAATTTCCCACCTTGGCTTTAAACATACCATTTTCAATTCTGTTTTTTGAGTGAGGTCCACTGAAGGCAAGGAATTTTTTTGGTAATATCCAGTTAAAGTCCCCGTTTTCTGCCTTCTGTCAAGAAAAGAAAACAGACTTGTTTACCTCATCTCTAAAACACACCCTGGGGTTTTGTTACATTTGCTTCAGTGAACAAAGTGAAAATGACAAGGAAATGCTGATGTAAGGTTTTGCAGTACAGGAAATGTGTAATTCCAGTTTCATCTGGGATTATAAACCGCATGCTCTCACACAGTCATGCGACCGCCTTAAGTGTATTGAAACATCTTTCAGTTATTTACCTTACTTTCCTTGACTCCACAAATTTAGATTTAGACTATCTTGAAAACAGAAAAAATCAAGAGCTATAATTCATGCATGCCAGTTTTATGCAAAGACAGTCTCAGCAGTAATTATATATAGTCAGCAAAAAACAAAGGGTACTTACCTCATAATGCTCATATTCCTCTACATCAAATGAATTGAAATCAAGGAAGCCATACTGCAAAGCCTAAAAACCAACAGGAGACTGAATCAAACAAGTACACACCATGCGGAAGGCATACTAAACTTATCATCAGGTCTCGTTCACCAATCATAAATACATTTCCCTTTCTGAATTAAAACTTTATGCCCAGAATCCTCTGTTGGTCCCATACAATGTAACTAAGCAATCATGCAAGTAAGGCTCCCTGCACACTCAATTGGTCATCACACTCCTTCAACTTCCTTATATCAGTGAAACAGTTGCATGCCTGCTCATGCTCTTGGTGGAAAGCAGGCATTCTCAAACTCCGACCCATGGGCCAAACCTGGCCCCCAAAGTCATTTCATTAGGGCCGTGACGCCCTCACCAAGCCCGGAAGCGAGAAAAACTGCATGCTGTGCATGGGCAGAACACAGCTAAATGCGTTCTGCGCATGTGCAACACACATTTTACTTCTGCTTCCGGGTGGGTGGAACCACATGACCAGCCCAATCACCTGCCCAGGAGGCATGGTCAGGCCCTTGACCCGAAAGGGTTGAGAAAGCCTGGTGTAAAGTGTCAAGAGGAAAAGATAGCATGATTACCCTTACATGTATAGTTTTTCTCTAAGAGGATTTGGACTACATATAATGCTTTATACATGGGTGAAATAATACACCAAGTCCACTTTGAATATTTAAAAAAGAACAAAAGAAATATCATTACAATAACTATTACCACTGAAATGAATCCAGAAAGGTATAATGTTCTATTTGCAGAATGAAAGTCTTCTCTCCTTCCATGCAATCTAATTGAAAATAATCAAGAGCCACCTTAACTGGCCCATGAAATTCTGCTTGAGGTTGAGAGGACAGTCTAAAACCCAAAGCTGTAGCAATGAATTGTGGCATCTGGGGTTTTAGTGCTTTATAGGTTCAGCTTAGGTCACAAGACATTAGCAGGACTAAAATAGTGGGATGAATGCTTGAGGCTGGGTGAACAATGGTTATACTGTATTGGTTTCACAATTTGCCCACTTGTTTTGCATTTTCTTTGAGAAGCAGCAAGAATGATACAAACAATTAGGACAGGAGTTTCTACCTATCCAGCTGCAAATCCCAACAGACAGGCAAGCATCCTTCTACTTACAGATACTTGGGTCCTTTAAATTTTGGCACATTGCATCAAAGTTCCAGTAGCATATCCCTCCACACCCCAGTTATGAGTCTGCTGGAAGCATATGAGACAGAGCAGAGGGACTGCAGCAAGAGAGGCAGCTGACAAAACTGGGATTCTTCAATGCATGGAAGTGGCTTTGAGAGCTTGCAAGGCACTCATTGTCATTTGGGTTTGTCTTCTTTTTCTTAAATCTGCAGCATTTTACATATAGAACTGGTCATGGTTCCATGTAGTTTTCAATGAAGTATTGCAAGGGTGGGGGAAGCTCTAACCCTTCAAGATGTATAGTCGAAAACCCTGGTGGATAACCTTGGCACTCCAGCTGTTCTGGAACTTCAGTTACCGGAAGCCCAAGTCAGCACACCTGCTGATCAAGGCTTCTAGGAATTGAAGTCCAAGAACAGCTGGAATGCCAAGGTTAGCCATCATTGTCCTAAAACAAGTCCTCCTAGCATAATCCCAAACATGATAAGGGACTACAGGAACTGTGTAAAGATTCGAGAGTTTCCATACCCTAGACCAGGGGCCAGCAAACCAGGCACTACAGATGTTCTTGGACTTCAATTCCCAAAAGCCCAAGTTAGTACACCTGCTGAACAGGGCTTCTGGGAATTGAAGTCCAAGAACATATGGATAGCCAGGTTTGTTGGCCCCTGATCTAGACCAGTAGTTCCCAACTTTTTGGCCATGCCTCACGTAAGCATCTCTAAAATCCTGATTCTACTCTGCCCCTGGTGACATATAATTCTTATTACAGTATTAAAAAAGTGAACTCCTATTCACATAGAGAAAGCCTGAAAGACCATTAACTTGGTCTAAACAAGCTTCCAAAGAACACAGCGCATTCTCAAATTGGCCCCTTTAAAAATTAAATTGGGATCCATGGCTCTAAACAGTTTATACCACTGTTTAAACATGGATTTTACTAACCTTATGTACTGCCTGGAAACAGTCAAGCAATGTTAGGTGAAATGTACAAGTACCAAAGGCAGCATCCCTGCAAGAAATACATATCTGAATCTCAATTTCTCAATTAATAGGTTTGTTTTTATTTTTTATTTTTTTAACAGGAAAAGCACCAACAACAAAAGAATGAGCAACTATCAGGTCAAGTACAATGAAAAGATTTAATAATACATTGGCATGTCTGTTTGGTGAATTGTAGATGAAGCCAACAAATAAATAACACTCTCATGTGGAACTAACACTTTTTTTGGGGGGGGGGAGGTGGTGGTGGTTAGGTTCCTTTCCAAAATGGCATCAAACATTAATGACAAATTTGATCTTTCCATTACCACAAAAGCTTTGGGTCTGCAAGAGAATTCAATTTGGGTCTGCAAGAGAATTCAATTGATTTTGAATATCAATTTCTGTTGTCCACTTTGGAATTCAGCTCAGTTTAACCCAACTCATTTCCTACCCCTAAAAGTGAACATAATATTTTCATTCTTACAGTAATTTAATGCACTAGATAGCATACATTCTTTTACTTTAAGAATATAATCTGAATAATCAAACAAACATGCACATCAAATAAAGTAATTTAATCTCAGATAAATCCTATGCACATTCACCTGGGAGAAAATCTCAGTATAGCTACAATAACACCCAACCTCTGGTAGGCGAAAACAAGAAATAGTAGTCCCATAAAGAAGAGTGGGGCTTACTTCCAAGTAGCCTTGCTCAGAATAGTGCTTACACCTCTACTATGAAACATATATTAATTTCTTAATTATCACCTCAAATAGGGCTGGGCCACTTTTTGAGGACCAGTGTTCATCCCCCCTGGACCCTCTAAGGTCCACAGAGACTGCTAAAAATGTCAACAAGCCAAAATAGGAATGTAATATATATGCAGTAGACCCTCGCAAAACGATGTTACTTGGTTCCCCAAGTAGCATTGCTAAGTGATTTTTGTTGTTATGCAGGTTTCTATGGAGTTTCCCGCATAACGACATTTTTAGCGTCATGGTCCGGAAAATGATGGTTATTTTAGCGTCGTTGTCTGGACAACGACGCTAAAACGTTGTTATGCAGGGGAACACGTGGTGCATAATGACGCGTTGTTAGGCGAAAATGATGCTATCCGAACGCGTTGTTATGTGAGGGTTGAATGTACAGTGGAACCTCATACAACAATCGCCTTGTATAGCAACGAAATCGCATAACAATTAGGTTTTGGGGGGAAATGGCATCCCGCATAACAATTTTCCCTATGGAAAAATCCGTGCAACATTTTTTCAATGGGAAAAACCACTTAGCGAAAAAAATCGTTGTACGATGCATCCCAAAGGGAAAATCGCTATATGATGCATGCATCGTATAGCAATTGTTTCGTATAATAACGAGCCCTGTGGAACAGATTAAAATCATTGTATGAGGTACCATTGTGCTTGAGAAGAGTTGATAGGCTGAGATCATGAATTTTTAACATCCTCCACTTTATAGGCTAAATATCATCTCCCTGTGAGTGCAGAATGGCAGTAATTGGTGTCTATCTTTCAACCATCTGCAGTGAGTACCTCAGAATCTCCTAGGATGTTCAAAGAAATCATTGGATCTGTTAAAAAAACCTAAGCACATAACTGTGGTTTACAAATGTTGAATGGATCTTTATAAGATTAAATGGTCAAAATCTTAGAGGGACATGGAATGGATAATTACAAAGTAACATACAATTTAAAAGGACTTTGGTGGCTTAGCAGTTAAGATGCTGAACTTGATGTTTGGAAGGTTGGCATGTTCGAGACCCAAGTACTGCATGATGGAGTGAGCTCCTGTCTTCCTCCTAGTTCCTACCAAACTTGCAGTTCAAAAGCAAGACATTGCAAGTAGATAAATAGGTATCACTTTGGTAGGAAGGTAAACAGCATTCCGTGCACTCCATGTCTAGTCATGCCTGCCATATGTCCATGGAAATGTCCGCTAACACAGACAGTGCTGGCTCTTTGGTTATAAAGAGATGAGCACTGAACCCTATAGTTGGATACGACTGGCTTTCAAGCAAGAGCGACCTATACAATTGAAACAATTAAAAACTGTATTACAATTGGCTCCAAGCCCATGTGTGGATATGTACCCTGCATGTACAGTGAGCCTACTGCAGAGTCGGTATCCCTGGTTTCAGTGATCAGCAGCCTGAAAATATTAAATTCAAAATTCAGGAAACATGTAATTCATATATATTTCCAATTTGCATTACCAGGACTGGCCACTATAGGGAACCAGAGTCCATGCAGTTGAAGGGTTTGTTAATCTCCCCACCCCCACCTCAATATGATAGGCCTGCTTGCATCTGGGATTTTCCTTAGATTTGAAATTGAGACTGAGCTAACAAAAACAGTATTTAGAATTAATTGGACTTCAAAACTGTTGTTTAGGAAGGGTTTTTCCAAAGCTTGACAAATGTTGGAGATCTTAATACTGGAAATGCATCTTTGAGACATTTGGTCTGGGCTTGCCTAGCAATTCATTCATTTTAGTTTGAAGCTGTCGCATGTATTCAATCTTTTTTGCCTTTGCAAATATTCACGTTGTCTTAAAGCATATCCATGTCCTATGGAGCACCACAAATAGGCAACAAAACTGGATTTTATCAGTCCTTTTATATATTTTATATAAAATATATATTTTCAGTTACTTCTGAATACTCTGCATGGTTTAACACTCTAAATAGACTATTCTTCCATCTCCCCTAATCCCAGAAAGTTAGACATCCATATAAATAAGAAATGTTTTGAATTATGTCCCAGTGTTATCTCTTAATCTATGATATAACAAGAAACTATCAGCCCACTGATGTTAGACATTTCATTACTAGCATCTGGTTAATCATCAGGGAACCTGTTAACTGAAATAACCAAATCACTCCATTTATGATCAAGATAAATAAAAGCCAGCTTGCATGGTTATGTCAGGTCCTTAGGTAAAGGTCACCCCTAGCTTGAAAGCCTGTTGTATCTGACTCTACTGCTCAGTGCTCATCGGTGTTTATAGCCAAAGAGCCAGTACTGTCTGCGTATGCAGTCGTTTCCGTGGGCATGTGGCAGACATGCCTCAACAGCGGAGTGCACAGAATACTGTTTACCTTCCCACTGAAGTGTTCCCTTATTTATCTACTTGCAATTTCTTGCTTTTGAACTGCTAGGTTGGCAGAAGCTGGGACAGAGACAAGAGCTCACTCTGTCATGCAGTACCAGGGAATAGAACTCCAACCTTCCAGTCAGCAAATCCAGCATCATAACCACTTGAGCCACTGCAGTCTTAGTAGTATACAAAAAAAACAAAACAAAAACACCATTGAATTCAGAAGGCCACAAAATTGTGTGGCTAGGAATAGTCATCTCAGTTCTCCATAGAATTTGGGCAACTTGTAGGACAAAAGTAAAGTAGCCATCTCTGGGTCATCGTAGTTAGCCCTACCTGGGCATTCACTTTGCACAATCTAACAACTTCATACAGGGAGAAGAATGACTGTATCTCACAGCATTTGCTACCTCCCTGTCCCCCCCCCCCCCACACACACACACACACGCACGCACGCACGCACGCACGCACACACACACACACACGGAAGAAGAGGGGAAGTCCCTTTTCCTCCAGGACTGCAAGCTCCTCTTTACAATCATTCCTTCCCACTGCATGGCTGGCTGGAATGGAGACCAACAACAGTGAGATAGAGAGGTACAAGTGAAGATTCATTCTAAATCAAGGAGGAATAACCTTCACCTACCTGGGAAACACTGATATCTCTCACAGTGACTGAATTTTCACCACTGATTTTAACGTTGGCAAAGACCAGGATCTTCTTGAGGTAAATCACTTGTCCAATGGACATGGTTTGACCTTTAAAGCCCCTTTCTGAGGAAGTTATCTGGTACCTCCTTCAGCAAGTGTAATATGGATTTCTGCAATGGGGATCTCTGCTTGTGTGTTGGTACCACTGGCACTAGGAGAAGGTCCTGTGTTGTTTTGCTGGTAGACCACTCTGCCAGTGACCTACAGGATCCAGGACAAAAATTCCCACCCTCACCCCATCCCAGGAATGTATATAATAGCAGGGACAACTTTCTTCAAGATGATAGAGAGGTCTGTGTTTTAGTGGGAGCCTATAAGCGAATTCCTGCATCAGCATCCCACCGGCGTCGGTATCCAAAACCACAGGGCAGTATTAACCACTGGGAATGATTCTTGAAAAGTGCTATTGAGAGAGAAGAACATCATCTCTCACCTTCAACACTGGAAGAAGAAGGAGATAGTTTTGACTTTCACAGATTATTATTTTCAACTGCCCTGCTTTATTGACTCCTGTATTAAGGTTTGTCAACTAGTGAGATGGTGGGACATCACATCTGCCCTGGAACAAAAATCTGGATTTTCAGAAATAATGTTCCCAGCTAATACTGGAGCAGGAATGGGAAATCTGAGTGGGATTTGGGCTAGCTAAGCCTCAAATGTAGACCTTTCTTCCAGACAAAACACAATGAGGTGTTTGAAAAGTGTCTGTAAAATAGGCAAAACTACTTCAGTGGAGAATTATGGGATTTGTAGTCCAGAAAAAAAATCTGAAAAATCTCATCCCTATTTCCCAGTTGTCACACAGTGCTCTGTCATTCCTATCATCTGTCCTTCCCACAACTCTGCTTAACTCACCTTACCAGACATTAAGAGTGTCTTAACTAATTTAATTGTTAAGTTACAGAATATGACAAGAGCTGTCATGAGATCCTCAGTTCCGAATAGGACATGAATTATTTGAAACAAATTAATAAATAATCTGGGTGAAGAACTTTAGTCAAGAATAGAAGCTCAAGGACTAACTGTAGAATTTCTATCATATTTTGTGGTTTGGAAACTCAGCTGTAGTGTGAACATTTTGGCCTTGATGGGGCTCTATCTCTTGTTCCTCAAAGTTTTAAAGAATTGCAGGAATTGGGACTTTATGGATCACATACAAAAAGAGGATCACTGTCTCACCATTTCAAACAGAGATGAAATTTAAAAAAAAAAAAAAAAGGTTGGATGTAACAGTGCAGTACATGCTTTTTATTTACCTGAAAGGAAGATATGCTACATTTCCAGATAATAAGTGTCTGTATATGGTTTCTGGAGATTCTCGCAGATATATTATCTAATTCAGAAAGAAAAAGAGAAACATTTACAGAGTGTACTTAAGTTAATTAATGCTCTCCCACAGAAGCAAGATATACAGTAGAACAAAGGATAACATGCATTGGTGACACTGAGATAGGAAGCAGAATAGATACAATGTAACATGGGGTCATCCTAAAGCCGGTCATTAGATAATGGAATTACAGAGCAAACTGTTACACATACATTAAGTACTTTTCTGGCGATAGATTTTCGTACGAGCTTTCTTCTGAACCCACAAATCTAGACAGAGAAAGGCTTAGAGCCACCAAACGGGTGAGATTAAGTAACAAAGTTCACTAAACCCAAATCTGTAGGTTTAACAACATCCTGGCATGTATGCAACTGAACCCAAGGTTCTGTCTGCATAACATCCCAAGCAAAATGTTTTCACCATGTAGCACAAGCACCTGTGTGTAAACCATATCACACCCATAATGTATCAGTCACCACAGTCAGGTCTCACTTAACTCCCAACAATTTTATCTGTATTACTTACTTCATTGTGTGGAAAACTAACTTTGTCAAAGTCCCACCCCACAACATCTTAACTGTTCCCATCAAAGTAAATTATGAGATTTGATTATTATCACCTTTAAAAAATAAATAATATGTAATTAATAAGAGCAAACATGCACTCCCCTTCTGAAAATAGTAAAGTGAGAAATATATAAATTACTGTATCTTGGCAGATATGAATTTTTACCAAATTTTAAGCAGATTAAAATGTTTAAATATTCTGAATATTAGCTGTTACAATTATGCGATGACTTTTCTCAAACAACTGTATTCCCCTACTAGCAAAATAAAGGCTACCATTACAGACAAAATGTAATTCAGTGGCTATAAGCCTCAATTATCCAATTAGCACTCCCAAGACAATACCACTATACACAAGGTAATTACACACAGCATGGATTGAGGTTGCAGGCCATATTTCAAGACCAGTCAAGTTCCGTTTAGATGAACAGATGCTACACACACTTAACAGAACAACAAGCTATTACTGCTGGTCTCCCTGGCCACATGTTTTCATATAGTTAATGTATAGCAAAAGCCCTTAAGGGTTTGGTTTTAGAGGCTTTACACTGGAAATTGAACATCAGGAAAATAGCTACCAAGTGCTAACACTGAGACCACATTTATGTACGAAATTCACTAGAAATAGGGAGTCAGATCTGCACTCCACATATAAGTGGAAGCACATGAGGTTGATTTATTATTTATTTATTATTTCAATTTCTATACCGCCCACTTGGCCAAGGCCAACTCAGGACGGTTCACAATCATAATAAAAATATGATTAAAACAGCTTAAAAACTACCCTCCCCCTAAATGATGATATGTTTCTTGCATGTTCTTTAGAATGATGATAGAATCAAGAGTACATTAATTCCTAGCAAAAACCACTTGCATGTCATTTTGATAGCAAGCTGCAATGGCAGCAGAAATGTGAGGACAGTGCAGAACAAGGCCTTCCAAATGTGGGACCCATCTTTTTGAAATCTAGCCTTCCAAATAAAAGAAGGGACAATCAGACATCCCGCCATTATCCATGTGCCCAAGACTGTCTCTACATTAAGCTCTAAAAGGAGAAGGAAAGGTTAGCTGTTACAAGCACTTCACTGCAACTCCTTGACATGTTGCCTAGAGCAACTATTCCCTCATATCATTACAGGGCTCCAATATTGTGATGGCCTTGGACCCTGAGTTCAGGGAAGAAGCATCAACTCCCTAGCCTGCTCTCAGATCAGAACTGTCTGGTCAGGATGAAGCTGATCCAAGAGATCAGGAAGTGACAGCAGCTCAGCCAGCCCATGCTGACACTCCAAATGTCTGTGAGCAGCAAGAGGAGCCGCCAAGTACTTCGGAGAGATGTCACTGTCGGCTGAGACAGGAGCTGCACGTGAGTCCAGAGCCGGAGGATTCTTAAAGAACCGCCCATGGCAGCTAAGACTTTTGTTGGAACAAGACTCAATCTCCCGATGCTGCGTTTCTCCATTCAGTACACTCTGTCCGCTTAACGAATCTGGACTCTGACCTCAGCCTGGACTCTGACAAACACCCCTTGGAGTTTCCTTTCAGACTTGATTGAACTGGTAATTGAACTCGGCTATCTGACCCACGCTCCTGCTTCTCTCTCCCTTGCTCCTTCGTGCAGTAAGCCTACACTGTAGCAGCAACAGTGAAGGGGGCCCATAACAAATATACATGTTTCATGTTCCGTAGGACAGGGTGAAATTACCTGCTGGTCTCCAAAGGTTGGGCTGCAACTCCCAGCAATTCTACCCAATACAGCCAGTGGTAAAGGATTATGGGAATAATAGTGCAATCAGCATCTAGAAGACCACAAATTGCCTATCCACTTCATAAAGGATGCTTCTGTGTGTAAGATACAGTGTATAGGTAATTGTGGGGTTGGGCTGCAACTCCCAGCAATTCTACCCAATACAGCCAGTGGTAAAGGATTATGGGAATAATAGTGCAATCAGCATCTAGAAGACCACAAATTGCCTATCCACTTCATAAAGGATGCTTCTGTGTGTAAGATACAGTGTATAGGTAATTGTGGGGCTCCATGATAAAGTTGAGGGTGTCCTACATGGTAAGTGCAACCTTTGTTCACCATGACAAGTCTACATAATTTATAATTTATAATGCGTGTTGAGAATTCGTGTTAACTGTCTCTTTCACACTCACAGGCAAGATAGAAACCCAGTGGAGTCAAGCTGGAAAAATCCTGACAATCAGCTGGACACAAGCTTACAATCTTTCACCCTAGAGACAGGCAAAACAACTAGTTGCTCCTGCCACATTCCACGGCTAGGCTGGGGTTAGGCAAAGTATAGGGTGGTAAATCTATTAAATAAATCTATTAATTAAATAAAATAAAATAAATAGTGCTCTAAATGTTCTTGGAGTACAAATCCTAGGCTGACTAGGATAGGGTGTGTGTGTGTGTGTGTGTGTTTGTGTGTGTGTGTGTGTGTGTAAATTGCAAGTATATATATATATATATATATATATATATATATATATATATATATATATATATATATATATATATATATATATATATATATATATATATATATATATATATATATATATATATATATATATATATATATATATATAGAGCTGCTGTTTACACGCCTCTGAGCTAGACAACTATACTGGGCTTCACTGGAGGATGGGTATTCAGAATACACAACAGAATGTCTAAAGTGCAGATTTTCTGAAGAACAAAAAGAACACACAAGCTTTGGCCTGTGGCATAATTATTTAAAAAAAACCTATTAATTCTGTGATAAAAGAAGCACTTCCCAGAATTTGAAAAAGTTAGGATTTTTTTGGGACCATAATTCCTAAGAATTGTTTAGCTAGCAATGGACATATTGACTGAGGGATTCTATGATTAGTCAAAAAGTAACTTTTCAAACTGCTATCATATTTGCTACCAGATATTGACTTAGTCCAAAATTAGTTTCAGCAGCAATAACAACAAAGTTGAGTGTTTATGGAGGAAGACATTTGTTGTTGTAGTGACCAGAGCCCTTGGGGCAATACCTAAAGGACTCCCTAAATATTTGGAAATTTTGGACTTATCGGACTTGAACATCCTAACTCTAAAAAAAAACACACCAAAAAAACATCTCTACTAGGACAACAACATTTTGCAGAGCTGGAATATGGATCATCATGTTCAACCTCTGTCAAGGAGGCACATTGGGGAACTGAACTCCCAAACCCTGGCTCCGCAGTCAGATTCTTAAACCACTAAGCTATGTACAGTTAAAAGCATCACAAACTTTTAGAATCAGTTAAGACACTGACTGGAAGGCGGAAGGTCAGCAGTTCGATTCCCAAGTACTGCAGGACGGAAATGAGCTCCCGTCTTCATCCCAGCTCCTGCCAACGTAGCAGTTCGAAAGCAAGAAATTGCAAGTAGATAAATAGGGACCACTTCAGTTGGAAGGTAAACAGCATTCCGTGCGCTACGGTGTCTAGTCATGCCTGCAACATGACCATGGAAACATCTGCAGAAGCAGACAGCACTGGCTCTTCAGCTTTGAAACAGAGATGAGTACTGAACCCTAGAGTCAGATACGACTTGCTTTCGAGCAAGGGAAACCTTTACCTTTACCTATGTTTTCTTTAAATGGCACTGGATCAAACTTAAAAACAAGCCCACACAGTTCTGTAATTACATTTAAGGAACATTTCTTACCCTTCTACTATTAGACATACATATAATATTCAGAACATTGCTGTGTAAGTAAGTATAAGGAACAAAATGAAGTTAGAAGTTAAAACAGATAGGTCCTGTGGTGCTAAAGAGCACTAGTTCTCACTTTAAAGCAAGGCTATATATACTGTACTGTATTTGTAATTTCACATCAATCAACAGAAGTTAGGGACTTTGGTTGCTTTGAAAGGAAAGCAGGTCTTTATTTGGTGGTGGTGGTGGGAATTAGAACAAAAGACCTATTGGTTTTAGGCTTGAATGTATCTCTTCTACAGTTAACACAATTACTTTCAAAACGATTCACAGCTTCTCAGAGGCATTTAAAATAAGAGGAAACCTCCCCTGAAAGAAAGGGGAAATACTGAACAAAAATAATTATTCTTAGCAAAACAACAAGCCAGTTTATCAAGTAATACTGCAAATCAAGCTCAAGGGAGGCATCCTAAAAAGAATAATGTGCTAATTTACAAGAAAAAGCAAACATTCTTGAAACCTAGTGAGGGGAAAAGGACTAGATAATGGTTCTGCCCTTTGGGGAAAATGACACACAGAAGCATTAACTGAAATATACATCCAGGAAAATAGAGTATTGTAAGAAATAAAGCACAAACACAATCAGCTGTGTAGATTTTTGATTTAATTTAAATGAAGAGGTTGTGAAAGCCTGCATATACTGCACATGAACTTACTGTCTGCATTACTTCCCATGCATTAACCTAGAAATTAAAAGCAAATATTTATTGTCACATATTTAATTTCAGCTACTACTGGAAGTACTAATGGAGGGTTAGTTATTTGAACGATGGATCAGAGAAGATGTTCCTGCTTCAACAGCTCCATCTAAAAATAGAAATAAATCTAGAAATGATGACAAATTGAACCTAGAAAGGGTTAAGAAGCAAAAGCTCCACAAGAGGTGAAGGAAACTGCTTACCCTGAAGGAAGAAGATGAGAAAATAAAGTACTGTACATAGAGATGAGTCCTGGAGAAGATCACCTTAATTACAGCAATTCTTAGGGTAGGACCCATGAAGGGTGGCCCTCCAAAAGCACATAATTAGTGGCAAGCCTGAGGAAAAGAGACACTGTTACTAAGTTAATGCAGGGTTGGGAAGAAAGAGCTGACATTGCAGGTAGCAGGCAAGGCGAAAAGGCAGGATACACAGAAGCTGTTTCTGATTTAAAACAAGAAAAGGGGGGGGGCAGGCTTTCTCTATTTATTTATTTATTTATTTATTTAATCACATTTTTACTGCTACCATCTCACCAAGGCGACTCCGGGCGGCTTACACATATAAAAACACCACAGATAAAAACTACAAAACAATAGGATAAAAAACATTAAAATATTAAATTGTTTAAAATTTAAAATACCCTCTCCAATGCCCACATCATCAAATTTCTAAAACTAACACTAAAAGCTGGAAACCCAGGTGGCACTCATATGAGTCAGCCTGGAGTGGCTATCTCCCCAGCCGCCCCCCACACCCACTGCACAAGCCAGGTTTTGAGGTTTCTATGGAAGGATAAAAGCTCTGCCTGGAGATGAAGCTCAGTTGGCAGGAGGTTCCACAGGACCGGAGCAGACAAAGAGAAAGCCCTCCTTCTCGTGCTAGAGAGGCTAGCCTCTCTAGCAGATGGGACTATCAGAGAGCCCCTCCGGTCTGCTCTAGTGGGACGGGATTTTTATGCTTTAAAAATCGGAGCAAATCAGGATTCACTGGAAAAGTCATTTTAGTTTACTAACATGGTGAACTGTATACTTCTCACTAAAATACTTCTGCCTTTTAAAACTCAGCTTTAAATGCATTGTGTTTCAATTATGCAAAAAGAAGCCATGATGTCTTAATTTCAGAAAAAAACACTGCATGAAGAGCCTTTATCCCATTCCAGAAGCATCACCTTAGGCTGATATATCTTGACTTGTTTAAGACCAGTAAGTCTGTTACATACAGGAGATAAGTAGCAAAAATGATCTAATAGCATATCAAGACCAGTAGGCAAAATAAAGATTAGACAATCCCGCAGATAATTATGTATTTTACACATTATCTGAAATAGTTCTTCATTTGTTTCAAAACTCAAGCTCCCTAAATAGCCACATCAACAAACTATAGAAATCTTGGCTTAAATCTTCTGAAACAAAGGCCAATTAGCAATTAGCCTCAGAGGAGGAGACAAAGGGGGGGGGGTAATGTACCATCTACACAGACCGAAAACATACAAAAGTATGAAAATGCTTTTCATTATTATATTTCATAATTTTACATAATAAAGAAGCAACATCTTATTTGTTTATCTTATTTCATGTTATTCAACTAGAGCAGTGGATAAAGAATTGAGTAAAATAAAATGGTAAATGTAGGGATTTCATTCAATTTTAAGAAATTATATTACAAAAGGAAAGCACAGGTGAAAATAAGGTGATTAAAAGTAAGTATGTTTTAATAAAATATTATTTTAAGCAGAACATTGAGAGAAATTGCTTAAATTGTTTATGGGAATATGACTTGTTAGAAGAACTAAGTACTGAGATTTGGAAAAATATATGAGGTATAAGAATAATTAAATCTATGAATGAAAGAATAAAAGAAAACTTTTGTAACTTAGCTTGGAGATGGTATTGGATTTCAGTGGAAAAAATTTGTTGCAACTCCCAAATAATCCTCATGTATGTGTGGTGGAAAACACAATTTGCAAACAAATTTCCGTTATGTGTTATTAGATATTTGTATATTTGTACGATTCTGTCTGTTTTATGCTAAGAAAAATTTATAAAATCTTTAAAAAAGATAAGAGAATGAAAAAGAGAGGAGCAATCTCATCTCTGTGGCTCAAATTAATTTTAAAGAAAATTCGAGATATGAGTAATAAACAGCATTTAATTTATCTTAAGCTCAGGCTTGCATGTGGCAATCTGAATTAAAGACCCTTATAAAATCCAGTTTCTCTGGATGCAATCTCAACACCTGCCTAATGATTAAACTCCACCAACTTCAAGGTTGATCCTTCTCTGGATTAGGCTCTTGTTATCCTTCAAGTGGTATGACATTATGTGCTTCACTGTCCATTTTTTAAAACAAAACATACTATTATAAAAACATCATTTAAATATTAACCCTTGTGGCATTTTAGAGTGTGATTGAAAGTGTTAATATTTTTGGACCACCATCATAAAACACTCTCAATTCTATTTTTAAAAATTGCAGAAAGATCATAGAATTTAGTGGAGCGGGGGTTCTCAACCTTTTCAAGCTGGGGGCTGGGTCATGCTCTCTCAGTCAGCGTCAAGGGCTGGAAGGCCATTTTGCCATGCCTGCACAATGGGGGTGGCCATTTTCTTCCAACAGTTTCAAATGGGTGGCCATTTTGTTTCTCAAATGCCCTTGGAGGGGTGGGAGGCCCACATGAAATAGCACCATGGGCCAGATCCAGCCCACGGGCCTTAGGTTGGAAACCCCTGTAGTAGAGCGTTCAGAATAGTCATATCGACAAGAAAGTTTAACTATTCTTCTTTAATATATTTCAATCCTACTGGATATTTTCAACACATTGTCTACAAACGTGTAGTAAATACTCTAATACTCAGTATCTGTATTTGAATACTGAGTAACATTTCCAAATTAAATTACTGAATAATACATTTTTAAATTAAATACATATAAGAACATGCCACTCCTTTCTAGATTTACAGTATTTAAATTACTTAATGTGTCAACAAAATGGAAAAAATGGAAGCCTTTCTATATTAGACGCCAAATCACAACAGAAAAGCTCAAAAATAAAATATAATTTAGAAAATTAATTATTTATACCTGTGTTTCAAAGAGCAGTTCTAAGCCAATTGTAAATAGCTGACTGATACAAATGACCTCACTGCTGTTAAAAAGTCAAACTAATTTTGACACCTGCAAGCAGTAACTTCTGGTTTAAGCCATCGGTTAGAAACAAAAACATTTTTCAATTAAATAAATATTGACTTTGTTTTTGTATTCTGATAGCTGCAAGTATGTATTTCAGCAGACATCCTCTAAAGAAAAGGCATTGGTTTAACTGTGCAAAAAAAGAAAAGAAAATCTTCTAAGAGGACAACTGCGTTTTCATACAAACTAATATTTTTCAAAACGTCATTATGATTTCCAGGGGGGAAAATGTATACTTGGATTTAAGAACAGCCAACAACGACATGCATCAACCTGGGCCATTTCATAAGGTCTATTATTGTTCAGAAAAGTAGTTTTCAAGCATTCACCATCTAAAACAGCTATGCACGTGGCAAGGGATCCTTGAATATACAGTAGAAAGGGGTACAGTGCCATTTTCCCTGTATAAAGTGGGTGAAAACGCACCTAGAATCCCCCTAAGCAAGCAATACTAGACGGAGAGTGAGACACAACAAGTATCTAACTAGACATACGTTACTTCGCTCTCCCTCCCAATTCCTAATTCCTGTAGTTACTTGATGAAAATAAACATTTCATACTGATTGATAAACTGAATTAAAATAGGGCCACAACCCATATTGTGCTAACTTGAAGGATAGCACTGCTGAAATCAACAGGATTAATTGTAATAAGATGTTTAGGACTGTTAATGTGAGAAATTCAGTGTGACATACAGTAAAACCCAGACTTACATATGCCTCGAGTTACATAAAGATTTTATGCTAAAACCATGTTCCAATTTACATGGTTTCCTATGGGTTTGCTTCGAGTTACATAAAGATTCTTTTTCCTAGGGGTTTGCTTTGAGTTATGTAAAAATTCATTTCCTTATGGGTTTGCTTCGAGTTACATAAAAAAACAATTTAAGCAAAAGCCTACGGAATGGACTTTTTTCCTAAGTGGGCAAAATAAGAAGTGACAAATATGATGTAATTCAGGAAATTCTATCTTCCATTGTTGATCACAGTTATAACAGTTTCCTTCTAATTTAATTGCCATATTTCTATTCTATGAAATGCTGGAATCAGTAGTTTGGTAAACATGTAGAATTTTCTGCTGTAGTTTAAGAAAGCCTTTAGACTTCTCTCGGAGAAAATTCTAGGTACCTTGATAAATTACAAATGCCTGATTTTCATGGGAATGGGACTGCTAAAGTGAAATCAATCTCTATAACTGTATAGGTTTATCAACCCAAAGAGCCCCAGGGTTACATGAAACAGCCTGGTTCATAAAAGAGATTGGTGGGATGTAGATTCAATATTTTATCTTCAGAAAATCTCAGCAATGCACCAAGTCTAACATGCCTCCTCACAGATGACTTTTTCTTCCACCATTATTAACCTATTACTAATTTACCACCTCAATAGTGCACATGTGATTTCTACAAGCAGATCTGTAGCTTAAAAAATCTGGTGTTTAAATATGAAAAACATTCTGAAGGAAGGAAAATGAACATATAGATAAAACTGAGGAGCCGCTTTATGTTACAAACATGTTTCTTTTGATAAGTTGGGGCCCAAGCACCTAAATTGCAAAGCATTAAATTGTGAAATAAGATTCCAACACAGAAGTATGGCCGTGTCCATTTAAAGTTACACATAAAATACTTACACAATAAGCATAATACAGGTACTTACACAGTAACAGCCTATGAGGAAGGCTGCATTGGCTTGCTTTTTCTGATCAAAACCAGTATAATGAATAATCTTCTTCCTTAACATGGTAAAGGACTGTATCAAGAAATGCAAAGAATTATAAACTGCCATCTTTGATTTGAAAGACTGTACTTAGCTAATGAACTGAAATAGTTCCATCATACACAGCATCAGAAAATAAGTACTACACACTGTGTTCAAGACAGAATACAGAATGACTTCATTCTCTATGCCACCTACAAGAAAGAATACTTGAACCCATTATACTCAATATGGAGGTAGCAACTCAAGAGGAAAGAAGAATTGAATGAGCTCGATGAAGGAATGCCTAAGGCAAACCCCTAGGCTGAAATCTTATTTCCAGAAAATGTGACCACACAAGGGCAATTATACAGTGATTTTTTCCCTTCAGCAGGTCCCCTGTCATACAACTTCCAAAACAAATTGTTGTGCAAACAATTCAGAGGAAGCCTGGGCATGAAAAGGAGAGCCTGCCCAAGACAGTGAGAGAACATGTATATGACCGTATTTCCTCTTCATGTTCCCTCAATTGATTTCTAGGCCTTGAATTCAGTAAAAGCATTGTAAAGCCTGTAGCCCAGTGTTTCTCAACCTTTGGATTTTGGACTTCAAATCCCAGAACCCTAAGTCAGTACATTAACTGATCAGTGTTTTGGGAAACTGACTTAGGCTTCTGGGAATTGAAGCCTAAGTCAGTTTCCCAAAGTACTGATCAGTTAATGTACTGACTTAAGGTTCTGGGATTTGAAGTACAAAAGCCAAAAGTTGAGAAACACTGCTGTAGCCTTTCCTATAGAAGACCTATGAAAGCATAGTGCTGTTATATGAGGCAAAACCTCCTCAGTATTACAGTTTTGAAAATGGCTTCAGTGGAACCAGTGATGGCCAACTTTGGCACTCCAGATGTTCTTGGACTTCAATCCCCAGAAGCCCAAGTCAACACGCCTGCTGATCAGAGCTTCTGGGAATTGCAGTTCAAGAACATCTGGAGTGCCAAGGTTGGCTATCACTGCATAGTGTGTTATTTCTTTTCATTCCTCAGAGATTCATTAATGATTGCAGAGAAAGCAAGCAAATACATGCAATCCAAAGTGAATTCACTCTTACTGGGTTATACTTCTGAAGAAATGTCTCTACAAAAACACAGCTCTGAAATATTGTGCTTGCTTAAGCATAATAATTGTGTGCCATCAAGTCACTTCTGACATAGGGTGACCTTTTCCAGGGTTTTCTAGTAGAGAATACACAGAAGTTGTTTAACATTTCTTTTTCTGGGGGCAGCCTGGGATTGTGTACTTTGCCCTTAACTATTCAGGCTGGCTCATCTCCCAGGAGGAGAAGCTGAGGCAAGAATCAAATTCCCAGGGTCTGTAGCCAGATGTCTAAATAACTACTCACTGAAAAATAATAACAAGATAAAAATGTTTCTGAAGATTAATTTGAATGCAAGAACCCAAAAATCATTGCCACAAATAACTCCTAAAAAAATATTTTTAATCTCAAACATAGCATTAACTTCATAAGAAACAAAGTTTCCATTTGTGGGATTATTACTAAATATTGAGTGACATATTTCAGCCCTCAGTTCTAAAAAAATGTCCAAGACTAAATGAAACCATCTTTGTATCTTCCATTTACCTACACAAACTTCTACCTTAAATATCCTTTCCATTTCCGCTAATATTAAGTAGATTTACACTACATATTTTGAAAACGTATCAAACAGTCAGATAGTTTCAACTTAAGAGACTTGTTTGCTACATCTTACTGAAATTGACAACATCTCTGTCAGTACAGTACTAGAGAAGGCTGACAAAATAGTGACCATACCAGTTCTCAACCTTTTAAAGCTGGGGGCCGGGTCACGCTCCCTCAGACAGGTTTGGAGGGCCGGACAGCCGTTTGCCCTTCCTCCACCACATGGCACTTCATGGTGTGGTGGAGGCGGTGGTGGTGGGGGCACATGAAATGGTGTTGCAGGCTGCAACTGGCCTGCAGGCCGCAGGTTGTGATTCCCTGGACAATACAATACTATTTTTGTAAATACAATAAAACCCTGGGTTACAACCGCCTAGGTTTAAGTTTGCTGCAGTTTACAATGGCAAATCCTAGGGAAATGCCATCCTAGTTTACAAATTTTAAATGTATTTTCCCCCAGTTTACAACGATCAATTCAGGACCGGGTTTTTTTCCCAATGCATCACTATGGATGTTTTGGTTTACAATTTTTTCAGGTTACAATGGAGGCTGTTGGAACGGACCTCCGTCGTAATCCGGGTTTTTACTGTACTTGACAAGTTAGTTAACTAGAATCACTAGTGGCTACATGCGATGCAGAAAGAGCTTACTCAAAGATTGTGGGCACATTTTACATTTGTGAAATGCCATCTGGAGTACCCTGGTCAAAGGCAATCTTGTTTTGCCAGCTAATCTTTCTCACACTAGGTCAAACTAAAGGAATCAGTTATGACTTAAAAACAAGGAAAACAAACTACAAACATTTGGTAATTATTAACTAGCATCACATGGCCAAGTATAAAAGCCAGCACAGTAATATGGGATGTATTTGACTTTCAAAGAATCTATGAGGAACAAAACTAATTTTCCCTACTGGTGGTCCCCCTGCTGTTTACAGCTGACGTAAATGCATCTGCAGCTGTTGTAATTTACAACAGCCGTAAATGAGCCTGGGGGGATTATTTGGTGTCATGGGCCATATCCAGCTTGCAGGCCATAGGTTGCCTACCCCTGATATAACACAATATTTTTCAGAATATCACTGAAACTATGTTTATTTGCAGTATTAAAATTTGGTATATCCAAATTCAGAAATACAAATAATCATTTTTTTGGGGGAAAATTTAAATACATGATAAAGAAATATCTGCTTCAAATATAAAGTTCTTTGGACATGGACAGCATGACTTAGAGAAGGAATTCTTGAGTAAGTAGGCTCTACTCCAAAGAGTGTATCCTAACATTTTTTTTCTCTTCATAAATCCTCCAGACTTTTAAGTTTCTTGGCTGTGTACTACTTGGCTTTTCTTCCCTTAGCCATTAACTACAGTGACTTAGTGGTTAAGATGCTGAACTTGATGACTGGTAGGCCGGCAGGTCAGCAGTTCGAGACTCAAGTGTTGCACGATGGAGTGAGTTCTTGTCTCTGTCCCAGCTCCTGCCAACCTAGCAGTTTGAAAGCAAGAAATTGCAAATACAGTATATAAAAAAGTACCACTTTGTTAGGAAGGTATACAGTGTTCTGTGTGCTCTGGTGTCTACTCAGGCCTGCCACATGACCATGGATACAGTAGAACCCTGTATAACAACAACAACAACAACAACAACAACAACAACAACAAAAACTCCATTCCATGGGGCACTTTGTTATATGGGTTTTTTCATTATACAAAGTGCTATTGGCGATACCCTGAATAACAAAAAAAATTGTTCATTATACAGGGTTTCATTAAGTGAAGTATACCTTGCTTAACGAAAACCCTGTATAATGAAAAAAATCGTTATGCGGGGTATCACCAATAGTGCAAAAACTCTTCATTGTATGAATTTTTCGTTATATAAAGCGTTCATTATACGGGGTTACGCTGTACATCTGCAGACGCAGACAGCACTGGCTATTTGGCTATTAATGGAGGTGAGCACCAAATCCTAGAATTGGATATGAGCAAGGGACACCTTTACCTTACAGAATGGACACCTAATGGTGCTTTAAAATACAAACAAGCCACTTGTACCACAATATTCTTTCCCATCCTTCTAGTAGACATATACATATCATGTTAACTGAATTACAGTAGAAACCCGTATAACAAAAAATTCCGTTCGGCAAGACTTTTCGCCATACGTTTTTTTTTCATTATATGAAGCGCTATTGGCGATACCCCACATAACAAAAAAGTTTGTTATACGTGGTTTCATTAAGTGAGGTTTACCTCACTTAATGAAAACCCCATACAACGGAAAAACATCGTTATGTGGAGGTATTGCCAATAGTGCAGAAACGCTTTGTTGTACAAACTGTTCATTATACGAAGTGTTTGTTATACAGGGTTCCACTGTATCAGTATGAGCACAAACTTAATCACATAACATTGGGGCTTTTCCTCCCAAAGTGTGTACTAAGTAGTAAAAATAGTTCACATACATACTTCAGGCTAAGGATATTCATACTATTCAGCAATGTATAAAGGAACAAAATCCAGAATAATTAAAAGCCTAAATTTACATAGACATTTTTACCTTTAATTTTTTATTGAGCTTGCAACAATATCTGTAAATCATTGCCAAATTGAGTGGCCCAAAATCTGCATAGAAGCTGGGGGGAAGGGGGGGGGGAAGAGAAGGGTGAGGAAGACAGAAAGAAAAAGATTAAACCATAAAAATATCTGTTAAGGCTACTCAAAGAACCAGTTTTCTGTGTGTCACAACCAAGGTGGTTGCTGCTGATGGCATATCATTTCTTCAATTCCCTTCTGGCTAACTGTAGAAAAATTACCACAAATTGTTTATCCATCAGTAAGTACAGAAAATTTCCCCACTCTATATATTGGTGGAAGAACATTTATCAAAGCCTTAGACCAGGGGTTCCCAACATAAGGCCCATGGGCCAGATCTGGTCCCTGGCACCATTTCATGTGGCCCCCACCCCTCCAAGGGCATTTGAGAAACAAAATGGCCACCCCTTTGAAGCTGGTGGGACAAAATGCCCACCCCAATCATGCAGGCAGGGCAAAATGGCTGTCTTGCCCTCAAAGCTGAGAGTGTGACCCAGCCCCCGGCTTGACAAAATTGGGAACCCCTGCCTTAGACATATTGGACAGAATCCTAGTGCATATATATGCTAGCATAACTCCAGTGGTATAACTTTCGATGGCAAACTGCTGTAAATAAAGAAGTCAGGATATAGCCATTTGCTGTTGCATATCAAGTTGCGCTAATACTGTGAACACTGACCTCTTAACTTGAAGCAAGGTGCCACTGAAATTTACACTGACAGCAGAGGCATAACTAACAGGATTCTGGCTTTCATAAAATATTTTGCAATATCTTCTAGATTACAACATTAACAATCACTCTTGGGACCCTGAATAAAGTGCTCTGAAGACACACGAAGAAAACTCCTTCCCTTGAGCTAATCTGTCTTCCATCAATATCTCAATATCAGCTAGTTTGCCACTTTTGTTATAGGATTATCATGATGCTGTATAATTGGCAGGGATGTGATGGTGCTATAGAGGATGAGATGGAGTCCCCCCCCCCCCATTTTATGTGGGGTGTTTTATTTACTGTGTTCATTGGCCAGAGTGACAGTTAAATCAGATGGGTGGTATAAACATGAAATAAATTAATAAAACTCTACTGGGAAGGTCACACAGAAATTATAACCCCTCATAAATATTTTCATTCCCCTTCTGGCAAACAAAATTAAGAAAATTGTGCTTCAACACTGGGATATAGTTGCTAACATTCCTGGGTGTCAGAATTTGCCATATATTGGGTTTAGGAAGACCCATTCATTTCACCAAATACTTACCAAGACAGATTTATCTGATTCCTCAGATGCTCTTTGTTATTCATGAAAGTTTGTCACTGGGCATCATCGATGTTTGAACTGTTCCATGTGTAGATTTACGATTGAAACCCAATCAATTTCTTCCTCTGACCTTACATTTACGCATACCCTTAAAGGGTTCACTAATTGTAATTCCAAAAATATTGTGTACATGATAAAATGTCCTTGTGATTTAGTCTACATTGGGATTTCAACTCGCCCTTTGAGAACTAGGATCAATGAACATCGTTCCAGGATCCGAACTCAGAACCTTTCAGCTCCTTTAGTATCTCATTTTGTCAGTCATAATCACACTGAAGCCATATTCAGGTTTTGGCTCTTGAGGTGGTTAAACCTTTGCGTTATGAAAAGATGAATTTAGAGCGTTGTCTTCACCAATGCGAGGCATTTTTTATACATAACTTTAACAGTCTGGAACCCATGGTTTGAACTCGGAGCTTGAGCTTGCCGGCTTTTTGTAAATGTTTGTGGGTCCTTTAAGAGTTTCCTGGTCTCAAGCATGGCTTATTGCAGGTGCTCTCCATTTAGTGTTCCTGTCCATTTTCTGTGCTATATATCACCTGTACTTTTCTTATTTCCTTAATGTCTTGAGCACTAAAAGAATAAACATTTAGAGGCTCTTCTGACACACAATAAAGGTAATATTGGTGATTGCACTATGTTTTCCTTGTTATCCCTTGTTATTTAATAATGCTTCTACTATATGAATTATTGTTATTTATTATTGTTATTATTTATTATGTTTAGAAACAATGTCCTGATGAAGCTGTAAGGGAAAGACTAAGTTTACCGGAACAGTCTTGACGCTTTGGACATAAGTTGACCTACTTATTTTTGCAACTATCTTGTGCTACATTGTGAAGTATTGAAGATATTATTTTGCTCTCCTTTGGATATTTTGACCTCTTTGTCACGTTTTGAATGAATGCAACTTTATTGTGCCTTGAATATTTTTTTTATAAATACTTGACTTTAATTTTTCCTTTGAGTGGTTTCCAGGTTTTTTCAGGCATTATGGGGGTGGCCATTTTGTCCCAACAGCTTCAAAGGGGTGACCATTTTGTTTCTTGAATGCCCTTGGAGGGGTGGGGGTCACATGAAATGGTGCTGTGGGCCAGATCTGGCCCATGGGCCTCAGGTTGGGAACCCCTAGTCTAGAGGGATACAGAGAGGGTATGTCCATTCTACCTCTGTAGGAGATTCAGACTCTGGACTCGCATTCATTCCATAAGGAGCTATATCCAGAACAGAGAGGCCTCATGCATTAAGGAAGTGCATGAATGCTCCAACTATATGAATCCCCACATGAGAAAAGACGATCATACCTACAGAATTCTGTTCAGACACAGTGGGACATAGCTAGCCCAATAGCAGGGACAAGCTGTTTTCTTCAAGCACTGCAAGGTACTCTCCCATTTCAGTAATCTGTGCAGACTGCTAAACTGAAAATTCTTGCTAAAACAGCAAGACTCAGAGGCACCTGAGCAAAGGGGGCTATTTCATAAAAGAGCTCTAGCTTTGGGCTGGGAAAAAAGTCAGATACAAAAAAGACTATAGGCATATGTCTGGTGGATCCTGTTAAAATTTGACAGCCAAAAATTAGCAGAAACAGGGGACTTTACCTTTGGAAGTGTGAAACATTTTGGAGGAAACATATAGAGAAACTCTTCTGTATAAAGTTCCCTGTATGCATAGAAACATTCTCTTTTCAAATGGCAAACTTAAACCCCAATCCTCAATTACTGGTCCCAGTGCAGTTCCACTGATATCACCTACCCTAGTAGCTGAGTGAAAACTTTGTTCTTAAGACATCATATATATAAATCAAGGGTGCCCAAACTTTTCAGGCCACGGGCTGGTCACGTAGTTCAGCAGGCCGGTCACATGGTTCCTCCCACCAGAAGCAGTTTTGCAACACAATGAGATAGATTTCAAGCTGCCATTTTCTCTTCTTAAACCAGGGGTGCACAAATTATGGCCTGTGGGCCAGATCCAGCCCCCAACACTAATTCATCCAGCCCACGCTGCCCTCGTTGCTCCCCAATCTAAATGTTTGCAGTATAAAAATAAAAACCAGTTTTTCCTGTTTTTAGAAGCAATTCTTCAAGAGTAAGGGGATTCTATTAAGGGTAAAAACTGAAAGTTCCCAAGGAAATATCAGTGGTTCCAGTGACTAAAACTGCCTCTCCATCTCCACTGTGATTTGAGAATCTAACCATTACCATCATTGAGTCCAGCCCCTGTCAAGGAGGCACAGAGGAGAGTTGAACTCCCAAGCTTTGGCTCCACAGCCAGATATCTAAACTACCAAGCTATCCAGAGGTTTCCTCCATATTTTCATCCTACAACACACATACCCTTCTAAAATCTGCTTCAGGGAATAGCCAGGCCCTCTGAAGTTGATTTTCAAGGGATGTAAGAGACAAGAATAAGGAACATGTAGCTCTCCAGATGCTGATGACTGCACATGAGCGTGAGCTCTTATTCCACTTTGGCTACTGCTAATGTGCACTGGAGGGACGTGCTGAACTCGCTAACTGGAAGGTTGGAGTTCAATTCCTGGGTACTGCATGACGGAGTGAGCTCCCATCTATGTGCTAGCTCCTGCCAACCTAGCACTTTGAAAGCAAGAAATTGCAAGTAGATAAATAGGAACCACTTCAGTGGAAAAGTAAACAGCATTCCATGCACTCCAGTGTCGAGGCATGCCTGCCGCATGTCCACGGAAACGTCTGCAGATGTAGACAGCACTGGCTCTTTGGCTATAAACAGAGATGAGCACTGAACCCTAGAGTCGGATACAACTGGCTTTCAAGCAAGGGTGACCTTTACCTTTACCTAATGTGCACTGGAATTCATGGATATCCAGAAAAGTTACACATCCTTCAGTTCTCTTTTGGGGGGGGGGGGGGGAGACTCCTTTTCCTATTCCACTGGTGGAAACTATTCTGTCCATGGAAGTTCTCAACGGAATTCCACTTGTTAACTTTGAAACAGAAGGCCTATTCTGGAAACTTTTTGACATGGATAAATTATGTCCCATAACAATTGAAGTATTCAATGAAGCTGAAAGGTGACAGATTCAAGATAGACAAACAGAAGTACCTCTTTACACAGTACATTACAAACCATGGACGAATCTCCTGGCACAGCTATGGCGATGAACACTAGCTTAGACAGTGGTAGACAAAGGAGAAAAAAAGTTTTCATTGGTTTTTTAGTCACAATGGCTATGTATTACTTCCATGTTCAAAAGAAACACACATCCCAGCACCAGTTACTGGGGAACATGAGTTAAAGAAGGGTTTCCTTGCAGGCCCCCAGAGGCCTGTTTGGCCACTGTGGGAAACAGAATGCTGTTCCATTAAGGACTTTTGGCTAGCCCAATAGGACATTTGATATTTACCCTGTTTACCCCGACATCTTCCTAAGTCAGGGTTAAGATGCATACTACACCCTATCTCAAAATTCCTGTTATATCCCATTCCTGCTGTTGTTCATATTATTTTGTTTTACTTATATACTTACTTCTCATATACCAATTCATCATCTATGCAGAAATGGTGTGAGCTTGCACTACCATTCTTTGGTTTATGGAAGAGAATGGCAAAATAAAGACGATCTGAAATTGGAAAAAAACACAATACCATCAAACTAATACTTTTTTTAAAAAAAAGTAAATGAGTTGATAATATACTTTACACCAAGTTAAAACTACAAAAAAACCCCACAACAAACAACACCCTGCTTTACTCATTATTTCAATAGCAGATGTTATTTTTTCAGGAACT
Source organism: Bradypodion pumilum (assembly GCA_035047305.1). Classification (NCBI taxonomy): domain Eukaryota; kingdom Metazoa; phylum Chordata; class Lepidosauria; order Squamata; family Chamaeleonidae; genus Bradypodion; species Bradypodion pumilum. Next base: position 100,650,584 of record JAWDJD010000002.1, on the reverse strand, counting down.
GAGGCAACAAACCTTCACCACTGAACAGTGTGGTATGGAGCTGAAATGTTAGGTTTCGCTGTGACAGCTAAGTTTAACACCAATTGACCTATGAAACTCACTGTACAGTCAGACAATGCCAGTGTTTAACCTTCACAGGGAGGTAGTCATGTTATTCTGTTGCACCAAAAAACAAAAATCACAACTGTGCAAGAGATTTTTCTCCCTGTCTTTCTCTGGACACACAATCACTTGCAGAATTGTTTATTCAACAAGTGACTGGCTGGCGGAAGAGGCAAAACTACTTTTGTGATTGACCTTACAGGATTATCCATGCCAACAGGATTTTGGCCAAAGAAACTTTGTGACACTGGTTAAGACTAACATGTTTTATTTGGCATGAGCTTCCACTGACATTGCCTCTATCTTCAAACACATGATATACAACAATAGATATCTTAGCACATTGGTTCTAGCTACGGTAGTGACATGGAATGAAATAAGATAACAAAACCACGTTATTAATACTGATCATAAAATTTCAAATGGTTGCTTAAGATGAACATTTCTTTTACTTATTGACAACAGTAAATTCAATTACATAAATCAATTACCTTCTGAGGTAAAGTCTCCACCCTGCCTCAAGAAGGACTCTGATCTTCAATCAGTACTAAATTCTGCTATAAGAAGGGCAAAACAGACACACAACCGAATGCCTCTTCATACTTGTATCTTGCAGTACAAAGTCACAAGTGGAACACGGCTTTAGAGACACATGTTGGGCCTCATTTCCGAGCTCTGCAGCACCATCACAAAGTATATATGGGAGCCTCAGCATACCTGCCAACCGCGGCTCCGACCAATCCGGGACCTGCGCAGAACGCCTTCTACGCATGTGTAGAAGGGTTTTACGCTTGCGCAGCCCCCTTCTACGCATGTGTAGCCTTCTACGCATGCGTAGAAGGGCTCTACGCAAGTGTAAAACCCTTCTACGCATGTGTAGAAGGCGACCTGCGCAGAAGGGCTGCGCAGTACCTCCTTTCCCCCACTGCCAAATTCCGGGGTTTTGGCAGCGCGGGGCGGGAAATGGCGCAAATCGGCGCCGGAAACCGGGAAATCCCAGCCAATCCGGGAAGGTTGACAGGTATGAGCCTCAGATATCTACAAGTGAAAACTTACAATGTGTAGGTATATCTTCCATTCTAGAACCTTGCACTATTACAGTTCTGAAATATGCAGACACCCTATCACCTGCAGAGATCTATGTCTCTGGACTTTCCCACACAGCCATTCCCAGCTGATATCCATACACTGTGGGCACTGTGTAGCAACAAGTTATGTAGGTAATTCCTCTTTGTAGATGTGTCAAATAGTTGGTACTCCTTGTATCACTGCTTGGGACTTGCTTTTTCCCTATTTCCCAGAGAGAAAGAGGAGGGGGGGGGCAAAGGGAATTATTTTGGTGGCGGCTTTGAAGATCTAACTACTGCCCATCCCAATTTTTTTGGGAAAAGCTCTGAAATACAAATTACAGAAGAGGTAAAATATGAAAAAAAAAGTTTTCTTCTGAATACAAAGTAGTATTTCCATTTCACACCATGAATTTGAGCCACCAAAAATAAAAATACTCAAACTATTACCAAATTAAATGGTTACTAGTACTGTATCCCATTAAAATGTTACTGTCACTAGCAAACAACCTGCGGTTAACAGGGAAGCAGCCACCATGGCTTAAGATTCTGTCAGTAGTCGTCAAAAAAATATTTAAATTCTTAGATCTGCAAATATGCCAGGCAGCATAATTTTGTTATGTTTTCCAAGCAATCAGCCAAACATGCCACTGCTGTAACTTGTTTATTTAGGAAAAAGTCCAAATGATTTTTAATGGATTTTATTGCCAAGTAAACAGATCATAGTCATGGAGCACAATTCATTCTTCATTTAAGGCCTGCTGTTCTGAGCTACATATCAGAACCACAAAAAACACAAGAGAAATCTTCAGAATGTATTATTAAGGTGGTAGTTCTATCCTTTAACATTCGTCCCTCTTCTGATTTCTTGCTTTCTGGTTTTGTTTCAAGTTGGAAAGTTACATTGGATCTACAGGTTCCCCGTGACTGTTAAAACACGCACACCAAAGAATAGCACACACACCAAAGCAGGGTGCCCAAAGCAGGGTGCCCGGTCACGTGGCTAAGGGGGCCAGTCACTATGGCCTGTGGTCTGGATCCAGCCACCGATGCCAATTCATCCAGCTCACGAAGCCCTCGTTGCTCCTGAAAGTGGAAGTAAAATGTGCCCATACTGATTCTTTGGTGCAAGGGTGCCCAAAATATGGCCTGTGGTCAGGATCTGGCCCCCAATGCTAATTCATCTGCCCCGCAAAGCCCTCGTTGTTCCTGGAAATGGAAGTAAAATCAAGGGAACATTTAAAGCAAAAATGACCATGATAAGGGACAAAGAGGGAAAGGAGTTAGCGGATGCAGAAGAGATTAAAAAAAGTTGGCAAGAGTACACAGAGGAACTCTACAAAAAGGACCTCAACACTCCTGATAAATAACAATAATGAGAAATTTGAACTTGAACCAGACATTCTGGAAAGTGAAGTCAGAAAGGCCCTAAAAAGCACTGCAAACAATAAAGCTAATGGAAATGATGGTATCCCAGTTGAAATTTTCAAAGCCCTAAAAAATTATGGAATCAAACTACTGCATTCAATATGGCAGCAAATCTGGAAAAAACAACAGTGGCCACAGAATTGGAAAAGATCAGTGTACGTTCCAGTCCCCAAAAAAGGCAATGCCAAAGAATGATGCTGGGGAAGGTGGAGGGCAAAAGAAGAAGGGGACTGTTGAAGATGAGATGGCTGGATGGTATTGTAGACACAATGGGCACGGGGCTGTGCGGACTAAGGAGGATGGTGGAGGACAGGGATGCCTGGAGAGCGATGGTCCATGGGGTTGCAAAGAGTTGGAATCGACTGTGCGACTGAACAACAACAACAAAAAAGAATGCTGAAATTATCGAACAATTGCGCTCATCCCACATGCCAGCAAGGCGATTCTCTTGCTCCCGGAAATGGAAGAAAGATGTGCCCGATGCCAACTCATCCGCCCCACAAAGCCCTTGTTGCTCCCGGAAATGGAAGTAAAACACGCCTGTATGGGAGGGCTCTGCGGGGGGCGGATGAATTGACATGGGGGGGCCTCCAGATCTGGACCACAGCCCATAGTTTGGGCACCCCCGCACCAAAGAGTCAGTCTCAGGAACTCAGCCATTCCTAGAACATTAAATGGCAAACCCCCTGTCGACAAAACATGCCCCCCCCCGCCATGTGTGTGCGTGCGTGTGGTTCCAGGCAAACTTTTCCCACCCTGCGTCAAGTGTCTGATACTTTTATAGAGGCAGAAGTCTCTCCCCCTCCCGCGCCGCCGCCCCACGAGAACGCAACCCTGGGGCGAAGAGGAAACAAGCCCCTCCCAGAGCCCCCACCCACCCCACACGGTCCCCGGGGGGGGGGGCGAGGAGGAGGAAGAGGTTTCCTCACCTACCTTTCACCACCTCCGCGCAGAGGCGCGACTCTTTCCCTGGGTTCATGGTTTACAAACATTGACCAAGGCGACCCGAGGGGGGTGTGTGGGGTGGGGGTGTGGGTCGGGGAGAGGGATTGCAAATGGCCGCGGTCTGGCTTTCCGAGCCCGGCATGGGGCGTCGAACCGAACTCTCGCTCGCTTGCTTTCTCCAAAGCCGAGAGGGGGGGGGAGTGAGGGGGGGGAGCCGCTTCTCCGTGCCCGGGTCCAGCCCCAGAAGGCAGCGTGGCAGGCAAGGGGGCGCGGCTTGGGGCGCCGCTCCCACCCACGTTAACCGGCCCAGCCCAGCTCAGAGCCGCCTTTCCTTCAGCGGGGGGGGGGGGGGGGGGCGGAAAACCCTCCTGAGCTAACAGCCCCTCCCAACCCACCCCGTGGTGCCAATGTTATACAGTATGTGTGTGTTGAGACATTGTCTCAGGGCAGCCTCCCAAGGGCCGCGGCGATGGGGTGGGGTGGGGGGAGGGCAGGACCATAGCCAGGATTCTAGATGGGGGGGCCCCGAAAACTTTTCCAGGAGGGGCAAATTTTCAGGGGGGGGGCGCAACAATGTCACACTCACATATACTGTATAACATTGGCGCCACGGGGTGGGTTGAGGGGGGAGCTGTTAGCTCAGCGGGGTTTTCGGCCCCACCCCTGCTACGGCCCGGGAAGGGGACTACCACGGCCTTAGACGGGATTCTAGAGAGGGGGATGTTTTTTTTCAGGAGGGGCAACAATGTCACCCACACACACATAACATTGGAACTTTCCCCAGGGCGGGGAGTAGGGTGCAGGCTGTTAGATCAAAGGGGGCGGGGCTTACCTCCCCCTGGCCACGCCCCTGGGGGGCTACCCGACCTGTGCCCTCGTGGGTGGCCAGACCAGGCGCACCCGCCCGCCCCGTCGGTCGCAAGGGGGAGGGGGAGGAAGGTCACTCCCTCCTGAGCTAACAGCCCCCCCCCCACACCCCGTGGTGCCAATCAGCCAATGTTATATATGTCAGTGTGACATTGTTGGCCCTCCTGAAATTTATATTTATATATATGTATATATATGTGTGTGTGTGTGTGTGTATGTATATATAAATATCCTGACTACGTCCGGCAGCCTTTGGGGGGGGGGGGGGAGAAGGATGGAGCGGAAAGCTCACCCACCTGGTGGGGGCGGGGGGCGTCGTTGTCCGTGTTTCTTGCCTCAGCGCCCATTTTGGGCCTGTCTCCCTCGCTTGGCAAGGACAGTTCGCCTTTCCCAGGGGGCCAGGCTGAGTCTAGGCGGATCCCCCCCCCCCACCCCTGCAACCAGTTTTGGGGATTCGCAACTGGAAGGCAGCAGGTCAGCAGTTCGATACCCGAATACTGCAGGAGAGAGTGAGCAGCGCGTCTCTGTCCCAGTTCCTGCCAACCTAGCAGTTCAAAAGCAAGAAATTGCAAGTAGATAAATAGGGACCCCTTCAGTGGGAAGGTAAACAGCGTTCGTGCACTCCGGTGTCTAGTCATGCCTGCCACATGACCACGGAAACGTCTGCAGACGCAGACAGCGCTGGCTCTTCGGCTATGAAACAGAGATGAGCACTGAACCCTAGAGTCAGATACGACCAGCTTTCAAGCAAGGGAGACCTTTAAACAACCACCAGGTTTAGTCCCGACTTTAGCAGCCAGGATGGAAGAGCAACAAACACAAGCATAATTTCCTGGAAGTATACAAGTACATATGTAGACCCATAAACATAATTTCTACATACATCGTCTGTCCCAGTTCCTGCTAAGGTAGCAGTGCAAAAGCAAGAAATTGCAAGTATATAAATAGATAGCGCTTTGGTGGGAAAGTAACAGCATTCCTGTGCTCAGGTGTCTAGTCATGCCTGCTACATGACTATGGAAATGTCTGGGGAAGCAGACACTGCTGGCTCTTGGGCTGCAAACAAAAATGAGCACCACACCCTAGAGTCTGATACGACTGGCTTTTGAGAAAGAGAGATCTTTACCTACATACACCTGTATAGGTAAAAATGTATTAATAAGCAGACATATATATCTGTAATATACAACTGCATGATATATATATGTACTTGTAACAGAAATAAATGCATCTATCTATCTAGATAGATAGATATAGATATTTATAGATAGATACACACACACACACACACACACACACACACACTTTATATGTAACATATAATCTGAATATGTGTGTATATACCTCTTGTGTTCATATATATATATATATAGCAAAACAATTTGTGAGCCTCAATTTAGGACGACTCATAAACAGTTTCCAAATCTTTTTACTCTTGAATTTTGGATCATTTTGAAAACCTACACATTGCATATTCCAACATGGAAGTCAGTTTTCTCTGGTTTTGGGCTAGGCTGCAATCCTACACTCATTTTACATGGGCAAGGGGAGAATTAATGTTATCCGACACAAACTTGCTGTTAAATAATAAAGAGAAATTCAATGCAGTACTGAACATGCTTGCTCAGAAATCTCACTGGCTTCCACAGGGATGCAATTCCTACTAGTACACATGTCTGTAATTGCAGCCTGGAATAGAACTCTAACATGAGATCACCATAGGTGAGATTTTTCCCCAACCTCAACCAACATTTCAAAAATGGAGATAACAGATTTACTCTACAGTGATACTTTACCGGTTAAGTACTGCTTTCCTGCAACCAAAGGGTTGTGAGCTGGATCCTGACCAGGGATCAAGGTTGACTCAGCCTTCCATCCTTAGATACCACATTCAAAGGCCTTGGTGTAATCAATGAAACAGAAGTACTGTAGATTTTCTTCTGGTACTCCTTTGTTTTCTCCATGATCCAGCAAATATTGGTGGTAATTTGGTCTATAGTTCCCCTACCTTTTCGGAATCCAGCCTGCTCTTCTAGAGATTCTCGATTCACATGCTGCTGAATCCTAGCCTGTCTTGTCTTGAGCATGATTTTGCTTGTGTGTGAAGTGAGCACAATTGTTCGATAGTTTGAACATTCTTTAGCATTATCCTTCTTTGGAAATGGAGCATTTACTGACCTTTTCCAATCCTGTGGCCACTGCTGTGTTTTCCAAATCTGCTGGTATACTGAGTGCAACACTTTAATTGCACCATATTTTAGGGCTTTTAATAATTCTACTGGAATACCATCATCTCCACTAACTTTGTTCTTAGCAATGCTTTCTAGGGCCGTCTAGCCTTCACACTTCAGGATGTCCAGCTCAAGATCAATGTTCTCATCACTGTGGTTGTCAGGGATGTTGAGGTCTTTTTTTGCAGAGTTCTTCTGTGTATTCTTGTCATCTATTAAAAATCTCTTCTGCATCTACTAGGTCCCAACTGTTTTTGTCCCTTGTCATAGCCATTTTGTTTGAAACGCTCCCTTAATTTCCCCATTTTTTGAAGAGATCTCTAATCCTACCCCTTCTGTTGTTTTCCTCTAGTACTTAGCACTGTTCATTTAAGAAGGCCTCCTTATCTTTCCTTGCTTTCCTTTGGAGTTCTGTATTAAGTTGAGTGAATCTTTCTCTTTCACCTGTTTTTATTCATCTTAGCATTTCTTAATTTGTCACCGTCTTAGTCCAAGAAATTCTTTGTCCATTCTTTGCACCCCACACTACATTCTACCATGTATTTTCTTCAAGAAAATCTTAAGTAAATGATTCATTAAATTTATTTTTCTATATTCATTTCAAACTTTGGCATTTCCCCTTTTTATTAATATAAACCTACCACATTTGAGGAATTACTCATGTTATGTAGATTTGATTGGGAAGAGTCACTAAAACAAGGAGAATGTCATGGGTTTAATACTTCTTGCCATATAAACTCTCCAAAGTAGACTGGTTTCCAGACCAGAAATTAGACCCACACTTTTGATCTCTAGTACCTGATGAGTTGAGGATAAAATAACCCAATACAGTTTCAAAATTTACAATGTTCAGATGCTCCTTGAAAGGGAATCCAACATAGGAGTGATTCTACAGCTGGAAAATTACAATACATAGCACTTTGTCAGTCAAAGATGGACAGACGTGTGCCGCATGTCATGTTCCTCTCCACTGACCATGTCAGACTAAAGATTAATTCACATGTCCAGGAAGGAGAAGTGAAAAAAGCATGCACAGGAATGAACCAAGGTTGATGTCAAACTCATTTCAAAATGGAACAAACATTTGAATATTTCTCACCACACAGTCTAAAAGCATCTTAAGAAATAAACATTGTAACATAACTATTAATGGACTGGTTCCTTCATTTCTCTGATCATCCATTTGTGCAGACACACACAATACTAGGAGGCTTGTGAACAGTAACATCAAGAGGAAATTAAATGCAGTAAGTGAAGTGAGTGGTAACTAAAGGTGTCCATTCACATAACAGCTGTTGGATGACACATCCACCCCCCTTGAGCTGATCATAAAGCACCGTGAAGAACAATGGTGAGTTTTACTCTGTTCAAGACATGCAGGAGTTAACAGAAATTATTCTATTTTACAATATGTGAGAGAAATCCCAGTCCCCTGAAAACAAGAACCCCGTCGTCCCCACACACACACATTCTGTAAAAGGCTATCCTATAATATTTACCCCTTTGAAGCTTTGATGGCAGAAACCTGTGAGCACTAAGAAAATAATGTACTTTAAATTGCCACGGCCAAGCAAGTGTCAACAGTGTGATATTCTGAGTGTATGCAATATCATTTTAAAGAAGCTAATTGGAAGGTGTGGAGTTTGAGTTAAGGGTGTTAACTTCTATGGGATGCTTATGGCTAAAGATTTTTACAATTCTTTGTTGTCATTATGTGCTGGCAAGTTGTCTCAGACTTATAGCAACCTTGCAATCCGTTACCACATCTATTGATCATGAAAGAAGCCCAGTACAGATCGTACAGTCACACAGGTGTCCATAATGAAACTACACCACCAACTCATTGCAAAGCCAGAAATGGAGACTAGTAATAAGGAGAAATTCTACATGCTAAATCCCCCCCAATAAAAATAAAAATAAATGTTTTAGCAGGCAGACAGTAATATCATACCCTCCTGATCTCTGAAGGAGTGACTGGACAGAGCAGCTTTGTATCCAACAGCAAAGCACATGTAAAGCGTTATGGTCAGGTGCATGAGCTCACTCAAGCATTAGCCAACCAGACAGAAAGGCAGGCAGAACCTAGACAAGTCCTTCCATCTGTAGTTTCTTCTGATCTCAGGCATGATCGGCTCAAGGTTGTAGGGAAGGAGCCAAACATCTTCAGCAAAATCCCTGATTTCCTAGCATTAAGATAGAATCAGTGCATAGACTGTAGACTAGAATGCCTAGTCTGTCCATGTGACCTGGATCATCAGGATTTGAATCCAGCCTGTGGCACTCCACAGGGTTACCCCTGCTCCCATACCCTATTACCTCACAAAGTGGTTCTTGATTTTGGGTCTCTAGATGTTGCTGGATCACATCCCCTGGAATCTTTTTCAACAAGCCTAGTGGTTGGCCCCTCCAGGACTTGGATTTCAACAGAAATTGAGGGCCTAGGATTTAATGAACATAAGAACATAAGAGCAGCCTTGCTGGAACAGGCCACAGCCCATCCGGTCCAGCACTCTGTCTCATACAGTGGCTCACCATTTGCTTCAGGGTATTCCCAAGCAGATGCCTTCACCTGTTTAGGATTCCCTGGAAATGGCATTGAGAGATATCCTGCCTATCTCTCCAACCCCGAGGTTGTCCTTAGGTATCCATAATTATAGCCATTGATACTCTTGTCCTCCATGAACTTGTCTAACTAATCCTTTCTTAAAGCTGTCAAGACTGACAGCTGTCACCACTTCTTCTGGCAGGGAGTGCCATAGACCAGTAATCCTCTGGGTGAAAAAGTACTTTCTCTTATTGGTTTGAGAACTAGTACCCAAAAGTTTCATGGAGTGGCCCCTAGTTCTAGGGTTGTGCAATAGGGAAAACAGTTTTTCCTTATCTGCTTTGTCCACACCATGCATGATTTTATAAACTTCAATCAGGTCACCTCTTAGACGTCGTCATTCAAGAGTGAAGAGGCCCAACCGTTGCAGCCTCAGATGGTAAGGAAGGTGTTCCAGTCCCCTAATCATTCTGGTTGCCCTCCCCTGCACTTTTTCCAGTTCCATAATATCCTTCTGGAGGTAAGGTGACCAGAACTGTACACAGTATTCCAGATGGGGCCTCACCATAGATTTATAAAGAGGCAAAATGACACTTGCTGACTTATTTTCTATACCCTTCCTAATGATCCCTAGCATTGAGTTTGCTTTTTTCACTGCTGAGGCACACTGGGTTGTGCAAGAGTAGTTGCAAGCTATAGTGTGTGGTCATAAGCACTCATAAAAAGACGTAATCAGCCTGTCTTTTGCTCATTAAGCTCCAGCTACAGCCTCCTTCCTTGTGGCATGTTAAGTTTGCTCCTAAATTAGATTATGTCAACAACTTTAGCCCAAAGCCCCTGCAATCCGTATTTAACCACCCACTCCTTCATTTTGCATCCTCCCACAGCTGCTTCTGAAAGCTCTTTAACTTCATATTAAGGGAGAGTTCCAGAGCTTGCCTCTTGTGCTTTCCACTCTTCAGCACTTTCATAAATCGGTTGTCAATATTTACAGAGTAAGAGCTGCAGTTGGAGAGTGACTAATGTGTGCTATGAGCAAGCTTTGGGGTAATGGGAACAGACACATGCAGTGCAATATTTCTGAGTTATGGAGCACTTTCTATTAAATAAATACACTCAAATGGGAAAGGTGTGTCGACCAATATAAGATAGGCTCAAGTTTACGCACACTTACCCAGGAGTAAGCCACACTGCTATACAGGATTAATGTCTGAATTAATATGCACAAGTATTGGGCTCCAGGTTGGACAGGAAAATAGCAAGATTGTCTTCAGATGTTAATAGACCATTAAGAGAAAATAAATTCTAACTTAGCAACTTAGCTGCAAGATTAGTTAGAACCTGGATGGGCAAAATGCAGCCCTCCAGATATCATTAGGGATGCAACTTCCATCTGCCATAGCTGGTACTAGTGAAGAATTCTGGGGCTTGCAATGTGACCGATAGGCCTGCGCCAGCCTAGCCCAAAAGGTCTCTCCTTCCTCTTAGCCTCTGACTTGGGCAAGCTTGATGGTCGTCCAGCCATCATAGGCTGCAATTACCTGGGGTTTATCTGCCATGGCAGAACCCAGCACTCTGGGACTTATCTGGCTTAGCAGAGCCCAGTAACTAAAGTGTAGAGATTAAAAGGGATAAGGTAGCATGTAGTTCCGTAGGCTTACTCTTGTATTGCCCTCTCCAAAGAATCAGGCTGGTGGTTGAAGTAAAGCTGGTTTATTCTTCAGGTTCATAGGAGGTTTTCAGGATACAAAATACAGTTAATCAAAGATCAGGAATCAAAGAGTTAAAGCACATTGGCTTACTAAGGGATGGCTCATGTGCCACATGGCCTCCCTTCTTCATCTCAGAGCTACATCTTGACTCCTTGAAAGCTTGACTGACTATCTCTGCCTGTGTGAGAGAAATGCCCTCCCACAGGTTCAGCCTTCGGGCCCTCCCCCTTGGGGATTCTAGCCCTCCCCCTTTTGGGTTTCCCACCAATGATGCTTCAACAAGACCTGTCAATCACACATTCAGTTCCAACCCTCCAGACCATCCAATTCCATCACATGCAATCTAACAGCGTTTGGTGTGTGTGTGTGTGTGTGTCTCATGTTGCCCACCCTTGAGTGTGGAAATACTTAGGCCCTCTTCATTCTCATGTTCTTTCTCATTATCTGTCCTATTCATATGCTTTCAAGTAGCCTTTTGGTGCTGCAAAAGCTGCATCTACCACAATGCACCCTAACTTTCTACATGTCCATGGCCAAAATTCTGACTTGCCAATCCCAATCAGAACCTGGAAATGTTACTTTTTGTGACCCTCACTCTCAGAATCTTGGAGTAAGTTTTGCTGTGTTAACACTGGCAACTGATTTATTAAGGAGCTGAAGACTCAACATAGCAAGACAGGGTGATGAGAATTCACCCTTCATATCATTAAATAACTCTCTGAAGCAGCTGTGGTGTCAGCATCTGAAGCAGGTCCAATATTTGTAGGGTGGGTTCCCCAGAGGTAGCTTGATGCTCTAAGGGTTGGAACACCCATACACACACAGAGGGCAACCCTAGTGACTGCAGGGTCAGGCCCTTACTTGGGCCTCCACCTGGAGGCCCTAGAAAGTTGTTCTATATAAGAACTGGTTCTTCCTGAAAGTTGCCTTCAGCAATAAAGTTCACTGAGGTTACTTTGACTCCTGAGTTTCTTTCTTTGCTCCTAGTTCCTGCCTTTGGAGATCTCCTGCCTTGTTCCTGCTTCTGAAGACTTCCTGCCTGGTTCCTGTGGACATTGTGCCTCGCCTGGATCCTTACTCATTATACCGTCCTTGCCTTGCTCCAGCCCCAGAAGGTATTTTTCTTCTGATTTATGGCTTGCTTGGACTATGACCTGTTGCATCTCTGTATACCTCAGGGCTGATTCTATACCTGGACAGTGATAGTTACTATTTGGACTGTTGCCTGGTTGCCCTGAGTCCTGGTGTTGCTGTCATTTGCCAGCTACCAATGCCCAGGAATTTGACAGCAGCCTGTCTCAAATACTTTACCTTCCATGCTACCAGGGTCCTGGTGACTCAGCAAACCAGTCAACAACATGACTACTAGGCTGCAATGACAGCCTGAGTATCAACAGCTGACAGGAAGACAACTCAGACACACCAGCCCTTATAAACTCCTTACATCCAACACAGCTCTTCAAAATGAACAACTGTGGCTTTACCATCCTTGTTTCAGAAAACCAAACTTCCACTTGTCTGAAATAACAACTTGTGGTCCTTCTGATTCTTCTTCCTTTTAATGCCACATTGAGTGCCATGAGCGGATGCCAGTCCAGAGCTTTGAAGAGTTGCATCTTGGATTACAGCACAAGGAATCTCCCAGCCTACATGGCAACAGGCTATGATGGGTAAGGGATGCTGGGAGCAATAGAATTTTTTTAAGGGCTCACAGTCTGTCTCCGTGTCCACTGAAGGACAGACATCTACAATAAACACAAGGAATAAGTTTTTTCATACAACCACCAGTTGTGTTCTGCACATCACCTAAGCTTCTTTTAACATACTGTTGTGATGATGCAGTAATTTGCTTACAGTTCAAACAGAATATCCGGAATATGCCAAGTAGAACAAGACATAATCTGACAAGCCCTTTATAATAGCTTATTAAAATTACCCAGGCAAGGTGCCAACACAAAAGCCAATTCTTATACCAGCCAAAAATATTTAATTTTTAAAAGTCCTTAAAGTAGTGCACAGGGGAGTAATATGCAGTCTTTTTAGAGAGTTAGTGGCACAGAGTGGCTCCAAGTGTTCACTGTAGAAGCCAAGAAACCTCTGGTTCAAATCTCATCTCAGTATGTACCTGAGTAAACTATTCTCAATCTCCCTCTCCCATCCCTGTACAACAGGAATATTGGATTTCCATATATGGCTTTTGTAGATAACATGAGACATTCTGACATTTGAAACTTACTGTACAAGTGCTATAGAATTACTACTGCCCACCTTGTAATTACTATGCTTGTGCTAAATAACAGCTTTTTGAGCCATGTTGATGCTTTTGTAGTAACACCATCAGTGAAATATGATGTAATGAAATCTTATTTTGCCCCTGTACTTGTTTTTAATTTATGCAAAAAACATATGTGCATCTTTCTAGTGTTCATACATCATTCAGAGTAGCTTGTATTTATAAAACATTCAGAGCTGCCCACAGCAGTTCAGATCCATAGCAAACACAATCAACTAGAACAGGGGTGACCAACCAAAAGTCCATGGGCTGGCCCTGGCCCATGGCACAATTTCATGTAGCCTGCAATGCTGATTCACCAGAAGCGGAAGTGGACGCGCCTATGCAAACACGCCCCCAGCTGTCATAAACACATTTATGACAGCCATGGATGCATTTTATGGCAGCATTTACGGCAGGGAAACCACATGACCAGCCCGCTCATCTGTGCTGGGGGCATGGTCAGGCCCATGGTGTAAAAAGTTTGGGAACCCCTGAACTAGTAAACTTAAGAACAGCACAATATAACTGATTAGTAATGCAAACAGAACAGATAACAAAAACTCATGAAGCAGTTGTCTGGCTGAATAAGAAGGTTTTTTGCCATGCAGGGCAAAATAAATACTGCAGACTCTACATGACAGATGTGATATTGTAAGCAAATAGCATTCTTGCTGCAGTATTCTGTCCCTATTGGATTTTGCAAAGATACTTGGAGGACAGCCTCCAAGGAAAACAGGTTGGAAGGAATTCATATGCAGTGTAATTAAGACATGTGTCTCTGTGACCAGATCTGACTTTGTGAGAAATGGCTCCTGTGGGTGCATCAGCCTAGCTACAATCACTGCCTGAGCATCCAGTTGCAATGGCCAGTCCACCAGAAAGAGCCTCCTTGAAGATTGTGATATTCTTGAACCCTGGAAACAGCCGCCTTGTGTTGCTGGCTAATCTTTCTCTCACTAGGTCAGACGAAAGGAAATGCAGAATGCCCTCACCAAAAGGTGCCTTCATTTTTGGCAGTTTCAGGTCTGGCCTAGACACAGAAGAAGAAGCATCTCCACACTGCTGATTTTTCAAGCAGGGTATTATCCTACCTGAGACTAACTGAATTCCTTTCTCCAGGTTTACCTGTCCCAATGAGGGACACCCCTATTTTGCCTCAGTTAACTGTATTTAAACCCACCTAGTTTATTGTTGCCTCCAAACACTGATCCAGCACATCACCTGCTTCTCTGACAATAGATAATAAAACTCCATTTTCTAAGAACCTCCCCCACAACATAAGGTGGATCATTTTAACCCTCATGCACCATAATTGTGCACTGTATTTATTTAGAGCCCCATTCTGTTGTAGAATTTGCACAGCATTAGTCCTGCAATGTAGGCATTCAGTGACATTCTTTACAACTGTTTAGAATAGATGACAATGTCTCCAAGAGTCAACAACTTGCCAAGTACAATCTTTATATTTTAAACGCACACAATACGGCTAGGGCAAAATTTGCCCTCAATAAATCTGCTGCATTTTACCATGTGGGTTATAATTGTTGTTTTTTCGAACTGATGTAACGTACTGTACATGGACCAAACTCTCCTGCTTTTCATCAAACCAAGAAGAAGAGGTGTCATCTGATTGTAAGTTGACACCATTTGGGAGAGACACTTAAATTCTCACCTGACTTGGTTTTTTTTATTAAAAAGTACACTAAACCCTCATATTAACACTAATCCTTCTGCTAACCTTTAATATACAGTACTGTAATACTCTAGGGTCAAAGAAGCTCCCTAACACACTCAATGAAAGTTTTCTCTATTTAGATGAATACAAATTACACACCAGCCAAAAACTTCAGAATGGGAATTTACTCTGACACAGCAGTGTTCAGGGATACATCATGTAGATGCACATATAAGATAGGACTGTGTTACTGGGGATCTAACAAGCAGAACACAGGCATTAGCCGTGTACTGTACATGGTTTACCAAGAGTTTTACCACAGATACATTGTTTCCCGCTCCCCCTCCTGTTAACTGTTTCTGAGAGTTGGGGGTGGGGGTAGAGGGTTCTATCCGGAATATCATGGGATCTGATACAAAGAAGATCTACTGCTAGAGAGAAAGTCTAGAAAAATATGGGGATTTAAATTTGGTGAGAAGATCTGCATTTGGCTCGTGTAAGCAGAACTTTCAATCCACAGAAAAAGAGGATTTTTAAAAAAAATTCTGAGGGGCAGTGGGGTGGTAAAATGGGTGGGATCAAAGTTAAAGTGAGTGGGGTAAACACTCTCTTTTACATACCCATTTAGCCCATTTAGATACCCATTTATCCTCACACATAACAAATTCTCATTCATTACAGTCCATTCTCACATGGCACTTTTTCACATATACTGTATACACAGATAACTAAATGAATTGAATACGGTTCTTCTGAGTTTTAAAGACTATTTTTCGGCACCACTCTGTCATGCTAGAATCATTCTGTCCTCCACTTTCATGCAAGCAGCTAAGATATGGAATCATAGAGGGCAGCCAGCTCAAAAACTATCAGGCAGTATAGTATCTGTATCTTTCTTCTCTCTCTCTTACCTTGAAAAGTTACATACTGTCCTAATGTATATGCAACATAGCTGCCAAGTATCCCTTATTGGCTGGGAAAACCCCTTATTTTACCCTCTTTCCCACTGTCATCCCTTATTAATTAGACTGCAATGCCCTATTGCCACCATTGGAGGGCAGCACAGGATAAGCATAGCTGTCAAGTATCCCATATTTGCTGAGAAATTTCTCGTATTTCCAAATCCAACACTTGACAGGTATGACATGCAATTTACCAACATCAATTGGGTGGAACAAAATCAGTTACAGTACTTTGTTTTAAACTGTCCATTAAAAAATAATAATTGGATTTTCAGAAGATTTTTTTTTATATATTTAACAATATTTTGACTGATCACCTGAAGTGCTCCACCTCCCTTTTAGAACTGTATAACAACAACAATTAGAGCTACATTGTATAATAAATGTTTCCCGAATAGCATAATTCTTGCTATACTGTGCGAGCATTAAATATATTTAAAACTTTGTATGCAATAAAGCATGTTTAAACACGCAGAGATGATGAATCACATCCTAATTTGCACAATCAAAACACATCTAAAGTAGAAAACCGCAGTGTTTAGATGTTGGTTTGATGTGTAAGAGCTAGCTTCCACAAGTAGTACAGTACTTTCAGTACTTTCTGCTACAATATCAGCAGTTACCCCAACAGCATGGAACTCCCACCCAAGCAACCCTGAGGTCTTTTTTTGTCCATGAGTCAAGACAGCATTGAGTCATCAAAGATTGCTGCACATAAATGAGCCAGGAAAACGAGCACCCACTGAGCAGGCAATGAAAAAGGAGAGTTATTCCACCCACCCACCCAAGCACAGGCGGACCAACCAACCAACACTGGAAAAACAACAATTTGCCCTAGAGGCTCATAATTAGCAGAAAGCAAAAGCAGCCTCAGCAACTTCATCTCTATATAAAAGGCACAAAAGCTCTATTCTAAGGTTAGATCAGCCAATCGGGATCAGAACAGGCACTGAGGTAGACACATTTTGCGCTCACTTAACCCCCACCCCCACTTCCTCAGAGACCTCCCGATTTTGTTCATTAGGGCTCTCAACCTTTTAAAGCCAGAGGGCCGGGTCACGCTCCCTCAGACAGCTTCGGGGGCCAGATGGCCATTTTGCCCTTCCTCCACCACATGGCGGAGGTGGGCCAAAGGAAATGTTGCTGTGGGCCGCATCTAGTCCACGGGCCGCAGGTTGAGAAGCCCTGCTCTAGCACGAACTTCAGATCCTTCAAAACGTTTTTTCTTTTAAAAGAACATGTCTTATCTCATGAATGGAGACCAAGAAAATTAGTCCCCAGCATGTTTGCTAACCACCTTGTAAACCGCCGAAAAAGTGCGCTAAGCCCTATGGGGGTGGCATATAAGTGTCATCAGGTCGCCCTTGCTCGAAAGCCAGTCGTATCCGACTCTAGGGTTTAGTTCTCATCTCAGCTTATTGCCAAAGAGCCAGCGCTGCATGCGTCTGCAGACATTTCCAGGGACATGTGGCAGGCATGGCTAGACTCTAAAGAGCATGGAACACTGTTACCTTTCCTGCCAAACCAAATACCTATTGATCTACTTGCAATTTCTTGCTTTCGAACTGCTAAATTGGCAGGAGCTGGTACGGACGACAGAAGCTTGCTCCATCGTGCAGCACTTGGGTCTCGAGAGCTGCTGACCTGCCAACCTCCCAAGTGTCAAGTTCAGCGTCTTAACCCCTAAGCCACTGCCGTCCCCTATAAGTGTCATTGCTGTGGCTATAAAATCTGCCTGGGTTAACACTTCAGGATTGCTTGGCTTTAAAGGAACTCCATGGGGGCGGACGAGGGACGGCTGTCTCAAGCACGGTGGGGTGGTGAGTTTGAGCCCTGCTCCAAAGGGGGCAGACTCTGCCTGCCCCCCAGGCTCACCTCCCCCATCCGAAAACTCCTGCTTTGCCCCCTAACTCAACCCCTCTTTCCTTGCCCTGGCTCTTCCCGCCTCTCCACCTCTCCCCCTACCTGTTTTTATTTATTTATTATTTAATCATGTCAGAAGCACACAAAGGTGCTTTCTGGGTTGAAAAGCTTTTTGCTCAGGGAACGCCCGAATGAGGCTCCTTTTGCGCCCCCAAGATCTCCCCCTCCCAAAATGGTCCCTATTTATCTACTTGCAATGTCTTGCTTTCTATCTGCTAAGTCAGGGGTGCCCAAACTACAGTCTGTGGGCCAGATCTGGACAATTCATACGGCCCACGCCACCCTCGTCGCTCCCAGAAGCGGAAGTAAAACGCGCCCATTTGGGAGATCTTGGGGCCCCAATGAGGCTCCTTTCGCACTCCCAAATGGTCCCTATTGATCTACTTGCAATGTCTTGCTTTCGCTCTGCTAGGTCAGGGGTGTCCAAACTACGGCCCGTGGGCCGGATCCAGCCCCTATCGCCAATTCATCCGGCCCACGCCACCCTCGTCGCTCCCAGAAGCGGAAGTAAAACGCGCCCGGATGAATTAGTTTGGGCACCCCTGAACTATGTGACCGGCCGGCGGCCCAAAAAAGTTTGGGCACCCCAGTGCTAGGTTGTTGGCAGGCGCTGGGACAGACGCCAGGGCAGAGGGAATAGAGGCCTCGGGTGGGTCTCGAACTGGCGAAAGAAAGCGAGCTTCATTAACCACCGCAGTCCGCCCCGCCAAATAATACCTGTGATCTGGAGGCAGAGCTCGCGCCTGAAGGACCGCGGGGCGGCGGGCTTCTGATCCTCCCTCTCCGCCGCCGCCGCCGCCGCCGTGTCCGGGACGGTGGCGGCGCTGCGCGTCTTCTTGACCACCGGGGGCGGCGTGGCCGGCAGGGTGGCCGGGGCTGAGTGACGCCGGGCGCCCGCCGCCGCCGCCGCCACCGCCGCCGTGGTCTTCCGCTTCATGGCGGCGGCGGCAGCGGTGGAGGCGGCGCCTGCTGTGGCGGCAGGACAGCCGGGCTCATCCCCGCCCCTTCTCCTGCCCCCCGGCCGGAGGGGTTGGAGCAGCCCCACGGGGCGCCGCGGAGGGAAGGAGCGGGAGGAGGCGCACGGTGCGGTGCAGGCAGCGCGCGCGGGCTCCCCCTGTAGCGCCGCCCCTGGCTCGGCTCGGCTCGGCTCCCGTGTCTCAGCCCAGCCCGCCGTTCG
The DNA here is from genome assembly GCA_035047305.1 of Bradypodion pumilum. Classification (NCBI taxonomy): domain Eukaryota; kingdom Metazoa; phylum Chordata; class Lepidosauria; order Squamata; family Chamaeleonidae; genus Bradypodion; species Bradypodion pumilum. The sequence continues at coordinate 100,631,675 of JAWDJD010000002.1, read as the reverse complement.
GGCTCCCCTTTCCTCCCGCTCGCCTCTCATTGGGCCATGGCCGCGTGACGTCACAGTCGCGAAGCCCGACCTCTCCCACGGCCAGGGTTGATGTCATAGAGAGTGGTACACCTGCCCCTGGTGGGCAAAGGGGAGAGGTGAGGAGGGTCGGAAAGGGAGGAGCCCTCTGGTGGCGCAGTGGGTGAACTGCGGTCTTGCGACCCCAAAAGGTTAGAAGTTCCAGTGTGACCAGGGATCAATTGACTCAGCCTTTCCACCCTTCCGAGGTCGGTAAAACGAGAACCCAGCATGTGTGTGTGTGTGGGGGGGGCAAAATGCTAATTAACTTTTGTGAACCGCCCAGAGCGCTGTGGGGCGGTATACAGTAAAACCCCAGCTTACAAGCGCCCCAAGTTACATAAAATTCGACTTACATAATGATTTTGTGCTAAAACCATGTCTCAATTTACATAAATTTACGTAACGCTATTTCCTGTGGGTTTTCTTTGAGTTACATTAAAAATTTATTGTTTTCCTATGGGTTTTCTTCGAGTTACATTAAAAAATCATTTTTCCTATGGGTTTGCTTTGATTTACTTAAAAATTTCATATTTCCTATGGGTTTGCTTCGAGTTGCATAATCCCCTCCCCCCGCGTTTGCTTCGAGTTACATAAAAAACCGATTTAAGCAAAAGCCTACGGAACTGACTTTTTGGATAAGTAGGGGTTTTACTGTATAAGTGTGTTTGCTTTGCTGGCTTTTCACAACGCACATTTGAAGGCTCCGTGTGCTTCCCCAAAGCTTAGGTGGCCACCTCCAAGCTTTCCCTGGATTCCTTGGTTTTGCCCAACTCCTTATTTTATTGACTTATTCACCTCTATTCCTGTCAACCTAGCAGTTTGAAAGCAAGAAATTACAAGGACTGCTTCGGTGGGAGGGTAAACAGCATTCCGTGCACTCCGTTGTTGAGGCATGTCCACAGAAATGTCTGCGGATGCAGACAGAGCTGGCTCTGTGGCTATACCAGGGCTGTAGCCAGGATTCTAGATGTTGGTGGGCGGATATTTTTTCAGGATGGGCAACAATGTCATATATATATATGACACCCACCCTGGCCATCCCCTTGCTACGGCCCTGCTATAAACAGAGATTAGCATTGAACCCTAGATTTGGATATGACTGGCTTTCGAGCAAGGGCAACCTTATTCACATTTATACCCTACTCTTTTGATGAAAGCACCACTCAGCATATACTGTATTATATATACTTTATATCATACACATCATACAATCTATATAAAAGGACCTGCTGTTGGCATTCTACCACTGTACCATAGAGAGTGTGTTAACCTATGGTCTGTGTGTATGGTTTGGGAGTTGTACAGCTAGGGAAAGAACAATGCTGTCCAGGGTCGTAAAGACTGCAGAGGGGATAATCGGGCATACTCTTCCCACTCTAGATCAAATCTATGCCACCAGGTGTTATAAGAAAGCTGTAGAGATTGCGCAAGATAGTGCGCACCCTAGAAATGATCTCTTTCAGCTTCTGCCTTCTAGAAAAAAGTATAGGGTCATAAAGACCAGGACCAGCCGCTTGAGAAATAGTTTCTACCCAAAAGCGGTTCTGGCTTTGAATGCAGTGCAATGCAGTCTATGAGGAAGCTTCTGTATATAGTTTTTAGAGTTTCAGAGCCTTTTAGGGGTTAAATGTGTATATGTGGGGTGGGAGTATGTTGATAATTTTTGTATAGTTGTATTTTGTTTAGGTTTTGTTGGGTTGATAAGTGTCCCCCCCCTCCCCAATCTCGTTTTGTGCAGGACAATGACAATAAAGATTTATCTATCTATCTATCTATCAAAGTTCTGGATAAAAATCACCCAGCGATAACCCATAAAACCACAAGAAATAAAACCAGATGGCATCAGAAAATCTTAAAAACATAATATTCATAGTAAAATACTATCAGCAGCAGTAAGTGGAGGTAAATAATAAATCTTCAGGTGTGTAGGTCAAACATGAAACAACCAAAATAAAGCCACCTTTTGGTGAATTCATTCCATAGTTCCCTTCGTCTGGCCTAGTGTGAGAAAGATTAGTTGGCATTATGGATATAGATAAATTCCACACAAAAGCCTTCCAACTTTACCATTAACATGCTTTACCCTGATTTAATTGATGCAATTAAAGATTCAGCTTTTGTTTTAGCAAATAGTGCTAAGTGTTCACTTGAACTTAAAAATGCTGCAAAATTGCAGAAACACTTCTTAGGCCACATGCACACCGTATGGTAATGCTGCAGTTAGTCCCAGCTGGCTTCACCAGTCTTGGAACTGGATGGTTGTCAGTGGCAGAGTGGTGGATTAAAGAGGCATTTTCATATTCCAGCCTTTCTTAAGCATGCACACTCAGTTTGGCGATATCATAGCAGTGTTTGCAAACTCTAAAACGTATCTAGTCTAGAAAACACTATACAGTGTTTCAGTACTTTCTTCAAGTTCGTAAGCAGAGTCCCCCCCCCCCCAAATTAATTACAGATCAAAATATAAAAAGGTAAATGGCAATTATGTAGTCAATTCAGTATAACAGTTTGACTACAGCAAACATGAATCAAAGCCTATATTAGCAGAGTGGTTTCACTTTTATTCTCAGAAGTGGACTAATCCGTGCCTCTTCTTTCATTGTACTGGTAGCCAACCCCTCCCCACTCCCATTGTAACCTCTGTCATGTTTGCCTCTCCTACATCAGTTGCACTAGAAAGGCAGTGCAAACTTAGCCTGCAGGGGAAAGAGTTTATAAAGTGCATATAGTAATTTGGGTTGGCATTCCCCTCCCTATTTTTAAATAAAAACAAACATCACTTCTTACTATCACTAGGTCAAGGCACATATCAGCATTTCCAAAACTTTTTATATCGTGGACCACTTTACAAATTCTAAAATTTTAATGGAACACTTTGGCTTTTGTAATAGAAAGATAGGTTTGGATTTTTCAGTTTTATTAACAAATAACATTATTATTAAATTTATACCCCGCCTTACTCAGCACAAGTGCGACTCAAGGCAGCTACAGCAAAAATAAATACAGCATACAGCATATAAATTCAAACAAAACATTCAACAATCATAGCAAAAATACAACATATGTATATAGCATCGAGACAATATAAGATCTATCAGGGCAACACCACATATGACAAGGTCCGCAAAAACACTCACAAGTGAGGACCCTGTAGCCGCATAAGGGTTAACAAAAAGTTTGTTTTGGAGAGTACAGCTTGGAGGGCTCCAGGGAGAGGCAGAGGATCCCAGCGGCGGCGACAGCAGCTTTGGGGGTGTCTTGTCAAGCCCTCCGAGTGAGGCAGGGCTCGGAGGGTGAAGATGCACACCTGCCTCCCATCCCCGGGCTGGTGATGAGGGCTCCGGGGAGAGGCGGAGGGTCCCAGCAGCGCCGGCTTTGGATGGTGGCGAACCTTGCTATGAAGTCAGCCCCTACCTATATACAAATGGTTGCAAAACGAACTTCTCTTGCAAGCTGATGCATCACATCAAAAGGATGGATACAAAACAAACTTTGTGTCATTACACATTTGCCAATGTTTTTTTTAACCAGAATTTCATATTTTTTCATGGAACACATATTGACCTTCTATGGAACACCAGTGTTCCGCAGAACATAGTTTGGGAAACGCACTAGATCATCATCCTAGCATATTTCAGGGACTTGTTCCTCTTGGAGAAATTGTACAAATGGAGATACTATTGGGCAAATCTAGGAAAGCTGAGTCAGGTTGGTTACTGTCAAGCTGCTGGAAGGTATTCAACATATTTTAAATTCCCATAAATAAACAATTTCTTAGCCTTACTGTCTTAAATTTGGCCTGGGTATGCCTTGAAGGAGTCTTTCTCACTTTTTTCAACATTTAAATAAACTCAATGAGCAATTTACTCCTGGTTAACCATAGAAGATACTGCTTCCCCCTTCCTATTTTCTTGCTATAATGGTAGGATGTGATTCATCCAACCCGGTCATATGGCAGGGCTACAACTTTGGCCCTATAATAGTACTGCATATTATTTCTCATTCATCACAACTTTTTAAATCCTCTCTCTCTCTGCTCTCATCTAGAGATTACATTCTTCTGAGTGGCGCCACTCTTCATGGAATGTTTATTTGTAATCAATACTAGTGATAACTGGGGCAATACTGTCATTAGAGAAAAGAACAGAGGGCCTTTCTCAGGCAGAACTGGAGACATAGGCAAGGGTTGCCCACAAAGTATAGACCAAAAGAACCATTTGTGCCCTGTAAGACAGCTTCCTGCCCACAAGTGCTGTAGAGGTTACTCTTCCACCACCAGTGCTGAAATAGGATTCAACTGCAAGTCCCATTGGCATTGGTATGTGAAATGGGTTGGGGTGAGCACCCTTTAGCTTTTACTTTAACCAGCTGATTATCTTGGGGTGGTGCTAGAATGATGAGCTACATGTGGTCTATTCAGTACAGGACAAATCCACAGTGAATTCCCTATTTTTGCTACCTGCCTGGGACAGCAGTGATTATTAAGCATCTGACAGCCCACAATTCATGGGGTACATTATTGAGCAGACAAGAGAGGCAATGCAATATTGCTACGGGGATTTAAAACACATCCATTAAAATGACTTCTGTATGGGATTCAAAATTATGGCATTCCTACTTTAATTAGCAAGAGAATAAAAGGATGCAAGTACAGTGAAATTGCTGGGCTTTATAACTGGCTATATGGGATACTTGTGGTGTTAAATTTCATTCTATAGTAAGCAATTAAATCAATACACACACATATGCTCTAGTATTTACTTACTATAACATGAAACCAGAAGCACAAGTGTCACGGCCAAAGCTGTGAAGCCCAGCAAAAACTGATTGGCAGGTGGTTGTATAGATGTATGAATGGATTACAGCTCTCAGAATTGTAGTCATACTGGCACACTGGTTGTAGGATTGTGGATTCTGTAAACCAAATCCCTCTCCTCCTCCATGCACTGGTAAATGTTAGGTCTTATATTTTGGCCTTCCAGTGTTCATAATTTTTTAATGGCATTTTACAGTATGCAGTGCAACTTCTGGGAACTGGACGAGCCAAATTAAACTTTGCCTTAATATTGCATGTGTTCTGGAAAAACACTTGTCAGCAAGAGGAAAGCAGCTGCAGATATAATTTGAATCCCAGATACTGTACATTTGTATCAAAGACTCTTCCTTGAAAACAAGGATAGTCCCTTGGAAAATTCTGCAGTTCCAGCCCCATTGAAAAATATGGAAAAATAGTAAGGCAATATAACTTTTTGTTTAAAGCAGTACTCTCATTGCTGCTTGCAATGTCTTTTAATGCCTTCAAACAATGCAATGGCAATGTTTCAAAATAAATCCCTCTAAATTTTATACACAACTACTTGAAAATATGCATTCCATGGAATTTATGTTAAAAAGAAAGACATAGCATTAGCATACTAGTGGCTGTTCCCTCCACCCAGAGGCACCTAAAACCTATCCATGCCCCTGATTTCATTTGCTTCCTTTTGGTATAAGTCTTACATCTGCTGAATATCCAATACCAGTATTATAATTCCATTTCATTTTCAAAAATCCATGTTTTAAAACAGAAATCCCACATGCATAGCTGTGTTAATTTTTTTCCCAGCGAAGTCCAGACAATTGTCTTGCAGCAAATTAAAAAATATATTTGTTGTGACAAAATGTAACCTGTTTTACTGGATACATGAAATGAATACTCAGTTGTAATAAAAATAAAAATAGTTGCTGTGACTGGTCATTGGGAGGCCATGTCCACACTTGTTTTGGCTACAACAAATTAATGCATTATCATTTCTGGAATATGCTAGTTCTGTGCATGTTTGTATTTGCACAGATATGACACACGTGCTTAGTACCACTGTTCACAATCTATCTACTGCTGTTGCTGTGTGGGTGAATATACACACCCTGCACACCAAACAGGAGGATACAATCAACCTCTTCTCATATCTGTATCTTAGGCTAGGAGGTAGTATGACCTCAAATATTTCAGATGGCTTTTGATACTTCTAATTGTGGTCTCTAGGCCAACACAATACTGTATTTTGCTGCCTCCGTTTTATCCGCAAATGGTGCCATCCATCCAACTAGAGGTTTATATATAATATTCATAGCTTGCCAAATCATTTTGACAAATTAAGATGGAAAATCCCTCAAGCACCTCATCTCTTCACTAGCAGTAACAATCCAATAATAATTAAGTAATTTGTTACTTGCTGTCTCTTTTTATGAATTCCAAAATCTACAGCTGAAATAGCTGCCTCTCTTTGTTTTATGAAGTAGACAGTACTACAATGTGTTTTTTTCCCTGGCTTAGGCATTTTGTTCCAATGGATCCATTCATTCTAATGCTCTTACATGAAGTGGTGTGTGTATGTAGGGCTGCTGACCACTACTCTTTGTCATGGCACATGTGCAACAGTTCTGTAAAGCTCTGTGTATTTCTTAACATCTACTGGAAAAGGTTGGGATTGGGGGAATTGAACCTGAGGATTCAGTGGCACTCAGTTCCATCCCATCAAATTCAGTGATATCTCTGAGATCAGTAATGGATTAGCTAAGGATTAATACTGTATACTGAACAGGAAGACCAAATATGAGATGAATTCACTCCCTAAAGCAGTGATGGTGAACCTTGGCACTCCAGATGTTCTTGAACTTCAATTCCCAGAAGCCCTCTCTGAGCAGCAGGAGTGCTGACTTGGGCTTCTGGGAATTGAAGTCCAAGAACACCTGGAGTGCCAAGGTTCACCATCATTGCCCTAAAGTAAGCCACAGCCTTGACTTGACAGTCTGATAGCTGTTTGTCAACCATTTCTAGAAGTGGTGGCACCAAACTAACAAATGCAGTTCTTAGTTGCTATCTGACTCTGTCCTTATTCTTCTTAGACTAGCAGCATTTTAGCATGCATCATCTTCTTCCAGATGATGCTGGCACATCAGTTGTAACCTCTCCTACACACATTTTTTTTTTAAAAAAAGGACATTTAAAGAACAACCAGACAATAATGGTACAATTTTGTATGGAGGTATAAAGCAATTGGCAGCTACATATTATTTTGTTTTTATTAGTTTTGGTTGTATAAATTTTATTTAATATCACCAGCTGAAGAAAATATGACAATCTCCCCCCTCCCCCAATGTATAGATGTCCAGATTCTTAAGATTTCAATCTTCATGATTTGAGTCTCTGGTTTCTTTAGCTCGAATAAATAGAGTACATATACAGAAATGAGAAAGAAAGGCAGGGTATTGGCCTTTTGACAAACTTTTGAATTCTCCAGCACAGTTCATCAGTGAAAGATAGTACAAAATTTAGTTAAGGCAATTATAGTTAGAATACTTGGCCAGATGTGATGTCCATGGCTGAGGAAGCCAGACTTCCATCAAAGCAAACTGAAGTTCAGATTCTCCATGAGGCTGAGATTACAAAGTATTGTTTTGGAGTCTCACCCACTCAATAATCCATCAATTGCTTTAGGATCTAAAAAATTACTTAGGACTATCCTTACTTTGGCCTAACTTTGTGCCATCCCAAAAGCTGTGTCCCTGGAGTTCAGATCTGGCATAATGTTGCTTCACTATCATTCTACCTCTTTCCTGCAATTTGATTGATTGTTCTTCTGCTGACTGATTTAAACCAACATAGCAGTTCTGCTATCAGAGCTTTCTGCTGTCAGACCTCTGAAATTAGTTGGCACAAGAAACTTCTGCCAATTCCAAACTCACTTCTTTCAATTAGGATTGCACTGCTAATGGGGATATTTTGGTGTACAATAAGCAGCTGAAAAATCAGGCATCTAGAATTTATTTTTCAATGAGCAAATGCTGGAAAACAATTTATATGCATTTTCCACTGTCCATTTTGCATCTATTCACATATGTTCACATAGTCCAGTGTTTTGGGAATATTTTCTAGTAATTTAAAATCCAAATTGAGCAAAATTTTAAAATCCCCAAATCTTCCATCAAACAGGTTGAAAATTAGATTTTAAAAACTGCAAGAAACTTTGCAAACAAATTTATTCTGAGGCCCTGGTTAATAATTGCTGTCAAAAAATTGCAAATATTTCATAGTTCCTGGGTGACAGTTAGGAAATTACTCTCTCCCAGTTCACTATATGGTTTACAGACTGTAAGTGAGTGTTTGTGAATAGGAACACAGTTTCTCTGTTACTGTGTCCTCCAGTGTAGCAATCTACTTGTGATGTCTGTTACATATATTAGAAATTCACTTTTTATTTACATTTTTAGCATTTTATTAAGTTGTAGCATTTTATTAAGTTGTAGAAATATACAGAAAATTATCTGTACTTTTTAAAAGGCAAACATACCAGCAGATTGCTGTGACAGAAATAGACACTTCTATTGCCTATTGTGATAAGCACTACTTAAAACACAATCCTGTGTGTCCACCAAGAATAGCAATATCAATTACACTCACATACCACATCATGCATAGTGCACTCTCTGGATGGTTCACAAGATAATTAGCATTTTGCCCCTAATTTGCTAGGCACTCATTTTACAGAAGGAGAGAAGGGTGAGCCAACCTTGTGCTCCATTAGAATGAAACTCACAATGTCAGCAGTTTTGACTGCAGTACAGCAGTTTAACTACTGCACTATTTGGACTCCTATTGGCTAGTATTGTGCTGTTGGGCTCAAACTAAACAATGTGAAAGTGTGAAAAATACACTGTCACCAGGGCCTCAGTGAACAGACTGGCCCCCACTTCCTCCTGATTCTAGTGTGTGGGTCAATTCATGGCAAGCTGGGATTCACCTTAAACAAATTGATGGCAATAGCAGTTTCCCTGTCAACTGTTAAAATTATTTTCAGGGGGGAAATGTATACTAGGACATGAGTAGCAGCTGCCACCGCCAACAGCATTAATTTATCATGTTGTGCAGAAGCTTCACAAAAAGAGGAGATTTTGTCAAATGCTTCATTGTCCAAGCACTACATTCTTAAATAATGCATTATGCCTGAAGAATAAGCAGCCTTTAATTGGGTAAGCAGGTGGAGGAACACTCATTTCTGAATCAAGCATCAGACATGCCCTGATCCATGAACTACCCTGGTGTGAATTTTTCTTCTCATTCATTAGAGCAAGTCCACTCAATCACAACCAGACAGCTTCCATTCAGCAAAGTTACAATAATTCCCTCCTGAGTGGTTTTTTGGCATAGAAGTTTGGGGTTGCCACTTGGATCCTCCTACTTCTGAAAACTCACACATCAATGATTTCACTTCTCTGATTGTAGTTTACTGTTTGAACTCCAGCAATCTGCAAAATACTGTTGATAGGCACGTGATCCAATCTGTTCTTGTCCAAGTGCACAAAGTGGATTTCATCACCTGGAATAAATTAAAAACCAACATCAATGTCTTGCCTGTTCAACATATCGCTTCAGCATTATCTTGCTTTTCTTAGCCGTTGTGATCAGATATTCTGAGTGTTCAGCTTTGACATGGGTACGGATAGGACATTAGCAGCTGCTTTTCAGGTGAAAGAACATCACAGCTTGGAAATCTTACTTCCCCCAAATAACTCCAGACCAGTGGGGATTTTTAATCTTGTCATGCCCCCAAAATAGTAACTTCTACAACCTCTACAAAAAAATTCAATTTCTAGAGCAACCCTAGTCTATAGTTATGTATGGGGAGGGGGGGAGACACACCACTGCTATACCAGTGCAGTAGCCACAGTATCCTATGTGTGCTCATCCCATGAGAAATAAAAACACATCAAACAGAAAATTTCTAATCAGGGCAAAAACTCCAGCTGTGTCTTCAGCACAGAAGGGCAGTGTGTGCCTGGGGCGTGGGGTGGGGATCAAGGCCTGTGGTAGCAGTGATGCCTCCAGAGTTTTAAAAGAAACCAAATAAACTTCTGTCTTATCTTTAAAAACAATGTGAAATTGCAAAATCCTTTTTCTTATAGCAGAAAACCACTTTTTTCACAGACAGCCTCAGCCAGGAGAGAGACAATATCTGTAACACGACCAAAAGGGGAAAATTCATTTCAACATATAGCTTTACCTGGACCTAAGATCAAAGTCCCCCCTTGCTGTGCTGGGTCTCCTTGAAAATCAAATGCAGGGCTTGCCATTGCTCTCCATATGCTCTTAATGCTTCCCGAAAGCCAATTGGATTTAACATGAGGGCTGTGCACTAGAAGAAGAGGAAGCAGAGTTGGTTTCAGAAGCCAGTTTTCAGCACAGTTGGCTGAAATCTTTTACGTAGTTACTTGCAAGTTGAAATAATTCTGTGTCTAGGCCAGATGTGAAACTGCCAAAATAAAGCCACCTTTTGGTGAGTTCATTCTGCAGTTCCTTTAGCTTGATCTAGTGTGAGAAAGATTAGTTGGCAACACAAGGTGGCTGTTGCCTGGGGTATGCCTGATTGTGGATCAGAAATACCACAATCTTAGAGGAGGCTCTTTCTATGTACCCGGTAAGTTGAAATGCAAAGACGTGTGCAAGTTCAGGCTGTATCTATACATATATCCATACATCAGAGAGCTTAGGAGAAATATTTCTGTGCATATTTTACTGAAACAGAGATGAGCACTGAACCCTAGAGTTGGATACAAGTGGCTTTCAAGCGAGGGCAACCTTTACCTTTATATTGTACTGCATATAATCACTCCTAAAAAAAAAACAACATCAGAAAAGGTGTTCAGGTTTGGGGCTCATTCAAAGTTAGTGATCCTTTTCTAGAGAGCATTAAGCACCACAGCAGAAAAGATTAAGGCAGGGGTGTCCAAACTATGGCCCGTGGGCCATAGTTTGGGCACCCCTGGTTTAAGCAAGGGAAAATGGCAGCTTAAAATCTATCTCATCCTTTTGCAAAACAGATTGCAAGGCATGTTTTACTTCCACTTCCAGTGGGAGGAACCACGTGACTGGCCCACTTAATCATGTGACTGGCCCGTGGCCCAAAAACCTTGGGCACCCCTGTTTTAAGTGAACAGTGAGGAGAGAGTGAATTATTGATGCAGAAAGAAAATTGCTAAAAACTTAAAACAAGTGAAGAAAATTAGAATCCCACCCACCCCTATTTACTACCCCAACAAAGGCATTACTCATTTTTCCTTACAAAGAGCTTGCAGTCGTCAGACACAGGCTAACTTACAGCACAAAGCTATATAATTGTACTCTGACATAATAGGTCCCAGTCTGCAGTAGGGCTCATTTCTTCCTAAGAGGATTTCAGAGTGCAGTCTAATTGATATGTTATATTATGCAGTAGGATCACTTCTGCAAGAGATTTCTATACTTGGATAGTGATGGAGAAAGGAATATGTGAATGAATTATTTATGTGAATTGGTCCTCTGAAAATCCTACAGTTCCAAAGCTGTATCGTACACATTCAGGGATGAGGAAACACAGGTATAATATTCATACAGTAGCTTGTCAATGAGAAAACCACTGTTGCATTAGTTGATATTGGGATGTTATGACCTGAGCCTTGAACAGCCCTTGGGATCCTTCCTTCCTTCCATCCAAAGTTTGCATCCTTCCTCTCTGTAGTTTCAGACAACAGTTTCCCTTTCATTTTATCTTCATTGGATTCAAAATTTGGGGGGGAAAGAAAGAATAAATTAACTATTAAGATTGAGTGACAGCAGGTTCATGGACACCCAGATGATCAACTAGCCCTAAATGAGCCTGGCAGACATGGACAGAGTACGGAAAAGTTAGCTAATTCTGGCTTTGTTGAGCTATGAAGAAGTCCAATCCTTACGTTCTTACTTCTCCCTTCCTTTTCTTGATTATTTTTATTTCAAATTCTTTAGCCCTTTGTTTGATTGCATTCATCAGTCAATTCAGTTTTAAGTGAGCTTACGATACCTACAGATGGTAGCACTGCTTACCTGAAGTCATGGATGCCTCTCCATTTTTCATGCCAAGTATTTTATAGATTTTCCTCTCAGGATCCACATACATTTCATGAGGATAACCTGTCAAATTGCAAAATGGCTGCAACAAAAGGGGTAAATAAAATATCTGTAGAGTACACTGTGAGCCCTTTTTATGCTTCCTGAAAAGCTTAGAGTTTAACTAAATATATTTAGCACATATTTAGAAGAGGAGGTGATTGTGAGAGGTATGCATTTCTGAGAGAATCTGATTGTGAGCGGGGAAATGGGAGAAAATACCATTTCCTCTTACCATCTAGCTTGATCTATATGGGGTACAAATTTATTATTGAATAAATCCCATTACACTCATTGGGAATTTCTTCTCTGTAAACATAATTAGGATCATGCTGCATAAATAAAGTCCTAAGCACAAATGTTTTGAAATTGGCTGTTTTCATGGAACTGAAGAGAGACTCATTTCCAAGTCAATCTATTCAGAATGAGAATGTTCTTAATTCTGGTACATTTAAACTCCATTAAGTCACAGCTACTCCTGAGACTTTAAATGTGTTATTTAAGTAAATAATAAAATTGTATGCTCACAAGTCAATTCTGACATATGTCAAACCTCCTCAGGTTTTCTTTTTAAAAAAATGTAGGGAGTACTGAGAAGAGGTTTGCCCATTCCTTTCTCCTGAAGGTGCCCTGAGACTGTACAGCTTGCTTAGGGCTATGCAGGCTGGCTCTTCTAGGATGCACAAGCTGGGAACTGAACTCCCAACCTCTGGCTCTGAAGTCAGCTATCTAACTCACTGAGTTCAAGCAGAGCGTTCCCTAAAATTCAAGGGAATCTTTTAAAAGTAAAATAGGCACTATTTGCCCTGAAAATTACTTAAAAGCTCAGGGAAACCCACTTCTCTGCTCTTCTAAATACTTTTCTGTTGCTTTATTTACTTATTCGTTTAGGATGCAGTCCTTTACAAATTTATCAGGAGGCAATCCCATTGTGTGGGACTGCGGTGGCTTAGTGGTTAAGGTGCTGAACTTGACAATTGGAAGGGTGGCAGGTCAGCAGTTTGAGACCAGAGTGCTGCACAACCGAGTGAACTCCCATCTCTGTGCCAACGCCTGCCAACCTAAGAGTTCGAAAGCAAAAAAATTGCAAGTAGATAAATAGATACCACTTCAGCAGGAAAGGTAACAGTGTTTTGTGTGCTCCGGTGTATTCTCATGCCTACCACAAGGGCAACTTTTGGTTTTACCTTATCCCACTAAACACTAAGATTTGTTTCTAAGTAAAAACGAACTGGATTATGTGATTTACTAAAATGTGACTTACTAAAATGTCTATCCTATTTGACTGAATTAATTTAAAATTCATTAAAAACATCGGGAAAAAGCCCTACTTTGTGTGGTACAACTATTAAAAGCCATGAGGCATCAAAGATGGCACTAAAAATACCCTCTCTCTGATAGCCACCCAGCTCCAAAGATGTGGAAGAATGGTTTTTGAAACAAATCAGCCTTCATTATCTACCAAATGTACTGTATTTCACCTTCCAGCCTTGCACTGTTATGAGAAAGAGAAATATAGAAATCGGAGTGTGGATTTACATAAACCCCTTCCCCCCAGGTGATGACTTCAGAATAGAACAAAAGAATAGCCTAAATCCAATGTAACATTGCTATGTGACATAAAGTCGGAACTGACTTAGTTACCCTAATTGGGCTTTCAAAGTAAGTGAGAGACTTAAGGAGTGATTTTACCAGCTCCAACACACACGGCTGTGAGTTTCCATGGCCAAGCAGGGATTCAAACCTAGATCTCCTGAAAATCTCATTCTGTCACTCTATCCACTACATCACACAGGATATCAATAGCAGAGTAAAAATTCCCAATACCATAGTCCTATTGAATAACACTATTGTGAAAGGAGCATGCAGCCATCAGTGGAGGCTAGTGACTCTGTGTTTCAATCTGAACTTTATGTTTAGTCTATTTTGAAGTCAGGGTTTAGCACCTTGGATAGCTTCAGGCAAAAATCCAGAACAGGATTTACTATCCCCACAAAAGCGGAATTCATAAGTTCCTAGTTTGCTGGCTAAATTTGCACTCACTGCACAGTGTATGTTGGGCTAATGCAACAACATTCAATACATGCCAATCACATTTCTGCTTGTACTTGTTCATTTATGTATCACTCCAAAAAATAGAATCTCAGCTTACATTGAAAGATATATGTATT